>JAUDYJ010000004.1:28581808-29831808 GCA_030761175.1 Masticophis lateralis | reverse complement strand
ACAAATGTAAAAGTAACTATTTTCTAATCATATATTTCAATGTTTCCCTTTTCTGTCACAATAAAGAAAATAGAATATTGGTAAGAAATTTAGAAAACTTTTAGAGGCCATTAGCTTTTCCAAAAATTGAAATTAGATATGTTGATCCTAACTGGAATAAGGATGCCAGATTTTTTGAGACAGACTGCAAATAAATTTAATAAAAAATAATAATCAGTATAGATTTTGTTTGGACTACAAAAACAGATGATTCCTCTTTTTACAGAAACTTCAGTACTATTGTCTGTACCAAGTTGATATGTGTTCCATTCTTGTGGAAAATCTTAAATCTACAAATGATTTAAGATGATTCTCTGAATTTTTTATTCAGGTTATCAAGACAAAATTGCTCCAGAAAGTTTTCTACTTCATGCCCAGGGTCGAATTTTCCTATAGGCTAACTAGGCTTCAGCTTAGGCCTCAAGATCAAGAGGGGCCTACATTCAAATTGTTAGCAAAATTAAAATTACACTATTCTAAAAACAGTGCACACTAAAACACTGAACCGAAAAAAATGGGAGGTGAGAGGGCCTCATAAGTGGAATAGCCTAGAGCCTCTTTTCATCTAAATCCGGCCCTGTTCATGCCACTATTTTTTTTAACATGGAGGAGGCTATAGGAGATCATTGTTTTAACTACATATTATATTTTATGGTTTTGTTTATGTGGTATGTTATTGTGGTATGAAAGAGAGAGAAAGAGATCCTTGTTTATTAGTGTCTCTTCACAATTTTAGTTTTGTTGTATGCTGCCCAGAGTTGTTTGTTTTATGAAATGGGTGGCTATATAAATTTGATAACTATAGTAGAGGGAGGAAGGGAGAGAGAGAGAGAGAGAAAGAATTGTATGTTGTCTGAACCATAATCTATAATCATTCTGGTATTATTAGTAATATATATATTAGTAGTCACAATGGACACATTTAATTATATAATTTATATTAACAAAATTGTTTTTACTGATCTGTATGAAAATTCTGTCCTATTTATTTAGGCCATCATATTTATAAGTATGAAAAGATATAACAGCTGAAAGATAGACATATAAAGAGATATTGAATGCAGCATGTCAAAGATGTCAAATTTATATAATCATTATATGTATGTAATTTCATATACATATACAATGTTGGCAGAGAATGAAAGAACAAAAGAATAAACCTCCTTCAAGAATTTTAAACAGTCTTTTTTAGAAATCTCCATCTAAAGTTGGAGGGCTTTTAGCAATTCATACATTTATTTCTTCCAAAATACACCTGCTTTCTTTTCGTCTCTTTTCTCTTCTTTTGCCAAACTAAATATTTTTCCATTTAATGCCTCTCTTTATTAGACAGCATCTAATTTGCATACATTTACATACAATTTAACTGCTTGCTTCTGAGAACAAAGAAATGGCTCTGTATTGTAGTAAGGGACAATACTCAGAAAAAGAAGGTATAAAAACTCGCTAGCTCAGTGGCTGTGTATTCTTTTTGTTTCAGAAATACTAAGATTTTTAAACACTCCACTTAATGGGTGAAGAAGATTATTCCAACAGACAATGCAAAAAGATACAGTGCAGCTTCCTCTTAACACATTTTCTCTTTGGCCTGGTTAATGGGATTTATGGTCCAAGATTTCTTTGCTTCTCTCTACTTCTTTTATTAGATTTGATGGATTTAATTTGTTACATATTTTAATTCGCATTTTATTTATATACAAAGGTATGCAAAAGCTTAACTCTAAGAGCTAATTCAGTATGTTCACCTTTCCCCTATCGTTAGGAAAGACTGATTGTTTCTGGAATGGCATACAATATTGATTTCAGTGCTCAATATTTCTGTTGTGAGAATTATAAAGAAGATGATGAAGAAAAAGAAGACTATTATTCAGCCTATGTACACAGCAAATTCAGTGCTTACCATGTAACCAAAGAGAAATCAACAGGATGGGATGGGATGCAAGGGTGAGCTCTGTTTGAAAATACAAGAAGGAATTGTCGCAGCAAAAGCAGGAAACAGCAGAGATGTTAAGCTCTCAAATTTCCTAAAAGATGAGGCAAAAGAAACACAAAATTACATGTGAAAAAACTTACCATGAGGCAGAGTGTGAGAAAAACCAAATCTGAATATATTCAAGATTGCCACACTGACCACTCCCTAAATTTTTAAGATGACCAATTCCTCAATTATTAATTTGTATACAATTTAAGTGAATAAATCTTGCATAGGAAATGAATGTCACATCTAGCATAGTTTTTAGATAAATACAATTGCAGTGATTGGTAATATTCAGACACTAAAGAATGCAGCAGAAATGTGGAGGTGGGGGTGGGGCTTAAGTTCAATTTGTTAAGACATGAAGTTACTAATTAACCTATCTCATTTCCAGAATTAGTTAAATAAATTACTAATAAAAAACTCATTAGTAATATATTGAAACTATAATTTTACATTTTATTTATTTATTTGCCTTTTATAAAACCCAATCCAGGCTTAATACAACTAATTTTTCTCATTATAGGCTTTTACATGTTTAGTAAAAAGTTGTATTGTTTTATCAAGGTTTTGATAATTAAGATTTCTTTCCTATTCTAACATCTGTATAATTTGTTCTATTTTTATAGCCTTATTATAATTTTATCATTGGATTAAAAGCAAAATATAGTTAAAAAAATTAATGAAGATCATAGAGAACTTTATTTATATATTGACATTTCCTTCTATAAGAAAAAAACGTATTTTTCTCCAAAAGTTAAATAATAATAATATACGCACTAGCAAATGTGCAAAGTTGGAAATAACCCACAACCACCATATTAAGTTCTACACTGGTATAAAATTTAAGCCCCACCAGGAAACATAGGTTTTATTACTGCATTAAAAGATGATCCCATAATATCATAATCAAAATTATGATTTTTAAGTTCAGAAGAAATAAAACTGCATTCACAGGAAATGGAGTGTTGATACTCCATTTGAATACTGATTTTCTGAATATTGGTGCCATTCATCTCTGTTTCTCCTTATCAAGCCTATGCCAGACACTAGTTTTTGAGTGCTTCTTTGTAATACATGGTGGAATGGATAAATAAGTATGCTTCGTTTATTTAAGATAGAATTGATAACTGTCTCTATTCTTTAGAACTGCAAGGACGGTCTTTCATGTATAAGCATTTTAGCTGTGGTGGCACAGTGGTTAGAGCAGTATTGTAGGCTACCTCTATTCTACTTGTTGCCGGGAATTTGATTTTGACTAGCTCAAGGTTAATTTAGCCTTCGATCCTTCCAAGGTCAGTAAAATGACGACCCAGAATGTGCGGACTCTGAAAACTACTCAGGGAGTACTGTAAAGTATTATGAAGTGGTATATAAGTGTAAGTACTATTGCTATTGTTATTTATTATACTGTAACTGCCAGAGAGAAAGGCAGAAGCTATTACATTATGTCTAGCTCTTAACGAGTCTTTCCTTACACTGGGAAGAGTTAACATGCTCAGATAGCTTGCAAGCTTGCAGATATTTATGGCAATGAGCCTTCTGAAACTCTGTGTTAGGAAGCAAATTTTGGTTTATAATTATTCAATTCTATATCTCCAGCCTTTGATATCTTGCTGTATATTGGTTTGAATGTATACAACAGAGACTGGCTATTCTTTAGATGGGCCAAAGGTGACTTATTTTCTACTGTCAAGGCCTATGAAAAGCACATTGAAATGTGAACTGGTTTATGAATGATTACTAAAACAAATCAAACAGGCAGTACAAGTCAGTAGTAATTCATTACTCTATTGTAACATAATAGCAGGAGTTCAGGTGGATTTAATTAAACTTGATAGTTATCAATTCTGTCAGTATCTACTATATATTCTGAAGAATTTAAGTAAAAAAGTAAATATATAGAAATAAAAAAATATGTGAGTGTGTCTTGAGCTTTATAAATTAATGTAACAAATTTAACATGTTGGTATTTTAAATACTAGATGTTATCTCTCATTAAACTGGCCACACATCACTTAACCCAGAGACTTAGCCAAAAGTAAAGCACTGCCATTTCTGTGCAGATTATTCAGTTGTACTGCCATTTGATGTGCCATTAGGCTAAATGGGTTCTCTGGGAGATCAACCCAATGTAATACATTTCATGATTAAGTACAACTAGAGAATATTCCACATTTTCATACAACTTGCAAAGCTTCTGGTCATTTAAAATCCTCCTACTCCATCTGTTTGGTTATCAGGCCAAGCTGGAATCCTGGAAGTATCACCCTAATCCTAATAAGCTAAATTGTTAGCTGGGCTTCTCTTCCGGGAAGCAATGGGGCACGCCAAAAACATGATAAAACAGTATGCTTCTGTGTAATGAGATAACTTAAAAAATGAACATCTCATTCCATGCCTTCTATTTGGATTGATTAACCGTCTCGGACCTCTGGAGATAAATGTATATATAATACATAGTAATAATCATCTTCTGCTTGATTGACACTCTTGTTTCATAATTTACATTTACAAAAGGTTATTTATATGTTTATAATTGTTAAATTATTTTGCTATTTGATATATGTCTTTGTCAGGGATGGACCAACAATTCCTTTTATCTACTTTCCTAGCAAGCCTATAGTTTGTGTTTTTCTTTGACGGAAAAATGTAAACCATAGTGTTGCAATTCAGATGCATTTATCTTCTTAGGCTTGCCACAATATAAGAAATATAGAAAAGGAATTATGTACATGTTATCTATAGATTTGCTTTCATATTTACAAATTAATTCTAATTTAATCAAAATTGCAAAAGTATTATATGGATATGTGGTCAATTATGTCATGTGTTACAGTAGTTCAGGAAATGTCAGACCTACATGAATCTCCTATTCGGCCATCTGCTCAAAGGACTTCAGAAATTAACTACTCTTTTCTTGAAAAGGCTAACAACTCAAAACAGTATATAAATTTTTTTAAATAATATTTTTTTAAAGAAAATATATTTTTTTAAAATTTTTCCATAAAATCATAGGTTTAAAATCTGTGGAGATCTTCTAGTTCAGCAGTGTTAAACTGGATTTTTTCAAGGGCTGGGTCAGCACTGTAGTTCTCCTACATGGGTCGGAGGTGAAGAGGACAGGGAGTGGGGGAGATGGGAGAGATACCTCCTGCAGCACTTTACCAACCAAAATGGGCCCGGGGGGGCTGAAGGAAAAGTCCTCTACATCTCATTTTTGGCCTCCATGACCTCCAGGAGCAGTCGGCAGGCCAAAAATGGGTCGTGTGGAGGCCCCATGAGATCCCCATATGGCCCATTGTTGGCCTCTATAGCCTCCAGCACACTCTGCCAGCCAAAAATGGACAGCGCTGAGGCCCTGCAAGGGATTTCGTGTGGCCTCCACGCAGCTCATTTTCAGCAGGCAGAGTGCTGCAGGAAGCTGTGGAAGCTGAAAATGGGCTGCAGGGGCCGCCTATGGCTCCACCACGTCCCATTTTGGCCACCAGAGACATTGCAGTCCGGTCCTTTGATATTTCCAGGCCGGCCCCATGGGCCGGATTTAAGCACCCTGTGGCTGGATCTGGCTCGCGGGCCTTGAGTTTGACACTCCTGTTCTAGTTCAACTCCATGTCCAAAGCAGGAGTCTTCATGCCACCTTGAACAAATGGTTAATCAATCTTTTCTTGAAACATACACATCTGCAAAAATGAACACTACTTTTTATACAAAATACATTTAAAAAGTGTAGAACTTCAGTTTACAGTCAGTTCCACCATCTTAACTCTTGATTCCCCCGATAGACACCAGTGTTTCCAAATACATGAAATTATTGTAGATTTTAAGTGGATTCACTGAAACTGACAAGAAATCATGACTAAAGTCTCACTGATTTTAATAACTTTATTCTAAGGTTTACACATGTAGAATGCAAGTCTTATTATCCATAAAACATCTGATTTTTTAAAATCATAGCAATTAATATTATTACAATGGATGTTATTCCACAAAATGGGTGAATATAAAATCTACAGTACAATTATGAACTTACTAATTATAAATATTTGTACAGTGATCATATGACAACTTTATAAAGTTACATATTTGAGGATGGTAAAGATGGAAGACTGAAAGAGTAGCATTCTAAAGATGTATTTACCTAGTAGCTAGAAAACTTTCATAGTATATTTCAAATACATTTACACACAGCACACACACACAGAGAGAGAGAGAGAGAGAGACAGACAGACAGACAGACAGACAGACAGACAGACAGACAATACTGGATCACCACAATACTTTAAGATCAGAAACTATTAAGAAGCCTTCAAACTTCAGTGAATTAATTTAGGTTGATCATATACACACACACAAATACACAGTGTGCTGTAGTGATTAAAGCTCTGAACTGGTTCTAAGCATAGAAACTGGCAGAATGAGTTGTGCAGTCTGCTGGTGGAGAGAATGGTCTGATAAAATATCTAACACGCTTTGGAAAACTGGAGGAAGAAAAAGAGCTATTTTAATGTAAGAAAGGGAGTAAGTTTGAGAAAGACTTAGAACAACTCTATCTTAGTTATGCTTAAATAGGCAGAGAATTATTTTGGTAGGCTTCCAAAGTTAATATTAACCCTTTCAGGGTTAACATCAAGCCCCCTGTAGTTGGCCAGCACAAGCAACAAGAACCACTTGAATTTTTGGAAAATCCAACTAATATAACTCACTCAAAAGTAGTGTGAGCTGAGCAGTCAAACAGGTACCAAAAAGCCTATGCTTGATATAGTTTTCTCATTATAAAGCATAAGATTTATTGGGGAAAAATAGACATCAGAATCAAAGTTATTGTCTTCTTTACAAAAACGTGGGTGGTTGCATTTGTTTGTTTGTTTGTTTGTTTGTTTGTTTATGCAGTTTATATGCTGCCCTATCTCCGAGGATTCAGGCCGGCTCACAACAATAAAAATGTATAATTCCTTGTTAAAACAATAAAATTTAAAATTGAATTTAAAACAATTCAAATTGATCAAGAAATAAGCGTCAGTCCAAACTACGAAACAACCAGGTCTTCAAATCGCGGCGGAATGAGCGAAGGTCAGGAGCCCTCCGGAGCTCCAAAGGAAGTTGGTTCCAGAGGGTGGGTGTGCCTACAGAGAAAGCTCTTCCCCTGGGGGTCGCCAGCCAATACTTCTGGCTGACAGCACCCTGAGGAGGCCTTGTCTGTGGGAACGCACCGGACGATTGGGGATTGTCGCTGGCTTCAGGGGGTCCGCCAAATATCCTGGGCCTAGGCCATGAAGGGCTTTATAGGTGATAACCAGCATCTTGAACCTCACCTGAAGGGCAACCGGTAACTAATGCGGGTCGCGTAGGAGGGGTATAACATGGGAATGTCAGGACGCTCCCATCACAATCCGCGTGGCCGCATTTTGCACCAGCTGAAGCCTTTGAGTGGTTTTCAAGGACAGCCCTAGCTAGAGAGCGTTGCAGTAGTCAAGACGGGAGGTGACCAGCGCATGAGTAACAGTGCGTAGGGCATCTTGGTCCAAGTAAGGCCGCAACTGGTGCACCAGTCGAACCTGGGCGAATGCTCCCCTGGTCACAGTCGTCACATGAACTTCCAGAGACAACCAGGAGGACACCCAAGTTGCGAGCCCTATCCACAGGGGGTAACACCTCATTTCTGATGGTCAACGATGGAATATCTCGATCGGACCCAAATGCTGGTACGCACAGCCACTCAGTCTTGGCAGGGTTGAGTCAAAGCCTGTTACTCTCCATCCAGATCCATACCACTTCCAGGCAGCGGGACATCCTGTCGAGGGCATCACTGGGCTGGTTTGGGGTGGATATAAAAAGCTGGGTATCATCAGCATACTGATGATACCGCACCCCAAAACCACGGATGATCTTCCCAAGCGGTTTCATATAGAGGTTGAACCGGAGAGGCAAAAGGACCGACCCTTGACACATCCCACAAATGAGCAGCCTCATGGCCGACCTCTGCCACCCTGCCAACACCACTTGCGTATGGCCCGAGAGATAGGAGGAGAACCACCATAGAACAGGGCCTCCCACTCCCAATCCCTCGAGCTGTCACAGCAAGATACCATGGTCGATGGTATCAAAGGCCACTGAAAGATCCAAGAGGACCAGAACAGAGGAAAATCCCCTGTCCGAGCCCTCCAAAGATCATCCACCAGCGCGACCAGCATTACTTAGGTCAGGGCAGGTGTAAGCATTTATTTGCTGGAGATTACGAACTCCTAACTGTGCCAATAAGACTGTTCAAGCAGCAAATAAAATCTACAGTATGCTTTGAATTTGAATTAGAAATAGAAAAAAATGGATTGCACAATTTTCTAAAGAGGGCAATGAAATCCAAGGCACTTTGTCATAAAACTGTCAATGCTTATGAAGAAGAGAGCATGTACTAACAAAACATTTGTTAAGTGATTCTTGGATAAGGAGCAGGATAGGGAACAGCACAAGCCAATCCACACTCACTTCCAAATAATTCCTGCAGGTATTAAGTGCACAGCTGGATTTAACAAGAAACGGGATATAAGTTGCAAAATGCTTTATCCTATATTTGTCACAACCACTGTAACGGTTGAGTTTAAACAAACAAACAAAATTGGTGCTAGCAATCTGAGAAACCTCATGTCAACTATAGCTGCTTTAGCCCAATTCAATGACATATGGCTGAATACTTCAGGCTGCTGAATCAGTTGAAACCATATAGATTAACAAACAAACAAACAAACATCCTACATTCTGATATTACTGTGTCCTGTTCAATAAAATATAATTCTGTTCTTTGACAACAGAAAGGAAAATATGAAATCAAAGTAAAACTTGAAGCGGGTAATATTTTCCAGCATTGGAGGGAAAGGAGCAAGCTTGCTTATAATGTGATTGCATTAACATTTCATTGTGTTCAGAAAGCCTTTGGGAAATAAGGTCTTTAAAAGACTCTGCAATGGATTGCCAAGGTTGCCGACTTTCCAAAATCCTGGGTTCAGCACATTCGGTGACCATTCTCTCTGGGTCTGGATTTTACTTCAAACCCTGTTTGAATAAAAAGAGCCAAGCAGCTGGGGAATTCTGGAGTGCAGTGTATCTTTATTAGTTCCCATCTGCTCATGGCAAGTCTGGCTAAATCCTGGTGTTCCCAAATCCAAATCTGGGTCATTTTAAATTACTCTATACAAAATCTGGTGTGCAAGACTTTTTTTTTTGTATAAACATTCTTCCAGTAGAGGAAAAAGTATGTAGTTCAGGGCTGAATAGTGAAATCCGTGATACTCTCTAAGATTGTTTGCTTCCAGATGTTTTATTACTTGACTAAGTAATATTATCAAGATGTTACCTGGTTGGGTAATGAAATATCTGGAAGCAAACAACCAAGCTCAGAAAGCACTAAGAACTCCATAAACATTCTTATTATTCAGCAAAGAAAAAATAAGCAGCTCTACAACTAATCAATTTTTTAAAGGGTGTATATAAAAATTTTAAACCAGATTAGATGAAAGATGGAAAAAATACATTATAGCATAGAGGTTGGTTAAAAAAAAACTTGTTAACTAAAGTGGGTCACTATCAGTTCTGCCTTAAAACTCCAAGAACTGTCTTACAGAAGGAAGAAATATTTTAAGTTATAACATGGAAAATCTAGAATTTAAAATATTTACGTTGTTCAACCTGAATTTGGACACACCGGACTGTTCACAATTACTGCTACTAGTGGTAAATAAAAAAAAGACATATAAATAGGTGCTGGGAAATGACCCACAGCATGAAGCTGCATAATAGCCAGTATAACATAGATTTACTTAAACCAAATTTAAATACAATACTGCTAGGTCATAGTCTTGCTTGTAGCCCTTGTTCTCAACCTGTGCTAAAGAAAATTTGATATTTTCTTTGCTAGAACAATGTGTGAATCCAGCCATAGTGGTTTGTCGGCTGGAGTTTATAACTTACTATTTTGTATAAAGCAGACCACTATAAATATATGAAGCAAGTTATTATAATTTGATCAGCTAGCTTAGTGTAATATGTTGACTACATCCTGTATTATTTCTGTACAATTAGGCATTGTATGCATTAAGTTAGCACAGTATGGAACTGTATCTAATGAGTGAAGTTTTCTAGTATGATGCAATGAAATTGTTGAAGGCCATAAAAATATGGCATAGGTATATGGAAAGAATATGTAACATTTTTGCTTATATGGTGTTCTAATTAAAATTAGACTGAGTGATTACAACTTTATTCTGGATCAGCTGCTCCAGATGCCCATTTCTTTCTACTATTATTCTTTATTCACATTTTAAATCAACAGAGAAAAAAAATAAACGAAAGCAGTTTGAGGTAGTCTTTGCTGCTCCACAGTTTTTTAATTGCCTGATGTTTACTATCACATATAACTGATTTATGTACTGAGCTATTAAATAACCATAAAAGTTTGTATTTCAATTTGACTATATGATTTACATGTAACTCCCAGGTACTGGCATCTCCAAATAAGGTTCTTGTTTGAATCTTTTCACAATCGCTCACATAGAATTAAGTCTTATTTAAATAAAAGACTTAAGAAATATCTCAAATATGGAAAACTGAAATGTTCAGAACTATTACAATGGCTGATCTATAAATAAACTCATGTCCAAATCCTCTGAGATATCCACTTCATACACTAAATTCGGGGAAACACATATCAGAGCCTACATGATTCTATGCACTGCCACAGATAAGTTCCTTGTTTCAGTGGTGGGTTGGTCCCTGTTCTGTCCAGTTCTATAGAACCGGTAGTAAAACCGGTGGGAGACCCCGCCCATCTGCCACGACATTATCATGGGTGATCTATGCATGTGCAGAAGCTTTGTGAACCAGTAGTAAAGGTAAGTAGAACTCACCTCCTGTTTTCCCCAAAATAAGACATCCCCCGGTAATAAGCCCAATCAGGCTTTTGAGCGCATGGCAATGAGACCAAGCGCTTATTTTTGGGTTCAAAAAAAATATAAGACAAGGTCTTATTTTCAGGGAAACACAGTAATAAAAAGTAATATTATTTCAGTTGATTGATACACCTCTCTCAAAATTTAGCAAAACAATAGGAGAATATAATCTTACATTACACCTCTCTATGGAATTGATCTCTTTGTATATGTTCCAGCATTTTGTCATGCTTAGTAACCTGGGACAATAAGCAAAGCAGAGATGAGAAGAGGGTCGAGAAATTAAAAATAACCTATAAAAAGTAGGTTTAAAAACTTTAAAAACTAATCTTCCTTGCCATGCTCACTTTCTTATAAGAGGAAAACAGTTTTATCGTGACAGGTTTACATCTTCAAAAAAAGCTATTTACCACCATCTATTCATCCAGCCTGACTTTGAAATGGACTCTCAGTTTCTACTGCTCTGTTGTTTTTAAAACTATAGATTCTTTTTCTAACTCCTTAAGATGTAAAGTCCTTCTGATCATATCTATGCAAGAGAAAACACAGAAGTTTTTACACATAGTCCATTTCATCCTGGCATTAAAAGCTGCCACTATACAAGATCAGTTCCAATCCTCAACACCCATTAACATGTTAAATGTTTGAAAATAGTGTTTGGATGCTGTGCTCTTTAAAGACACCACTCATGATTTATAACCAAAGTTAAAGACATACAATGCATTTAACAATATGCTTTACTGAAGTTGATGCACTGAACATATGCCATCAAACCACAGGCCCCTAACTGTAAAACTATTTTTCACTGATGTGTAAAATATATATTGCATAGAAGAACACCCAGCTGTCGAGGTGGGGATGGGGAGTTTTGCTACTAGACTTTTTAATATATTCTTTTATCACATTTTTGAGACTGAATGAACCTTGAAATATTTCTTCAGGCCTCCAGGAACCCTTGCACATTCTCAAATACAGGCTATAAGTTACACAGTTATCATCTTTCTTTCATATGTAGGCCTGTATATCTACATTAACACTGTTCTTAAATCAGAAATAAGAAATGAAACTTTTTCTTTTCCTCCACCAAGGAGAGTTCTAACATGAAGGTCCTGGCAGCAGCTCTCTGATGTATGTTCCTTCACTACCTGCTGCGCCCAACTCTTCTCCTCACTACTTTGCTTATGTTTTCCTCACCTCCTCACTTGCACAAGCAAGCACAATCTCCGCCCTTGCCCAAGATATTGGAGGTTGAGAATTCTTTTGGTAACTTAGGTTTTTTTTTTTTTACATAAATCATGATCTCCCAGGTAAGCCCTAATGACTATGAAACCCCATTTGGATTACCCTCTTCTTGGGTTTAAACTAAATATAGCATATAAAAAAACAGGAAATATGGTTATGGTATGCATCAAATTTAAGATTTCCGTAAATCTTAGATATTTTTATCATATATATATCCTGCCATAAAAGGCATATGCACTTCAATCTGCAATATTCCTGCAGAATATGTATAGTCACCCATCTCACATATATGATCCTGGACAGTTTACAAGATTTTCTTGAACAAGGTATCTTGAATTATTGGCAGGCCTTATCTGTTGCATTTTAACTGTTAACCTATGCTAAATTCATGCAACACACCAAGCACATCTTATTATAGCTTAAAACTAGGAATTAACCATAGTAAGGTAGTTGTAATTCCAGGAACTAGTCCATGGCACAGACTCTAAGCTTATTCTGGTTATACTGTCAATTTTTATATCAGAATTACAATTGTCAATGGAAGAATATGTTTACTCTAGATTTATTGATATCTAGACTTATTGATATCTAGACTTTATTAGAAATATGAGGTAAGTTTATATTGTGTGTATCTCTGTGTATCTATATATTTATAGTTTCTTCAAATCAAACTCCTGAGAACTGCATGGACATACCATGCAATTTCCTTGGCAAGATTTTTAGAAGTGGTTTGCCATTGCCTTCTTCCTAGGGCCGAGAGAAAGTGATTGGCCCAAGGTTGGTCAGTTGGCTTTATAGCTAAGGCAAGATTTAAAAGTCACAATCTTCCAGTTAATTTGTTCACAATATATCCTATTCTAATTATAAATATTGAGAATCCTTTCTAAAAATAATGCTATTCACTTAATATTTTACTTTTTCTAGTTCTGTTTTTAATTTCAATGGAAGTCTGAAGTCTGAAGGTCTCCAAACTAACAAAAACAAACATCAATTCAGAATTTATTCAATATAAATTGTGAGAACAAACAGAAACAAAGATTGGTGTGAGCAAGATCAAATACAAAAGCTCAACAAAAATAATGTGTAATATCTTAACCCAAATATACTTTCAGATGATTGTCAAGACGTTAGATGTAAATGTGGCAGGTTTAGCAGAATACAGCTTGAACTAAAAGTTTTCACATTGAATAGGAAAAGCAATTATAACTCCCTAAAACAACATATATGAATAACAAAAAGTATATCTTAAGTTTCCAGATTCCATGATGATAAATATGTATGAATTTTATTTTGTTTTTATACTAGAAATATGAGGTAATACATTTGGACGTTTACTTGATTAAAAGTTGACATTCAATCAGTACAAAATATCAGGAGAGAAAGTAAAAAAACAAGCTAACTATTCTTAGGAATAGTTAGGAAAATTTCTATTTCAGTAGCTTGAATTCAGAGCAGTAATATTTATGTAGATTTCAAAGCTGTATTACTTTTTTCAAAAGGGCCTCTTCCATAAGTAACGAGTGGATAAAAGAGTATTTTCGCTTTGGAATTTTTCTCCAATAGTTATTATCATGCTAGATCATGAATTCTAACTTTATTTCTCTCCTTCTCTCTCTCTTAAACACACATACATGTATACATATGTTATGAACCTTGTGCTATTACTTTTATGAGTTCTGGTTATGAATCTAATTATATTGTAAACTACTCTGAGAATCATAAAGCATGCTATCAAACAATAGAAACAAAAATAAACTCAACAAGCATTCTAATTTTAATCAGTTGATTAATTTATTTGGAAAGAGAAACAATATTCTGAAGGAGGCAGGCGTTATATCTAGATGTTCATGTGCCTATATGACAGAAGAAAAGGAACATGCCATGAGTATTTCTTTTGTATCAAAACGTTTACAATAAAACGTTTCCTTTCATTAAAAATTCTTTAAAATGTTAATATAAGCATGGAATTATATACAAATTGAGGAGAGGAGAGGAGAGAAGAGGAGGCCTCTGATCTTTTTTACAGCTGTTACAAACAAATTTATTTTCTCTCCCTCCAATAACAACATGGTTCTCTTCTTCCCTCATTGTCATATTTAAGCAGCAAATCTATAAACCATCAATTCATGTTTTTTAATTTTCAGCAAAAAGTCTGTAAGATTTCCAGTCTTTGATAAAATTACTTAAGAATGCAGTACTGCAGGCTACTTCTGCTGCCTGCCGGCTGCCTGCAATTTGATAGTTCAGATCTCACCAGGCTCAAGGTTGACGCAGTCTTTATCCTTCTGAGGTGGGTAAAATGAGGACCCAAATTGTTGGAGATTATAGGCTGACTGCTTAGAGATGGCTGTAAAGCATTGTAAAGCGGTATATAAGTCTAAGTGCTACTGCTATAATAAAGTTCTTCCAAAATAGAAGCTGTGAATAAGACTGCAACTACATATTCAGAGTGTCACAATCCTGATACCCTTAATCCAATAGAATTGGATTCCAGACCTGGGAAGTTTGGAAGTTACTGTATTTTTCGGAGTATAAAATGCACCTTTTCCCCCCCTAAAAGGGGGGGAAATTTAGATGTGACTTATACTCCGAATGCAGCCCCGCCACCCACTGGCCTCCACCCTTTGGCCTTGGCCTCCCAGCAGTTACCTCCTTGTGGCAAGTAGCAAGAAGAAACAGCTCCTTTCAGCTTCAGCACAGCCTAATCAGCACAAGTTGATTGGATCGGCCTCCCAACTCTCACCTGTTTTGCTGTTAGCTGTTTTGCTCAGGCCTCTGCTGGAAGGAGGTAAATTGTTGGAGCAGATTTTTTTTTCTTGTGCTAATCAAGCTATGCTGAAAATGAAAATGAAATTAAAGCGGGCTTTTGCTGTTTGCTGTAACGAGGCAAATAGCTGGAAGGCAGAGGCAGATTTTTTTTTCTTTTCCTAACCAAAAAAGGTAGATGCGTCTTATAGTCTGATGCGTCTTATACTCTGAAAAATACGGTAATCATTCTTCTGTTTGATTGAATGAAAGTGAATCTCTTTGAAGAGGTAACAAGTGTTAAAGCCAAAGTTGTACACTTTGCCTTAAGACCTCCAGTGAAATGGTGTAAAGTCAGTGAGAGCCTGAAATATGACCGCCTATATGGGTCCTTTCTGTACCAAGCTTCTGCACACAATTCAATACTGACCTAAACAGAGTTCATGTTTTTCACTTTAAATTTATGCTGAAAATTTAGAAACACTTTCATCTTCTCTGGTAGGGAACCATTATCCTAACATAAAACGTAGAACATATGGGTTGACATTTTAATATCATTCCAAAACTCGTTTCTTAATAAGTCACAGACAACTGCAATTCTACTTTCTATACTTTGCATATGCCATTTTCCTCCCAAAATGCATTATTTTGTACTAGCTTTTTACAGAACTTCATTTACTATTTACAGACCATACAATCCAAATTCTCTACATCTTCAGTAATGACAACCTTCCCTAAAGTTTTTAGTTTTCTGCAACTGTACAGTGTGGGTGCTACAATTCAATGCCTAAAAGTACTTCCCATAACTTCTATTTTTCAACTTCTTCCAGTATTTATCTTAAATTCAAATTTGTCCCATGAAAGCTAGGAGTACAACTCCACGCAATTTCTTCACACTTGAATGTAAGTTGGTATTATTATATAATGTCAAATATTTTAGCTCAGCATCTGCTGTAGCCAGTTAGATTTGGATGACTTGGTTAAAAAAAGAAGGATGTGTGAAGATTAAAATGGAATATAGATCAGCTATAATTCCTGGATATGAAGATCTGGTATCAATAAGACGACTAGAGTGATATCACTGGAGATTTATTATGGAGAACATAGGTCTACAGAGCTTCCAGAATGCAAAGGCCTTACAGAGCTTCCAGAATGCAAAGACCTTACTCACTGCTATGCTCTTTTAAATTTTTATTTAGATTTTAAATTTAAATTTAAAGCTGTTTTTAAACAGAACTGTTATTGAAATGTTTTTTTTTTTAATTAAGAGCAAAAAATCACAGATGCTTACAGGAATCAATTTTTAAATCCCAAGAAATTATTCTGCAATTAATAAAAGTTTTTTTATTTAATTATCTTTTTGCTATTACTTTATCCCAGATTCTTACATTCATACTCAAAGAGCCCATCTGCTCATCTACACAAACTACTGTGAGTACATCAGGCTATTCCTTCAGTTATTACACTACAGATATTGACACCAATTCAAGAACACTCTGTTTCTCTCTGTGTGTCTTCAAGGCATTCAGTGGTCTGAGTCCAAGATATCTTACTGACTGCTTGAAGCACCAAGATGAAGCACATGGTTGACAGGTTGTGTAGAGCTCATCCAACTTGGAATAAGGTTGTGAAATCAAAATTGCACAAGCTTCAGAAAGCCACCTCACAATTCAACATTTTTTCTTCTTTCAATACAAAGAACATTTATTTGGACCTTGACTTAGTTAATAAGTTCCCATATGGCAAGAAGCAAAAACCCCATTAAAATGTATTGTTTTCATTTCTTGGAAGAGTAGAGGCAAGGCAGTAAAGAAAATAAATTATATATGACGACACAAGTTTGGTGATATGATTATAGAAAACAGATAACATAGATCTGTGAGTATTAACATTTGAATAAAATTAATATGGCTGAAAAGATATCTATATCTAAAAGATATCTATGATATTTATGAAGCTACACATACCTACAAATAGGCCTACAACAGTGCTATTGTACTTTTAATACAATTGTGTTGTGCTGAATGAAATCTATGAAATCATTCTATGCACTGTCTTCAAAATAATTCTTCTGCTATTATATTTCTAGATACGCTGTGAGAATACTGTAAGTTATTAAGAAACTTCAGGGTTTGGTAAGTATTACAGTCTTGTTCCATTTCAGTTCATGGCATGGAGAATTGAGCCTCTCTACTTTCCTTTCATGGAATATAGAATTGAGCCTCTGTAATTCATCCCACCTTATTTTTATGAAACATATGTCATTTTTGTTTAGAAATATTTGTTATATCATACTTATTGTATGATAAATTGTAATTTGTAGCACACAGTGGAGTTTCATTCTAAAAACAAATGCAAATTAATAACAACAGACGTAAGTAAAGTTTGATAAAACTAAATTTCCTGTCAAAATTATTTCTTCTATTTCTTAAATTTTCTCTTAGTTACTTTAAAAAATGCTAGTTGTGGCCTTATAAATACTGTGATAAATACTGTGATATGATAATGAATGTTAGTAATTGAATTCATATAATTAATTAATTATTTGTTATACAAATTAAATGACTGAGTAACCTGCTCTTCTTGTTGTATTTAATCTGTTTCTTATATTATTATTTAATTGTTTCAGTTTGGTTTAGTGGTTAAGGCACCAGGCTAGGAAATGGGAGACAGTGAATTTTAGTCCAGTCTTAACATGAAAGTCAGCTGGATAACTTTAAGCCAGTCACTCTATCTCAGTCCAACTCATCCATAGGGCTGTTGTTGTGGGGAAAGGAGAAGGAGGAAGGGTGTGTTGAATGTGTTCGCTACCTTGAGTTAGTCTAAAAACAATAAAGGCAGGATACAAATAAAAATAAATAATTATTGATTTAGTGGCACAACTCCCTCTTCCAGTCACATGATTATCATTTGTCTTTGGAAACTTGGATTCTAGTGACTATGCATTACATTTTTTTCATATATCTGCATTACAGCAACAGTGAAGACAAAGTGATTACTCCAAAGCCACCCAGCTGGTTTTGTCCTATGGTGGGACTAAAACTCATAGACTCACAGAGAACTTTACTTGTTCTGCTCCAGCCACAGATCCCAAAGAACAGAGTACACACAAACTCTGAACAAAACTTAGTTTACTCAAATAAGGCAGTTTTAGTATTCTTAACAGCCTGCCAGAATTCCACAGATAAGATAGTCAGAGTCTTACTGGAGTTGGCAGAAAGCCCAGAAGCTAGGTTGCAGAGATATCCCAACGTGATGATTAGTGAACTAAAGTTGTTTCCTGCAGCTTGTTACAAGCTGTGTTCTTTTTAAATAGGCTAAGGGGTGGCTAAATTAGTCTTACTCTCGAGGAGACCTCCTCCCGAGGAACCACTCCTGCCTTTTGGCAGCTCTGCGTGCCCATGCATTGAGAAGAGGCTCATCCTCTTCACTTAAAGGAGCCGCTGGAGGTTCTGAAGGCCCTGACTGAATCCCTGCCTCTGGCACCACATCTTCTTCAGCGTCCTCCCTGTCTGACTCAAGCCCCGGTTGCACGGGCTGCTGGCGCAGCACCACACCAGCCTCCTCGTCGGGATCAGCAACAATCCGTGCAGGCCGCTGGCAGGCCATAACATTACTACTACATTAAACTGGTTATATAGTTAAATATATAAAGAAACATTAGAGAAGAAAAAAGATCAAAGCGAAAAAGCAATACAGTTAAAGAAAAAAAGAAAAAGATAATTAAAGAAGCAATTTCCAGTGTTCTTTGCAGCAGCTACAATTTATTTATTATTCTTGCTCCCTTTTTCAAAGTACATTACAGAGATCCCATCTGTTCCATAGTCAACCCCTTTTTCAATCAGCAAATCCACAAATCACTTTTTCATTTTTTTCCATTTTCAGCAAAAAGCCCATAAAAAGTGTCCAGTCTTTTATTAAAGTACTTTTTGTTTTATTTTTTGACCAAATAGCTCAGATTTTGTCATTTATGCTAATTATGTTTTCTTTACAATCCATTCTTCCATTGTGGTTTTCCATCAGACTTGAGATATCATAACCATTCAGTTGGATACTGAGAAAACAAGCAATTATTGTGAAATATAAGAAGGAAAGAGGCAAACACAATTCTATTTACCATCTTCTTGAAGCAGAATTATCTTAATTTAATTAGCTTATTTTACATTGTCCTTCCATTATTACAAAAGTAAAGTTATCTTTAGTGCAGAAAGCAGCAAGTTGAAAAATATATATTTTAATTCTTGATAAAAAGGATCAAAAACTATAAGTCTACTATTCATCTTATATAAATACTTTAATACTTTGAAAAATTAAAAAAAAATCACAATTTCAATCTTTTTAGGACAAACAGACTGCACAATTAAGACAAGCTTGTAATAATCAAAGAAGTCATATATTGATTGTATTCCAATTATACATAAAAACTATATGAGAATCAATTTAAACCACAGGCTAGATTAGGTATTAGGAGAGTATGAATTCCACTATTATCTTAAGCATGAATCAAGCTGGGTGACTGAACTTCCAGTCATAAGAGTACACAATGGAAAATCAGTTCGGAAAAATCTTTCAGTGAAAATTACAAGGATTTGTCCGGACAATCATCAGAGGTCAAGACTGATTTGAAGGACAAAAATGTAACAATTTTATTTCCAGGTTTGACCATTGTTCTGAAAATGTATTGAAGCAAAAATAAAAACTAATAATATAAGGATTTGCATTTTCTTATAATTGTGGGAGTATTTGAAAAGATGGAAAATGACATAGTGTTCATTTAAAAAATTTTGCTGTCCCAACATCTGTAAGAAAAGGGAATCTTATCTATTGCAATAAAGATGTATAAAAATATTTAACATAGCATAATTAGAAAAATTCTTTAAAAATAAAATTTCCAAGTACTTCATAAAGCATGTTAATTATAACATTTTAATTTTCCTTTCATTTCCTATAAGCATTCATCAATATCAAAATATAAATATTTTGTTAAAAAAGAAAAATGAAAAAGCGTAACAAAGAAAAAAATTAATAATCAAAGAGAAAAAATGAAAAAAAAATACAAAGTTACAGTTTAGAAAAGTTTTCATAGTTTTTGATAATAATAATGAATATAATGTTATGTATTTCTTAGGTAATTTGTCAGGAAATTTCCAGGTATGTTACCTAGCTTAATGCTTGGTTTGGAAGATATATTGCAATCTTCAATCAAAAGTCAGGTGCTAAGGGTGATACATCTTCATGAACACGAAATTGTAAGGCATAGAAAGCCTTTTCTATCTTAAATATTATTCACAGGTGGCACATACTACTCCCTTAAAAATGATAATTGCTTGTATTTGTTAAGAAAAGAAAAGGAATGGAACCACATTCAGCAAATGAAGCAATTCTGTGTTCATATTAAAAGACTTGCCATAAGGTTTAGACATGCCAAATCAGATTGAGACTTGATATGGATCAATCTGTTCACACAACAGACTGATGTAATAAAATAGATATTGTCTGTGGGTAGACACAGCATGCATTTACATTGCTGGTTTTCTGGCAGAACCAGGATTACAATTTCAGTTAGTTCTGGCAGCATCAACATCATAACTTTGTCCAACCTGTGTATTACAATTGCCCTGATAGGACCTGCTTTTTATTAACCTGCCTTTGTGACCCCCAGATGGTTCAGAATAGGATTGATTGCTAATGGTATCCTAATTTTGGAACTCTCTCCATGTAGTAGCATGATAAGTTCTCAAACTGTCTCATTAAGCATTGCAGTTTAAAACATAATGATATCCTGGCACCTATAGGAAAAACTTTTTCAAGTAAATGATAGTCAACTGACTACATATATATTTTTAGTTTTCATACTTGTCAGTATTATAGAACTAGATCTACCTTCATTGTTTTATTTGTTTCTGTGATTTATTGCTTTATAATCTTGCATTTCTTTATAGGAAACAGTGATATATAAAGAGTAGTGTATAAACAATTAAATAATTATAATAAGTGGTTAGATTTGCTTTTTTTCTTTTACAAGACTAAGTGCTATGAAAGTTTCTTAGCTGAATCTCCTCAGTTCCATTTGACGTCAATTTCCTTAACACATAATCAGTATGGCTATCACTAACTGGTCTTCATGGTTGAGTAGTACTTACAAGAATTTAAACTGTGTCTCCTTGTTTCGTATAGATGGCTGTATTTAGGAAACTAAAATTTAAAAAGCATGAAACATGAAGTCTACATAAGTAGTTAACCAATTTCTTTTTCATAGTGGAAATAATATAAGGCACCAAAGAAGTTTCCCACAGCATCACAAAACTCCTTTTTGTTAAAGGTTTTTTTTTTCATTCAGTGTGTATTTTCAATAGTTTCATACAAATCCAGAAAATAATACACAGTACATGTCAACACTAATTTTGTAAAAACCTGTCTCAGTTAACAAAAAATACTATTGTGAAGGTTACATCAATGGCAGGCTTAAGACAAAAATAATTCCCAATTTGTCACTGACTATTTGATTGGGGACTTGTATTTGTCATTCAATCTTGAATACTGTCTTAAAATAATAAAATAAAATCCAGCAATCTTGGCACTACTGACAGCAGGTAGGCAGGCAGAAGAGGTACCTTTTGAAATAAAGTGTTTACTTTTCTCAGTGAAAAAAGCAACAGTACCTCTTTATTTTCTATCCAAATATAATGAATGACCAAAAAACCTATACTTTTGATTTATATGCCGCCCTTCTCCGGAGACTCAGGGCGGCTTACAATGCATTAAGCAATAGCCTTCATACTTTTGTATATATTTATACAAAGTCAGCTTATTGCCCCCACAAACTGGGTCCTCAATTTACCCACCTTAGAAAGGATGGAAGGCTGAGTCGACCTTGAGCCTGGCTAGGATTGAACTCGCAGAATTACAGGCAGCTGGATGTTAATTGCTGCCTTTAGTGGGAGGCATTAGCCCCCTACGCTACTCACGCTCCTAGTAATGATACTAAAGAATCATTAAAGTTTAGCGTGCATTTTAATGAATGGGCAGATAACAAGTTACATTGCAGAGTATAAAACAACAGTATACATTAAACTGCTCCTCTGACGACCTAAACGTCAGACAAGAAGACATTATTAATATAATCTTAAATGGATATGAAAAACATTACTAGACAGAACATGTATAATTCACATGCAACTCTTCTGCTCTTTAAAAGTTTCTGTTACAATACTATACTTTCGATTTTGATCAACACAAATTCTTATTATAACACAATAAATAACGTAATTCCATGATGTACAATTGTATTTATTGTATTTAACCCAAGTAATTTAATAAACAGCCACAACAAATATGTACAATTCCCAATAGATAACATATGCCAAAGTTTTTTAGAGTAATATATTAATAAACAATTCCTGACTAAGGTAACAAATTTAATTAAGAATTATTTTAACAAAAATGTTGGACAAAATCATCATTACCAATCATTTCAAGTGAGAATAAAAGCTCTTTGATTCATAGATAAATGTTGTGTTCATGAATGAGGTATCATTTTATAACCATTAAAATTACTAAATAGAAACATTCTAAATTAGTTATATCCTTCCACTCACCTCTGAATTAAAGAAAAATGCTTAATTTAGCCTAACACAATTTATTTGGAAGGAATGCTTGATTAATTCTGATATACTGGGTTTCAAATAAACTAGATGAAAGTAGTAGGCAGAAAAAAATATGTCCAATGTGCTTCCTAGAGACATTCTCAGTGATACTTTTTATCAAAAATGAACCCCAGTAGCCAAGCTTATACTTTATACCTGTGAAGAGGAACATATGAGGAAGAACTTCAAGGAGAGCAGAAGGGATTCAGTAGAGTATGGGTGAGTGCCAGCGAATAACAATTCAGCAAGAAAAGACTCCAGACCAAAGCAATGAAATGTAAAGTGATAGAGGCACATATAGAAGTAGTAGGCTTGGCGGCAAATTACCTGAGGCTCAAGACCAGCATCAATCGGGGTAAGCTAAATAGAAGTGTTGCATGGCCTATAACAGGGGTCTCCAATCTTAGCAACTTTAAGACTTGTGGGCTTCCCAGAATTCTGGGAGTTGAAGTCCACAAGTCTTAAAGTTGCTAAGATTGGAGACCCCTGGCCTCTAATAAGAAGACATGATAGAGGGACAACAGCTAGCAATAGTAGAAAGAATCCAAGCTCCATCACAACTGAAATCAAGAAATATATGAATTGTAAAATAGGATAAAAGGTAAAGCTAGAATAAAGTTTAAGGAAAATCGTTTCAGCTCGCCACTAATAAAATCGACTTTAGCAGAAAGGTAACCATGAAACAGGATAGTTTGTCAGCTGACAGCCCAAGCAGCCAGAATTTCCTACTTTATGAAAGGAAGTTAAACACTTAATTCTTGTTTATTGCATTTTATTTTGGGGAGCCAAATGTCTAATTTAAGAAGCTTTACGCAACAGCAATGGGAATATTTTTGCATTCCCTTTTTTTTCCCCTCTTGCGCTCCATTTTTTTGTACTGATAGTGATGCTAGTTTAAATTAGATGAAGAGGCAGCCATGCATGAAAAACTGCACTCAGCAGGTTCTATCAGTCAAAAGTCAAGGATATATGTCCATGATTTATCATGCTTTTCATGGTAATTAGTCAGAGTGCATTTTGCTTTCTTTAACATCACTCTGTTTCCTTTCCTTTTTGTTTTTTAACCTTTGGTCTCTTTTTCATGCATTACATTTACATATTTCTCATTCTCTTATCCCATACTATGTTTTATTTATGAATACAGACCTTTCTGATTGTATCTTTAATGTAAAAGAGACTGTAGTTACTGTGTCTGTCTTCAGTTTAAGCAATTCCCCAAATCATATACAAAAAAATTAAAATAAGTAACAACTTACAGTCAGTATTAGGTTTAATTAGGTATAATGAGACTTACTGATTCACTGTACTAATAGTAGGTAGAAATGTAATTACCTCTCAATTTCATTTTGCTACCTTAATAATATCTTATAAGTTCCATTTTAATTGATAAAACCTTTGGTAAAATCAACATAGTATCAAAGCGGCATCCTTGCCTAGACAAGAAAGATTTTTTATCCAGCATATTTTTGTAGATAATATTATCAAGAAAACAAATGTCCTTCTAGTATATATACATTCTTTGTAGGAAGGTAACCCCACAGTTAACTTAATATTACACCACCATACAATAAAACTTTCTACTTATTTCTACTGTTAATTAGTTAATTAAATAATTAGCTTATTTATACCCTATTCATTCTCACACTATTTACATATTTAAACAAATTAAGAAAAATGAAAGCAACAACCAATCCAAGAAGAAAAATGCATCAAATTTCTTCTTTGCCTTGTTCTTCCATGCTTTTCAGACTTACTTAAGATGATGGTTAATTTTAAATGTTTTAAAAGAATTGAAAACAAAAAATTAAATATTCTGACTAAAACTACTCACTTGTTGCAACTGTAACAACAATAATTCAGGTAACTTAAAACAGATTTTAAAGCAAAATTATTGATCATAACTACCCTGTTTCCCCAAAAATAAGACGTCCCCTGATAATAACTTTTGAGCGCATGCGCTAAAATAAGCCCCCCCAAAAAATAAGCCCTCCTGAAAAATATTTAAATGCATGCACATCCGGTCCCCGCCATTTCCTCTGGTTTCCTCCACATACCCCAAAATAATAAGACCTTCCCAAAAATAAGGCCAGGCGCTTATTTCGGGGTTCAAAGAAATATAACACAGGGTCTTATTTTTGGGGAAACATGGTAGGTTTTTGTATTAGACCAGAGAGTATAATGGATTTTAATCTGATACCTAAAAGGAAATGTCATATAGAGGTGAAAGTGAAAAACTACCTAAATAATAAAAACATAGAAAGAAAGAAGAGAGATCTGCCTTCAGTTTAGTAAGTGCCAAGAAAGATTTGTTTTGTTCTTTCACCAAAATCTTTCTGCTTTGTTCACCTATATGTAAGACATGTTAATGAATGATGGGACCAAAATCATGGTTTTAATTATTGTATAACTTAAACTTATAGTTTAACTAACTGTTCTCAGTTTGTTTTTTCTGAAAGCCAGTTTATGTATTCTCAGAACCAGGGGAAGTGGTGGGTCACAGTAGTTACACAATATAGCTAAAACAAACAAAGTATTTACTTTCATAATGGATGCTAACGTTTTTAAAAAGTAAATAATACAATCATGACTATTTTATAAATAGATGAAGCAGTTCAACATTGAGTATAAGTAGTTTAGTGTAGACCTTTTGGAAAATCAACACAGCCAACTATTGGTTTCTCTCTATTAGGAGAGAAGCATATGCTTAAAATGTTGTTTATAGGTAGATGAGAAACGTCCAACAAATGCACATAATTTTGCTGAATTCAGTGAGAAAAAATGTAGTTGCCCACATTCTCTAGGCAATAGTCAGCTTTGCAAATTTTTCCTTTTCCCTCAATGCCTCGGCATTCATGGCAGTAGAAGAACAGCAACCACAGCACAACACAGGTGGCCTCTTTCCGTCAATGAGTCCTTGCTATTACTCATTCAATGCTCAAAATAAAAAAAAGCAAATATAAAAAGAAAAAACATCTTTCTGGTTTCTTATTCTTTTGCCACCAAAAGTAAAAGAGAGATAACTTTCCCTATCCCATAGTTTGTCACAACAGAAATATTTTTGCAGCAATGAATGTTCTTTTTAAATGAGTATGTTTTGTTTGTTTACACGATTTTTTCACATGTGTCTTAGTCTGCATCTATTTCACATAGCAGTAGTACCAGTAGTCCTTGACTTACAACAGTTCATTTAGTTACAATGGCACTGAAATAGGACTTAGGACTGTTTTTCACTTATAACCATTGCAGCATCACTAAGGTCGCATGATCAAAATTTGGGTACTTGGCAACTGGTTCATGTTTATGATAGTTGCAATGCCCTGAGGATATGTGATCCCTTTTGCAATGTTTTAACAAGCAAGTCAATGGAAAAGCCAGATTCACTTAACAATCATGTTACCAAGTTAACAACTTTAGTGATTCACTTAACAAATCTTGCTTTCAACAGGGCTTAGCATAATTGTGATCATAAATCAAGGACTACCAGTGCCAGCTATGTGTAGCTTCCCAACAGTGCTGCATCTGTAACAGAACCAGTAAATTCTGTATATTCATGTACAGAATTTACTGGTTCTGATACAGATGCAACTTGCAACCACTCAGAGTAGTTATGATTCTACAGACTAGCAGAACCATAATATTGTAGATAGAGACCATTTATACCCTTTAGTTCAATTTACCAAAATCATTCCTTTCACTGGTTCAAATTCTGCAGAAACTCCAGAAGACACTTGATAGGGCATGGCTAGATTGCAATACATATTGCATACTAGATTTAAGCCAGTTAAAACAGTTAATTACTCTTTTATGAAGTTGAAAACCTTCTTGTACTTTTGGCTCAGAACCATTCCTGACAACTACAGGTCTGGAGGAAACAAAGAAAGTAGGTGAATCAGAAAGATTAAAAATCTACTCCTAATTTGTCCTCTTTTCCTGGAAATAGGGAGAATTACATCATCACAAACAAGTTACTTACTTGTTAATATTATATGCCACTGTCTCATTATACAAGCAATTATATACATAGTTCCCCATAGTTTTGAAATTTTACCATGACAGCTGGCTATTTAAGTGTAAGACTTGTTACTTATATTTTGCTGTTAATGTCTCTTCCAAGTTACCATATTCTTCAAGCAGTACTGTAATAAATCCACTGACTACTTAACCAACCAGTCTATTGTCCATTTTCCCCTTTGCAAAAGATCTTAATATTGATTGACCATGTATTAATGAGCTGTGGGTTGTACTGATGTTGAAATATTTCTTTTAAAAAGTTGATCCACTTCTTTCTCTGTAGCACCAGAGATTGTTCAGCAAACTGTGCTCTCTGGCAAAGAGGTATACCCATTCAATACAGGCAATTCAAATTATGGCTTAGTAGAGAAAGGCTCTGTTACACATTCTTGAGATTCTCAACATATCACTTACAATTTGAAGATGAGAGAGAGAAAATGCTACCTTGTAATAATACCCATTGCCTGAATTTACAGTACCTATAACAATTCAGTTCATTCTACTGTTTGCATTTTAGTCTTTTTATGGCCAATACTCATGCATCTTACCAGGCTTGCCATTCCTGGGCCTTCAAAGTTCCTATAAGAATTTAAAGTAATTTCCAAAATAAAGAAACATATTGGCAATGTCAAGAAGGTCTCTTTATTATTGTTAGCTTTCAAATAAGCTTCCATTCTCTAGATATCTGTCTAAACTTGATCTAAATGCAATGGCTTTTTTTCCAATGCAGTAATAACACAATAACAGAGTCGGAAGACCTTGGAGATCTCCTAGTCCGGGCCCCTGCTCAAGCAGAAGACTCTATACCCGTGATGGCGAACCTATGGCACACGTGCCTAAAGCAGCATGCAGAGCCATGTTGCCTGGCATGCACGGCCTTGCACATGCATGCGTGACGATCAGCTGGCCTTTGTGCATGCAGCAGTGCCGGAAACTGGAAGAACTGGTCTTCCAGTTTCTGCATGTGCATGTGCACCAGCCAGCTGATCATGTGCACAGCCTCCCTTTTTGGCACTCAATGCTGAAAAGGTTCGCCATCATTACCCTATACCATTCAAGACAAGTGGCTGTCCAGTCTCTTCTTAAAAGCCTCCAGTGATGAAGCACCCACAACTTCTGAAAATAAGCTGTTCCACTGGTTAGTTGTTCTGTTAGGAAATTTCTCTTTACTTCTAGTTTCCTTCTCTCCTTGATTAGTTTCCATCCATTGTTTCTTATCTTACCTTCTGGTGCTTGGAAAAATAGGCTTATCCCCTTTTCTTTCTGGCAGCCCCTCAAAATGTTGGGAAAATGCTATCATATCACCCTGTAGCCCTTCTTTTCACTAGATTATACAAACCTAATTCCTGCAACCATTATTCATATGTTTTAGCCTCCATCCCCTTAATCAACTTTGTTGCTCTTTTCTGCACTCTTTCCAGAGTCTCTAAATCTTTTTTATAATATGATGACCAAACATGGATTCCGTATTCTAAGTATGATCTTATTAAGGCTTTATAAAGCGGTACCAAATCTCCATGTGACCTTGATTCTATCCCTCTTTAATACAACCTAAGATTGTGTTGACTTTTTTGGCTGCTGCCACACACTTCTGGCTCATATTTAAGTGATTGTCCACTAGCACTCCACGATCCCCCCCACAGTTATTGCTATTGAGCCAGGTTTCACCTAATCTGTACCTGTACATTTAATTAATCCTAGTAGCCTTCTACTTGCAACGTTCAGATAAAATGAAGATAATTCCTAATTCTCCACAGCTCTCTAGTGACACACATACCCATGCTCTATATTCTCATTTTCCTCACCCTTTTAACTATTTTAGTTATGAGTGTAGATAATAGAATAATGCAAGATGGAATACACTTTTTCCAGAAACAGCAGACACAAATTAGACTATCTCATTTATTATGATACTGAAAGACCAAGGAAACTGTTGTCAATGTTCATCTTTCATTTTCTTCAATAATTTTTTTGCAGAGCTAACATAAACTGAACCCAACTGGATGTCCTATCTACCTGAAATATCTATAGATTCTTTGCACTCAAAGAGGCAGAATCACAGTTCTCTACAGAATGTGGTGGTATATTGTCAACTTAATATTTTTTCCTAATAAATCTTAGGCAATCAGAGCTCAGAGAAATTTTTCTTTGCTTGATTATTAGCTAACCTAGCAAGTTAACTGGCAGCTCCTATACCTCATCTGTTCTTTCAGCAGCTATTGTTCTGTGATATTTAATTAATAGCCTTACTCTTATGTGAATTATACTTTACTCTGATCCGAAGGACGTCCATCCATCCAACTGCATAGCTGCAGATCTCAACAAGTGACTATGGGCCACGAACAATGGGAAAACAAATTAATGACCATCCCAATCACAAATACAAAAATTAAAATACAGATCTTGGTACAGAACAGTTCTTTATGAAAGACAAACGAAGTCAGGGCCGCCCTAATCTCCAGAGGAAAATTATTCCATGGGGTGAGTCTACAACAGAAAAAGCATGTCTATGGACCCTGACAAACAGATAATAGGACCTTGGCCAAAAGGACCTGTAGCATGTCCATTCTGCTGAACCATGTAGGACTGGTAAGAAACCTGATTCTCCTTCCCGCCAAGGAACCTGATTCTCCTATGGAGCAATCTGTGTTAGGGTTATAATTGGCCTAATAACAGAGAAAACTAGAAAATGGGAAAGTCTACTCCTGACGCAGGAGGGGATTGGACAAATATAACACTTTTGTGAGTAACATCAAGCAAATGAATGCTAATGAAATCACTCACCCTGAAAGGATAAGCAACTTGTGAGAAGACCAGCACATTTATAGGCCATCCAAGAGAATTTGTCTAAAATAACCCAGATTGCACAATTTAGGTGATTTTTTTGAGCTTCACATAAAGAGTTCATGTCAAGATCTATGATTTGTATTGTGACATTGTGAAGCCTATAACCAACAAATTAACTGTCATCAGACTTGCTGTGGAGAGGGAGATATTTCTACAACTAAAAGAGGGTGTAGATCTTTCCCAGGAGATCTGAATAGTACAAGTCCCTGTTAAAGAAAATAAGACATTGCATTACTGCTGTCTGATGTTAAGAAATGAAACAATGGTCCAAAAGGATGGAAATTATACTAATTCAACAAAATAAAACAATTCCTTCCTATTAGTCTTGGGAAAGAAGAGGAAGTCAGTGAGGTGGGAATATGTCACAGATTCAGCCAGAAAAGAAATGGAAAATGCAATATTATAGTTACCAATGATCATCAACCAGAATTAGGGAGTTGAAGATGTATCTGACACCTCCAAATTCTGAAGATGAGAAAAAGGAGAAAATAGACAGATAGATGTGATATAAGGAATTAAGCCAATGAAGTGACAATCAACAGTTTTCAGACTATACAGAAATGTAATGTAAAAAAACTCCCAATTTTAAAATGTGCAGAGAAAAGCCAAATATCTATTTCCTTGAAAAATTCTAAAGCTTTCTCTACATGTGCAGGTGTGCAGATGCACAAACAGTATCTCATACACTCTATATTTTTCAAGAGCTATAGCTTCTATATACTCATGATTGTTATCTTGTCTGCAATAAATCAACATATCTAGTTGTATCTTCTCTCTGAGCGTCTGCTGCTAAAGTACCTGCAGTGTTGAGATTTATTACCAAACCTTTCATTAAATCTCACAATTATTTTCCTGTTAGTTCCATGTCATCCTCAGATTTGATAAACATATTTTTTTCTTCTATTTAACCTATTTATATAAATTGAGCAACACAGGGCTAGGACAGTATCCTCCAATATTCAACTTAAAACTTTTTTCTTCAGGCTGACAAATACAGTGGGGCAAAAAAGTATTTAGTCAGCCACCAATTGTGCAAGTTCTCCCACTTAAAAAGATGAGGGAGGCCTGAAATTGACATCAGAGGTAGACCTCAACTATGAGAGACAAAATGAGAAAACAAATCCAGACAATCACATTGTCCGATTTGGAAATAATTTATTTGCAAATTATGGTGGAAAAGAAGTATTTGGTCACCTACAAACAAGCAAGATTTCTGGCTCTCACAGACCTATAACTTCTTCTTTAAGAGGCTCCTCTGTCCTCTACTCATTACCTGTATTAATGGCACCTGTTTGAACTTTTCACTATAAAAGACACCTGTTCACAACCTCAAACAGTCACACTCCAAACTCCACTATGATGAAGACCAAAGAGCTGTCGAAGGACACCAGAAACAAAATTGTAGACCTGCACCAGGCTGGGAAGACAATCTGCAATAGGCAAGCAGCTTGGTGGGAAGAAATCAACTGGGGAGCAATAATTAGAAAATGGAAGACATACAAGACCACTGATAATCTCCCTCGATCTGGGGCTCCATGAAAGATCTCACTCCGTGAGATCTGTGAGCAAGATGGTGAGCAAAAATCCCAGAACCACACAGAGGGACTTAGTGAATGACCTGTAGAGAGATGGGACCAATGTAACAAAGGCTACCATCAGTAACACACTACACCGGCAGGGACTCAGATCCTGCAGTGCCAGGCGTGTCCCCCTGCTTAAGTCAGTACATGTCCGGGCCCGTCTAAAGTTTGCTAGAGAGCATTTGGATCATTCAGAAGAGGATTGGGAGAATGTCATATGATCAGATGAAACCAAAGTAGAACTGTTTGGTAGAAACACAACTCGTCGTGTTTGGAGGAGAGAGAATGCTGAGTTGTATCCAAAGAACACCATATCTACTGTGAAGTATGGGGTTGGCAACATCATGCTTTAGGGCTGTTTCTCTGCAAAGGGACCAGGACGACTAATCCGTGTACAGGAAAGAATGAATGGGGCCATGTATCGTGAGCGAATAAATGAGTGAATACATCTTTGCAGCGAAGGTTGGTGAGAGTGTGGTGGCTGACCTCAAACAGAATGCCTAGATGAATCTAGGCAGGGCCTGAGTCCCTCTCTGCAGGAGCAGACTAATGCCAGGGGCTGCCTGTTAGCAGGCAAGGCCCCCTCCGCTAAACGCGGGAATGGCAGGGACCTCGGCTGGAATTCAAGCTGGAAGAAAAGGGAACCAGTTTGCCTGGAGATCCCTCAGAACGCTCATAAGCAATCACAGAGCTTCGGTCTGAAAAATAATCCAAAATGTTGTCTTCTTGCCTCGAGAAAAAAATAGAAAGTAGGTGAGTCTCTATTCTCAGTCTCAACTCGTGGAAAACCGAGTCGAACTGGGGAGCGCCTGGGCAAGAGTAGGCGTGGCCAAGAAAATTTGACTCGGTCTCCAAGGAGAGAAGCTGAGCACCACCCATTCCTGGATGATCTTCCCGATGTGCTGGAGAATGTGGTGGCATGACAGCTCCCTCAATACCTGGATGAAACTGTCTATCTCGATCCATGCCAGTCGGGCTTCAGGGTGGGATACAGCACGGAAACGGCATTGATCACATTGGTTGATGATCTCTGGTTGCTCCTCAGTCCTGGTCCTCCTCGATCTCTCAGCGGCTTTTAATACCATCGATGATGGTATCATGCTGTGTTGGTTGGGGGGGACTGGGAGTGGGAGGCACCGTGATACGGTGGTTCTCCTCCTCTCTCTCGGACCGTATGCAGTCTGTGTTGACAGGGGACAGAGGTCGACCTTGAGGCACCTTACTTGTGGGGTGCCGCAAGGGTCAGTCCTCTCGCCCCTGGGTGAGATCATCCGTGGTTTTGGGGTGAAGTCTCAACTGTATGCAGATGACGCACAGTTGTACATTTCTACCCGAACCATCCCAATGATGCCATTGATGTGATGTCCCGTTGCCTGGAGGCCGTGCGGATCTGGATGGGGAGAAACAGGCTCAGACTCAACCCCTCCAAGACCGAATGGCTATGGTTTCTGGCGCCCCGATATGGCCAGCTGATACCATCGCTGGCTATTGGGGATGAGATCTTGTCCCCTCAGAGAGGGTATGCAACTTGGGCGTCCTCCTGGATATGCGGCTGTCTTTAGATGATCATATGACGGCCCTGGCCAGGGGGGCTTTCTATCAGGTTGGCCTGATTTCCCAGTTGCGTCCCTTTCTGGATCAGGATGCCTTACACACAGTCACTCACGCCCTTGTCACTTCCCATCTGGACTACTGTAACACTCTCTACATGGGGCTACTTGGACACTCTCCAACTGGTCCAGAATGTGGCCGCGCAAGTGGTTATGGGAGCAACTCGTCGCTACGGTGTAACACCTCTCTTGCGCAAGCTACACCAACTCCCAGTGGTCTTCCGGGTGCATTTCAAGATGCTAGTCACCATCTTCAAAGCGCTCCATGGCTTAGGACCGGGATAGTTACAGGATCACCTTCTGCCACTATGGAATGAGCTGCCCCCGGATTAAGAGGGATCCCCAAACTCCGCACCTTCCGTCATGCTCTGAAGACTCTGTTGTTCCCTCAAGCCAGCCTGTCCAAATAAATTAATTTTAATGGGTTTTAATTGGTTTTAAAGGGGTTTTAGCTAGGGATTTTAAGAACAGCCAATTGTTCTAAATTATTTTAAATGGTTTTTAATTTTTGTGTTGGATCTGTTTTAATGGCTGTACACCGCCCTGGGTCCTTCAGGAGAAGAAGGGTGGTATAGAAATGTAATAAAATAAATAAAAATAAATAAATAAAAACCTGAAATTTATCATGTTTCAAATAACATGAAATGCTTTCTTGAATTCAAGACTGATATTTCTACCACATCCCACAACCTCTGTAGTTTGTAATTCTATCAACAAAAAAGGTAAGATTGAAGAATGTTTTTTTCCTATTCAGAGTTATTATTGCTCAATTCTAGTCTCTTGGTATGTCACAAAATTACAAAATAGTTTGGCTTTTTTGATCAACTTTTATATTGTTTTATATCATATAATTTATATTGTTCAAACTGAAAAATAATTGCTATATAAAATAAATTTATCTGTCTTCTTTATCATCTATTAGCATTTCAGATTTTTTAACCAATTCTCTAAATATTCCTTTGCTGTGCTCTTATTAAACTTCATCTTGGGGTCGTATTGTAGAAACAGACAAATTAATAATGTTTTAGAGTATAGCAAATGATCCAGATAATTTTCTATTTCTTGTAATTCTTGTTATTCACTTTAAGTCAAATGAAAATATCCTAAAATAATAGGTTCTTTCATTTTAAAAAAATGACAAGCAATGGTAATTTTCTAAAGGGAATCCCTATGCAACTTGGACATACAAACTAGTTTTGTAATGGATTTTTATGAGTCAAATTACTGTTACATGTTTCAGTTAAATACAAGTAGTAAAATCAGTTCTATAGCAATATTAATGCAAATATGATAGGATCCAGCACCACTTTAACAAAGATTGTGACTTTGAGGAGAGTTCCAAGGAATATCCATGGATCTTCTCTCCAAACTACAGTTGAAACTGCAAGACCATGCTAGGAAAAGCAGGGGGCTTGGGTGAATGAAAGTTGTAAGAATATTACTGTTTTCAACATATTTTTTTTATATGTAGATTTATAGATAATCAAGATTAGACAGTTCAATAAAACTCATTGGCTTTGCTGGACTCTATTTGCCTGGATATTTTATAGTTGGTCTCTGCATTACAATAGACAATTGGCAAGCTATTCTTCTAAATATTTTGACAGGATTACAAAATGTACACATTTTAAAAATCTAAAGGAAAGCCATTCGGCTTTTCATTTAATTTTCATTTGATTAAACACAAAGTAAATTCCAGGGGGGGAAATGAAAATGAAAAAAATATATGAATTTGGGATTCACGTTTTGCAACTCTGCAGACACTCACTGCTTGAAAATCAAAAAGGAGTCAGAAAACGCTGGGAAACTAGAAACTTTCTCTAAGTGTTCACAACAGCAGCTATATACAGCAATTAATGCAGCTCAGTTTTATCCATGAATTAATAGTTTCCCCACATTTTCCTCCATCTTGTTTCTTTTATAACACAGAGACTCACAAACCTCACAATTACATTCCAATAATTACAAAGACATAACACAAAAGTGAAAACAACATCTTCTTAACAATTTGTCAATTTTTTGACTTAGAAATATAATTAAAATAATGTCTTAATATAAGCAAAGTACTGTTTATTATTCATAGGTAATATTGAATGAATTCATTTCTCTCATAAAGTCTCAATGTGAGAAGAAATAAAGAAATGCTCAATAGAAATAAAAAGTGCATACTTTTAAAAATCAAAACACACTGGGACCCAAGTACTTGAAAGAATGGTTATCGCCATTTCCCTTTGTCCATATACTGAGGCAGCTGATGACTACAGAGATAGTTCAGGAAATTTTCTGTTCCTGTAATTCTTTCCCCAGAAGGATCCACTTGGAAACAAGTTTTTTGTATTAAGGATCCGGCAAAGTTATTTATATGCACTTATTTATTTATTTTAGTGCTAGATTTTATTTTATTTTGATTCCTTCGTTTGTTTGTTTAGTGAAAAGTCAATTGTTAAAGAAAAACATAGAACTATAACAAAAGAGAGAGATAGAAGGACTGAGTGAAAACGCTATTTTTATTCTTTTACATTCCTTTGTATTGAAGGATAGAATGCTAAAACTGATACTAGTCCTTTACCAAAATTCCTACATCATGTGTTGAAAATCTGAAAATTCAGAAGATTTGCATTAGGTGAACAGTTGCTTAAACTGTTTTCATATTTTTACATAGTATTAAACAAAGCAAATCAAAATCAACTAAAGAAACCAAACAAGTTTTCACTGATTTCCTGTTTGCCCATAATGTCCTATATTAAGATTCCAATTGTGTATCCTTATCCCATGGTGCTTTGGTTTATCGCCTCTGGTGGTTCTGATTCAAAAGGATTAGCCAGAGATATCACCATTGTCCAGAGACGCCCAGTGGGGGCACCTTTCATGTCCTCATTAATGGTACCTATTTATCTACTCGTGTTTGCATGCTTTCAAACTGCCCAGGGGGCATGAGCTGGAGCGAATGACAGGAGCTCATCCCAACACAGCAGCAGCATTGGATCTCAAATGAAGGCTTGTTGATTGTCAACCCACCCTTCTAACACATGAGGCTTTGTGCTCCTGTTCAATTGTATATAGTTATCAGGGGGGGGGGGGAGGCAGGCAGGCAGACACTTTGTGTGTGTGTGTGTGTGTGTGTGTGTGTGTGTGTGTGTGTGTGTGTTTATATTTAACAGTCCTAAACCAATATGGAATATATTTTACAATATTTTTGAAGTTCACAACTGTAATCACATTCAAATTCAGAATTGTAATAAATTTTGAAATATCTAATGTATACAGTACAACGATGTTCATATATGTTCAAGGCCTTCTAATGTTGATGAAAACTTACCACACGACAAAGACTGAATGTTTTATTTTCAACTGTGTTATGAGAAAAGGCTAGTAAGAATATATACTTGAGAAAGTATACGACATAATAATGAGAGAGGAAGGGAGGGACAGAAAGATATGGATAGAGATATTTTTCAGGTTTTCTTCCATTTCAGTATTCAAAACATTTTCTGCTACATCATTTCATAACACAATAGGCCACTTAACAAGATTAAGAAAAAGATCTCAGATTTCTGTGTTATATCTTCAGAAGGCTGGATCAACTCCCTGACCTATTTTAAAAGAATTTACTAAGATGACTCTTCACTCAAGGGATAAGTGCTTGCTTACAACATCTTCCTAAAATATTCTCAATGGTCATATTAACACTACCCCTTTGGTTTCCAAAAGAGTTAAAAGAGATTCATAACACTTTCTTTCTGCACTGCTGTAAAGAAAAGAAATATTTGTATTTAGGCATCTACTTAAACAACATATTTCGTTTTCATAACATTTGAAAGACTCGGCATTTAGCTGCCTTACTGTGTGTATATCAACATATAGCCATCTGTTTGAGTAAGACAAAACAAAACTACATTCAGTCATATTTATTTTGCAGGTGATAAATACGTATGCATGAAAAACTAGCAATAACTCTGCCAGTTATATAACTGAGTTGGGGGGGAAAAGGCAGAGTACAGAAATAAAGTCATGTTATGGAAGCGATAATAGACCATAGTTAAAACTGTAACTTATTTATAAATTACAGATTATAGTACTGTCTCTAAAGATGCATTTATCAGAAATGTTACAAGTAAATACTTCAATCAGTTTAAAAGCTAAAATCACATATTTTAAAAATCTGAATAATAGCATTTAGTGCTTTTAAAACCTGCCTACAAATGGTTTTGTATTGAATAGTGATACTACATGAACATCTCAGATGTTAGATAAGATGTTATTAGAAAGATTTTTTTCTTTAGTTAAAAATGATTATTTTAAAAGCCCTCAAAAATACCAGCACAAAATAAAAAAAGGCAAAATTATTTTTGAAAGTTCCTTATTTTGTAATTTACTCCTTAGAGAAAATGTATGCATTCATAATAATATGTTCTATTATAGTCCCAAGCCATTTTGCAGCCAGAAACTTCAAAATCCTCAGAATTACTCAAAAGCCAGAAACCAAGTATCTAATTTAGGTGAAACCAGGGTCTTATACAGGCCTAGTAATTTCTTGGCATTTCTCTTTTGCACAGTAGATCATTCAGCATTATTAACTAAAAAGAAACCCTACTCTTCTGTAAGTGTATGACAACAACATAGATTACAAATCAAGACTTCCACACAGTTACTCAATTTTTATGGAATTGGTTTAAAGAGTTTTAAAAACTTTTAAATATGATTGTATTGGACATATTTACTGTTGTATACTTTTTCGATGTATGCCACCCAGAACTTCTTATGAGATGTGCGGCAATATACACATATCTATTCCTTCCTGAGGAATTAATTCTTGCGTACTTTACAATAACCTTCCCATGTTAAACATTAAAAAAAAAGTTCAATCAATCCTTACAACAGAGTATGATCTCATCCAAAGCAGTAGCTAAATCAAAAAAAAAAAAAGTGTATGGCTGTTAATATGAGTATAGTCATGAAAAGTTATTAAGTTGCATTTTGCCATGAAGAATTTTTAGCTAACATGAACGACAATATTTGGGACAACTTTGCGTAACTCAAGTATAAACTTATAAACATAGAACTTCAGTGCAGAACTATCTTCCATCAACTCATCTCATCGAAAGAATTTCTTGTTTAAGAGTCTTGGGTCGCTGAATTCAAAGTTTCTGAAGATATCAATCAGTAGTATGTAAATATTAAATAGCACAAGGGATGTGACTCAGTCTAATATATTCTTCTAAGCGGAATCACCACAATAAACTGAAAATCACAGAATGCTTCCATGTCTGACAGTACATCATATTTAGACTTCCAAGAAAATGGACAAATCATACTTTTCCTGACATCTAAAAGAAAACTGTTTCACATCCAGATGGTAAATTAATAATTTTGTCCGTATGAATACACAGTCAAAATTACACCCACTTCTAGGAAATGACACAGAAAATATAAATTTGAATGTGAAATAGCATAGTCAGATTCATCTTTAGAGATGACAGTTGTCTTTTAGTACCACCCATTTGAAAGCTTTTCTATTCCAAGACTGGCTGAAAGACAAAACAATAATAAGAAATAATGGCTCAAAAGCTGCCCTAGTACCTGGCTTCAGCTGAAAAGGAGTATTCCCTAATATATTGACATATATGGGTTTTGTATTTAAATTAAACATATTGTTTAATTTGGCATGGGTCACATATTATGCGTTTATTGCCTTATTTTATTATATACTGAACAATATATACAGTGCACTCAGAAAGTATTCAAAACACCCTTTTGTCACTTTTCTTGTGCTGCTTCTAAAATACGGTTTTTACTTTGTCATTATGTAGATTAGTGTGGATTAATGAGGGAGGAAATGAATTTCAACAACTGTAAAATCAGGCTGCAGCATAACAAAATTGACAAAAGTGAAGTGGGTCTGAATACTTTCCGGAGGCACTATAGATGGGAACTTGTTCCAGCATATTCTCCAAATATAAGCAAGAACTTATACTTCTAGATATATTGTTAACTAAGCTCTCATTTTCAGATTTAGACTATACAATACAGTTAATTATGAAGTTCAGTTTGATATTATACTTATCCCTCCTTTATTATGTTGTCATCTATATTGAGGGCCTCATGAAAATATGTTCACCAGAGTTTAAAATATGTTTTAAACTACTTAATAAGAAGCATTTTGCCATACAATAAAAATGGCTATCATCTACTTTAAGATAACCCAAATCTACAAATCTTCTCTAACAGAAGTGAAACAAATGAGATAGAACAAAGTTACTGTGAACGCCCCTTCATCCCTACATCCTTATCCTTGCTCTTCCTAGATTCTTGCTTTAGTAAAAAATAAGATAAAAAATTAACTGAAATGTTTTGCAATAACAACTCTAAAAAATTGTTCAGTTGTTGAGTTGTTTTCTACCACTTTCATCAAGCGTTATTTAGTCTAGTTCCATTGTTTGTACAGTTATGCTTTTGGAATACCTATGTATATATTTTTCTTCTGAACTACTCTCTGAATGTATATAGCACAATAAATTAGGTAATGGCTCAGAAAAAGAAAAAAGAAGTGGACACTGCAAGAAACCAAGCTTCAGATTATTAGGGTAACAGAAGCCATTCTAAATCAATAGGTTTGGAGGTTTTCTCTGTCCAGTTCTGTCCAACTCTACGGTGTGCTCCTCCCTGTTTCTTGGCCAAGGAAACCAGCGTTGTCCAAATAATTTTCGGTAGTCACATGGACAGCATGGCTATAGCCCAAAGATGCATGGAAGGCTGTTACCTTTTCCACCAAAGTGGTGGAATCTATTTGCATTTGCATGCTTTTGAACTGCTAGATAGACAAGAGATGGGGCAAGGAATGGAAGCTGACCCCATTACGGGGCCATCAGGTCTTGAACGCTGGGCTGTCAGTTTTCCAGATGACAAGCTCAGTGTCTAACTGCTGAGCCATAATCTATGCTTGTCTAATAATGGACTTAATATGGAATTAAGGGCACTTCCTAAAAGATTATGCACCAATAGAATCTTTCTTCTTCTAGCATTGGTACTACTCGTTCTAATTAAAGGAACTGAGTTCACATAATTGTGATTTAGCTACAACACAATCAAAGCCAAAGTGTATCCAGTATTTTCTTTTGCAATATTTTGAAAATATGTGATTCCAGTCAGTAGTAACAGTCCATTTTCCTACTCGAGAGAACAAGTTTTACTCTGCCTCCCAACTCCTGGACTTCAGCAGCCCTTGAAATCTTTTATATAAAAAAAGTGGCTTAGAAGTTCAATCCATTCAGGGTTTTTTTCCCAAGTGACCAGGTTAACATGCAAAATATAAAATAAAGCCCCTAAGAAAAAAACACTATTTATTTCACTTCCCTCTCCTATGGAAAGGAAATGAGGGCTTTTACCAAAGACCTGTTGGAATAATTGTTTGACATTGTTTCTTGTGCCCAATGTTTTGAAATTACTGGAGTTTCTGTTGACTCTCTATCAGCCTGTTTCTGAGGATTTGGGGATTAACAAAAATTGATTTATTTCATGTACCGAATATATGACCGAAATCTTAGCCAAAGTGTTACCAAACTGGTCATACTTTTTAAAGCAAATATTAAAAATTAGAATTTTATTCACATAAATGAAAGTGATCCATGCAAGAATTCTTTTTACCAAGACCTCAGCTCACTTGTGTGCGTCAAATTGATGACCTATCAGTTCATGAATTGTTCTGATCGATGCTCAAATCAGCCTTATTAAATGAACAAACAAATGCCAATATCTTTAAAAGCCGTTTAAATGTGGCATTTGTTCCTTCCAGGTAACTCTCTTTGTTCTTCTTGTGTCATCTTTTAAAAAATGCCTGAAAGCTTTTTGTATGCATGAGGTACTTTCAAAAATGCATCATTAGTGACTCCCACTGTTTAATTTTTTTAAAAAAAACTAACTCTGGTTACTTTCCCACCCCTCAACACCATGCACCCTTTAAAATACTTTCATACTGTTTATTTAATTGTTATATTATTTGTCTATGAAGGAGTCAAGCACATTTATAAATTTGGTAAACTACATAAATTTAATTATTATTCATTGTACAACAGTAGGCGGGCAGTACAAGAAAAAGAAAAGTGGGGCTTCTTTACAGTTAGAAAATTCGTAAAATGAGTACAACTACCCCTTTCAGGCTGCAATTTCTAGGCAATATTAGCTGAAAGCTATCAAATTTCACACATCAAATTAATGTATGGTTTATATACGATGATCCCAAAGAGAATAAGCATAGCATGACAACTAAGTATGCAACAATCCTATGCCAAATTGTCACAAGAAGTAGCACATGCTAAATTTTTGTTGAAGTTTTATTCATTTATGCTATCAAAGCACCTTCAGAAATATTCTCCTCTTCCTGTACTTTCTGAACACCTTAGTCTTAGAATATACAGAACAAAACTGAAAAGATGCACTTTTCAAACTATAATAAGAGTAATTATTCCTGCTTCAATTTAGAAAGTACCTTGGTCATTTTTATGGTATTGTTGCATGAAGACTGGAGGTTTTTCTTCCTCCAATCTTCATGCAATTTCTTGCAGTTCCTCATTCATGGAACTTGAACTTTTTAGCTTCAAACCTCAATATATATAGCGTATTATTTAGGTTAGTGGTCTTTTTACTTAAAAAAAAAATTACAGATCATTGCCACCGATAAAATTTCATTTGAGATGTTCCCATTCTGTTTTAAAGATAATTGATTATTATAGATCAAAGAAGCAGCTTTCATATACCAAACCTTTTCTTTTTCTGGGCAGTCGACACTTGCATTTGATAAAGCATATTATTAAAAAAGGAATGTGGATAATTTTTTTTAAAAAGTCCTTTGTGATCAGATTCAAAGGCAAAAATGGATTCTAACATTTATTTAACTGGGGAATGGTGGGTAAACACATTTCCATAATAAAATGACTTCTAAACTGGAGACAGCTGTATTCCGTTCTTTATATAAGCCAGTGCACTAAATCTCTCTTTTTCATAGAAGGAAGGAGCTTCATTAACTTAAGAATCAGAACACATGAACCAGAAATAAAATAAATCTAAAAAATCTATAAAAAGTACACAGAGAAATGTACTTAATTATTAACAGGTAAACACATCACATCCTGAATTATTTACTTAATCTTTTTCAACTACAAACCTCAGAGTTTTAGAGCATGAAATACGTGCTTCCTTAAGAATGCAAAACAATTCCTTTAGAAAAGCTTTTTTTTAAAAAGTCTTTTATTAACTCCATGCTGTCATTGCCCATATTGTATTTCAGTATGTGTTAAAGTACAGTAGTGGTCATTGTTTAAATGAAATATATGCAAGTGCAGCCTGATTTGTACCAAGAAACTTGTTTAGCAAGTGTATAATTCTTTTAGCAGTACTGTCAGATTTCTCCTGAATACAAAAATGTCTCTTCAAGAATCATTTCCCTAAGCAGCTAGACAAAAAGTAAACTAGTAAATTGCAAAGATAGATGGGCAGAATAATAGCTTAAAGAAACATTAGTTGTGGTAAAGGAACACTGTGTTAATTATTCCAATAATTGTACACCTGGACAAAGGTGTAAGAAGTGTCACAGAAAGTGGAACTTTTTTGCTCTTAAAAACAACTTCGGTGTTTCTTGGACTTTTCTTTATAAGACTATTTTTTTTTCTTTAACTCTCGTATAATTCGCCTTTCAAAGGGGAAAAGAGCTTTTCAAATTTCTCCCTGTTCCATAAAGAGAACCCCTCCTCACCCAGACACATTCAAAAATCTGAAAAAGCTTGATACATAACAAAAAGAGTTTCTGTAACAAAGGACATGAACCTTTCTCTCTTTCAATCTACCAGACTGAGCAGTCTTGAGAAGGATTTCTACTTTCACTTGTAAGAGATATAACCTTTGGAAAAATAGCAAGAAATTATAACACTGATTTGTAAAAAAAAATGTCCACTTTTACTGTACTCATAACCTTGCTATTTTCCTTTGCCTTTTGTTGTCAGTTCATAACTTCTAAAGCAGAAAAGCTAGTTATTTCCAGAAAAAGAGTGAGGCTAAGCCATTTCAACAGAGTGTGTCCATGTGTGCGTGTACACACACACACACACACACACACACACACACACCTACATACAAATCTATCTACCCACTCATATACACTGAGCATGCTAATAAAATATATTTACTTTTATCTTGAGATGAGTGAATGGAGATTAAATCCATCATTCTCTATTTTGTTTGATTTTCTAACCATGATCAGTCATAGCAAAGAAGCCAAGGCAAAGACAAGAACTGAAAAGTCAATCTTCAATGCAAAATCAGCCAATGCTGTAGGAATAGATAAAATGGCTATATCAGAGAGTAAACAATGGGTCACTTTTCCATAAAGGTACCTGTGCCGAAGTCTTTGTATGAATGGTGCACGAAGGAGCAAGAATAGGAAAATACAAAACAAAATAGTGGAACTTTGATATAGCAGAATGAATTATAATTACTTCGGATTGTAAGATATTAATATATTTTTATATTCGTCTTTACATAAAACATTCAATTTAATGCATATAGAAATCTAGCATATTAGGAAGCCTGTTTCAATCCTCACCAAATTTCTAATTTTCTACTTACAAAGTTTACAAAGGAGACTCAAACAACTAAAAATACAATATATTACACTGCTCCAGGATTCAAGAGAATGACGGTGGAAGGAGATGAGTGCAATACTGGATCCCTACAACCAAGAATCAAAATTATTTTATTAATACTATTTTTAAAAGTTAGTTCATAATGGCTCTAAGCATTCTGACATTCTATTCATGTATTCATGTATTTGACTGCTAGAATTATTTTTAAATAAAATCTATAGCTAATAATTTATTGCCAGTTGAACTCAAGAGATGAAATTGGTCTCTGGACCAATGGAAAAAAATGTATTGTCCATGCAAATTAATGAATAGAAAATACCACATTCAGAACATATTTGCAAGTAATTCACAAACAAATTGGTTATTTTGTCAACAAAAACTATACTTTAACATGCTGAACACACAAATGACCATTTTGCTTCCATTTTAATCTTAACAACATTACTAAAAGTTTCCAGGCAAAATTCCCAGAATTCTGGGGAATATGTCACTGAGATTATGAAAATTTATTGAAGTTGGTTGCTCATCAATAGAATCCCTTTTGTTTTGAGCTTTAGTCACATCTAAGGCTACTATATTTTCGGCATGAATAATGAGGCAATTTACTAGGAAAACTGTTTACCACCAATCAGTGGTAATGGAGAAAATGTACACTAATGTAGTAATTTCAAAATAAGGTGATTTTGTGGGAGGCAAGAAATTTTATTTATTTTACAGTATATTCCATTTATTATTTTTATAAATAACTCAAGACAGCAAAGGTACCTAACACTCCTTCCTCCTCCAATTTTCCCTCAACAACAACCCTGTGAGATGAGTTGGTTTGAGATAGGAGTGAAAGACACTCAGCTAGTTTTCATGTCTAAGATGGAACTGGAACTCTCTCTCATGAATTCTAGGCCATTACACAAAAATGCTTCTCATCTTCTTAGAAATAAATTCAGAAGAGACATACACCAAAAGCAGTAGGCTGGGAAAACATATTTAACTTTTTTAGTATATACCACACCAACATACTGTTTTAATTGTATACAACTCAGAATTAGCATCGATTACTGTGCTCCAATAAATCTAAATTATAAAAACAAATAAAACAAATAAATAAATATTCAATCCCAAATGCCCAGGAATATGCTTTAGTTGTCCCCAATAAAAATAAAAAAATATCTTTGCTAAACTGATCATAATGCTAACTGTAAGACAGAAGAAATGCTTTTTTCCAAGCATCTTTAAAATGTTGTATAGCCCCTGAACATATTACACAGCAGCAAACCCAGAGGCAGAGTGCACACTCAGCTGGAAACCACAAATGGAACTGTGTGACACTACACTCATTTCATTTCTAGATGAACACCTAAGATGCTTTATCTGGCTCACAGGAAATATGTTTAGCAATTGGACCACAATAATGCCCTCTAAATTGAACTGCCTTTGAAGAGTGTCCAAAATTTCAATTGAAGTTAGGCTATTGTCCAGGCTGGTTATAAGAAACACATGAGTCCCAGTTTCCATATTACATCAGTTTCATTAGCTACCTACTGCCTCTGGGTACAATTTAAAGTGTTTTTTAATACAATAGTTTAGACTAGATTAGATTATCCTTTTCTGAAAGATAGTGGTCAATCTTGCCCAGAGGTTTATCTGACTTGGGAAACCCTTCTTTCTAACCTGCCAGCATCAAAAATATTGGAGGTGGAAAGATACACTAATTCCCACAACTGAAGAGTGGATTCCGAAATTAAGGGAATTGGCAGAGAAGGTAAAACTGACAACTTTGATGAAAGATAAAAGCCTATCTCGTTTTGTTTTTATTTAGAGACTACTTTTGTACTTTCTGTTTGAGGAAAATAAAAATGAAGTTTAGATATTAGGACTTAATGATTAAATCTGTTATAAAAGAAAGTTTATATCTTTACTATTATTAGATATGTATACTGCATATTTTTTGTTTAAATTTCATTTTAGAATAATAAGTTATTTTGTTATATAATTCTAATATTATTTTGACTGTTTATGTATTTTTATATGTATTTCTATTTTATTTTAACTTAGAGTAAAAGCTTATGTTGCCTATATTTATACATGTATTAAAGAAAATTGAAAATCAACTTTTTTGTCCCTTTTAAATTTTTTCATCTTTTTGATACTTTTCACCTACTTTTTCTGTAATTTTGCATTTACTTTTTTTTATTTTTGAAATGATCAAATGATTGGCCACCAATAAATAAATACTGCCCTTAATCTAAGTTCTCCAGAATACTAACTACCTAAGTACATTAATTTTCAGAGGAACTTCTTCACCAATTTCATTTAAAATCCATGAATCAACTAGCTGATTATTGTATTGAAAAAGAAATCTCCTTTTTTTCTAGCCAGATTCTTCAATTACTTAAAATTATGCAACTTTTTTCAACTGAAGGATTTATATTAATTGCTCAAATAGTAAGTGGGGCCACAACAAATCCAAAATTAGTTTGTATTTTGGATTTAAATTTAATCTACATATAATTATTATAATTATAATGTTGGATAACCATTTGAAGTGGTTTAGGGTTTCCTGCCTAAGCAGGGGGTTGGACTAGAAGACCTCCAAGGTCCCTTCCAACTCTGTTATTCTATTCTATTCTATAATTACTATTTAGTTATGTTTCATAAATTCACCTTATATCACAGTAAAATTACAATTACAACTTGTATGGCTCTTATAGTTGTATCCAAGTGCTGCTACAGTATAACGTTTAAGAGCTACGCTGCAACTATACTAGAAAGACTCAGGTTCAAGTCTATGGTCAGTCATGAATGTTCTAAGGTAGCGCTAAGAATATTAATCTTAGCGCTACCAGGTTGCTCAGATCTTTGGAACTCTAATAGAAAATGGGCAAGCAAAAATATTAATCCAATCCCTGTTATTCTTTCTATCTATTTTTTCATAGAAGACTCCAGGGAACATATTTTGTATTAAAAAGCAAGAGACAAGAAGAAACTCCATTCACTGCTGGGAGATATCTGGGCAACTCCCCTCCTCTTCTTTCTTAGAGACACCACCATACTATCTGTAAAGAGAGCAGAAAAGCTCTCTGTCATGGACAGATCACTCTTCTGAGCAATTTAAACCATCAGCTACTATAAACATTTGCAACTTTGGAAGGAAAAATAAAATGGCCTCACCTAAAACATGATGAATTTACACAGGGTAGTTTCCTGAATATGCTCCAGGAAATTGAATCTATTAATATTCTGATCAATCTGTGGAACAAAAAGATGGCCCAGTGGTTGATACTATTCTTCACCACTCTTTTTCCTTTGGCAGATCTCATCCATCACCTTGCTTCACCTGAAAAGTATGAAACTGATAGCAGTAACTTGTAAGTAGAATTGGATCAAATACAAAGTGGGCTTTTTAAAAGATATATATGTAACTCTACTTCACAACAATGGATTCATTTAAGGAAGCTAACTTTTCTTCGTCTGCTGGGCCTGCGCAATCAGTATATCCTTCAAATTTGGGCAGGTCATACGGGAAGAAGAAAATTTGGCATTTTATGCCTGTTCTGTTCATATGATTTTTTTTCAACTTATATGTCAAGTACATGAAAAGACTATATGCAGTAATTAGGACCACTTTGACTTGCTCAACCATTGTCCCTCCTGGCTGGTTTAATCAGTATGTAACCCATGAATAAAGGAGATTATCATTCTCTCCTTAAACATGGGATATATATCCATTTGCTTAATGGTGACAGTTATAAGATCTCTATTGACCAAGTCCTTCTTTGACCTTCTTTATAGCTATAAGCTGCACAAACTAGTCTCAAATATTTGGGAGTACTCCTTGACCTCAGCTGTCAATGGATTTGTGGCTGGCAGCTATGGCATAGAACACTTTTTAATAACTACATTTAGTATACCAGCTGTGGCCCTTTCTGAGCCAGTTGGATTGGCAACAGTTATCCTTCCCTTAGTTATTACCCATATTGACTAGTAAACATTCAGGAATATATGTCAGACAGGTTTCTAAACAATGCAAGGCATTACATGCCTCTTATAAAAATCTAAACTGCCATTGACATTTATTCTCACACTATAAGGTGTATTTTAAGAACTTTTTACTTTTTTCTGTCCAGTGCCTACAGTATAAAGAGGCATATACCACTGATAATAAATAAACATTTTCTCACAATCAGGATAACTTCCATGGGAATATTTTCAATGCAGCAAGTGTGTAATTATTATTTAATTATTATCATGGCTGTAGAAGTCAGTCTGAGAAGAAGTAAGATTTTCCTTCTGTCTCTCTTAATAAACATATCCCACAAAATTACTATTTAACATCTATGTATCCTACCTTTGTCTTGGTATACTATGGTAGTATACTATAGGTAGCGTAGGTTAATTACAACTAATCACAGTTTTAAAACTCCAACAGCAAAAATAAATATGCGTATATATAGCAGTGTCTATGGAGAAAAGTAAAGAAAAGTCAAGATGGTGATTTTAATCTTGCAGTTACATCCATCGTTTTTCTTTACACTGCCTTCTTTGTAGATGCCACAGCCAAACAGAGATGTTTTAGTAATATTTGCTAAATTAAGAAAAAAAATTCCTATGACTAGTGCTACAATACAGGTGATTTAATAATTCTCAGGCAATCTAAAAAAATTAAAATAGTTGTATAGAAATTCAATGGATTCATCTGAAACATTCATTACATTCCTTTGAAAGGGCTTTCATTGAAAAGCTTATTATAAACTAGTAACCGAGTAGCTAAGTAAATAAACTTACAAGACAGTGTTTTTCAGATATATAGACTTAGGTTTCCACAATTCTACAGCCAGCATGGATACTGTTGAGAATTTTGGAACTGAAGTTTACACATATGAAAGTTGAGAATACAGGCAAGATTGGGAAATCTTGCTATAAAATACTATACCATTTAAATGAAAAGTGAATATATGAATATGGATAGACCACCTTTAATACCTGTTAATAAAGCAATAACTGTTACACACAAAATGAAGCATTTTTGCCTACATTATGTTTCCTCATCACCTATGGCAGCTATCTCCATGCCACATTCATCTCTTAAACGAATAATTTCAACCCACTTGTATACTTTTTTTTTAAAGTAAAAGAAGATTATTTTTCTTGAAATCTTACTCCAACAAATCAGTGTGGTATAACATATTTTAGTGGTCTTTCACATGTGTCATGAGAAAAAGTTAACTGAGCAACACACAATGGCATACTTTAGCTTTCATTTGCAATAGACCATATTCTTGCTTCTAATAGGATCTGTTTGTCCTTCTATACTTGACTGAATTATTATTTCTAAAGTACAGATTCTCAGTCCCTCTTCTTCTCATCTGTTTGTATAAAGCAATGGCTAGGTAAATCTCAAAAATTCAATGCTGCATTAACTTTAACTTTATGTTACAATTCTGTCAGTACCTGGAATTGAGCAAGCTGATAGAAATTTTTATTATTCTCTTTTGATGTACATTCTATTTATGGTTAGAGACTGTAAGTTCTGCAGACATTTTTATAAAATAAAAGTGACATCAAAGGATTGTCTCCATGATATATATGGGAAGATTTCATCCATTTCTACCGTCCATGGGACATCATTTATTCTTCACTGAATTTGTAAATCATACCACTGCAAAAAAAAAAAAATCCCTTTTGTATGGTATAAGAGAGAAATGTTTAATTAGGGCATCATATCAGTAAGCTATTCTCTTCCCAGCAACGTATTCAATTATGTCATTTTTCTATGCATGAGCAGACGATGGAGGAGGAACATTTTGTGCAATTATATTTACAAAGGTGAATCTTGCATATATGTGCATTTCTGTATGCCTTTGATTAAAAAACATTTTTTTTTCCCTGACATAATTTTTTCCTTAGATTTTTAAAAGATGGGTGAAGATAGATTGAATTAGCTGTGGTCATTATGGTCTCAATTACTTCACATTGTACTAGAAATACATACAAACAAATAGCATTGTCCAAATACTTTAACCAGAACAGCAGAATTTTGCAAGTGAAATGCATTAACTTTGCATAATTAATTCTGCTTATCATAACTCCTAGAGTGAAATTCTGAGATTCACCAGCTACTGTCTATTTCCTTTAAATAATTTTCCATGAAACTTGTTTGATCAATATTACTTCTGTTCACAATTTCAATTTCCGTGTTTATGAAAGACAAATTATTAGAAACATTTTCTTCTTTATACCTGGTCTCAGAAACTGTTACTTAAAGTCCTTCTAAGTTTACAAAGTAGTACATTTTAGTCAGGGGAGAAATTCACTTACTTTCCCTACCGATTCGCAAATGTGCATGTGCCGTCGTCTGCGCATGTGCAAAGACTTTGGTGCATGCGCAGAGGCTTAAAATGCTGCAAAAAAAGCGATGTCATGACATCCACGCAGGTGGGCGGAGCCTCCCACAACCACCGCTACTGTTTGCCCAAGCCGGATAGAACTGGCTAGATTTCACCCCTGATTTTAGTCAAAAATATTTAAAGCACTTTTCTTTATTAAAAAACTGTTCCTTTTTATGCAGTGATCAATTTTCTCCGTACTAAAAACAGTCCTCAAGAATCAGTTAACTAAGCAGCAGAAAGGTATTTCAATGTTTTCTAGATAAACTACATAGCAAATGTAGTCTGTATATTTAAAAATGCATGGAGACAAACAGGAGGAAGAAAAAAAAGGATCGTTAATTTTTTGTCACTATAGGGTCAATATTAAAATGAGCATTTATTTACTGTCTATAGAAAATTGTAGAGAAAAAAGCACAAACTTATTTACACGTAAATTATTACACAATTTATATTGTGATACTAAGTGAATTTAAAAATAACTTGCTTTATCCAGAGGAATCTATCCTTTATCAATGAAACTATATTGTTTAAAAGGCACATGCCTGTATAAAATCTCAGAACTCAACTGCATGAAAGGAAACCATTTAAAAACCCACTTAGCTGAAATATGGTTGCGATGTGGTTAAAAATCTTTTGTCAGAATTTAATGCTGTAATCATATATCTACATCTGGTTCCACACACGCCAATTACTTAAGGATGTTAGTGAGATACTTACATGGATTATGAAATGCCCTTTTAGTATCAGAGGTGGATTCAGGACACCACCACTTTTGAACTCTGTATATGCAATTGGACTCTGACATTTCATTTGGATATTTTAAGCACTAGATGTCATTGTACTTTGTAGACCTATATTAGCATGTTTAATGTAACAGATGGGAACTTGTTTATTACAGTAAACAGGCAGCCAGAAAGCAGATTTGCAGAGAAACAGTGCTTTCTACTGGGACCAAAACATTATTTTCTTTGCCCCTTAAAGAAATAATGAAATATATAACAGAGATACATGGGGAAAAAAAAAACAGACCACATGATTGGCATTACAGTGCTGAATCTCAGAAGATTCAACTTCTTTATAGAGCCCATGAATGCATATATTTGCAGAAGTCATGAGCTGTGTGTTCTCGTGCCCTTGGAGTACAGTTATTCTCCAGTAATTTCTTCTTATCCACTTCGCTTTATATGATATGAACAAAATCTTCCACACTGAGTGCTTGCACCAATCTATAATACTTTGGAAAAAATGGAAGCAGTTGCTTTTCCATTCATGAAAAAAAATCCATTTCATCCTCTCTCCCTTCAACTATGCAGTTTACTGGTTGAAGGGAGGTTCAACTACGAACCTTCAGGTTCAGGTTCATGACCCTACCACAAGAATTCAGAAGAAACACACTCAACAACTTAGGGCAGTGATGGCTAACCTTTTGCGGACTGAGTGCCCAAAATGCACGCGCACCCAAACCCCCAAAATTAAATGCATGCGCAGCCCCTGCACATGCACCCTGCCCACTGTGCATGCATGCATGCCCCCTGCATATGCCCAAACCTCCAAAATGCAATGCGCGCATGGCCCCCTGCATGTGCAACACCGCCCGCATGCATGCTCCCCATGCGCCCCCCTGCACATGCACTGCAGAGACTCAAAGACCAGTTGGATGGATGGAGGCACGCGCAGGTACAGTAGAGCTGAACTGAGGCGACAGCTCACATGCCCTCTCTGATAGGTTTGTCATCACAGACTTAGGGATAGTAAGAAGCTAACTGAAACATTTCAGTTAGCTGATCTTCTCAAGTTTTTCTTTCCCTACATCCTCTTAGCCAGCAATGATACAAATATCCAGCTGACCTGCTGTCTGCAAAAAATTTCCAGTGCATACTCTTCTCTCCCACCTCAAGTAGGGAGAATGCTTTTTTCACCAAGGTTACAATGAAACTGTAATGACATTGGGTTTAATTTTTCTATTGTTTTTAGTCCATTAAATCTGAGCTTCACTGAATTGTTGTCTATTCAATAAAATAAAATATTTGATTAATGGTGAGATGGACAGCAAACACATTTAATAAATCAGTCAGTCAATCAATCAATTAATCAATAAAATGTATGGAAAATATCAGGTACAATTAAGATATATGGATCTACTGGGTCAAAAGAAACCTACCTTCCTTGCTAGCTTCTTTGAATACAATTTGGAGGGGAAAGTGGCATTTAAATATATATTTTTAATTATTTTCTCTGATGGCACTTGGGCTCTGGTGCACTGTAAAACTGATATGACTAAACATCTCTAATTTTTCAGAAACTAAACACTACATTCTGAATCAGATAAATTACAAAAACTTCAAGGACAGGATATTCAGAGCTGTGTGACACAGTGGTTAGAATGCAGTATTGCAGGCTAAGTCTGCCCACTGCCAGAAGTTCAATCCTGACTGGTTTAAGGTTGAGTCAGCATTCTATTGTTCTGAGGTCAGTAAAATGAGGACTGATATTATTGGAGGCAATATGCTGACTCCGTAAACTGCTTTGAGAGAGCAGTATAAGCATGAGGAAGCAGTATATAAGTCTAAGGGCTATTGCTATTCAATTTGCTTCATTCGATCACAGAATATGTTTCACCAAGCTCATTTATGATTCTCTGGTGTATGTGTGTGTGTGTTTGTGTGTGTGTGTGTGTGTGTGAGAGAGAGAGAGAGAGAGAGAGAGAGAAAGAGACCTTTAACGTCAATGAATTTTTACCATTGATACTGGAATGTATCTACCTTATGTTTATAGAACAGTTTTGTCCACTCTGAACAGCATTGCTTCTCGCCTTGCCAGCTTCAGTTCTTGTATGATTTCCTTATTGCCCTTGCTCTTTATGTAATACATAAGAGAATTTGATAGTGTCACAACATAATTATTTATGGCGCCAAAGAAAGATTATTTTTTTGAGTAACACATGCCGTATTGCCTCAACACCACTTGCTTTAATACAGAACAGGACACTCCACTAAGAACGGATAAAAACATGTGCATTTTGCCTATAGATACATATTACACAGATCTTCTCCAAGCCTTAAAGAATTGCAAAGCTACTCTCACACATGTATATTATATTGCTCTACAAAAGTCCAGCAAATTAGGAAACTGGTTAACAAAACATGATTACTATGCAGAATTGTCGTACATAAGTTTACCTGGGTATAACAATAGCAGGACTATTGTTATCTTGCAGGACTGAAGTAACTTCCAGCCGTTCAGACATCATGCTAATTTTTGCACTATATATTGAGAAACAATGAATTTCATCTGCCAAGTACTAACAGGATAACTTTCTTAGTATTTGGAAACTCACAAAAATCCTCCATTAAAAAAAAACTTGATTCAAGAAATGGCAAATTCATAATTTTGCTCTTTTCATTTTAGGCAGATACACTATTGTCTAATCACCACCTTATCAAAAGTCTGGATTTCTGATTTTTTTTTTTAAGAAGTCCTTTTAAGAAGGACCATATTTTTATACAGGGAGCATGAGGAAAGACACAGAGCATGCTTGTCTTGGATATTGTTGTGGTCCGCTGGTGGTCTGTGGAGCTGGCAGCAAAGTCAGACAGTGAGGAGGTTGGGGAGGAACATGGGCCAGTCCTAGAGTCTGGGGAAGGCTCGGATGAGGGCTCTGCATCGGAGGCAAAGAAAGGGGCCATCTGGGAGGAACATGCTACCTCCGGAGCCTCCAGAGTCGGACCTCAGTGAGGTAGAGGAACAGGGAGAGCCTGTTCCCAGTATGCGCATGCACAGAGATGGCAGAAGGCAAACAAAGTTAAAACAACAATGACTTGGGAGTAGGGTTTGGAGATGATTGGCCCATAAAAGATGAGCAAAGGCACGTGGGCCTTTACAGGAAGCAACATTGTTAATTCTGTTCAGTTTAAAGACTGAAGCTCTGTTTGACTCTGGACTCCATGTGGCTTTACCAATTAGGTCTTGCAGCATGTCAAGGGAGATAAAGGTGGGTGATTATCCCAAAGGAATTCTCCCAAAGGACTCTTCATAACTATTTGGGACTCATCTGTGAATGAACAGAATTCACAGCTACTGCAATAAAAGAGGTTTTTGGGACTACTCGTGTGTTTTATTGACTCAGGAAGCCTAGGTCAGAACAGATACTTTCTTTTCCAGTGTGTATATAGAAGCAAATTATAAAGTAAGCTGACTAATGAATAACAACAACAAATGTTGACTAATAGATAATAATAATAATGCTTCAGCATCTAGAGGTCCAGCCTAGTTCTTTTTATAAATGAACACAGGAAACCTGGTGCTATGACTTTTCCAGAGAAAGTCAATATTTGCTTTTGTTTCCCTTCCACCTTGCAGGTATCCATGCTTATCAGATTTACTGATGTTCAAGCAAGGCATGCAAACACTTACATCATGCACATTTTGGTTGCCCAGTATTATTGACCAACAATGTATCATATCAGCATCCCATTTTTCTCTCTAGATTTAAAAAATGGCTGTAATAATTTTTTTAAAGGAAAATAAAAAGGGAAGCGAAATGAGAAATTGGATAGTAGAGTCTATGAGGCATATAGACTAAAACTGCAGGTACATATAGCCCTTTGAGCATGATATTGAAAACTTCAGCAATACAAGGATTATTATTTCAGCAAAGTTTTGTTTTGTAATCTATGTTTTTGGTAATGCGTAAATATTGCTATCTATAGCAATCACTAATATAGGAATGTAGCATCAATATAGTTTATGCTATTCAATATAGTCAAAAATATACTTTGAATCCATACATTAATATCTCAATGTAACAGGACATTTGGGGAAAAGAAGTGTCCATTAAATCCAATTTTTGTTAAATCCGAATATATGTAATTTACATAATTTATGCCATTTACATAATTATTCAATTGATGTTTTACATCATTTGCATCAATTTGTGTTATTTGTGTAATGATGTAACTGACATTTTACATAATGCAAATGACAAACTGACGCAAATGATGTAAAAATGACAATTATGTCATTATGCAAATGGCATAAATTATGCCAACTGTCTGGGCAGCCTGCAGAAACAGCAGACTTTTATATTATTTTGGGGATGAAATCCAAACACAGATTTAGTCTGTTGCATCCAAAGTCCATTAAAGAGATAACTGTTAAATTGAGGTATCACTGTATTTTAATATATAATGCTAGCATTTTAATCACTCTCAAAGGTTTGCTATTTTCAAAGTAGTAAAAGGGCTAAAATGAGAGAAAGGCCAGTGCTGTATTAAAGATTATTGTGATAACAGATATATACATGCACCATCTTAATAAACAGCACTTATTTGAATTCAGTGGGCTTTCCATGGGTCAACAATCTAGCCCCATGATGGCGAACCTATGGCACACTTGCCCGAAGTGGCATGCAGAGCCATGTTGTCAGGCACACACGACATCACCTGTACCTCTTCCAGGTTTCTGGAGCGCATGCGCACGGGATGAACAGCTGGCCTTTGTTCATGCGGCAGTGCCAGAAACTGGAAGAGCTGGCCTGTGAGCCAGGAATGGAGCTTCTTCGAACTTTGTAATTGGGAGTGCCCAGAAAGAAGGAGATTCAATGGGAATTCTCCATTCTGAAGTGCTCCCTTTCTGGCACTTGGTGCTGCCTGTGCGCAAGCATGTGCTCCCTTTTCGGCACTCAGAGCCGAAAAATTTTGCCATCACTGATGTAGGGTCTTCTACCATACAGAAAAATATACAATGTGTTACATGCCACAGTATGTCATTATTAATTTTCATGACTACAGTAACACTGATCAACTCACAATCTACCTATCAAGCATGCTTTATTTTGGATTCCCAGTAGCTGGACTTGATAGCCTAAATGTACTCTTCAAATTATAATTCTATAATCATTTTTCAAGGCGGTAGTATAAAAAGAGTATTATTTATTTACTTATTTTTAAAAATTTACATGACCACTCATTTTATATACCATAATTCTTGCTAGCTCACAAAACAATTATAAACTTCAAAAAGCTGTAAAACCATAACAAGAATTCTTTTCCACATAGTCAATCTTCTTTCACATATCAGGACTCCATTTTACTGGACGGCAACCTCATTCAATCCTAATGCTTGCAGAAAAATCAGGTCCTCACGGCCTTCTAAAAGGCTAAGAGTGTCTGCTGGATGTGAGGAGGAAGGGTGTCCACAGGGCAGGGACTGCTATATAGAATACTTATTTAAATATATTTAGAAAAAAGTCTATGGAGATTCTCAGATCATGGTTGTCCCAAAGATATTTTTTCAAAAGGCAACTAGAATTCATTTTCCTTGAAGATGCTTTGCTTCTCAACCAAGAAGCTCTTTCAGTTCTAACTAAAAAGGTTTTTGGATGAGAAGCGAATTGTCTGCAAAGAAAACAAAGTCTAGTGCCTTTTGAAAAAGCACCTTTGAGATATATTTAGGGAACATTTTATACAGTTTTCCAAAACATAATTCAATATATTTTACAGTAAGTTTCTTTCTAGCAACCGAAAGCAATTTTATTTGAACAAGTTGCTTAAGCAGCAAAAAAACAAACTTAGAAACCAAGTTTCTATATAGATAAGAAAGGAACTCTTGATGTTTAATAAAAGTAGTTGACCTGAAACTTCAATATATTATTGAAGATCAAAAATTTGTTAACTATTGTCCCAAACTCTAAGCATAAAGGATTTAGCATTATATTTCTTCTTTTCTGTTCAACTATGAGTTTGTTTTCTTTGCCATCATTGTTCTTTTGCCCTTATACTGGTCTTTTGGGGGGTTGGGGTTATATTTTTTGTTTTTAAATGCTTTAGCAATCCATTCAGAGTTGCTGAGAGTTGGATGGCACTTACATTTACTGAATTATTACTATATGTCACAACAATGTGAAATCACAGCTACTAATTATTTAACTGATGTTGGCCCTCATATGCATCTAGTTCTTCCCAGTAATCTAAGGTGTCATATTGGCATAGTATATGTACAGATCCAAGCAGTGTAGTCTTTTGCAATTGACAGAGGGGATTTTTTTCAACCCACAATTAAGCCAAGGCTTTATCCCTTTCTATTCAGAAATTATTATACATCATTTAAATAATATTATATTATTTAAAAGCTGATTTAATAATATAAAATTCAATTTACATTGAATAAAATAAGACTTCTTATTTTAAGATTATGCATATGATCAGAAAATGATTATAATCATAATCTATTAATTAGTCTAAACATCAACATCATCTCAAACTAGGAAATTATAAGATACTTTGATTTCTTGTATGAAACTATCATGTTTTCATATTGTAGTCCTACTTATTGTACATACTTCTGTCTGGATTAAGAATTAAGAGTTATTTCTACCATATATTTTTATAATATTTAATTTTACAAGACTTTAGTATGGTTAAAAATAACAATTCCAAAGAGTAAAATAAAAAAAACATTGCTAATGTATTTTTAAAAATCACCATCAAAAAAGTGTGTGTGTGTAAAAGGGGGCAGGCAATCAAGGAAGACAACCACAGGTTGTCTTCAAATTCAATCAGTGATTTTTCTTGGTCTTCAAATTAATGTTCCACACTCAATGAAGAAGTTGGCTATTTCAGCAAAACCAGTTTCTGATACATATGTGCTTACAAAACAGAAAGAAAAGATTTGGGAATGGCTTTTCAATTATAAGAATCCACCATCATTTTAATATATACAGAGAGATCTTAAACAAGTAGGCTAAAACTCTCAGAACTTCATCAGCTAAAGATTCACCAAGAAGAGTCAGGAAAAATGGCCGAAAAGAAAAAAGAAAAGACAGAAAGGCAGCTGCTGGCCTCAGGAAGCATTTGAAAACTGTTACTTGTTACAAAATTATCCAAGCTTCTGCACCTGTCATATTCACTGTACCTTTATTCTGAATCAATAAAGAATTTAGAATGCAAATCTAAATTTGCATTCAAATTTGCACACAAGGTTGGGTCAGCTTTTATTCACTCTGGGATTCGTGGAAATGTATATTTAGAAGGGAAATATTTAATCGTTTTAATGTAAATTAAGGGCACGAAATTGTATAGTTTTTAGAATGCCCTAACATGTTTTTGTTAACATTAACTGAAACTGATACAATTTAATTCTAGGTTCACTGATCTTAAAGACATCAAAAGATTCTTGTTATAGAGCCATCTGATCTAGTGGTTAAGATAACAGGCTAATAACTGTGAGACTGTGTGTTCTAGGCGTGCCTTAGGCATGAAAGTTAGTTGGGCAAGCTCACTGTCTCTCAGCCAATCCACTTCACCCTGTTATAGTAGAGAAAATAGGATGGAGTATTAGGTATATGAGCCCCTTGAACTATTTATAAAAATAATAAAGTGGGATGAAAATAAATAACTTTGCATATAATATAAAATACCTTTGTCTTTTATTCTATTCAGGACAGTTGGAACCACACATAGTAATTCAATCAGATTACATCTTTAGCCAAGATCTTGATCTTATACTATTAGTTTAATTCAACATCCATCTTAAGCTCTTTTTTTTTCAGCAAAGCACAATGGAAATTTAAAGAAATTGTTTGGACTCAAAATTAACATATGTGAAGCAACATTGCCCAATTATAGACAACTATAATTTTCCAAGTATTGTCTGAACAAACTGAAACAACTAAAACAAAGGGAAAAGAAAATGTGTGCCTATTTGGCAGTGTCTGAAGAACATTAGTATGAGTGGGTGGATTTGAAGAGGACTAAACCAACTGGTCGGGTTTCGTTCTAGTTCTGGTAATATTCCACTTTTCTACAGATCACAATCTCACAATATGGAGCTTTTTGTTTAAAAAAATTAAAGACAAAAATTTTGAGCATATATCCAAAAGTAGATCAATTGCCTTTAACATACAAAAGTGTAAGGACAAAATGTTCTACCAGCAAATCAGATAAGAACCAAAGCCAAAAAAAATGAAATACATTCATTACCAATTTACTGCAGTCACCTATAAAATATTATAAGAACATTATGTATTGGGGTTCAAGCCAGCAAGCTATTAAAGAGGATTGCACTGATGTCCTCACAGCATGCTATTCAAGCATTAATACATCCTCAGGGTATTGCATTTATGATGGAAGAACCATCATCCAATCATATTTTTTTTTAAAAAAACCTTAGCTTTCTGTAGAGACTATGTGTCTTACTCTCTTTTCAAATTGATAAGTTTTCATTCTAAATATACAAAGATTATAATCTTTCATGTTTCTATTCAATTAAAACTGAGACACACATACAAAGACAGATATCTGTATCTATATTCTGTGGTAAATGAAGCTAACTAACATTCCTTCATAAGCACAGGATGTACTCATTTCCACTTTGCTTTCCATACTATGTAATCTCTTTCTCTCTGTCTCAACAAATAATACATTAAAATGTACACAGATTTTTTAAAATGTTCAAAAGAGACATTTTGTACTGTCTGAAAGCAAAGGTGTACAATTTGTTTTAAAGTCCTGAAACAGTTAGTAATAAGTATTTGTTTTAACCAAGAACCTTCAATAACTATGATCGCATCGGATGAAAGTTACAGGGCAGTTTGTTTGAGCAATCCCTCATTTTTTTTTAAAGTAAACATTTCAATAATAATGATCATCAATTAATGCTTTCAAATAGTAAATAAGTACTTCTACTTTTGGAAAGAAATTTTTTTGAAATTTGCTATAAATGCAAACATTTTGTTCTTAAGAACAAAATTCTCAAACTTTCTGTTACAGGAACAGAAAACAACAGACAGCAACAATTTGTTAAATATTTGTTTGTTTGTAATCCACCTGATTATTTTTACAAATAACTCAAGGTGGCAAACATATCCAAAATACCTTTGTCTTCTTATTTTCATCACAACAAAAACTCTATGAAGTTTTTTGGCTGAGACATAGTGACTGCTCTACAGTTACCCAGCTGTTTTCTGCCCGTATGTATGTATGCATGCATGCATACATACATACGTATGTATGCATGCACGTATATATGTATGGGCATGTACGTATATATGTATGGGCATACATATATACGGGCATACATACATATGCATGTTGGTTGAGATGGACTAAATTGATGCTAAATGTTCTCCTTCTACCCCCATCATTTAGACATTTCAACTCAATCCAAAGGAGGAAAATAATGGGCAACAGGAACATCTTGCTCAGGAAACATTCCTCAATTTTATGAAGTTACCTTTAGAACACAGAGACATTTACTTCATTGAAACAAGGGGAGAAAATCACTTTAAGTTAGAAAGTGAAGTAATTCATTTTTATACAATCACGTATATGTTATAAAAACTAGTCAATATTTTATGTAAACATAGCAATTTTTAAAAATGCACATTTTGTACAAACTTCACTTATTATGGGGTAAATAAGAGGATTATTATGGAGTGTTTTTTAAATTACTATTTCTATATTTTTGCCAAGAGTTAAAATGGGATAATATTAATGTTGAAATGAGCAATAATAATAGCCTGAAAATAGTCACATCCCTGATAGTTCTATCAAACTTACTATGTTTTTTCTATAATATATTGATTAATAGAGATGTTCCTCATATTATTAAATAGCCATGCTTATTTATTTATTTATTTATTAATCGAATTTCTATACCGCCCTTCTCCTACCGGACTCAGGGCGGTGCTTATGCATTATTATTGCATTATTTTACTTTCTATGTAATTATAAAAACTCCTATCAAACATATTAAAAGCAAATAAGAACAATTTCTAACTGTACTACAATAAAGAATATATGGGAGCCATTCTCCAGAACTACCAGTATATATATATATACCTGTTCATGCTTTGCAAATGTTCAAAGAGGAAAGCCTTTATCCCAAAACCATACCTGTGCAGTTACAAGTTTAAAGTTCTAATAGAAGCAATTGAGCTTTTATATGCCTGAGATATTCTAAAGATATAGTATTTTAGGTTTCTCTCTCTCTCTCTCTCTCTCTCTCTCTCTCTCTCTCCCCACGCACACACACACGAAGTATTCCTTTTTTTAAATCTGCAGAACTAATTTAAAATAGTATTTCAGTTAAGAACAGAAGCGTTCATAAAAATAGAAAACAGACGAAAACACAAATCTTGCAACTCAGAAAAGCTTTACTTTCAATATTAGGGTAAGTGAAATTCCTCTCCATCTGCTGCATGTATAGGTCATTTCAATAAGTAACAAAGAGGTCTGAAAAATTCCTGCTATCAACAAAGTTATTTAGACATCTGTTAAGCAACCTGACCTGTTACAACAGAAAAGAAACTGGAAAATGCACGGAATTTCTATTTGAATTAAAGCTGCCCTGTTTTTATTAGACTGTTTAAATAGGTATAACCATTAACACAAGCATTACATAAAATCAAGGCAGACAAGAATACATAAAGTAAAATAGATGTTTTGATATAATGAGAATGGGGTATGAGACTGGGGATGGGAGAAAAATAATTTTCCTATAACAGCTCCATTTAAACTTTGGCAGGCAAGACGAAGTTGGCAGAATATGACATAGAAAGAGTAAATATGTTTCATGGCATACACATATTTGAACATTATTCAAATTCTTCAAATGAAAATGTCGATACCATGAAATCTGTGAAAATGGTTAGATAAGATAGAAAAATGTAAATAAGCAAGCCTAAATACTCCGGTTTCAGTTAACAGGTCTCAGTTAACATTAAAATGTATCCCATCCCCATATCCTGCAAAGGAACTTTGCCGTAAAATCAATTTTTGATTTTGATTAAGAGGAAGCACTTGAACTGAGTTACACCCTTAGGGCTACTCTGATGCTGTTTACTTGATTGCATTACAAAAATATTTTGCCAGGACTTCTAGAATATTTTCTGACTTTCTACTTCAGGAGCTCTTATTTTTTTTTTAAAAAAAAGGTATATTATAAGAACTTTAATCCTGGATTAACTAGATATCTATCTTAAAATGGTCTCCCAAGGAGAAGTAAGTTTGCTTTTGTCTGCTTTTGAAAATGTAAGTCTAGAAAAATGGATAATAGAGTTCTGTAAAAGATTCCAAAGAAAATCTTTGCAATATGCAGGAATACAAAGCTCCTGTCTTCAAAATTTTAAAGCAGCCACCTTTTCTGCAAGGGTCACATGGCTGCTTCAAAAATGAATGCAGTGGGGGGGAGTCAAAAACAGCTTTCACTGCAACTAAAGGTAACTTGCAAAAGATAAAACTGCTAGAAGAATTCAGAGAGATGTGCTTTGCTCATGCTCAGGAACCTTTTTAAAATGCATAATTCTATCTTTAAAAAATTAGATTAGAAATGCATAAACATTCAGAATGTCACTGAACAAACTGCAATAGCTTTCAGATTGGCTGACATAGGCCTATAAAATCAGGCAGTTTCATTCCCCATAGACTCTATTTACATTTTTAGTGTGATCTAGTATAGATGTCTGAATGATACGAACATTCAATTCTCCTACAAGGAAATTTTATTGGCTGTACACCTCTGAGTCTGAATCATGTACAGTAACTTAACACACCAACACATTTCACTCAGAGAAATTACACCAGTGGTTTCAGTTGACAGCTGTAATTTAGATTTAGATAGCAAGAGTTTAAAATACTATCCACAGTCTATCAAAAATCTCATCACTCAATAATTTCCTATGACTTCTGTGTATATAAACCTTTTCTTTCTATGCAATTCTTCTAGTTAGTATTGGCTTGAATAAGACAACCAAAAACAAAGTAAAAGGAATAAGGATCGATGCCACTTGTATACAAGTGGCAAATAAAAGAAGGGAGGTAACTATTTACGTGCTCTAAAAGACGCGTAATTTTTAAAGTAATGTGCCCTATTTCTCTAGATAATCAGTTGTTCTACCTCAAGAAAATACATTTTAAAGCAAAATCGTAGAATGTTTCAACATCAACCTATACCCTATATGAGAAACTTATATAGCATAAAAAGGTTTCTAATGAGAGAGACATGGTTCGTTTCCTACACTTTGAGCCCCATTATCACAAACAGAATTGCCAAGTTCTTATTGGCAACTATTGCTATAGGAAAGGTTAAGATGACCTAAGTAGGATATAATTAGGAAGTTCTTTCATTCTTTTAGTTAAATATGCTATTTATCTACTTTGTTTTGCTCGATTTTATTTTGCTTACTTTCTGTATATGTAAATTGACAGGTCCTTGGGGTTTTATTGCTTGTATTGTATTTGAGTCTGCTTTTAGGTTTTGTTTTAAAGTCAAAGATTTTATTGTCATTGTACACCATGTATACAACAAAATTAGTTTTATTTAGTATTAACAAGATTGCTGGCAATTGGATATAAATAAATGAAATAAAGAAGTACATCTCTACTAAGGGAGGTTTTTTTTCCGTGTGCTGGCACCCATTTATGGAATTGCTCCCCAGAAAGGCTCAACTGATACCCACACGTTAGCATCAATTTGACAGCAGGTGAAGACCTTTCTATTTTCCCAGGCTTTTTAATTGGCTCATAATTATATTGTTTTAGATTTTGCTTCTTCTTGGCACATGTTTTTGTTTTGCATTTTATTTAATTTTATTCTGTATGTTTTCATTTAAATTGTATTTTAGTGTGTTTTATTGTAAACCATCCAGAAAGGTTCACTTATTGGGCAGTTTTAAAATAAAGTTAAATAAATAAATGAAATGTCAAATGGACTCTATTCATGACCCTATCCAGGAAATCCAAAAATGAAAAGTTATATGTAACCTTCTTCAAAATATTCCCTATGAAAATATATTTTTCTTATGAATGAGGATTTGTTTATATATTTTTAAATATGGTAAAAGGAATTACTCTATGGAAATGTCTGTCTATATTCTTAAGTGGCACAGTATATGTACCTACAAGCTATACATATAGTGGATCATGGACTTTAAAAGCACTCATCCCTCAAAATCATTTTATTAGTACCAAAGTGCCTATAGTCACCAAAATGTAATTGATTGTGCATAAATGTATAATATTTTTAAATTAAAATGCTTGGGGGTATAAAACTATATACTGTTATAATAAGCAATAATGAATAATGACATTTTTGTTCATAGTTCATAGAAAATTACCTTACAACTTGAAATCTTGGCTTACTGAAACTAGATTTCTTCAGTTAGAGTGATTTCCTTAAAAGTATATAGAATTAACTCTATTGGTAACATAAATATAAATGTTCTGTGGCTAAAATTTTGAAAAGTAAATAATATAATACTACTGGGTTTCATTAGAAAAATTGAAGGATTATGTAAGGGAATACAATAGTAGACTGGCATGATTTCATGCAGTAAACTAATGATGGTACTTGACCCTGTCAAAAATTAGTAGATCAAATGGAATCATTTTCAAATAAAAAGTACTGTGCAAATCTGTCAGTAAGTGTACCTGTTATACTGCGAAGGCATGTTTCAACAACCTTCTTTTAAATAGCATACAGAATCTAACTATTATTTGTCTAAGTAGCAGTTAGAGAGCTTTTTCTATTAAATGATCTTGGCTTGGCTCCAGTACTAAATTCCGACTATTCTGGCAGGTTTTCATCTTTTGTTGTTGTTTATTCTTTAGGATGTCTCTGTGCCAAATTAAAAATGCATAGTTTCAATTCTGCCAAATAATTTTCTTCTTTTCCTATTTAGAATCTATTAATAAGCCTAAATAGTAGAATTCTCATAATATTTCATAGTATAATGTACAATACTCTGACAATTTAACAATGGTTCAGACCATTAACTTATAGAAAGGTGTGACACAGAATCCAACAATAGTAAATACAACTTTGTGTCTGCATGGAATGGCTCTTTCTTCCTTTTAAATAGAGTGGGCTAAAATATCTTTCTGAGCAACCATGGTTCTCAACTTCCTTGTTGCATATATCCATAATGCTTCCATACCACAGTAAAATTATTCTGTCAGCAGTGAGATGTGAGATTAAATATTAATCAAACCTTTCTTAGGTACAAACCGTATATAGGCCAAGAAGTACAGATTATTGCCATCTACTAGATTTGTGCAAATCATTCAAAGCCCTAGAACAGTGATTGAAGTTGCAAAGCTATTTAAACTTTGATAAGCCTGTTGTGCTTTAAGGGCCTCCTAATCATGCAAGTGCACACACAGAAGTTGCTTTCACCATAACAGTGGTTTCTACAAAAGACAGAAGGAAGATCTCAATGTATTTACATTAGACCTTTGATAGCTACTTCACAACTTCAAGAACAGATTCTAAAGGCACTAGTGATTGCAATATTTTTTGTGTTCAATAATATCCTAGGGCTCAAAAAACCTTAAACGTAAAATATTACTTACAAGATCAGTAGAAGGAGAATTTATACAGAGTTGTGCTTAATTTGCAATGAGCGCAGAATCACGAATAACCTATGCAGACAATGCATTCATACAACTATTACTCCCACCTTATTATGTCTTATGGAATATGCTATGGAATGCAACATAATACTTCATATCTCTAATGTCAAATTGGTAGAATTATTGCTATGAGAAACAATGACATAATCTCATAAAAGATGACCTTATGATTCAAAATCACTTCAGACACACAATTTAAAAATTCACAAAATTCAGTTACATGCTTGTTATAATGTCACTTAAAAAGTCAACCATTTCTATATTTAGACTTCTAATAAATACTTCTATTTCACTAATTTCATCTTTGCTAAACAAAGTATTTTTTCCAAATATTAAAAACTATCCAATATTGAAAAATGCAGCATTGGCCTTATTTCCATAATAAACAGGAGTATATTATTGTTTACAATAATACACAAGAGTATATTATTGTTTACTTACTTCAGAATATCATACAGATCTCTCTTCCTGTATAATAGCTGTCACTTGCGCCTGGTGGTGCAGTGGACTAAGTGCTGTTAAAAGTAGCACTTAGTTGCCAGTTGCCTGCAATTACTGTAAGTTCAAATCTTACCAGGCTCAAGGTTGACTCAGCCTTCCATCCTTTCGAGGTAGGTGAAATGAGGACCCGGATTGTGGGGGCAATAATCTGACTTTGTATAAAAAAAAGAACACCGCTCAGGGGGAGCCGAAAGCCCTAATAAGCAGGTTTATATAAAAGTATGAAGGTTATCGCTTAACACATTGTAAGCCACCCTGAGTCTCTGGAGAAGGGCGGCATATAACTCTAACAAACAAACAAACAAATAAGTAAATAAATAAATAAATACCTCTATGTCTACTTCGTTACAGGAAAGATGGAAAGAACATTTTCATTTAAAAGTGATTATATGAAAACTTTAAATATTCCTTTATTTATAAATTAATTGTAATGTATAAAATATTTTTTGAGTACATTGACTGGATAAAAAGGCCTGTGCATATGTAGAACTGGGCAGTTTTGACAAGTTAGGATTAGTGTGGGGTAATTATCCCCCAATTTCCCCGAGTAGTCTTTTTTGGGATCTTGTAATTCATTTAAAGGCTAGTATTAAAGCAGCTAGCTCTTTTAATCTCAACAACTTGACCTCCATGTCTTGGGAGATAATTCAAATATAACATGTCAATTCATGGACTGCCATGGATTATTCACAAGACATTGTGGCCAAACTCATTTGGTAAATCTATGGGAGATGCTCTATCTGGTTTTACATTACCTTACTTTGGATCAGATAAGAAGTGATCTGAATATGAGGACACTGACATGACTCTTTTGTTATGATCAGATTGGTGATTAATTACAGTATTACCTCATCAAACTGCAGATCATAAACAATCTGGATCTCTATATAATGGCAGAGGACTGATTTAAATGGTCTAGCCTACTTGTCTAATGATTACAGAGTATAGTCATAAATCATAACAAATGTAAAGCAAGTCACCATGTGACCAGATCCAATTTTAACAATTTTTGTCACATTGTCATTAGACAATGCCGAAATCATTAAGAGAACCCACTGTCTGCTTGGGGCAGTTTTTGATGAAAACTGAAAGTAAATGCTTATTTTTGGCAACAGCATTATAAATCGCAGTGAGGCAATGCAGGCTGGTTTCCAAGCACCCAAAATGCGGTCATGTGAACAGCCTGGACATCACAATTTTCAAATCCATTCATTTCATTTGAAGACTAAACTAATACAGGTAGTCTTTGATTTACAACTGTAATTGAGCCCAGAAAGTATAGTCATAAATCATGACAAATGTAAAGCAAGTCACCATAGGCCATCAAAACTTGGGAAGATTCTGGAAAAGGTAATCTTATTGCATTATTTGATAATGTTACAAAATTAGTATATCAGAGAAATGTTCAGGATATAATTTACTGAGATTGCAGTAAGGAATTTTATAATGTAGGCCACAACTACTACTTGGTAAGATAGAAAAATGTGGGATAGACAGCATCGCCACCAGATTTGTAATTAAATTTGTAACCACACTCAATGTCTAGTCTTTAATAGAACTTCATCTACATGGAAAGGAGAATGCAGTGGGGTACCCCAAGACTCTATCTTAGTTCCAGTACTCTTCAATGTCTTCATCAATGATTTAGACAAGGGAATAGAAGGGAAACTCAACTGTGCCGGTGATACCAAGATGGCAGGACTAGCCAACAATCCAGAAGATGTGTTGCAGTTGCCAAAAAAGTCAACACAGTCCTAGGCTGCATTAATAGAGGGATAGAAACAAGATCACATGAACTGTTAATACCATTTTATAATGCCTTGGTAAGACCACAAGAATGGAGGCCTTTGAACTATGGTGCTGGACAAGACTCCTGTGAGTCCCTTGGATTTCCAGACAATCAAACCAGTCAGTCCTAGAGGAGATCAACCTGACTGCTCTTTAGAAAGCCAGATCCTGAAAATGAAACTGAAATACTTTGGCCACTTAATGAAAAGGAAGGACTTACTGGAGAAGAACCTAATGCTGGGAAAGATTGAGGGCAAAAGAAGAAAGGGACGACAGAAAATGAAGTGGCTGGATGGAATAACTGAAGCCCTAGGCGTGAGCTTAAATGAACTCCAGGAAGGACAGGAGGACAGGAAGTCCTGGAGGAAAGTTGTTCATGGGGTTGCGATGGGTTAGAGTCTTCACAATTAACAACAACAAGACCACACTTGGAATATTGCATCCAACTTTGGTTGTCACAATGTTCAGACTCTAGAAAGAATGCAGAGAAGAGTAACAAAGATTGTTAGGAGACTGGAGGCTAAAGCATATCAAGAATGGTTGCAGGAATTGGGTATGTCTAATTTAATGAAAAGAAGGACTGGGGTGACATGACAGCAGTGTTCCAATATCTAAGGAGCTCCCACAATGAAGAGAAGTCAATCTATTCTTCAAGGTACCTGGACAATGCATGGGAGCAATGAATGGAAACTGATGAACAAGAAATTGATGAAAACTAATCAAGGAAAGAAGCAACCTAGAACTAAGGAGAAATTTCCTGGAAGTTAGAACATTTAATCAGTAGAATGACTTGTCTCCAGAAGTTGTGGATTCTCCAACACTGGAGATTTTTAAGAAGAGATTGGACAAATGGTATGGTTGGACTAGAAGACCTCCAAGGTCCCTTCCAACTATTGTTATTCTGTTAATAATGCACCACAAACAAAATTAATCTTTGATGTTTTAAATTAATAGAAACTTTTAAATCCATTTATTATCTTTTTGTTATTATGAAATATACAATTTGTGTTACCACTATATTCTAGCATCATATAGTGATTACAGATGATTACTCTAGAAGTCAATGCATAGAAAAAGATACACAACAAGTTATGAAAATCAAGTTTAAAAATATCTAGGTAATTCTAGAGTTTTGAATGAAGGAATAAATGAATGAATGGTACTGGAATAAGGCTCCAAAGGACTAAATATGGCTAACCTAAGAATAAATAGTCATCTTAATTAATAACATTGTATATACACCCAAAATTGAAGGGGAAGGATAAGACAAAGCTGATTCTAAACAATTGAATAATATTTAATTAACAATTTTCAAGCTTGAAAATTTAAATCAAATAGCATCTAAGGTACAGGTTGCAAAAATGAAACATTATTTGGTAGAATTGGTAGTTTACTTTTAACATGAGAAAATCTATTTTAATCCATAAATCAGAAAAATTAGGAAACCAAATTATTTTAATTTTGAGACTAAGTGTTAATTGAAGGTAAATAATACTGCTGATATCTAAATTTTAAATTACTATCATGTTGTTGTTATTTGCGAAGTCATGTCCGAACTATCACGACCCCATGGACAATGTTCCTCCAGGCCTTCCTGTCCTCTACCATCTGGGGGAGTTCATTTAAGTTCACGCCTAATGATTCAGTGACTCCATCCAGCCACCTATTCTCTGTCGTCCCGTTCTTCTTTTGCCCTCAATCTTTCCCAGCATTAGGTTCTTCTCCAGTGAGTCCTTCTTTCTCATGGGCGGCCAAAGTATTTGAGTTTCATCTTCAGGATTTGGCCTTCTAAAGAGCAGTCAGGATTGATCTCCTCTAGGACTACTATCATGAGGACTCAGCAGTTTTCTTGTGTAATAATCAACACATGGAAGTACCCTCAAAATGTTGTTCAATGTAGCTCAGAAGCCTGGCTTTGCTAAAAAGACATATCTCAGACACTTTAGGTCAGGCGTGTCCAACCCCCCCCCCCCCGCCAATGCCCACCCAATCACCCGGTCACCTGCTTGCCCCTTCTTTTAAAAAAATGCTTTTAAAAGGTAAAAAAACAAATTTAAATTGTATATTCAATAAAATTATTTTTAAAAAGGGGGTTAAAAAAAGGCTCTGATGATCACAGCTGAGCCGCACAAAAGGCTCTGAGCCATCAGAGCCTTTTTTTTACTTTTACTTTTACTTATTCAGCCAAATAGGTTGTAAAAAATGCTTTTAAAAGTTAAAAAAAATGTGTGCCACAGCTGATCACCCCTCTTCCGTGTGCTGTTCTACTTACCCCATGCCTCCTTTTGGCATGTGTGGTGCATAATGCGCATGTGCGCACAGCACGCATGAGCAGCCAGCGAACCGATAGTAAACCGGTTCAGATTTCACCACTGATAAAATGTAACTATTAATCTTTTACATTATTACTATTATATATTTTATTGGAAAATGAAAAAGTATTCTAAATAAAGTTATAAAAATTAGGTATTCTATTTAGCGTTTCCTATGCAGTATTATAAAGAACACGGAACAACAGATATAACCCTGTATATCGTGCACAACTTAAATCATTTTAAATTGTTCAAGAAAAAAACCTTGAATAAATCTATCTCACATACACAAATTTGTTTTGCTTGTTCTCATTTCTAGAGATTTTGGCCATCAATGTGACAAATTCTGAGGTAATACAGCATAGAGGGCTTATTCCCAAACCATCTATCTATCTCTGCCTATGATGAAACCAGAATGCTTATTGAAAATAACAATGACTGGTTTTGCAAAGCAATATTCTCCAAACAGATAAAGCGAATGTGTCAGACAAAGAGATAAAAAGAACTTATTCTTCAGAATTTAGGTTACAGTTCCCATGTGTGCCAGAGGGTGTGCCAGCAAATATGTCAAACTTTCTTGTTAAAAGAATGGTTAGAACACATAATTCAACATTGTCCATTAGTAAGAAAAGCATTGTACTGAAACAAATGGAGAATGTCTAGCTCTCCATAACGTAAATTTAAAGATATCTGCACAAACCCACAAGTAAATATAAAATGCAACTACTCGCAATGGCTATGCCTTATTTTATCACAGTGTAAACAATATGCTAAATCTAAACCATAAGGAGTATCTTACCCTGTTATAAGAAGTGATATTTCATCCTAAAAGATACTTTTATGCATTTTTTGCAGAAGAACCATCAACTATCCACTATCTGGTAAGTCCAGCACAGCATGTCAAAAGAATGCTGTTTCGTTGTTTTGTTTACTACAATCAATAACAACAGAATGGGCATAATAGAGATTATAAATTGATGTCTACATAATAACTAACATTACCTAACACCATAACTCTCCTAAAGAACATTTTATTACAACATATATTTCTGATAGGTATGATTCCAGAAAACATAAATGAAAATGTCATAATTTACTAAGATGTATATTGATTGAAACTGGGAAACATGTTGCAATTGAAAAATTGACAGGTGTAGCCATTATTGAAATTTAAATAAATTTAGGTAGCATCAGCTCTCTTATGGCAAATTTATATAGTAAATCTGGAGTATAATTTTTAAGTCTTAAATAGAGTTAAAGATGACTAACCTTCAATGTAAAATACAAATATTCAAATTATAGTTAGTAGTTGGAAATACAAATAAAAGGGAAAAGGATAATTTATCATCAGAAAAGATTTTACTGATTATCTTTTTTTTAACCAATATACACATACAGCAGTCTTTTTTTTCCCTTCTCTTTTCTTAGATTTTTTATTTCAATATTTTAACATAAAATATATTAGAACAAAACATAATATTTTATTAAGATTTTGAGCTATTTTATTTATTAAAACAATTTATATAGCTGCCCATCTTGCAAACATATAATTCCTGTTATATTTTTGTGATAGAAAATGCCTTAGACCAATATTCAAATACAATTTATTAAATTATTATGATCTCTAGATTATATTTTTGATATATTCAAAAAAATGATATGAATTGAATGCCAGAGCACAAATGTAATTTTACCATATTAAACTTTTTATAATTAAGAGAAATATATGAGGATTGTCATCCAATTACTTTTTACTTCTGAATTTTATATCTTAGAAGCAAGCTTCATTCAATTCAGTGACTTTGTCCAGCTAGATACTACAATTAAAAGTTTAATTAAACATGCATTTTATGATGCATGCATACATTATAACACCATTATCTTAAGTTTCTGTTATATTTCTAAGACAATTCTGTTATATTTCTAATGCAATTAATGTAAGTTTACTAATATAATATAAATACAATAGGGTTAAACAGGGCATGCACAACTCAAAAATATTATTTCCTTTCTTTTTTTTAAATATAGGCTTATGCACATTTATGGGATATATTTTATCCCAGTTTTATGTGGCAATCAGCCTTCATGTTTCCCTTAATTATACAGTGCAATCTGGATAGCATGACTATTTGCCTTATGGAAAATTTTGACATTTATTAAGTGTTTACTGGGTTTTAAATGGTGAGGCTTGAGAACTAAAATATTCTGGGCTTTGAAAGGCGAAAAGAAGACTACAAACTTTTTCATCCAGATCAATAGCTGATTGCTTTGGATTCTGCATAATTTTTTCCCCACTTTCTTTTTTAGAAATTATATAAGCTAATTTTCATTAGACAGCACATTTGTGTTAGATGAAAAAAGGAACTAAATGCTCTAATGTACACAAGAGGGAACAACTGGCTTTTATACTCGGACTTCATAAATCTAAAACATTACTCCTATCATAAATTTGATTTTCAAGCCAGAGATTTTCTTTAAAAATCAGTTTGCAAAATGCATGGCCCATGAATATTTGAATAACAGAAATAATAAATATTAATAATAATAAGCTGCAGCAGCAAAGTAACAGAACTGGTTGCCTTGTGCCAACAAATGCAAGCCAATTCAGGATGTCATCTAGTACAGCAGAATAATTCACAGCCATTATTCAGAGACAGCCAATACTGCTAGATATGTAGTCGTGGCACTAAGGAAAAACATTATGTGCCACAAAAATGAACAGAGGAAAAAAATGACAAAAAAGAAAAATGTAGAATTCTGTGAAAAAATATTTATTCCCTTTCAGTTTTCTAATCTTTTGTGTATTTTTTACACTGACTGTTACTAGGGCTTTGCAGTGGTAGGATTCAAGTAATTTAACAACCGGTTCTCTGCCCTAATAATTTCTTCTAACAACCAGTTCGCCAAACTGCTCAGAAAGTTAACAACCAGTTCTCCCGAAGTGGTGCGAGCTGTCTGAATCCCACCACTGGCTTCATGTGAATCCAACTTAAATAAATCTAAAATTGAACAAATTACAAATGCGTACAAAAACATACATTTTTGCATGTGTTACTGAAAGCCAGCATGAAAACCATTCAATGAATGGTTGAATCACTTATAACTTCAATAACTGCAACCAAATGCTTCGAGGTAATCAGTATCTCACAACAGTGTCTAGAAATTTTGGCCCATTCTTTTTTCATTTATTTACATTCTTGAAAGTAATTTTGACTAAAGGCTTCTTATTACTATTGTTCCATTTCGAGATTATGTATCTAACTAAAAATCAATGGATCTGGTATCTTTATATCTCAGTGGTATATGGCATTTGTCTAGAATCTGTATAATGAAAACTTCTTTGTAATGAGAAAAGCCAAAGAAATATTAACAAAATCACCTCTGGCTATACGCATTTTTTTAATTCACAGGCTTTTTCACTTCAGCTTTTACAAATCATCTTTTTTCAAACCTCCCACTAGTTTAAATTCTTACTTTTCTGTATCAAATCTAACATAAGTTCTAAGCAGTTTGCATATCCTCTACTCTTACTTCCAGTTTACATTCATTCTGTGGGGTGATGATATTATACCAATCAATAGCAGCATTTTACATAACCATTTTTGTAAAACTGAAAAGATATAAATTAGGTTGCCAACTTAGTCATACTTGTGCCAACTGAAGCATTCTCTATATCTTGAACAGTCAGATTTGGAATATGAAGAGGACCCATCATCCTGAGAGGATTCAGCTGGAAGAACTGCATGTTACCTAGCAACCAGGAGAGGCAGCTATCACTTGCCTTAAAAGACAAAGAGGAGGAGCTAACATGTGCCCCTAGTACAAGGAGTTGCAGTAAGAGGGGCTGAAAAAAGGCACTCAGCAAGACAAATGGACAGAGAGAATCCTACCCCGTCAAAGGAACTAATAAGAGTCATGCAGCCATATATAAGAGGACCACATATTACACAGTTCCATTGCTCACAATTCTACATTTAACTCACCATTGTGTTCTTCAACTTCTTAGCTGCCTTCTTGTTAATTCAACCTTTTTGTCATCATGTTTTAAAAACTTTTTAGTAAAGATATAATACTTAGCTTTTTGCTTTTGATTTCTGTGGGTCAGGACAGGACACCTTGACAAGGTACAGGTATATTTTGGTGGGTATCCATAAGCAAAATCAAACATCAGTTGTTCCCCAAACCTGTCCAGGCTCTTCTATTCGAGCTAGAATCTGTGTTTGTCTTGAAGACCACTGTGATGTAGCCTATATCCCAGCAAACAGGAGATGTACATAGTAGACTGATACACACACTCAGGATATTCCTTTAATTTTAAAAATAGTAGCAAATGTTTTTAATTTTTTAAAAGAAAACAAATTCACAAAAACCACTCTAGAGATTGAAATAATTTATTCTAAGCTAGTGGTACACTAATTACTTTAATTGTGGTCACTTGTACTCCAATCATGCTTTGTACTAATACTCAATGATGCACACTATGTAATTAAGCAATTAAGCAGGATGAATTGGGTGGAGTATTATTTTCTAGTTCTCCAAAATAACTCAAGTCTGAAAACTTAATGCAAAGTTGTCTGGACACTTTTTAAAGATCAGATAATTTATGGATATATTAGTTGAAAGACTTATAAGCTAATTTGTGTTAAAAAATTAAAGATACATCTTTTTTCATTTACATATCTGTTTTTCAAACCATTTATTGCTTTACTAGCAAATGAACAAAACTACCGAACAACCTACTTAAGTATTAAAATTCTTTGTTTCTATCTGTATTTAAACTCAGAATGTTTCAATTACTTAAGAACTTTTCAGGGTTTTTTTCTGAAAAAAAACTTTTACCACTATGGTAAAAAAAAAATTTACCACTATGAAAGGCAAATATTGTGTTCATAATAAACTGAAGTGATAGGTGCTGTGATCAAGCCCTACATTTTATATATGTAGGTATTAAATATATGTAGGTATATGTAGGTATTTTATATATGTAGGTATTATTATATATGAGGTATTAAATACACATATACCTTCAGATCAGACACAACCAAAAAGGAAAGATACTGGTTTCTTTGACTCTTACCACACATAGATGTAAATGTTTTAAAAATATTTGAATTAATAACATGGTCAACATCTATTTTGCTGTATAATTAAACTAAATGCAAGACAATTAACTGAGACTTATAAATACAATTCTGTTTATTTTTTGTAATGGATACAGATTGTGGCTAAAAATTAAAATTCTTTCTAAAATTAACTTATAATATTGGTTTAAAACATTAAAAAAAAATACTATGCAAAACCAACGAGCCAAGCCTATCCTCCTATAAATACTATTTTACAAATATAGAATTCTACATGGTTCTGTCTGATCAAGGGCTTGCCTATTTATTTGAATAATCATTCAAATGGCTAAACAGACCTCTAATTTGAAAATAAAAATAAACTGGTGCAATCACAAACAACTTCTAAAATTGCAGTTTATTAAAAAGAAAAAAAAGGAAATCTTGTCTAATCTAAAACACGCTCACAGTTACCTTTTTCTAATCAGAGCATTCATTTCTTCTCATTATGATCTCACAAGCACATTAAAATCTTATTAACATTAATTACTTCTGAGCCTCTATGCATGAGCAGTTACAGGCTTGTGTGTATGTATATGTGTGTGTGTGTGTCTGGATCATATCTACATTTATATACCTTGCTGCACTCTGCTTATAAAACATGTGAAAATATTGCTGCTAACACCAATTAGCTAATTTCACGCGTACACAGATAGTAACCTGATGTCTTGCTATACTGTTTAATGAAGACCAGCAGACAGATGGACACAAATGGAAAAAGCATCATGTTTTCTAATGTGGGAGAGAAGGGGAGGGAAGGGCAGAGAAGGGGAGAGAAGGGAAGGGACACATAAATAGTTTGCTTTCTACACTACTCTCTTCTAGATATTTTCTAAAGGCTTGATTTTTCCTACAAATCTCCCATCCAAGGTTAACGAGGTCCAAACCTGTTCAAAATTTCAAGAAAATCTAAGGTTAGGTAAGTGCTGTCATATGCTAACCAGCAGGAAATATACACATACATAATTGACTGGCATTCCATGTCAGTTTCTATTTCTCAATGTAAAAGAATCTATTCACAACCTCTCCTTGAACTGTTAAGAACAATTTTTTTCTTAAAATTAGCAGTCAACACTTCTCAAAATAATTGAAACAAATTACAAAATAAAAACCATGACAGTAACTTTATACAATAAAAGATGAAAAAACCAGTATCCAGATTACAATCCGTTAACAATTAAAACTTGTGGCAAAAATATGTATTTTACCAGAGTGAATGAAATCACATCCACAGGGACACATTCCATATCCCAGGCTACATAGAAAAAAGGGCTCTTATCAGTATTGTAGCTGAGTTTTTGGCACGCAAGACATTTTCTAATGATCAAAATGAAAGAGCACTGATGATGTTACCTAGTTTGGGTAATGAAACGTCTGCAAGAAAACAATCAAACCCAGAGAACACCAAGAACTTCTCATTTCAGCCCTGACATATGACGTATGCCTACATCTTATCATAAAAATAAAACCATTGTGAAACAAACTTAGAAAATTGCTTCTTATGGTTTTCAATTGGTCTGATTTTCTTACCCTTATTTTTTTCTTTAATCTGTGTTCTTCAGCCAGCAAGAAATAAGGAATAAAGGAGCATGATTCTATCCCTACCGTAAGTAGTGAAAGTCTACTTCTAAAATAATGATGACATGAACTAGAACCAGATAATATAGCAGTTATGCATCTGTATGTTTATTTGATTTATATGTCAATCCAATTCACAATGCAATTCTAAGTGATTCACTTTTTAGAATCATACAACTACAAACAAAACTAACAAAATACTATGGTATACATATCTGAAACAGACAAAAAAATCAGAATAATAGAGTAATACTATAATTGAGGCCACAAATATACAGTTCAGTCAAGATCTTTCACCATAGACAGGGTCATCCAATGATCGGCCCACAGGGGATAAACTTGGTTTTCAGATCTTTAAAAAAGACCAGTAGAGTCAGGGCAGGGGTGGGTTCTAAAATTTTTTACTACTGGTTCTGTGGGCGTGGCTTGATAGTCATGTGACAATTATTTCGGATTTATTTATTTATTTATTTATTTTATTTTATTTGGCTTATATGCTGCCCCATCTCCCAATGGACTCAGGGCGGCTCACAATAATAAAATGCACAAGCCACAATAAAAGTTAAAATCTAAAAACCTAATAAAATTTAAAATTTAACCCTAAAAACCCCATCATTTAGCAGAGGTCCTGGTCTACCAGGCTTTTAACTGCTTGCAGAGCTGTACCGATCTACCCATTTATTTTTTGCAGGCACTGGTCTACCCATTTATTTTTGTAGGCACCGGTCTACCCATTTATTTTTGCAGGCACTGATCTACCCATTTGTTTTTTGCAGGCACTGGTCTACGCATTTATTTTTGCAGGCACTGATCTACTTATGTATTTTTGCAGGCACCGGTCTACTCATTTGTTTTCTTTTAACACTGATCAGCTGTCGTGCAGCACTTTGAAGCCCCGCGGCAAGAGTTTAAACAGTTTTTTTCCCTCTAGTTATCAGCTAGGACTCAGGAGGCAGCAATATATTGGGGGGGCAAACAAAAGGTAAGAATAACGCAGGGAGGGTGGGGGGTGCAGGGGATGGGGGGCACGTGGGGGCAGACCAGTTCAGTGAGATCATATCGTCACTGCTACCAGCTCGGAAAAACTGGGCCGAACCAGGAGGAACCCACCACTGAGTCAAGGCACACCAAACCTCAGAGACAATGTTCCACAAGACAGATATTGCAATATAGAAGGTTCTCATTAAAAATAACTGTTTCATAAAAGGAACTGAAAATATGACCACCCTTGTTGGATGCAGGAACAAGCAAAGGTAACTGGATATAGAAAGTCCCAGATATAAATCAGCCTATACTATAAAGGGATTTATATAGTTAACATATTGAGCTAACACACTGAATGGCACACATAAATCTTTTATCGTAGCTTTGCAATGTACCGATGCTACATGGACACACATGACTATATGTGCTACTATATTCTGGTCATCTACAACATCCAAATGATTTCAAGACAAGCTTCATGTAGAGCACATTGCAATAAACCAATTATGAGGTGATCAGAATATGAGAGTATATGTGCGGGACCCCCTGCTTCAGGAACAGTCACAACTGATGTACAATATCTTCAATTTATTTTCAGTTCCATACTGACTATTCCTGTCTATCTTGAATTATATCTTTGCTTTTTTTCTTTTTTGTCATTCTGATATAGATTTGGAATTATTATTATGGTTTTCCTCTTGATGTTTTATGTGCACAGTCTTTTGAAATGAAGGCAGGATACAAGTACTATAGATGAATGAGTAATTTGGAAAGTTTTTTATTAATACAGTATATATTTTAAGTAATACTTCTATATTTCTATAAATTACTTTTAGACATCTCTATAAATTATTTTTAGGGTTAATTCTTGATCACTTATTGAAACTAATTTTAAAAGAATTTTGTACCATAGAGAAATCCAGTAATTTAAGTCTTACAGGTTGAACAATTACTTTAAATTTCAAATCCTTTCCCCATATTTTTAAGACTTTCAAGAAAGCCTGCTTTATATGAGGTTTATATAAAATAGATTTCTTATTTTTAAATTATTTATAAATATCAATGGATGAAACATATTCAAAATACTGCAAACAATTCCTTTTGGAAAACTACAAATCATCCCAGATCAGTGATTTCACTATTATCAGAAAAGAAAAAATGAACAGAATGTTCATTCTGCTGATCCTCAGAATACTACCTTTTGTACATAACCAATGATATATACATCAATCTTCAAACATAATGTTCCTGATATGCAAAGTTTAAGTTAAGAAAAATAAATACTTTTTTCTCATTTTCAAACCAGGTTGGAATTTGTGTCAAAAAACTTCTGCAAAGTATTCTCGAGGAAAGTACACTTCCCAACCATAAAGGTATTTGCAGTCCTCTAAAATCCTTTACGTTCCAGTCTTTGAGCTGATGATGTGGATCAATATGCTACCTCTGTGTAATCAAACAGTGAAAGAAAGAACAGTGAAAGTGAAAGAAGAAGAATCAAATTATTTCATGATACAAATAATGTGCAAGATTGAGGATAATATTATGTAAATAGCATACATTACCACAACTGACATAATCTGCAATTTAATGAAAATTCAGGAGTCCATTAAGTTGAAATATTATTGAATGAAACAAAATGGATATAGTGCTAACTAACGTTAGCTCTACACATAAGTTCTTCTGGTTCATGAAATACAGAAACAAAAATAACTTCTCTTAAATTCCCCCTTGAATCCAAGAGTTTGACTTAGGGTTAGAAAAATTAAAGCAAAAACAAAAATAAATCTGAATTTAAAAAACAACAACAGCTCTCTAACCTATTCCAAATAATATTTCAAAAAACTTAATTGTTTACTTGATGTACTATATTATATTACCAAATTCTGTCTATGCATCTGACCCAAAGAATTGGAAAAATATTCCATGCACACTTTTTAAATGACCGGTCTAGAATCACCAATCTGAAAAAGTCTAAAAAAAAAAAAGGCAGACCTGTCAAGCCTAACTTCTCTTCCATTTGAATTATTGTATTATTAAATGATATTATTTTTTTATTTGTAACTGGAGGTAATCACAAACTACTCTTGAGAAACCTAAAAAAATAAGTTGGAAAAGAATCAGTGTAATTTCTACAACGCAGGCTTTTCACCAATGATTCAGAATTCATTGTGACTTGGATTTATAGTACACAATTGTATTGTGCAGTTCAAATGTATCAATTGTATTTAGAAATAAGATGGATTCTATGGGATCTACTTCCAAACATTTCATCATAATGTACTTGGATGATATTAAAAAAGGTAAGCAGGATCAGGCCTGGTTAGGAGATGAATGGGATACCACCCTCAGTAGGATTTAACATTTTGGGAGAACATTTTGGGAGAACAATAGCTTATATAGTCTATGACTATAAAATCAGCACTGTAAAAATGTCTGAGTAATGACAACAGTAATTAATTTTAATCCCAGAGAAATCTGACTAACTGTGTTAGAACACTTACATTCCGTTTGTGAAAGATTCCTTGATGTTGATCAATATCAAGAATGTAAAACTACAAAATTACAAAAAATTACAGGAGAATATTGGTATCTAATCGAAATAGTTTTAATTTGGCAGATTGCCTATAATTCTGTTTAATTATGTTAAAATAATTTATTAGTGAAAAAATAATACAAAGACTGAATAGCCAGTTAGTTAACTTATTTTTCTTTATTTTTATAGCTTTTAAAACAGAGTCATGAGATCCTGTTAACATTTAGCAAGAACAGATACATAGCAAATTATGTTTAATAGTCCTATCTGTTAAACTATATCAAGTAAAACCGTTCGTCATGGTTAGTAACAAAACAAAATATAGGTTATTTCAATAAATAGTGGACGGTTGTTTCATTTTCACTACAAAACATTAACATAGATTCCTAGATTTCTCATTTCAGAAATGTTCAGTTTTATTTTAGCATTTCTAATTCGTGCAACTTAGAACTGGAAGTACAGCACTGATTCCTAATAGCAATCTTCAATCCCAAATAGAAACGATTTCAGACATTTGAAGAATTATTCCTTATTATTAAGATTACTATTATAGCATTTAAAAGCCCTATATTTCTCCCGTATATCTTTACAATCTCAACTACATATTACATTTAAAGGAAGCTACCACACCGTTTTTAAAAGAAAAACTTGTAATCCCCGTATTTGCAGTATATATGCCTGTGCTCAAATATAAGGATGCACATTTCTAGTAAATTCCAGTGAAATAAATCAATCCTCACTACTATATAAATAATTGATTAAACTATCTGATGAACAAAGGAATATCCTCCCACCATTTTTATATAAAAAAAATCAGATCAAACAAAATCAAACCCTATGGCAAGAAAAGAAAACATTTACTGGGAACAAGCTAAAAGAAAACTTAATAAAGTCCTTACGTTGGTAAGGAAAAACTAGATTTTTTCTTACATAATAGTTATGATTCAGCTGAACATACTGTGGAAAAAAATACTACAGACTTCTGAACAAGACAGGAGCAGCTGCCTTCACAGCATAAACATTTTAGGCCAAACTGTCCTAGTTCATAAGACAAATCGTTTGAAGTCTATATGTCAGAGAAAGAACCTGCTTATTTAGGAAACTTTACTACCTTAAAAATCTGAACAAAATAGATAGAACACTTTATGTTAAATTGAACCAAGCTCTGAAGCATTAAGAAGGCAGGAAGGCAAAAGAGGAAAAAGACAAAAATATATAAATACAGTACAAATGAAATGCTGGAAGTTACAAAACAGATTACTTGGATTTCAACCAACTTGTTTTTTTAAAAAGAGTTATCTATTGCTTCCAGCAATTACTATATATATTGTACAGCTTCTAGGTCAAAAAGTCTACATTATCAAAACCTCTGCTTTCAAGGAGGAAAGTTTCCTTCCGAATAATCCACTTTTTAAAGTCAACACAGGAACTGCAAAATAGAAAAGTAAAATGATAGCTTTTTCCAATCTCCATTTTGAGAACTCCACCATAGATTCTATACATCACTGCATGAAAGACTGTGTACAAGAGAGACAGTTTAGTCTAGAAGTTAAAGTACCAGACTAGAAATCTGGAGACTGTGAGTTAAAAGCCTCCCTTAGGAATGAAAGTCAGCTAGGTGATTTTGGGCCAGTTACTTTTTTTCATCGCAACCCACCTCACAGCGTTGAGAAAATAGGAGAAAAAAGGTATGTTGGATATGTTCACCACTTTGACTTATTTGTAAAAATAATAAAGATGTGATACAAGTAGAATAAAAATAAATAAATAAAGCCTGCAATTGAAGGAAAAAATAGCACTGCCATCTGAGAGATATTGGGTTATTTATTCTGACTGTAAAGTTTAAATGCTCATACAACCTGAAAAAGGATACTTGTTTATAATTGGTCCAATATAAATAAGAATTTTCAGTTATAGAAGTATATTGTTATTGTGACTTTGAAAGTACAAGAACAGAAAAGTTATGCTACATAAATCAAATGTCTCGATTAAAAGGTCTTTTCTGGATATGGCTTCTGATCAATGAAATTGGTTGATGATATTTGTGGGCATTTTCCATCATCGTAGGTCTTTACTTCTATGACATTTTGTGTGGATTAAATCCATGTTGGCAACGTCCTAAGGCTTCTGGAATAACAAATGTATTAAAAAGAGTCCATGTATAATAATGACAGATCTTGCCCTACTATAATGCAGAATTTATTGGTTTGAGCCTATCCATCCTTATTCAGACCCAGACATGTCGAGACACTGAGACAGGACTTTGCCAGCATCATCTGGTCAGCCTAGGGACACTACAGGCTAATCAGCATACTAAAAGAGAGGAGTGCAAACTGACAAGTTGACCTCACCCAGTGGCCTTATGAAGGGTGAAAGCATAAAAGTTTTGAAGCAACTGAGATGAGAATCTGGCCTGATCTTTCCTTCCCAAAAACACTGACTGAAGATGACCAAAGAGAAAGGAGAACCAATAAGATATCAACCAACAGAGTCTAGCCCCACAGACCCTCCAGACTGATAAGGTAATGAATTGCAGCCAAGAGCACTGAGTGGTCAAGGAAAACCAGGATGGTTAAACCATTCCCATTCTGACTCTGGCAAAAGTGCAACTAATGATCTTTCAAGTGCAACTAATGATCTTTCAATAACATTTTCTGGCCTGAAACCTCACAGAAAAGAATTTAGATAATCCATATCCTCCAATACACACTTCTGAAGCCCTTATTCAGCCACCTTCTCATCAATCATCCACTAAAAGGAAAGGGGATAGACTGCAAAAAATTATCCAGAGCAATTAGCTCCAGCAAAGAATTTTGAGGGGCATACTACTAACCTCTTTCAAGGCAGGAACTCCAACAATACCAATTACACTTCACACACTCCCATCTTTTTTGCCAGTAAGAGGCATGAATTAAATACAAAGGTCACTGATCTTGTCCATTTCTTCAGGCTCTAATTCCAGATAACTACACAAGACAGGATCCAAGAAAAAAGTTGAATGATAATACACATTCCCAGATCATACTGCAACTGCCCCAAGACATCACCCAGGTCTATCATGTGACACTCCCTCTCCCAGAATGTATCTGGTTCCTGATAATTTGAGATATACCTATAGTTGCTTTGAAGTCCAAATTCCAGACCATCACTGGACAAATTGAAGAGTCCAGAACATTGCCAACCCTGCGATAGAATCTAACACGTAGATTCTAACACATAGATATGCTGCTGCAATATCAAAAGAACTAGTAGGTCAACAACAAGCTTAACTGCTCAGCTGATAAGACCCACATCAGGCAAGGGTCTTATATACAATCATCTGGGGAGCAGAGCTTCTAGAAGCCAATACAATGTCAAAGGTCACAATTGGCACCCTGTCGTGAGATAGTGGTTGGTGCCAATCTCAGAAGTCAGGTTGACAAATCTGTAAAGAGGAATTCCTTCCACTAGGCCCAACCATATCTTTTATACAAGGTAGATCAAGTGCTTTTTCCACAATCCAATCATTGATAACAATGGTCCCATTATAAATGAACTTGGCATTCAGCATAAATCAGAGTACAAGGCCATTAATAATAATAAAAAATACACCTGATTTTAGGGATGAAATTTAAGAGCTGGAGGGTAAGGTGGAATTAAACCACTGGTCCTGTCTACTCAGTGAGCAGCCTCCGATGTCCTGCCATATGTTCTTCTACTCTTCTAACCTTGATGAAACTACTTGCTCTAACTTCTTCCTCAATCTCTTTCTCATTCACACTGCCATGTGAATCACACTGCTATGATTGGATCATAGCTTCCAATTACAGAAAACTGCATCAATGCTCACACGCATAACAACCATAGCAATCTCCTCAGCTTTCCTGCACATAGGCATTTGGCAGCTTGGAGTTAAACCACTGCCATAGGTTACTTTGAAAAGCCATTTTTTAAAAAAGCAATCCTTAAATATATCAAAATTCTTCTTTATTTTGCAATTAATACCATTTTAGGGGGGAAATATGACAATATAGTTTTTTTAAAAAAAAACCACCAATACTTAAAATTTGGTACCATAGTCTTGAGCATGTAAAAATTTACTTTTAAAAAAACATTAAAATTTCATTTTGAAAGAAAATTTTTCCACAAAAGGTACAGAATGTTTTCTCTTTAACATAAGAGCTAACTGCATGAGACGAGGAGGCCAAGAGGCATAAAGGAAGGCCAAAGGAAGCACTGGGAGGCCTGGTGCAGACCGCTCGTGAGTTGAAGGAGGTTAGAGAAGTTTTGGGAGGCCTGGAACAGTAAACATGTAAGTTTAGGGAGGCTTGAAATGTTTGGGAGGTCCAGTGCAGGCTGCATGCAACTCAAGGGAGGCTGTGGAAGGCTGGCACAGACCCCAGGTAAAAGCATCATACCGGGGAAACTTGTGACTTTCCCTGCCAAGCTCCGCATTGACTTTGCTTGTGGAAAGCTGGCAAAGGAAGTGTAATTATATTGACATTGCTACCTCTTTGAGAAATCATGATTATGAGCCAGGCACCCCAGCACCCAAATCATGCATTTGGTAGCGTTGTGGAAAATGGGAAGCTGAACTTTTCATTGATTATTTTGATCTCTGGGAATTGCATAGTCTACAAACAGTGATACAGTGACACTAACAGGCCTGATTTTTTTTTTTAAGTTAAAGAGGGATTCATTAAACAGAAGATTTCAATTGATAATCATTTCAATGTCTAGAGGGCAAGGTGGGATTTTCCATCCTTGGGTTACATTATCCGTAGATGAAAGTTTCTGTCATCAAATCAGAATCACAGTCCAATAGTCCAATATTAATATGAAAAATGGTCAACAAATACATATAATCTCTATTTATGCTATACAAATACCTGCAAAGTAAAAAGTAAGTGCTCCCCACAAGGATTCACAATACAATATTATGCATTTGAAAGTAAAGTCTACTGAATTCAGTGCAGTTGGCATTATAAATCAAATCCAGAATATAAATTTCCTCATCATTCTTCCACATTTTTATCCTCCTCTAATAATCCTCTAATATCTGCCATGACTACAGCAACATAACCATTCAAGAACCATGAATTGTCTTGGCCCTAAGTTACCCACCAGAGGTGAGAGGTTTTAAAACATAAAATATATAGGGAATTATGAGATTGTTATCCAAGGCAGCAACGGATTGGGAGAACTATCCCAAAGGCAAATGTATTTGCAGAATACATTTAAATTTTCTCATAGGAATCATATACAAATATTTTACTTTAACTTAGCATATTACAGTTCTAATATACTGCAATATGTTTATATTTAAGTGAAATATTAGACTTCATTATAAGTCTATAATTAAATACTGTTTTAAAATGCTAGAAAGAATAAAGAGAAAAAATGGGAGGGTTACATCTTGGCTATTCTAACAAGCAAGGAACTGGACTTAAATTTTCTTTCTCTATTCAAATTATATTAATTACGTATTACTAGAAAATTTGGGAGCTATCTGTGACTCCCTTCTCATAATCAGATCATGCTTCAGGAACCACAAGATCCTCTGGCCTGCCCTCTATCCCAATTAGATTGGTCCACCACACTGACTGATAGATCTACAAAGGCTTCTGAGGGTTGTTTCTGAGAGTCTACTATATCATCTGACAAAGGCATTAGTTTCTTCTTGGAAAGAAAGGGCATCTGTGGCCTTGAATCAGACTGCAACCGACGCAACCTCACCTTCACCATGGATCCTGTTGCTCTCCATGGTTTACCAAGGAGCTGAGAGAAATGAAGTGGGACAAGAGACATCTACAGAATAGATGGAGGTCAATGAAGGATGAACTACACCAAATACTGCAGTAGTAAAAATTGCTATTAAGGCCTACTTTTGCACAATAAGGGCTACAAAGCTACAATACTCCCACTTACTTTGTGCATCTAGATTGCTGTCTAACAACCTTGTTTCAGATTACCTATGCCCTTTGAGACAAAGGAACTTGTAGATTCATCTGCAAAGCCAGACAGAAAACATTTTAGAGTGTCTATGGCAAAAATAATTTGATTTGTTCCCAGTTACAGGTCCAGTCGAGATGGCTGAGACAGAGTTTTGCCCTGTTATATGGGAACAGTTGATAGGCCATAGGAAGTAGACATAGCCCTTATGACTCTGAGTTTAGCTCAGTCACCTGGTCCTTCGATCTATGGCCACAAAGGGGGGGAGGCATACATGGCTGAATTCTGTTAGTAATTAATTCATCCTTGAGAGATCAGTTGGTTCTTTCATTTCTTAAGGTGGTGTTGGTTCACCCCCTTCTCAAGAATCCATTACCAAATCCCACCATACTAGACAGCTTTTGCCCAGTGTTTAATCTCCTTTTTGAGGGAAAGGTTGTGGAAAACGTGACTGCACAGTAACTTCAGCACACCTTAGATGAAATGGATTATTTGAATCAGTGAAGATTCAGGCCTGAACATGGGGTCGAAGAGGCACTAGTCACGCTTTTTGATTATCAATGGCAGGAAAGGCATGGAGGTAGTTCAATCATCCTGCTCTACTTGACCTCTTTGCATCATTTGATACAACCAACCATAGTATGCTTCTAGATCAGCTCCAAAGACTGGGAACGGATGGCACAGTATTGTGCTGTTTGTCTTCCCTACTCAGTCAGTGTTGATCAGGAGTGAGGATCCTACCTCTGAGCCTTACTACTAGGTATAACAGTCTTTGATGTTCTTTCCACTCCTTTTTAATATCTACATGAAACCACTGAGCGAGATCATCCAATTCATTATTTTATTAATTTATTATATGATTCTCTCTTTTATTAGCTTTATTGTTTTTTATATAAGCTTTTTATGTCCTTTTAAGCTGCCTTCAGTTACTATGTGCGAATAGGTGGCAATAGAAATTTCCAAAAATCAATCAATCAATCAATAAATCATCACTATGCTAATGATATTCTATATTTTTCCATCCCTGGTGAATTGAACGATGGATATCCTGTCTTGGAATCTGTAGGGAACAATAGGCTTCAACTGAATTCTAGAAAGGCCAAGTGACTTTGGGTTAAGGCCTTCCAAATCTGGCATTTTACTATCTTTGGTACTGGATGGGATGGCACTGCCCCAGACAGACCTGGCTGGTAATAGGGGGATCCTTCTAGAGTTATAACTCTGTTCAAAGAGCAACTTGCAGTCCCTGCCAGGAAGGCCTTTGCACAACTTTGTGTTATATGCCAATTGCACCACTTCCTAGATCATAAAGTTCTGCTCACAGTTCAACTCATGCCCAGGCAACTCCTGCATAGACTATTGTAATGCTTCTACATGGGGCTAGCTATAAGAGTACACAGAACCTTCAAGCGGTGCAAAATTCAGCAACATAGGAAATTATATGTGTTCATAAAATGACACACATTGCGTCTTTTTATTAGCAGCCAGCTTCCATCCAGCTTGCTTCTGGATATGATTCAAGGTGCTGGTTCTGACCTTTAAAAATCTTAGATGGCATAGAGTTAAATTATCTGAGGGACCAGCTCTTCATAATTATATCTACTTGTCCCATCAAATTTGCCAGGAAAGAGGTGTGGGTCCCCATCTGAGAAACATCAGAAGCATCTGATGGGACCTAAAAGATGAACCTTTCCTTCTGTGGCACCTGCCCTCAGTAACATTATCCCTCCTAAGATAAGTTTAGCCACAATTTTTATTACTTTCAGAAATCCCTTGAAACATGTTTTCTTCCCCCAACAAATCTGGAGACACCCTGGCAATAGGGACCCCATATGTTGGCTGTATTGTGTGTTTTCTAGCATTTGTGGGTTTGTTTTTATCAATGTTTAAATTGCTTATAATTGTTTTTTGTAGTGCTTTAATAGTAGATTTTATTGTGTGCTGCTCAGACTTGATGTGAGATGGCCAATCATATAATTTTAAAGATGGACAGATGGATGGACGGACAATGGACAGATGATAGATAGATAGATAGATAGATATCTGAAATCATGTTTCAGACCAAAATTATTTGCAAACAAACGTCATATTCATTCAGAAAAAAAGTTAAGATTCCTTTTACTCCATGTAAAGTGTAGAAAAACTACAATTTGAGCAAAAACAACTAAAAACACTCCATATTGTCTAGAATACAAATAACTTTCTGTCACAGATATATGTCGTTATGACTAGCCTTAGTATATATCCAAAACACACATATGATTCCAGTGATATATTCTTTCTATTCAGATATAAAGTCCCAATTTCTAAAGCACAGAAGCTTATTCCTTCTCATTTTGTCAAAATCCTAATTGATTGCAGGGTATTCTATAAACAAGGTTTCATGTTAATAGTACTAACTATAATGTACACAAGCCAATTACTGTTGCCTCAAATGATTTGACACCATGTTTGGGGAATCCCATTATCTGACTATAGTCATAATTAACACTAACTTATAAGAACAGAAACTCATTACCTGAAGGAAAAAAAGCAGAGGGAGATTTTGCATAAAGGTAGGAATTTATAGGTCGGAATTTATAGAAGGATAAACCTTACAACTATACTATTACAAAATTATGTTCCAGAGATTGAATCACTCATTTAAATTTATGAGTTAAATTAGATACTATATACTATCTTCACACATGTTAATCCTTTAAGCATGATTAAATAATTCATTACAATAGTAGTAATCCCATAATACATATAGTATTCGACTTACAATTTTTCGTTTAGTGACTGTTAGAAGTTATAACATCACTGCAAAAAGTGACTTATGACCTTTTTTCACACTTACAATTGTTGCAGCATCCCCATGGTTACGTGATCTAAATTCAGACACTTGACAACTGGCTTATATTTGTTACTATTGCAATGCCTTGTCTGGTGTTATGGGATTGACCTTCTGACAAAGTAAATGGGGAAGCCAGATTCATTTTACAAAATTAACAACTGCACTGATTCATTTAATAATTGTGTCAAGACAGGTCGTAAAATGGGCAAAGCTCACTTAACAAATGAAACAGCAACAAATTAGCAACAGAAAATTTAGGTTCAGTTGTGGTCTTAAGTCAAGGACAAACTGTACGTTAATTCAAACCAACAAACTACATTATGGTTTAATATTGTGGCCTAGTTGCTCATGTGCTAAACCATAATGTGGCTTGTTTTGTTTCAGATTAACAACTATGATAAATATGAAATTAATTCCTTTTTAGATTGAATTCGGCCTTACACTGCATACAATTTAAAGAAAATTACAGCAGATGATTTTCCAGAACTTGAATTAAATTGTGAATAAAGATCAAGAGGCAAAGGTAAGAAACCATTTCATCACATTTTCAGACATACACACTGCAATAAAATACTATTAGAACATAAAACATAGTATTACAGAATTGAAAATAACAAAGGTAAAAGCAACAAAACAAACTTCAATTTTTTAAAGAAACATGGCTAACATTTATGTGACAGCCAGCCAACCCCAAATAAATATGACAGAACTCATAATACAGAATCTCTCCCTCACCATTCTAGGCTCATTCTTGAATGCAATCTAGATGAAAGATAATTCATGGGAGCCTATTTCAATGACATACAGACTAGCATAATTATATTTTGAAGTAACCCATACCAAAGGCACCAGGTTAGATATCATTCATAATTGTGCCTAATGAAATTTAGAAATATCCATTCTTTTTATTGCTATATCTATTCTAACGCAAATTTATAGTTAAAATTAGTTTCACAAACTTCTTCACTTTAGTCTGAATCCTCATTAAAAAGAAACAATCCCTGTCAGGAGACCAAGGCACAGTTACATTGAAAAATACAGTTTGTGGCATAGTTCATTTATACTCATCTTGTTATTGATATTGTTATTTGCAGCAGATATATTGATTTCATGTTACTATGAAACTTCAAAATGTTGAGCAACAAAATACTCGTGCACATTGTAATCTGGCCCAAACTCAGAAAGAAACTTTTGCTGATATAAAATTGGTAAAACGTGGCATAAACAATTTACTTCAGCAACACAGCTCTCCAAGAAAACTTTAGTTTATTAGTGATGAAATACTTTTTAAAAAACTGTTTTCATTTGTTTAATCTGTTACTGCTTGAGCTGGATAAGCATTTTAGCTGAAATCAGTTTCACTTTTGTTACTATTGTTTCTCTCTAGCTGCAGCAGCTGTACTGCCAAGTCTACATAGGGACAGAACTTGCTAGTTACAAGAAAATAATGTCCAATTAAATATTTTTAAAATAACAAAAATGTTTACTTTTCTAAGAACAATGGAATAATTTTGTATAAAATATGAATTATTCATATACTGAAGCTCCTTACCATTGGAATATCTTTGTCATAATATATAATAATTCTATATCATCATTTAAATATAACATTCATCAAGACAGGTCATTTAAATATATTTTATTATAGACAGAATATTGGTTAAAACCATTCTTCTTGCAAACTGTAATACCTTAAGGAATGGACGTGTAGTAAAGTTATTGTAAAGTGATTTAAAATTCTAACATAGAGATTCTCATTTTTATTACTGCTGCACAGCTATTTACCTGCAAGTTAAGGCTGAAATGGGATATAAATATGAAAGACATTTTAATATTTGCAGTAATTTTATAAAGCCATTCCAAAAAAGTTCAAAACAATCAACTTCATCAAAATAAACAGGCTTTATTTTTTTCTAAATCATTAACCAAAGTCCAGTGACGTCAATAAACTGTATTTTGGCCAAATCCAGCCAAAATTCCTGTATAAAAATTTTTGTTGACTAAATCTTACCATTTGGCATCTTTATATTCTGACCTTACTAGAAAATACACCGTAACCGAGCTCTCAGATTTAAGAAAAATGTGAATGTGAATATGAATATACATGTATAAATGTACATACACATACACATACACATACACATACACATACACATACACATACACATAACCAGCAAACAGAAATTATTTTAGCTACAGGGCATGGCAAGGGCACTTCCTCATGTGGGTGTGTTAGATAACTGTCAGTTCAATGTTAAAATAAAACATGCTGTGACTGAACCAATCCTACCATAGGATGCTCTAATCTTATATGGGAAGGGACTTCAAAGAGTTTCTAGGTGCATAATTCATAATATCCAGCTTACTTATTTTGAGTTACTGCTATACTGCTCATAACAAAACATTCTTCATTTCTTTTGTGTAAATTATCAAACTTAACATATCTGTTAATAAATATATATATAAAAGAAACTGTAGAGAAATCTTTTACAAAATTAAAAGATAAACAAATACAAAATACATTAAAAACTGTTAAAAACAATTAAAAGCAACAGAAAAGAAAAAAATATTTTAAAAAACAACTTACAATCTTCTTTAAAGCAAGTATAGGCATACCATGAAACCATTTTCCCATCTAAACTACATAACATGCTTCTCTTTTTCCCATACTAATAGCCTTATTAATTGGCCAATCTGGAAATTTTCCGTTCATTTTTATCCATTTTCAGCATAAAAATTATAAACAATTTTCAATCTTTTACAAAAGTACCTCTTCCCTCCCTAATTAAAACATTTAGCCATTCCTACAAGTTCTTTGCAATCAAATTCTCTGATTACAAATTTTGGAAGAATATTTTAGATAAAAATGTCAGTATTTTATTAGTAAATTCACTTTTTATAATGGCAAGTTTTTAAAAATTTTGTAACTGAGAAAATATTAAAATTTTCAAATACCACTTCACTTTCTGTAATGAAATATATCCCTCATCCATAGCCTGCACTAAAATAATATATTTTACTTTTGAATGGGGTGTAAAAGGTAGTTCATTTGGCATTTATTACATATAGTAATAAAAAAAATTAAACATGAGAATCCCTACAAGTAAAAAACTAATCCCAAACAGTAGATATACCAATATCAGTTAAATTACATTTTGCTATTGGGATAAATGGCTCCCAATCACTGCTAAAACTTACCAAGTGGTCTAACTTCAACAACACTAAATGTGTGTATCAGAGCTCTCTTAATAACTTATCATGTTTGATCAACACTATAACATTTGAAATTCAGATTAGAACTACACAGGTATATATAACGTAGTTAATATATATTTCAACTGAAGAATATTTGTAGGCAACTGTTGATGTGCTCATAAAGTATAGGAAGAATAAGGTTGTAAGGTCAGGTTGTATTACCATATCAAGTAATATATTGTGGAGATAGCAGATGCTACAGAATTGTACCTATAATCTCAGTCCTAAAACATTTATTCTAAATGGAGTAAAACAGCAAAAACTCCCTGAAATTATGCTTATATCAAAAAAGCAAGAAGGAGCTCTGTTTTCCAAGAAACATTCTGGATTATTTGTCATCCTAGAAGTATCAATCTCACTAAAGGTGAGCAGTTTGTCTATTTTTTTGCCCCTCAAACCTTGCAGAGCTTTTATTTTTAAGAACATCAAGCACTTATTTTGCAAAAAAAGTATATGGATGATGAAAATAAAGTCCATTATAAAGCTGAGTTAGCTTTCAGGCCTTTGATATCAAGAAAGGCCTAATACAATTCAAAATATAAAATCTTTTTTTATTTATTTTTGTTTTTAATGGATTATCACTGTTGAAAAATAAGGAGTTTTTCAGTGCATTTAAATACAAGCACACTCAAATTAAAAATACTAAATATTAAAAACTTAACTTCTACTGTTTAACATTTATTTTCCAAAGAATAGTAATTACTCATAGTTTTTCAGAATCTTTTACATAATCCCCGTATAGTTTTTCTCATTGTTTTTAAAGAACCAGGAGAGTAAAAGTTTTATTCTGTGGCAGCCCTGACACAAATTCAGGCTTAAAAGGCCATTAAATGATTCAGTTTAAACAGACTCAAAAACAGGAGGGGGCGGAAGTTCATATGAAAAGCTGCTCAAAAAAATTTCAATACGTTATATACATGCTTCATCTTTTTTTGGTAGAATAAAAATAAACTTACAACCATCTTCAGCACCTGAAGAATATGCAATTTAGCAGATAAATTTTAAAAATTATATAAGATATACCGGGACAGTGTAAAAGGTATCTCTTCTCTCTCTCAGTAACTCAGTAATCTCTTCAGTAACACAGATCAAAACACACACTGAAGGCTAGAAGGAAGAGAATCAGCTGAGAAGAGTTCTGTATATTAAGGAGGGGGCTGGAAAGGAAGGTTCGTAGCTCCCCCTTTAAAAGTTTGAATTTTCACATTCTCTTTAATGTAATAAATAAGCAAAATTAAGGACCTTTTTTTTATATAACAAATTGAAAGTAATGTCTTTTTAAACATAACATTAGAGAGAAATACATATAAAACAATGCATTCAGTCCCAAAATATAAATTTAATTTTATTTCTTTAAAAAACCTTTCTGAATAGTAAAGCCTACATACCAGGTTGAAATTTGTTTTTATATATAGTAAATATGGACTTTAAACTTACATACACCAAACAAAGAGCAGTTACTGTAATCTCTGGTTGCCGGCATTACAGTAAAACTAATTTACAAATACTAACACACACACACACACACAAAACCCTTCCAAAAACATGCAACAGTAAACAAGGAGTATATGATATATGGACAGACAGATGGAACTGCATAAACAGAAAGGGGGGGAAAAAGCAGAAACCCACTAACATACGGAGAAGGTTGTTTTAAAGGAGTGAAAGATAATGATTTACTTGGAACTAGTGTTGGAAAAACAAACATATTTGTTTCCTTCACTGATTTAAAATAAAAAGTAATTAAAGTGAATTATAAAAAAAGCATATCTTTGAATAAGTGAGAAAGGGGCATGCATTTATGGAGAAGCAGGCCTATATATGTTCTAAAATCTAAGCCCACTAACAGGTCTCACAAACTTACATCACTAAAATATAAACAAAAAAGCAACACGAGATGAGCTAACAGAGGAGTATCAAGAAGAAAGGGGTGTTGAGGGGGAGGGAGGAAATTTCTCTCTCTTTTTCTTTCTTTTCATTTTTTTATAAAAGTTGGCTGGCCTACCTTGCTCCCCAGTCCTCAGTCTGTCTCCTCATAGTCGCTGTCTCCCTGGAAGTGCAGTGTGAATGGTAATGACTGCCTGTCTCCCTAATGAGTCCATTTTCCTGCTCTTGATGTTGTGTATATACACACACTGCAACCTACCTTACAAACCACAGAGACGGGAAAGGGAGAGGGAGAGGGAGAGAGAGAGAGAGGGAGAGAGAGAAAAAGAGCAAGCGAGAGTGTGAGAGACAGAGTGAAAAAAAAAAGACAGAGAGAGAGAGAGAGAGAGAGAGAGAGGGAGGGAGGGAGAGAGAGAGAGACAAAGCCCTCCTACCAGACAGCAGACAAGCCTCCTTCCCTATCCAGCAAAATACAACTCGGCTAATGCAGCAACAGGTTCAGCGCTGCCAGACTGAGACTGTGTAACAGAAAGGATATATATAGTGGAGATCAAGATTGCTGGCAAACATATCGTTTAATGTCAGCTGGCCCCACCTTCCTTATTTATGTTACAGGATGTTGGAATGCATTGTTCCAGGCAGTCCATGTAATTACCATAGATGCATTTTTTGTGCATATTAGTAGGAAGGACTGAACTGCATCAGCCACTCTGCTTTGTAACCTGATAGCTTTAACACATGCATGGAAGGTGTAAACATATCTCTTTTGATAGGCAAACTACACAAAGCTCACAGACGCCGAGCATGAGATCTTTTAAGAAAGGAACTACTGAAGACAGATTTCCCAAGACAATAGTGAAGCATGGAAAAATGATCTTATTTGAGATGAAAGCTCTAAAAGATGCTGTCAGTGCAAATTAAAAAAGGCCATTATCCCAGCATTTCTTTCCACCCAAATATATATATATATATATATATATATATATATATATATATATATATATATATATATATATATATATATATATATATATATATATATATATATATGCATCTTTTATGTCTGTGCATGTGTGTGCAATACTTTATATAATAATGTGTATAATCACAGCCTCTACTTCTAACCGAAGAGGTTAAAACTTATTACAGTTTGTTGGTCGGACATAGTATAAAAAGGCAGAAATAAACACCATTGTAAACCCTAGGATCATGTGGTGATGTGCAAATGCAAAAATCAATACATATTTTTCCCCAATCACAAGCTATTGCAGAACCCTTAGAGAATTCTACAGAACCCTAAAATTACAAATAAGCCCAACTGAGAAAAGCTGGTCTGACAATGATCAGTCACTCTGCAACCATGTTAAATAGAGAAACACACTCAGGTATTTTTCTCTATTTGACATTGTTGTAGAGTGGCTGATCATTGTCAGATCAGCATATATATAGGCATTATACAGTGGGGCAAAAAGTATTTAGTCAGCCACCAATTGTGCAAATTCTCCCACTTAAAAAGATGAGAGAGGCCTGTAATTGTCATCATAGGTAGACCTCGACTATGAGAGACAAAATGAGAAAACAAATCCAGACAATCACATTGTCTGATTTGGAAAAAAATTATTTGCAAATTATGGTGGTAAATAAGTATTTGGTCACCTACAAACAAGCAAAATTTTTGGCTCTCACAGACCTGTAACTTTTTTTTTAAGAGGCTCCTCTGTCCTCCACACATTACCTGTATTAATGGCACCTGTTTGAACTTGTTATCAGTATAAAAGAGACCTGTTCACAACCTCAAACAGTCACACTCCAAACCCTACTATGGTGAAGACCAAAGAGCTGTCGAAGGACACCAGAAACAAAATTGTAGACCTGCACCAGGCTGGGAAGACTGAATCTGCAATAGGCAAGCAGCTTGGTGTGAAGAAATCAACTGGGGGAGCAATAATTAGAAAATGGAAGACATACAAGACCACTAATAATCTCCCTTGATTCAGGGGTTCATGCAAGATCTCACCCCATGGGGTGAAAATGATCACAAGAACGGTGAGCAAAAATCCCAGAACCACACGGAGGGACCTAGTGAATGACCTGCAGAGAGCTGGGACCAACGTAACAAAGGCTACCATCAGTAACACACTACGCCGCCAGGGACTCAGATCCTGCAGTGCCAGACGTGTCCCCCTGCTTAAGCCAGTACATGTCCGGGCCCGTCTGAAGTTTGCTAGAGAGCATTTGGATGATCCAGAAGAGGATTGGGAGAATGTCATATGGTCAGATGAAACCAAAGTAGAACTGTTTGGTAGAAACACAAATCGTCGTGTTTGGAGGAGAGAGAATTCTGAGTTGCATCCAAAGAATACCATATCTACTGTGAAGCATGGCGGTGGCAACATCATGCTTTGGGGCTGTTTCTCTGCAAAGGGACCAGGACGACTGATCCATGTACAGGAAAGAATGAATGGGGCCATGTATCGTGAGATTTTGAGTGCAAACCTCCTTCCATCAGCAAGGGCATTGAAGATGAAACGTGGCTGGGTCTTTCAGCAAGGCAATGATCCCAAACACACCGCCCGGGCAACGAAGGAGTGGCTTCGTAAGAAGCATTTCAAGATCCTGGAGTGGCCTAGCCAGTCTCCAGATCTCAACCCTATAGAAAACCTTTGGAGGGAGTTGAAAGTCCGTGTTGCCCAGCGACAGCCCCAAAACATCACTGCCCTAGAGGAGATCTGCATGGAGTTCCATCAAGACTGAGGAACACAGTTTGATACTTTTCAGCAAAGTTAATGATATATTTGCCAAACTCAATCTTCAAATTGATAGGAGCCTGGTTTATCAATAGGAGCCTGGTTTAGCTCTGCAGACTAAAGCACCGTAATTAACATCCAGCTGTCTGCAATTACACCAGTTTGAATCTCCCCAGGCTCAAGGTTGACTCAGCCTTCCATCCTTTCTAAGGTAGGTAAATTGAGGACCCAGTTTGTGGGGGCAATAAGTTGACTTTGTATAAATATACAAAAGTATGAAGGCTATTGCTTAACGCATTGTAAGCCGCCCTGAGTCTTCGGAGAAGGGCGGCATATAAATCAAATTTTAAAAAATAAATTTAAAAAATTGTATTTTTACATTGTCCCTTTGAGGTAGGAAAGAACCGATCTTCTTATACTTAGACAAGTGCAGTGTAATTTTTTTAAAATAATACTAATAAATTTATTAAATACAAAGATAAAAATTTAGTACAAAGTATGAAAAAAGTAGAAAAAACAAAAAGGAAAGTACAGAGATAGAAAAAAGAAAATAAGAAATAAATATATATGTAAAAGATGGCTCACTCTAGACAAGCATAAATATTTTCAGTAACTCAATACATTCTCTAATAGCTCAATAAAAAGTTCATTTTGCTATAATATATATATATATATATATATATATATATATATATATATATATATATATACACACACACACACACATACATACACACATATACATACATACATACACACACACACACACACACACACACACACACACACATATATATATATATATGTTTTTCCTTTAAGCCAAGTTTTTCCTATGTAACCAAGATGTTTCTGGAACCACAATTGAGTGAAATCTCATTCACTACTTTCTGGGTTTTTTTTCTTCCTTCTTTTCATTCTGGCAGCCAACAAATTTTGTGCTGCATTGTGAGAGACTTAAATAGCTATTTCTGGCTCATTAGCCATCATCAATAAGCCATCATCTCATGTATCCTCCCTATAAAGGTAAAACATCTATTTTCTTACTTTTCGTAGGTTTTATGTGTGTTTTTCCTTTAAGCAAGTTTTTCCTACGTAATCACAATTTTTCTGCAACCCTAATTTCTGCAAGCACAAAATCTGCTGGCTGCCAGAATGAAAAGAGGAAAAAACCCCCCCAGAAAGTAGTGAATGTGATTTCACTCAATTAGGGTTGCAGAAAAATTTTGGTTACGTAGGAAAAACCTGGCTTAAAGGAAAAACACACATAAAACCTATGAAAAGTAAGAAAATAGATGTTGTACCTTTACAGGGAGGATACATGAGATGTGGGTGTGGCTTACTGATGATGGCTAATGAGCGAGAAATAGCTATATAAGTCTCACTATGCAGCACAAAATCTGCTGGCTGCCAGAATGAAAAGAAGAAAAAAAAACCCCCCAGAAAGTAGTGAATGTGATTTCACTCAATTAGAGTTGCAGAAAAATCTTGGTTACTTAGGAAAAAACTGGCTTAAAGGAAACACACACACACACACACACACACACACACACACGTCTTTGGTTATTTGGGTTTTGTCCCACATAAAATTGGAAGCACCTTGGCAATGTTTCAACAAAGTCTCATTCATCATCTTCAGGCTGGTGTCTTCGGTCTTGTGCTTCTAGGAGCAATGTGTGATTATGGTGTATTTGGGTCTTTTCCCATGTAAGAGTGAGAGTATCTTGGCGAAGTTTTGACAAGGTCCCACTCACCATCTTCAAGCTGGCGTCTTTGGCCTCGTGCCTGTCATTCAGTCCTAATCTAATTCTATTAGTAGCAACCAGAAACCTTTATTTTAAGGTTTACATTTATTTTAAACCTAGTCAAATAAATGTACTTTATATTTCTTCTGTTTACTTTTAAAAAGCTTGATCTTTAATCCAATCAAATAATGTTCCACAAGTTGAGATGTTCCATAATCTATTTGTTTCTTTTCAGAAAGAACTTTAGTAGTTTAATGTATCCCATTTGTAAATCCAAGATAAGAAGGCTTTCCAAATTATTCATCCTATATATTATTTGTATGTTCTCTTTACATCCAGTTACAAATGTAAATCCATTGTAGCATCTTTTTCTATATCAGTCTTGTAGTCTGACATTTTTAAATCCATTTGCAAATCCACAGTATCTTTTTCCGTATCTCACTTGTAGTCTAGGATTTTTTAAAAATCCATTTTCAAATCCACATTCAAATCGACCTTAGTCTCAGTAAAATCTGTTTTTTTATAGTCTGTTAAATTAGTTTTTATAGTATTAGGCAATCGTGTAAGTAATTTCTGAGTACATTACTTCAAACAAAATTAATTTCTTCTATAGTCAAATAGCGCTGTTCCTTTTCAATGGGTCTCTTCCCCTTTAATTGTAAGCCTTAGTGATGTCTGGTCAACTTCAAAGTCTCTTCTTATCATGTTTATTTTCCAATCAACAAAACTTTCCCATAGGAGAAATTTCTTAAATTTCAAGGTCTTCATATATTCTTTTACAAAACTTTAAACATCCTGCAGAAAGTTCTAACTCCATCTAGCCCTTTAACTTAATCTTTAACTTTCTAAAATCAACATTCTTGTTCACCTTTTCCTGTTTTTCAACAATCAAAGTTATTCTTCGTAATACTTAAACTTGCATAAAACATATTTCATCCAGAGTAGAAGGACATTTTCCTGGTATGATAAAACATGCCTTTGAGAAAGTTCTTGACATCCATAAAATAAATAATAAGCACGAAGAAGCTAATGAACAAAATAAGTTTTTTGGATGAGAAGTGAAATGTTTTCAAGGAAAAAAACTAAAAACCTCCAGTTGCCATCTTGAACAATGCCTTTAGGATAAATAATAAGCAATTTTCCATAGTAGTTAAGAGACGAAGTGACCAAATCCAGTGTCAGTTGGAAGGTATCGGTCAATGGCTTAGATTCAATTATTTTCTCTCAGCTCCCAGAGTTCTTAAACCTGCTGGTTATCACTATTTATTATCCCTTTGTGTGCAAACTCTTTATGGAGTATATCTGTGGGCAATCCTAGCCCCCTCCTTGTCCTGGAAAAAGTTCGGAGGATCTGATCCATTCATTGGTTCCTTATATTACCATAACCATTGATCCACTCCCACAAAACCTATCTTTAATCCACCACTGCTTTCTCAGATGTCCAACAAGGGCAAAATAGGTAAATTTACCTTCAAGTTGCACTTCTGGGATTTTTTTTTTTTAAATGTCTCAGTTTAGTCTACAACTCTAATATTCCCCGGATATTTCACATCCAAACACCCACCAAGGCTAATCTTCCTTTTTCTGAACTGAAAAGGTCAACCAGGTGCTGCCATCTGCTGTCTAACCTTTCAGGTAAACCGGATGGAAGACCCAACTAGATGGGGCGTTGGTCCTACCTGACACGCACCTTCTCGTTGGGTGGAGACAGCAGCCAGGAGTGGGTTCAGCTCGTGCCAATCAGATAAGGACTGAGCCTGTCAAAGCTAAATCCCGCCCCTTAGCACGGGGCTTCCCAGCTTTGTGAAGGATGAAGACAGGCTAAGTGTGGAAGAAATTACAAACAAGAATTAAAATCGTCCAGACTGTAAGGGAGGGACTGGCTGCTGTCTCCACCCAACGAGAAGGTGCGTGTCAGGTAGGACCAACGCCCCTTCTCCATTGTGAGGTGGAGACAGCAGCCAGGAGTGGGACATACCTAAGATTAACGTCCCAAATTCAGGGTGGGACAGTCTGGACCAATGACTCTCCATCACCCATAACCTTCTGAAGCACTCTGCGTCCAAACGAAGCTTCAGCTGACGCAAATTGGTCGATTTTGTAATGATGAATGAATGGTGATGGCGTAGTCCAAGTAGCGGCCCTGCAAATTTCAAGTAGAGAAGCTTGAGTTGTCCAGGCTGCCGAGGTTGAAGCGCTTCTTGTCGAATGAGCCGTTATCGCCGAAGGTGGAATCAAAGATTGAAGTTCATATGCAGTAGCTATTGTGTACCTGATCCAACGACCTATCGTTGACGAGGATACTTTGGATCCCAAGGATGCAGGAAGAAATGACACAAAGAGGGATTCGGATCGTCGAAAATCCGCTGTACGTGCTAGATAAATACGAAGGGCCCTGTGAACGTCTAACGTATGCCATTTCAGTTCCAAAGGGTGCGAAGGATGCGGACAGAAGTTTGGTAGAATCAACTCCTGTAAACGATGGAATGTTGAATTGACTTTTGGTATGAATGTGGGATCTAACCTTAGAATTACTCGGTCCTCATGAAAAATACATAAATCGCTCCTCATTGACAAAGCCGCAAGCTCTGAAATGCGGCGAGCAGAGGTAATTGCTACTAGAAAGGATACTTTGCATGACAGCAGTCAAAGACTGGCCGTTTGTAAAGGTTCATATGGAGGACCCGTGAGTGAGTTTAACACAATAGTCAGGTCCCAAGTGGGATATCTGTGTAAAGGAGGTGGACATAGGTTGGATGCCCCTCGAAGAAAACGCTTAACAAGTGGATGTTGTGATAGAGGATGAAGGGAATTGAGGGATAACAATGACGAGATTGCAGCTACCTGTCGCCTTAAAGTATTCGGTGCAAGTCCTTTAAGTAAACCTGCCCTCAGGAACCTGAGAACGTGCGTCACAGAAGCTTTAAGCGGAACAATGTCCTGAGAAGAGCACCAGTCACAGAATGCCTTCCATGTGGCCGAATAGATTCTATTAGTGGAAGGACGATGAGAGGCCTGGATTATACTAATTACATCAAGTGGGACCTCGCTGCGCTGGAGCTCGCTCCGCTCAACCGCCAAGCGGTCAGCTGTAGCCACTGGGGGTCTGGGTGTAGTATTTGTCCCTGGCTGAGGCAATCGGTCGGACAAGGAAGCGTCCACTGAGGAGCCACTGACAGGTTCACAAGGTCGGAGAACCATGATCTCCGAGGCCAGTGCGGAGATATCAAAATTATCTCCGCTTTTTCCCAAACCACCTTCCTGAGGACTCTCGGGAGGAGGGGGATCGGAGGAAAGGCAAACAGGAGGCCTGGAGGCCATGGAGAACATAGAGCATCTACTGCTTCTGCCTGAGGAACCCGGTACCGGGAAAAAAATCTGGGTAGCTGAGCGTTTTCTGTGGATGCGAAAAGGTCTACCACCGGTCTTCCGAAGTGAATCATGATTGCCTGAAATATCCGTGGATGGAGATGCCATTCTGATTGATCCAGCAACTGACGACTCAGCCAGTCCGCTTGAATGTTCGACTCTCCCGAAATATGTTCTGCTTTGAGGGAGAGTAAATGACGTTCCGCCCAAAGACAAAGTTGTTTGGCTTCCGACATCAGCAACCGAGATCTGGTGCCCCCTTGGCGATTTATATGAGCCTTTGTGGAGACGTTGTCGGTTAAGATCAATACATGAGCACCCGCCACTAGATGATGGAAGGTTCGAAGAGCAAGAACAACCGCACGGAGTTCCAGCCAATTTATGCTCCGTGACGCTTCTTTGGGGGACCACCTGCCTTGAGCCACTTGAGTCTTGCAATGTGCGCCCCATCCGAGCTTGCTGGCGTCGGTGGTGACAATTATCCAGTCTCTGTCCAGGAAAAAACACCCTTTGGAAATGGCCTTGGAGCGCCACCATCGAAGGGATGCAAGCACCTCCCTGGGTATGGAGATTCTGGTCGGAGAGGTGCCCTTCCCCGACTTCTGTAAAGGTAAAAGAAACCACTGAAGCTCCCTCAAGTGGAATCTAGCCCAGGGGATAATATCTATAGCCGAAACCATCTTGCCTAACAATTTAGAAAGGACTAAGGGGGAAGCCCTCTTATCCCATATGATAGTAGTCACTATAGATGACAAACCTTTTTGACGTTCTTTTGATAAATAAACTTTGCCTTCAGTAGAATCTATGATTGCTCCTAAGTGAACAATCCTAGTGGAAGGGGTCAGATGGCTCTTTTCAATATTAATAGAAAACCCATGGGTTGACAGTGTCTGAATGGTAAGACCCAGGTCCGACCGGGCTTGAAGGGAGGAAGATGACATAATCAGGATGTCATCCAGATAACACTGGAGACGTATAGATTGGAGTCTAAGTGAAGCTGCTAGAGCCGCCAATATCTTAGTGAAGGTACGTGGGGCTGATGAAAGCCCAAAGGGGAGAGCTCTATACTGAAAATGTTTCCCTTCGTAACAGAAGCGAAGGAACTTTCTATGGGCAATTCGTATAGGGATATGCAGGTAAGCTTCAGTTAAATCAATGGAACAGAGGAGATCGCCCCTCCGAATGCCGTCTAAAATGGATTGTAAAGATTGCATTTTGAAACGTCTGTACACCACGAATTGGTTCAAACGCTTAAGGTCCAGAATGGGTCTCCACCCACCTGAGGATTTAGGAACGAGAAAGACCCGAGAGTAGAACCCTTGGCCCCACTCCTCATGAGGCACCGGTTGAATGGCCCTAATATTCAGGAGATGGTCAATAGCCGATTTCATGAGGGATCTACGCTCGGAGCTACTCGACCTGGGACAACGGATGAAGGAAGAAGGAGGGGTGGAGACAAATTCGATGGCCAAACCAGATCTAATGGAGGCCAGGACCCAACAATCAGAAGTAGTGTGTTCCCACGTGGTGGCGAAGAGGCCCAATCTGCCGCCCACGGGAGGATCCGGAACATCACTAGCGACGGCGACGGAATGAACGACCCCCTCCCCCTCGAAAGGGCCGTTTTGACATGAAAGGTCTACCCCTTCCCTGTTTATCCTGAAAACCTCGTTGCCTGGAATTAAACTGACTCATACCCCTAGAAGATCCGGGACCCTCATCCGAAGGACGGAACTGGTTACGAGGTGGGTAAGGTGAGTATCTGGAATCTCCCCTACGAAAAAAGGTGGGTAAAACTTTTCTTTTGTCCTTGGTCTCTATTAGGAAAGCTTCTAGAGGTTCCCCAAACAACTTTTCCCCCAAAAAGGGAACAGATGCCAAACGCCATTTATGCCGGGTGTCAGAAGGCCAATGACGCAGCCAAATCAGTCGACGTGCAGCTACAGTTGAGGCTAAGGATTTGGAAGCGAAGCGAACAGAATTCAACGTTGCATCCGCAGAGAATTGAACCGCTGCAACTATCTTGTTGATGTCTTGACGAAGTTTAGGATCAGACGTAGAAAGCTTGTCCTGAAGTTGACGTAACCAAAGAAGTGTAGAACGATTAAAGAACGATGCGGTGGAAGCAGAACGAATGGCCCATGAAGCCGCCAAATGAGCTCGCTGGAGGACTTGCTCTGATCGTCGTTCCTCAGGACGAAGATTCTCCTCAGGATCACCTGGAGCTGTAGAATGAGAAAGTAATGCAGCAACCGGAGCGTCCACTGTGGGAATCTGAAGTAAGGTGGATAAATCAGATGAAACGGAGAAATTCTTCCGATCTGTGGTAGATGGTACAGGTGCCGAAGTTGGAGAAACCCATTGTTTCCTGATAACGTCTAAAAAGAGAGGTGGTGTAGGTATTGACGTTACTGATTTAGGAGGCTCTGCAAATAAGGGATTTAGCGTACCCTCAGGTGGAGTAGGTTTAGGATGGGAAGAATTACTCAACTGAGCTGCATTAATCGCCTTAAATAAAAGGGATTTAAACAGGTTTTGAGGAAACAGACCAGTAAAAGGAGGCTGTTCCGGAGGCAGATCCTCGTCTTCCGATAGTTGTGGTTCCTGAGAATCAGGATCAGCATAGAGAGAAGGACGACTCACGCCAGAAGGAGTTGGAGAATGAGAAGCAGCTATAGATAACAAGTCGTCTTCACCTTCGCCTTCTGAAGAGGGCGATGAGTGGGATACAACCGATATAGCAGATGCTTGGTCAGAATGAGACAATTTATGGGCAGCTAAGGACTGTTGCACAGCTGCTGTGATCATCTTTTGAATGTCCTCTGGTCGAAGGACAGTGTGAAATTGATCAGACATTGGCTCGACCCTCGGAAGAGAGTTAACTGGAGCAGAATCTGCAAGTGGAGGAGGTTGATTAGTTGTAGTTTGTGGATTAGGATCTGAAGTAAGTGAATCCACTCTAATGCCTGGACCCCAAAGATCATCAGTATGAATGTCCAAGGGACAATCTTGAAGGGAAATTTGGTCAGGGGTAAGTGGTGATTGCAGAGGATCCACTTCCAAGACCATAGGGTCAGGCCTAGACGATGGAATCTGGAGGACGTTAGTTTTAGATCCCCGCTTCTTTAAAAAATTATCCCTGCGCAGGTTAGCACGGGAGGAAGACAGATGAGCACCTTTGTGAAGAGTCATGGCATTATTGGGCTCAGAGACTTCTGGACCTGAAAGTTCAGCTATAGAGGAGACCCCCGACTCTATTTGAGCAGACAAGGACTGCTGCTGTACAGAGGCCTTGCGGCCATGTTTGGTCTTGCCTGTTGCTTTAGGCATGGCTAAAGTAGGACAATGAGTATAAATCACTCTCACTTGAAGTACCAAAATGGCCGCCTAAATTGCTTCCGATAATTGTAATAAATTTGTTGCCCTTGAAATTCCGATTATGGCAACAGTCCAGCAAGGTATTAATTTCTCTAGGAAATTTGTAAGATTTCAATAAGGAAGTTGAGGCGTTATGTCCTAATTACAAAGGGACACAGACAAAAATCAAGGTCGTTATGTGAAAAATTCGCCACAAAATGGCGGCCACGCCCACAATCAAGGGAAGCGCGAGAGCTCCACAGTTAATTTCAGTTGAAAAGGGGCAAACCTTGAAATGTAGTAAGAGCCCAGCAAAGGACCTGCCAATTATGCTAGGTCCAAGGAGTCGCTGAGGCAGGCAAAGGCAGCAGCGATTTTTTTTTTTTTTAAACTGAGGGGGATAGGAATTATTCCCCCCCCCCCCCAACTTAAGCTCACAATTTAATGGAGATTATAGCCGGAGAGAGTGTAATTATCTCCACAGTGCCAATAGGACTCGCCTCAATTAAATAAAACAGCAAGCCTTAGCTACAAGAGGCTTTCTGCCGAAATTAGAAAGGAAGGCAGTAAAGGACCCGCTATTTAAGCGAGGTCCGACAAACAGCTGAGGCAGTTAACGGCCTCAAATAGTAATTTAAAGGGGAAGAACGGTATTTCTCCCTCAGAATAAACGAACTTTGAAATGGAGGCGTCTGTGAGTGAAACGGGAGCGCAACAGCTCCGCTGAATTAAACAAGTTCGCTTTAAATGCCAGGAGCCTTAATTAGGCTAATTTAAGCGGCTCTAGCTCCCCACGGGAGCGCTACGCTCCACCACCCCCACTAAATGGCCAGTGGAGGGATAAAATTTTTAAAACTTAAAGGGGGAGAATCCTGTAAGGGGCAAACCTCCTCACTCAGAAATCAATCAGATGTCCAGAGAGCCACAAAATGGTCAAAGAGAACAGTCCAAAGGTCAAAAGCCGAAAAATCCAAAAATTTTGAAGATCATAGGAAAAAAGGGTGAAGGAGAAATTTTCCACACAACAGTCCAGTCTGAAGGACTGAGCAAAGCTGGGAAGCCCCGTGCTAAGGGGCGGGATTTAGCTTTGACAGGCTCAGTCCTTATCTGATTGGCACGAGCTGAACCCACTCCTGGCTGCTGTCTCCACCTCACAATGGAGAAGAACTAATTCTACTTTATTGTAAGACTACCTTAACAGATTGTTGCAAGTCTGAAAATACAAACTTCCTCTCTTAACTGCTTGATCCATTAGGGTGGGTTTGTCCTAAATTTCTTTTTCTGATTGTTCAGCCAATGGGAACTCCCATCACATTGTTTCCTAGGCATCATATCTTCCCTTATTCCCAAGGTCATCCACACATTCCATTTCCTTAGGCATTACAACAATATGCAAACACATATATACTAGCAGTCCTATTTCCTTTGCTATGTTTTAATAATTTAAGTAATTGATTTTGACATTTTCTATTTCATCAACTTTAAAGAGCAACTTACCAGTGACATAGTAACATTTCACGTTCCCTGCCTTAGAAATGCAAATTGTTATATTTTAAGATTTCAAGTCTCCTCCCAGCTATCCATTCTGCTGTGGCAATGGAAAGTAAGGAAGAAAAATGGGTCTCCCACCTCTCAGTTCTGGCACACGGTCAAGCACCCGGAACCCTGGAAAATATCCTTTTTCCCAGGTCTGATAGAACAATAATACAAGGAAGGGGTATTTTTATTCTGTTTAAAGCCATAACAGCAGCCAGTCAAATAAGCAGGATGGTCAGAAGTAAGAGAATATGCAATCTCCATCCAGATGGCCTGGATTAAAATGAAACTTTATTATTAAAATCAAAATCCCACAACATTAAGTGTAAGGCTTACATAAAGCAAAGATAATACTTGAACAATAATTATACTTAGACACCTGTAACTGAATTCTCAAATTTTACAGTAATATTACCATGTGCCTTCTGTTATCTCTTGTTGTGTTTTGCTTATTGCTGTACAGACTGTGGTTGCACTATATATAATGCTTAGAGCAAATAATAATAATCTGTTTGGCCAGGAAAATTTGACAAAAATTAATTTACTTTGATTGTCCCTATAAGTGTAAAATAGGCCTTGGACAGCTCTTCTGACTGTCCAAGGCTCATACAGATCATACATATGATCTGTATGAACATGTTCATGTCTTATATAGAATCTTATTAAATTAGCTTTCTTGCAAGGCCAGTGCAATAAAGACCCAAGAGATAAATTGCATCTAGATAACTATAAGATATTAAAAGAGTCAATCAGCTTCACACTAATATTCAGTCTCCAAAACCTATAGTCGTTAGACCTTTGCATCATTTGTAATTCTGTGACCATAACTTGTTTAGAATCCCTCTAGCTTGATTTTATTTCATGGTTACAATATCTTCATGAAAACCATATGTTGACAATTTGTTCAATGAGGATTCTTTCCAGTTAGACTTATACTTGTCATGGATTGTTAAAGCAACCAAACCTACTGGGCAAAAGTTGAATTTTAGCCAGAAATGGAAAATGTCCTGATAAGCACAAGCCTGCACTGGATTTTGCTCTTCTGGTTACAAACTGCATTCAGCAAACGTTTTGAGATCTAGAACGCATCTCAAAATTGTTGACTGAGGTGCTCCAGCAAAATGTAGCTGGAATATGGGCCAACTGAACTCCAAAAAGGAGTGATGCCAAAGGCACAGTCACAAATAATTTTATATAATGGAAGCAAACTCTCTTTTGTTTTTTTAAAAAAGTCATTACTTCTTTGAACAATCAGCCCTATGGATTCAATCTGAGCCTTTCTTTTGCCTGAGGCACAAATAACTATGTATAGGTAGTTAGAACCTTCCGCTATTATTATGCTTTGTTATTTGCCGTTTGCTTATTCTACATCTCTTGGCAAATCCTCTAATCACTGTTTCCTAGTAAATAATCTGGTGGTGATTATCAGAGCAATATTAGGACAGGTCCCTTCATATTCTCCTAAAACAATATTGAGGTTGGGATAAAACCACTGCATGGCCTTATAGGAAGTTACACTTACTAACAAGCTTGGATGAATGAAGATCTAATTTGAGTTAATGCCTGATTGAGCTGATGCTGGACTCTTGAGCTATGACAGAGATTTTAAAGGAGTATAATATAAATCCCAATTTAGCTGCTTTCTCTATAGAAATAGAGTTTAAAAACTATCTCTTGGAATTCATCTTACATGCATGCTTGTCTTTTTACACCATGTATAAATGTGATAAGTATAAATTCAGTTATTTATTTATTTATATTCTGCCTTTATTATTTTTCACAAATAACTCAAGGTGGCCAATATATCCAACACACCTTCCTCCTCCTATTTTCCCCACAACTGAGAGTAAGTGACTGGTCCAATGTTATCCAGCTGGCTTTCATGGCTCCAGCTGGATTTCTTTGCAGATGGAAGTAAAAGTATATGTGAAGTCAGCAAAGCTTCTTTGACAGATGTGCAGGGTTTTGTCCACCATATGCAATACCAGTTCTTCTTGATTACAGACAACTCCCAATTTCTAATCTTGGAAAAAAAGTTTAAATTTTAAAACTCTAAACTGGAGAAATTTGCCCCAATGCTGAAATTTGAAGTATATTGATAGACAAACATTCTGGCCAGAGAGATATACAGAAATATGTTCCAATCATATGTCCTGATATATATTACTAGCCTTGGTGCAGCCAATCTACTGACTAACTTAAATTCTGGACTGCTGTTTAAGTATAATCTTTTCCTTGTAAAGGAAAACAAAAGCTGGCTCTTTCTTCTTTTCTTTTCCCCATTAGTTCTCCCAAGGAATTGCTAAAAGCTGAAGTCATTTCATTTTCTCTTAATGAATTCAAAAATAATCCACCAGCCCAAGAGAAAGAAATAACAGGCCAGAGAAAGTGGGGAATGAAGCTTATTTCTTCAGCAACAACTGAGGAAATGATTCACGGGACTGCTCACCTCACTGTGTTCTTTGGAAGGTCAAGACAGGCAGCTCTGGAATAAATTCCATACATTCTTGCATTTAGAGTCTAATATGTGAATCAGCTCCAAATCAACATTTTTCACACACTTCTCACAATTTTAACTAAATCATGTCCATACTTGTTCCTCATACTTGTAGCCAATCATGCTATGGAACTGACAAAGTTAGCAGTATCTTTAAATAATGGTTCAGATGAAATACAAATAGTTGTGTTTGTATATGTGTATATTGTGTATATTGAGTTGTTTAGGAATTTTTGGATGCAATCCTGCTTCCCTTATAACCAAAGATTGCAGAACATTTCCTCATGTTATCTTCAGCATGTCTTTTACATCTAACATAAACTATAAGTTTCTTTCTTGATATATGTACATTTTAATTGTTTTTAACAGTTTTAATGTTCAACATTCTATTTTTTACTTTAGTTTTATCCAGAGTTTAACAGAAAAATAATTTTAGACACTACTAAATTAGTATAATTCATCTTGAAATATTATAGAAATAAGAAAATGCTGTAGTGTCATTGAAAAGATTTTAATGAATTCAAAAACTTTCATTTTGAATCTGATCACTTCTTTAATCTGATTGTGTATTTAAATAGCATCTAAGTTGTTTTCTTGTACTTAATAATTATCAACTCCTCAAGTACATATTAGTAATTTTAATAGCCAAACAGTCTAGGATAATTAGCTCAGTATGCTCCCCAAACCTCTACCTCAAAGTATAAAATATTATTGTTAATAGAAAGAATCACCTTGGAGTTTAGTGCAGATTGAAAAGGTATCTTAGGAGTCTTTTTCCACATAAAAGTATATTGAACCTTTCATTCAAGTCTCATAGCATTTACTAATTTAGACTGTTTCAAGTTAACAGCATTCCTAAGCATGGCAACAAACTGGTGTAACCAGGTAGTTTTGTTTTTGTGCTAATAGTTAGATGTTCATTAAAAAAAAACAAGGAAAACCAATAAGGCTGTTATTGTGCATCTATTTGAACATTTCCTTCCAAACTATCTAAACTTAAAATGATTGTAAATGTTACAAACATACTAGTATAATAGCTACTAACATACATTCTATTTACTTTGGACTGTGTACTACAGTCTTAAGGTATGCAACTTCCCTTTAGGTTAAATTGATGTTATATTTATCCCAAAATTGCAAACTTCTAATGCATGAAATGTCATTAAAATGTAAGGAGAAAGTCTTGCCAACCTGCATGTTTTTTTAATAACTTATATAAAGTACTTACATCAAATATCAATCTAAGGTTGAGCTACAGCATTTTATGTGAAGATGCATTTTGTATCTTCTCATGGTCTGCATACCATCCTGTCTGCATTATACCATCTTAAGTTCCATGCACATAAAGTTGGGATATAAATAGGAATTGGGTATACTTTAATATAAAACTATTTGGCCCTAACTTACTGTGAAATTTTTATTTACATGCAAGCATTTTATATAATATTTTAATACCAGCCTAAAATAAATGTATTTAATTAAAACAACTAGCTGACAGAAGAGAAAAAAACATATTAAAGAGACTCAACATCCAAAAAGAATTTCACCAACTTTATACAAAATGGTAGTTTAAATTGAAATTTTATACACTATTTTTCTGGTTCTGAAATATTAAAGCTAGTCCCGACAGGTAGAAAGACCCAAGTGCTGATCAAGTAAGCTTGAGGATTTTTTTTTTCCGCTTATTGAATCTATAGTTTCAGGACACAAGGCAAAGAGTTAGTTGTGACCTACAAAAGCTTTACAAGTCTTGTAACAATGTAACTTCAAGAAAGATTTGAATATTACTTTACTTCACCATTATAAATTTTGCCACAGAAACCTTTAGTTATTTCCAAATCCATCTTAATCCAAATCTGTTTTGGTATGCTTGATAACATGTTGTTTCAAGCAGTTTTATTTACTATGTATAGATATTTTCTATCTTGATAAATATTTTAATGCTCTAAGAATTTGCACAAATTCTTTATTAACTTGGTGCCTTTATTAACTTGATGCCTTTTCAGGGTGTAACTGATCTTGACCCTATTTGTCATTTTCCCACCAACTAATGTAAAGCAGATGACAATTAGAATGGGGCAGTGACACTCTGTCTTTGAAACTCTTCAAAGAGATATACAAAATTTTATTTGTTTCAATATAAATATACACCAACCTCATTTGAATGATTTTATTTACATTTCAGAGGTTAATTTTAATTATTGATTCTATCTTACCCGACCCTTGTAGTTTTTTTACTGATAATTTGTTGTACAGGCAGTCCTTGACGTACGTCTTCAATTGAAGCCAATTTCTGTTGCTACATGAGACATTTGCTAAAGGAATTTTGCCCCATTTTATGGCTTTTCTTCCCATAATTGTTACGTGAATCACTCCAGTTAAGTTAGTAACATGATTGTTAAATGAATCTGGTTTCCCCACTGACTTTGCTTGTCAGTGTCACAAAAGGCAGTTACATGATCCTGGGACACTGTTGTAAGTCGAGGAATATCTGCATTTTATGTAAGCCACTCTGAGAATTGCCTTTTAATAAAAGGAAGAACTTAACCTGCTGTTGGATGGATAAAGAAAACCTGCTTTCTTGTGGGTAATGTACTGAGGTTTCACAGCCACAGCTGAAAAGATCTGTGTTTTTCACCTTGCAATACAGTTCTTACGTATGGGGATCAGGAATGGGGATCAGGAATTATTTTCCTTATGAACCACTTTCCAGTGGTTCATAAGGAAAATAATTCCTGATCCCCAAGCCCAGTAACAAAATTAACTTTTAAAAACGTCTTTAAAAGGCCAACTGGACTAGGGACAGTTTGATCTTCCAGGGAAGTTGTCCCAATTGGAAAGCACCTCTATAGAAAAGGTTATTTTTGGGGCCCCACCAGAAGGTTATCCTTATCAGCTGGAACCCAGAACATTCATGTTCTGCCAGACCTAATAGGACAGGTTGACATAATCCAGAAAAGGTGATTCCTCAAATATCATGGACCCCATGCCACGAATGGCTTTATAGGTTACAACCAGCACCCTGAATTGAACCTGAAGCAAACTAGCAATCAATACAGTTTGCAGAGCAGAGGTTTGACATACACTAATCAAAAAGCGCACAACTGTCTGCACTACCACATTTTGTACCATCTGGATGCTTTTTCAATCAAAGGCAGACAAATGTAGATGCTTTTTTCAAAGTGCAGATACATGTAGTTACATTTGGGATGTAACTAAAGCATGAGTTCTATGAGCAGGGACTCATAAACCAGGAAAGGACACAACTAATGCACAATGATACAATGTACAAAGGTTTCCCTGGTTACACCAAACAGGAGTTATGAATCTAAGATGATTTCCAGATTGTGCACTGACTATGTTGGGAAAAGTACAGCCTCGCCCAAAACTAAAGATGGAAAATCTCCACAACAAGGGGATCTTAAAAGAGCTGTGGTGCCACAATAGTCAGAATGCAGTACTGAAGGGCTAACTCACTGCTCACTCCAGGAGTTCAATTCTGAGCAGCTCAAGGTTGACTCAGCCTTCCATCCTTCCAAGGTCGGTAAAATGAGGACCCAGATTGTTGGGGGCAATAGGCTAACTCTGTAAACTGCTTAGAGAGGGCTGTAAAGCAGTATATAAGTATAAATGCTATTACTATTAATACCTAAGGCCACTCAAACTTTATAGGTTTGACCTAACACCTGTTGTTCTCTATCCAAACTCCTTCAGACATAGACAGATCTGTTATTGCATCATTTAGGCAGCCAGGAATGGCAATATAAAGCCGAATGCCATTGGATAACATCACACAGAATCTTCATGTAGATATTAAATAGGAAAGAGAGCTGAATCCCAGAAAGCAGAGATTGTGGGCTTGATTTCTCCTTCCCAATCAATACCAACTGGAACCAAACTCAGAGAAAGGAATAGCCAGCAAGTACAGTACTATCCACTCCCAGTTCCCAAAGCTGATCCAGAAGAATACCATGACTAATGGTATCAAAAACTACTGAGAGGTCAGGAACAAAGATGGATGCACCATCCATAAGCGTAATCATTGCTGTTTCAGTCCAAGGTGAATCCAAGGTGAATCCTGACTGAAAATGGTCCAGATAATCACAATCTTTCCCAAAAAGGAAATATTGAAAATTGGGTCAAAACAGTAAAACATTGTAGGGTGCAGAACAGTTCACAGTGAGTGATACACTGCAACTACTGCATATATAAACAAAAACATGCTTGTTACTAGAAATATATGACAATTGGGAACATACATAGTTTCACATGAAATAATTATGACTTAAAAACAAATACCAAAGAGTAAAGATATCTCAGGGAGCTGTGGCATTAGAGGAAAGTCAAAATTTGGCACACAGTTTAACCAATCTGCTGTGATTATGGAACATCTGAAAGTGGAGTATTTTGGCTGTTAGCAAATATTTGCTGTCGGCAAAATACAGAATATGAAGTTTATCCAAACTCCAATAATGGACACCAGACCAGACCAGACTATGGTAATATTTTGGGGAAAAAACAATTTTATCTATTTTTCAGGGTACCAAATTATATGAAGAGCCTCCACAGAGAGAAAATCCTTCCTGCTGCAAAACTTATTCCTTAACACCTGAGAGCTTGAGAAGATCTATGTAGTCTTAGAAGTAGGCTAAACAGGCAACTTTGTGCAATATAGCAGCTATGAATAGGTTTTCAATGCAACCTGCTAGTTATAGGTGTCCGTAAAGAGGCAGTCAGATGGCAGATCAGGCAGAGAGAACCCCTAATCCTCAAATAATGATGAACTATAACTGGCATCCTTGTCCATTGACCAATTCTGGCAGAGGTTGTTGGAGATTGTCCCAGAAAGTGTGTGTTCCTGTCAATCTTGGTAAAAAAAGATAAAGTCAGTCTGAAGTTCTGCCACATAAAAGTTTTATATACTTGTTGGCAGACAAAAACAATTTGCACAATACCTAGACATAAAACTCGCTGTCTATAAAATTATCAATGCCACATACCATGTATGGAATCAGTCATGACAAGTAGTTTCCAAGAATTATGTATCCTCTCATAAAGGGGGGGCGGGCACTTTAAAAAAAAATCTATCTGATCCCAGCTTTTCTTTAGCTTGGCTGCATCTCACCATCCCGTTTCCAGAGTGACAGCCTTAACTATTCAGTTGTCTCTAGTGGTATCCTGCAGTGCATGTGCAAGTTCATTCAAATGTGATGAGAAAGATACCAATTAAACAAGCACAAGAGCCCTGCAGTTTGCCAGTCTGATTCAAATTAGATACCTGTATGAACAGATTAAAATTGGGGTTTCTCTCCCCAATAAATAAAAAGAGGACAGTATATTTGATTTCTAACAGCAGGGCCCCACAAAAGCGTAAAAGTACAATGCAAATGTAAAATATCCAAATGGAATGTCTAGTTAAGGCAAAATTAGCATTAAATAAGAGAAATAAAATATACATGACACATTTCACAACAAATCCTATTTCAAATAAGTAGCATTTCACTTATTTCAGAAGAACATTCTGATCTTTCTAAAGACTTCAAAATTTAAGCAAGAGGAGTATTTTTTTTAAGAATCGGACATCAATATAAAATCTTCTGACAGGCTTAGAGAACAGAAACCAGTTAAGCTCAATTAGGAATATCAAGAAGTCGACCAAACTCACCTCTATGACGAAACAAAATCTTTTTGTGAATATTTAATTTGGATTTAGAAATAAGATATGATTTAACATATTTATCAAGACATAAGTTAATTCCATTTTGAATATAATTAACACCACATTAATATCTTTAAATCAGTTTGGAGGCCTTAATCTTATTTTAAAAATGTAAGAAACACATCCAACATTTTTTTTAAAAAACTGGAACTCTTGATATGGCCAAAACGAAACCCCAGCTCTTAATTTTATTATAAATTATCGATATTCATTTTAGTAAAGTTCTTTAATTGTTGATATAACTGAATATTTAGGCTATAAATATATTAAAAACAATATGTATTTATGACGCACTCAATTTATGTCATTAAAAATATGTAATAACAATACAATTTGAATATACTGACACTCATAATTTTGGGACACTATTTCTGTCCTTTCAAAGGTTTTAATGACAACAATTGATCGATTTACTGATCAAGGATAATAATCCCATTCTCAACCCAAACTCTCTCCCAAAACATTTTTAAAATGGATTTATAAACTACAGTTTAGAAATTAGTTAACTGTTTTTTAATTATCATCCATTAAAATAAATTTAATTTTTTTAAAAAAATATTTTACAATCAACAAAATGATTAACGCATTTTTCTTAATGATACATTCTGTTGCTATACTGTATTAATTTAGATAATACATTGAGGTTCAAATATTTTTTGTGATTGCGATCAGTATAAAATAGTTCTGTGGAATTGAAGAAAAGATTGCCACAAGCATTCCGAAAAAGTCTAAGTCACCAGAACTATTTATTTGTGCATTTCTATACATTGCGAGGGCAAGAACAATTTTACATACAAAATTGACTACAGGAGAAATAAGGTTTGTGTTGAAGTCAATTTTGTATGTAAACTGGCTTCTTCCCCTCACAATGTATAGAAATGCACAAATAAATAGTTCTGGTGACCTGGACTTTTTCGGGATACTTGTGGCAATCTTTTTTTCAATTCCACAGAACTATTTTATATTGAGCACAATCACACAAAAAATTGTTTGTACTTCAAAGTGGGTCGCTCTTCATCTTTATTATCCAAATGAGCAAGATGAGGGAGTGAAAGCAGCATTTGCACATGATAAGTAGACTGAAGATAACTTCAATTTTTTGTAATTTACACAATTGCCTCCACAGGAAGGTGTGTTTAAAATAGGCAAGATGGAGTCATGGTATCATAACCAAAGCCCGTTAGCCCTTTCAACCAATTAAATTACAACATTAAACATTTGATAATAGAAAGCTGGAACATCAAATTTATCAACTCCATATAAGACACAGGCAGAAATTTCAATAAATTATTGATGGCTCTCCTAAGACACAGCTTTACATACAGCACAGGAGGAAGAATGTAATAATCCAGTGCTAAAACTATGCCATGATTATCTATAAACAAAAAGACACTACAAAGAAAATATAATTTAGACCCAACTTATTGTTGATTCAGCACCGTCAGTAAGAAATGCTAATAGTGCTTATAGAACTGTCATGTACTGTAAAATGAGCAAAAGTTTCTCCAAGTAACATCTCCAATGTATTTGATGGAATGTATAGTCCAGTCAAAACTCAAGATATAAGATATGAACACGTACACCCACACAAAAATAAGCTGTCTTGACATACAATTAAACTGTGCATATATTGTAGAAAAATATGCACGTGGTACAATTAACATGTGTTTGTAAATGAACAAGTCAAGCTCTTGGAACATTCAACGTATTTCAGAAACATGGGGGTGGGGGTGGGGAGATGCAGCCTTAGCCATGAGTAAAAACAAGACTGCTAATGCTCCTCTGAAAAGCTTGATTAATTAGCGTTCATAAAGCTCTTATAGGTCTTCATGCAAACAAAAAACAAAAAACATCAGAGCAAAGCATTAACCTCAAATGCTAAAAAGGCTCCAGCTCTGAATCACAAGAGCACTGAAATACCTGTAGTTTCCATGACAGTCAATATCCCCAACATAATTTACAAATGATGGGAGCTACCCAAATAAAATAAATGTCTGCTCAGCAGAGTAAACAGAGACAGCTTTACAAGTCCCAATTTAAATGGCTGAGATGATCAATATGAGAATAGTAGTGGCCACAATGAAGCTGGTATTAATTATGAAGAGAGTTATGAAAGAAATTCATCATTATTATGGGAATCACTGGAGTAATTTAATAGACTTGGCCAGTTCTACACAACACTTAGGATATTTGGGGTCAAATATCCTGAGCCCAAAATAAACTTTAGTGTTAGCTAAACAGAGGATTGTCTTAAATTTTCAGAAATTCTAAATTTGTGTGCTAATCAACAACCTACCTTACTCTTCATAAGCAAATTGACCCATATTTATTTATTCAAAAGCTACCTGTCACCTAGGATCATTTTTAAGCTATAGCAACTTATACGTGTTCATATGCAATAAAAATAAAACTAATAAAGCATTAAAATCCAGCAATAAAAAAAAACCTCTAAGAAACTATGAAAAATCTGAAAGTTTGGTAAAATGAGATATGTCTAAAAATGTTTCCAGACCTGTCCTGAACCGTATCACAGGAAGATTATCTTTAACTTGATATTGGAATCAAGATCAGGCGCTATCATATAAAAGACAGAATTGCCTTTTGTTATTAAACATGTCATCAATGGAACTTGCTAAAGGTACCTTGTTGAATATGAGTTTAGAAATCTGGAACCAATCAGGTACGATACTACTCAACTATTTTTAAAAGACATATATGCATTACTTAAAGGAATTCATGGCATAACATATTATTGCAATTGTAGATTTACCTTTTTACAGTGACTTTGTTTCTAAAAAATAAAAATCCATGAATAATCAGCATCTTCTAAAAGCAAATTAATAGGAAAGTACATAATCCACAAGAAACAGACCTATTCAGAATGTCATTAATCCGGACTATCATTCTATATAGAACATCTAACTTCACTATCAATACCTGATTGGAATCTTATAAAAATAGACTTTAAAAGTACTGTAGACCAGCTGAACTGACACACTTTATGTCTAAACGTCCCAACAGCTTCCTTAAAAATACCCAAGAGATTCTAAAGACAGTCATTAGATATCAGGAAATAAGACTACTTTAAAATGAAACTAAGTATGTGTTTATATCTTTAATTTCCTATTTCTTTAAATTCTTAAGTAGCATGACTTGAATGTTAATTTAAAAGTTAATTTCATAACAGGACATGGATATTTAATACATAAAATAGATATTTTATGCATTTTTTCTTTTTCCATTTTTGCATATCATTTAAAAAAGAAATTAGGAGAGACCTAATGAACAACAGTGGGAAAATTTCCATGTTTCTAATAAATTTACACAAACAAATGTAGATGCAGTTCTTATTAAAATATATACATTTTCTAATACAGACGTTTACCTTTGTGCCGAATAAAAAAAAGTCTGCATAGCTGTATAATTAGTGCATAATATTTTTATTCATACATTATACTGTTGGTGTTTTCATGTGGGTGTAGGAAGTGAAGAAAAGCTATGTAAATTGATGGATGTGCAACAGGAATATTAATGTGGAAGATGGTGAAAGCAAAGCCATCTTAACAGCATTATGGGCCACGGGCAAAGCAGTGTCCTGGGCCCCCTACGACAACTACTCACAGGAATAAAAATGTAGTTTGAAAAATTAAACCTGTATTTATTTTATCGGCACTTCCAACAAAATTGGTGTTGAAACATTAAAAACATGCTGTGCAGCAACAACTAAACACTTGAACAATAAACGAGGCTTGAAAAACATAATAGTACTCAGTAAGCCATAGAGTTGCTGTATTTATATGATACAAGGTGCACTGAAGAGTTAAAATACACAGATTAGTACGGGGCCCTTATGCTCGGGCCCACAGGCAAGTGCCCATCAGGCCCGTACGTAAAGATAGCCCTGGGTGAAAGGCCACCAATTTAGGATGGCAGGAGGAAGATAATCATGCTGACAGAAGATGAACTGTTGAAATGAGCTAATGCATTTCGTTCTATTGATAATGATTGCCTAGATCTAAACTAAAAAAAAATCTGTAAGGGAGATACTGCCCAACATTACTTGACAACCCCCAAATAAATATATTTCACGTCCACAAATCACCTAGCATGTTTTATTTTATGAACTTGAGGAAAAGAAGATATTCTGACAACATCAGAACAAGAAAATGTTTGACAAGATTTGAAAAGAGCTATCCAATATAAGGCCAATCAAAGAGTCAAGTGGGAAATGTTTCAAAAGCAATAAATAAATGAGTTGAACAACAAAATCCTTCATGGGATTGTTGTTGTGGCCCCTGGTAATTGGAGGAGCCCTTTTCAGCAAGAAAGAAGGGCTAAACTGTATTGCATAGTACCAGTACTGTCTCTTCAGCAATTTCAAAGACAACCTTAGTAAAGTTATTGCATTCCATAAGTAATGGCAGGATTAGGTTAGAACATTAGGAACAGTGAGTTGGACAAACTCGCAGTCTGGGACATATTCTTTTTCATATTTGAAGATACACACACACACACACACACACACACTCTTAACTGCCCATCTCCCTCATATAGGGAGTAAACTACAATAAATAGTATTCTCACAATAAAACTTTTAACAATTACACTTAGACTTATACACCACTTCATAGTGCCTTATGAAGCCTAAGCAGTTTACAAAGTCAATATAATTCCCTCAAAACAATCTGGGTCTTCATTTTACTGACCTTGGAAGGATGAAAGGCTGAGTCAACCTTGAGCCGGTCAGGATCAAACTCCTGCAGTGGGCAGAGTTAGTCTTCAATACTCACTGTGCCACCATATCAAACATTGCACAAAGTAAATAAAGAATGTAAAAGAAAACATTTTTCAATGCAAATGTATGTATGTATCTATGTATGTATGTAGGCATGTATTTCTGGTTGTACCTGTTTAGAAATAAGCCTTTCCTAAAACTTACCTTCAACTTTAATGATGAAGGTAAGTTGAAATGATGTTAAAATATATGCAAATAGGTGCTTACTTATTGATATATGACTGGTGATTAAAAATGTCATCAGATTTTCATATTGCCCCTTTCATAAATGGAATTGTATTTACTTATTTAATTTAATTTAATTCACAGTGAAAATTAAGGAACATTTTCTATGAAAATAGCCTGAAGGAATTAAGGCATGTTTGCTGCATTATTTCACTTGTAAAGAGATAACTGGCCAAATTTTGGGGAGGAGGGGGAAATTATATAAAATATAAGGCTTATATCTTACTTCCTTAAAAGGACATTTCCTAAGGTGATTGCCAAATACATAGAAACTTACCCTAGGTAGGATCCTGAATGAATACAATAATCTGTTGTATTATATAAACTTTCTTAGAATACAGTTATATTCTAGAAAAGCTTATATAATACATCAGATTATCCTTGGTGATGGTTTGACAAAATCATATGAACTCAAATATCAGCTTTATTATGCTCTAGTATTGCATGTGTATGATGTGTCATTTCCAAGAATTTATAAAAGGAAAGAGCATATCTCAAAATATAAAGAAAGCTTTGTTGCAACAATCCTTATCAAGAGCTATCATATAAAGCTGCAGTTTTAAATCCACTTATCACGGATTCCTAAATTCGTAATCAGCAGGATGAGCCTATTTTAAGGTAAAAGTTTGAAGAGATCAACATGAGAAAGCTGTTCTTGTATATGCCATTTCTAACTACAGTACTAACAACTGTTCTGTAGCTAACAATAACAAACACCACTACCCCACAATAGTTCTGCTCTATGACCATCAAAAATTTCTTTAATGTATGCGATATCACATGGTCTATCACAGATGCTTGAAAAAATGTAAAGCAAGGAGTTCTGCTTTCTGTAAGGAAATAATTGCTGACTTCCAAATTAATTGTTACAGTATAATTTGCCCTAGATAATTCTGGTCAAGCATCTGTTCTCAAGGACACAGCCCTCAAAAACTTTGAATACTACTTTAATTTCACATAACTCTATTGAAGAAAAAAAAATACAAGCTAGCAATTAGACCAATTAAAGCCAGGACCTCTAACTTACTCTTCATTTTTGTTTGTTCTACAGAAACAAACACAATCTGGTTAAAAATAAAGCTGAACTATCAATGATAGAATGGGCAACATTCTCATCTTACTTTAAAATTATTAACAAACATGTTAAACATTAAACAGTAGATTTCATGGTATTGTTTTTATGATATAAGAGTGGATGGGTTTTTTTTAAGTACAAGAAGATAACACTTTTATTAACCATTACTTTTAATAGTCAATCTACGTTGTTTGATAATATAATTTGCAACATTTTGCTTGCTTTTTCAGTTAAAGTCCAGATTCTTTGTGTTATTATTTTAAAAACAAATTATCATTTTTGTTCAGAGTTATTATGCAAAAACAAGATCGACCCCTATCCCAAACAGCTGCACCATGTTCTGCCTTCAACATTAGACAAATTGCTCTGAAAGTCTGATTTTCCAATGCACAAAAGCTTAACCTGCCACTTACAGGCTGCTTTTAAAGATACGTATTTAGAAGTGCCAGTCACAAATTACTTCCATAATAGTGTATTTAGCATTGCAGCCATAGGATCCCAAAATTTCTCTTTTAAAATTCTAATGACTCACCCTTTTCTTTACATCTTAATTATTCTTTAGTACAATGAGAATAAAATATTCAAGTATCCTGTCACACATTTTACTGGCACTTCAAACCAGACCTTTTTATGTTTTGCTCTAAAAAGTGAAATATATATAGTCCAATAAAGATGAGAAAAAATAATAAATAAGAATAAGCCCTTCCTCAAAAGATCTGTCTTTAGAGATAGTACTTTGGCCAATTAAAAAAAAAAACTTCTTTACGGTCCTCAACTGTACTGGTGTAATTATCACGGGTCATAACACAGAAGAGTAGAATGTTGTGTCAGCTTTTTGGATATCAAAGTTGACCATTAATGCAGCATCTGCCTGTGTGCCATATTTCTGTAAGGACATTTAAAATATTCAAGAAATAGAGTGAGAGACAATACTATTTTAAATGTTCCAAAAGCCGCTGAATAAGATCACACCTAACTGGGGATTTTTAGAAGTGCTACATGTAGGAATTACAAAAGATAGGCAGTGTGATTCAGCATATTCTCCACACAATACTGTAAAACAGATACATCATTCTCAAGCAAATTTGCACTTGCATACATACCCAGATGTATGCAAACAATTTAGGTATAAAGCTCTGTATGTTTAGATATATGGATAAGGAACTATAGTTTAACATCTGCATTTTGCTTCCTATTCTGCAAAATATGCATTTCAATATATGAAAATATGTCAAGGATTACCACAGCAGCGGTGAAATCCTCTGAAGTCTGCTACTGGTTCTGTGCTACCGTGTGAGCGCTTTGTGTGTGCAGGCGCACCTGAGGCACGCCCGCACAGCACTAAAAAAAGAACATTATGAAGCCTTCCGAGTCTGCAAAGGTAAGTAGAACAATGAGAGGGGGGGGGAATCCGCTATGCCACGCGATTTAGATTAGCTAGAAAGCAGGAAATCTGACAATTCTAGTTAATATAAATCACACGTCACAGCTGATCGTTGCCCAGCTGATCGTCGGAAATACTGGTTCACCCATACCGGTAGCATTTTTTACTATCAGTTCATCTGGTCCGAACCAGTAGTATTTCACCCCTGCACCGTAGTCCATTGATGCAGCAGAGTGGAGAAGGCCAATTCTCTATTCCTTCCTTATATCTTAATAGAGCACTATCTCTGAAAAGTATCAGGGCTACTATTTAGCGTCTCTCTTCTCTTGCTTTAAACTTTGTTTAAATTTTTCTTTCTTTGTAAACTATGTAATTTACATGTGTTAACAACCACAATTAGGATTAGCAATTCCACCGCTAAGCACTGCGGTCACTAAGAACAAAATCACATGACCGTCATCAACATATGTCACTTCCCATTTGGCCATTACGCAAGACATCACATGAACATGAGTTGCACTTTTACTGCCATATTCTCCATCTGCTTATCAGAAGCCAGTAGCAATCACGTGATCACTATGACATAAATGTGAAGATTGCTGACAAAACATTTTTGTTTACACTGTCATAATTTTTAATGGTCATCAATCAATTTCAATCAGATTAGAGCTGGAAGGCACCTTAGAGGTCTTCTAGTTCAACGCCCTGATCAAGCAGGAGAACTTATACTATTTCAGATAAGTGACTGTCTAGTCACTTCTTAAAAACTTCCAGTGATGAAGCACCCACTTCTGATGGCAAACTGTTCCATTGGTTAATTGTTCTCACTGTTAGATGAGGCAGAGAGGGATACCTGTGTAGTTGTCAGCATAGCTGGGGCAGAAAAAGGGGAACCAGGCTGCACAAGTGGCAGGCCAGCGCATGTGCATGTGGTTAGATCAATTTGCACAAGATGAGCTGCACATGTGTGTGCACATGCACTGGACTGCCGCTCACACAGCCCCGTTCCGAATAGGCCATGGCACAGAGGTTGGGGCCCCCTGTTGTAAACCACTTTGAAATTCTGTAATAGGACATTATATATGTAACATATAAAAATTCTAAATATATAAAATAAATATATCTCACCACATTCCTTATTAATACATAGACCCAGGCATGTTCACAGTATCACACACATGTGGAAGAAAATGCTATTTCCTCAGAATACCAAACAGGACAATTAGAAAAAAATATCAATCCTGAAGAAATTTCCTCACATACAAGAGAATTTTAACAACTCATAGTATCTATGGATACAATAGCCATGCAATATAATATTACAGTGACAATAATAATAATTATTAATAGTATTCCTTCCAAACAAAATACTGCTTCCAAATTCAAAAGCAAATGTTTTCGCATCTTGTCTTATGTATCTCCTTTTAGGGTATTTTAACTTACAGCAATAAAAAGAAGCCCATGAACTTCTGATAAATTAATTAGGAAAACTAGACCATTTAAAACTTGTTCTCAAGTATAGAAAGTGAGTTTGAGACTAAAAGAATCTAAAACTTGGTTTAAAACATTCTCTGTAGCATTCTCTAAACATCACTTCCAGTGATATAACTTAGGCTACATGTCCCATCGGAGAGCAAGTGTCAGCAAAGTAAATGCATTAGTTAGAGCTTAATGGTAGTTTAGTGTTTAATACCTTGAAATATTAAATATGTTTTTTCCCAAAGTAAACTGCAATTCAGTTTTAATGAAGACATTAACTTGCTTGATTTGTAAGCTCTTGTGGAAAGCCAGTTTAAAATATTGTCACAAGAGGTGAGCAGAAGTAGCAAGAGCTGCTGCAGGAAAAAAAAAAAGAAAATGTATTTTATAAAACAATTTGAGAACGAGCGTGAATGTGTATCCATTTTCCTTGTACCTTTGGTTAATGTGATTTGAGCGTAATATAACTAGAACCGCACCTGTACATGGCTTGCAATTATGAGTATTTAAAAGCAATGACACTTTCAACATTTCTAGATATCCATTTTCCAGGATCACAGAGTTCACCAGAAGCATTCAAGGGAAAAGTCCAAAATAGATTTTCCCAGTAACTCAGTAGGACGTACTTGACAAAAGGGCTTTTTATGAATGGCGCTGATTTAAGAGATAGAAGTGAAAATGAACAAAAATCACTCTGCAGCATGACTCTGCAATACTTTGGGCAGGTTAGTGTTCTGTGTATACTAGAGTACATATCTGCAGCAAATGCAATCTTGTAGCAGTGTCTTTTTTTAAAAAAGTAAGCAGCTATGTACATTTCACTTATGAGACAGGGCAAAGATTTACCTGACAAAACAAAAGGAGGCACAATTTGAGAAAATCATAGAAGCACGCCATCACTAAGAAAAGCTACTATATGTTGTTGCCACTGCTAAATCTCTGGACTTCAACTGTTTTGGTAGGAAGATGCTGACATATTTAAGTTCTTTGAAAACTCCATGCAAACACATTTGAAAAAAAAGTCATAGTATTAAAAAGCACATGGAAGATATTACTATATTGCATAAAGTGTCTAATGTTCACATGCCATCTGCAAATAAATGTTAACAAATATATTTTTTGGCTCTAATAGATCCTGCTGTAATATTTTTTAATAATGATCAAGATAATTAGATGGGAACATCCTCTTTCTATTTTACTGTAAAAACAAAATCAGGGCAGCTTACAGAGAAAAATATAAAATCACAAAGAAAGTATAAGCAACGCATATAAGCATTTTGTAGTGATACATCTGTTCATATTTACTGAGAAACTTTTCTGAAGGATTTACTCTGTTGTAAAATGAATGTAAGATCGCAGCCAAGATTTGCTGCAGGCCATTGAAAAACTTTCAGACATATAATCATTATATTCAAATTTTCCACAAATTTGTTACATTAAAAACCATAGAGGTAAAAGACTAGACATCAAAATTACAACTTCTCCCATTCATGCGCTCCAAAAATTTTCTATGTGTCAGAAATCTTGAATTTTTGCAGCTATAAATTCAATTATTAAATTTAGGATAATGCTACAATCTTTGGTGATGTTCTTTCTGCATTACAAATGGGCCATTAAATCAGTGAAGTGCCAATCAAGTGCTTTTGTGTGCTGAAAAATGGTTTAACAAAAGCATTTTTGCAGGCCTCTCCTTACACTATAGTCAGTGTCACCTATATATGATAATTGCAATGTATTTTTTGTATCAACTCCAAATGGAAAGAATAGGATTCTTACCCCCTCCTTTAAAAAAAAAAAAAAAGTCATAATCCTACATATTTGGAGTTTTATTAAGGTGTCTAAGGATATTTAATATGCCTAAGCAATCCTTTGTATAAAATTTCTGTTGTAACAGGAGGAAATAATGTGTTTAACAATCCCAATAGAAAAAATGACACCTTGAGCTTTGGATTCACTTCCCTGTTGTACAATTTAATCATACTCTTGTTCAGTCTCACACTGCTGACTGCTGGAGGATAGCCCTCCCTCTCAAATGAATAATTCTTCCACAGCTGAAATCTAATCTGCCACACATTTCGCTTCACATTTTGCCTTGTGATTTTATATGTACTGTTTAAAAAACAGGACATACACAGTTTGTTCTCTCTGCACTTTACATTACTTTTGTTCATGTGATTTTTTTTCTTTCTTAGAAAAGCTATGTACAAAAGCAATTGTTGTTTTTTTTGTAACTACTTGTTATTGCTATCTTGCTATCAAATTACTTCCTGAAAGCCCTTTCTACTTTACCAGAGCTTCTTTAGCAAAAGATATTGTATTAAAAAATCTATATAGACCACTACTGGATGAGTACTAGCAAACCATAGAAATTTTGACTGGTGAATTAAAAGCCCAGTCATATTTTAGGAGCTATCATGCATAACACTCCATCAATGAGTATATGTAAAAGGCCACAATTTAAAAAGGTAACATATATGCATACAGAAATGAAATTATGCTTCAGGATTTGCTATAATGTGGTATGTAGGATCTTTCCAAAATGTTGGTACATTCATGATTTAGCCATATTTTTTTAAAAAACTGAACAAAGTAAATGTGTCATACACAATCATTTGCTAAAATGGGCCACTGTAAAAATTAAATAAAAAAATAAAGTGCACCATATACATTGTTTTAAATGTATTTATTTCAAAGAAAATTTGTTTAGAAAATGTATATTTGTTTATTTAAATTTTTAATATAAATTTGTCTCACAAAATTTTAAGAATTACATCATTTTAATGTACTACATCTGTCCCAAATCATCTCTGCTGAATTAATCATCTTATTTGTTCAGATGGAAAATTAATAGAAACCAAATTTCCTTGAACTTGTGCTGATCCAAGGGGTGGGTATTCAGGGACCCCAGATGCCAAGTTACCTTACTCAAATTTAGTTTCTATATGTATCAATACTTTTAACAATAAATCACAGTTTGGAAGAGACAGAAGCCAGTTTGAATGTCCAATTTTACATTTGTTTCCAAAGTTGCCACTGGACTTCTACAAAGAGGTCCGAAATACATTCTTAAAAAATAGAAATGGTTGGTGGCTACAGCAATACTTTACTTGGAAATGTGCCACCTACATAAAAAAGATGAAGCAGACTAGCATCCTGATTGACTAGAAGGAATTACAAGGAAACATTTGCCAAGTTTCTTTAAAAAAAAAACAAAAAACGAATGCTTTTGTATTGGCTAAACCAGTGGTGGGTTTCAAAAAAGTTTTCTGGGTGTGGCTTGGTGGGTGTGGCATGGCTTGGTGGGCATAGTTTGGTGGGTGTGGCAGGTGAAGAATACTGTAAAATCTCCATTCCCTCCCCACCCCAGGAAGTTACTGCAAAACCCGTTTCCTCCCAATCAACTGGGACTTGGGAGGCAGAGACTAGATGAGGGCGGAGCCAGTTAGAATTTTTACTACCGGTTCTCCAAACTACTCAAAATTTCCGCTACCGGTTCTCCAGAACTGATCAGAACCTGCTGAAACCCACCTCTGGGCTAAATCCATATGTAACAGCCATTTTATGATTCTTACCATAAAGCCATTTTGGCATGTCACAAGATACTTTCAATATACCAAATGTGTTCATTGGCCCATTTCTAATAAATTTACTATCATGGAACAATAGTCTGATAATCTTACTACCAAAGCTTTGTATGTTGCATTTGTACAATATAGCCATGATTTTTATTCTTCCCAATTTTCATCGACAATCACGATACTTTCTCCAGCACACTGTACCATTTACAAATAAGGTATTTTGGTTGGGAGTAAGAGACAATGTGTTAGCTTATAGATACATTTCTCTGAGGCTTTTTCATAGGATGACTTGATTGCTTCCTCTCTCAACTGCTCATTCCTTTGACTCCTATAATTCTTGCTCCTATATATGTTTCATTATACATTTATATAGAACCAAGAGATATATATTGTTAATATTTCTTCATAAATATAGGTAGTCCTCGATTTAGGACCCAATTAACCCGGAACTTCTGTTATTAAGTGATGTGGTCATTAAGTGAACTGTCTGATTTTATGACCTTTTTCCTGCAGTCATTAAGCAAATCCAGTTTCTTCTACTGACTGTGCTTGTCAGAAGGTTTTGATGATAATCATGTAACCCAAAGATGTTGCAACTGTCATATATGGATACTGGTTGCCAAATGCCTAAATTCTGATCACCTGACTGCAGAAATGCTGGAATGTTTATAAGTGTGAAAACCAGTTGTAAATAACTTTTTGCACCACCATTGAAACTTCAAACAGTCATAAATCAATACGTGTGACCTAAAATGTTGTCTATACAAGTCCTAAAAGTAGATAAAGGGAACCCAATTAAACGAATAAATATCACTGATTTATTGAGAAAAATGATTGAAAGGGACATCTTTGTGTATGGCAAAAATAGGTGAACTTCTGGTATTATCAGTTCATTTGAAGAAGAAATTAGAATTAGGTAGGTGTTTCAATCAATGGGATGATAATCAGATGGGAGTGTGGGAGATGCTGCCTTTTTCAAAGAACAGCATTCTGGGTATTTATTGTTTAAGTCTGGTCTTCATAACACAAATACACAGAAATGGCTCAAAGGAGATTTCTGAAGACCTCCTAGACACCAATCTAGAAAAGATTACAAACAAATTTCTAAAGTGTTTGGTCTCCACCAGTCCATTATCATCCAGATTGTGTAATTAAATACCATTACTACTCTCCCCAGAAATGACTGACCATCTAAGGCAGGGGTATCAAACTCACATCATCACAGTGGCAACCCTGTTGCTAAACCAGGCAGGGGCGGGGCCAGCACATGACGCATCCAGCCTGCGGGCCACAAGTTTGACACCCTTGATCTAAGGTTAAACAAGAGCAAAGTGTCTCAAAACAGCCCAGAATAATATATGAGTAATTAAAAGGCCACTTACTTTGCTGAATATCAGTGTTTATCAAGAAAACACTGAACAACAATAGTGTGCATAACAGGTGTGCAACAAGAAAGCCACTAGTGTCCAAAAAGAACATTGCTGCCCATCTACAATTTAGAAATTGTAGAGAAATTGACCATGCAGATAAGCCAGAATGCTATTGGAAGAGTGTTCTGTGGATGGATGAGACCAAAATCTTTGGTTGAATGAAAAGTTTTGCCAAAGGAAAACTTTGCATTCCAGCATAAGCAGCTTATCCATCTGTGATAGATGATAGTGGTAATACCAAAGTTTGGGCCTGTTTTTCTGCCCCTAAACTAGGATGTCTTGCCATCATTCATGGAATTATAATTTTTTGATTGTACCAGCAAATTCTATAGAAAAATATCAGGCTATGTGTCCATGTACTGAAACTCAAAGGAAATTCGTTATGTATCAAATAATGGTTAAAGAAGAAAGTTAATGTTTTGGAATAGGCAAATCAAAATCTTGACCTTAATTCTCTAGAAATATTGTGGAAGGATCTAAAGCAGTTTATGTGAAGAAGCCAATCAATATCCCTAAATTGAATCTGTTCTATAACAAGGTATGGGCTAAAATTACTTCAAGTCAAATGTGCAGGATTGATCAACAATTATCAGAAATGTTTACTTGCAGTTACTGATGCCCAAGGAGGGCACACCAGTTAGTGAAAATGAAGTTTCATATATTTTTTACCAAATCTCAGTATGTAGCCTTGGAAACTTTTGTCTCAATAAATCAATGAACAAGTATAATGTTTTTGACTTACTGGTTTAATTGGGTTGCCTAGTTGTACAACTTTGTGGAAAACAGATAACATTTTAGGTGATATTTATGCAAAAATTCAAGAGTGTTCAAAAAATTGTAAGTATTCCTCTAGAAAACATTTTTATTTCAAATGTATATAGAATTTCTCAGCCAATCCAATTCATAAGATACACAAACCAATTTTATTGGATAACCTGTAAGGAATAGATAAAAAAACCCAATTCTTCTAACTTCAAAGGAAGTGGGATATTGACTAATTCAGGAGTACCCTGATAATAACCAGGAACTCATTAACACACCAATTACTTATTTAGATTGTAAGAATATCTATACAATACTAAAACTCTTCCAATAATCTTTAATTCAGTGAAATAGTGCAAAATAGACCAATAATTTTTAAACCAAGAACCTCACATGGTCTATTTTATAGAATGTGTCGAAAATCCATAATCCAAGACTCCTGGGTCATTAAAATTTGGCAAATTTTGCAAAACATTTTATGACACAAAAAACACCAACATGTCTAAGGCAATACTCCTGGTCTAGGCCAAAACCTGAACCACTACATTAAACTGGCTCTCTTTTCCACTCTTCAAATAACATTTTAAATTATCTAATGGAATGTTGCTCCTGTCTAAGAACCATTGGAATCAGTAAGCAAATTCATTTAGGGCTATGATGAGACAAAGTGCAATCCAAAGTTATCTTGCCTATCTTGATCTAGCATTCAACACTATCATGCTAACGTACTCATACCAGACATTTACAAAAGAAAAACAACTTCCTATTGTTAACTTGATCCTTATGTCAAGATGCACTTTTTAGGTTGTAGGATGTTAATTGTAACAAAGTGAAGCGTCCAAGAAATTTCACATCAAAATATTTTAATTTTAAGGGTATTTGTTGACTCGGTTTACGGAATATGATTTGCCAATATGTGGCATTATTTCCCATTAACCTTCTCTCCAAGTTTCAAAGAACAAAGTTTTATAGACAATAGTGCTATTAACCTTTCCATAGTTTAATTATCTATTGAAAATGAGCATATTTTCTAATACAAGGGAGTAAGTTGTCTTAACTTACTAATGTTTGCAAAGCTGAAACCCAGAAACATGAATTGCTGTTAAAATACAGTGTTACTCTGTTAATTTTATGTATAAAATACATTTTAAAATCACCTAAATGTGTTTAACATCAGGCTCCAAAAATCAAGAAAGACACGTTGAAATTCTTCTAAGCAGTTTCCTTTAATTTTCCTTACTTATGGACAGAAATCTTGCCAAACTAAAGCAGACTACTTGCACCATAAAACACAGATTCTGGGAAACTATTAGGGAGGAGCTGATTTCACCCTCTATCTTCCACAGAACTTTGTTGTCTTTCACCTCTCTGGAATGCACTCCTCCCTCCTGGGAATCTGGACTACATTCCATAACAGTTAACTCTAATATAAATACTCCATTTTTAAATAAAGTTTTGGGTTTTTAAAAAGTTTTTAGGGCTTCTTTAAACCAGGTCTATTTTATCAGCTCACAATTCCTATTATGTCTAGGAATGCTGATATTGTTCCAGTACTTTTACAAAAGAGAGTAACATAATTTTACAGGAATTGTTTTCCTCACACTTTATTTTATATAAACATGAAAGTTTGCCTACTCTTGAATTTAAGCCACAAAGTAATGCATACATACCAGAATGAAATGTAGTAAATTTAAATATACATATTAAATATATACATACAGTTTCATGGATCTTACTTCCAGGAATCTGGGTACAGAATCCAACCTTTAAAACTAAATGCCTAATTAGAAGTATAACAAAACTTTCCCTAACAAACTGATTGACATGATGGAGGGATAGATTTTTTTTTAAAGTATGGCTACTGTAACATAGGCTTTTTTTCCCAAGAGTTGGGTGGGGAAAAGATTTTTCAGCTTATGTAAATTATTGCATACTAGGGAAGGGAGATATTTTTAAATTGAAAAACACTGGGAAATCATACAATTTTCAAAATTCAGTAGTACAATTTCTGAAGAATCTAAGTACACCATATAAAACTAAGTGTTTCTGGTAGCCATGTAGACTCCTTATCACTGCAGGTGTCTATCAATAAAAGATAAAGTTACATGACACCCCCATTTCTCCCCTAAATGATCTTATAGCTTTCTTATAATGTCAAAGTCTTAAAAATGCCAACCTATGGCCTCAAATCCACTTTTTAACTCCTTGAATTTTACCGAAGCCACTTGATGGCTTGGGTAATATCTTAAAAGCATTGATGCAAAATTGAAATATTTAATATAATGGGAGGGAAACATTATTTATTATATGTGATATGGTTACCTTCACTCTTCCTCAAAAGAAATGTGTCAATCAAAAAGCAGGTACACAATTTAGCCTGAAAGAATGGCAGTTGAGCCAAGGGACTGATGGCATTTGAGGAAAAAAAGAAAGAAAAGAACTAAGAAATTATTTTTGCATTTTCATGCAGCATCCTTGACAGAAACTCTATATATGTATAAGAGACAAGAATATATATTTACAAGCATTCATAGCCCCTTGAATTTGCATGTTGAAAGAACCTTCAGAAAGAAGTTGGGGTAGTGAAAGTGGAATATAATCCCAATGCCACAGGGTTCCAGTAGCTATCAGACTGTGACAAAATATAACTTTTCTGTTCTTTTCTAAATACTAGCAATAGTTTCCTTATGGTGCTATAGAATAAATACCAAACTATTGTAAGAATGTGGATGATATATATGGCATTAACTTTAGCATTCTAAAGCATAGATGATTTTTTAAGGATTGCTGAGGAGATACAATCTCCCTGCGAGTAATTCAACTACTTACAGTCCAAGATTTCATTTTATGTATGGCTTGACTCTCTATATGTTGGAATAATCCAAGTTAATTAGGAGACATTCTCAAGAATACTTTGTAAAAATGTTATTTTTTTACCATAGAAGTTTCATTGCGTTTTACTTTACTTTAAGACACTAGAAGTGGGAATGATGTGACACTGATAATATATTTAATATAATATATTTAAAAATTATTAATAAAATAATTTTAGATGTTTCTTGGGATGTCATCTATTTTGGAATCTGTCATCAATAATTTGGAATTTTACCTGTCCCCCCCTTTTTTTTTAATGAAGAGACATTCTAAATCAGCATTTCTAGATCATAATGTTATGGTAATTATTAGTATTTTAGTCAGTTCACAGATAAGTATACAATTTTACAAAAAAAATATCAAGGTTTATTAAGCTTTATCTTATCTGTATGCTGAGATAAATGGGAAGTAACTTTCTTGTAGCAAACTATTTACAAACCTCCTGTCCTTCACAGACATAAAACTGCAACATACACTATAGTTCCACTGCTGGGAATTAGTCCAGCACAGTGGAGAAAATGGCTTTTATGCATTCCAAAGCCTATTGCATAATACCAACATTTTTCAAATACATTTCTTTTATAAAATGGGTGGATCACAATTGCCAGTCCTTTAATATGTAGCTATTTGCTGGAAGAACAGACATACATAATCCACATCTGGAAACTGACTAAAACACTAATACTTACCATAAACGTATAACACAGAAATAATTTATAACACATATTTAAAACTCCCAAGTTATTAATGTATTTTAAAGCTTCCAAGGTAGATGACATCCCAGGACATACATACATACATACATACATACATACATACATACATACATACATATATATATATATATATATATTATATATATGAAGTTTGCAGCAACTCCAGCTATGTCCAAGAACGTTAAAGTTTCTCCTTATTAGATTTATTCACAATGTATTTATTACAATTCATTCTGCAAGATATTAAAATTGTTTTTGTAAAACCCACAGAAAAGGTTTCATCTTTTTTCAGATATTACTGATGCTGCCTTAACTGCAGGCACACAGGGGTTTTTTTTACTACAAGAAGAATGGGAAAGCTTATCTCCTTCTCAGAGATTCTGATCCACATCAGGATGGGGTGGGGGGCCTTAGCTGCTTTGCCCATTTCTTTCTATGATCTGTTTTCAGATTGCAGGGCAGCCAGAAATTTCTAGCTGTTTGCTGATAGGGAAGGCAGAAGCATAAGGAAAACAATAGGTAAAATTCCATACTAAATACAAATCAAAGGCACAATAGCAACCACAACAGTTGAAACAGCTGTACTTGCTGTTTTTTGAAAAATAATTTACAGAAGTCCAAACCTATTTTTTATATTGTAGAAGCTTTCAAATCTAATCCAGGAAGGAAGTGGATTTAGAACATTACTGATAAATGTTTACCTGATAAGTGAAGGAAAAAATCCTGTATTAATTAAAGAGATTTCTCTAATCTGAATAAAACAAGACTACTTAAAATATTTGTTTATTTAATTACTTGTTTACTTAGAAACTAGTCCACTGAGTTCAATAATGCTTAATTCTAATCAATATGAAGGGATTTCATTTGTTAGTAGAGAATTGAGTTGTTTGTAATCTACATTAATCATTATATAATTAGTGCGGGAATGTCTATTTTTAGTAATAACATTAACTTGCTTTTTTGTGTAACATTATTACGTTAACTTTTGTGGTTGCAAAATAAGGTAGTAACCACATTTAATGAAATTTATTCAGAAATATACATATAATTTGTATCAATCACTTTAGGACTGATACTATACTATCTTCTTTTTTAAATAAAATAAAAAAAATGAAGACTCTTAATAAGTACATCAGACAGATCCTTTGTTCATAGAATATCTTTGCTTACCCACATCCAAAGTTCAAACAAGGGTAACTTCACACTTTTTCTTCAATGGGCATAACTTTGCTTGCGACTTAGCATTCTAGTCCCCACTCAGTTTATCATTTTCTTTCCATCTGTAACTCAACACCAGCTTATTTTGCTTCCTTACATTCCTGGACCTCTCTCCTCCAACATACAGAATTGAATTTAACTATTTGAGTTAGGGATAGAGGGAAGGAACTGGAGCAAGGCCTGTTCTTTCCTAGTCTATCAAGAAGCAAAGTGAAGTGAAGCAGATCTTAGCTAATGGACAAGAGTGAAAGAATAACGCAGAGCAAGCCACAAACTGCATTCATCCAATTAACCCACTTCCAGCCAATATTTCAAACAGAAACTGAATTTTCTTATCCAAGCAGATTAACTTTAGAACTGAAAGCATCAATCTAGGCTCCAGTGGAAACCCAGCAGAAAGTATGCCCGGATGGATCAGATGACCTCCTGTTCTAATTCTCCTTATTAAGACAGTGAAATTAAAGATTTGATCATCAGCAGGTTTTTCATATGAATGAGGGTCTCCACATTCATTATTGCCCTATTCTCTAACCTCCGCTGAAATTTATGCTCACCGAGTATATAAATTAAGTTCAATATAAAATACTCATTGAAAGCATTCAAGTTCAATCCTGAACTTCCTAAATATCTTTTTTCTCCAAGTTACATTACTATTTTAAGCCCATCATTAAGGAAGCATCTTTATTAAACCAGCTGACTGCTTATGAAAGAATTCCAGATCCGAAGAACTCTTATTAGGGAAGGTGGTAAAAACACACACAAAAAATCCCCTGGATTAATAGTGTGGGTGAGGAAAAAATGTAGCTGGTATTAAAGCCAATGTTCCAAGATGGAGAATAGAAGTCGGCTGCAAATATGCGAATTTGTTTTTTTTTTTAACCCCTGGGTTCAGTATACCCAAGACAACCTCCCCCCACCCGCCCCCTACTATACTTAAAAAGCATGCATTGGCTCCGGTTCGGCTACTGCCAAGTTCGTCCTGCAAGATCTATTTCGCTTTCTTACGATCCAGAGTTTACAACCCGGGACATACCTCTCGGATATGAATATAAAGCATTTTTTAAAAAAAAAATAAGAGAAAAAAAGTGCGCGCCTTTGAAATCAGCCCGACCCAAGAAAATTTTGGGTGGAGGAAGCGGGATCCATCACTGCATTTCACGACTACTTGTCCAACCCGAGAATATTCACCATCCGTCACGAAACGTCACCCGACTTTATTCTGATAAAATGCAAGGAAGAGTTGTGTTGTTGTTGTTTTAATTTTATTTTAAAGAGTCCCACCACTTATCGCTTCTGCGCGAATCCGTAAGGCACAGAAGAAGCGTTAACTGTGCACGGGACGAGAAAGGTAACTCGGCATGCAAAGTTAGGAGATAACCTGAGATGGGATTCCTAAGCAAAAGTCCCAAGCCCGGGTATTTCCCGGGAAGTGCAGCCTTACCTCGTTACCCCCGTTCCCACGGATCGAGTATGCTTGTATAAAACTTATAGGGCAGCGCGCACTCCCCCCACCCCCCCCCGAAAGGAAATCCTAATTAAAACTCGGCGGGGCTTATTCCCGATCCAATACACGCAACTCGTGACATTCACACTTTCTCGGGAGTAAACTTCCCTGGCTTGAAGGCAGGAGAGGTTGACTTCCCACGAGATTCAACTTGCGCGCGACTCTTTCAGAGCTTTTATTTTGTTTTATTATTATTATTATTATTATTTTTTACACATAGCCCTAATTGCTTTCCCCTCTCACTACCCTCGGAGAGGGCGGAGTCTCAACCAACCACACCTCCTCACCCCCCACTGACCCCGGAAGAGCGATACCTCTCTCGTCTTCTGTCAGCCTCCCGCGCCAATTCAACTCTTTAATGTAGAACCGCCGCCACCCTCCCTTCAGGCGAACCTCTCATTGGCCCTTAGCCCCGCCCACCCGGCCCGCTCAACTTTTCGATTAGCTGGCTCCCCTGCCACTCCGGAGTGTGCTCCGCTTTCCCCCAACAACCATACAATCCTTCCCTCTCATCAGCCTGTATTTACTGCCTTCTCATTGGAGTGGTTCCAGCCTTTAAGAAAATAAATCTCCGTTATGTCCCCAGTGTATTGGTCTTGACGTTTGTCAATCAGACATCAGTGATGCTTATCATTGGAGGATATACATATGATTAAGGCTGACCTTTTTAATAACTCGTGTTTCATTTGCCCGGGCTAGCTGCCAAAGTGACCCAAGCTTGCAAATGATTGGCTCTAAATGATCTTTTTCACGCTGCCTAGCATGTTAGGTTGCGAACCTTCGCCCGCTCCCCCTTTCTTTTTTCTACGCATTTCTATTTCTTCCTTTATTTATTTATTTCTTCCATAAACTTAAATGACCTCGGTTGGGCGGGGGAAGGGAGGCTTGCTGTTATACGGTGACCAATAGCAGAAAGGACAGAGGAGGAGCCTAGAAGGCTTTCACCAATCATAATAGGATATTACCTGCGTATTTAGCAGGTTGCCAGCCAATCAAGTTTTGAAGCTCCCGGCACCAGAGGCTGGCGGCGACGGGCGTTAATCACTGTCTGGATTTGGCGAGAAACCGGGCGATACCATTAGTAGATGCGGGGGCGGGGAGGGGGAAACGGAAAGTGAGAGAGGGAGGGAAGCCGCAGAATTTTCACTTTTCAGATGCTGAGGATGAGGGGTAGAGGTTTGGTTTTGTTTTGGGTTTTTTGCTTTTGTTTCTTTTTTTTTTCTAAAGGAGAAAGTATAATCCGAAAATGGGAAAGAGATGGACAAGCAATGTGATTAATTTCCTTGTCTGCCTTGCATCCGAAAGAGAAGCTGCAATCTATTGCGCCTTTGAATTCAGTGAAACTTATTTCAAGTAAATGGACAAACTTATATTAAAAGCCCGGCACTATTTCATACGTTAATGATTATCTAATTTTAAAGAGAATCCACTAAAATCTGTCTGGATTCTAAAGAGAATCCACTAAAATCTGTTTTCTTCCAAGAAACACTTCAATTCCGTTTTCTGTGGAACATAATTTTGTTGTGGAATAAAGAGATTGAACAACATTCCTGGGTCAGCCAGAGACAGTTTATTGTGCAAGGTTCAGAAGCAGTTTGTACTCGCATGTCTGAACCCTGAAGGGTTATGGTATAGATGCTTTTATACCTCAATACAAGATGCAAGGAAAGCAATTTTTCTATATATGGTTAATATACATTTGTCAGTTTATGACTGGTTACATATTGATACCTTGTTGCCCTCCCCTTGTTGCTATTCTAAGTTACTTATTTCCTGTTACTAATTCATAGTTTTCCTATAAGGCTAGCTACCTAAACTTTGTGGTCACCATCTATACCTTGGTTCATGTATGCTTTTGTTAATGAGAGTTAATATGTAACTTTTGCTCTCTATAGGTTACCTTGTAAACGTAACATTTGCCTGGGCTTACACAGGTTCCATCCACATCAATAATGTTTCAGTATTGTCACAAGTAATACTTGCCTATTTTACCATATAATATTATAACTAGGTCTCTGTAACAGTATACAATGTTCCTCTTTTTCTTGGTCAAAAAATGAAGTAATTCTCTTTTGAACATCAAGACACTGTATTAATGTATTTAATTTTTATTATTTTTAACATTTTTAAACAATATGCAGTTTCTGTGATGTTAAACAGGCAGATGCTTCCTAATTTCATACCTGACATACTAGGTTTAGTATTACAATTGCTAGAAATCCCAACCTCAAACTTTAGGCTACATTGGTTGCAAATTCTGTGAGTTTGTATCTCAGTGTATCTGGGAGTCTAAAAGATTTAAAATCGAGATCATTTAAGCTAATGCTTATTGCAAAAAATGTTTTGTGTTCTTGCTATCTATTATTATACACCACACTATCCTGAAATTCAATAAACTGCAGACATCTTGTCTGAAATGGAGCTGGTTACTGTTAATGGAACACTAAATAAAACCTGCATGACAGTCACATTATATAGATGGAAACTCACCAGGAACTTTTTTGAGTTGGAAGACTCAAAAAACCATGCTATCAATTTAAAATGTGCAGATGTCCTAGGCAGTACAGATGTATGATTGAGGCAAACAGGCACATTAGGATGTATCTGTATTTTTTAAAAAATCTAAGAAACAGTATCTAAACTAGATTTAAGTCATTGATGCAAAGGGAAATATATTCCTTTAACAGATATAATTTACATAGATGAGTAACAGACTAAATCTTGGAGATAAGGATATCAACAATTACAGAATGAATCTATTATGATAAAAATTAGCAAAATGTTTTCAGAAAGACCTGTCACTTGGGACATATACAGTATTTAGTGTCTTGGTTCTGAATACCTATGATATATACTACCTTCTTACCAAGTTTTTCCCTTGATAAAATTGCATTATTTTCTCTCTAATTGCCCATAAATATATTTTCTCTTCTGGTATGTTGTATGCCAATAAATGTTGCAATTATTTAGGCAGTATACTGCATTCAGTTTGATTTGTCTGAAGCACTATATGAAAATCACCCCTTATATTTCAAAACTCGATCAAAACGGCAACATTGTCATTTAGCTTCAAAAATGCACTTTTAAGATTCATCTTTGTTTGAAAACACTGTACTTTAGTTATGAACACAGAGGTAATTGTGGCTATAAAGAAATAAGGCAAGTTCTAACCTGAACAGAACGGCTTTATCTACCTAAGTACCCCACCTCCACTGGTATGAAGATGTGCTTGAAACCAGCCATGTTCAGATTCTTCTGCATGTAGGTTGGCCTGAAGCTGAAGCACTTGGCAGCATCTTTTAAGTTTGCCATCAAAGTGTGTCTTCTACTTGAAAAAGTTAATGTCAATGTGTGGCACTTAAATGCACATTGGGACAGTTTATGAACGTGACATGTTCTCTGTTGCAGTAACTATAGACTACAGCAGTAATGGCTAAACTTTTGGCTGTCGCGTGCCAAAAATAGGATGTGCCCACACCCATAATTCAATGAGCCCCGCGCATGCACACATGATCCCCCCACGTTCCCCATGCTTTTGGCACTCAATGGCATGGTGGGCTCCGTCTGGGGAGGGCGAAAACAGTCCCCCCCAATGCCCTCTAGAGGCCGGAAACAGCCCATTTCCCAACTTCTGGAAGATCCAAAAATCAGCTGGCCAGTGCGTACATGCACACTGGTGCTGAGCTGGGGCAATGCTTGCGTGCCCACAGATATGGCTCCATGTGCCACCTTTGGCACGTGTGCCATAGGTTCGCCATCACAGGACTATAGCATTCTCCTATAGGTTCCATAACTATGTCCTAGAACCTCTCTCCTTCCTTCCTGACACATTGAGCTCTGTGATGTGCTCATTCAGGATTTGCCTACATGAGATTTAGGTTACAGAATCACTTCTCCAAAACTTGCTTATTTGCTTTTGGAGAGCACTTTTAGCTTGACTAGCATTGCATGTTAGGACCATGAAAATACAATGCAACCCTGTGTATCTCTTGTTCATTGATATAATTCCTGTATTACAATTCATCAATAACATTCCTGTTAAACTCTTGCTTTATCACCTGGCAATCTAGTCGTTCCCTTTCATAGCAACAGCACTAGCACTTAGAATTATATACCAGTGCTTTACAGCACTCTCTAAGCAGTTTACAGAGTCATGAGTGAATGCACTGTTTTCTTCAGCATTTTATTCTAACAAGGAAATATTTCAAATGTCCCAAAATGGTCAATACAGCTGCTAAGCAAAAATCATGCTGGATTGTAGACAAGTGATACTATGAGTATGCTTTGGGGACCGATGTGCAGTACATTCTTTGTTCATCCAATTTGAACTGTGAGGGTACTGTTATGTAGGCATCCAACTTGGGTGCATTTCATAGGGAGAGATGCAATGATTATCAGGACTTTTATTGGGAGCTGTGAATCAGGTAAAAGAGCATATGGGGAGGACTGGATATGGAGTGCATGACATCCCACCATTTCCTGATAGAATTCTGAAGACATGGTAAAAAGTAAGACCTTGAATTCTTCAATTTTATTTTGTAATGTGAAATTTATGGCTCAATGTCCCATAGAAGAAAACACCAATCTACCTGCTTTCTTTGCTGCCTCAACCTTTATTTTCCCTGTGCTTGATCATCTTTAGTCAGGGTGTAGTATAATTATGGCTGATGAATCACAGAACCCTTAAGCGCCAGTGCAGGATCGTATAGGGAAAAAAAGATGTAAATGTTACATTCCTTGAGTAAAAACAAGGTGCAGAAGGAACTTCAGTCATTATAACATCAACATAGACATACAGATAACATCAGATATGTGTACCAGGGAATTTCTGTATTCAGAGTGCCAGAGTGCATAACCAAAACAGTCACTGACCAAATTACAAGCAGATGATAGCCTTGGTCTGTCAGCAGCTTTCAGTCATCATAATATCCTGGACCAGCTAAGAAAGTTGACACTGTAAAGCACTATTGTTCAGTAGCGCTCTCTTCTTCCATAGCTGTTTCCAGTCAGATGTTTTTTTCAATATAGAAGAGGGAGATTCAGCCCTACGCTTCTGCTATGTGGGGTGTTACTAAGCTCAACTCCATTTTCTGTGGGCATACGAGCGTTGCCCTACCTCAGTACAGCACGCATGTATGTGCTGGCCAACTGATTTTTGGGCCTTCTGGACCCACCGGAAGTCAGGAAACAGGCTGTTTCCAGGCCTCCAGAGGGCCTCTGGGAGAGTGGGGAAGGCTGTTTTCACCCTCTCCAGGCTCCTAGAAAGGCTTTGGAGTCTGGGGAGGGCAAAAAAATGGCCTACTGGGCCCACCGTGCCATCACATGCCAAAAGCAGGGGGGAACGGGGAGGGTCACCCACAGATGCGTGGGGGGATGGGGCGCATTGAATTATGAGTGTGGGCACGCACACGCGCAATCCCCCCCATTACCCCCTCTTTTGGCACATGATGGCAAAAAGGTTAGCCATCACCGACTTAGGCACCTCCCTGTTGGACCCTGTTAGGCACCTCCCTGTTGCAATGTGCTCCTGATAAGGTTTTGGAAGGTTCAACAGTTCCAGAATGCAGCATTGGGTGCATCTAGTTGTCATATTAATGTACAGGGTCATTTTACTTGCAGAACACTTTCCCAATGGTTTCTGTATGCCCATCATATGAATTAAATATGCTCCAGGTCTCCTTTCTGACACAGTATCATCTGGACAATTCTAAGAAGTGGGCCTTCTATATCAGGGGTCTCCAACCTTGGCAACTTTACGACTTGTAGACTTCAACTCCCAGAATTCCTCAGCCAATGCATGCTGGCTAAGGAATTCTGGGAGTTGAAGTCCACAAGTCGTAAAGTTGCCAAGGTTGGAGACTCCTGTTCTATATTATGCCATCTAGTTTATGGAACAGCCTCACTGATATTTTAGGTAAAATTTAACTAGCCTTTAGGAAAGCTGTGAACACCTAGCTGTTCCCCATGCATTAGGACCAGGCTGTTAAATTGAGAGCTCTGCTGAGGAAACACAGCATAGATGTTGTGGGCCTGAATTCAGGCTTTTGTTTTATTATTACTGATGTTTTGTATCATATACTTATCACCCAACATTCAATTAGACAAATAAGCAACCTTCCAAAATATGTAAATAAATGGTGACAGGGCTTGGAATATCTTATAACAGTGTTGCTTCAAAGGGAGTGGTATAGAGCATGCCATGACAACAGCCAACCAGCTCTTCTCTATCTCTCATAGCAGTGACTACAATGATTATCTCTACTTGGGGGGAGGGGTGCATTATGAAGGAGACAGTTTCAATAAGGACACACACAAAAATGTTTTCAGATACTGTACTGAAAACATAGCTCAACTAAAATAAAAATTTTTCCATGTGGCTGTACTGTGCCTCTGTGCATTGTGATCCCTATTTCTAGGTCCTTTGATTTCACAAGGATTGTTGCCATTCCCAATCATAGTATTTCACTGGGAGTGTTGATACAAGTCATGTAATTCCCTGATATTGATGATCATAGAGAAATTACATTCAGTTGCATTTAATGACAATGCAAATCAGTTTGGCAAATTATAGAATGGAAGTTACAAACAGATGTAGTTTTCAAATTGTTTGACTTCTGCACGTAGAATATGCTCAATGGAATTCTGGGTGATAAACATATGATATAGGCCTATAACTGATCAGATATTTCTAAAATTATAAGAGCGTGGTGGCGCAGGAGACTAAAGCCTGTTATTAACATTCAGCTGCCTGCAATTACTGTAAGTTTGAATCTCATCAGGCTCAAGGTTGACTCAGCCTTCCATCCTTTCTAAGATAGGTCAAATGAGGACCCAGTTTGTGGGGGCAGTAAGCTGGCTTTGTATAAATATACAAAAGTATGAAGGCTATTGCTTAACGCATTGTAAGCCACCCTGAGTCTCCGGACAAGGGCGGCATATAAATCAATTTTTTAAAAAAAATTACCTTCCTGCATTAGCCAATAGGCTTTAAATAGTAAATCAACCAAGGTAGCTTTATCACTAAAACATGGCAATGAAGAACCAAGCTGAATCTCTGCTGTTCCCAAGTTGTATATTAAACAGCACATTGCCGGCATATGAGTGTTGGGAAATCTCAGTAGCTCAGTTAAAGTACCTTCCAGAGTGGCTGTTCAAATGTTATATTCATGTTCTGAATCCTTGTGTTGTCTGTGGTTCTGCTACTTGTCCCATTTACATTTCTACCCATAAAATTCTAGATGCCTGTTTTATCATGAAAAGGCACTGGAATAAAGCAGGGAAAATCAATAGGAAATTAATCAATATGTAAATGGAACATAAGAGCCACTTCCCTCTGTCTCTTCCTCTTATTCTACATAACATTTTGTGAGAATTCAAGTACTATATGCTTGATAGTCTATCATATGGTATGAACTGTTTCATCAAGCACGCACTTCAGATACTTTCTTCTGAGCATAATACCCAGAATGCATTAATATGTGCCATGAGTAGTTGTGGCATAAGTCACATGATGCTACACGGAAAAAGAAAATGAAAACTAGGGAGAATAAGAACAAGTGCAGATGATTTAAGAAGGACAATTGAAGATGATCAAAAAAAAAAAAAACAGCTGACAAGCAGACTGACTGCCATCCAGTCAAAGTGGCAGGTATATACCCAAGATGGAACTTAGGGATGGTCCAAAGTGGCGCTGATATGGTTGACAATGAGTGTTGGCCTGCCAACTTCTGCACCAACCTTTTTGAAATTTCTCATCATCTTTGCCACCACCTGTATCAGCAAGACTGTCACCATCAGGAAAGTCATCAAGGAACACAAAGCAGTTTCTGTGTAGTGATTTGGCAACCAAGGTTTTTTACTGGAAATTGCATGACAACTATGACTGAGAATCGGGCCTACTGAGAATGAACTGCTCAAAATGGATGTTTGCCTTGGAAACTGCTGCAAGGGAAGACAGAATCCACTTGTCTGGATGATGCTTATTTACCTAGGCCATATACAGTGCTTGTTTATTAACTGGCTGCAAGGTTCATACAGCATGGCAAATAGTGTATCCATGATATCTCTATTTTACTTCCCTGAGATTCGGCAGTTGCAAGGAGATACAGTTCATATACTTTTTTTGTTACTGCCAATGGTTACTGCACTCCAGTTAATGGACTCTATAAGTTAAATTCCTTGCTCTGAAGTATTATGGAGGCTTGTATGTTCCTTGGAGACTCCACAGTTACCTATAGGCGTATATCCATTCCACTAACATTAGTCTATAACAGATATAGTGTTAACTCATTAAATCCTTCCTAGACTGCCTACTGTTTGACAGCAGCTTAATAAATGCATTTTCAAGCATTTCCAAAATATTGGATGGCTAAAAGGCTCATTAGTGCTATTTTGGCATGTGGCAGGTTGCAGAGAAGAAAGCCTCATTCCTTCCTGTGTTGCCATGCATGACATTTCCAAGAGCAAGGGATATCTCATCCCTCCAATCAGCACAGAAGTATCTGATCTAGCAAAACCACAGAGTCTTCTAATGTGGACTTTTATCCATACTCAGTTGGTTTCAATCATTGTCTTTCTTGACTGATAGTTCTCTTGGTGGTGGAGTTGAGCTGCTTAAGCAGGAAGGCCAGTACAGCAGCAACAAACTCAACTTCTCCTTAGAGCTCAGCTTCAACCACAGGATTTCTCTATCTAATCATCTGCAGCACAAAGCCCCTGAAAGCCATTATGACTTTATTGAATTATATGCTTACACCCTTATTATGGGGTCATGCCTGATGCCAGACTTAAAACCCAGTTGGGCATATCTCTGACTGATCTAGTGAAACCACAGAGAGACCTTTATTTCCCATGTCACAAGTGCCGTGTGATAGAAGACAGGTCAATACTGAGTGCCTTTTCATATCTGACTTGGGTGATCTTTTAAAATCAACACTATTCTCCTTTGCTATATGGTGAGATTATCTGGTTCTGCTCATTATTCATTGTTGCCAAACATTTTCAAGGCTGTAATAATAGTGGACAGCATGATTGGTTTATTGCCCAACAAGAAGTCCATGAAAACATACAATGCCAAGTATTATAATATTTCATTAAGTGATATTGCAATTGAGTGGAAACTGTTGCTCCTGGATGCATTGGCAGCTGTACCTGCTCAATGTGATTCATAGAAGCTATATCCAGTGCCCTCCCCTTCTAAGGAAAAGCAGAATGCATTTATTTCTATCTGGACTCTCTCATAGGTCATGACCCCTGCTTGTATGGCCACACAATGCAATACCAACCTTTGCCAGAATGATAATATGTCCTTGTGGCAATTCCATTAGGAGAATTGTTGTTGTTCCAGCTCCAGCAATCCAATGCCCAGTTCAGAGTCCCAAACACCTGAATTCTCTGAATCCAGACCACTCTGCTGAATCATGAGTAAACATATGGTATGAAATACTGTGGCACAGGTCAGAGACACCAGCAGAGAGAACAAAGTAATGAGATAACAGTTTATTAACAGAAATGATTGGTATTAATGTAAACTGTGGAGGGGGAAGAGGCTAGACAAAGTTCTTGATTGTTCCTCATAATTCGCATCAGATTTGATCCTCCAATCCAGTTGTCAAGGAAACCCACATGATCCAAGTTGTTACCTGTGCACTCACCTTCATTTCCTGGATGTTGAAGTTGCTCTTTAACAGCAAAATGCTCCTGTAGTAAATGTACTAAAACAATAAATGAAAACTGATCTTGTTCACAAGCATCTGCATGCAGCAAGTATCTGTATTAGGATGGGATGGGAGGATGAAGTAGTGTTTTCTTACACATACACAAAGAGAGAGAGAGGGAGAGAATGGGATATCAATACCATACTGTTGACATTGCTCTAATAGATGACATCACCCAGTGACTTCATGTAGATATTAAACAATTAGAACTAACCTGAGATGGGAGGCAACCCAATACCAACCACTCTCAATCTCCTTAGTTTATCCAGACAGATAAAATGATTGATTGATATTGAACATTGGTGAGATATAGAATAAGGATTGTTGCATCTTCCCATCCCAGGTCCTACAGAAGTCATCAACAAATGTGGTTGTCCTCTCAGTCTGGCTGGAAACACAACTAAAAAATGCACTGTGAAAGACTCTGTGAAGCTGCAGCCTAACCAACTTTTAACAATCTTCCCAAAAAGGAAATGGACACTAGACAAATTATCCAGGACTCTTGGATCTAGCAATAGCCTCTTGAGAGAGGATGCATCCCAGCTTCCATTAAGAAAGGTGAAACCACCCCTTCCTTCACAGAGAAAGTTACCAGTCCATAACTTTCAACCATATGTTAGTCCTTAGAAAGCCTTCTTTAATGAGAGGCATGAATCTAACAGGTGGCAAGGCTAACAGTCCAAGGACTCTCTCTATTTCTTAAGGATTTCCAGAATGAAACTCTTTCCAGGTAACTGATCAACACTATTCCTCAGTGATCTCAGTCCAACTATGAACCTAAAGTCCAAACCATCCCTCATGTAAAGCAGCCCTATGGTTTTCCTCCCCAGTAAAGAAATCGCATCCCAAAACAGGAGTTCATGCATGGGGGAGTGCCAGAAACTGGAAGAGCAGATCAGCTGAGCTTCCAGTTTCAAGCATGTGCATGCACACTGGTCACCTGGTTTTCTGATTTCTGATGCACACATGCGTCCCTGTGAAGACCAGCTGCCAGAAACTGGAAGCGCATTGGGTGATGGCTGGCATGCCCGCAGATAGCTCTGCATGCCACATCTGGCACGTGTGCCATAGTTTAACCATCACGGCCCTATACCATTTCAGACAAGTGATTGCCTATCTCTTCTTGAAAACCTCCAGCACTCACAACTTGGAGCATCCACAACTTCTGGAGACAATTTGTTTCACTGATTAATTATTCTAACTGTCAAAAGATTTTTCTAGGTTGGTTCTGTCCTTAATTAGTTTCCATCCATTGCTTCTTGTCCTGCCTTGGAGAATAGATTGACCCCCTCTTCTTTGTGGCAGCCCCTTAGAAAATGCTATTATGTCACCCCTAGTTAAACTATACAGTACATACCCAATTCCTGCAACTGTTCATATAATTACTTTTAGCTAATTGTATTTCAGTGTACATGTCTTTGATATGTGTTGGATAACCAGTCATTATGTGTTATCCAAATATTCTAATTGATTTATGTGGCCATTAATGGCATCAACTTAAAAATAATTTATTTTCTTTTTTATTGCAATTAAAAGGATGTTCTGGATCAGTAAAACTTTTCTACTTTGTACTTTAGGTGAATATATCCTGTACTTTAATTTTTTTTCTGTGTGTGCTTGGATGAAATAGTAGTTAATTAGCATTCTATGCTCTGAAGAAGGAGGTGGTGGTGTTAATATCTGACAGAGGGTAGAAATTAACAGTGATCAACACCAAAACTGGAAGTGGAATTGGAAACTAATGCCAGCTGTATGCACAGAAGCTTTAAAGGTGATGTAAAGGTACAGCCAATTTCCCCCCCCCCTGAAATGTAAAATAAATTTGCCTATTAATTAGCAATTAATGGGCAAACTATATGTCAAGCAGATTTTTCTTACAGTGTTTTACTACCACCTCTGAGCACTTGCTGCCTAAGATAACTGCTTATATTAGCCTCATGGTAAACCTGTTTTTGGGGGAGACTTTCAGGGAGCAGCAGCAGCAACAACAACAACAACATTGTCTTTTGCATAAAAATGAAAACATTTCTGACAAGAAAATAAAAATATGAAAGGCTATACTTGACCAGATCAAAGTCTTATCAAGTCTAGCATCCTCTTTCACACAATGCCATCATATGCTTTGTGGAAATTTTTCTTATTCTTATTTGCCAACAAACAGCATTTATAAGTTAAATGTTGCCTCTGATATTAGAAGTAATTTATTTGCTGGCAAGTAATACTCCAGTACTGCAGGATTGGGATTACTAGTGCTTAATGAAATAAAACTAGAAAGAAATATTACTTTAAAATGAGAAAGCTAAGATCAGATCTAATTCATAGAGTCCTTGCAATTCAAGTAAATTCATTGATTTATGGCAGGCCTTCTCTAGCCTAGTGTCACCAGATGTGTTTGCTGGGAATTCTCAATAACCATGCTAGTGTGTTGCGCTGTATCAAGAATCAGAGGCAGAAGATTAGAATGGCTTATTTACAAATGCATGAAGATTTCCCCTCCCCTAAGGAACATGGCTGGCTTTTGTGTCACTTTCCTTTGTACATCATTCATGTTAACTCTAGTATTTAAAGAGTCCCTGCTCACCAATCAGTGCAGCAACTGAAATATGCAGCTGCATTCCAAAATAGCTTCAAGCTCTAGGCAATGTTGAATTTCTGGAATTTCTAAATCATATTGGAAAAAAGGATGTTGTTACTTTAATTTGCTACAAGTTGTCAGCTCAAAAAAACAAAAAACAAAAAACCCACAATGATACCCTTTGCAACGGGATATATGTGAGAAACAGTACATTGAAATATATAAGACCTGTGTTGCTCGAAGCTTCAAAATATAAGGGAGAAATTTTTAATTCAATGTCACAGAAAAAAACAAAAAACACAAAACACGATGGCTTAGTTTGTGCCAAAGACTGCATGAAGCCAAGCCATGGCTCACAGCACTTGCCAGCCATTGGCTAAGCTGGTGCCTATTTTTTTTTCACAGAGTGACCGTCAAGATTCCAGGAAATCTGTGGACAGGAAAGACACATAATTGTTTCCTTCTTTAAGAAGGGCAGCATGACACACTAAAGCTCAGGCTATGAACTCATCTCTAATTTTATTACACTGTGTGTTCTGTGCTGCAAGTTTCAGTAAAAAAAGAAAACGAAGTGCAGAAGAAACTTTCTCTGCCCAGAAGCTGATCTGCAAATGTGCCACCACTTCACAATAACAGCCTCATACGTTCAACATATTAATTAGTATGCCTCAGTGTGTTTTAAAGAAGTTATCTTATTTATATTGTACCGAATACAGAACAGTCTTACCCAAGAAGCATAATCTTTTCTCTAAACATTCGGAATATAATAAAACTATCCCATGTAATAAAAACAAAATGCAAATACTGATTGCCCAAATTACAGTTTGCAGAAAACAGGAGGCACGGTGGCTCAGGAAGAGAACAGACTCCAGAAGAACAAAGAATGAATATGTCTAATGAAACAAACTCATTAGCACAAGCAGGGGATTTTTTTTTTTCCCAGCAAAAAGGTTGGAGAGGAAAGCAAAACTAGATCCAGCCAAAATAACTTGGATTCTTCCCCCAAATACATAAATATGATAATTAGAACTGTAATTTGAGGCAGGGCAGAAAAGGAAGGACTGCCTTCTCATTTTAAAAAAAGGCATGTGATCTCCTAGATCCTCTCTTTACATGTGTTTCTGTTGCATCTTTTTTTTTTACAACATAATTATTCTCATTTGGATTTGTAAATGCAAAAGTTATACATGCTCTTTTATAGGAGTACAGGTTATAGTTTCACATATAATACCAAAAACTGGACATTTCACTCTTCTTTTTTGTAACTGTGTTAGTAGAATAGAATAGAATAGAATAGAATAGAATAGAATAGAATAGAATAGAATAGAATAGAATAGAATAGAATAGAATAGAATAGAATTCTTTATTGGCCAAGTATGTTTGGACACACAAGGAATTTGTCTTTGGTGCATATGCTCTCAGTGTACATAAACAGGAAAAAAGAAAAAAAATCATTAAGAATCATAAGATACAACACTTAGTGATAGTCATAGGTTACTAATAATCAATCAAATCATATTAGGAAACAAACAGAACAATATAAATAGTAAAAATACAAGCAACATGGTTATAGTCATAAGTGGGAGGAGATAGGTCTGATGGCGAACCTGTAACATGCAGAGCCATCTCTGCCAGCACATGAGCCATTGCCCTAGGTCAGCTTCACCACACATGCATGCGTGCCTTCCACCGGCTAGCTGATTTTTGTGGTCTCTGTGGAGATGTGCGCACATGGGACCTCATGGGACAAAAACTGGGTGTGCAGGGCGAGTATTGCATTATCGGTGTGGGCATGCACACACGCATTATTGCACACACATGCACACTTTCGGCCCCCAAGGAAAAAAAGGTTAGCCATCACTGAAATAGGTAATAGGAAGGATGAGAATAATAATAATAATACAGTCTTAGTAAATAGTTTGACAATCTTATGGGAATTAGTTGTTTAACAGAGTGATGACATTCACGAAAAAATTCTCCTTGTGTCTAGTTGTTCTGGTGTGTAGTGCTCTATAACCTCGTTTTGAGGGTAGAAGTTGAATCAATTTATGTCCAGGATGTGAGGGGTCCGTAGATATTTTCACAGCCCTCTTTTTGACTCGTGCAGTATACAGGTCCTCAATGGAAGGCAGGTTGGTAGTAATTGTTTTTCCTACAGTTCTAATTATCTGTCGAAGTCTGTGTTTGTCTTGTTTGATTGCAGAGCCAAACCAGGCAGTTATAGTCTGGTTTATAATCAATGAATCAATCCAATTTCTGAATCTCCATGTGATCAATTCTTGGGGTGTTTTCAGGCACAATTGATATAATTACCCCCCCCCCCCTTTCATAACTAGAAAGAACAAATAATGGAAAAAAATCAGTTACCAAATAAACATAACAACATCTGAATTTCTCAACATAAAGTTCTGTGAATGAGCCAGAACGTTCACATTATCTTTGCCTGAAAATATTCTCTGGGCTGACTCACAATCGCTTTCAAAAGTTTGCAAAAGCCTTGTTTTTTTGTAAAGTGATGCAACAGCTTATGCAAGTAGAAGGACCTTGTAACTATTAATAATGTGAACAAGTATAACACTTCAGACATTATTATAGTGCCTTCATTTTAGTTGAGTCAGGATTTAAAGTACTGTAACTCTATAAGAAAATATCCTACTTTTTATCTGGGTTGTCCATCAGGAATGAATAGAATTTCAACTCCTCCAGCACTGTGTTCAAACAAAGTAATGAAACAAAGATAATTGCACAGAGCACTAATTTGTTTCTTTTCCTACTCTTCTTATTAGCTAAAGCAGTACACAAGACTTTTTATTCTACCAGCAGTTCACACAGGTTGAGGTCACGGATGGAAAAACTGCTCACAGCTGTATTATAGCATTTGGCACAATAAAAAGAGAAACATTTCAAAAATATGAGGAAACTTTGCCCCATGCACATCCTGACTTTTTATGATGGAAAAGAATTGCAGGCCACCTGGCCACACTTGGTCTATAAGGCTTATCTTGTAGGTTTGCATTATAACAGAGATGGATGAATGCAAACTCCGACTATGTTAGAGAATAACAGAGTTTAAGTAAATTATTAAAACCTCAAAAAAGAAATGTATAACAGGTACGTTTTACTTTCTTCGTTAGATAAAAAAAAAAGCTGAAGAATTGTGTCTCTGAAATACATCACCTTTTAGCAGATCATTGCAACAATACCTGATTGCAACCATCTCAAATTATAGGAGCTTGCTGAAAATCAATACACTCCCAGGTTTGTTAATGTTAATTGAAATGTTGCAAAACTCTCTTTGTGAATGGAAATCAGCATAGGCGGAGACTTTTCTGGTAGAAGTCAGTCCTGACAGCATTGTGATTCATCTTTGCATTTTCCTTCTCTGCCAAAGAGCAAATTTCGAGATAGTTCTATTATCATGGGACACAACTGACAATATCCAAGATCTGACTGCAGAATTGGTTTTCAGAGGCACTCTGGGAAATGAAGTCATGGAAGAGACAGCTAAAATGCTATTGGAGAAGGACAAAGAGCAAGTCCAGTAGAGCATAGATAAGAGCGTGTATTAAAGTCTACCTGGCAATAAGGGCTGGGAAACATGCTTATTTCTTCACCCTTTTTGCAACCACAGTGCCATGTAATCCTGCTTCAGATCACTTGGCTGCTCTTGGGTAATAAGAGATTATGAAGGTATATTGGAATGGCAGGAGACAGGACAAAGAGCAACAGAGTAGACAATGGTTAGATAAGGGGCAGCTGAGTCCACAAAGAAATAGTGGACATTGCCAATTTCTCAGAAGTCACCCCATCTAGTTTCTTGGACTATAAAGAGCAAGAAGAGAAAATACTGTGAGACTTGTAAAATTATGTTAAATGATAAATTTACAATAAAGTTAGACCTAATACTCCTGAGGGTGCTTCCTATTTGGACTACCTTGCAAAGTGGATAGCAGGTTTGATGTGAGGATTATTATCAGCATCTGATGGTTGCTCAGATCTGCTTGGAGTTGGATTCTATCTGAGATGGCCCATAGTGATAACTATGACTCTGTCTTGTCTAATTACCTGGGCTGAGCTTAATCTAATTACCCCCAAGAAATGGAGAGTATCCTTAGGATGCTGCATCATGCTTCTGGATTACCTCTGGCAGGCTCAGAATGAAGGCAGTGGATCCATTCTATCCTTCTTAATCATAATATTCAGTTCAAGCTCAGGGGCTTGGGACTGGGAGGCACAGTTCTTCAGTGATTTTCCTCCTTTTCCAAGGTTGTTTGCAGTCAGTGTTGGTGGGAGGGAGAGGTCCAGCCTCAACCTCTGTTATGTTGGGTACCACCCAGTGGTAGGTTTCAAAATTTTTTACTACCGGTTCTGTGGGTGTGGCTTGGTGGGCATGGCAGGGGAAGGATACTATAAAATCTCCATTCCCATCCTACTCCAGGAGAAGGTTATTGCAAAATCCCCATTTCCTCCCAATCAGCTGGGACTTGGGAGGAAGAGAATAGATGGGGGCAGGACCAATCAGAATTTTTACTACTGGTTCTCCGAACTACTCAAAATTTCCGCTACCGGTTCTCCAAAACTGGTCAGAACCTGCTGAAACCCACCTCTGGCACCACCCCTGCTTCTATTTAACATTTACAAAATACCTCTGAAACAGAGGTATTTTGCCTTTTGTGACCTCCTGACAAACAAAGTCAATGGGGAAACCAGATTCACTTAACCATGTTATTAATTTAATAACTTAAGTGATTCACTTAACAAATGGGGCAAGAAAAATGGGCCAAAACTCACTTAACAAATTTCTCACTTAACAAGATAAACTTTGGGCTCAATTGTGGTTGTAAGTTGAGAACTTCCTGTATTTTTCTTCCCATTCCATATGTTGGAGAGCCCAGATCCCATAAGTGGGAGAATGTCATTGTGAGCCCTAAGAAATATAGAGCCCTTCTCTATAATGGCATCTGTCCTAGGAAACAGTTTCTCCCCAGAAATACAGACAATATCAATTTGGAAAGGCTTACTGGCCTTTCCAAAGGCTGTAAAAACCCAGTAGCTCCTCTAGGCATTGAGATCAGGCAGTTAATTTGGGGGCTCCAATACAGATGTATGGTTCAGTTTTTTGTATTTTTAATGGGAGGGTTTCAGCCATTCTCTGAATTTGCATTTTATTATGAGTGATTTTTATACGGTATTTTCACTATCCAGCTATTTGTCAGGTAAGATGTCTGGCTTTACAAATTTGTTTAATAAATAATAAATAATAAATGGCAGCTGTGATGTAATCCATTTTACCAAATGTATTGATGTCAAATATATCTGTTTCCCTCCATTTTAGTGAAATGCATTTGTTGTTGTTTGTTTGAACGTCAGGAGCAAATTAAGAAGAAACATATAATTTTGCCTGTTGAAGAGAGCAAATGGAAGATGCTTTCTCGGCTTTCAGCCGAAAGGAAACCAGAGAGCTCCACCTGCTGGATAAACCTCATAATGGACAAACAAATCTTTCCACGCTTGGTGAAATCAATATATAGGATGAAAGAATTTGCTGTTTTGCACAGTAATTCTTTTACTGCTCACCATTTTCTTAAAGTTATCATGTGATAATTTCCAACCTACTACTTTGTAGTGTTTCCCAGAACTGCTGTAGCAATTAATTTTTAAAAGTTTTTATTTATTTCCTCATTATTAGACATACATCTATGTCAGAGGTGGGTTTCAGCAGGTGCTGACCAGTTCTGGAGAACCGGTAGCAGAAATTTTGAGCAGTTCAGAGAACCTGTAGTAAAAATTCTGACTGGCCCCATCCCCATCTATTCTCTGCCTCCCAAGTCCCAGCTGATCAGGAGGAAATGGGGATTTTGCAGTAATCTTCCCCTGGATTAGGGAGGGAATGGAGATTTTACAGTATCCTTCCCCTGCCACACCCACCAAGCCACACCCACAGAACCAATAGTAAAAAATTTAAAAACCCATCACTGATCTATGCTCCCCAAATCATATCTCTTTAAATAGTTTACATGATGACATATAGGTAGTCTTTGATTTAGGAGCACAATCTGTTTAGAATTTCTATTGCTGAGCAAAGCAGTTGTTAAATGAGTCATGCCTTAAAATTATGACTTTTGCCATGGTTCTTAAGCCAATCGCTGCAGTTGCTAATGAATCATCTGGTAAGAGGAAGCCAGATAAATTAATCTGGCTTCCTCTATTGACTGCTTGTCAGAAGCTGGCTGGAAAAATTGCAAATGGTGATCACATGACCCTTGAACTCTGCAACCACTGTAAATCCAGGCTGGTTGCCAAGCGCCTGAAATTTTGATAACACGAGTCATGTTACATGATGGATGCTATGAGAGTCATGAGTATGGGGACCTGTTATAAAACCCCTTTTTCCAGTGCTATTGAAACTTTGAACAGTTGCTAAATGAAGGGCTGTAAACTGAGGATTACCTATACTATATGTTGTATATTAAAACAAGTAGTTAATCAAAATTGCCATAGTATTAACTATGTGATACTATTAATAGGATACTATTAATCTAGGATGAAAAATCAGTTTTAACTAGATAGCCACTTATGCATTCCGTCTGCCAGAAAAGAGAAATAAGGGATCCTTGGTGCTCACTGTTGTGGCCCGCCAGCGGCCAGAGGAGCTGGTGGCAGACTCAGGCAGTGAGGAGATTGGGGAGGAACATGGACCAGTCCTGGGAAGGCTCTGATGAGTGCTCTGTGTTGGAGGCAGAGATAGGGCTAGGACCATCCGACAGTTGTCAGCTGCCTTTGGAGTCGGACATCAGTGGGGCAGAAGAACAGCTGGAGCCTGTTTTCAGTGTGTGCATGGGCAGAGCTGCCAGGGAACAGCTAAGGAACAAGGGTTGACTCAGGAGTAAAGCCACAGGTGGACGGTGAATGGGCCCTCCCACAGGGAATAAAGAGGAGCGAAAGGGGAGGGGAATTTGCAGGACACAATTAGTTCAATTCATTGGAGTGAAGATCTGTTCCTGACTTCTTGCCAAGTATTGTCTGCTACAGAGTTGTGTTTGGAAGATATCGACCTGGCAGCTCTCCATGCCTTAGTAGTTATGAAATCTCTTGAAAGATTGCTAGCTGGGACTTTGCTGGAAAGCAATTCCCTTTAAACTAAATAAAAGGGGTTTTATCGGGACGAGGAGTTGGCTTTGTGCTTTTGGGAAGTCTAGGTCAGAACAGTCCCTGAGCTTTCTTGCTTTCTTGCAAACTTTTCCTTACCCACACTAACATCATCAGAGCTAGTGATGTGCTAGACTAGCACTTTTGAGGTTATCTTGTGTGGGTAATGAAATGTCTGTGAGAACACAAGCAAGCTCAGAGAGCACTAAGGGCCCCTCATGTCAATCCTGAGCTACAAATATTCTCCTTTATTAGAAAAGAGAAACGCAGAAAATTCTGGTCACATTTGTGGTCGTAAATCTGTGGTTCAGTTTTATAAAAAATAGAAATTTTCTTAGTAAAGTGTGTTACTTTAATAATACTTACTCATTTCCAGGCTCTGTTGTAATTATAGTTACTGCTTTTAGTTGCCAGCTCACATTGCTGTTAAATTGGCAAGTTCGTCTGTTTCTAGAATGCTGATGTTAGATATTCTGTGTTAGAATATCAGCTCCCACTCTGTCTTCTAGGAAATACACTTTCATTTCTGACATCAGTACTGTTGTTTATTTTCAGGCAGTAAGAACAAACAGGAATTCTAGGAATCATCCAGGTTTAATTTCTGTAGAAGAGGCCTATATGTTTCTGTAATATAAAACTGTATAATATAAACATAAAATCAGAATTCATGATTCTTAGACATTTCTATTTCCTGTTACCCTAGAAATCCTAGAAGAATTACATTGTGGCATGGGGTGATTTACAAACTTTATGCCCCAATACTAACTAGATGCTAACTCACAAGACTTCTTTGTTTTTATTCTAGACTTAATGAATACATTACAGAACTAGATATTAAATGCTTAACTTGATAAACCAAGTCGATCTATTCCAGTACTTGCTTCTTTCGTGATTGTAAAAAAGGTCTCAAGTAAAATTTTGCACTTTTTAATGTGATTACTTTGCACATAGCACTAGATGGCATTGTTCCTTTTGAACAAGTTACTAGCAATCTGATTATGTTCAAGGCCTGCTAAAACTTCAGCTGTCTTGAAATAATAGGCAAAACATGGGACTTTTTTCAACGTTGACCTTTGAGCTAAATATTAAAGATGTTTAATTGCTTAATCTTTGATTAACTATGCATAAAATACAGAGTTTCTAAATATAATTCAATATATATTTTTCTTTCAAAACATTATTGATCTTTAACTGATCAGCTAAAGAAACACAACATTTCTCCTCAAAGAAAGTCATATTTGAGTAATCACAAAGTGATATTTACACTTCCGTTTGTAATTCAACCTTGAGATTTGTGATTCAGAATTAAATGTAAATTTGAACTAAATACATACAGCTAAAGTATTTTCTGAAAGCATAGTTTATTTATTATAATTATTATTACACTTCTCCTGTCTTTCCCCAGGCATGAATGACATGTTCTGAATTTGATATTAAGGCTCCAAGTGGCCATTTATGAATTAAGAAATTGTCCAGTTAAGGGAACAGAGGCTATTGGCAGAATATTGGATATATGATCTACCACATCCCTAATTGAAAAAAAAAAAGATATTTTTTAATGCTGGTAGATCTTAAATCTTCCAACATTGTCACTTACTGACTTTAAGTGGGTGGGTTGTAAGACGAACCATTCTAAAGAAGAGACTGGAGTCACAAATATCTTTTGTACTCATTTTCACTTACTGATGCTCCCTGCATCCCAATAGAATAATGAGATATATGGAAATACCCCAACTTTCAGGATAGCATCAACATTTCTCTTAATGATTTGGACTTGCTCAATAAGCAAGTCCAATTCAGTGGTATAATACAGTATACAGTTAATTACACCAGTTTTCACAATAGCATTGCTAGCTGGGAATGCCAAGAGCTGTAGGAGTTGGGGCCATAATTTAGAGCCTCAAAATCAATTTTTCTCCCAGTTCTCTGAGTTCTCATGTAGATAATAGTAGGTTATGGAACAGAAACAGAGTTTTGGCATCTGGCCATTTAATCCTCCTACATAGGATAATTCATTCTAGAATTTACTGTAATTTTATTTGGACAATTAAATTCTAGCCATTATCATCTTCTTTTAACGACCGCCATAATCCAGGGGTGAAATGCTACCGGTTCGGGTTAACCGGTAGTGATGAAAACTACCGGTTCAGGTGAACCAGTAGTAAAAAAACGCTACTTGTTAGGAATTGAGAATAAGGATGTTTCTCAACTGGTTAGGAACTGTAGGAAGTGAGAATAAGGATGTTTCTCAACATCCAACGTATATAGACGACTGAGATAAGCAACTTCCATATATTTGAAATTCAGGGTTGAGTAGTATTTTCTTTCTCATTGAAGTTGATTATCTAAAATATATTGCTTCTCTGTCCACCCTATGTGTAAATTTGCTTCCAGTTGGCTTCCAGCTTTGTTTGCAAAAAATCAGTCCTTGGGTTTTCAAGGGCATATGACACTTTTTTTTTTAATGAGAATCCTGGGGTGCACAGCACTCTATTCCCATAATTTGGCATTTGGCAAACAGACTGTCAGATTGTTCTCCTGGGTTGCACTGTCTTAATTACACTGCCCCTGATGTACATATATTGGGATAATTAAAATGGTAATAAACATGATTTCAGATGTATGGTTCTGGAACTCTATCACCGGGTCCTCTTCGGCCTTATTGGCTGCCTAATATCAACAGCAACAGTGAAGTGGGAGCTGTGCAATTAAGATGCCTCTGTCAGTGAGCTCAGTGTACTCTGGTGCCCAGGGCTGCTTCATTTACCAGTTTTGCTAAATCAAATGACCCTGTTTCCCAAAACCAAGCCCATTCAGAACAGCCCCATACATAGTATAAGTGGCATCAGTTTGCCTGCTGAGAAATATTTCTATAGTACCAACATTTGTCTAGAATTCATGTGGCAGAGCTGAGCCTGCAAAATACAAAAGATTACAAATATTGCAAGAACTGGGCGGTGAATGTTAATCCCATAAATTTCAATTCAATGTCCGTAAAGAATCTCATTCACAATAACAAGCACGGCTTGGGGCCATAGATTTAATTTAACAGCCATTCTCCAAGTATCCATTAAAAGTGCTAATATATTCAGCCATTTCCTGTCTAATAATTTTTACAGCTTGAATCAGAGCTTAGTACAAATATTATTTTCTCTGAAAGCCTAACACATAATGTTTTCTTATCAAGTTCAGCTTTTTCTGCTCCTGAAGATTCACTATCATTAATGGAAAGTATAAGATATATATTTTTCATATACAGGTACTCCTCGAATTATGACCACAATTGAGTCCAAAAATTTATGTTGCTAAGTGAAACATTTGTTAAATGAGTTTGCCCAATTTTATGACTTTTCTTGCCATCGTTGTTAAAGGAATAATTGTATTTGTTAGTAACATGTTAAGTGAATCTGGATTTCCCATTGACTTTGCTTGCCAGAAGGTTGGAAAAGCTGATCACATGACCCCACAGGACAGTCCAACTGTTGTGACTTTGAATGGTCACTAAATGAACTGTTGTAAATCAAGGATAACCTGTATTGTATAGTTGTTTTCCTCAATGCCATTCTTTCTAATATTTCACTGACTTTATCTCCATTCAACTTCAGTTAATATTGTTATTGACTGGAATTGTATCTTAATGCATGGATTACATTCCTGTGTCTCTGAGGTTGGAGAAGATGCTTCAATACTGGAAGGCAGAATATAACATTCCATCTCATTTGTTTATGAAAGAACCCATTTGTATCACTGAGCTCTTGTGTTGGGGCAGACTACACATATTGTGAAAGGAAGGAAGGAAGGAAGGAAGGAAGGAAGGAAGGGAAAAATCTTCAAAGTTGGAAACAGTAAGATATATAGTCGGGAAGAGTTGATTTAATACATCTAAATCTCTTCTTCCCCACACCTTCCAATGCCCACAATCTGGAATAAAAACCAGACAATTCATTGAATGCTTTAAAATGTATTTTCCTTGAATACCTGTTCAAGGAACCTGTTATTGTTTACATATTATTATTGTTGTTTAAGCTAGTAGGTAACAAACAAACAAAAAAGCTCATCGTTGATCTTACTGTTCTGTCAACTTTGGATGTATTAGATCAACAGGAGTTGTAGTTCTATGTTAAAGCAATGCAAATCTCCATACTAATAGATTTCTTTAATCTTTTTAAAATTCTTAAATCATTCTTTGAGGCAAAAATATTGTAATTTTTTTTTCTTACTGAAATGCAATGCTATTACAGGTTATAGCAGGCTAAAAGAGTATTAAAAGATTACAACATCAGTTTAGTATGGCACAGTATTTACATAATCAGATCATTAACATATTTATACATGAAGCTTATAAAGAAAATAGCTTAACAGGTTTATCTGAACTGGCATGTAGGAAGAAACTAATCTTATATTTAATTGTGTGTATCTCATGTAAAATACAAGCTTTGAAGACATCACGAGAAGAGCTAGCTCTCCAAAGAAGGTTCTAATGTTGGGAAAGGAGGAAAGAAAGAGAATGACCAGCAAATGTATTAGAAAAATATATCTATTTGAATATTTGCATTAACTATATATAGAATTGTAATTACTTACTGTTAAAATTATATACTGTTTCTTCTCCGTTGTCATATTTAACTTCACTTTTTAAAATTCACCTTTTCTTTTTCTTTTCTGATTTATTTATTTATTTATTTATTTACTTACTTACTTATTTATTTGTTCGATTTATATATGCCTCCCTTCTCCGGAGACTCAGGGCGGCTTACAATGCATTAAGCAATATCCTTCATACTTTTGTATATACCTGCTTAGTCAGGCTTTTTGGCCCCCCTGAGCACTATTCTATTTTATAAAAAAATCAGTTTATTGCCCCCACAAACTGGGTCCTCATTTTACCTACCTTGAAAGGATGGAAGGCTGAGTCAACCTTGAGCCTAGTGAGAATTGAACTCGCAGTAATTGCAGGCAGCTGGAAGCTAAGTACTACTTTAACAGCAGCCGTTTAGTCTACTGCACCACCAAGACTCTTTTTTTCCCTTTCTTTTTCTTTTTTCTTTTTTTTTCTTTTTTCGTGTAATTCACTTGGAGCGTGGAGGGTGTTTCTAATGTTCTGATAAAACTTCTTTTGCTGACAAAAATGACATTGAGATTATTTCAACTATCTTTTTTCCCCTGGGTTCCAACCATTAACCTCTTTGGATTTTGAAAGAACAGTAACGTAAGTTGTAATAGATTTCCACCTTTGAGAATTTTTTAAGTAGTTGAACTGTGCTTGCATTTTTGTGAGTTGGCCAGGCAGAACAGCTGGAAAAGTCTGAGCTACTTCAGATGGAACAATGATACCTTCATACATTTCACAATGAAGCGTCTTGGTATAGTGATCACAATTACATATCCAATTATATGTATACAGATACTATGTTTCTGTATGTATACAGACTAGTCCTAGTCCTTAGAGTAAGAAAGTGGGTCAAACATTTTCTTTTATGCCAGTGTATTAGACCTTCCACCAAATTTGTCAGAAATTTGTTCCTTGTAAAGGTGGGGACTTAGGGATGCAGTGGCTCAGTGGCTAAGATGCTGAACTTTTCGATCATTGGCAAAGTTAGCAATTCAGCGGTTTGAATCCCTAGTGCCACGTAATGGGGTGAGCTTCTGCCAACCTAGCAGTTCGAAATCATATAAAAATGCAAGTAGAAAAATAGGGACCACCTTTTGTGGGAAGGTAACAGCGGTCCATGTGCCCTTGGCATTTAGTCATGCTGGCCACATGACCAAAGAGACGTCTTTGGACAATGCTGGCTCTTTGGCTTTGAAACTGAGATGAGCACCACCCTCTAGAGTCAGGAACAACTAACATGTGCGCGAGGGGAACCTTTACCTTAAAGGTGGGGAAACTTAGGAAGTCTTTCAAAAGATACTTCCAGTTAGACTTATCACAAGGGTGGTTTCTCTCTTTTTATAAAATAGCTTCACCGCTGTTATCATTCCTTGCACTTCCTTGCATCATCCAGAAGCAAGGATCCAGAACTCAAATATACATCTACAGTCCTGCTAGAGAATGCAAGAATGTAACTGAGATGGGGTCAAATTAAAATGAAACTAACTCATTAAAAGGATGGTTTCTTTTTTCAAATCACTGCTGAATCCTTAAGTCTATCTATTTAATCCTCAAACATACTTGAATATAAAGACTAGCATAGGACAGCTGTAGCCTCATTTATGGCCTCCACGGTTAGAATACTTCATAGCCTTTTGACATTTCAATACATGATCAAGAGGGGGCAACATTATCCCTAAAGTAGGACAAATAAAGTGATCTGTGATCACAGAATCTTTTCTTTCTAGGAAAAAACCTGCACCATTAAATGGCATTTAAGAACAGCATTCATTTTAAACGCTTTTTAATGTGTCTGTATATGGAGATAGAGCCTGATTTACACCTTTGACTTGCTAAGGACAATTTATTTCACATCTATAAATAAAGCTAAGATCCTTTTGGTTGTGTCAACTCATGATTCCTTAACCTTCTTTTATACAAGCTGATGGGTGTGGCAGCTGTCTTTATTCATTAAGGTAATGGCCAGGGCTGGAGACTGGGCAACAAAATCTAAAGTAGCAGATGTGCACTTCTTTTGTAACAAGGAATCCAGGTGCAAATATGCATGGAAGAAGGGGGTGTAGTAGTGAAAAAGAATTTGTGGGAGGATGCCCTGCTTTTAATTAATATTATATGAACATGTACTCCAGTACAAAAATGATACAGGTACATGAGAAACAATCAGTTAATGGAAATAAAGGATGAATTTTGGCATATTATTAATGTGGATCTTAAGCGTGAAGCAGACTGGTTTTTAAGGCTCAGCTCATTCCAGCAAGATTATAATTTGTTTTGTGTTTGTGTGTGTAAATATATATATCTCATTGTCATAACATTTTTTCTTAGTTCTAAGTTGGATCTCTCTTCAGTGATTGTCTACCCATTACTTCTGTCCTGCCTTCAGATGCTTTGGAGAATAGGTCAATGTTATTTATTTAAAAATACATACAGCAAAAAATGTTGGACAGCTAACGGTTAAATGCAAACATAACATCAAAATCGAGACACCTAACAAATCAAACACCAAACACACATATACAGTACCAGGCTCTTCAAAAACCTGGTTTGTGCCTGAGGGAGGTCAATATGGTGAAGGCCATTTGCATCTTTTCCGGAGTGGGGAAGCTGGCCAATAATCTTCTAATATGATTTATAAAGGATTATTTAATACATTTTAATACTTAAATTTCTGAAATTAAAGGTTCATCATCCAAGTGATTCAGTCCCAGATTAAGTATTTAGAAATAATAAAATCATCTAGTACTTGCATGCTGTAATTGTTACAGTGAAAGAAAAATTATTTATTTAATTTATATGGCTTCCCAACTCAAATTCATGACTTTGGGCAGCTAACAACAATTAAATGCCATGCAAAAACATAGAACAATACAGTATTAAAAGAACTATTTTATAAATCAAGATAAAAATTGATATTATGCAATAATCACAAAATGAAAATATAGTGAATAAAACGTAAATACTTTCATACAAGACAAAAATCTTTGAATTAATTTTGCATTATAGAATGGTAGTTACATTAAATTGTAATTGTTGATTTAACATTGTTGATGTTCATTTACTTGAAATAAAATATAACAAAAATGGGACAAAATCATTTATATCTAACATCAGTGTATTTTATGACTGTGGATAAACAGAGAAATGTATTGACAGTTAAAAGCCTTTATTGGAAAAGACTATAAAAGAGATGTAAAATGCTGTCATAGTACCTGCTCAAGAAAGATGGGACACTTTTCTCTGGAAAGTTATAGCTAGTATATCTTGTCATATTCTATCATAATGTCCCAATGGCTGTCCCAGTGTAATGGTGAGCAATCCTTGGAAGGCTGAAACAAGAGCAGTAGAATCTTGAAACCATATCTATATGGAGAAAGAAGGAAAGGAGAGAATAAATACATTGTACACATTAGAAATTATTTATTTATTTATTTATTTATTTATTTATTTATTTATTTATTTATTTATTTATTTATTTATTTGTCGCATTTCTATGCCGCCCAACTCCCTGGGGACTCTGGGCAGCTTACAACAAAAAATAATGCGAACAATATACCATAAAAGTTGTTTTAAAAAAACATTAAAAACCCATACACTCCATTTATGGCCAGATCTCTCAAGATTGCAGCAATGAGATCAACGACCCCAGGCCTGCTGGAAAAGCCAGGTCTTCACCGCTTTCCAGAAGGCCAATAGGGTGGGGGTGGTCTGGACCTCAGGAGGTAATTGGTTTCAAAGAGCCGGGGCAGCCATAGAGAAGGCCCTCCCCTATGGGCCTGCCAGCCGACATTGTTTAGCTGACGGGACCCAGAGGAAACCAACTTTGTGGGATCTTACCGGTCATTGGGAGCTATGCAGTAGAAGGCGGTCTCGAAGATAGCCTGGCCTTAAGACATGTAGTCCTTTAAAGGTAATAACCAACACCTTGAATTGTGTCCGGAGACCGATAAGGAGCCAGTGTGGAGAATTGGTGTAATGTGGGTGTATCTAGGTGCACCCACAATAGCTCGTGTGGCTGTATTCTGGACCAACTGTAGTCTCCGAACACTTTTTAAGGGTAGCCCCATCTAGAGCGCATTGCAATAATCCAACAGTGAGGTGACAAGGGCATGAGTGACTGTGAGGAGAGCTCCTGATCTAAATAGGGTCGCAGTTGGTGCACCAGGTGAACCTGTGCAAAAGCCCCTCTAGCCACAGCTGTCAGATGTTGCTCTAATCTTAGCTGTGAGTCTAGAAGGACACCCAGATTGTGAGCCTGTTCTGAGAGGGACAATTTCTCCCCCACCCCAGGACCAGAGATGGGCAATCGACATAGTCTTTAGGAGGCAATACCCACAGCCATTCAGTCTTGTCTGGGTTAAGTCTGAACCTGTTGACTCCCATCCAGATCCTCACAGCCTCCAGGCACCGGCACATCACATCCACTGCATCACTGAACTGGGTATCATCAGCATATTGCTGATATCCCACCTCATATCATCGGATGATTTCACCCAGCAATTTAATGTAGATGTTAAATAGGAGGCGAGAGAGGACCGAGCCCTGAGGCACCCCGCAAATGAGGGGCCTAGGGATCGACCTCTGTCCTCCTACCAACACCAACTGTGACCAACCAGAGAGATAGGAGGAGAACCACTGTAACATGATGCCTCCCACTCCCAGGTCCCTTAGTCATTCCAGAAGGATACCATGGTCAATGGTAGCGAAAGCTGCTGAGTGGTCAAGTAGCACCAAGATAGAGGAATAACCTCCATCTCGGGCTCGCCAGAGATAATCCATCAGTCTGTCCAAGGCAGTTTCGGTGCTGTAGCCAGGCATGAAGTCAGACTGAAAAGGGTCTAGATAATCCATTTCATCCAATGACCTCAGGAGCTGAAGTGCCACCACTTTCTCTACAACCTTTCCCACGAAGGGTAGGTTGGAGACTGGCTGAAAGTTCTTTAATTCTGCTGGATCCATTGTATAGTTATAGCATTTCTTATGCATAGGTTGATTCTCTATTAAGAATGTGAATTCATTGTTTCATTTGAGCACTTATTGCAATGTTATAAAAGGGATGCCATTTCTAGTCTATGTCTAGATATGGTCAGAGAGCTGGGGTGGCACAGTGGTTAGAGTACAGTACTGCAGAATACTTCTGCTGATCACCGGCTGCCAGCAGTTTGGCAGATCAAATCTCACCAGGCTCCAGGTTGACTCAGCCTTCCATCCTGCTGAGGTCGGTAAAACAAGAACCCAGATTGTTGAGGGCATGCTGATTGAGATATGCTGATTTTGAAAACTGCTTAGAGAGGGCTGTAAAAAAGCACTGTGAAGTGGTATATAAGTCTAAGTGCTATTGCTATTGCTATAGTCACGTGAATGGTATATGTCAGTTCAGAGTTAAGAGGTACAAAAGAGGGCAGAACTGCATTTAAGCCAATATATATTTTCTTCACCATATTTTCTTTATCCAGGACAAGAGGAACAGCTTTTAGCAGCCAGTGACAGTGACAGTCTGTGTGTAATATGTCAATGTGTGGACTCCAAATGCAGATTATGCCATAGTCTATATTGAGGGGGTTGGGGAAGGGGTTGGAATTGAAATGGATACTTAAATATCTACAAGACAAAAGGCTCTATTTTGTAACTTTTAATTCCTTTAAACTCCTCCAAATATAAACAAGCCCTCCTCCCATTTTTAGTGCTACTCATTCTTCAGAGGCTCTCAGGCCATAAAACACGCTGTTGAGCCACATGTATTCTTAAACTGTACTTTTTATTTATTTTTTTTACTTTTGAGACTGTGTTGACTCTTGGCAACAGCCTGGATAAGTTTTCTTGGCAAGATTTTGGAAGTGAGGCTGAGAGAGAGAGATCAGCCAGCTGGCGTTATGTCTAAGGTAGGACTAGAATTTAGGGTCTCCTGGTTTTTAGCCTGATGACTAAACTGCTATACCAAATTGGGTCTCTGCACTTTTATACTTCTCCCTTAACATATACAGTTATCTTACACCTTTCATTCACCCATCCCAGACCTATCTCACAATCCTGAGTGCAACACTTATTAGCACAGAGTAAAAATGAAAAATTCACAACTCAAATAGATGCTCCCTGCCTCAGATTGCATGAAAACTTGTGATATATTATTTTAACATTAAATATTTAGAAACAAGACATTACATAGTAATATTCTTGAGCTTTGATTATTGGAGATAACATGTAAAAACACCAAAAGAGAAAAACTAAAACTGAAAGGTTGTTTTGATAAGACACTTTTTGGAATTCTTAGTCAGAACTCTGAAAGCAGGAAGGATCATTCAAATCACAATTCAACTGGTTGTGTAACAGGGAACTTAAAAGAGAGTCCAACTATAGACTGGATGAAACAATACAGAAACCACTCTAGAAGAGTGTGGACTGAATCAGTTTAGCTGATTTTGTAAGTCAAAATCAGGGTTCCACTTACCTTTACTACCGGTTTGCAATGGCAGCTTCTGTGCATGTGCAGATCACCCATGATGATGTTGTGGTGGGTGGGCAGAGCCTCCTGCCAGTTTTACTACCAGTTCTATAGAACCGGACCCAACTGGGAGCAACCCACCACTGGTCAAATTGTAATGTGAATTAAATTGTCAAACATCTAGAAAATATGTATGTTTTATACAATCCTATTCCTATGCAATAAATACTTTTCTCAAAGCAGTAATTATTTCAGTAAGAGCGATGATAAAACAGCAGGCAAAATTTCACTAAAACCAGCAGTTCCTCAAATATCTATGAAAATAGATATCTCTATCTCTACCCCTACACAGATATTAAAACAAATATTTAGGATTTGAATAAGATCTACTTCTATGCACTGTGCTACATTTTAATTTTAAAAACAAAAGAGGGGTGGATTTGTGTTCCAGGGCACTTGTAGTGAAGAAAATACATATATAGTCCCATGTAGGGCAGAGAAAAATTAGAATATGCTTCCATATGCAAACCAAAATGACTGGATATCTCTGGATTTGATGGTTTTCTGTGAATAAAACTAGCTTTGTTTATCATCAGTTGAGCTCATGGTTATTTTTTAAGAATGAAAAGCTGTAAAAAAATTGCTCATGTACTATATATGCACCATAGAGATCTGGGCAATTTGTTATTTAATTTACCTTGACTTGACTTGGTTTCATCCTAACCATATTTAACAGAAAAGGGAACATGCCTGTTACATACTATAATCCAATTATATTTTAAAATATAACTGTTCATAACAAACAGTTTAGCTTCCAATAAGAAATATATGTTCCACAAGAAAAATATAAAGTGTGGAATGAAAGGACAGTATTGAAGCTAGAGATTAGTGATAATACATTCCAGTAATACCTCTTTACTTAACTTTGAATTCCCATGACAAGATGGATTATATTCTAGGATACTGAAGAGATAGATGATAGCCTAGCTGAAAGCTTATATATTATTCTTGAGTGTGTCTGAAGAAGAGGTGAAGTGCCACATGACTAGAGGAGAACAAATGTTTTAAAAAAGGAGGAAAATGAAAATGAAACCATCTATACTTTAAGAAATGTACTTTAAGCACTACACTTAAAAAAGAATTCTGAGCAGTAGGCAAAGTTTCAGAAAAAGGCAACAATGATCATCAGGGTTGTAGAAACAAAGGCCTAAGGAAGAAAGATTGAAGGAGAAAAGATGTCTGGAGGTAATATGACAGCCCTTTTAAAATTATGGAAAGAAAGTAAAAAAAGGTCATTCTAGAATACAGGACACTGAGTAATAGACTTAACAACAGGAAAACAGATTCTGACTGAATGATAGAAAAAACTTCCTAACAGAAAGATCAGATGTCCAAAGAATAAAAAATTCCATTACTTGAATATCTTTCCTCACTGAAAGTTCTGCAGTCTGATCCAAGAAACAGGTGTTCTATTTGACTTGCTGGTTTATAATGTATAGTAACAATACCATTGTTATTTCCCCTTCCTTGTGTTTCTACTCTTGGGACCTAGTCTTTCTTGCATTTGCATGCTCATTAGGGTTGATGCCCTCACTTCTTGTGCATTTTTTATTTTTTATTACTAAGATTTCCATGCTAGTCCATTCCAGATATCCCCTAAGTGGCTAAAAGCAGCTATCCCACCCTCTTCCATTCCCTGTAGTCAGCATCATGCCACTTTCTGGGCTTTCTTGGCTTTCTCTTAGAGAATTCTATTTGAAGCTTTTCCAGATCAGATTGGCAAGTTGCCTTCTAAACACATTCTTCTCAATTCTTGTGAGGTGCCTTGCAAGGATCCCTTCCAGCAGAAATGCATCTCATAACCACTGTAAAACAGCAGCAACAACAGCAACATTCCCATTAGCGCTATCCATGTAGCCAATTATTTTCATTCTTCCTCTTTTTCTGGGTTATGTAATTCAACAGGAAGAAGTAAAAAAAGATCTTATCTATGCTCTTAGCCTATCTCTTCTCCTCCTTCCTAGTCTCTTGTAGTGTCTTCAGTGCTATGCCATTTCTTTCCACATGAATCAGCAGAAAGAGATAATCATCAGTGGCCTTCAAAAATAATGGGATCCTTTCCATCATGTTCCAAACATGAGCCCCAAAGAAGTAATATCCTTCTCTTGACAGGTTATCAGACCAGTGGTGGGATCAGGCAAACTGGTAGCAGCGGCGGGAGGCTCTGCCCATCTGCCCGGACATTTCTGCACATGCGCAGAAGCAGCATTCACGCCCACGAATGAACCAATAGTGACGGGTTTTGAAACCCGCCCCTGTATCAGACCAACTGCTATATCACACATTTTAACAAATAAATGCTTTAAATATAATAAAAATCAGAAACATAATGAAGCAGATGATACTATCAAAGTAGAGGTCTTAGGGGAGATAACAATTGATTCAAAAAGCTTGGAGAAATAAATGGCTTTGCTCCTTATCGAAAGAGGATAGATTTTTTTCCCCGAACCCCCTGAAGAGCTTCAAAGTCTGGACAACGTATTACAAACATTTCTATCTTTAGATCCCAGTTGTTTGCACTTTTAAACATAAAATCTATTTTAGGGTCTCAAATGCTGGCCACCAAAATGATATAGAAAGAGAAGGCAGTCATTCAGTGTCCATTCTGCTTATTGAATCCCTCTAGTAATAAATTGACCAATTTAGGATAGAAATTCAATATTTAATGACAGCACTCAAGTCAACCAATTGTGTGTCATAACATGGACAGAGAATAATAAAGTTTTATACTAAGAGTAGTTGTCTTGATTTATATAGATTCAAATATAAACATATGTACCATTATCAGTGGTGGGTTCCTACTGGTTTGCCCCGGTTGGGTGAAATGGTAGTGGCGGCGGCAGGAGGCTCTGCCCACCTGCCCAGACATCATCATGGACGTTCTGCGCATGCGCAGAAGCACCGTGTGTGAGCAAAGCGGGTTCACGTGCGTACACACTCACAGTTCTGAATCGGTACTGAAGGTAAGTGAAAACCACTACTGACCATTATCAATATTCAGACTGTTTGAAATGGTTGAATAAAGGATTTCTAGTGCCTTTTTAATAAATGACAACAAAAATAAGTGGAATAGTATACTCCACAGCTCTGACATAGACTTGATTGAAACTGCTCCTCACTCTTCCACATGGGACTTGTTGGATATGCCTAGAGTAGACATGTCTAGCCTAAAATGCCTAGACCAGAAAGAGATAATAAAACAGCATATGCCTCCCCTAGGAAATGTTTATTCTTCACTCCATGTAAGAAGCAAAGTTCCCCAGGTCAACATGCACTGCCAAACATGGGCCCCCTGGAGAATATTGAGCAGTGTTTTCTAAAGAAAAGCAAACAAATAAGCAAAACAAAAATGAAAACCTGCAGCTTTCAAAATGTTCAGAACAGAACTGTCTCGTGGGTTTTTTGGTATTTCCATTTCAGTTTCCAAAATGCTGTGACAGTTCTTATTTGTGCTTCAGCCAGGCACGATTGAGAAAGCTTCAGTACAGAGAGGAAGAAGGAAAGTAGCTGTTCCCAAAACTAGGATGAGAATTTGCTATATGGTGCCTAAAGATAAGGAACAGGCAGGGATGCTATAGATAATCCAGTGCAGAAGCTTTCCAAAAGCTTTCAGTTGGTGAAATGTGAAGAATGACACAGAGAGAATAACACTGGGGGAAAATAAAGTAATGGAGCTGTTGGTTTTCTCTATTATTGATGATACCAAATAACCAAACTAGATATCACTTTAGTGGTGTAAACAGCCACTATATCAGATATTTTGATCATCATCATCATCACCATCATCATCTTGCTCTCCATTTCCCACAACTGGGTGATTACCCTTAAGGAAAAAATGTTCTCACTGGTGCCAATGCAACTTTCTTCTAATCACCCTCCCAGGGTGAGGATTTTTGTCAGCATTATACTTGAGGAATGAAATGTTCTTTCAGCATGCTGTGGACTTAATAAAAATCACTTCCCATGGTTGATCTTAAAATATTCTACTTGGCCGTGAGACTCCATTATTTCAAAGATATTATGAAGAAAACAAGTTGCAGAAGAAAGCAATAATCTGTGGTTTGTTGATTGCTGGAGGATCTCTTCATATTGTAAATTAGGTTCTTGTGTTTCTCTGCAGAACAAAACTGAACAAAATGCTACTTCCTCCACATAGGTAAATCTTTTGCCCATTTTCCCAGAGCTGTCTGCAAGGGAGATGAAAGCACTACAGTGACAGCACAGTGCAAGCGCTGCTCTTTTATATGTGTTATTACTGTGGATGAAATAAGATATTTGGTATTGGCAATAGCTTCATACTCAAAAGTTCACAAGCCATTCAGAGAAGGTGTGTGTATGTGTGTGTATTCTGTCATAAACATAAATGCATGCAAGCAAATAGAATTGGTACAATGAAGAGCAAATATTAGATAATGACTCAATGGATTACTCAATGCGTAAGTGGTTATGAATAATGAATACCTTCCAGTTTAAAGCCAGGAGACTACTCTGTCATTTAAAGTTTCAGTTCAGAAGTGTTCAGGAAGCTCTATTCAATCTCTTCAAAATAAAACATAACATTAAAAATTAAGATAATTTTTAGGAGCCATTAGGGCCCATACAGTAAATAAAAGCCCATTGCCTTGTATGAGCCATTTGTTTTTGGCACTTTTTTTTTTTTTTACTTCAGATTACATGAGAATAGATTCTAGCCTGGCCTGTTTGAAAATTAAAGGTAATGTGGAAATCTTAATTCTTTGGAAAAATGCTCTTAAAGTATTCCTTCAGTGCCTTTTGACTAGCAAGCTTGTCAAAATTACTTATTACTTGTATGGCGATAAGAAATTGTATAGCTCATAATTTTCAGGTATTGCTGCAAATTAAATGTCATGTCTGCCAGAGGTTCCTCTCTGTCTTGGGACAGAAAATTAAACTCTGTACATGCCAAGTCAGTATTTAGGCCAACCAATTGCTCAGTAAAGATGTAGCTCATATTTCAAACCCATATTCTAAAAGAAACTCCTGTAAAAATAAATCCTCTATTGATTGCTGTAAAATTACATGGACTGCAAAGACAACTGTTTTGATCCATCTTTCATATAAAGTTAATATTATTTTAACTTTTGATATAATTTACAGTTTTGGTGTTAGTTAAAGCTGAAATTTTCAGAATTGAAGGAAAATATGTATTTGATATTGTGTTAAAAACTCTCTTTGCATATTTATCTTGCATATTTAAGGCTAAATTCCAACTTTGTATAGATTGCAGTCAAAACATCTACCTAAGTGATGAAAATCTTGCCTTTAATTAGTGGACCCCTGAACAAAACAGGGGTCTAGTCTCCCTCTAGTCTTATGTAGAACCAAGGAATTTACATGTGTACTGACCCTAACTTTATTGGCCATGTGACAGCCATTTGTCCTGCACTTGCTATCTTCTGGCTTCCTCCAGAAAGCCAATTTCAAACTGCAGGGGATGAGAACTCCCCAGGTATTGAGTGGGCTTCTTTTGTTCCCTAATATTGTCAATAGAGTGCAATGTGGTAGGGTCCAACCTTTGATGCATGTGTGAAGATGTCCTATTAACCATTTATAGAGGTTAAGTTCTCATATCAACAGAAGATGATATAAGGTACCCTGGCCTGAAAGTTGTGTTTTGCATTATTTCCCAACAGAAGACTTCTCATGAGAGCATTTTAAGGTGCATGAGGAAGTAATCTTCAGGAAAAGGATATCTGTTCAACATCAACTTGCTGGGCAGACTTGCTTTGGGCAACCATTCTTATCTGGCTGGTGCGCTCTGCAACCCCACAACCATTTTCACTGTGGCTGTGAGAGAGACCAAACATTTCAATTGCACAGCTTATTTATTTTTATTTTGAGGGGGAATAGGTGTGGGAACAGCAACTTTCCTTCTGAAAGAATGAATGCAGCTCTTCCAGGAGGTTGACATTCCTACTGATGAACAAAAATAAGTCATAGAAGGACTTGCAAAGCTTTCTCTTGAGTAAAATGTATTAATTGCTGTTGCTATCAGAAACCCCCCCCTTCTTTATAGTAAATTGTTTTATCTTAGTAAATAATCTAGTATTCATTAAATCTGAGACTATTCTGTTGTGGAAACATGGTCAACATTTGCTAGAAGTTTTTTCAATTATCTCAGGCTGGCTCTTAGAAGAACCATCTTTATTCTTTTCCCCATTTTCTTTGGACTATGACAATGAGATAGATACGTACTATAGACAGGGGTGGGATTCAGCCTATTCGGACCAGTTTGGGGGAACCGGTTTCTCAGATGAGCAGCTGAGAGTGAACTGGTTTGCTCCGACAATCAGGTGGGCCTGCCTGCCTGCCCCTGTGCTATACTGACCTCTATTGCCTTTGTTTGAAGCCCAGCTGATCGGCGCGGCAGACTGGATTATTCAGTGGGGCTGCAGTAGAAGGTAAGTTTTAGAGCTGTTTTCAAATGCAGAGCACATGTGCAATGTACGTGTGAGTGGTGTGCATGAATCGCACACGAAGTGAACCAGTTATTACACCGGTTGAATCCCACCATTGACTACAAGTATTGTCCCTGAGAGGAATTCAATATCTTGTCTCCCATGTTTTTCAACATAGGTTAGTATTCTCACAATAACAAATACACAAACAAATAAATAATAACTAGGCATGGAGACCCATCTCTATCCTGCCATGTATTCAGGCAGCTGCTTTCCCCACCAGCAGGTGATACTGGGTAGGAGGGGAAAGGATAGCAAGGAACCTACTTATGAAGCAATTTCTGTGAGACCAGTAACATTACTGAGGCTCATTGTGAGGTGTGGAGAAGGTAAACTTTTTATATCAACATACTCAAGGTCAGGAGTAACGCATAGGAGTATGACTGTAAGGAGGAGAACTTTAACACAATACCCTGAATTAGCCAACTGTCCTTTAATATGCATTATCTTTATCTGAATAGTCTAGAATAGTTTTCTCCTTCTGTTCTAAAGTATAGATCAGAAATATGTGAAAGAATGTATCAGTGAGAGCTTTTGTATATGAGCCTTAATAGTAAAATATTAATATCTGGCTCTCAGCTATGATAAGGTGATCTGCATGCACTTGATTAAGAACTCTGAACTTTCCTCTGCATTAGTTTGTTTGAATGGTAATGACAAAAGAATTTGTCAAGTACCACTATTAATAAATTGACTAAAGAATATATTTAATATAAGTAATAGAACAAAATGATACAGTGCTTCTTCCCTAATCAATTGGAGTTCTGGACTTTCAATGCCTACTCAAAGAACAGGTGGCCATCATGGTTACTTTGCACTATCTTGTGCACCAATTGCGCCTGCTTATTGTCCTTGCTCACAGTGACTTATGCCTTAATTATCCTCCATTTGGACTTCTGTAATACTATATACTCTCTACTGTATGTGGAATATCCCTGGATAAACTCCTGGAAGCCACAGCAGGTCCAGAATGTGGCATGAGTAGTTTAAGCGTCTTTTGCTATGCCCATATAAAATTGCAGTTCCATAGACTACCCTGTCTCCCAGTAGACCTCTGGGTGTGATTCAAAGTGCTGGTGGTCATCTATATAGTCCTGCATTGCATAGTACTCGGAAATGCATCTCTGTCTCACAGTGTTTGTGCTCACCCCATTAGATCCATCAAACAGCATCAACTTGTCCCAGGATTGGTGCCTACTTTGTGGCAGCACCTACCTTGTAGAACAGCATCCTGCATATTCAGATAGCCCTGGTCCTTTAGCATTTTGCAAGGCTGTTTCTCCAAATGTTTGGGCCAGGAAGGTAGCCAAGCTTTGTTGTTAATATAATTTTATGATTGGAAAGTATCGTTTACTTTGGCCTCACTGGAATATTGTTTTAACTGTTGGTTTTTTAATCTTAGTATGCCACCAAGAGTCATTGTGTGAGATATGCAGCCATATTTAAACAAATAAATAGCCAGTGACCTTTGTGTTCAGAATTGTTCAATTTCTTGGAAATTATCAGACTAGTTATTTTGTACACATTTCTCTCTCTCTCTCTCTCTCTCTCTCTCTCTCTCTCTCTCTCTCTCTCAGTGTCTGTAAATATGTTGCAAGACTGGCATTGCTTTTTTATTTTGAATCCAATTTTCCTTGTCAGACTTCCTAATCCCTAGTTTATTCTTATCAATGTTTAATTATAGGTTGTTTCTGATTTATGGCCATCAGGGGTAGGTTCTAAATTTTTTTACTACTGATTCTGTGGGCATGGCTTATTTTGTGGGCGTGGCTTGATAGTCATGTGACAATTATTTAGGATTTAGCAGAGGTACTGGTCTACCAGGCTTTTAACTGCTTGCAGAGCTGTACTGATCTACTCATGTATTTTTGCAGGCACTGGTCTACCCATTTATTTTTGCAGGCACTGGTCTACCCATTTATTTTTGCAGGCATCGGTCTACTCATTTGTTTTCTTTTAACACTGATCAGCTGTAGGGCAGCCCTTTGAAGCCCCACGGCAAGAGTTTAAACAGTTTTTCTCTCTCTAGCCATCAGCTGGTACTCAGGAGGCAGCAATAGATTGGGAGTGAGGCCAAATAAAAGGTAAGAATAAGGCGGGGGGTGGGGGGGTGGAGACAGGGGGCGGGGGTGTAGAACTGGTCCAGTGACATCATATTGTCACTGCTACCGGCTCGGTGGAACCGGGCGGAACCGGGAGGACCCACCACTGATGGCCATTCATTCAGCAACCATTCAAAATTACAAGTGTGCTGAACACATGATGGTTAGGACCAGTCTTCAGAATTCTTGCTCTTCCAGCACATCCACAATCACAGGATCATGATCTGGGTGTTTGGCAATCCAGAAAGATGATGGTGAGGCACGCAGTGATGGTTGCAAGAGTCTGGAGTAAGTCTTCCTTACCTGTGTTCCTTCCCCCAGCCCCTCTGCATGCACATCCCACAAGCCACCTAGCACCCACCCAGTCAATACACACATGTGCCCATGCTGCATCTCCTTTGCATGCTAGCACTCCCTTGCTATTCTGATCTCAGTACCATGCACTTTCCAGACTAGCATGGCCTCTCTTGCAGACCCTTGTGCATCCTCCCTAATCCTATGAATCCTCTTGACAGGAAGATGTGCACTTTTCAGAAGCTTCATGGGGATGGATGGGATCCAGAAGCACAAGGGTTTCTGTTTCTCAATTTTTTTTTAATTTGGGCATAAATGTTCCTTTCTTTATGGAAAGGAACAGTTCACTCCTTACTCAAGAGACCATGCATTTCTGCCAAGTCTGCAACCATCCCTTTTTTGGGGAAAGTTGTTTAAACAGTGATATTACTTCCAAGGGCTCTGGAAATAGGTGATTATATGGACCTGTTACAAGAAGGGCTCAGGCTGGGATATAACAATGAGATGGTATTAATCACACTGTGGATGATCTCTATCAGGACTGGGATGGAGGTGATGCATCCATGCGGCCCTTCTTGATTTCTTAGTGGCTTTACATACCAGTAGAAACTTTCTGGATTGTCCTAGAAGATTGAAAATGGAAGACACAGTTCTTCAGCAGTTCTCCTCTGTCTTCCAGCATTGGTTCCAGTTGGTAAGGTGAGGGCTGAGAGCAGGGGTGAAATCTAAAATTTGTTACGACTGGTTCTGTGGGTGTGGCTTGGTGGGGGGGCTGTAATGTGACTGGGTAGGTGTGTTTTTACATGTAAAACCATGTAAAAAAAATGCTTTCAAAAGACTTTGACGATGTCAGCTGAGTTATCTCATTGGCAGGCAACTCAGCTGGGATCATCAGAGCTTGGATCGTCAGAGCCATTTAAAAGAAAAAAAAGGCTCTGATGATCATGCGGCTCAGCTGGGCATGGGGAACGAGGGCAGGGATTTTTGCTACCAGTTCTCCGAACTGCCCGCCACCATTGCTACCTACTCGCCTGAGCTGGTCAGAACCGGGAGCATTTCACCCCTGGGTGAGAGGTCCTATGGGGTGCACCCTAGGACTCAATTTTCAGCTTGCTCATAGACAAATGAAGCTGCTGGATGAGTTCCTCCACCAGTGTGGGGCCAACTATCAGTATGCCAATGATACTCAGTTATACAACATTGCTCCCGGCTATTCAAATCATATTGTGGATATTTTGTTTTTCAATGTCTGGAAGATGAATGGGTTTGGATGGAGAAGAACTGGGCTCAACCATGACAAGACTGGCTATAGTAGTTACAGGTGTAGAATGCCCCACATATTTTTAATTAAAGCTGGGGTTCCCCCCTTCCCCCAGTCAGAGCAATTAGTGCAATATAGGATTCTCCTGGTTCAGGGCTCCTGTTTCAAGAATAGGTCACAGACATGACCAGTACGGCCTTTGAATGTAAATATATCTTGTTCACCAGCTGCACCATTTCTTAGATTTGGGAGTCATTGCTTGTGTTTACTTATGCTTTGGTCAACTGGATTATTGGAACACACTGTACACGGGGCTATATGCCATGAAGACCATTCAAATCTGCATCTGGTTCAGAATGTAATGGCATGGGCAATAGAGGTCTTGTTGCTTTATTATATATAGATAATGATTTCTTTTTCTACTTCGTTCAAAATCACAATATAATGAAATTTGGAGAAACTCTAGAGAAAATGTCCAACATTTATTTATGCTTGCTTTAAGGAAATCTACAGTTTCTCAAATGATTGTGCTGCCTTTTATCTTTAGCCAATTCCACAGTAAACCTGAAGTTAGGTCTAAACATATTTGTCTCGCATCAGATTGTACAGATCCATCAGTTGCAGGCCTTAAGCCAAAAATATCAGAATGCAAACATGAACTGTTATTGGCTGTAAGCAATCCAAATTCGCTGGCTGGGACTTTTGATTTCTTGGAAACATTGATTAGTATGAGGGTCGATAGAGTTTTCCGTGTTTGTATTTGAATGTTAATCAATCACGTTTTATTAAAAATTTAGAAGGGTAAAGAGGGGTACAAATTCTTGGAGATTCTTTTCTTTTGTATAATGAAACTTGGAGAAATTATTTATTTCTGAAAACATAATTTATTGACATCAAAATAATGTGATTCTATTATTGTTTAACTTTCACAATTTGGAATACCAGTAATATTTACTTATTATGATAATTAGTAAAAGGGATTGCAGCCAGGGAAGACTTCCAAACTGCAAAAAGTTGGCTTTCCATTTTCACATAGTTGCATTTGTGCAAAAACAGTTAGCAAACATTGCACATATTGTCTTTTGTTCAAATGATAAACTATATTTAGTATTTTTCATACTGCTATTCATTTGCATGTATGATCAAGGTATATATTTCAATTTCAGTCTTGCAGAAAACAGAAATGATATAAAATAAATAGAGGTGTCCAACAGACCACCTGTGCTCTCTCCAACAGCAGTACATAACCGAGGAATCAAGACTCTCACCATTTTATTAATCAGGTTTAATGTAGGAAGAAGGGATAGTAAGAGAATCTTGGAAACTAAGAAAAGTAAGAAATCCTCATTCATTAGTGAAAAGATTAAAATAAAATTTCTGTGACTGGCTTACATTTCTTTCTTAGAGATTTCCTAATTTATACATTGAGGCCTCACTTAAGAGGCAAAACTGATATGTCCAACTGTTCCTTATTTGCCATAGTTTAGCAACTCCCTTTTCTTTCCCATATTCTGATAATACTCTTATATCATCCTCCTGCTCCTGCCACCTCATTTTCTCAGATAAAGAGCCAGGTAACTTGCCTAAGTCAAGTTCTTCAGAAAAGGAGCCTGGTTTAGCTCTGCAGACTAAGCACCGTAGTTAACATCCAACTGTCTGCAATTACACCAGTTCTAATCTCCCCAGGCTCAAGGTTGACTCAGCCTTCCATCCTTTCTAAGGTAGGTAAATTGAGGACCCAGTTTATGGGGGCAATAAGCTGACTTTGAATAAATATACAAAAGTATAAAGGCTATTGCTTAACGCATTGTAAGCCGCCCTGAGTCTTCGGAGAAGGGCGGCATATAAATCAAATTAAAAAAAAAACCCAACAGTGTTTCCTCCAAGGATGTGAGAGAAGTCATCATCCTGCCCTTAAGTATATAAGCAACTCCAGCAAATTAAGAGGCTTTGATTTGTAGGGATATCATAGATGAAGCAAATTGATTGAAATGTTGAACCACCAGAAAGAAAATAGGTATTGGAGAGAAATTGCGAGATGCAATAGATTACAATGTGAGAAATTAGAGAGGGAGGATTAATTCAGGGGTGGGCTGCTGGGGGTTTGCAGGGGTTCGGGAGAACCTCTAGCTAAGATTCTGTGCAGTTCAGAGAACACCCAAATCCCATTCCTGACTGGCCCTGGCCCACCCACCCACCCTTCCCCTCCCAGGAGTTCCCATGTGGCCCATTTTGGATGTAGGTAAGTGCAGGGCACCTGGAGGCTCAGGGAGGGTGAAAAACAGGCCTACCTGAAGTTTGGGAAGACCTCCAAAGCACTTCCAGAGCCTGGGGAGGCTGTTTTTGTCCTTCCAGAGGCTCGAGGAAAGCCTCTGGAGCCCGGGGAGGGCAAAAACAGCACCCCCCACTGTGGTGCAGGAGGCTGACTAGGCCACGCCCACCATGTCCACACCCACCCAACAACCGGGCAGAGAACCCCTTGCTAAAATTTTTGAAGCCCACCCCTGGATTAGTTGAGAATCTTAAAGCAAATGATCCAAACACTCATAGGCTCTTGGCAGAGGAATGGATTTTCTTCTCTACCTCAAAATTGATTTGATTTGATTACATTTCTATACTGCTCTTCTCCTGAAGGACTCAGAGTGCTGTACAGCCATACTAAAACAATCCCGACACAAAAATTAAAAACCATTAAAATAATTTAAAGCAATTTGGCCGCTTTTTAAAAAAAACCCTGGCTAAAAACCCCTGTAAAATCATTTAAAACCCATTAAAATTAATTTATTCGGTCAGGCCGGCTTGCTGGAACAATAAAGTCTTCAGAGCACGAAGGAAGGTGCGGAGGTTGGGGATCCTTCTTATATCCAGGGGCAGCTCATTCCATAGGGCAGGAGCCCCCACAGAGAAAGCTCTGCCCCTGGGGGTCACCAGCAACATTGTTTGGCTGACGGCACCCTGAGGAGGCCCTCTCTGTGAGAGCATATCAGACAGTGGGAGGCATTCGGTGGCAGAAGGCAGTCCTGTAGGTATCCCGGTCCTAAGCCATGGAGCGCTTTGAAGATGGTGACTAGCACCTTGAAAAGCACCCGGAAGACCACTGGGAGCCAGTGCAGCTCGCGCAAGAGAGGTGTTACATGGGAGCAATGAGCCGCTCCCATAACCACTCGCGTGCCCACATTCTGGACCAGTTGGAGCTTCCGGGTGCTCCTCAAGGGGAGCCCCATGTAGAGAGTGTTATAATGTTACAATCCAGACAGAGGTGACAAGGGCGTGAGTGACTGTGTGTAAGGCATCCCTTACTTAAATACTACCTAAAGCTACTAAAATTCCAAAGTTAGGGAACCATATAGAATTCTTTGTTACTACAGTTGAGAGGGCAACAGCTACAGATGCATGACGTGAAAAGGAATGGATTGCCTTTTGTTTCCTGACTTCAGCAAAGGGAAAAACACACCCATGCAACTGGTAGGCAAAATGTGGGCATTTGGGGTAAGGCTCACAGAGGTGCTGGGCAGGAAAACAATCCCCTCTGGAGGAAGCCTGGTCAAAATGTAGCAAGGAGGAGAAAAAACAATGAGAGGCACAAGGAAAATGTGGAGACAGGAGCAAACCAATTGTAGCAGAGCATTTTTAGCCAGGTTTGTGAAGTGTCAGGAAGCTTGTTAGGAAAGATGGCAGCAGACAGGCAAGGGTAAGGCAACAGAAGAGTTGGGAAGAAGGAGGAAGAGGATGCATGTTCATAGCAATTTACAAGAGTCTGAGGAGAAGACATAATCCAAAGTCTGACAGTTCATAATCAGAAACTCAAAATGTTCAGGAACCGACCAAGGCATCTAGAGCAAAAACACACAAAATCAAGTGTTTGAGATATTTCCTACAATGAAAGGCAGTCCCTGCACAATTTAAACTCTCTTCCTGCCAAGTATGCACAGCTGAGGTTTTCCTGGCTCATCTGTTGTCAATAATGAGACACTAGGCTTGCTTACAGAGTCAGTGTCTTGCTGTTTGGTCACAAGGTATTTTCTTTGATGGGGTGCAGGATTCTCAGGCTGAAGGTATATATCCCGCTTCTTGGCATGGCACCCATGTTGGCTAAAGAAGCATCACTGCTGGCTGAGGAGGGACCTTAGAAGATGTCATTGTTCGATTCAGTGGCTGCTAAATCAGTGGGCACTGCGCTCAATGGGATCTGATTGGAACAACTTGCCAAAGCATTGTTAAAATAGCAACAGGAAGTGGGTATACAAATAAAATCCTGTTCAAATTCAAGAAACAGTTCACATAGTTGTAAAGTAGCATGGAGATGGCCTTTGATGACGGTATACAGCAACCATTAATAAACATGAGTTTAATCTTGGAAAACAGGAAAGTGTGAGAAAGAAACTCAAAGTTGCCCCACTTTGACTCTCCTGGTATAGTAAAAAAAATAAAAAGGAAAAGTGCTGTTAGAATTTCTATATAAAGTTAATATAGCATATATCAGTGAAGCAGAATTTTAACATTTTTGTGTTTATGTCCTGATATGGTCTATCTCAAACAATGTTTGGAACAAGAATTGTTTCAGCCAGGAACAATAACAGCAACTGCAACAACAGCAACCTGAAGTCCAATCACTTATTTGTGCTGTCAAGGAAATTTACAAGAGAAATTTGGAGGAAAATCAGGATCAATTTCAGATTTCCACAACTCAGTTGATGCAAGCTGGCTAGGTGAATTTCCTACAGATTGCACCAAGATTATTTTTGTTCAGAGTTTGCTGCAAGAAAGAGCAGCCAAATGGGCTGGCTCCAATGCACTACTGAATATGTGTTACAGATGAGACCTTGAAAGAGTTGAAGCATGGAAGAATTAATAATAGCTCTATCCACCCCTCTATCCACCCCTAACGTATCTATGGTAAATTGTTAAGCATAATCCATCCATCATTTTTCTTAATATGTTTTCTAACTGAGACAACTTCAATTTCCTGAGGGGAGTGACAATAATATTTTCCTCCCTAGCATTTCTTGCTTGGTCTGCCTTTTTTAGATCAAGCAAGCGTTGATCCATTAGTTGCAACAGGAATTGACCGAATCTCTCATCTCACAACATCACAGCCTGATGTTGTGAGATGAGAGAAAGTGACTGCCTCAAAGTTAACCAGCCAGCTTTTATAGTGCCGGAAACAGCTTATATTCTTAGATTCTTTAGGGAGCTGACTTCTACAGATGAGGCAAATTGTGGAGGAAGAATAGGTATGGCCTGAATGACTACATTAAGAAAGGCCAAGAACTCTTGTCAAACATGGAAAACTCTTGAAAACAACAAACGGGAAGGATGAACTTGAAAACCAACTTGCTAATTGGAAGAACAAGCCAATATGTGGCTAATATTTGAAGACTATATAAAGCAAAGCTGATGAAAAAGCCCACAGGGCATTGGTTAAGATCAGGAGTGTTAAAGAAAGTAAGTAAAGGCTTTATTTCAGTGACTCAAGAATAAGATTTGTCAACTAAATGCATAAAAATCTAACATATAACAAACAACAGCGAATTTTGCCTTTCAAGTAAAAAGGATGAAACAATTGAAATACTGGGGCTAGCACAGGGGTATCAAACTTGCAACGTCACGTCGTCACGTGACATATTGCGACTTTCCCCCCCTTCTCTAAAACAAGGTTGGGCATGGCCAGAGCGTGTCTCATTTGGTTCATGGGCCACGAGTTTGACACTCCTGGTCTAGCATGTAGAAGTTGAATATTTACAGAAAAAGAAATCCATTGTTATACCAATCATGCTTGGAGCCCTTTGAGCAATACCTAAAGGACTTTCTTGATATCTGCAAATATTCCATATATCAGAGCACTATTATTTTACAAAACAAAAAACAGAAAAAAACTCTAAACCCTGCTTCATTTTTTTTTATGATATTTTTTTTTTATGATACTACCTTAATCATTCTTAGGTCCTTACAGAGACATAGATTTTTATATAAGAATTAAAATTTTCATTATCTCTATTTTTTTTTCTGTCTGTAAATTGCCCAGAATCACTTTACTGGTGAAAGAGGTGATATATAAATTTAATAAATAAATCAATAAATCTACTGGAAGAAACATTTAAACTCTAAGGGATACTCTGTCTCTGACATCAATGTGGACCTGTTTTTCAAAAATTATTCCCATTCTGAATATTTGAATTTATCAGGATGTTTCACCCCATTTCTTATGGAATAAACAGACACTTAGAAGCTAGAAGCTCTAAATATACTAAACACCGTTTCATCATCGTCAGAATATTTGCATCAAAAGCAACACTATTGCTTTTTAAATTATCACAATTCATAAGTACATTTATTTCTCACATTGTATTTGACTAATATACCTACCATTCAGGCAACAAATACATGTGTAAATATTTTCCAAGACCATCTTCCACAAATGTTATGATTTTTTTTTGGTGACCCATGAAAACGTGATAATAAATTAAACTTTAATTAGCATATTTAGTTAAATTAGTTTAATTAAAAACTTTTAATTTGTTGTTGGCATTTTAATAATGTTGCTTTTGTGACAGAACAGTGCAAGTTAACCCTAAGTCTCTCTGGGGCTGCTGTTTGTGTCACAGTTCTTGAGGACAATCTAATTAGGCCGAATTGAACTAAAGAGTGATTCTGAATTCTTGGAAATCCTTGTCTGTCTGTTCCTTTATCCACCAATGTCTCTCTCTCTCTTTTTATCCATCTGCCCACCCAGTATAGTATTGGAAGTTAATGTGGTAGAATGTGCTTTTTCCTTTCTATTCTGCTGGTGCTAGGGCTAGTCCTTTCAAATGGCAGAGATGAGGGCAAATGCTGCTGTCCTAAGCAGTTAATATAGTCCATATTGGAGGGCAATGGAGGGGAAATACAGTCTTCCCTTTCTCAAAGCATAAAATCTACTTTTGGATAAAAGCAGGGGTGAAATCCAGCAGGTTCTGACATGTTCTGGAGAACAGGTAGTGGAAATTTTGAGTAGTTCAGAAAACCAGTAGCAGAAATTTTGAGTAGTTTGAAGAATCGGCAAATACCACCTCTAGTTGGTCCCAGAATGCGGTAGGAATAGAGATTTTGCAATATCCTTCCCCCAGGAGTGGGGAGAGAATGGGGATTTTACAGTATCCTTACCCTGGAATGAGGTGGGAATGGAGATTTTGCAATATCCTTTCCCTGGAGTGGGGTGGAAATGGAGATTTTGCAGTATTCTTCTCCTGCCACGCCCACCAAGCCACACCACGCCCACAGGACCGGTAGGGAAAAATTTTGGATTTCACCACTGGATAAAAGTGTACTTACTGTCTCTACCATCTCCTTCTTTGAAATGGAAAATAAGTCGCTGTTTCCCTGACTTGGTTGTGCTATTGGTTTCTGTTTGGGTATTTCTCAATCCTTCCTTACTTTTATTGGTCGTTTTTTTCTCACAGTAGCCAATCTGTCCTGTCCAGAATTCAGATAGATTTCCCTTACTCAGCTCTTTCTTTCCCTGTTACAATCTTGCTTCTTTGCTCCTTTGGTGGAATGTAAGCATATTATATAGAAGAGAGCCAGGCTAGACAGTTGTCAAGCTTTAATGGATTACACTGCTGTATAGCCCAACTGAAAAAGGGAAGTGTCTTTTCTCTGCAGTCTTTTCTCTGCCTGTCTGCCTGTCATATAGTTCTTCTGACAGGCAAGGTTTATTAGCTTTTCCAGCACTGCTCTCTCAGCAGCATTCCCCTCACCCCACCTGCTCATATCTCTCAGCCGGCTGGCTCTCTCACAGCTTCTGATATCTTTTGTGTTCCCTAGAGATTTTGTTTAGCTACAACAGCTTCCTCCACAAACCACTTCCAGCAATTCCCTGCCCTTCCTCTTTCCCGGTGTTCGCTACAAGTGTTGTAGAAGGAAAAAAAAAAGTTAGTTTTGCTTTGTGCCGTCTTGCTTGTAAGTCATTCCCTACAGCTACTGCTAAATATTTCAGGTAGATAAATAAACACATAACTATTCTGATCTACAAAAGAGCATTTCATGTTTAGAAGATTATCCCAAAGCTGTGAGTCTCTGAATGGTTTAGTGGATTATACAATTCTCTTGAAAGTTAAGCAGCTGGATTTAAAGCTAATGGAGTTAAAGCTAATGGAAACTGTGCATACTAAGGATTTCTCGGAGGAAAAAAAAAAAGCACAGCGTAAAATATGGAATAGAATTGAAGCCCCTTTGTATGCACTCAGTCTGCCTCTCACTACACGACCAAATAAATGGTAATGGTGTAGCTGCCAAAACCTAATATAATGATTTCCTATCACTTTAAGGTAGAAATACAGAAAAAGTGCTGAATAAGCTTAACAATATGTCACTAACATTGTCACACAGAGAAACTTAAAAAAAAAAATCTTTCCAAATCTGGAAAAAGTCACTTGTGTTGTATCCCTTGTTCATGTTTCATTATTAGCAGGCCCATTGCATTCCTCAGACTCCCAGTGGGGCTGCTGGCCATTCAGTGGTAGCTAATCCATATTATTGATCATAAATTTCCCTGAGTAGCCTTTTGGAGTTGAGGCTTTTCTCATTAAACTATTGTTTCATAGCTTCTTTTATTTGTTTCTTAGCTTTATATTCTGGTTTTTATTCAATAGCTCATATTAGTATTTCTATTTTTCTTCACAGAGGCAACACCGAGAGAATGATTTGCCCAAAGTCCTTTTTGTAGCTGAAGATAGATGCAGATCTGGATCTTCCCAGTGGCAGTCCAACACCATCTTGATTGGCATCTATATTTATATTATAATACAAAGAATTTTAAAGAGTTACATTTCTGGGTCTACTTTCGAAGATGGCTGCTGAACAGTAGGAACTTTCTTTTTCCTGATGATGAACTGCCAATTTTGCTGCCAACGCTGATTCTTTGGCAGTGTTGCTCCCTGGATTTGAATGGGAGCATTTAGGAATGACTTTTGGAAGGCCACAGACCCACCTGAGAAGGGGAATCTTGAAGATTTCAGTTTCCTCTGGGAACAATAGGAAAGTCATGGTGATCCATGACAGGGTAATAACTTGCAAATAGTTCAAAAAATTTGGGGCCTGTTTCTCAAGAGCTGAGAAACTAGTGTTCGTATTTGTATTTTAACTTTTTTTTTGAATAAAATAAAAACAGAACAAAAAAATTAAAAGAGATCCCCAACTTTCTCTTTCAGTGGCCATCTATTAATACTGTGTAGCTCCAGCATCATACTCATATTTCCTTGGGCATCTTCCTTTTTAAACAGAATCATGTACAGTGTCTGAACCTTATCATACAATATAAATTTCTAAGGATACTAAACTGTTACGAAACATTGTTTGTGTGAAATAGAAATATCACATGGCTTCCATTTTTCAGAATGCCCATTGGATAAACCAAGGGTGGCTTCTAAATTTTTTTACTACTGCTTCTGTGGGCATGGCTTATTTTGTGGGCGTGGCTTGATGGTCATGTGACAATTATTTAGGATTTAGCAGAGGTACTGGTCTACCAGGCTTTTAACTGCTTGCAGAGCTGTACCAGTCTACCCATTTATTTTTGCAGGCACTAATCTACTCAATTATTTTTACAGGCACTGGTCTACCCATTTATTTTTGCAGGCACCATTCTACTCATGTATTTTTGCAGGCACCGGTCTACCATCAAACTGCCTTTTACCACTGATCAGCTGTAGGATGGCCCTTTGAAACCGTGCGGCAAGAGTTTAAACAGTTTTTTTCCTTATAGCCCATCAGCTGGGACTTAGGAGGCAGCAATAGATTGGGGGGTGGGGCCAAATAAAAGGTAAGAATAACATGGGGGTGGGTGAAGGGCAGGGGGGGCAGAACTGGTTCAATGACATCATATTGTCACCGCTACCGGCTTGGCGGAACCGTGCAGAACCGGGAGGAACCAACCACTGGGATAAATCCACATATGAGGTGATCTTAGGCTCATTTTGAGGCATGTGGAAAATAGCTTTACTTAATGAATTAGATGGGTAAATATCTCTTTGTTTTTGAATTCTCCATATTTGCAGAATTTTTTGTGAATAGAATTTAAACATTTTAAAAAAATATGTGTTAGGAACTGAAAATGATATTTTTATTTCTTCTGAGTAATCATGACAGATGGCAGGTTCATATCCTTGTTAGTTACTGATCAGGTTTGAAAATGTTGTATTTATTTTTATAGGAAAGTGCGATGACACAGTAGCCTAAAAATGCTGGATTTTTTTTGGCCAGAGATAGTCAGCACTCTGGCAGTTCGCGCTCATGGCACTGTGTAGCAGAATGAACTCCCATCTTTTGCCCCTATCTCCTCCCCACTTCGCAGTTCGAAAGCATGTAAAAATGCAAGTAGATAAATAAATACCACTTTGGTGGGAAAAGTTAACAACGTTCTGTGTGGAAGTGGGAACCAGTGCCAGACCTTCATGGATGTGAGGCGACTTTGATGGAAAAAAGCCTGAGTAATCCAATATCCCCCAAACGCTGCTAGCCAGCTGGTGCAAAGCTACTTCACCCCCTGTGGTGTACCATAGATAGCGCACATGCATGAACAAAATGAACTAGCAATCTTAGGCTTCCAGAACTACTCTGTGGTAAAAAGCATTGTAGGCTTCCCTGGCTATGTACGCCATATGTTTTTTTAAAAAATTCTATATCAATATTAAAGAATTTAAACAAGAAAAGAAGGCAGCCTAGGGTCCCTGAAGAACTATACTGGCTATAGTTCTCAAACAAAAATAGAAATATAAGAAGGTATTGAGTTTTTAGGCTATACAAATATGGTATATATATATATATATATATATATATATATATATATATATATATATATATATATATATATGACTTCAAAAAGACTAAATTAACAGGCATACATATTTTTTGTTAGGGCTTAGCAACATATTATCATTGGTAGTTCACTATCTACTACTGTGCTAACTATCTCGAAGCATATCTATTCTTTCCCAAATAAGATACTTTTAATAAGATAATTAAGCATGAAATCACAAAATCTCATAAGGAAATCAGGAAAATGGAAGCTTCCCATTGTGGAAGAAATATGAACATGGCTTCATGCAAATTCTTTTGAAATTTCAGTAAGATCTCATTGAAGAGAAACTTGCTTAGATGATGAATGTCACGTGATAGTTCAGATAATTTTATAAGATTTCAACAATTTGGTGAGTAAGGAATGTCTGCAGAAAGGAAATGTTTTATAGTCTTTGCATGGGAATATTTGGAAGTTATCTTGATAATTTTAAAAATATAATATTAGTTCTTTCCCCTTTCTGAAGAAATTTCTCTGAGAACTTTTCTTGAAAATGCTAATCAACTGTATATTGAGAGTAGTAGCAAATTTGTATGACCTTTAGAAAAGTAAGGAAATGGCAATTAAATAAACATTATTGCTTGTTTGGTTCTTATAATCATTTGAATCTAAGTTACAATTTATGCACATATTTTTATGTCTATTTTTTGTTTTTTTACTTTTGAAGGGCAATAGATACTATAAATAATAGGATGATGTAAATCATTTGGAAGGTCAAATTCCAACTCCAAGGTCCCTTCCAATTCTGTTATTCTGTTATTCAGTTGCAGAAATAAAGTTGTTAGGTTAATATTAAAGAAACTCTTGTTAAATACTAATTATTTTTAACTTACAGCAATGTTTAATATTGTACAAAGAGACTGATTGTAAGGTCAATAAATCTCATGTCCCTAAAAACGATACAGTGAAAATCAAATCAAATAAAACTTCTGCATTTGTGTGGCCTCATAAATTATCTCTCTAGAATAAACACCAATACCATTAATACAGTACATTAATAGTATATGGCTTATTTTCAAAATTAGACATATTTTGAATTACTCTTCCTGAAGGAAAAAAGAACAAGCACAAATGGATCACAATTACAGCTTTGAAAACACAGGTGCTTTTGAGCATTTGCAATATTCAGATTCATATTGTATTGTAAGATGGTGCCACTCGTGTCAAGTTTTCCAAACAATTTGATGCACATAAAAGCAAATATTTTCACTAAGAAAATGTAATATATTATTTCCTAATAATAATGGCATTATAGTCTTTGAAATGTATTGCTAAGAAGCACATTCCCAGTTACAATTAGTAAAATGGTATAAGTAAAATGCTATTTCTGAAATAGCATTGCAGATAAGGCAGCAAGTTGTCAATGACACTTAAGAAATGGTTAAAAAAAATATTTTAGTTCTTCTTCACACAAATAAGTTCCCAGACTTATTTCCTGGTACTCCCCAGTTGAAAAAAAGATTGGGTAGTACCTGATATGAAAACCTTTTGCTGTAATACTTTAGAGCTGCTGCCAGCCAGAGGAAACAGTATTGACTAGATATATTGGAAGAGAAGATCAACCTACACATATTTATTTATATATATATTTGGATATTTGCTTCTACTGTATATAGAGACAAAATGCTGGGTATACTTCTTACTATGCACCCCCCTCCAAAGAACATGTTATCTCATGTCTCTGTTAAATGGATAAATCTTTTGTCAGGTATACGGTAGCTTGCTGGTTTATTTCCTACGTAGAATCTACTTGTGTTTTAGAGTTTTACAATTTAGTTCAGTTTTACGAAATGCATGCTTTTCAAAATGAGAGGACACTTTCAGTGCATATAGTATATATGTGTGACTTATCCTCACAAGCATCTGTACACACCACATATTGTTCTTTTGCTTCTGTTCTTTGCTGTTGTCTTATCTTTCTGGGGAATTAAAATTGAACAGGCTGAATAGAAACAGAATGAGAGTAGAAACCAGAGCTTTGTCTTCCTTCTTTAAGGCCATGTATTACATGGGAAGCTGACTTCCCATCTAATACATGGGATTTAATTTACTGACTCAGATGAATTTACAGTTGGGTCGATATTTGGAACAGAAGAACAACATTATTTCTTTCTAGCAGCTTCTCACTACATAAAGGCACTCTAAGACTTTAATTTGTAAGCTGCTAGGGCTTGCTTACCTGATGGAGTTGCAGGATCCTGTAGTCTTCTCAATTCAGCCCAATCCTGCACAATCATAACTCTAGACCAGTGTTTCTTACTCTTGGCACCTTAAAGATGTGTGGACTTCAACAAGCTGGACAATTCTGGGAATTGAAGTCCACATATCCTAAAGCTTTCTGGATTGAAAAAAGGTTGCTGTAGATGCTTATCTAATTGTGTCTTCAATAAATGCAGTATTCCTTTTATTTGATTGCTTTAAAAGAAAATTAGTTCTGCTTGCTTGGAAGAAGACTAAGGAACAACAAGATTCTTTTTCCTTAAATTCTTTCTTAACTGTTAGTTCTTAACTCAGTTATTCAGAAAGAAGTTAGTATGATTTGAACTTGGTGTAAGGTAATGAAGTTTCAGAGTTCTGCCTGTTAACAAGTGCAATAAGAGACAAGCCTTCTTCATACTCTTCAAGCTGAAAATTTAAATAGTGATCACTCTGACAGGTGTGCAAAGATTGGTGGTCCCTTCTGACCTCCAAGATAGAGAAGAAAGCTAAGGTACTATGGTACCTTATGTACAACTAGATGTCTGTATTTTGCTGGGGTCAGCAATACTGCAATGCCTTTCATTCAGTGGTGAAATGTAAAATTTGTTACTACCCATTCTGTGGGCGTGGCTTGGTGTGTGTGTGTGGGTAATATGACTGAGTGGGATGGCCAATTTCTTTTTTTTTTTTTACTTTTAAAACCATTTTTTCTACAACCTCTTCGGCTGAAAAAAATGCTTTTAAAGCGTCTGACGATCCCAGCTGACTTGCCTAATCAGCAGAGGCTTTTTTTAAAAAAAAGTCTCTGATGGTCCCAGCTGAGCCGCGCGATCATCAGAGGCTTTTTAAAAAAACTTTTAAAAGCATTTTTTCGGCCAAAGAGGTTGTAGAAAAAATGCTTTTAAAAATTAAATAAAAGACTCTGATGATTGCGCAGCTCAACTGGGCAATGGGAGGGGGCAGGGATTTTTGCTACCAGTTTTCCGAACCACCCTCCTTCATCGCTACTGGATCAGGCGATCCAGTCCGAACTGGGATCATTTCACCCTTGCTTTCGTTATTATTTTCTCCCATAGAAATCCTTCAATTGTGAACCCTGGGCAGATACAATGGGTGCACACAGCCTTGAGGCTGAAAATACATGAAAGCAGCTGCGACTTTCAATTGCTTTCTGTATGTTGAAAGATTAGATTATCAGCATTTCACTATTACTTATTGGCCAGTACTGGATCCAAAGTCAAATCCTGACAATCTTTGTTCTGCTCCCAATTTTCTCTATTTATGCTCACTTTCTCTCTTAATATGATAAGTTCTTGCCACCAAGTATAACTGGCAATGTAGGTGTTTAGCTGGGAGAATGAAGTTAGTGGGGAGGTCTCTCCTTTTCTCATTGGCTCTATGCTTAGAGATTATGAATCTACATTAGCCACTCGCTGTTTTGAAACCTGTCTTCCTCCCTGCTACATTATGAACATAGCAACAGAGCATTAGAATTCATTGACCTAACACTCTCAAACATAGTTACAGGTGGAATCGTTTGTACCATCTGTCAGTGCAATGATACACCCAGGATAGACTGGAGCCTTGCTGTGATTCCTGGTGTAGTCTTAGGCCTGCCTTTTTAGATATGGTAAGATGATTCCTGTTTAAATACCTGTCAATTTTCTGGAAATGGCAAGTGAGACACTTGTTGCCATGGTGACCATTAAGAGTTCTGAATCAGATCTGAGGTTGCCATGGAAACTGCATCCCAGCTCCTAGGAGGTGGTGTGGACTTCTTTCTCCGTTTTTCCCCTATATGCAGAGAAAGGGCCTAAAGCCCCATCCTGTTTTCTGCTAGCCACTGATTGCTACTGCAGTGACTAAGAGCTTTCAGGCTCTTTCATTATTCAGAGACTGTGTAAATTTTTGTTACCCTAAAGAAACATTTTTTTTTACTTAATAGAATATACATTGTGTCTTAAATTTAGTTATCTTCTAACCATGTTTTACTAACATCTATTTTTATTGATACTGAAAAATAAATAGAATAACACTTCATTTTTTGAAGTGTTATTGACGTTTGTTGACAAAATGACGTTTGTTCCTTTTTATTCCTTGTGTGAACATTCCTGTATTTCAAAGACTTATTTAGTCCAATCTTCTGCTCTGTGAAGGACCAGCTAACATCTTGCACACAGACGGCCATTTGACTTCTGGTTAGGCACTATCGGCAAGGAGCATCTACCTCTTCACAAGGGAAACTTTTGCACTGGATGACAATCTTACTGTCAGGAATTTTTTTTCTGATATCTATCCCAAATATACCTCGCTAAAGTTTCAACCCATTGGTTCTACTCTCTGGGGTAACAGAACAAGTCAGCTTCTGCCTATATATGAGAATCTTGAAGACTTGGTAACATGCTTGCCCACAGTCTTCTCTTCTGCAGGTTAAACATATTCAATCCCTTAATTGTTCTTCCCTGGACCTGGTTTCCTATTCCTTCACCCTCTTACTCCACTGTGGCAAAGTCATATTTGTCTCTTGTTCTAGACATAATACGACACATTGGCTTGTCATAGTCATATTTAACTAGGATAGGATAGGATAGGATAGGATAGGATAGGATAGGATAGGATAGAATTTTATTGGCCAAGTGTGATTGGACACACAAGGAATTTGTCTTGGTGCATATGCTTTCAGTGTACATAAAAAAAAAAAGATACGTTCATCAAGAATCATAAGGTACAACACTTAATGATAGTCATAGGGTACAAATAAGCAATCAAATCATATTAGGAAACAGTCAATATAAATTGTAAGGATACAAGCAACAAAGTTACAGTCATACAGTCATTAGTGGAAGGAGATGGGTGATAGGAACGATGAGAAGACTAATAGTAATAGTAATGCAGCCTTAGTGAATAGTTTGATAGTGTTGAGGGAATTATTTGTTTAGCAGAGTGATGGCATTCAGGAAAAAACTGTTCTTGTTCCTAGTTGTTCTGGTGTGCAGTGCTCTATAGCATTGTTTTGAGGGTAGGAGTTGAAACTGTTTATGTCCAGAATGCGAGGGGTCTGTAAATATTTTCACAGCCCTCTTTTTGACTTGTGCAGTATACAGGTCCTCAATGGAAGACAGGTTGGTAGCAATTGTTTTTTCTGAAGTTCTAATTATCCTCTGAAGACTGTGTCTGTCTTGTGGCATTGCAGAACCAAACCAGACAGTTATAGAGGTGCAGATGACAGACTCAATAATTCCTCTGTAGAATTGTATCAGCAGCTCTTTGGGCAATTTGAGCTTTCTGAGTTGGCACAGAAGGATTATTCTTTGTTGTGTTTTTTTGATAACATTTTTGATGTTGGGTGTCCAATGTAGGTTGTGAGATATGGTAGAACCTAGAAATTTGAAGATCTCTACTGTTGATACTGTGTTGTATAGTATTGCTAATTGTACAGGTATCTGATGTGATTCTGCTTAGCTTCATCTGCTGCTTCCTGTCTGTTAGGAAGCTTATGATCCAATTACAAATGTGTTCAGGTACCTCTAGCTGGTTTAGCTTAGTTAAAAGAATGTCTGGAATGATGGTGTTGAATGCTGAACTAAAGTCTACAAAGAAGACCCTTGCATAGGTCTTTGGAGATTCAAGATGTTGTAGGATGTAGTGCAGAGCCATATTAACAGCATCATCTGTTGATCTATTTGCTCAATATGCAAATTGCAAGAGGTCTAACAGTGGATGCATGCATGGGGGCGGGTTGTATTGAATTGTGGCTGTGGGCATGTATGCGCGCAAACCCCCCATGCTCCCCCCACTTTTGGCACGCGACGGCAAAAAGGTTAGCCATCACTGACCTAGAATATATAAACTGGATTAATAAAGCAACCAAACAAATGGGCTACTTGCTATTTTTAATGGACAATAAATTAAGTATGATTAAAGTTGCATAATCCATTGTTTTACAGTTTCACAAAGAACACATTGTATATCACTGGATAAACAATAGAGCCTTACGGAGTTTTTAAAAGATTGTTTGAATTCAATCAGATCAGTCATCTTCAAATAATTTTGGAAAGGTTCAAATATGATTTAGAGCTTCTGTAGAGTTTCTGATTTTGCAGTCTTGAACATTTTCACAGGTCCCCCCCCCCCCATATATGGTCAAACCTTGAGTGATATGATAAATTCTTTGGCCAATTAAATATATAAGGATGGCGAAGAGGCAGTATTTTTATTATTATTATTATTATTATTATTATTATTATTATTATTATTATTATTATTATTATTATTATTATTATTATTATTATTATGTCACTTTTAACATAATATGTTTAGGAAAGGTCATTTCTAGATAATTGTGATTTTTCTGTTGCTGATATTTTAGCTGGTTTTCTTTCTCTTGTGTGATCTAGCTATCTTATATCCATACCTTTTTTCATTACTCTTAACTCTCATTCTATTTGTCTAACCTTTAATATAATCCTGTAAGTCTCTGATGCCTGGTGAGTGTAGAGTGGAGATGATTGGAAACCTACCAGCAGTTCTTCACTTCTTTCAATTCAACTCCTTCCTTCTTCCATTAAAATTAAGTAAAATAAAATAAAGCAAAATCCTTCGGGACTTTTTTATACTACATGTCTGCTTCGGTATTGACTTCTGAGTGATTTTTCCACAAGTAGATTTGAGTTTGGCTACATTCCATTAGACTGCAGATATAGAATTAATTTCTTTATATTATAGTGTATTATATCTGCACTTATGATAGTTTATATAGTTCTTAAATTTTTAAGAAGTAATTCTTAAATCAGATGTTTTAGTAGCATCTAATTCACAGGAGAGTAACCTTGTCAGTGAGTTATACTAACAAGTTTGCCAGTCCCCAATCAGTCAATCAGTGTTGGCTTTTCAATCCTTAGTACTGTAAAAGCTTATTTTAAAAACTGTTGTAAAGTTTTTATTTGAATTGGAGTAAGTCACATTTTGCATTTATACACAAAACTTTTGTATAAGCTACTGCCAGAAGTTTAGAGCAGGAGTGTCAAACTCACATCTTCATGGCAGCATCACGTGACGTATTTTTCTCCCTTTGCTAAACTGGGTGTGGGCCAATGGTCGGTTGCCCCCAATTCGGACCAATTCACAAGAACTGGTAGTAAGACTGGCAGGAGGCTCTGCCCACCACCCCGGGTGTTGTCAAAGGCGATTTGCGCATGTGCAGCCCTTCAACCCACCCCTTGTGTGGGCGTGGCCAGCATGTGATGCATTCGACCCGCGGGCCAGGAGTTTGACAGCCCTGGTTTAGAGCTACAGCTTGGCTTTCCTAATTTCTGCTAATGCCTAACAAAGTTGCAAAGAAATGACGAAAGTAATTATTGTGGTAAAACTTCTTCTGCTATGTGCACTTGCACAGCGTACAATCTATTATCAGACTGTGGAGAAGAAGGAAGAAGAGGAGGAGAAAGAGGAGGAGGAATAAGCATTCTGATGCTTCCCATTTTAGCTTATGGTTTGATATTTTACAGAATCAAATTTAAAATTGGTTTGAATTGAATCTTGTCACGTTTGAAACTCAGATTTCATAGCTGAATTTAATTTTGTTTCTTTGGTCTCAAATCCAAACTGAATTTGGCTAATTCTGATGATACTAATACACAACATAAGTACAATATTGTTTTTGGTATTATTTTTGGCAGAAGTAGAACTATTCATTACTTTTGAATTGTGCATATTTGTTCATAAGTTAGAGTTTCAAAACTTTCTTCAAATATTCTGACATTATGTGATCTCTTTACATGAGGGGAAAAAGTACAGGCATGTGTATTAGCTTTATTCTTTTTGTTAGTGAAGAAGCTTTTGGCAACTTAATGATGAAGTGATAATAATTTAGCAAAATGAATGCACATCCTCGTGATCTTCAAGTAAATTTGTAATCTCTCTTTTGCTCTCACCCTTGTCCTTCCCCCAGTTGTAGTCAATGATTATTTTTTTTTAAAAAATCCCTAGGTAACTTCTCAAAGTTGGGGCTGTTCTAGGAATTCAAATATTTGGTAATGAAGTGATGTCATCTAAAAAGGACAAAATCTTTTAGTACATAAGCTGTTTTTGGGGGGTGAGGTTTGGGATGGTGGTTGAAATTATGAAAATGGGGGCAAGTCATCCATCTCTGTCCAATTTCTATTTTTTATTCTGGGGGAAGGGGGAACATCCTGCTGCCAAAATTTGCCCACCATGTTGTTAAATGTTGGAAGCACAGCCTTTCCATATCTGTTTTAAAATATACTTCTCTAATCCAACAAAGGAAGTTTATAGCAGGTTTTATTTTTACAAGCCAACTTTGCATACACTGGAGATTCCATTGTTGATGCTAGAATAAAATTTTCCACTATACTTTCCATGACAGCAATTAAAATATTGTGCTATTCTTTTAGACCGCAGTGTAAATGATCTTAGGGAGATCAATACCGTTAGAAATTCTTTAGAGAACATAGAGATCAGTGTGTTATATTTTTTCTTGTATATTTAGATAGGTGCTTTATCTATGGAGATTTACTTAGAAATGAATTTAGTAAGGTTTATTCCAATAACTGAGAAAAGATTTATAAGTCAGATACCCGTAGCTTTAAACTTGTTCTTGCTGTTATGCTGGGATGTTGCTACAGAAAGTCATTTAGCTTTATGGTCCACTCCACCAGGCTGAAAAACACAGTCCCCACTGTAAAGAGAGGAGGCAATTTAACATAACTCTCAACAAACATTTCAACTCTGTTGCCATTCACTTGCCATAATACTGGTTCTGCTGATATTCAGTATTATCCATATTTAGGAGGCAAAAACCTAAAACATTTAAAAAACCACCAGCAGATGGCCTGCCTAATTTGCTATGATGTTCAGAACCTAAATTTAAAGCTCTAAAATATAGAACAAATCTCTTATTCGTCTGAACAGTTGAATATCTTCATTATGAAAAGTCTTTATGATTCCAAATAATGTGTCATATCAGTTGAAGGTGATGTGTTCTCCATATGGACATATTGAATGAAACTAACATAATATGTGTACCTGTACATTTTAAATGAAAATATATAATAAAATAAAGTAAAATAAAATAATAAAATTACCAACAACATTCTTTTCTTCTTTCTCTTGTGGCATCAGATATTATAGTTTTGCTTTCGCTGAATATTTTTGGTTTATTTTTTTTACTGCTGCCTTTCTTATTCATATACCAACTTTAGCTAGAGCTAAAAAAGCAATGTTTCTTTTTGCTTTGCAAAAAGCAAAGCAATGTTTCTTTTTGTTGGTGTTGTTTGTGTGTCAAGATTGACATGTCTACAACATTAGTGTTTATCTTGATTTAATATCTCATCAAATCCCTGACTTTCCTGTAGTCATCCTATTGTGCTATTAAATGAAACATGTCTTGCACCTGATGTAAGATTTAAACTTCTGCCTTCTGAAGCCTTGGGCTGAAACAAATGAGGAAAATAGACAGTGGCTCATGAAATATGTACAGTAAATTAAATAATAGTCTTTCTTTTGAAATAGTTAGAGGATACCACAAAATTAATTGCATGCCAAAGAAATGAGATTCAGGTCTTTTCAATTGCAGCTTTATTTCTGTTTTCATAGATTCTTTTTCTCTGCTTGCATAACTAGATATAGGGAAATTTATTAGAATAGAATGCCACATCTTAATAGAAAAAATAAATGCTTTCTCTTCTTAATTGATTTGAAATTCTTTTCTTCAAATAAATTGGGGAAAACTGTTTCTGAAAGACTGTGAAAGAGCAGCTATTTCAGTGTTGCCTAGTGAAATTTGTTTAGCTAAATCCAGTAGAATTCCTTATCAATTATATTGCAGAAGGAAAACACACGTGTGTGAAGACCAAAAACTCTTTTCAGTGTAGGTCAAAGTAAGTGTCATTTCTTGGAATGCTGTTTAACTGATAGATACTCCCTGTTTTGGCAGTGAATAAGGTGATTTTAGATTTATAGATTTTTATCATTGTTTGGGATACAAAAGATGAAATCAGAGTAAGAAAAATAATCAAGCAGAAATTATATAAATTCTTCATTTAATTGTCTCTAGGCATTATCTATCTCTGCATTTAAATTGAATGTATTTTCCCCAAAAGTAATTGCATTTCTTATTCAAGTTAGCATTTAATATGGCTGAAGGCTTTACTGTAATTTACAGGATGAACTTTATATAATTAAAAAATTCCCAAGACTAAGGGAACTATGAAAAAGTTTGCATACCTGGCATGTACTTTTTGATGTTTATTAGTTGCTTGCTTTGATGTGTATATGTATATGTATGTGCTGTGTGTGTGTGCTTTGTGTATATGCCAATCACTCTCAGCCCTAGAACAAACAACAAGACTTGTTGGCTGTTGTCATGAGACAAAAATAACTTAAAGGCAACCCTTCAAAAAAATCTACTATGTACCCTAAAACACAACATCTGGGGATGGTGTGATTATATATCTTGGGAACTTGGACAGTTGGTCTTGTACTAAGCATATTTTTATTGGCAATGTTTCTAGTGTGTAGCCCTTTCTTAATAGGGGTTAGATCAGTGGGACATGTTATTGTATTTATATTAATTGTTACAAGTAGCCAGACAGATAAAAGACACCACTCTCAATGGTGGGAGTGATTTTCAGTATAGGATTGGAATCCAGAAAGCTTGCTAAGTAACTTTTTGTAAATGTCTATGGAGATTCTCAGTCATCCATGTCATGGTTGTCCCAAAGAGGCAACTGGACTTCTGTTTTTTCTTTGAGACATTTTGCTTCTCATCCAAGAAGCTTCTTCAAGCTCCAGAAAGTCCACTTGCCTCTTGAAAAAGCACCTCTGGGTTAACTTTTTTTTAAGTGAATCACATTTAGAATTATACATTATCTCAATGTAGTAACCTTTTCTATAGAACAGGGGTGTCAAACTGGCGGCCCATGGTACGGATGCATCACATGCAGGCCACACCCACTCCAGCTCCATGAATGGGAAAAACATCGCGAAACATCACTCGACAGCAATGTGACACAGCGAGTTTGACATCCATGCTAAAGAAGTACATTTTAAATGTGTAAAGGAATAAAAGAACGCACAACACTCTGTCATTATTGTGTAGTGCCTCTACTATATATATTTTGTTCCTTGACTTTAGATCTTTTTAAAGACAGTTCTTGTTATTCAATCAATCAAACAATCAGTCACCTCTGGCTCTTCCTGACCAAAGGATATCAGTTTACTAGGATTGGTTGTGATAACTCCAGCACTGAGGTTTTATAAACTCATGTTTGTGTTATAAAGGTTGGCATGCAGCTGCCTTTTTTCAGTCAGCTTTTCAATTGCCTTCAGTGTTTCCAAGCAACAGGAGCTTCTAGAAGACACTTTCTTTTGCATTATGTGTCCAAAATATTTAAACTTTAGCTTCATTGTCTTGCTTTCAAATAAACAGGCTGGTTTTTCTTTATTTAGTACTGGAGGATTTGTCCTCCTTGCAGTTCAAGAGACACTAAACAATGTTATTCAGCTTTTTTTATAGCATTTTGTATGTGGTAGCTTTCACAGTCATATATTACAATTGGGAAAACCATGACTTTTGACAATACGTACTTCTGATACCTTTGCAATATAATATTTTGTCAGAGTCTTCCTCCCAAGAAGCAGGGGTTTTTTTTTTTGGCTAAATCAATCTTGTGAATTTCAGAGTCCAAGAAGTTAAATCTGATACTACTATAACTACTCCACTTATTTGGAATTCAAGTATTTTGCTTTTTAAAAACATAAAATGCTTTTATTAGTGAACTACTACTACAACAACAAAAATACATCAGTAATGGTAGCATAAAAGTATATATATATTCTAGTAAAAAACAAACTAAAATATAAGGGGGGGGAGAAGGAAATAGGATTTATATATATATATATATATATATATATATATATATATATATATATATATATAATATTAAATTAACTTAACCCCTAAAGTTATTATTAAACATATATTTAATCATTATTAAAGATTAAATAAACATATTGCATTGTCTTCAAATAGACTATAAAGACATTTCAATAAATGATAAACATATATTTTGAATCCATTCTTTAACAGCACGAGTATAAATTTTTTTCTAGGTAAAAAAAATTATCTTTATGTTTGTAAATATATTTTTTTATTTAAAAACATAATAGAAGTAAGAACTAATACAAACTGAAATAGACAAGGGAAAATGAAAAAGGCTGAAATAACAACAACAACAACAACAAAGCTAAAAGTGCAATAAGAGAAAAAAGTAGAAGAAAGTAGAGGAAAAAGATGTAGGGAAAGATATAAAGGTATAATGCTTGTCTATTATTTCTTCATCGAGACTGAAATGGATAATTGGTGGAACATATTACAGTCTATAATCTCCTAACTAATGTTACTGTTATATTTGGCCTATAACATGCACATTTAATAGAATCTATCTCTGGCCTTAATATTATTATAGTGTGAGTCTCATAAAATGAAGGAGAATATCTACTAAGATAACATGATGCATGATTAGCTTCTGATAATAAAGATGCCAATGAATCTATAAAAATTCTATACTATTAATTTGGAAAATTGGGGGACCAATTTCCCCCCTCCCCCAGTTTCATAGATTTAATTGTCTCTATTATTTCTTGTAGTAACAATAATTGTGCCAATTTCATTTTATGTTCTTGAGAAATTTCTTTCAATTCAGTGTCTTCCAGGAAATGTCCAGTAGTAGCAAAATATTGTGTGTGTGTATGTCAGAATTCCTTGATTGCCTTGATTTTGTTGTTTTAACCAATGAGCTAATAACCTTCCAGATTCTATTAATTCTGACTGATATATTTCAAAGAATATTCAGATTGTTCAGAATGTAATTGCTCCTATTTAACCTGAGTTGTCATAAATTCTTTATGAAATTCATTGGGTTTCTGGACTAGAACAAAAGTAATTTTTAAACAAACACTTCATTTTGTTACAAAAAGTAATTTTATAAGACTTATATCTAGATATATTTTTACAGAGACAAAAGTTATTGTGTACTCAGGACTACATGCCATAAATGTGTCTCATAGTAGTATAATACTGTATCTCTGTTTTGAATTTAATAAATGGCAAATATTCATCAATTCTGGTTCTCACCTATAAAACCCTTCATGGGATGGGCCCGAGGTACTTGCAGGACCACCTTCTACCGACCTCGCATCGACCTATGCACTGTCATAGAGCTGCCCTCCTCTGGATGCCGTTGGCAAGACAATGTCAGCTGGTGACCCCCAGGTCGAGGGCATTCTCTGTGGCCACACCGACTCTCTGGAATGGGTTACCCACCGAGCTCCACATGGCTTCCGATCTCTGCACTTTCCGTGTTGGCCTGAAGACATGGCTGTTTCACCAAATTCCCTGACCGATTCTGGGGTTTTAACTTGGGCATTGTAAATTGACTGCTTTTAGGATTTTGTTATTTTTGTTTTAACCTTGTGAGCCGTCCCGAGTCCCACGGGAGAAGGGCGGCATATAAATTTTAATAATAAAAATAATAAAATAAATAAAACAAATAAATTCATTGGTGGAGGCAATATTTGTATTTGAGCATGCACAGTGGCATTGAAATGCCAAAATATATTTATATATTGATAATTAAAAGAATATAATTTGGGGAAATATGAAATATGAATATTATTTGTGGGGATATAGATTAATTAAAGCAATGTTAAAATTAAGTACTTTCATAATCAAAATAGTAACATTTTTGGGAATGGATGGCCTAGAATGAATGAATGAATGAATGACACACACAGATACACACAGATATACATGCACACACACACATACAATTTATATAATATAGTATTCATGTTCCATGTTAATTTTAGAGTTGCTATTAAACAAAATGGATCACATATTTCTGCTGGTATATGACCATAATAAAGTTTTGATTTGTTTTGTAGCACATATTTTGGGGATGACATCTGGTTTAATTTTTCCATCTTGTTACAAATTTGTCCCCCAAGAGCCATGTAACCAAATGGTCATAACACTTCTCAAGATAATTAATTTCTCATTGTTCCTTTGCTTCCACACCCCTAAGTCTTCGCTGATTCTAAATCCTTCTGAATCTGAGTTTTAACATCTAAGCTTTTCATGAATCTCTGATATGGCATTTTGTAAGCCCATAAATCCATTCCCATTGAATGGACTTGACTATTATCTCAAAGACTGTCATTTCTTCTTGCTCAGATACTGAAACCAATAAATCTGGATTTTTTATTATTCTATCTAGCCTGGCAGAGCCAAGGAATGTAATAATAGATCTTCACATTTATCAAGATTTCAGTAGATTCCAAAGGATTATCTGTTATTTCTAAGCTAACAGTTTCCCTTTTATTGAGAATCCAGCTCTCAGCAAAAGATGGAGAATTGCCAGAAATGAAGCATGACACCTAGAGCATTTGTGGGGAAAGATGAAAAGTGATTCTGACCAGACATGGATATGTGCTCAGGATCATGCCTTCATTGTGGTTGCTGATAAGGGAGGTGAAGCATTATTACTTTTCCTTGTAAATCAATAGCCTTGTATAGGTTACATACTTCTTTCTAGGGAGAAGTCAATATTACGATCTTTTCCCTGGTGACTTTAATCAATTTCTACAGCACTTTTCAGACAAAGTGGCTTACATTTGCTAAAATTTTGATTCATCCCATGTTGAAATTTGAATAGTGACTAGAACCATTTTGTTATGTTATCTAAACTAGTTTTAGTTCATGAACTCTGAAGAAGTGGATAGGGTATTCTTTAGAGAATCGGGTCTCACCCATAGCTAGGATCCTTGCCTGCCTTAGCTTTTGTGAGGAATTTCAAGATGTGACCATCTGGATCCAGAAAATTATCAGTGCCTTTATATGAGAAAGGAAGCTTCCCATAGTCAATCAGTCAGTCAGTCAGTCAGCCAGTCATCTCTCTCTCTCTCTGTCTCTCTCTCTCTCTCTCTCTCTCTCTCTCTCTCTCATCTATCTCTATCTTATTAAAACTGTTTATATAAATAAAGACAAATATGAAAAAATATAAAAAGAAAGATATAAAGCGTAAAGTAGAAAGCAAGAATGTAAATCAGAAAGAAGATAATTAAAGAAACAAGAATCAGAAAAAAACAAATTACTTCTATTTTCAATAGTTATAAATATTCTAATTATCCTTCCTCCCTTGTGGTATTACAAAGATCCCTTCAGCCCCTTATTTAATCCTTTTACAATCACAAAATCCATAAATTATCACATCACTTTTTCCCATTTCAGAAAAAAAAAATGTTCCCAGTCTTTTATAAAAGTGTGTATTGTTTTTTCCTTAACCAACCAGGTCACTTTTGCCATTTCCATCAGTTCTGACAACTTCACAATCCATTCCTCTATTGTGAAAATGTCAGTATTCTTCCATCACTACAGTAATAGATATAATAATATTGCTATAGTTACCTTATGTTGTATAAAATCAGTTTTCCATACACATCAGTGGTGGGTTCCTTCCGGTTTGGCCCAGTTCTCCTGAACCAGTGGCGGTGATGATATGACATCACCAAACCGGTTCTGCCCCACTGCCTCAATCCCCCACCCCATGTCCCCCCATGTTATTCTTATCTTTTATTTGGCCCACTCCCAATCTATTGCTGCCTGAGTCCCAGCTGATGGCTAGAGGGAAAAAACTCTAGCCACAGGGCTTCAAAGGGCCGCCCTACAGCTGATCAGTGTTAAAAGAAAGCAAATGAGTAGACCGGTGCCTGCAAAAGTACATGAGTAGATCAGTGTCTGAAAAAATAAATGAGTAGATCGGTACAGCTCTGCAAGCCTGGTAGACCAGGGCCTCTGCTAAATCATAAATAATTGTCACATGACTATCAAGCCATGCCCACAAAATAAGCCATGCCCACAGAACCGGTAGTAAAAATTTTTAGAACCCACCCCTGCTACACATTATCTTTAAGGAAGTTGCACAGACCATACCTGGATCCAATACACTAAGATAAATATTTGCTGGTCTCCAACCTTCCATTTTTGGAGCAGGTTATTGAAACGGTGATAGCAGATCTATACTATTAACTAGCACTAAAGAAGAAATGCTATATTGACTCTGTTTAGTCATGATTACAGCCTAGCATGGTCTTGAGATATGATTTATGTCCAAAGTTTGATACTTATATGTTTGATTCTCTGTGTAATAAAGTACAAGGCATCCTTTCCCTTGTGGCTTTCTATCTTCATGCTTGTTGTTATTGCTAAACTAGCAATAAAATAAATCGTAAAATCATGTAACAGTAAATCAATTCAGCAAATATTAGAGAGTATTTTGAATTCTGGAAGAAAGGCAAACAATCTATACCATATAAAAATCAAATTGTGTATTGAACACATTGTGTTAGGGTAATCTGGTTCATGAAAATTTGCCACATTACATCTTGACTAGAAACTTAAAGAATCTGAATCTGATCTCTGTTTCAAATCAAACTTCCTATCACTCTGTACAGTTTTTAATCAGGTTCGGAAGTGCTTCCAGTACGCTCTATTTGTTAGGGATATATCACACAAGAAGAACACTATTCTACTTTCACTGATAAAAGCACAAAGAGAAGCAACTGAGATCCCTGAAGAATTACTGTGATTGATGTGACTTGTGCTGAACAGAAGATTGTTGATGTGGTAGTATTTCATTCCACAAGACCTTATAAAAGAAAAGAACCAGCTCCCTTGAAATATGGAACAGTAATTTATGTTACCTAATTTGCTTTAGAATAGATGTTACATTTTCAGGGTGCCAATAACGGACTGATACACCTTATGAAAATAATATTCCTGAATGTTACATTTTGGTCCAAGGCACAGCAGATCTAACCTGTTTACGAACAATTCTCCTATGAACTCTCATAGTTTATTGTTTAGCACTGCAGAAAAGTATGAATGTTTTCATAATATACATTGCTTGTTGTCACCTTAAAGTTTTTCTGGAAAAAGCTTCCTTTTCTTTAGAGTTATGAAGACTACAGCCCTTAGAGTCAGCTACTGCAATAAACAGCAATATATTTTTTCTTAAAAGTTACACTGAGATTGGATTCAACACAAAGTGCCAAGGTTTAGTTAATTTGGGATTATTGTCATGTATACAAGTAGATCAGTATCATAGTGTTATCAGAAATTCTGATACGTAAAATTTCTGATACCACCTCAGAAATAGCACATAAGAAAGCCTGTTCACAACTGGGAATCTCTGTAATACATAATACATAGCTCAATACAATGTAGGAAAACATCTATGGGAAAACATCTATGTTCCATTCCATACTGAACTAAGTATCCTAATGAATATTGCCCTTCCAATCTCCCTATAAATCATAATTTATTAAGACCAATCTTTACACTTCATATCATTGCTTCCCACAAGTAGATCATATTAATGAGGAACTTTTTCACTAGATATTAAATATTGACAACTAAGCTTTAAAACTGATGATAGCTAGAGATTGCTATAAGTCCTTTTCTGAACCCATTTATGCCTTAGGGGAAAAAAATAAGCACATTGATAATTTTGTTGCTTTTGGTGGAAAATTTCAGAGACTGAAAAGAATGTCAGGGCTTTAGAATAACAAACAAAATGTGACTTTTAATGTCCTCTTCTTTAAAAAAAAAAAGATGGTGAGGGATATTTTGAGGCCTAGCCTGTTTGATTATACATACTAATTTTCTTTCATAGCTCATTGTCACAACTTCTGAACCTTTTGTAAACAATTCAGAAAAAAAAACCAAATTATTTTAGTTTTATGACAGCGTTACTATTATTACTGCTCAGACTGACAAACTTCTGACATTCTTCCCAGATTCACCACCCTATCAGCTTCCGCTGGTCTGCGAGCATGAACACACAAGGACAACACTCGGCTCAGATGGCAAGTAACTTGGTTTAATTCGTGACAACAGCTCTTTCGCGAAACCAGAATGTAAACCAAATAAAGATGCAGCTAGTGAGAGCTTAACCCAGCACTTTTTTATAAGAGCCTTGATTGAAAGGTGTGTCTCTTGAATGACAATCAGCTGGAAGCCCTTATTTGTACTTTCCGCCGCTGCATCCTAGGCACGCTTTGCTGACATCATCCGCGGAGCCTGCTCCATCCTCGCCAGCTGCCAGTGATAGTCTTGTTGCTGCTGTCCGGTTGTGGCCACTAACCCCACATGACCCCTAGTAATCGCCCACTACCCTTTTGCATTTTGCAGGAAAACGTAAGACCATCTGTCTGCCAACTGAAGCTCCGCAGAGTATGGGTGATGCAACAGGACAATGACCGAAAGCATACAAGTAATTCAAGAAAAAAAATGGCTTCAACAGCACAGAATATGCCTTCTGGAGTGGCCCAGTCAGAGTCCTGACCTCAACCCGGTTGAAATGCTGTGGCATGACCTTAAGAGAGCGATTCACACCAGACATCCCAAGAATATTGCTACACTGAAACAGTTTTGTGAAGAGGAGTGGTCCAAAATTACTCCAGATCATTGTGCAGGTCTGATCTGCAACTACAGGAAACGTTTGGTTGAGGTTATTCCTGCCAAAGGAGAGTCAACCAGTTATTAAGTCCAAAGGATCACATACTTTTTCTTCCCTGCACTGTGAATGTGTACATGTTATGTTCAATTAAACATCTAATGGCAACATCTAATGTTTGTGTAGTATTATTTTAAGCAGACTGTGTTTTTCTATTGTTGTGACTTAGATGAAGTTCAGAGCACATTTTATGACCAATTCATGCAAAACTCCATGTAATCCCAAGGAGTTCACATACTTTTTCTTGCAACTGTATATAACTGTTTGCAAGCCGTACATCCAGTGGGATTCAGCCAGTTCGCACCACTTCAGGGAGAAAAGGTTGTTAACTTTCTGAGCAGTTTGGTGAACTGGTTGTTGGAAGAAATCATTAAGGCAGAGAACTGGTTGTAAAATTATCTACCAATTCACTTGAATTTCTCAGTAATTTTTTTTACTATTCTGAAATCTCTTACTGCAGATTGGGAAATTTTAATTCTCTATTTCCACTTCCAGTCCCAGAATACGTTGAGTTTGGTACTTGTCCTTTTGTTTAGCCAGCAATTCCAGTTCAAGACAGGAGATGATACATATTCTGTTCTGATAGTCAATGGTGAGTTTCTACCGGTCTGCCCCAGATTGAGCGAGCCAGTAGCGGTGGCAGCGGGAGGGTCCGTCCACCCACTCGGATGCATGCACGCGTGCCCACAAGCAAACCAGTAGTGATGGATTTTGAAACCTATCCCTGCTGATAGTATATAAAGAATAAAAAAAATGATAAAATATATCTATGCCAAACCGCTCTAATCTGGTGTTTTACCATCTGCTAGAGGTACTATCTGGAAATGCTGGAAACCGTAACCTGGAGCATACTTACTTAGGGAAGCTAGCTTAGTCAAACAATTAGCAGAAATCTGTTATTGCAGGACTTCAATAGCTCCAAAACAATTATGAAAATTTTGATGGAATCCTTGAGCCTTAACACAAAATTAGTTATACCAGACATACCAGTTTACAGAAGCTTGTGTAGTCATTGACTGATATCTTTCAAAGAAACATAATTATGAATAATACACCCTAGGAACTCTAGGGATTTTCTGTGTACCTGTTTCATTCTAGCCACCTTTTCAGACTCACCTTTTGAGGAGATTTTGCTGCTTAGATTGTAGCAGCAGTGATAAATAGCTAGTGCACTCATGGTTTTTCAATAGGTTTCACAACTTAACTCAGCTTTAGTAAAATGTAGACAGACAAATCATTAATCACAAAGCTCTCACAGCTATAATTGCTTAGCAAATTAGTTTCAGTTTCATCTTTATTTTGGTCAAAGACCAGCAAAAAGAAAAAGAAAAAGATATCACTATAAAAAAAAAACCCACAAACATCACAATTTAAAAAAATCAATATATTTTGATATACAGCTTTTCTATGAGTGTATACCATTATGATTTTTTTAAAATGCAAGTCATTAGCCCAAAGTCATCCAGCTGACTTTGTGTCTAAATTGGGATTAAAATTTACAATCTAGTCTGATGCCTTTAATCATTACACCAAACTGGCTTTTAGTATTATTAAAAAGCTCAACAAATCATAAATTAACTCTAGTCTTCTGTCTGAGTCACAGAGAAGCAAGCAGTAGTGATCTTCTTATTTTAGCCAAGAGTCAAAGTTCTGGTAAAAAGAATCTAACAAATCTAACAAGGTATTCAAGTAGTACAATGGCAAGAATCAGTTGGTAGTCAGAAATTCAAAAAGCAGGTGAAATACAGTGTTCACGTAAGAGTGTTAGTGAAGTTGCTCCAGAGTTGAAGTACACACCGAGAGAGCTTTCCTTCTTTCCATCTTTCTCCCTCTCTAGGAGATAGCAAAGAAAAAGGCATTTCTTAGAAGAAGTTCCTGCCTAGGAGCATCTTTTGTAAAAAGGAACAGAGGAATTTGGTTTCCCCTGTTTTTAAAAGACATTCAACATTAATGGGCAAGTCTAAATCCTGTACAGGTAGTCCTTGACTTACGACCGCAAATGAACCCAAAATTTATGTTGCTAAGTGAGAAATTTGTTCAATGAGTTTTGCCCCATTTTATGACTTTTCTTGCCACACTTGTTAAGTGATTCATTGCAGCTGTTAAATTAGTAACGCTGTTGTTAAACGGATTTGGCTTTCCCCTTGATTTAGCTTGCCAGAAGGTTGCAAAAGGGACACTGCTACCATCATAAATATCCACCAGTTGTGAAGCATCTGAATGTAAATCCTATGCGGATGCTGCAACGGTCATAAGTGTGAAAAATGGTCATAAGTCACTTTTTTCAGTGCCGTTACAACTTCGAATGGTCACTAAATAAACTGTTGTAAGTCAAGGACTACCTTTACTGTATATCAATAGCTTATACGGGTGATTCTCCTGAACCATTTTTTTTCCTTGTTAGAAATCTTGGGGTTGTCTGGGGCCAGGATCACAGAAATGTGAGTGTGCATCAAAAAACTAGGAGAAGGTAATGCCCAAAATGGATATGGGGAACAAGTGAAAATGATTTGGCTGTGAAAAATGTTCAGTCTTTTCATTCATATGACTTTTCAAGCAAATTCCATTCTTTATTTACGGAAGTTTGAATAGCTGTTTGCTTTTTCAGCGTTGGGAGGATTTTCCACAAAATATTAGTACAACACAAAATTAAAAAGAAAACAAGTCGAGATAATAGTAGCTCAAATACTAGAAGAAGATTAAGCCAGTAATTAAACTGAAACATTTTAAGTCGAAAGAAACAATTGAGACAACACTGTACTTGCACTTTGCAAAATGATAAATGAGACAAATGCCAAAGGGGTAGATCTTGTTACTACTATGTAAAATAAATGGAAACTGCTGAGAAGAAAGCTATGATTTGCTGAATTAGAATAAGAGAAAAGTGTTTCCTTGGTTGCTAGCATCTTCTTGTCAGAGAGTGTCAAAATCTTTAGCAATGATTACAATGACTATAATGGAGATATTTTAATATTCACTTCCTGCAATGCTTACAAGAATTATTTATCTTCATAAATCTTGGAAGATGGCACAGCCTCTCCCAATCTGTGTATCACTCAAAAACATGGACTGCAATTTCTATATTTCAGCTAACTTTATTTATTTATTTATTTAGTCGCATTTCTATGCCACTCACCACTTGGAAGAGTCCCTTGGGAGTCCCACTCCCAAGGGTCTCTGGGTGGCTTACAACAGAGAATAAAACAATGCAACAATATCTCATACAAAAGTTAAAAGAAGACATTAAAACATTAAACATTAGCTGTTCCTAAAAAATCTAAAGACCACACTACTGAAATATACCCTGTTTTAGAAGGTGTTCTTGAAACCATCATTTTAAAAATAGATACTGGGTGAAAATCTGAGTGTGTTTTATACTCTGAATGTAGTTCTGCCCAGCTTCTCAAATGTAGGTTTCAGAAGCAAAGCTTCAGAAAAAAAGCCTCTGAAACAGAGCTTCAGAGACTTTTTTTCTGAAGCTCTGTTTCGGAGGCTTTCAGAGGCAGGAAAAGAAGTTTTTTCTGAAACAGAATTTTAGAAGTTTCAGAGACAGAAAAAAAAAACAAGGCACAGAGCTCACAACTAATGAACCTGTTGCTAAAATTCACCTCTGGGAACAGCTGACTGGGGTTATTCCAGGAGGCTGATCCACCCCCAATCAGTTTTTTTCTTATTTCCTCCCCAAAAACTAAGGTGTGTCTTATACTCCGGTGAGTCTTATACTCTAAAAAATATAGTAACTTACCAGACACAGGGAAACAATTTTTTATTTACAGCCAGAAATGTACCGACCTGGTTATAACTACCTGAAGTTATCTAAAAGTTTCTACAAAATTGTAATGTTAGCAGTACAGAAAAAAAAAAGTTAAGTAGAGGGGATTATTTGTTCTAACTGTATTTAATTTTATTTTCAAATGGATTGATTCAGTTATAATTTTTGTGCTGGCAACTATCTTTTTGAGGATCAGTTTTTAAATTACTTAAATACTTAAATGGATGAAAAGTTTTATACATTTCAGGTATAGCTGGAATGTTTACAACAATCTTGTTATAAATGTGGTTATATTTATACAAGGAACTATTAAGCCACTAAGAAATTAAGCATTTTGACCGATGGAATCAGGTAAGAAGTTTGTAGTAGAAATCTGTAACGAAGGCATTATGTCATTTATCTGATACTATAATTAAGAATACAATGCACAAATCAATTATTTTTACCATACATCGTCAATTTGCTGCCCTCCCCTTCAATTCCCTAAAATTCCCAGTGAACAAAACCAGATGGAATTATGAAAGTGACATCTAACTCATCTAGAAGGTACCGAATTGTAGAAAACTTTTTATATCATGTTTTCCTTATTCCTGTCACTAGCTTTACTGCAAACCTTTCTTTCTTTTTTTCTTTTTTTAAAAAGGGGAAATTAATTCTTGCAGTAATTTTCGGTATTAAATGATAATTTATTTCCAGCACAGGCAGATTACAAAGCAGCTATTATGTGTGTATGAGGAATAGACAAAGAGAAAATCTCTAGGTTGAATAGATAATTTTACAAAATAAAAAAATCTAAAAAGAAGGTAGAAACATCTTTGAATGGCATCCATTTTATGACACACAAAAAAGCTATTTAATTTCTTTCCCACAGTGCCCCTGGGGGAAACCAGTATTAGACTCCTTCATAAACACCTAATTTCATCTGTCCAGACAGGTTGTGAATGATATTGTTCTTCTACAGCAATGATGAATGGAAATCATTAATAAGAGTAAGTCCCAGGGAAGGAAGATTTTTTTCAAATCTAAACTTAAATACTTATACAGAGTGTGACACCAAGGAAATTCTTTAACACTAGGCATTTAAAAATAGTTTGATGAATTTGAAGTCATGTCTCACCTTGCACAAAGAGTAGTATTATTTACACAATGCCATGAGAGGCAGAAGGGGGGAAAAAAGGTACCAAAAAGTTAATTTGGGTTTAGCACAGAAGTGGGTTTCAGCAGGTTCTGACCAGTCCTGGAGAACCGGTAGCGGAAATTTTGGGTAGTAAAAATTCTGACTGGCCCTGCCCCATCTATTCTCTGCCTCCCAAGTTGATTGGGAGGAAATTGGGATTTTGCAGTAACCTTCCCGTGGATTGGGGTGGGAATGGAGATTTTACAGTATCCTTCCCTTGGATTGTGGAGGGAATGGAGATTTTGCAGTATCCTTCCCCTGCCATGCCGACCATGCCACGCCCACCAAGCCATGCCATGCCCACCAAGTCACACCCACAGAACCAGTAGTAAAATTTTTTGAAACCCACCACTGGTGTAGCAATTTCTTAAATCAAACACAGAAGCAAGTCAACTAGCAAACAATGACTGGAAAAAAAATCCACTTCATTGTCAAAACATATGATAAACTAGGATCCCAAAATAAAATGAGAAAGATTCAAAATAAGCTTTATATTCTTAGTCATTCAAATAATGCAGCTGGACACCCAGGAAAATCATTTAGGACGTGAGTCAGATCAAATTTTTATTTTATGCTTTTTTTTGAATATTTATATTTATATTTCAACGGTTGTTTTTTTTCCTTTATTTTTATCAGGTGAGTTGCATGTTGAAAAAGTAGATTCATTTTTAAAAAAATAAATAAATGATTAAATAATGATGAGACTCTTTTCTTCAACTGCTGTTTTCAAACATCCAGCATAATGTGTCCATGTACTTTCCTCACTTTAGATATGTTGAAATTTCTGTCCTTGAATTCCAACCTTGCTCATTTTTTTATTTTATTATTTTTGTTCTTTTATATAAATAACTCAAGACAGCAAACATACCTAGTTCCCCTTTCTATTTTCTCTACAATACCAACCCAGTGAGGTAGGTAAGTCTAAGAGAGAATCTAGCCCAGGAGTGTCAAACTAGGGGCCCATGGGCCGGATGCATCACACGCTGGCCACGCCCATCCCTGTTTTAGCGAAAGGGAAAAAGTCATGATACATCACGTGACGACAACATGACACCGAAAGTTTGACACCCCTGGTCTAGCTCAAAGTCACCCAGCTGGTTTTCATATCTAAGACAGGACTAGAAATCACAGTTTCCTGGTTTTTAATCTGATATATAATTGATTATATGTATCAATTATACTAAAATATTTCTAATACAAGAACAGTTGCGTTATGTCATCAAATTTTTGTATCTATAAATGTTATAATCCTTATATTTCAAATTTTTTTATTACCGGTTCTGTGGGTGTGGCTTGGTAAGTATGGCTTGGTGGCATGGCAATACTGTAAAATCTCCATTCCTACCCCACTCCAGGGGAAGGTTACTGCAAAATCCCCATTTCCTCCCGATCAGCTGGGACTTGGGAAGCAGGAACTAGATGGGGGTGGGGCCAGTCAGACTTTTACTACCGGTTCTTCAAAATTCTCAAAATTTCTGCTACCGGTTCTCCAGAACTGGTCAGAACCTGCTGAAATCCACCTCTGCACCACTTTCTGCTTGCTATTTTAACTGGAAATGCTATGATCTGAACCTTAATCTTCCTATATACAAGCCTATAACCTGCCACCAAGCTCTGAGACCTTTTTGGTTACAATACAAGGCTCTTTATGGGCAATTATATCCATACAGCTAAGAAACAAGAATAATGTACATTTAATGACAAACATAGGTCATAAATAAACATAAGACAATAGTTTGTGCAGGTTTACTCAGAGATAACACCATCTCCACTGAGACCAATTCCCAGGTAAATGAATGTAGGATAGAAACTATACAAGCAGAACACAGTACTTTTTATCATTACTTATAATTACAGATATACGTGTTTGATTAAATATGATTTGTATTTAATGTCAAACAGCTATCAAATAGATATTGGGAATAAATCAGTGAGCCTTAACATGTATTTAACTGCACTGGGTAGTACTGAAGCTTGGGGGGTGGGGTGGGGTCATTGTTTCTGCCGGCACACACACGGACATAAAGTATCCTGCAGTCAGCTTTCACAAAATTGATCCTAGACTGATTTAATATAAGGCTCATGGGGCCAGTTTCATAAATTAAATACTAAATGAACTTAAACATTTTTCTACAACCTAATTGCTACCTTGCCCTACATTTACTGCTTTATACATCATAAAATTAGATTTGAGAGTCCTACTGTTTTGCTGATTGGGGCCATTTCAAAGATAAATGGAAATGCATTTTCATATGTGATGCTGAAGCAACATTGCCATGGAAACGAAGTTTCCTAGGAATCCCTGTCCAATTAAAAGCTATATACATTTTGTGTATGGATATAAAAGCAGCCTTATACATTTGGGCTTTAAGTCTTCCATCAATCTGATCTCATGTCCAAGTCTCTTTGATTTTACTGTCCTTGCTTCTAATTCTAACTATAATTGCTTCTTCTCATAACACTAGCAGGCTGTATTGATTATTAACCTTTGCACAACTTATTGATCATAGTGAAAACATCTCAGCCTACTTCCAAATCTTACAGTGTACCGTCAAGGCCTGGCATAAGCAGGAGATTAAAGGTCTGCAAGGGAAAAAAAAACTCTCTTAGGTTCTAGGTACTTAGTACATTTATTAAAAATGGTAATTCAACAAAACCCCAACCTCTAACCCCAGCCTCCAACAAATAAGCAATATCACCCTGAGAAATTTATGCTCTATGATAGTTTCTTAATTTACAGATTTCTCAAATATCTCAAGGATTTTTATATATACCTTGAAATCTAAATTAACTTGATCCAATATTAAAGCATTGTTCAGTTGTCTACAATAATTGTCAAAATATTTTTGAAATCTAAAAAGAGAAGACAAAAGCAAACTGTCACCACTAGAGGGTACAACATAAATGATATTTTCCCTAGGAAATCATTTAAGCTATCTAATTGTATTATGTTGCTTCAAACGAAGTCTCAAACATAACATAAAAACTAAAATTACTCAGTGTTACATTCATAGATAGATAGATAGATAGATAGATATAAATTTGATTTATATGCTGCCCTTCTCCAAAGATTCAGAGTGGCTTACAATGCGTTAAGCAATAGCCTTCATACTTTTGTATATTTATACAAAGTCAGCTTATTGCCCCCACAAATTGGGTCCTCATTTTACCTACCTTAGAAAGGATGGAAGGCTGAGTCAACCTTGAGCCTGGTGTGATTCGAACTTACAGTAATTTTAGACAGCTGGTGTTAATCACAATGCTTTAGTCTGCTGAGCCACCAGACCCTAAATATATTTTATTAAAGACGTGAATAAATATTCATAGACTAGGGGTACTGCATGTCACATGGTTAGATGGTTTACCAGTTTTAATATTGTGGATGTAAGTGGAATTATAAAGCCAATAGAAGTATATGTATATGTGTGTAAGTACCCGCTAAAAGATTAATAAAGTAAATTGGCAGAATTGTCTTGTGATTTCCTGATTAAATAAAGAACAATTCTTTTGGAATGTTACAAGTCACAGAATTATAATTACTTTGATTAGATACTGAGAAATGGTGAGGACCGAACTATTGTACTCTTCACCAACAAGAAATAACAATAGCAATAACACTTAGACTTTTATACTGCTTCATAGTGTTTTACAGCACTTTCATAGTGTTTTACAGCACTTTCTCTGCAGTTTACAGAGTCATCATATTGCCCTCAACAATCTGGGTCCTCATTTTATCAGAAGGATGGAAGGCTGAGTCAACCTTGAGCCTGTCAGAATCAAACTGCTGGCAGTTGGCAGAATTAGCCCGCAATATTGTATTCTAACCACTGTTCCACAGCAGCTCAAGAAAAGAAAGAAATGAACGAGTCTGGCGGAAGATTTTTCTGAATGTCTCAAAGAGAAGAAGAAACACTTTCACAATTTCTACTGGGCAAAATGTCCTGTACATAAAACTGTTTCATTACTGCAGAGAAAGTGTCATGAAATGAGTTGTCATCTGATGTTTTCCTCTGGAATTAAACTGAAACATGGCCATCTAGAAAATCAGCAGACCACTGAGAAGATGGCTGTAGATTGAAACCAGGATCCCTTGGATTGCTCATAATTAAATTTGTGCAGGGTTATTATATTCCACCCTTGAGGACGTGACCAAGATTTTTCTTTTGAAATAAATTTCCCAATCAAATTATTTTCCCTTAAATTAAATTGTAACAGATAGGAAAAATGAATATATCTGCCTAATATTAATGGCTTCTCCTAATTAGAACGAATCCTGAAAAAATACAGCTATAAAAATATTTAAATAATGCACATGCATTAAACATAAAAATTTAGATTACATTTTGCATTTAAACCTTAGTGGCTTATATTGTGATTTTCCCTTATTTTACTTCCTTTATAGCAAACAAGTTGGCCCAATGTTATTCAATGAGCATTCTGCATGGAGACTTACACCTGTATTTTTCAATGCCCTGGCTGAACACTACCCTAGATATCTTTATAACTCAATATGTTGTTTCCAAGTTCATGGAGGCTTGAGAAAGAAACAAGAAACAGAAATTTCCAATTGTTCAACTGTCATTTTCAAGAAATACAATCATTCAATATAGTTGTCTTCCAGGGTATTCCTGCACACTTATACACGACGACTGAGTGCTAGTTCAAAAGCATACTTGAACTTTTGTGATTCTAGAACATCAAAAGTATTCAAGAGGTTAGCTATTTTGATTCTTGTTCAACTGACATATTTAAAACTAGCCCCCTTTCCCCCAGCTGCTGCTTTATGGGGTTAGAATAGAATAGAGCCAGAAGGTACCTTGGAGGCCTCTTAGTTCAGCCTGTGCTCAAGTAGGAGACTATATTATTTCATACAAATGGTTGTCCAGTCTTTTTAAAAAACCTACAGTGATGAAACAACAAAAATGTTTGTGAACATTCTCCTCTAGCAGGAATCTGTGGAAATGCTCATTTTGCATCTCCTGCTCCATGAACAGAAAAAAAATGGGCTTTTCATTGTGAAAACTCTTAGGTTGTAATGCTACAGCACTGATTGATTTTTCTTTAGATAACATGTTTCCCCAAAAATAAGACCCTGTCTTATATTTTTTTTGAACCCTGAAAGAAGCGTTTGACCTTATTGCCATGCGCTCAAAAGCCCAGTTGGGCTTATTACCAGGGGATGTCTTATTTTGGGGAAAACAGAGTAGTATTTTGGAGAAGTCTGTTCTGGCAAATATATGAAATTGAGATTAAAAAAAGAGAAAAAAATAACTCCTTCATCTTATAAATTCAATTTTGGATAATGCAAAATACAAAAGTTTAATTAGTTTAAATTCACAAATCCACAAAGAATATGATTTATTTATGTGATCAAGTAGAATTAGTGGCTTGCAGAGGAATACCTGGATATACCTGGCGAACATTTTAGGCTTTCGTATTATGCCATGCACAGAGTTTAGAGAATGAAATTGGAATAGATAGATGTCATTATGTTTTGGAAATGACTACAGTTTCACTTTACTATAGTCCAGAAATCAGAATGTTTTCTCACAAATATACACCCTGTCAAAGAGAGAAGATAGCTTACAGCAAGTTGCTCATGTAAGCATGTGCTATTTTGTCCAATCCTTGGCTGAATTCCAGCAGTAGTAATTCTCTTGGTGATTAGCATCAATAATTTTCTAGCAGTTCAAATTTCATTCAGTAACATCTGTTAGCTGCCATTTGGTATCCTCAGGTGACACAAATGGACGAGCAAATTGTATAGTGAGCCAGCTTTTTATTTTAACCAAGCAAAATGTTATTCTACTCCAAATGCAGTATTCCAATGGTAGCATGAGCTATGATCTGGTCCTTGTATAGTTTTCATTAGGATCCCTGGTATTTGGGGAATTTAGGAATTTGGGGAATTAGGGTAGGCTCAGTCTAAGCTAGGTTACCTAAAAATCCTGGCACTCAGGAGAACTGCAATCCATTGAAAAATTAAGTGCAATCAAGCAATTCAGAACTACACTACCACCTCATAAATCTTTGTTATGAGTCCTGTTCAATGGATATTCGTCAACCTCTTGCTCTTTCATCAGTATTTCATGATTTTTTGAACTCATCTTAATGCATCTATGGACTTTAAAATCTATAATAAAGTTCTGATGATTTTGATTAGGCGTGATGTCCCAGCGGTTAAAGATGTTGAGCTTCTCAGCTGCAAAGCTGACAGCTCTTGTTCAAGACCTGAGCCTTGGGTGACAGAGTGAGCGTCTGTTACTTGCCTAGCTCCTGCTCACCTAGCAATTTGAAATCATGCAAATGCAAGTAGAAAAATACATACCACATGGCCATGGAAATGTCTTTGGACAACTTTGGCTCCCTTGGCTAAGAAATGGAGAGGAGCAAGGCCCCATAGAATCAGATATGACTGGAAAGGGAAAACCATCATTTTTCCAAAGCTTTGGATCACATTGCTGTGAAGGAAAATATGCATAACAACTAATTTATTTTCAAAGGTGTGTAATTCATCTAAGAACATTATTACTGTTACTATAACAGTACCATAATTCACACCCAGAAGACCATACATTTGACAGAAAGTCTGTATTAAGATTGCATGTTTATACAGAGGCTTTCTGAAGTGCCTGTGGACAACAAAAATATAAATCTTCCATCCACAATCCAGTCAGAGCTGAAGAAGCTTCTTGTATGAGAAGCAAAACATCTACAGAGAAAAACAAAGTCCAGTTGCCTCTTGAAAAAGCACCTTTGGGAGTGTTTAGAAAATTGTAATTGTACAGTAGTAATAGAAATAGAGTACAGGATAAGATAATAGCAATAGAAACCACTCACACATGTATGTTTGGATGTTTCACTTTAGTGCTTGTTTTTTTTTTCTTCAAAATATAACGTTGTAAAAGAGGATAGGGTAGTGCTCAACCTATGACGCGTTGCTTAGAGTCAGTTCAAAATTATGCACCAAAATCCACCAAAAGGTACTTAAAAAGTTCTGAAGTTCTGACAGTTGCCCCCCATGGTCACATGACCACATTTTAGGTACTTGGATACCAGCTCACATTTATGGCCATTTGCAGTGTCTTACGGTCACTTGCTCACTATTAGATCCTTTTCTGGAAAGGGTATTTATTTCCATTTCTGAAAAAAGCTCTTAGTGAACAATGTGTTTGCTTAACAATTGTGGTATTAGCTTAATGATTGCAGCATTTGCTTTATGACTGCCTTGTGGACTTAATCACTGTTGCAAAAATTGATGTAAAATTGGGTACAGTCATGTGATGACCTGTTTTATGACCCTCAAGATTTATGGCTGTAATTGCAAGACTCATCTATATTATTTGTTTAATCTATGGTATATCATACCTGGGCTAGCAATATATTAACATTTCATTTAGATTATCTGTACAAAACTATCTGTATAAAAATTCAACTATCCAGTGTCTATTATTTTTGTGGATAGAGTTTAAAAGGATGCCATGACAATTAGTAATGTGGTCTTGACTTCCAATTTTAATGATGTGAGAGTTTTAGTTCCAGTTTTAACACTTGCTGACTAGATATAGTTAAAACAATGAAGCAAAAATTATGGCAGAAAACCAGCATCTATAGAGATCGTAAGATATTTGTCTAAATAATATCACTTGTGTTCTTGAAGTTAAACACTCCTGAATCTGGATGCTGCCTAAGAATACTACAAGGAAGATGTGAAATGAATGATACACGGAAAATGCTACAAAATATTCTTTTTTTATAAATGAAAAGGTGATCCAATTTATTACATTCTTTGCTAACCAAATATTGCCCATAATAAAATAGAGAAATTCGCTGAATGAAGTGAATTATTTCCCCTATTTATGTCTACTACAGGCTCTTTTCTAAGACAGTTTTAGATAAAGCATACTATTAGCCATCATGTTTCATCATAACATCTTGCAGGCATACATTTTGAAGAACAGGGAGGAGGGATGAAACTGGAGCCAACTACATTCGTGTATATCCTAAAGTGCCAGTGGCCATCTCCTTTTCAGAAGATGGATGTTTCTGCTTTTGAGTAGCTCTCCAGAGAGCTAATGGCTGACATGGCATTATTACCAGCTTGCAATGAGCTCCATTTTTTTTAATGGTAATTTGTTACACTGGTTTGCCACACACCCGCTGCTTCCTTGTTAATCCAATAATCTATATGAGAAAAGCAATTTGACATTCCTTCTTCCCATCTGCCACCCATCATCTAATCTATATCTTAACTAACAGTGATTTATTAATGGCATCTGCATTAACTACATCTTTGTTTGGCTGGCATCCCTTCTTTTTCTTTCAGACACGCTCCTTTGGCTACGTTTAAAAAGCAGAATCAGCAAGGAGATTAAAAACAACAACCAAAGATGAGATCAGATGCACTGCTGTGATTCATTCAGATAATTTTCAGGCAGGCATGCAGACACGCAGGCAAGCAAGGGAATATACATCTTTCTCCAGCATGGAAGCCATTTCCCCAAAGCAATGTGTATTTCTAGCTCACTGCTTAGCTCATTACTTCTAGCCTAGATAGTTTAATTAATGTTATGGCCATACTTATCAAATTTTGGAGATGGCTTTTGCTCAAGTGTGAGCAAGACCCTACAGCAATAGTCTGGTAATGTCTGGTAATGTAAACAATGCAGGGCAATTTCAACACCTACAGAGTGATAACAACCAAGTAGAAGCTGGCTATTCAGGGTAATCATACTCATATTCCGATGCCCTCCATCTATGCTTTGGATTACAGTTCCAATAACTCTTTGACACCATGCCTAGTGAAGCTGGAAGGGCACCGGAATCAAGACAGATTAATTTGTGTTTACTTGGAGGTGGGTTATGAGTTACTTCTCAGGCCTCAATGTTCTACTTTTAGCCTTAACGTCAAACATCTCTATTTCCTGCTTTAGATATTAAAAATATTTGCACCAATATAACACCCTTTCTCACGTCTTAATCATAAAATGCTCTGTAGCATTGTGCTTCCTCTGTACATTAATTTCAAAAGGTTCAGAAATATAAGCAGTTAATTCTGTGAGTTTAATAATTTTTTCTTTGTTTTCCTAAAGGGGTAGTGGGAAAGACTTTCTGCAAACCAGAAATATTGTAAATTGTGATTGTATTATTGCTAGCCAAAATATGATATTGTAGTGTAAACACCCTTGTCTTTGTGCTAAATTTACTTACCATTATTTTACTTGAGTGATTCCTCATTACAATGTAAAAATAGGGGGAAAAAAGTAATTCCATTGGCTCCAATTTTTTATTACTTGATTAAAAGCATTGTTTGCTTTTTCCCTGGTTTTTTTCCTAGCCTTTTAAGAGATGAAATGAAATTCTATGAACTAAATGTGTGGGCACAATCTCACTATCACCTATGTAGATTTTACATGGATTTTCTTTTTTTCATTTATCACATACACTAAGTTGATAAATGTAATGTATAGCAAAATGAAAATATTTTTGGTTAAATATTTGTTTTTTTGGGTTAAATATCTAGTCTACAAGCAGTGCATATCCCATTCTTGTTTTAACCTAACTTCAAATATTTTTAGTATCACATTCTGCAAACAGAATCAATCCACCTATGTATCAAGAGCTTGTGATATTTCTTTTCCAGAGACATTATGTACCTTGCAGAATAGTTTCCATCTAGAAACTGGTATTCACATTACTGTCCTTCTGAAAGATTTGAAAACGTAATTGTTCAGGAAACTATATAATGATAAATAGATCCTCTTTATGCACCGGTTACTATGCATTATGAGAGGATTATTTGTGTTAATAATATCTCAAGGAACATTTATTCCATTAGTTTTTACTGTTTGATTGCAGATGTTTTACAATATTACTGTACTTTGTAGAGGTTATTAAGTGTGAAGAATGCTCTTGTTTGAATGTATTAAATATATAGGGAAGAATTTTTCCTACTAAAAATTCCACTTGAAATGTAATCTTAGAAACAACATTTCAAGCAGCAGTTTAGTAGGGGGGAAAGGCTGGTGATGAATGGCTTGACTAATAGGGATAAGTATTGCTCAAAGATTTGGCATATTTCTCATACATTTGACATATTTTATAAAAGGCAGATTATCTTTAAGGTTATAAGATTTAAGAGATAGAATAACTTGTGAACAAAGTTACCAAAGAATAAGTAGAATGATGTTACCATTTGTTCTTTTCTTATGCATCTAGTTATCAGCCTTGCAAAATAGTCCAGACAGAAAGCACACAAGTGTAATTCTTCCCTGTCCATTTTACTAGCTCAGAAAGTCTTCTTCTGAAATATCTGCCACACCCACATTACTGCTGGGGGCTAAGCTGACTTTTATCTGACAATTTCCCTGCCTGGGACTTTTCCTGTTCTTTCCCAAGGTCATTTCTGAAGATACACCAGTGTTTGTGTACAAATTAGTTTGCCTCCAGTTGGTAATTTAAACTATGCCTGAATTTCTTTTTAATAAGAAAAGGGAAAAAAAACAAATAAAAAAAAGTATCAGTGCATTAAAAATATGAAGAGAGCTTTTATTTTAAGGTTTTATTAATCCTACCTTTATTAAAGGCAGGTTCAATAAAATATATTTACAGTAAATTTCAGTTATTATTTGAAAATGAATGTAAATATTTACACTTTTTTAAAAAAAAAATCACTTCCTATCAAAGGTACAAAATGAAACTACAAATTACATGATACTTTCTCACCTTAGCTTTCAGAAAAAAGGCTAAAATGAGAAAATATCCAACAAAAGCCCAATGAGAAGTGAAAGTTCTTAACAGCTACATTTTATACATTGAAAAGGAAAGCGAAGTATGAGCAAGACAAGAAAGAAAAAACATGAAGACAGGAATAGAGATGGATACTGTGCTTTTATGAAATAGTTTTTCATTAGAAGTCTTAGTTTACTGGACCAGGGCAGTGGTGAAAAGTAAAATTTGTTACTACCGTTTCTGTGGGCGTGGCTTGGTGGAGGGGGGTAATATGACTGAGTGGGCGTGGCCAACTTTTTTTTTTTTACTTTTAAAATCATTTTTTTACAACCTCTTTGGCTGAAGAAGTTGTAAAAAAAATGCTTTTAAAGCATCTGACAATCCCAGCTGACTTGCCTGATCAGAAGAGGCTTTTTTTCCTTTTAAAAACATTTTTTCTATAACCTCTTTGGCTCTTTGGCTGTAGAAAAAATGCTTTTAAAAGCCTTTGATGATCCCAGCTAAGCTGTCTATTTAGACCCGCTCCAGTCCGGCTTCAGGTCTGGTTACAGCACCGAAACGGCATTGGTCGCGTTGGTGGATGATCTCTGGAGGGCCCGGGGTAGGGGGTACTCCTCTATCCTGGTGCTGTTAGATCTCTCAGCGGCTTTTGATACCATCGACCATGGTATCATGTTGCGCCGGTTGGAGGGATTGGGAGTGGGGGGCACCGTTCTTCGGTGGTTCTCCTCCTACCTCTCCGACCGGTTGCAATCTGTGTTGACAGGGGGGCAGCGGTCGACCCCGAGGCGCCTAGTGTGTGGGGTGCCACAAGGGTCGGTCCTCTCGCCCCTTCTGTTCAACATTTATGTAAAGCCGCTGGGTGAGATCATCCGTGGTTTTGGGGTGGAATTCCATCAGTACGCTGATGACACTCAGCTGTACATTTCCACCCCAGACCACCCCAACGATGCCGTGGAGGTGATGTCCCAGTGCCTTGAAGCTGTGCGGGTCTGGATGGGGAGAAACAGGCTTCGACTCAACCCCTCCAAGACCGAGTGGCTGTGGCTGCCGGCGTCCCGATATAGCCAACTGACTCCATCGTTGGTTATTGGGGGCGAATCATTGGCCCCCACGGAAAGGGTGCGCAACTTGGGCGTCCTCCTGGATCCACGGCTGTCTTTAGAGGATCATACGACAGCCGTGGCCAGGGGGGCTTTCTATCAGGTTCGCCTGATACGCCAGTTGCGGCCCTTTCTAGATCGGGACTCCCTACGCACAGTCACTCAGGCGCTCGTCACGTCTCGCCTGGACTACTGTAATGCTCTCTACATGGGGCTCCCCTTGGGATGCACCCGGAGGCTTCAGCTGGTGCAGAATGCGGCCGCGCGGGGGATTATGGGAGCGACAGGGCGCTCCCACGTGACACCTCTCCTGCGTGAGCTGCATTGGTTGCCGGTTGACTTCCGGGTGCGTTTCAAGGTGTTGGTAATCACCTTTAAAGCGCTCCATGGCTTAGGACCAGGGTATTTACGGGACCGCCTTCTGCCACCAATTGCCTCCCACCGACTGGTTCGCTCCCACAGAGAGGGCCTCCTCGGGGTGCCGTCAGCCAGACAATGCCGGCTGGCGACCCCCAGGGGGAGAGCGTTCTCTGTGGTAGCTCCCACCCTCTGGAACGATCTGCCTCCAGAACTGAGAACTATTGCTGACCTCCGGACTTTTCGTCGGGCTCTAAAGACGCACCTTTTCCAACTCGCCGGACTTGCCTGATCCCTTTTATTTTTAAATATTTCTACATTTTTAAATTTTAAACTTTTTAGAGTTTTTAGTCCGTTCTTATACCTTCAGCCTTAACTTATATGGATTTTAGGATGTTTTTAATTGTTTATGTACTGGTTTTTAATTGGCTGTACACCGCCCTGGGTCCGCCAGGAGAAGGGCGGTATAGAAATTTAATTAAATAAATAAATAAATAAAATAAATAAAAAATGCTTTTAAAAATAATTTAAAAAAAGCCTCTAATGATTGCACGGCTCAGCTGGGCAATTGGGGGGGGGCAGGGATTTTTGCTACCGGTTCTCCGAACCATCTGCCTCCATCGCTACTGGATCGGGTGATCTTGTCCGAACCAGGAGCATTTCACTCCTGGAGCCGTGTAATGCATAAATATTAATACTGGAGTTGATATTGGGTAGGTGTATTACAAAGCCTCAAAATTACTCCTCTCTCCCCAGACACTGCATAATGTGACACTAAAATTTTAATTTGGGATTTTCACATCTTCAAATTCAGCCTGAGGTCCTTCCTATACTTCCCCCATTTGCCATCAATGCTGAAAAGTTTTTTAAAGCTAATCTGATAACACTTGATCATCCAGAAAGCCTGGGAACACGGAGAGGAAAAAAAAACCCAATGTTTTATCTCAAGTTGCTACTATTCTTATATAAACAAAAAAGCTTCACTCCCATTTTGCACTAAAGAGATATAAAACTAATGATTTCTTCCAATGCATATCCTCACATCAAATTGTGCTTACTTGTTTAATTGCCAGAACAAAGCAAAAGAACAGAAAACCTCAGCATTTTCTATGTTGCGGGAAAGCTAAAATACCATGCAGCTACTTTCCCTTGAAAGGCCTGCTGGCTTGAAGAAGTAGACAATGAAAATTATTGTAAAGAAAGAAAATAGCTTACTAGTAAGATCTATCCCCCATGTTAACATTGCATATGTAAAGATTAGAATTTGTTGCAAATTCAGTCTTGACCCACACAATTAACTTGCTCTCATGGTTCTTGTACTCACAAGATATACCAATCAGAGAGACATTTTCTCATTGATTGGTGTTTAGCAGTGGTGAAATCCACTTACTTTCGCTACCGGTTCGGGAATTGGACATGCTATGTGCGCACGCACCTCTTCTACACATGCACAGAGGGTCAAAATTGGGATGTAATGACGTCCAGGCAGGTGGGCTAAGCCTCCCACCGTCGGCGATACTGGTTAGCGCGAGCCAGATAGATCCAGCCAGATTCCACCGCTGGTGTTTATGTAATGATTAGACACATAAGTATGTCAATATTTTACCATATTAAAGTGATTCGGGTACTATTACAAATGCTGAGACTCTGGGGCTTCAGTCCCTCTCTCTGTAATTGTTGGATTTGGACTGATTTAATTTTGGTTGATTCTATTTTATTTCTTTTTAATTATGTTTTAATAAGTGAGCAATATATGATTTCATGAGGCGCAAAGATAAAAATATTTAAAAATAGGAAAACAATACAATTACATGTATACAACCTATACATGTAAGGGTTTCTCATGCATATATAAATATATATGAAACTTTTAATATAAAATTTTCAGTAAAGATAGCTATATTTCATTGTTATTGTCCAGCATAATCTATGTTTATTGGCAATTCATTTGATGTAACATCAGGTCTTCAATCCACTGAGCAACTGGAGCCACAAATTTGTTTTTTCAGTATTGAAGAACTAATCCCTCTTCCTGGCAATAGTAATGGCATGGAGAATCCATTTCTCTGCATTCAAGTATATATGGTTATCTGTTTTTGTAGATTTTTACAGGTAGAAGTATGCAAGTTTTGGTGTATTTGGGTCTAATGTGCAAACATTAACTTCATCAACCAAACAAGATGTAACAACACAGGCAACCAACCTGATCACAGCAACAAAGCCAGCACCCCACACCTCCCCACCAGTATTTATAGAGAGACAGCATATCTGATCACGCTTTCCTCGCACAAGCACGAAGCCGAAACACCAGCCTGAGGATGACGAGTGAGACTTCGTCGAAACGTCACCAAGACATTTCCAATTTTACATGGGAGAAAACCTGAATAACCAAAGACCTGTATACAAACACCTGTGAAAACCTCAGAACACACACACACACACACACACACACACACACACACACACACACACATATATATATATATATATATATATATATATATATATATATATATATATATATATATAAATGGTTATATATGTATATGTATATCCGTAGTGGATTCCTCCTGGTCAGCCCGGTTCTGCCGAGCTGTAGCGGTGATGATATGACATCACGGAACCGATTTGGCCCACCTGACTACCCACCCCCTGCGTTATTCTTACCTTTTATTTGGCCCCACCCCCAATCTATTGCTGCCTCCTGAGTCCCAGCTGATGGGCTATAAGGAAAAACTTCTTTAAACTCTTGCTGCAGGGCCGCCCTACATCTGATCAGTGGTAAACGACAGTTTGGTGGTAGTCCGGTGCTTCCAAAAACAAATAAGTAGACTGGTGCCTGGAAAAATAAATGGGTAGACCAGTGCCTGCAAAAATACATGGGTAGACCAGTGCCTGCAAAAATAAATGGCTAGACCGGTACAACTCTGCAAGCAGTTAAAAGCCTGGTAGCCCAGTACCTCTACTAAATCCTAAAGAATTGTCACATGACCAACAAGCCACACCCACAAAATAAACCACGCCCACAGAACTGGTAGTAAAAAAAATTAGAACCCACCCCTGATGTATATGTATATGTATATGTATATGTATATGTATATGTATATGTATATGTATATGTATATGTATATGTATATGTATAAAATTATTTTTTCCAGAGCATAGTAACTTTAGAACACTGCAAAAACATATTTTTAAAGAAGCATTTTTCTGCTTACATATCTAATAACATGATTAATCAGTTTTTTTCCTGTATGATTGAGAAGGGGACCAATTAGTCCAAATTACCATTTTTACTGTGTATATTTTAATCTAAAATCCAATGACTTTTTGGGTGCTGAAGTTAAAGCATTTCCCTTGTTCAGACAAAATGGGTGTTTCCAATTGTTTATTCCATTCAGTCTTTAAAATTTGCCAATTAAATTGATTTATTGATAAATATTTATAAAGACTGATTGTGGGCTTTTGAGGCTCATAGGATTTAATGATCCTCTGTAATAAGTTAGGTGTCTTTGAGGCTGAAAATGCTGCTCCAAATTGAAATGTCAATAAGTGTTGTAATTGTAAATACTGCCAGGAGATGGCAACTGACAAATGGTATTTCAGTTTTAATATACAAAATAATAAAAACTCATTATTATCTATTGATCGATCTAATGTAAACACCCACATTGTTTTTGAATTGAGTTGATAATATATTTTGATTTTTGGACATTCCAGGTACGGGTAACTAAAAGTGTTTAACAATAATTTACAGGTAAGGAAGGCATCCAAAATTTGGTACTGATGGAAGGGTATGCAGAAAGATCCATCTTCAATTGGAAATTATTTTCAAACGTATAATCAGAACTGAAAAACTACATAGGAATGGACAAAACAATGTATTGTGTTTAGAAAATGGGTATATTCTAAATTTATTTATTGTATACCACTTATAACTGGATGGGTAAACCACATACAAATGTTGGAAAATAAATAAACTAGTAACCAAGCAATTAAATTAATTGATGTTGTTTACATAGGAGCATATGTACCAATCAACTCCTAATATTTGAAAATATTTTAAAAGTGCTGGTTCACAACAATCCCCCCCCCACTAAAACACTATCAGATTGCAGAAACGGCATTTTCAAATCTAAAAAGAAAGTAACTGATGTCTTAACCCCTTAAAACTACTTCCATTAGACAGGCAAGCTAGTATACTCTAGATCAGGGATGTCAAACTAGCTGCTCATGGGCCAGATGCGTCATGTGCTGGCCACACCCATCCCAGTCTACCAAAGAAGAAAAAAGTCACGATACATCACATGATGACAACGTGACTCTGCGAATTTGACATCTCTGCTCTAGGTGGTTTAGATTACAACTTCCACATTTTCTGTTTTTGGATCTGCAGATATTTCTGATGATAACTGAAATCCAAGACTTCTTAAATGCATTTGTTTGTATGGGCTAAGGCTGTGATGGCGAACCTATGGCATGGGTACCACAGGTGGCACGCGGAGCCATATCGGTGGGCACGCGAGCTCAGCTCTGACACGCATGCGTGCAACAGCCAGCTGATTTTCAGGCCTTCTGGGCCCACCAGAAGTCAGGAAACACACTGTTTCCAGTCTCTGGAGGGTCTCTGGCGGGGGGGAGGCGAAGGCCATTTTTGCCCTCCCCAGGCTCCTAGAAAGGCTCTGGAGCCTGGGGAGAGCAAAAAAGGGGTCTACCGGGACCACCGTGTGATCACATGCCAAAAGCGGGGCAGCACGGGGGGCGGGGTGCATAAAATTATGGAAGTGGGCACGTGTGTGTGTGACTCCACCATCCTCCCCCCGCAAAAAGGTTAGCCATCACTGGGCTAAGGGGTACATCAAGTACCCTCTAGGTAGTTTTCCAGTAATTGTACTATATAAGATTTGTGAGAGATGGTCTCATCTGCAGGTCACGAGGTTGACAAAGGCTGGATTAAGAACACAAAAACAGTTCACAGTACAATTATTGACATAACTGCAATAGTACTATGGGATGATAGGTGAACTGTGCAATGCTGCTGCTAGGTGTAACCACATTATGAAAGATTAATTACAACTATTAGGAAAGAGCCATGTTAAAACCCATTCTGCAATTACGTGAATTGTAAAATAAGCATATCTTATGTCTGTCTTTTGCTTATTAATTGATCAGAATTTATACCCTTAATGTAACTCTTAAGTTTTCACTAAAGACATTGAACCAGACCTAATGATGATTTCATGTCATGCTTGAATAACATTATTTTTAAAATATATGTTTAGATTGGACTGACTTTATAGTACATTTTCATTTTAGTTCAAATGCAAAGTCTATCTAGTTCTGATGTTGTACAGAAAATGAGCTAAATAAAGGAACAGACGATGAATGCAAAATTCCAATTAATATTGAATAGAAAATTGAATCAGTAAAGAAGAATGACTATATAAATATAGATATGCATTCAAATCAATTAGAGCAAATAAGAGCAAATCTTTCCCCTCAAGGCTTCACAACAGCCTAATTTATGAACAGCCTAAAAATTTATTATTATTTTTATTAAACGTATATGCCACCCATCTTGCTGTTCAAGGCGACTCTGAGCAGTATTATTATTTACAGAGATCCTTACTTTAGAAGAAAGTCCATGGAAGTACAAGTTCTGGCTTATATCTTTCTTTATGGGCGTATTAGAATATGCCCAGATTTCTAGTACATTTGGAATTTTGATAATTCTATGAGTATCTATGGATTGCCTGAGCATGAAAATTACCCTTCAAAACACAGTATAAACTTAGTATTTCAGTTTTGTCTATAAATGGACTTTCTACTGGCATAATGAAAATTTATCAATATGAGTACATTTGGTCAGGACTTAATGAGAACTTAACAAAATTGGGTTGCGTTTTTGTTGTGCTTTCTTTTTTTTCTTCTTTCTTTGTCTTTTTTCATTTTCTTCTTTTAAAAATTCTTTTTCTTCACTCTCCCTATTCGTCTGAAATTCTGATACCACAATGAGGACAGCTAAAAAGTACATTTCCTATTTAGTTAGATTCTTCCACCTATTTGACTTTCTCAGTTGCGTCGAAATCATTTAATAAAAGAAACCCTTTTCATTAAAGGACTGCCAGCTTCAAAGAGCTATGATAAAGGTCTGACTTGACTTACACAACAAAGTGCAGGAATTCAGAATAAAAAGTCAAAGAATCTAGGGCAGAATAGCACTCAAGAAACCAATTTGTCTATAGTGGTATGTTTTTAAAACTATAATAATACCAGTAAATTTCCATTAAGTGATACAAGGCTGTTTTTCTCATTATTTATGATTTGTGTATACCCTCAAGGTCAGGCATGGTACATTCAGAAATACAACTTTGAGCCAATGTATGATTTCAAAGTCAACTATTAATGCAATTATGTACATCTATGTAAGAGACATGCTATCTCTCTCTCTCTCTCTCTCTCTCTCTCTCTCTCTCTCTCTCTCTCTTTCCAATGACTAAGTCAGTATATAAAACTGCAACATTATTAAAATATTTCAAACTGAATATTAATGTTTGTAATACTATGATATACTAGAGAAATTTAGTTGGGCAGAGAATCTAAAAACTGAATGGACATTGCCTTAATCATGCAGATGCTTCAGTACCTGTAAATTGTGGTGAATAGGTATAATATATTATATACAATAACCATAAATTAAGTAAAATTACCACTGAACTATGTTAATAATGGTTAGTGACAGACACAGCATAATGTTATTTCATCTGACATATTTAAATCTTGGATTTGTTTGCTTATTAAATCCAAGGGACACATTTGGATCTATTACCTCCTATTCAACAACTAATAATCAACTGCTGGATTCCACTGTGATTGGCTCTTGAGAAAACACATTGAGGTGGATACAAGGATCATAGATTACCATGGCATGGGGCAATATTATTTGCTGTTTCTTGGGAAGGCATTTATATTGTTTTCATATAACACCTGAATCTGTTTGCTGTTGAGATTGTAAGGCTATATTATCTGTCATTGTGATTTTGGCTGTTTTGTCCCATGTTGTCTTACCTTTATTCTCTTCCCTTTCTTTTATGTTTTCCATTGTTTCATGGATTGATCCCATCTTTTCAGAGCTTTTAAGATTAGAAGGGAGTGAAATTATAGATGGCGATTGTATCTGTTTATTAATCAACTCTTCTTTTAATCAGGACAATTCAATTATGATACAATTTTGTTTAGCAAATAATAAAGGGAGCAAATAATTAAAATATTTATAAGCTCTTTTATTTTTGATAAGTAATTCCTATTTACAATTGGATTTGTATAGATTTATATAGAAATATTGATTTGCAGGAATATTGTTAAAAATATACTTCAAGCTGTTTGCCTGAAGGAAATATTTAAATTGATAAACCAGGTGTGTCATATTAACAGTCAAAAGTTACCAGTGTTCTTGCTGTCACACCATTGTAATACAACTATACCACCTTTAAAATATCTGAAACAAATCTAAGTGAGTAAATGTTTGCACCAAATGCAATCTTTGTTCCACCAGTAAGAGGAAGTCCTTAGGTTTTGGGGAATTGTTAAATGTCAGTTTAGCATTTATTTGTGATGAGTACCACCTGTATGAAATTTTTCGCTTAGTCCTCAGAAAAATACAGTTTGTTGAGGTATTTATTGATATATATTATCAATTGTAATAAATCAGATGACCACTAAATGGAAAAGTTGTTAAAAACCTCTGTTGTTCTCTCAAGCCTTCTCTAATTTTTTGAAAGCAAGAATCCTGTGAACTCCTCAAATAATTTGCCTCATTTGTTAATAAGGATGTGGTTGGAAGAGATTGAAATTGCTTTGGTAAGGAGCTTTGTCGCAACATGCTGAATTCTTATTGATTGTACTGCAGGTATGTTATTGTCTGGGTATGTTTCCATAATCTCAGAGTTTCGCTACCGTGTTTCCCCCAAAATAAGACCCTGTCTTATATTTTTTGAACCCTGAAATAAGTGCTTGGCCTTATTGCCATGCGCTCAAAAGCCCGATTAGGCTTATTATCAGCCGATTTTGGGGGAAACAGGGTATGCCCCAGCAATAGCTATTTTTTCCTTCAGCAATATTTTGAATAAAGGAAGTACACTTAATCTGTGATATTGGTAATATGTCTCCAAGATCAAAAAGGGCCAAAAGACCAACTACACCAGGCCTGCCAAACTGGCGGCTCATGGGCTGGATGCATCATGCACAGGCCATGCCCACCCCTGCTCTACAAAGACAAAAAAGTCATGATATATCATGGAATGTCATGTGATGCAATCGAGTTTGACACTTGTGATCTACACGATAGGCTGTTTTCCTTTCCATTTTTTAATGTCACTGGCTTGGTCATCAGAGTTTATTGGAGTTGTAGAAAAAATAATTCTTGACTGCTTTTGAGATTTAATGTACATGCCCTCACTTCCAGTTACAGGGTATGACCCTTCGTGTTTGTAGCCATCTCTAGTGAAGATCATTTTTTAGTAACTGAGCCTCATAATCATCAGGGTGTAAACAACTTTCAATAAATGCTCACTTCTCTGAGCTCTATAATGAGGGAGCTATTACTTTAAAAGCATAGTTTTAAATTGAAAATTCTCTTTATAATATTGTGGGAACACTGTCTAGTTTAAATATCAAATTTCACACCCTTTCGGTTTCTTATGTTCAATTGTAATCTTCAAACAGATTGTTCAAACCCATACATTTTGGTAGAAATTTCAGGTATGCTAATAAACTATCATAACTAAGTTTATTTCCAGGGATTTCAGATAATTTACACGGCTTTCTGTTTTTTTTTTTTACTCTGTCCTCCCTCAGAGCAATGGAAGACAATGTTTCATAAGAAATTGCTTTAGAGCAGCGGTCTCCAATCTTGGCAACTTTAAGACTTGTGGACGTTAACTCCCAGAATTCCTCAGCCAGCTGCTGGCTGAGGAATTCTGGGAGTTGAACTCCACAAATCTTAAAGTTGCCAAGATTGGAGACCCCTGCTTTAGAGATTATGCTCAAAAAGAGGGTAAATAAATTAAGACTCAAAGGCTCACTTAAACTCTAGCTGTTTCATCCTCCACATCATATGGAAGACCCGTCCTTCCTGGTTTTTATTAAACACATGCCACAGGGACAATATTCTGCTTCAAAAGGAATTTGCCTTTATTTCCCTTCCAGAACAACTCCAGGGAGGGGAATCCTTGAGCAAGTGCCATTAACTTCAAAGGTTTTTTTTTTAAAAAATACTTTTTTGTTGATTACTGAAAAAAGCACTTTGAAATTGCTTCTAGTAGCTCATGCCTATTTAAGTGTTTCTGACTAAGTGCCTACAAACAAGACCATTGCTATATTGTTCATATGATTAATAATGAGGAAAAAAATTGATGATGAAATTAACAATGTTTAGTTAAAATCCAACGTTCCTGCTAAATAGTGAGCTGGATTTGCATGCTTCTTTTTTGTGAATGCAAGATGATGTTCACCTTAAATTTTGCACTAATATTATAATGGAAATATAAAGCAGATTTAGAGACAAAAGTATCTATACTTTTGGCTAATCTATAGCAGCACTTTTCAATTGGATTATATTATAGGAATTCAGATTTCATTAAATGCAAGGAACATTTGAACTGGGGTGAAATGCTACTGGTTCACACTGGTTCATGCGAACTGGTAGTAATAAAAGCTACTGGTTCGGGCAAACCGGTAGTAAAAAAAAGCTACCGGTTCATCCGTACAGTATTTCCAATGATCTGCTGTGCCGCGTTATTTATATGTGCTAGAAAGCAGGAAATCCTGCTTTCTAGCGAGTCTAAATCGTGCAGCATAGCTGTACCCCACCCTTCGCTGTTCTACTTACCTTCAAATAGCTTCTTTTTTCGTGCACAGCATGCATCTGGTGCACGCTGTGCATGTGAGGGCAGCGAAACGGTGGCAACCCGTATTTCACCACTGATTTGAACTATTTAAGATAATTCAAGTGTAGAATAAATTACCTGTCTTTGTGTGTAATAAACAAATCCATAAATAAAATTTAAAAATGACAAAATGCTGAATCCCATAAGTTGTTGACCTTGTGCCCATTCTTCAAAATATGTTTCTATTATTATGCAGTTCAATGGTGAAAAGCATGAGATGTTTACTTGTCTGCATCTCACCATAACTGGAACTCCAGCGGTGCAGGCTACTTGATATTGAGAACTGTAAACCTTCAACAATGGACGTGAAGCTGGCCAAGATCTTTCAAAGGTTAATGCCTTCCTTGATGCAGCAGGGAAATATTTTTTTGCATTGATGCTCTGATCACCCTTTTAATAACTTACATCTGCCATAGTGCCTTTCAAGAAAAGGTTTTCTGGCATTTAATGCTTTTATTGTTTGAGAAAGATTTTCTATGACCTTAATGGTTTCCCTTCCATGATGTGATTATATAAATGAGACTAGCTTCCTCTGGTTTCTTATTCTAACTGGCTACACTTGTTTGGATGTCTGGAGGGATATTCCAGTGAAAATTAGCAATTTTCTTTGTTTCAGCAAACTATAAATGAATGATATAATTTGGTAGCTGTGGTTCAGTAAAAGTTCAGCTGTTCTTTCCAAAGTGGGATTTTTCCATACAGAGTGAATATATGGTAGTGGAATAATAGGGATAACTGTTTTTGGCAGTTGCTGGATGAACTCTCCAAGTGAATTTGCAAGCATTTGGACAACTGCTGCAGGCACTGACTTGTTTCTTACATTATATGTTTTAAAATAAAATGCATGACCTTCTGTCACCGTGAGGTATAACTGATATTTTCTGTGATTCAGCTGTGTCTCATTCTACTTAATACTCATTTCCTAGTTTGTATCCTGATAGTATAGTTGGAACAGCCTGACCTGAGTATTACTTCTCTGTGATGTTGCCTGTGTTGCTAAGGTTACTTCATCAATGTAAGTGAACTTTCTTTTATTTGAATGGATTGGTTGATCTTTCATTTAGATGTTAAAAAGGAGTTGTGCCAGCATATATTCTTGTGATAAGCTGTCCCTTTTACACCACCAGCTGCATTTACTTACAAGCTCGGTATAGAAATGATAATTTGCAGAGAGTGTCTGATAATTTGTATTAGATGGAAATCCTGCTTAAGTTTATCTACCTTCCATTGCAACATGTAATGGTGAACTATGTCAAATAATGCCAAGAGATTGATAGACACTCTTGCCTATCTTTTCATGAGTCTCAGTGCTCGTTTAAGTATATTGAATAAGATTCAGAACTTGGTCTTTTATCAGATGATTAAAGAGTTCCAGAAACCATTTCTTGGTGCCTGCTCCAAAATGGTTTATGTGCTCTGTTAGAATGTTACTGAGGTCAAGGGCATGAAAGCACTAGAGCAGACTGGGGAATTCTGGAAGGTGACATCCATATAAAGCAGGGATGGCTAACCTTCTTTCTGTCATGTGCCAAAAGGAGAGGGAGTGCGGGGATATCACGCACGTGCGTGCCCACACCCATAATTCAATGACCCCCTGTGCCCCAAGCATGTGCGCGCAACCCCCCCACTCCCCCCGCTTTTGGCACGCGATGGCAAAAGGTTACTGGTGGGCCCGGTAGGCTTGTTTTTTGCCCTCCCCAGGCTCCAGAGGCTTTCTTGGAGCCTGGGGAAGGCAAAAACGGCCTACCCCACCCCCCTGGAGGCCAGAAACGGCCTGTTTATCAACTTCAGGTGGGCCCAGAAGGCCTGAAAATCAGCTGGCCAGCATGTGCATGTGCGCTGGAACTGAGCTAGGACAACACTCGCATGCCCACAGATATGGTTCTGTGTGCCACCTGTGGCACATGTGTCAAAGGTTTGCCATCATGGATATAAAGCCCCTGAGATTGAGAAACACTATTACAGTTTTTAGCCTTTATTTCCCATATGTAAATCAGATGGAAATAAATGTGGCTTAAAATGATTTCCTGGATTTCCGTCCTTTTTTCTGTTTTGGCCAGAGTTATGGATTTCATTTAACACATGATGATTTGCCAGTTTCTTTTTCTCTCCTACCTATGCATCAATTGCTTTCTATTCTGTGAAAGAATGAAAGAAACAACAGTCCATAACACGTTTACAATTCCTCCATCATTTGGGCAGTATGGCTGTGGAAGGCAGAAAGTGGAGATGGCAGAGTGCACACTGCCAATTTGAATGAAACTTAATAGATACAATTAAAAGAAAAACCAGAATGAATTCCTTGCTCTTCTCATTGCTGAGAAGAGAAAAACAGTACTTTTGATATGGAAGTTTAGTTAGATTTTGCAGATTAGGGGCAAGCTAGAAATGACATCAGCTCTTCCAATCCTTCAAAAAGGAAGGTGGCCCGATAATTTTGCTGAATTTCATTAGCATGCTCTTGCTTCACTGCTAATTATTAGCAATAATATTTACCACCACTGTTATGTTGTTACTGTTTTGAGCGGGAATTTCAAACAAGGGGCTGTTTCTGATTGGTTACTGACCAGCAGCCAAACTGTATATAAGGAGTGCTGCTGCCTGCATACCTCCGCTGAAGTCTCACCATGTAATAAAGAGCTGTTGTCACTATCCTGCCTGTGCTGCTCGTTACTGCCCAGCATTTGGCGACAAAGGTGGGATAGCAGACAGGAGGATATGAAAAAGAGCTAACGATAAAACACGGTGCCCACCGGGACTGTAGACTTCAGCCATGGCCGCGTACGTTCCGCCTACGCCGTTTGATCCAGCCCGAGAAAAATGGGGGTCCTACATGACTCGATTCGAGTGCTCGCTCGAAGCCAGCGATATGCACGGGCTATCTGCAAATCGAAAAAGAGCTCTGTTCCTGAGCCATTGTGGACCGGATGTCTTCGAAATGGCCGAGTCGTTGTGTGAGCTGACCCCAGTGCAAACGGTTCCTTGGGACACTCTCCAAGCAACCCTAAGGGCACACTATGCCCCGGCGCCATCCAAGTTCGTCCAGCGCTATCAGCTGAGGCAGCGAGTTCAGAAAGAGGGGAAACCGGTGACTGCATATGTGGCAGCGCTTCGTAGAACCATGACACACACTGACTACTGCGACCTGGATGTGTTGTGGCCCCGTCCTCTGAGCCTATCCCTTTGGAGGAAGGCAGCTCTGAGCAGGAGGAAGAGGAGCCAGCCAGATCTCCCAGCCCTCCCCCTCTGGCACCGGCTCAGGTGCCAGCTGAAAGAGAGCCAAGTAGTGGGGAAACAGGTGTCTCAGATGAGAGTGAGGGAGAGACGTCATTCCTGGACACACGCCAAAGAAGGCGAGAGAAAAGGGTACTGCAGCTGCGGCGTATGAGGAAATCCTGAGTCATTGGATTGGAGTCACAGGATCAATGACTCACTGGACCACACCCAGAAACATATCTATATAAGACAGTACGGTGGGTCACGAAGTTCGTGACGAACAAAGCTAAACAAACGGAGCAACCTCGTAGTCTTGGAAGCTGGATGAACGGCAAAGCTACGTAGGTGATTTTCTTGTTTGTGTAAACCAATAAAGTCCTTGGCAGACGGTGTGCATATCGCTGCCAAGGTTGAGATAAGAACTGCGGAGTGTGCCAAGTGATTCTTAACCCTCGGCTGGCTGTGTTTTTGTGGGTCTCTGAAGGGGGGGGGACAGATCAGGATGATGCACTGCTAGAACAGTTAATTTGCGGCATTCGTGACACCCGGCTTCAGAGGCGGCTGCTCGTGAAGCCGGGTTTGACTCTTGCCAGCGCCCTAGACGAGGCCAGGGCACACGAGGCATCAACAAAGGTGTTGGAGGCCTTACAGCATCCTCAGCCTAAGAAGAGCGGTCCTAAAGCGGTTCCAGTTCACAGCGAGGAGACTAGAACAAGCTTGGAAGAGGAATCAGACGAAGATGTCTTCCGAACTGAAAAAAAAGGTGAGCCCAGCTGCCACCGAGAGAGCTGCCTGAGTTGCGGCGGCCAACATGAAAGACAAGCCTGCAAATATTGCGATGCCATTTGCAGACGATGCGAGAAGAGAGGTCACTTAGCCCGAGTATGCCGAGCGCAGCTTCTGCGTTCTTCCAAACCATGTGACCAGGGCAGCCAATCAGAACTGCTGCCGCTTTCAAAACGACCAATCCAGAACAAGGCCGCCGAAAAGCGGCGCGAGATTCAAACTTACAGCATGAGAGTCGGCCAAGCAGCACAACAACCGAAGAAAAAGTCTTCACTACCGTCAAGATCAACGGTCAACAATGCAGCATGGAGATCGACACCGGATCTGCACTCTCCATCATGCTGTGGGCTACGTTACAGTCCCTGCTTCCGAACTACCGAAAGAGTCAGCTATCGAGACGAGTCCGCCTGCTAGACTACCAGGGGAACCGAGTTCCAGTTGAAGGTGTCGATACCTTCACCATCTCCTATGGTGATTTCGAGGAGAAACTACCACTAACCATCATCAGAGATCCGCTACCAAGCCTTCTAGGTCTACGCTGGTTCCGAGCCCTTGGCATGGGTTTTACGAGGGTCCACAACCTCAGCGGAGCGTCGCTCAAAGAACAATTCCTGCACGAGTTCCGGGACGTGTTCGAGGACAGCCTGGGCAACTACCTCAACCCCGAGTGAGCCGGAATACTTATCTGGCAAGCCAGAATTCCAGCGCTGCCCCAGCTGGGGAAAATCACACCTCCGGAAGGTTCCCGGAGGTTCCATTGGCGGATCCAGGAGAGACGAGAGGTCCCTCTGACTGGCTCAACGCCCCGCCTACAACTGAACTGCGCAGGTCGACTCGGACTAAGACAAGCCCAGGTCACCTGCACGACTACATTTGTAAATATGTAAATAATTGTGATAAAATGCATTCTGGGAGGAGAGGGGTGTTATGCTCAAACTATCTATCTAGCTATCTATCACTGCGCATGCCCAAGATGGCGGCCGCATCCAGGGCACCCTGAGGGAATGGATTTTTGGCTGGCTGTTTAGAGGGTCCGTGGGGGTTGCAGCCCATCGGCAACCCCCCGCCCAGCCAGCGGAGTATATGGCCATCACGCTGGTGGCGTTGCAGCCCCCAGCGTGTCTTCCAGAGGCTCCCGCCGATCAGAACAGCTGAGAGGCGCTGCGAGGCAGCGCGGCGTGGGCGGGAGCGACGAGGAGATGGCGGCGTGTTTGAGCTGCGAGCGGGGAGCGGCGGCGGTGGTGAGAGGATGCCCAACGGCCGCTTTGCAAGGGGGCGCTTAGCATGAGACTCTGCTTGGTCGGGGAGGCGCTGGAGACGCTGGCTGCGTTGGTCACTGGGGCGGCTCTGTGTTGGTTTTCGGGCGCTCTAGTGGCAGGAGAGTGCCTGAAGACAGAGGAGACGGAGGAGATCACGATGAGAGACGGCGCTGATGGCTCCAGCGGCCTGTAGGCGACGCCGACGGCTCCGGCGGCCCCCCGGCTGGTTAGCGGACCCATTGGGGGCTGTTTATTGTTGGAGGGCTTTCTATGAGGAGTGGAAGACCCAAATGGGTCCAACGGGGTTGCCCCCTCGTGGCTACTGTTTGTGGGTGAAAATTCTCCCACCAGCAGTTTGTACTCATAATCCGGGGGCTACCCCCCCCTTTTTTACAGGAAGAGCTGCCCTCCTCTCCGCCCCCCCCCCCAATCCCACTTGTCCTCCGCTGGCCCTCGAACTATTTCTGCTCCCCTGCTATCTGCCTGCTGTTCTCTGGAGCTGTGACTTTGAACTTGGCTTTATTCATCATCCCGCTGGCTGGCTGGCTATTCTGGAGAACAGGCCAGCTTCGGGAGGACTTATGGAGCCAGTTCTCTTCGACCTACCCTGAGGGATGTCACACCGGCAGGATGAACTTGCCTGGGCCACTGTGAGAGAGTGGCCTGGGACTTTCCAACTCTCCTGTCCCTTATGGGAACCACCGTGAGAGGGTGGTCAGGACATCCTCTCAGTTGGACAAAATATAGAGACTCCCAGCCGCTACAGTGAGAGGGTAGCGGCGTTTCTCCAGTCTGACCTGGTTCTCCTTTGGAACATCTTTATGGACCTTAGCCAAGCCTTCCATTCTCTTGCCCATGTTTTGGATGAGATGTATTCTCGGTCTGCGTTGCTTGCCCTGCGAGATTCCCCCCTCTCGTGGGCATGGCCCTCTATGTTATCGAGGGCCTACCTTAATGACGGGTTTTGGGACCCCGAGAGGTGGCATGTTGCAAAGAGGGGCTTGAGGGGTTTTTTAAGTTCTTTTTTAATTAGAGTTTTAGGGGGTTCCAGGGTGGGGGTGGGGGCGGGTTTGGGGGGGAACCCGCAGGGGAGAGGGACAGGCCCGGCTGCTTACGGTGCCATAGGGGGTGTAGTTTCTGGAGGCAAGAGGGCTCTTGTGGAGCCCTCTGTTGAGGGTGGCGCTATAAATGTGCTGTGTGGGAGGGGCAGATATGGCGTGAGCAGGGGACCATATCATGTGACGGGGGCACGCACTCGCTGTCTTCAAGCGATTGCGTGCCCCGGTCCCCCGAGCCATTCCCGTTCCCCGGGTTGTTTAGAGTCTCAGGACCCGAAGCTCCGGCTGCTGTTATGCAACGCAAGGTCCGTTGTCAATAAGGCCCCCCTCATATGTGAGCTCCTTCAAGAGGGGGGTGCGGACCTTGCCGGGATTACCGAGACCTGGTTGGGCCACGAGGGGGGGGTTCCCCTCGTGGAGATGTGCCCACCAGGTTTCCTTGCATTCCATCAGCCGAGAGCTCAGGGCAGGGGTGGGGGAGTAGCGGTCATTATCAAGGAAGGTCTGGATCCGAGGGAGACCACTGTACCTCAGATAGCCGGGTGTGAGTCCATCTTTGTGAGGTGGGGTCGTGGTGGGCAGATGGGTCTGTTAGTCACGTACCTGGCTCCCTGCCACGTGGCAACGACCCTGCCCGAGCTTCTCAATGTTGTAGCCGAGGTGGCGGTTGATACCCCCAGGCTTATGGTCATGGGGGATTTCAACCTGCCATCTATCGGTGAAACATCTGAGATAGCCCGGGAGTTCATGGCTTCCATGACGGCCATGGACCTGACCCAGGTAATTCAGGGCCCGACTCATATCGGTGGACACACCCTGGATCTAGTTTTTGTCTCTGGTCAGTGGTTGAGTGGTCTTGATATTGGGGATATAAGTATGGAACCCTTGTCATGGACTGACCACTCGCTCCTTCGACTCGACTTTCTGACCGCTGCACCTCACCGCAGGGAGGCGGAACCGACCAGGTGGTTCCGCCCCAGGCGCCTGATGGATCCTGATAGGTTCCAGACGGAGCTTGGGCCATTTCCTGAGACACGGACACGCGATTCGGCTGAGGACCTGGTGGCGGCCTGGGATAGGGCGGCCAGTGGGGCCTTGGACCGCATCGTGCCTTTGCGGCCTCTGACCCGGCGTCGAACTCACTTATCTCCTTGGTTTACCGAGGAGCTGAGGGAGATGAAACGCCGGAAAAGACGCCTAGAGAGCGGTTGGAGGGCCAGTCGCTCTGAATCTGACTTGACACTAGTAAGAGCTCATATTAAGACTTACTTAGTGGCGATAAAAGCGGCGAAATCCAACTATTTTGCCACTCTTATCGCGTCATCAGATAATCGCCCAGCCGCCCTGTTTAGGGTGACCCGCTCCCTCCTTCATCTGGGAGCGCGGGAGGATCCCTTACAGGGTCGTGCTGAGGACTTTGTTCAATATCTGGATGATAAAATAACTCAGATTCGGGATGATTTGGCCGCTGACTGGGTTGGTTCAGGCAGGGCGACTGAGGCAGGTCTTGAGAGTGTTATCTGGGCTGAGTTCGATCCTGTGGCTCCCGAGGACGTGGACAGGACTCTGGGAAGACTGAACGCAACCACATGTTTATTGGACCCGTGTCCCTCCTGGTTGGTGCTGGCCTCCCGGGAGGTTACACGAGGCTGGCTCCAGGAGATTATAAATGCTTCTTTGAGTGAGGGTGCCCTACCGCCTGCCTTGAAGGAGGCGGTGGTGAGGCCCCTCCTCAAGAAGCCCTCCTTGGACCCAGCTATTTTGGCTAATTATCGTCCAGTCTCCAACCTTCCCTTTTTGGCGAAGGTTGTTGAGAGTGTGGTTGCGTGGCAGCTCCCTCGGTACCTGGATGAAGCTGTCTATTTAGACCCGCTCCAGTCCGGCTTCAGGTCTGGATACAGCACCGAAACGGCATTGGTCGCGTTGGTGGATGATCTCTGGAGGGCCCGGGGTAGGGGGTACTCCTCTATCCTGGTGCTGTTAGACCTCTCAGCGGCTTTTGATACCATCGACCATGGTATCATGTTGCGCCGGTTGGAGGGACTGGGGGTGGGGGGCACCGTTTTACGGTGGTTCTCCTCCTACCTCTCCGACCGGTCGCAATCAGTGTTGACAGGGGGGCAGCGGTCGACCCCGAGGCGCCTAGTGTGTGGGGTGCCGCAAGGGTCGGTCCTCTCGCCCCTCCTGTTCAACATTTATGTGAAGCCGCTGGGTGAGATCATCCGTGGTTTTGGGGTGGAGTTCCATCAGTACGCTGACGATACTCAGCTGTACATCTCCACCCCAGACCACCCCAACGATGCCGTGGAAGTGATGTCCCAGTGCCTTGAAGCCGTGCGGGTCTGGATGGGGAGAAACAGGCTTCGTCTCAACCCCTCCAAGACCGAGTGGCTGTGGCTGCCGGCGTCCCGATATAGCCAGCTGACACCATCGCTGGTCATTGGGGGCGAATCATTGGCCCCCACGGAAAGGGTGCGCAACTTGGGCGTCCTCCTGGACCCACGGCTGTCCTTGGAGGATCATACGACAGCTGTGGCCAGGGGGGCTTTCTATCAGGTTCGCCTGATACGCCAGTTGCGGCCCTTTCTAGATCGGGACTCCCTGCGCACAGTCACTCAGGCACTCGTCACCTCTCGCCTGGATTACTGCAATGCTCTCTACATGGGGCTCCCCTTGGGGTGCACCCGGAGGCTCCAACTGGTACAGAATGCGGCCGCGCGGGGAATTATGGGAGCATCGGGGCGCTCCCACGTTACACCTCTCCTGCGCGAGCTGCATTGGTTGCCGGTGGAGTTCCGGGTGCGTTTCAAGGTGTTGGTAATGACCTTTAAAGCGCTCCATGGCTTAGGACCAGGGTACTTACGGGACCGCCTTCTGCCGCCAATTGCCTCCCACCGGCCGGTTCGCTCCCACAGAGTGGGCCTCCTCAGGGTGCCGTCAGCCAGACAATGCCGGCTGGCGACCCCCAGGGGGAGAGCCTTCTCTGTGGCAGCCCCCACCCTCTGGAACGATCTTCCTCCAGAATTGAGAATTATCTCCGACCTCCGGACGTTTCGTCGGGCCCTGAAGACGTATCTTTTTCAACTTGCCGGTTTAGCCTGATCCCTGCCGCAATTTTTAGAATTTTTAAAATTTTAAAATTTTTAATGTTTGTAGCGTTGCCGCATTTTAATATTTATTTGGTTTTAATTCTTAGCCTAACGTATATGTGTTTTAATTTTTAACTTTTATGTATTGAATTTTTGTTTCGGCTGTTCACCGCCCTGAGTCCGTAGGGAGAGGGGCGGTATACAAATCTAATAAATAAATAAATAAATAAATAAATAAATGTTGTTACTGTTTTGAGCGGGAATTTTAAACTAGGGGTTGTTTCTGATTGGTTACTGACCAGCAGCCAAACTGTATATAAGGCGTGCTGCTGCCTGCATACCTCCGCTGAAGTCTCACCATGTAATAAAGAGCTGTTGTCACTATCTTGCCTGTGCTGCTCTTTATTGCCCAGCCACTTCAACCACCACTACTATTATAATTGGTATCATGTCAGCCAGATGTTTAGACTGGAGTAGGCATTTTGGTACATACCTATTGAGTTGTCTAGGGCCAGAAATAGCCAACTAGTGTTTGATGGTGTTAAAGGTATGATGTAAGCTGTTCCAACAAAAGCTGCCTTTGCAATTGACTGATAATGATTTTGTCATGGCTGATTGTGATGCTCCAGATGTTGCACCAGTCACTGTTGATACTATCTTTGCTTTCTTTTGCCATAGTGGTTTTACTTCTGTTTGCAGGTTTTTGTATTTTGTGATTTTTCTCCAATTCTTTCTATTATCTCCAGGTGGTGCCATGTCCATTATCCAGACTTTTTTATATTGACAATTGTTAAGTCTGGTGTGTTATGTAGTAGGCGCCTGTCCATTTAAATTCTAAAGTCCAGAGCACTTTAGCTTCTTTATTTTCTATTATTTGTCAATTTTGTGGTCCAACCAATTACTGCTTGAAGGCAAATGATATTTCTTGCAGATATTTCAGTGCACTATTATTGCATCTTTATTATGCTTTTGTATGTAGTCAGTCGGTGTGATCTATCTACTCTTTCTTCAACTTATTATTGTTTACTTGTGTTATTCCCTTGATGTTCCTACTGATTCATTTTATTTTTCTATAATTTGGAGGCTTGCCATTTAGGAACTATTGATAGACCACTTAGTTGATTTTTATCATGCCATGCTGTTGGATCTTCCCTGGATTATTATTTAACTTTCTAATCAAGTCCCAATATTTCTTACTGTTGTGGGTCAAGTCAATTATTTCTCGGGAACTCCTGCCATATCTGATATTGCTCCTTAACTAGTATTGCAAAAAGCTTTCCCTATAGAAATGGTATTTTCTGCAGACTAGCTGGCATTGTATATTTCAACATGTTTATAATATTTAGCGGATTAAAAAAACTTGTTCTACAGTTCTACAGTTTCTTTGCATATGTGTTCTGATAGCATATGGTAGGCAGTTTGCAAAATTGTTGTAGTTTTCTTGATTAGTTTTATATCATTTCTGTGTCAAGATGTGCTGTGAAACCCTGCCAATTAGCTATGTTGAAACTGAGATGACATACTTCCTTTTGCTGTAATTATCAGGTGAGCTTGGACAGCATCAGGGCAATGCTGGGAGTGTAGGGTTGAATCTAATACCATGTTGCTGCTTGCAATGCAATATTATTGCTAACAACTGTAATTAAGGCCTCAGTAGAGGGTTAATAATGAACATATTCTTAAATTTATAACCTTCAAAATTCCTATTAGATTAAGTTGATGAAATTAATGAAATTGTTTTAGCTAATAGTCTAATAGGACTAATAGTCAATAGTACTAGATTTCTGATTCACAGGAGCTGTGATATAGATCTGCTGTGGTCCCATGAGATGATCTCATATGACATCTTGTGAAATTTTACCTGAGAATACACTATAGGCACAGTATTTGTTTTATTTCCTTTTTGTAGGCTTTATTGTATTTCTCTTTAGCCAGGTTCTTCCTACGTAAACCAAGATTTTTATGTAGCTCTAGTTCAGTGAAATCACAATCCACTAGTTTCTAGGCTAGTGGATTGCTGCCCATTGGGAGACTAAGATAGATCTATTTCGGATTTATAAATCCTCATCAGTTAGCCACACCCTCATCTGCCAGAAAAAAAGCCTAATGGCTGCATAAAAATCTTGGTGGCGACGTTTCGACGAAGTCTCATTCGTCATCTTCAGGCTGATGTTCTCGGCTTCGTGCTTCTAGAAGCAAATATATATATATATATCAGCAAAATATAAATTTGGTATAAAATGGTTTGTTGTGGATGCGACTGCTTGAAGACTCCTGGATTGGAGCTGAAAGGCAAAAAGGAGCAGAATGCCCCATCGCCCATGTTGGGATAGACCAGGTGTCTCGGTAAACACTATATATATAGATCTATTTCAAGCTTTTTAGCTTTCATTAGCTAGCCATACCCTTATTTGAATTCAAACTTGGGCTTTCTGCATATTAAGCAGTGGAATTAACCTTCTGAACCACAAGTTCTCCTCCCTTCATCAACTTGAGCCAGGAGAAAGATTAAGTGGGTACCGATACACCTGGTCTACCCCAACAGGGCATTCTGGGTGACGGGGCATTCTGCTCTTTTTTGCCTTTCAGCTTCAATCCAGGAGTCCTCAAGCAGTCGCATTCATGACAAACCATTTTATACCAAACTTATATTTTGCTGATAAAGAAATTAATGGAGACTAGTATAGATCTATTTCAGTCTTTTTAGCTTTCATCAGCTAGCCATACCCTTACTTGGATTCGAACTTGGGCTTCCTGAATGTTAGGCAAAAGGGAGCAGAATGCCCTCTCCCACATGCTGGAGTAGACCAGGTGTCTCGGTAAACACTTAATCTTTCCGAATAACCAAAGACCTACATACAAACACCCGCGAAAACCTCAGAATGAATAAATATATATATTTCCCATATAAGATTGAGAGTATCTGGTACTGGCAGCATGCTTTGTGGGAATGGCCCCACCTCTTCATCCTGATTGGTTGGGAGTTCCAGTCTTTGTCTATTGGCTTGGCTTCAGGTGTATGGTTGGCTGTTCTCCAGGTGGCAGGGCTTCATCTTTGTAGCTGGCTGGGATATGTTTTGGCTGGAGTTCTCCGGGTGTGTGTGTTTGGCTTCTGGTGTGTAGATTTTTCTGTCTGTGGGTGCTGGGACTCCTTTGTTGACAAGGGCTAGTTTCCAGATATCTGGTAGGCGGGACGTATCGTCACCTTTATTCATGTTATGGGGGTGTTTTTCAATTTCGATGGCTTCCATAATTATTCTCTTGTTGAAGTGTTCAGTTTTGGAGATTAATTTGGTTCCTTCGAAATCAATTTCATGTCGTGTTGCTTTAAGGTGCTGGAAAAGGGAGGAAGTTTTTTCTTCTTTTCTGATTGCATTCTTGTATTCTGCAATGCATGCATTTATTCTCCTATTAGTTTGTCCAATGTTTGTGGCTGGGCAGATTTTGCATGGTATTTCATAGACTCCTTGGTTTTCCAGCTGGATCTTGTCTTTGGGTTTTCTTAAGGTGTTGGCTGTTTTTTGGTTAGTGCAGGAGGATGTCTTGATATTGTGTTTGTGGAGAATTTTGCTGATTTTATCTGTGGTGCCTTTGATGTAAGGAAGGAGGGCGATGCCGTTGTCCTTTTCTGTGTCTAATATATATATTAGTAAAATAAAGAAGTAGACATACTGCGAACTCTGGAACTTAAGATTTTAAAATTTTAAAAGAATTAAAATTTTATTTTACTAAGCTTTCGTCAGCCATCTGCTGACATCATCAGAGTATTAAACTACCATTACAGAGATCTCTGCCTTTATATGCCATTAATCAATTTAGCCCTTGCTCATGTAATAGGCTGCCCTATAGCTGACCAGTGGTAAAAGGCAGTTTGGTGCCTCCAAAAACAAATGAGTAGACCGGTGCCTGAAAAAATAAATGGCTAGACCGGTACAGTTCTGCAAGCAGTTAAAAGCCTGGTATATCAATACCTCTGCTAAATCCTAAAGAATTGTCAAATGGTATCAAGCGACACCCACAAAATAAGCCATGCCCACAGAACCAGTGTATGTATGTATGTATTTCTCCTCAGCCGGGTATTTTCCTATGTAAACCAAGATAAAACCTAGAACTAGTGGATGTGATTTCACTGAGCTATGGCTGCATTTTGAAAATCTTCGTTTACTTAGGAAAATACCCAGCTGAGGAGAAATACACATAAAGGGCCTACAATAAGAGAAGAAAATAAATACTTGACCTCTATGGGGAGGAAACATGTGATGAGGTGTGGCTCATCACATGTTAGGGTGTGGCTAACTGATGAGGACTAATTAGTCTGAAATAGATCTACATTGGTCTCCCAAAAGGCAGCAAACTGCTTGCTGGCTGTATGATAAAACCTAGAACTAGTGGATGTAATTTCACTGAGCTATGGCTGCATTTTGAAAATCTTGGTTTACATAGGAAAATTCCCGGCTGAGGAGAAATACACATGAAGGGCCTATGATAAGAGAAGAATACACACACACACACACAGAGAGAGAGAGAGAGAGAGAGAGAGAGAAAGAGAGAGAGAGAGAGAGAGAGAGAGAGAGAGAGAGAGAGAGAGAGAGAGAGAAAGAGAGTGTATACAGACAGAAAGACACACACTACACACAGACAGAGGTAGATGGTATTATTGATATTCAGAAGGTATTCCTGACTTTAGAAAAAACTACCCACCTTAGACTAAGAATGCTGAGGTTTAGGTTCAATCCACAGTCCAGTTACTAAATCTGCATTACTATTAATCTTATCATCGATCCTATCACCCATCTCCTCCCACTTATGACTGTATGACTAACCTTGTTGCTGGTATCCTTAAAATTTATATTGACTGTTTCCTAATGTGATTTGATTGCTTATTTGTTCCTTATGACTATCATTAAGTGTTGTAAGTGTTGTACCTTATGATTCTTGATGAATGCATCTTTTCTTTTATGTACATCGACAGTGTATGCACCAAGACAAATTAGTGTGTCCAATCACACTTGGCCAATACAGGATTCCATTCTATTCTATTTTTAAAGAAACTGACCTAATTAACAATCTATGGACTTCTGTGCAAATAAGGACAGTTATCCACTGCATTCCAAAGTTTTATAATGTAATTTCTCATTTTGTTCATAAAAAAGATATATTGTGAAACATTATGTGTTAAAATGAATGCATTTGAGAGAATTATAAAAATTAATATGCTATAGAAAATTCTGAAACATCTAGTAACTGTAGTAATGGATTAGATTTATGATTCTCTATTGTACATGCGAAACTAAATGGATCAGATTTAAAGCAGCTTATGGACGGGTCATAATTATTAATAATTAAGAAGTCTGATTAAATTAAATTGTAGATAAATTTCATGAGAAAAATGTTGTTCTTTATTCAATCTTAATGAAAAACAGTATGCTTTATGGTTTCACAGAAGAGAATAATTTTTTGCTATCATTTTTCACTTATTACCTATTTTGGATTTTCCTGGCTTATCTGGCCATTATAGTTTTCTTGAATGATCAGTGTTCTCTAACAATTTCAATAACTATCAACTAAGTTTAGTGTATGGAAACAGCATAGAATGGAAGCCTTATACACAGAAGATTGTATAAGGACTGTATTGCATTTCATTATGTTTAACAGAACATTTAAGTATCTCATAGTCAATGGTTATTATGACATGTCTATAGAATGGGTCATGTGCTATAAGGCAAGAACAGAAGTTCTTGAAAATAGAATAAACTTATAAATTTCACTATGCCAGTGTGTTAAGAGATGTTGTGGTCCGTATGCGGTCTGTGCAGCTAGTAGCTGATTCAGACAGCGAGGAAGCTGGTTTGGTGCTGCGCCAGCAGCCTGTGCAGCTGGCACTCGAATCGGACAATGTGGAGGCTGGAGAAGATGTGATGCCAGAGACGAGGATTCAGCCAGCGTCTTCAGAATCTCCAGAAGCTCCCTTAAGTGAAGACGATGAAGAGGAGGAGCCTCTTCTTGATGCACGGGTGCGCAGAGCTGCCAAAAGGCAGGAGTGACTCCTCAGGAGGAGGTCTCCTTGAGTAGGTTTGGGGCTAATTGGCCACTCCCTTAGCCTATTTAAGGACGAACACCAACTGAAGCAATTTGCAGGGAACAACTTAGTTCACGTACCTTTGTGTCTTGTCTTGCTTATCTTATCAGCTTGCTGCAAATTGTTTCTGGGCATTCTGCCAACCATAGTAAGTTTTCAGTTATTATTCTTTGAATTCTTGGTGGCTGTTAATGCAATTAATTAACAGCTGTTATTGTAAAAGATTGATTTATTCAGTAAATTAAGGTTTGAACCGACTTTGTGTGTGCTGCATTCTTTGGGGTCTGTAGCTGGGGCAGAACAAGAGAATATTTCAAGGACTATAGGATTGTGGTTTCAAATAGCCAGTGGGCGAACTATTACAAGAAGAGCAATGTTAAACCTATTAATTTCCTGAGCGCATAAACTGATCTTATATTTCTGAGCAATGGTTCTTCTGAATTTTATTGCATTATGAAGATCTTTATAACTGTTCAAGTTTCAGGTAGCTGGAGTCCACCTTGCTCATGATTGACTTGATAGCTAGGTTCCATGATCCATTTCCTAGAATTGCTGACTAATCCATTTTCTCAGTTTACTTGGGGTCTTTTGGAATTGTCCATTGGGTCCATCCTGATAAGAGTCCGGTTCCTCCTCCAACTGCTGTTCTTGGGTACTTGTTAGTCATTTCACCTCTCATTCCCTGAATCAGTGATTTAGATGTGCAGGCTGGTTTTGAATCTATTTCCTTATGTGATCAAATTTAACTGGCCCACTAAGCTCACAAACACATAATAGAATCATACAATATCCTTATGTGGATAATTTCAGTCACACACAGACTTAATAAACAAGTAAACATATACACGATTTATAGAACCAATATAACTTTGGGCCTGCAAGGTATACATCTAACCTGAAGCCTGAATTAAGGTTCTAATCCTACATATTTTCTTAATGCAAAGTAATAATCAGTACACAGTGTCCCCTTAAGCAAAATGGCACAAACGTGTACTACCATGTACGTGGGACTATGGCAATTCTAGCAGGATTTTAGACTTCTTGAAAACTTGGACATTGCAGTTCACCAAAAGGATCAATTGCTCTACTTCATTTCATTTCCTCAAACATATGAAAGGTTTATATCTCTTACTTTGCCTTTTAATCCTCTCAAACTTTGAATAATGCAAATAAGATCCCCAAAACTCGTGAGCCCTTCTAGGAAGAGGGTTTGTCACAAACTGGATGAAGGTAATTCACACGAGGAGCCCCTTTGTACTCCTACACTCAGGCTTATTGGTAATTAGATGGTAGTAGAGATTACCAAATTCCCTGGACTCTTGATTCCTTTCCAGCATTTTGATCACGTTTATTGTTGTTGTTGTTGTTGTTTCTTTTTTAATGTTAGTGGCTGAAGTTAGTGACTCTATAGTCACAATATTTTTTTTTCAAATTTGACTGTAAATTGGGGAAATGCTTTAGTGAAAAGTAAGACCTCAATTTCTTTCCTGGCTTCCTTCCTCCCATCCAAATATTCAGAAGGTATGAAGTTAATTTTGTTTGGAAAGGTATTCAGATCATGTATAACATCATGCTTAATAACAATAATATTCATTGTTTTATTTTGTCCCATTTCTCAACTTTCCCACTTACTAGATGGATATATATGAAATTACAAGTTGTGGCAGTGGTGAAATCAGGCCGGATCTATCCAGCTCGTGCGATCCAGTGAGGCCGGTGGCAGGAGGTTCCGCCTACCCGCCAGGACATCATCATGTCCTGTTTTTGACCTTCTGCACATGCACAGAAGAGGTGAATGTGCTCACATTTCCAATCTGGTAGCGAGGGTAAGTGCATTTTACTCCTGAGTTGTAACTTATATTTTTAGGTGTACTGCCTATCCGCTTATGAAGAATTCCAAATGTTACTGTTTTCAGCAGTGAAATTTAAAAGAAAATACAAGCAAAAGTAATTTACATTCCTTCAGTCATTAGTGCTTGATTGTTGTTAAAATGCTAATACTGTGAATCATATAATCCTGATGTTCATAATTACTGAAAGAAAATATATCTGGAAGAAAAACTTGCTTCTGTGCTAAAGGTGCCAATATAAATGTGATAGCTAAGAAAGTTTCAGAACTCTTGTTCATTTATAAAATTGGTTGTTCTGCCCTGTAGTTATGAAGAAATAAAACTCCAAAGATAGGTTGGTCTGTGTTAAAGATAATTAAAAGTTATACAAATTCCACCATTGGCCTTTCATTGTGGCTACTTGTGTATTTCTCTCTTCTTTTTTCTTGCCCTTTGCCTTTTCCAAAAGCAAAACGACATGGGATAATGTCTTAAATGAAAAGTGCCAATTGACTCTGCCTGTGCCCAGCCTTTCATGTTTATGGCTTTCACACTGATTGCAAGCAGTAGCAGCATGTTTTTTTTCTGCCCCAACTATTTGGTCTACAATTTGTAGAATGATTCATCATCTTCTTCTAGAATAAGGAATGCCATATTCCATCATCATATCCCTTATGTTAGTGAGATTAAAATACCTATAATAGAGGAATGATTGGTGAAGTTGATGACTAAATTGAATTCCGATTAGAAAAAAGACAACATCTATGTTGTGAAATTCTGGGTTTAGAAAATTTAGAACTACGCTACCTTCGGTTTGACCTAAGCATAGTTCATAAAATCATCTGCTACAATGTCCTACCTGTCAATTACTACTTCAGCTTCAACCACAACAATACATGAGTACACAATTAATTCAAACTTAAAGTGAACTGCTCCAGACTCGATTGCAGAAAATATGACTTCAGTAACAGAGTTGTCAATGCCTGGAATGCACTACCAGACTCTGTGGTTTCATCCCCAAACCCCCAAAACTTTAACCTAAGACTGTCTACTGTTGACCTCACCCCATTCCTAAGAGGTCTGTAAGAGCACCAGCATGCCTACCGTCCCTGTCCTAATGTTTCCTTTAATTGTATTCATTTTATGTATTCAATTCATGCTTATACTTATATATATTATCTAATATGTACTTGACTAAATAAATAAATAAATAAATAAATAAATAAGTTTATTGCTGACTGGAGACCCCTTACTGTATAAATGTTTTTGCAAAAGAAGGAAAAAAAGGAACTTATGATTTATGGTTTTGATGATGAGGTAGAATAAATTATAGAAAGGGGGATTATGATATAAATTTATAATTGTATTTATAATTGCTTTAATGAAGATTGAAAGCCACTTCTTTATATCTTTTTTCTTTTTCTTTTTCCTTCTTATTTTATTTTAGTTTGTATTAACATTTATTTTTGTTTTTAAAGCTTTCAATAAAATTAGACAATATTCCTATGTAAGTATGCAGTTGCAAGGTATCAGTGACAACTTTGTTAAGACTTTGCAGTATTTTCGGTCAAATGTAGCTTTTGGTTGTTTGTTAATCTCCACCCATTGTTCTTCCATACAACTAACAGGTTGCTTGTTAAGCATTTTGTTTTTGTAATGAAATGTCATTAATATAATTGAACGAGTCCAGAGATATTTCGTGAGAAGAATCGTCCACTCCTCTGCTCGCAACTGAATACCTTTTGCCACCAGACTTGGAAATTTTGGGCTTAGACAATTTAGAACTTCGCCATCTTCGGTCTGATCTATGCGTAGTACATAAAATTATCTGCCAGGATGTTCTACCTGTCAATGAATACTTCAGCTTCAACTACAACAATACATGAGCACACAATAAATACAAACTTATGGTAAACCGCGCCAATCTTGATTGCAGAAAATACGTAACAGAGTTTCAGTAACAGAATTTTTAATGCCTGGAATGCACTACCTGACTCTGTGGTTTCTTCCCTAAAACCCCAAAACTTTACCCTTAGACTGTCTACTGTCGACCTCACCCCGTTCCTAAGAAGTCTTTAAGGGGTGTACATATGCGCACTAGCGTGCCTACCATCCCTGTCCTAATATTCCCTTTTATTCGTATCTATTTCAGATATTCATAATTATGTTTATACTTATATCTGTTATCTAATATGTGCTTGATGAAATAAATTAATAAAATAAAAAATAAATAAAATTGATTTGGCCAAGAATGCCTATTTGTTTAATCTATGTGTTTCAATGGGCAATTTTAACTCTGAGTTTTTCCTCTTCTTGCTTTTATCGAAAACCTATATGGACTTAGTTGATCATGCAAGAACTTATGATTATGATCATGATCTCAGCCCACCCATTATATATGTTGCCCACCCATTTTTGAACTGCACATATATATTTGAATTATATTGTTAAAAATGCAAGAAAAGCTTGTCTGCCAACATTTTCCTCTCCATTTATTTTGATTATACCAAAGTATTAATCTTTCCACGTTTCATGTTGAATCTATACTTGTGGGCTTCTCTTGCATTTTGAAAGAGATGCAGAACCTTTTTATTGCTGTGGTTATTGTTTTTAGTATAGTATCAAATGTTTGCCATATACATCTTCTCATTAACATCTTAAATAGAAGAGATACTGTATATGAAGAACGTTGACTTTGATTTTAAAAGTCTTCCATCTTCCTCATTATACTTGTCACTCAAAATTCATATCATTAGGGGTTTTTTTCTCCTGAGACTTAATATAGATTAAGCAATAGTAATATGGGAAGCACTTCTAAAGTACGCAGTTAAAGTAAGCAGTACAGGTACAGTTACAGGTACCTTGGTTTGCATTGATAATTGGGATTAGAAACTCCATCACTAAGCATTACAGTCATAAAGGCATAATGTCAAATGACCACACCAACTTATGATGGCAGTGCTGCAGTTCCAGTTGACATCTTAGGCAAATCCCATGTTCAAAGGAAGTTCAAAGCCAGAGAGAGCATAAAACCCGAGAACTCCCTGTATCTGCCCTTTTTCTGTTCAGGAACTCCAGTCATGTGATCCTGTCCACCATTAAACCATCTTTCCAAGCAGTCTCCATGTCTCCAGTGTCTTTGTCCCCACTTGGAGCAGAACCTACAAGGATGTTTCTTCCAACAAAGGGAAATTTGCAAACACTAATCACATTTTCATGATACCATAAGCCACGGTGGCAGAGTGGTTAGGGTGCAGTACTGCAGGCTACTTCTGCTGACTGCCAGCTGCCTGCCAGCTGCCTGCAATTTGGCAGTTCAAATCTCACCAGGCTCAAGACTGACTCAGCCTTCCATCCTTCTGAGGTCAGTAAAATGAGGACCCAGATTGTTGGGGGCAATATGCTGACTCTGTAAACCGCTTAGAGTGGTAAAATACTGTAAAGTGATATATAAGTCTAAGTGCTATTGCTATTGCTATACATCACAATGTCATACTTTCAAATGGTTTGCCCAATTATGATCTTGTGATCAAAGCAATGCTGTGACAGTTGCAACTAAGAAGACTGGTAATATGTCTTCCCATTTAGTGCTATTGTAATTTCAAATGTCAGCTGAATGAGTTGTTGTTGAACAGGAACCATTTATACAGAAAGAGCTGCCATATATCCATATATGTAGAAAACATGCCAGGTGTCCATATGATGTCATTAAGTCAGTGAATGTCATATTTATTATGTGACTAGTGAAGTTAAGAACAGCCTGTTGTATTTAAATTTATACACCAGGACAAGCAATAGGCAAAGTTCTTCAGTTTGGTGGTATGGATAAGGTGGACATTCTGATCCCATATGGAAGTTTTGAAGATAAACTCCTCTCAATCCCATCATCTTGGACAGACTGGCAATCCCTGGAGTAATCTATCCAAGCCATATGCATTAAGTAGCCAGACACAAAATCCAATGTGGGTGGGACCATCACTATTCTCATGTACACTTTCTCATTCTTCACCTCTTTTCTTTTGATACCCCCCCCCCCCCCCCCAATTCATCCATCACCTTGATTATCTTGGGTAAGGCTCTGAACTATTCTTACAAAGTACTAAGCCATATAAAATTAGGTAGAAATTTTGGCAAGGGCTACCTGTATTCCTAGGATGACTTGTTATCAGCCTACTAGTTAGTCCAGACTAGGAAACCAAAACCACTAATGTTACTTTTATTGCAAGGTTACAGTAACATTGCAAGTCTGAAAGAACTTTCTTGCTCTGCTGATTTTACATTCCAGAGAATTAGGTCAGCTCTGAGAAGCTTTCTACATCCTTAGTGTTGTTTGGAACTCAGGTTTCTCTTATCAGATTGTTGTCTGGGTTGTGGCCCTTTCTCCTGCCTCTTATGATTATGATCACGATCTCACAGCCTACCCATTACATATGTTGCCCACCCATTTTTTGAACTGCGTATATATATTTGAATTATATTGTTAAAAATGCACATATTCATATAGGCAAATATTTAGAAATCCTGGGTGCTTTGGGTTTCCTTACAACCTAATTCAAGGATGTGTGACTGGACATATAATGCATATCTGGCATAGAAAGGCTTGCCATGTCTGCCTGCATAAACTAGAATAAATAAATTAGAAGACAAATAAAAAGAGGAAGTGGTGTCTATTCTATGCAATGTATCTATCTGCAACTATAAGGAATCTGCCTGAGAACAAACAATTTTTCTTAATAGTGCAACAAGTGTTGCACTATAAGAAAGACACAGACTTCAGAGGATAATTAGAACTGCAGAAAAAACAATTACTACCAACCTGCCTTACACTGAGGACCTATATACTGCATAAGTCAAAAAGAGGGCTGTGAAAATATTTACAGGCCCCTTGCATCCTGGACATAAACTGTTTCAACTCCTACCCTCAAAACGACGCTATAGAGCACTGCACACCAAAACAACTAGACATAAGAACAGTTTTTCCCCCAAACACCATCACTCTGCTAAACAAATAATACCCTCAACACTGTCAAACTATTCACTAAGGCTGCATTATTATTACTATTAGTCTTCTCATTGTTCTTATCACCCATCTCCACTTATGACTACATGACTGTAACTTTGTTGCTTGTATCCTTATGATTTATATTGATATTGATTGTTTCCTAGTATGATTTGATTGCTTATTTGTACCCTATGACTACCATTAAGTGTTGTACCTTATGATTCTTGATGAATGTATCTTGTCTTTTTACACTGAGAGAATATACACCAAAGACAAATTCCTTGTGTGTCCAGTCACACTTGGCCAATAAAGAATTCTATTCTATTCTATAAGTGTTCAAAAACAGAAGTAATCTAGAGAAGTGTTTCATAAAACTGTAGAACACTACTCTTCTCAAATAATTTGAAAATATCCAAAAATCCTCAAAGGTATTGATGCCCATTCCAGCTTTTCTTTCAAAAAGCTTTATCTTTATGGAAAATGGATTTTGTATTCATTACAACTAAGACCAAATAGCAAAAATAGATTGAATATTATGCTGGTTCTTAAAGAGATTTTCAGTCCAGATATTAATGAACTATGCCATCAAGTGCAAGCTCATATACTCCATTAAGAATTATAATAAATGAATTAAAAGAAAATAAACAATAATATAATATGTATTCCTTTTATTACATTTTTTAAAAAAATAATCATTAGATGTGAATCATTAAAAATAAGTTCTATAATCTTTAAAAATTTAAGAAGCACAAATTTAATGTGTACACCTAATTAGAGTTCTGCAAAGATGTATCCTAGCAACCAGGTGGAGCCAAGGAACCCTCCTGGGCAACTAATGTGAAATGTGTTCTTCATCTAATGCTTTACAATGTGCTTTTCTATCCTGATCTACACTGGTGGACTTTCAAATGACTTCTTAAAATTGTTTCTGTTTTTATCATAAGTTGAGCTGCTTTACCTCGAACTCAAGTGCAGTTTATAGAGTTAATGTCTGGTTTTAAAATTCTAATTCAAAGAAACAGTCAATTTTACTGCTTGTTGCCCTGCTTGTACCTTCACTTGAATGAATGGAGAGTTCAAAATGTGGACAGAATAGGAGCAAGGATGGAAAATAATGCCACTACTAGTGAGATCCCTATTGTATTCAAGGTCTAGATAGAATTGAAAGTTGCATTTAATTCTAACCACTGCAAGGACTTCTAACTTTCAGATCCCCGACCTGAATGCAGAAAGCCTATAGAAGGACATGGCACATCTGTGTGCCTAGCCCTATTCTTTTCTCACTTCACTGATTTACTCAACAGTATCACTATGTCCCTTCATTGCTGCAGACTCTGAGTGGTGTATAATTATTGCAAAAACAATTAAAAACACCATAGAATTATAAATCTATAAGGAAAAAAAAACCCAATCTCAGGGCAAGGCAGGTTTTAACAGTCTCAAAATGCTCTGTCAAAAGCCCTTAGGATTATTGTGCAGAGACAGAAGAAGGGAACTTACTAAGTTTGAGAAAAAAATGGAAAAAAGGCACAGCTAAGGAGCCAGATTCAATTTTCTTGTGCCATTTCTCATCTCTGAGCTTCTGAATGTTTTGCTCTATATTTGTACCCTATGACTATCATTAAGTGTTGTACCTTATGATTCTTGATGAATGTATCTTTTATGTACACTAAGAGCAAAATCACCAAGACAAATTCCTTGTGTGTCTAATCACACTTGGCCAATAAAAAATTCTATTCTATTCTATTCTATTCTATTCTATTCTATTCTATTCTATTCTATTCTATTCTATTCTATTCTATTCTATTCTATTCTTCTTTGTTTATTGGACTGAAATTTTCATGATAATTTTTTAAAACATATTTTAATTGAATATTTTGTCTGCTTTTCCTGATGTAGCTGACTTGTGTTCTGTAGGGTCTGAAGAAAGTGCATGGTTTGCACACTTATAGGTTGACCATTATGGTGGTGTTAAAATACCTAAACAATGTACAAAAGAGGATGTATAAACAATTGTGTATAGAATGCATTTTTTAACTTGGTGACTGATACGCACCAGTCAAATAGAAGTATATAATTTTTCTTCATGACCATGTGAATTCCCACTCTCGGGTCAACTGTCCTCCCAACAGTTCTTTAATTTCCATCCCTCTGGGCATTCGCAGATTGACCTCTGTCTCATCTCATGCCTTTGTCTGTAGCCTTGAAAGGAAAATTAAGTCAACTGAAAATACTAATAACAAAGGTACTGACATGTACATAGGAAGTCTGTCAAAGGAGTAACTGCAAGGTGTTTGAACCTGTTAAGACTGTCCCTGGAGTATGTCAGAATGGGGCAATTTTGAGCTTTGGCGCCACAGTGCCAGTTGGGAGTTGCATGAAGTTTAATTAGGAGACACCTTTAACATCTCACTGGAGACTTATTGGGATGGGGAGTACTGAGTTCCTCTTGAATATTGAAATAAAGGCAATAATCTTAGATTGCTTGTTTAGAACATCTTATGATGAGATGCATTCTATGTTAATTCTAACTGTGTTAAAACAAAGATTTAATGAAGGGTAAGAAGTAAATATTTATCTGGAAAAAGATTGAAGGAGATTATGAACTGCCCTTACCATAATCGCAAGTATTGGGTTTAATGCAACACCAATGCCAGAAGTCAAAATAAAATTACTCAGAAGTGATTCATATATTCAGTGCAAGATCAGGATTCAAACTGCCAAAAATTGTAGTGGCTTTTAGACTTTTTCAACTCTGATCTTTTTTTTTTTTTGAGGCATGAACCATGGTGGTGCAAAACTGTGGTGGTGCAGATTAGAATGCAGTACTGCAGGTTACTTCTGCTACCTGCCAGCTACCTGCAATTTGGCAGTTCAAATCTCACCGGCTCAAGGTTGACTTAGCCCTCCATCCTTCTGAGGTGGGTAAAATGAGGACCCAAATTGTTGGGGGTAATAAGCTGACTGTGTAAACTGCTTAGAGAGGCCTGTAAAGCACTGTGAAGCGGTATATAAGTCTAATTGCTCTTGCTATTAAAAGGAAACATGCTTAACAACTGCCCTGTAAAGTTATGATTGGTTCTTGCCTTTACAATTGTTGCAGCATCCTGCGGTTATCTAATTGCCATTTGTGCACTTCAATCTGGCTTTCAACAGGCAGAGTCAATTGAGAAAGCAGCAGTAAAATCACAAGTCACGTCCATGCGATGTCTCGCTTAACAACTGTGGGTGATTTGCTTAACAATCATGGCAGAAGTGAAGTCTGTCATGGTCACATGATGCCTTAATGACAACACTGGAAGTAAGTTTGTAAATCCATTGTAGTCTTATGATGTCTTGCTTAATGATAGTGTCTGGCCCCAATTATGATTGCTAAGTGAGAACTACCTGTATTTCTCTACTGTGTCAATCAGAAGGGACTTCTGTCAAGCTGCTTACTTTTCTACTATTATTATATTATGCAGAAATGGCATTTATACATTTTTATACAGTAGTGTATGGCAATACACTACTGTTATATCCAGTAATTCATGGCTTATTGCACTATTTTTTACAGCCGAAATGGACTATTTTTGAAGGGATTTTACTTTATAAATTATGTTAAACCTATTTAAGGATTTATGAAAAATGACAAAAAACCACGTTATGAATTTTTGAGAGTGTTTCTCTCAATGGTTTCTCTATATTTTAAATGTTTGAATGGAAAGAATGAAACATCTTATTGTTTTAAATACTAACCCATATTATGAATGGTTTCTTTTCTCTGTTTGTGGTCCAGGACAATTGTCTATATCGTTTATTCTTAAAAATATGTAGAAATATGGCATTTATTCTCTAGTAAGTGCTTTCCTAGATTCCTAGATGGTAATTCAGCGGCTATTTAATGAGCAGAATGTTTTCCTGAATTCTATGTGATTGGTTTGAACAGGCATGTAGCAATGCAGGACTATAAGTGAATATTAGAAGTTACCGGTACTCCATAAAATTAAGATGACTTCATTTTGCACTAAATGCCAGGCTTGCTTGTATAAGATGATGAGGATATCTTGGCAAAAGGAACTATGTAATATGTCTGCTCTTTTTCTAACTGAGAATAAGAGGAAAGAATACTAAACCTTTTATTATAAGTGGCAGTGCTGTAAAATATTCAAAAATCCTTGAAAGAAATAGACAGTGTTATTCAAAGATTCTTAACAACAAAACTTTTATATGTACGTTATTGAATTTCTATAAAAGATATAAGAAAATAAAAATAACAAGGAATAAGTAAAGGCAAGAAAAGTGCAAGGAATAAAGGAAAGAAAACAAAATAAAAAAGAGTATCTTCCAACTTTCTTTGAAACATTACAAATCTAAAAACATTTGTTCTAAAATTCAATAGTGCATAGCATTTCTATAATTATAAACAATTCTAATTGTCAAATTCCAAAATTAAATTTTCATTTCTTTTAGTTTTAAGCAAAAAGTCCAAAAGTGGTTTCCATGTAGAAACAAAATTAGTTGAAGTCTTTTCTTTGATCAAAAAAATTAATTTTGCCACTCAGTCAATTCATTAACTTTACCATCCATTCATACAATGTGGGAATCTGTAATTTTCCCATGTCTGTGCAGAAAAAAATCAGGCTGCTATTATAGTATATCGAAACAAAGTTCAGAATTTCCCCCCTTTTCTTTCCTTTCTCATAAGAGCACTGCATTTATTTTAGATGATTTAATTAGTAGTGATATTATCAGTATTAATATTGATTAATATTAATGATTATAATTTTATAAAGATTAAAAATATTTCCCAATATGATATATAATAATTTTAGCTTTATATATATTAAATAAAGTATTTACAATAATCAATGAAATAGTGAAATAATGAATTTTTAATGTTATGACAATTGTAAATATTGTTTACTAGCTGGATACATGTGCTTCATATGAAACTGTGTGATGGGGCTTGATAAATTGACACTTAAAGCTTGAAAATTAATGAGTAGTTCTCATCAGTCTCTCCTCTCCCCTTCTCTTTCTCAGCCTTGCCCCACAGAAACCTCCCCTATACTATCCCCTTCTCTCCCTCAGCCTTGCCTCACAGAAATGTCTCCTATCCTATCCCCTTCTCTCCCTCAGGCTTTCTAGCCCCTTCTCTCCATGAGGCTTGCCCCACAGAAGCCTCTCCTATGCTATTCCATTCTCTCCACAGTTATTTTTAAGTTGGAAGAGGGAGTAGAACGTCTAATTAATTACCATCAGAGCGTGTTAATAATAATATAAGAAATACTAATGATCTGATGCTCATTTCAAAAAATCTTAGTGAGCACCTAGAAGCCAAGAGGAACATACGTGGCAAATTTCAAGTTTGTAGGCTTTACGCTTCTGGAGGTTTCATGATTACGGCGTGAGTGGTTTACACACACACACACACACACACACACACACACACACACGCATTTGATTTCTAGTCAATTATGTCCTTTATTATTTTCTTTATTATTTTCTTCATTTCTGAATTGTGGATACCCCATCACTGGAAGTTTTAAGAACAGTTTGGATACCATTTGTCTACAATGGTATAAGGATTCCTGCATTGGGCAATGGAGTGACTAGAACACCTTCAAGTCCCACCCAGCCCTATAAGTCTTTCCTTTCCTTTCCTTTCCTTTCCTTTCCTTTCCTTTCCTTTCCTTTCCTTTCCTTTCCTTTCCTTTCCTTTCCTTTCCTTTCCTTTCCTTTCCACAAGCTTCCTGGCAACTTACAAATAACATCTAAAGTAAAGATCACATCAATATTGCAGGAATTTCCAATACTAAAAGCTGATAAAGTTTATTGCAGTTACAAAATAAATAGAAGGAAATACTTTGGGTTTCTTATTTATAGACCTCCAGAGAGGCCTCAGGTATGATTTATGGCTTCAATTTTTACAGTTTCATTCTCCCAGTCACACATGCTTGTGGACATATAAACAAACTCTTCTGTATCTTGTCACTCAGATATTAATTTCTTAACCACTCAAATATTAATTTCTCTTATTCACAGAATTGATGAGGTTTCTTATACAAACATCATATAAATACATTTTCCAGGATTTATTCCTGTCATCCTCCAAAATATGAAATGACTTCAACACTCAGTGAAGTCATCAGATATGCAGAAGGTTGCAAATCCTCAGTAATTCTTACACAAAGAAAAAGATTTGTTAACATTTTCCTCATCAGTCAGCTCTGAATTTTATTGCTTTTGAATCTCTTGATTGAATACATATAGTCATTTGTACCTGAAATAATTCAAAGATTCTGCAGCATTTTTTCACTTTGTTACTCATTCTTATCTGGAATGTATTACAACCATACATATGTAAAGGAATATTTTTGTTTTCAGTAGGATAATTAGTAGAGTAAAATAACAGATGAACAGTATTGCATAAAGAAACAACTACATAATATTCTTGGTTTCCTCCTTTAGAAAGCAAAGAGCATCTGCCTGACAGGACTTCAGTTTTTCTTGTCAAGAGCTATGACCTTAGGTTAGTTTATGACTCTTTCTAGCAGGAAGAAACACAGAGTTGCAGTTAAATATTTGAAGTTCAAGTTAAATGCTGTCACACAAAATGAGAACAAATTCAAAGCTTGTGGTTAAGTGGGAAATGGCACTTCCCTTCCCCTCATTAACAATGAAGTAACACTAGTCAATATAAGCAATACAGCAAAGACAATGCTAACACTTCAGTGGTATAATAGGTTTCAAGAATGACAGAGGAAGAGTAATATTTAAAAATTTGGTCAAAATGCTTATGATGGTTTTTAATGTTCCTCAGTCTTCTATATATCCCATCTATGTTCTGTGAAAAGATATTGAAACTATAAAAAGAGTGCAGAGAAGAACAATTAAGATGGTCAGGGATCTGAAGGTTAAAACATATGAAGAACAGTTGCATGAATTGGATGTGTCTACTTTAACGAAAAGAAGGACTGGGGTGACATGATAGCAATGTTCCAATACCTAAGGAGCTCCCACAATGAAGGAGGAGGCAACTTATTCTCCAAAGCACCTGAAGACAGGACTAATAAAAAAGAAATGGATGGAAACTAATCAAGGAAACCTAGAACTAAAGATACATTTCCTAACAGAACAATTGATAAGTGGAACGACTTGCCTCCAGAAGTTGTATCTGCTCTAGCACTGGAAGTTTTTAAAAGAGATTGGGCAACCATTTGTCTGAAATGGTATAGGGTTTCCTGATTCAGCAGGGGATTGGACTAAAAGCCCTCCAAGGTCCCTTCCAACTGAATCAAATGACTGATTGTGATTCTTTTCCATTTTAAAACTCACCCTTCCCACATGAAATAGCTTTTCATACAAATTGTTTCTGATTAAGAATGGAATTCTTTGTTGGCTGAATCAATAAACTTGCTATGATCTTAACTTTAATAATGTTGTTTATAATAAACAGACCTCAGCTGATTCAAACCTAAATCATTAGTAAATTTGCCTATCTATTAAAGACATAGTTGAATGAAAATATTTTGGCTTCTTAGCAGAAAGATAATAGGGAAGGAGTTAATGAACTTCCTTCAGCAAAACTGGGAAGCAGCACAGAGAAACACCTCTTAATTTGCTCCAAAATGTATTTCTGATGCTGTAAGAACAAAGACAAAGATTTTTCTCAAAACTTTAAGCCCCAGGATTCTATCTCACAGCATTGGGAATAAGGTTTATGGTAAAAATGTGTGCGTATGTGTGTGTGTGAAAGAGATAGAGGTCATCTTGAGCTCTTTGGAAGAAAAATATAATAAAACAAATGCTAACATGTCTGAGATAAACAGTATGTGCTTGTACTGATAATTTAGGAGTACATGCCAGTGTAATTTTCATTATTGCTTATAATTATGTTTCTGCATAATGTTGCTTACCCAGAAAGAGAAAAGCACAATGGATAGGCATGCTGGTATGATGTAATGTCTATACTATTCCATTTATTGTGAAAAAGGAGCCAACTGCTGAAAAATAATCTCAGCATTACCATAGGCAAGAAAATTAAAGATGATTAGAGAACAAAGATGTTATAGTAGAAAAGGCCTTGAACTAAGGGTATCTCCCTTTCTCAGTCTTGGAAGTGTTGTCAAGCTGTGTGGATACAGAGCTGATAATGATGTGCTTGAGGGACTGAATGCAGAGAACCACAAAGATGACCTTGGAGAAGACTGTGGTAGCTGTTAGAAAACATGGGCTCAGCCCAGGAAAATAAGATAGCCGTAAACAATAAATTTAAAGTTGCATTGCCCTGGCTTCCTTTGGAATAAGACAGAAGAAAAGATTACAGTGAGGCTTTCAACATTCTGTTATTATAGCATAGAACAGGAGTGTCAAACTCAATTTCATTGAGGGCTGCATCAGAATTGTATTTGACCTTGGGAGGTTGGGGTAGGCATGGCCAGCTCAAAGTCACTCATGTCAGGGGCGCCTGTGGTGGCCTGAGCGCTCCCTACTGAGCTCTGTTTTCGTTGGCAGAGGCACTGCAGGCTGGTCCTTTGCTGTTTCCAGGGTGGTCCCATGGACCAGATCTAAATACCCTGTGGGCCAGATTCGTCCCCCAGGCTTTGAGTTTGACACTCCTGGCCTAGAATAATAGAACTGTAGGACTGGAATGGGAACTTGGAGGTCTTCTAGTCTAACTCCCGGCCCAAAGCAGTCCTTATTCAGGAGTCCTTATTCATTCCTTGACAAATGGCTGTCCACTTTTTACTTGAAAATCTCCAGCAATAACAGTGTGTTTTCGAGAGGTTGGACTATTTTTTCTTATGTGTAAAGACAGATTCAAAGAAGGAATTAAGCAGGTAAGCAGAAGCCCATCACCTTCTTGCCATCTTCACCAGGGTTGGGTTCTAAAATTTTTTACTACCGGTTTGTGGGCTTAGTTTGTGGGCATGGCTTGATGGTCATGTGACAATTCTTTAGGATTTAGCAGAGGTACTGGTCTACCAGGCTTTTAACTGCTTGCAGAGCTGTACTGATCTACCCATTTATTTTTGCAGGCACTGGTCTACCCATGTATTTTTGCAGGCACTGGTCTACTCATCTATTTTTGCAGGCACTGGTCTACCCATTTATTTTTGCAGGCACTGGTCTATTCATTTGTTTTTGGAGGCACCGGTCTACCACCAAACTGATCAGCTGTAGGACGGCCCTTTGTAGCCCTGCGGCAAGAGTTTAAACAGTTTTTCCTTATAGCCCATCATCTGGGACTCAGGAGGCAGCAATAGATTGGGGGTGGGGCCAAATAAAAGGTAAGAATAACGCGGGGGTGGGGGACAGAACTGGTCCGGTGACATCATATCGTCACTGCTACCGGCTTGGCGGAACTGGGCCGAACCAGGAGGAACCCACTATTGATCTTCACCCATTAGTGGACCAATCATTTCTTTGACTTGTACCTTATATATTGAAAGAATCTCATTTTGTTATTTTTGCCATTTATTGAAAGTCATTCTGAACTTTTAGCTTTCTTGACTCTGTCCTTGCAGATTTGGGCTATTTGCTGATATTATTTTCTGGGGATGTGCCTATATTAGTAAAGCAGGGTTCCTGTACTTTGAAGAGAAGCCACTTCCTGCCCTGGCCTGTTGCAAAGGGTCGAGGGTAAATGTAAACTTTGAAAACCTTTCCCCAACAGTCTAAACCATTCCTGCTTCCCTTCCTAAATCTCACATACTGTATATTCACACCAACATGACAAGCCAAAGTGCAGTTTCATTTTTTTTTAAATTTTATTTATATGCTGCCCTTCTCCAGAGACTCAGGGCGGCTTACAATGCGTTAAGCAATAGCTTTCATACTTTTGTATATTTATACAAAGTCATCTTATTGCCCCCACAAACTGGGTCCTCATTTCACCTACCTGATCTGTCCCCCCCTTCAGAGACCCACAAAAACACAGCCAGCCGAAGGTTAAGAATCACTTGGCACACTCCGCAGTTCTTATCTCAACCTTGGCAGCGATATGCACACCGTCTGCCAAGGACTTTATTGGTTTACACAAACAAGGAAATCACCTACGTAGCTTTGCCGTTCATCCAGCTTCCAAGACTACGAGGTTGCTCCGTTTGTTTAGCTTTGTTCGTCACGAACTTCGTGACCCTCCGTACTGTCTTATATAGATATGCTTCTGGGTGTGGTCCAGTGAGTCATTGATCCTGTGACTCCAATCCAATGACTCAGAATTTCCTCATACGCCGCAGCTGCAGTACCCTTTTCTCTCGCCTTCTTTGGCGTGCGTCCAGGAATGACGTCTCTCCCTCACTCTCATCTGAGACACCTGTTTCCCCACTACTTGGCTCTCTTTCAGCTGGCACCTGAGCCGGTGCCAGAGGGGGAGGGCTGGGAGATCTGGCTGGCTCCTCTTCCTCCTGCTCAGAGCTGCCTTCCTCCAAAGGGATAGGCTCAGAGGACGGGGCCACAACACTATCCCCCACCGCAGGGCCCTTCCCCCGGGTCTGACGGTCGGGATGGGGTTGGGACGGGAACTGTTCGTGGAAAGCCCGCACCAGGTCAGGGGCCTGAACGGCAGATGCGTCCACCCAGGTGAAATCCTCGGCCCCGTACCCTTTCCAAGGATGAGGTATTGGAAGCGCCCCTTCAGCCAACGGGAGTCCCGAATACTGTCCACCTCATACATCGAGGCGTCGTCCTCGTCGGCTGCGGCTGGGGGGGCAGGCGGCGGCGGCCGGCGGAGACGGCTAGTGGGAATCTCAGGGACCAGGAGGGACCGATGAAAAACGGGGTGGAGCCGCATGGAGCGGGGTAGAGTCAACCGATAGGCCACCGGGTTGATGACCGCCTCGATGGGGAAGGGACCGATAAAGTGGTGGGCCAGTTTCCTCACCGGCTGGTCCGTGGGGAGGTGTTTCGTGGACAGCCACACCCGATCTCCAACTTCCAGCGGTGGCGTCGTCCGGCGGCCGCGATTGGCGAACCGTTTATAGTCCTCTTTCGCCCGGATCAGCTGCCGCCGCACCAGTTGCTGCATCGCCTGCAGCTCCGAGAGGAAGTCCCGGGTCTCAGGAACAGGGGAGTCCATGATGGTCAACGGAAAAAACCGTGGATGGTACCCGACGTTGGCATGGAACGGTGTCATCTGGGTGAAGGTATGTTGGGAGTTGTTAAAAGCGAACTCCGCCAGGGGAAGGTACTCGGCCCAGTTGTCCTGCTGCTGGTTGACAAAACAGCGGAGGTACTACTCCAGTATGCCAATGACCTTCTCCGTGCCCCCGTCAGTCTCCGGATGGTGTGACGACGACAGGCACACCTGCACCTCCAGCGCAGCCATCAGGCTTTTCCAGAAGCGGGCCGTGAACTGGGCCCCGCGATCCGAAACCACCCGGTCCGGCAGGCCGTGGAGGCGGAAGATGTGTTGCAGGAACAGGCGAGCCGTGGTACGAGCCGAGGGTAGGCCGCGGCACGGGATGAAATGTGCCATCTTCGTGAGCGCATCCACCACCACGAGGACGGTCGTGAACGTAGCGGACAGGGGCAGGTCAGTCAGGAAGTCCATGGAGATGGCTCCCCACGGTCTCTCTGGTGTCGGCAGCGGCTGGAGGAGTCCAGGAGGGGGGCCAGACGCGGCTTTGGCCTGTCGGCATGGCACACAGGACGTCACGTAGGCGTGCACGTCGTGCCGTACCCGAGGCCACCAAAAAGTCCGCGTCACTAGGTTCAAGGTCTTAAAGAAGCCGAAGTGCCCCGCCGCGGGGTTGTCATGGCACTGGTTCATGACGAGGGCTCGGAGCGGACTTGTGGGCACGTACAGCCGACCCCGGTGCCTGAGCAAGCCCTCCTCCACGGTCCATGGGGACGCGGGGCCGACGTCCGCTCTCCGCTGCTGCGACCAGTCGTCCTGTCGCTGCGCTTCCAGCACCTGAGTCCGCAGGTCCACCGGTTCCTGGACCGCGGCCAAGGAGTCTGCTGGCAGCACCGTCCGGGGGGAAAGGGAGTCCTTGGGGCAAAAGTATTCCGGCTTACGGGATAGCGCGTCCGCCCTCTGGTTGAGGTGGCTCGGAATGTATGTGACGTGGAAGTTGAACCGGGCGAAAAACAACGACCACCGGATCTGCCGCTGGTTCAAATTCCTGGCCGTGGTGAGGTGCTCCAGGTTCCGATGGTCCGTCCGCACCTCCACCTGGTGTCGGGCCCCCTCGAGGTGATGTCGCCAAGCCTCGAACGCGGCCTTGATAGCCAGCAACTCCTTTTCCCAGATGGTGTAGTTGCGCTCGGAAGGAGTGAGTTTCCGGGAGTAGTAAGTGCAGGGAAAAAGAGTGCCGCCATCCACCGGAGCCTGTAGCAGCACCGCTCCAATCGCCACGTTGGACGCGTCTGTCTCAACCACGAACGGACGGTGTGGATCGGGGTGCCTCAGGACCGGCTCTGTGACAAAGGCCTGCTTGAGAACCTCGAAGGCCTGCTGCTGCGGGGGCCCCCACTGGAACGGAACCTTCTTCCGAAGGAGCTGGGTCAACGGCACGGTCAGGGTGGCAAAGCCCGGGATGAAGGTCCGGTAGTAGTTGGCGAATCCCAACAGACGCTGGACGTCCTTCACCCGACGCAGGGGTTCCCAACTGCGCAAGGCCGCCACCTTGTGTGGGTCCATCGCGATGCCCTCGGGGGTGATGATGTGCCCGAGGAACTCTATGGAAGTCTGGAAGAAGTAACATTTCTCCAACTTCGCATAGAGCTGGTGCTCCCGCAGGCGCTGCAGGACCTGGCAGACATGCTGGAGGTGACTCTCCGGGGTCCGGGAATAGATCAAAATATCATCCAGGTAGATCACCACGAACCGATCCAGCATGTCCCGGAACACGTCGTTCATCAAGTGCTGGAAGACCGCGGGGGCGTTGGTCAACCCGAATGGCATGACGGTATATTCAAAGTGTCCGTATCGGGTGCCAAATGCCGTCTTCCACTCGTCCCCCTCTCGCATCCGCACCAGGTTGTAGGCTCCCCGGAGGTCGAGCTTGGTGAAAATCGAGGCCTCCCGCAACCTCTCCATCAGCTCCGGGATCAGCGGCAGGGGATAGCGATTCCGTACCGTGATGGCATTCAAGCGCCGGTAGTCGCAACACAGGCGCAAGTCCCCCGTCTTCTTTTTCACGAAGAGGACTGGGGCCGAGAGCGGGGAGGTCGAAGGCCGGATGAACCCATGGGCCAGGTTCTTGTCCAGAAAGTCCCGTAAGGCGGCCAGCTCGGGCTCCGACATGGAGTACAGGCGTCCCGAGGGCAGGGGCGCATTGGGCATCAAGTCCACCGCGCAGTCGTAGGGTCGGTGCGGTGGCAAGCGATCCGCCTCCTTCTCGCTGAACACGTCGGCGAAGGGTGTCAGCTCCGGAGGCAAGGAGACGTTCGGGGCAGAGACGTCCTGGCCGGCACAGGTGTGGTGAAGGTGGTCAACACACTGCAGGCTGGGGAACGAGATGGCATTTCTCGACCACGCCACCTGAGGGTCGTGCGCCCGAAGCCAGGCCATCACCAGGACCAAGGGGAAGTGCAGGTCCGCCGTCACATAAAACTGGATCGCCTCCTCATGGTTCCCAATGGCAAGGCGCAAGGGCTGAGTAGCGAAGTTGATGGGCCCCGCCACAAGTTCCCGCCCATCAATAGTTTCGACCCTCAACGGAGGGTCCACTGGAACCAAGGGAACCTTGTAATGGGCCACAAAGGCCTGGTCCATAAAGTTCGTGGTGGCCCCCGAGTCCACCAGCGCATGCGCCTGGAGCCCCTCCGACCGGTTAGCCAACAACACCCGGGTGTTCAAAATCAGGTGCCGAGGGGGCTCACAGTCCACAGCCGCCGCCTCCGGCGGGGCATGGTCACCTGCCTGACCCAGAGTTTCCCCTAAGCCAGGCCTGACCCGTTTCCCGGCTGGTCACGCCGAGGCTCCGGAACAGGCTTGAGCGATCCACTCCGCTTCCGGGGACACGAGGCGGCGAAATGTCCAGCCTCGCCGCAATAGAGGCACAACCCCCCTTGGCGTCTCCGCATCCGCTCCTGGGCCGTCAGTTGAGGTCTGGCTGCTCCGAGCTCCATGGGCTCCTCAGCTGTCGCCACCAAACGCGGTCCGGTCCGGGGCGCTGTTGGTACGAAACGCGGGGGTACCGGCACTGTCGGTGGTTCCGGAAGAGCCCTACGGGGCCGTCGCCGTTGTAGGCGGGCATCGATGCGCAGGCATTGGGTCACCAGCGCGTCCAGGGTCTGTGGCGCCTCCACCCGAACCAGCTCGTCCTGCATCTCATCGCAGAGGCCGTCCTGGAAGGCATCCATCAGCGCCGCCTCATTCCAGGCCGAATCCTGGCCTAGCAATCGGAACTCCGCAATATAGTCCTGCAGGGGGCGCTTGCCTTGGCGGAGGTCTTTGATGCGCCTCGCTGCCGTCTGCACCCGGAGGGGGTCCTCAAACATGGTGCACAGGTGTTGCAAAAAGCCCTGATAGTCCAGAAGCAAGGGGCTGTCTTGCAGCAACAGGGGCGTGGCCCATCGGGCGGCAGTGCCAGAGAGGGAGCTGATAATAAAAGCCAGCCGAACCCGGTCATCTGGAAAATCCTCCGGCCGCATTGCCATGTACAGCTGGCACTGTCCCAAGAAGGCCGGGAACATTTCCTGCTGTCCAGAAAACTTATCTGGCATGTTCACTGGGCATCTTGGATGGGGAAGGGGAGCAGGTGGAGCTGCTACAGGAGCATTTCCCAAAGCAAGTTGTGCAGTTAGCTGTGCTACTTGCTGTTGCAGAAGTTGATTGGCCTCCAGCATCTGCTGTACCTGCTGCTGCAGCTGTTGGTCCATCGTGGGTTAACGATGGAGTTTTGCGTGACGAACAAGATGATCTGTCCCCCCCCCTCAGAGACCCACAAAAACACAGCCAGCCGAGGGTTAAGAATCACTTGGCACACTCCGCAGTTCTTATCTCAACCTTGGCAGCGATATGCACACCGTCTGCCAAGGTCTTTATTGGTTTACACAAACAAGGAAATCACCTACGTAGCTTTGCCGTTCATCCAGCTTCCAAGACTACGAGGTTGCTCCGTTTGTTTAGCTTTGTTCGTCACGAACTTCGTGACCCTCCGTACTGTCTTATATAGATATGCTTCTGGGTGTGGTCCAGTGAGTCATTGATCCTGTGACTCCAATCCAATGACTCAGGATTTCCTCATACGCTGCAGCTGCAGTACCCTTTTCTCTCGCCTTCTTTGGCGTGCGTCCAGGAATGACGTCTCTCCCTCACTCTCATCTGAGACACCTGTTTCCCCACTACTTGGCTCTCTTTCAGCTGGCACCTGAGCCGGTGCCAGAGGGGGAGGGCTGGGAGATCTGGCTGGCTCCTCTTCCTCCTGCTCAGAGCTGCCTTCCTCCAAAGGGATAGGCTCAGAGGACGGGGCCACAACACTACCTTAGAAAAGATGGAAGGCTGAGTCAACCTTGAACCTGGTGAGATTTGAACTTACAGTAATTGCAGACAGCTGGTGTTAATCACAATGCTTTAGTCTGCTGGGCCACAAGGCCCGTCATATTATTATTTCATAATATTATTTCAACATTGGTTTATTATTATAGTGACAAGGACAAAAAAGACCAATTTATAATTTTATTGATCTGTCAAAAATTCCAAGACAGTTGTGTGGGACACAAGGTTTTCACTGAAAGAATGGATATGGAAACATATAGCACAACTCTGAAACATTATGGAAGTATGCAAAACAGGCCAAAGGAACCCTTTCACTAAGGAACTGAAGCAAAAAGGGTAATTACAAAAAGAAAAAAAAATCAAGATGCTTTGCATTAAGGGTCAGCCCTTTGCCCCTTAAACATAGAGCAAAAATATTAAAATTAAGTATGTGATTAATGATACTCTCTGTATGATACTCTCTGTATGGACAGTAAGAAAATTGCTATAGGAACAGGAAATGCAGTCTCCGAGATCATTTAAAATAGAGAATGCAGTGTTTAGTATCCTTCATATATCTATAATTTAATAAAATTTCAATTACCGTATGATCTCAGTAACTAATTTTAAATCTACATTGCAGCTTTCCTGAACCTATTGCCCTATAGATATACTGTACTTTTCAGGCTGAAATATGATTAGAGTAATTTCCCCAGACCCTTGAGTCTACACAACATTACAGAGGCCAGCTTCAGTTTTCCACTCTACATAATCCTATCAGACCCCAAACAACTATTTCTACCCCTAAACAAATTACTCCATCTTGCTTATTTCTTGCTGAAAAGAAATAAGCATTGCTCTCAATTAACAAAGGCAGACTAGGAACAGGGTTGATCCAGCCCAAGGAAATTGACTAAGGCAATACTTTATTTATTTTATTTTTATTTATTTATTTATTTGTCAAACACGTATTAGATAACAGATATAAGTATAAACATGACTATAAATACAGGATAAAGATACAAATAAATGGGGACAGTAGGCATGTTGGTGCGCTTATGCGTGCCCCTTACAGATCTCTTAGAAATGACGTAAGGTCAATAGTAGACAGTCTAAAGTTAAAGTTTTGGGGGTTTCAGGATAAAACCACAGAGTCAGGTAGTGTATTCCAGGCATTGACCACTCTGTTGCTGAAGTTGCATTTTCTGCAATCAAGTTGGAGCGGTTTACCTTAAGTTTGTATCTATTGTGGTGCTCATGTGTTATTGTGGTTGAAGCTGAAGTAATCATTGACAGGTAGGACGTTGTAGCAGATACAGTACTACACTGTATTTCTCAATCTTGGCAACCTTAAGATGTGTAGATTTCAGCTCTCAAAATTCCCCAGCCAGCAGGCAAAAACTGTGAAGTTTAAGAAACACTGAAGTAAGGCAAATCTGTTAAGAAAATTGCAACAAAAAATAGGTGATAAATGCCTGATTCCATCAAGCTCCAAATAAGGGAGAATGTTTATTTCCAGTGTTCCTGACACCTCTAAAATGCACAATGCATATTAACAATAAAAATCCTTTCATCGCATAATCAAATTAATCTGTTTTTTTCTATATGGTCCCAAGATGTATGTCTAGAATTTCCTGACCTCATTTTTCAAAATCCTTATAAAAGGATTCTCTATTCTCTTCATTTGTAAACTAGAATACAGTCATTGTTGTTCCAATAAAGTGTGCTCTTCATCCTCAGTATTGCAAATTATCTTCTGTATTCATAATGGGTCTTCAAAATCTCAGAATTTATAGACGGTGTGCTGTGAACAGCAGCTTTAATGGTTTTGAAAATATGTATAACATCTAAATGAAGCCACTGAGTGAGGTCATCTGATGATCTGCAGGGAGGATAATCAGTATGCTGATGATACTTAACTTTATATTTTCACTCCAGGCTGCCTGAGTGATGCTACGGAGGTACTATCTCAGTGCATGGAGACTGTGGAGACGTGCAACAGGCTTCAGCTCAACCCAAGCAAGACGGAGTGGCCCTCCTGGATCTGGGTACATTCTATCTTTGGTTCAGGATAGGGTTGCACTGTGCAATTTGACTTGGTGACCCAGTGCCCAGTCTGGAGTCCTCATGGATTTGCAGCTCCTGCAAAATAGAGAAGCAGATGGCAGCCATGAGTAGGAGAGCCTTGGCACTGGTATGTCAGTTGTACCCATTTCTGGACTGGGGAGATCTGATCATAATCACTCATACCCTTGTGTCCTTCAGATTAGACTACCGTAATCTTCTCTACATGGGGCTACTCTTGAATACATTTGGAAGGTTCAACTGATTGAGAATGAAATTGCATGGATATCAAATGGCACATTTTTGGTGCATGTGACACCATTGATCTATTAACTTCATCGGCTTCGTGCCTTAGTACTGGGACATATGTGACCATCTCTCCTCAGTTATTTCTATTCATCCCACTTTCCAATATTCAACAGGACCTCTGATATTATTTTGCATGAATATAACTTTGGCTGGGTTCACATGTTAAACTATGGTTTAACTATTAAATGGGCTACTATTGAAGAGTATCTAGATGCTGCTACTAGTGAAGAATGTAGCAGTGTGAGAAATCCTGGCCACCTCTAGGACAGCTCTGCTACATGAACCATACTAGATGCCAGTTTGTTCCCAGGTTTAATTCAAGATATTGAATTAATCATCACCTTTAAATCTCTTCATGGCACTGGATTATGATATCTGAGTAATTGTCTCAACTCATCTACATCAATATGTCCCATCCTCTTAAGCAGGGATGATGTTGCACATCTCATCAGTCAAGGGATTTTGACTGATAGGAATTTAGAGGAGACTTTTTCTGTTGTTGTCCTTGCTTTTTAAGGCATCATCCTCAGAAGTGAGAAGAGCTCTCACTCTTTTATTTTTCCTGAGGAGTGCTAAGACTTGGCTCTGTCAGTTAATATCGGGGTCTAAGAGTATGATGCAACCCTGGGTATAGCTGGTAGATTGCGGGCACTCCTGTTGGCTTTTATTTTAGCCTTCTGAATTTTTAAATTTTAACTTGTAAGATTTAATCTTTTATTCAGGTCTTTAGATGGTTTTATTATGTAGCTGTAACCTGCCCAGAGTCACTTAGGTGAGACAGGCACTGTAGAAATTTAATAAGTAGGTAAGTAAGTAAGTAAGTAAATTATTTATTTATTTTATTTATTAAATAAGCCACAATTATGAGATTTTTATAATATGCAAAATCATAAGTCATAATTGATAAACCATAACGGTTGAATTCATATGGCACAATAAACTAAACCAGACAAACATTATGATTAGCATGCTGAGTTATACTAAGCTTGTATGTCTCATCTTCAGACTGGGCAGTTCAAAGCTTTCTTTGGTATTCTGATTGGTGGTTTTGCCATTTTTGATAAGTTAGAGGCAGAGGCTACATATAGGAGTTACTTAAGTGAAAGCACTCTCTCTCAACATATCTCACAAGGTGTTGTTGTAGGGAAAATAGAAGGAGGAAGGTGTGTTGGTATGTTCATCACCTTGAATTATTTGTAAGAATAACAAAGATGGTATACAAAACAAATAAATAAAATCTCTATTTTTCCTCATCAAGTAATTCATTGAATGCAACCCGTGTAAATATGTAAGGCTTACTGTACTCACAGTAACATTACTGTGATAGTGATTTCTATAAATAAATCTAATACTTATTTTGGTGTTATCAGAAGCAAATCAAAGTTTTTAAAATATTTTTATTTTTGGAGAAAGTAATAATATATTCAATATAAATGACTTGCAGAGAAGCATTCAATCATTATGTTTACTTAGTTCTCCTACAACTGCACTCTTCTATAATTTATAATTAATATAATATTTACAAGTGACTCTTGAAAAAGAGTATCTTCTGTATTTGAGGGCAGTTAGCAAAATCCTTAGATAAATAAAGAATATTCACAAGCACGTTAACAATAGAAAAACTGGGTCTACAAAGTTTGCATTTGTCAGTAGCATTGCTCTCCAGGATACAATAACTTCATAAATTATAATAATTATATCTGGAAATCATAAATATACAAATCATGACTGGGTCAAGGAGCTGATAGGAATAAAATAATCATCCGTTTCTTGATTAGCCAAAGTGTTGAATTGCGTGGCGCTGGAGGTGGCAAAATGGGCATATTCTCCATCCTCGTCGCGTCCTCAGATAATCACCCGGCCACTCTGTTTAGGGTATCTCGCTCCCTCCTGAATCGGAGGGCGGGAGAGGACCCTCTGTGGGGATGCGCTGAGGAGTTTAGTCAGCATCTGCTGGATAAGATCACTCGGATTTGGGATGGTCTGGACTCTGACTCGGCAGGGTCTGATGGTGAGGAGGCAGCTGGCCCTGGGATTTGGGAAGAGTTCGATCCTGTCACTCCTGAGGAAGTGGACAGGATCATGGGAAGGCTGAGTGTCACCACGTGCGTATTGGACCCGTGCCCCTCCTGGCTTGCTTATGCGGCCCGAGAGGTGTCACGGGACTGGATACAGGCAGTAATAATGGTATCTTTGGAAGAGGGTATCTTCCCCGCCACCTTGAAGGAGGCGGTGGCGAGACCCTTCCTCAAGAAACCTGCCTTGGATCCAACTATACTGGATAATTTTAGTCCAGTCTCCAATCTTCGCTTTGTCGCAAAGGTTGTTGAGAGCATGATGGCATGGCAGCTCCCATTGGCCCTGGAGGATACAGACTACCTGGATCAATCAGGTTTCAGGCAGGGGTACAGCACAGAGACGGCATTGGTTGCAATGGTGAATGATCTTTGGATGTCTCTGGACAGGGGATTATCCTCGGTTCTGGTCATCTTGGATCTTTCTGCGGCCTTTGATACCATCGACCATGGTATCCTGCTGCGATGGCTCGAGGGACTGGGAGTGAGAGGCACCATTCTATGGTGGTTCTCCTCCTATCTCTTGGGGTGGGAGACTGGGATCAAATGGCCCCAAAATCCTCACTGGGAGCGAAAAGCTTTTGGATTCATTGGCAGGGGGGCAGAGGTCAGCTATGAGGTCGCTCACTTGTGGGGTGCCTCAGGGGTTGGTCCTCTTGCCTCTCCTGTTCAACATCTATATCAAGCCACTTGGGAAGATCATCTGTGGTTTTGGGGTGCAGTCATCAGTACGCTGATGATACCCACCTTTTTATATCCATCCCAAACCAGCCCTCGACTGATGGCCTCGAGAGTGATGCCCTCGACATGATGTCCCACTGCCTAGAAGTGGTATGGACCTGGATGGGGAGGAACAGGCTTCAACTCAACCCTGCCAAGACAGAGTGGCTGTGGGTACCGGCATCTGGGTCTGATCAAGATATTCCATCATTGACCATCAGGGGTGAGGTATTACCTCCTGTGGATAGGGCTCGCAACTTGGGTATCCTCCTGGATTCATGGTTGTCTCTGGAAGATCATGTGATGACCGTGACCAGGGGGGGCATTTGCCCAGGTTTGCCTTGGTTACTTGGACCAAGATGCCCTACGCACTGATACTCATGCGCTGGTCACCTCCCGTCTTGACTACTGCAATGCTCTCTACCTAGGGCTGCCCTTGAAAACCACTCAAAGTCTTCAGCTGGTGCAAAATGCGGCTGCGCAGGTTGTGATGGGAGTGTCCCAACGCTCCCATGTTACAACCCTCCTGCGCGACCTGCATTGGTTACCTGTTGCCCTTTGGGTGAGGTTCATGCTGGTTATCACCTACAAAGCCCTTCATGACCTAGGCCCGGGATATTTGTCGGACCCCTTGCAGCAGCGACAATCCCCAATCACCCGGTGCATTCCCACAGACAAGGCCTCCTCAGGGTGCTGTCAGCCAGACAGTGTCGGCTGGCGACCCCCAGGGGGAGAGCTTTCTCTGTGGACGCACCCACCCTCTGGAACCAACTTCCTTTGGAACTCCGGATGGCTCCTGACCTTCCCTCGTTCTGCCGTGATTTGAAGACCTGGTTGTTTTGCAGTTTGGACTGACGGGGATTTCTTAATTAATCTTAATTGTTTTAAATTCAAATTTTTAAATTTCACTGTTTTAATGAGGGATTATGTATTTTTATTGTTGTGAGCCGCCCTGAGTCCTCGGAGATAGGGTGGCATATAAATTGCATAAATAAATAAATAATATGCTTACCAGCAATTTTAATTACAGTGAACATGCCTTTTCTTAAGGCATTTCTTACTTTTATTTAAAATACAATATAAGCCACTTCGCTAAAGATAATATCAGGATGATGTATATAAAAAGCATTTAAATATGACTTTATAATAGAACCAGGAATTATAATGATAGCAAAGGTAAAATGGTGTAAATTCAATTATTAAATGGCTGAATTCTCCTCAAAATAGTTAAACATAAACCCTGAGATTTGACACTGATAATAATGAAGATGGAAAGAGTTTCAAAATCAGGATAATAGAATAGAATAGAATAGAATAGAATAGAATAGAATAGAATAGAATAGAATAGAATAGAATAGAATAGAATAGAATAGAATAGAATAGAATTCTTTATTGGCCAAGTGTGATTGGACACACAAGGAATTTGTCTTTGGTGTATATGCTCTGAGTGTACATAAAGAGAATAAAATACATTCATCAAGAATAAAAAGATACAACACTTAGTGATAGTCAAGGTTACTAATAAGCTATCAATAAGCTATAGGAAACAAATAAAAAATATAAATTGAAAGATACAAGCAACATGATTATAGTAAGAAGTGGGAAGAGATAGATACTAGTAAGGAAGAGCAGAATAATAGTAAATCGGTCTTAGCAAATTATTTGACAGTGTTATGGGAATTAGTTGTTAAGCAGAGTGATGGCATTCGGAAAAAAACTGTCCTTGTGTCTAGTTGTTCTGTTGTGCAGTGCCCTATAGAATCATTTTGAGGGTAGAAGTTGAAACAATTTATGTCCAGGATGTGAGGGAACACAGAGGAGACCCACTTTCATAGAGGCAAGGTGCACTTTCCCACACCCTTAGCTGACTGGAATGACAATGATAATATTTTACAAAACTTGGATGCTTTTTAGATCTCAATGATTTTAGGTGGCTCACAACAATCAATCAAAAACCAAATTATAATAAAATAAATAAAAAAATAAAGATAAAAAATAGTAAGTACATTGAAGTGAGGTAAGTGCATTCTTCCTCACCAGAGGTCCTTTTAAACAATGGGAGGAGGCAGATCCAGATACTTCTGGAGAAGTACTTCAAGAAACTAATTTAAAAGGCAGGAACTATTGCTATTGAAAAATGATTTTTTGGGTCCCAATAGATGATATTGTTTAATCAAGGGTACCTGGCAGGTGCTAACCTTGCAGAGTTGTATTGGATGGGCAGATATTATTGGAGACAGGCAGTGCCTCAGTAACTAGGAATTATGCCATCCAGAGCATTATTCTGAAGAATGGCATCACCAATTCGAATTGCATGTTAAAAAACCTGATAACTAGTGTACCCACGTGTTACATGAGCATATTGAATATATTTATTACTGCTCACAGTCACATTCAGCATCAGCTGAAGCTTCTGGGTGTTCTGCAATGGCAGTTCCATATAGAGAGCATTGCAGTAGTTAAGTTGCGAGATGACTAGGGCATAAGTGACTAGCAGCTAGTTGAAGAGCTTCCTGATCTTGGAAAGGATACAATTGAAGCACCAGATGGAGTTGTGCAAAGACTTTCCTGACCAGAATTGACATGTGCTTTTCAAGCAGGAGCTACAAGTCCAGGAAGACATTCAGACTGCATACTATACCAACTTTGATTAAAGCCTTCTACCATTCAAGATCAGCTGGAATATCTCCAAATCTTAGATATCCAAACACCCACAGCTACTTGGTCTTGTTAGGATTGAGTCAGAGAAAGCTCTTCCCCTTCGAAATCTGCACAGTCTCCAGGTATTGGGACAGCCTCACTTGGTCTACCAAGTATACTTTGAAAAAATGCAGATAATTCTAATAAAATACTATCCTATTACACTGGATATGTTAGTGACATTTACACTGGGATATCTTAAAATAGCATACAGAAAATACATTTAGGTGAAATATTAGTCAAGCTGATAAAAGAAATATAGAGAAAATGTAACTTCCATTTTGGTTATTGTCTTAGCATCCTATTTGTTTCTGAGACCTTTAACTCTCTCAAAGACTTGGTTCTGAGATTTTGGAAAGTTTTCCTTTTCGAATACGGACCTGCCAGTCTACCTGATATACAGCCATTTCCTTTCCAGTATACTGGACTCATACTGTGTTGGATGAAAAGAAAGGTCAGACTTGATAGCCACACCTAAACTCAGGAATTCACTTCCAAAAAAAAAAAAAAAATCTGAAATGCCCTTTTGATACTGGTTTTTGTAGGTGAAAGAATGGATATAGGTCATATATGCTATCTTGATGAATGCATAGCAGCCATTCTGTAATAATGATTAACCTGTTATTGTATATTGTACATTTGAGTGCTAATGAATTCTTGAGTTTCAAGTGAAAATGACACATAGGCATTTAAGGGAGGTCTAGGAATGTAACCTAGAGTCAGAGGAAGTGAGAGGACTAAAGTGGGCAGTGGATACAGTGAAGGTGAGTCATATAAAGAAGAAGAAACAAGGTCAGTAGTTATGATGTAGGAAGAAACAAAGTTTACTACCATATATAAGAAATGGGGTGAACTGTAAAGTTTGATGTGTCTTGTAGATAATTGCTTTGAACAATGTATTTGTTACTGTTCAGAGTCTCTTTTTTATGGGAGAAGACACAATTTTCTTTTTTCACTAAGAAAATAGAATGGTTTGCTATACCCTTTTTGTTTGGCTATTGACTTCAGGCTATAAACCAGAGATCCAAAATCTGGGGACAGACTAATGGACAGACTTACGCGTTGATTAGGTTGAAACGGTTGACTCAACAAGGTTATTCTTTTGATAGTCCAGATTTGTCAGTAAGAGTTGGAAAGCATTGGAACTCAGAAATGCTTTAGGAATTATTAGGATTATGCATGTCTTTAGACTGTTTTGCTGTTTTATTCTATTATTTTTCTGCATAACAAATAACATACGAATGCAAAAAGATGCCCATTTTAGACCTTGATTTCAATAAGAGAAAACTACATACTGAATGACTGGGGCAAAGATGATGGAGGTGGAAATTGAACCCCATATTCCCTGTCAGTTTTAGATCTGGTGATGTCTCACACACAACTAACACCAACAGTTTGCCTAAGAGCTGGATCACTCTTTAGGTCTGAAAAAAGATTGGCTGTTATTCATGTAATCCAAGCTTCTTGCTTGCTAAATTCAGCAGTGTCTTGGAAAGCGTAGAGAAAACTCCACATCAGGAAAAACTCATGTTTTTTCTGCTGGTGGTATACAATGATTTTTTTTTCTGAACGGATTTTTGGCATTCACTGTGAAGCAGCCAGCTGCTTGTTTTATGGTTTCCATAGTGATTAGAATATGATATAAAGGTAATAGTGGCATTGGTTTAAGGAAAGGGAGTGAAAGGCAGTATGGATTCTCCATAAGCAAATAAATGAAGCTGGGTGAGAAAACTGGGAGGAAAACTGAGTGACAGTTGTAGTCTCACATTATTTAGGTCCCATAAATCCAAATATAACATCTAAAAAGATGTCACTGTTGAATTTCTTTCTTTTTTTAATTGCACAAAACAGTTTATTATATGCTATCATGCTGGCTATATTATTCCTAAAGGATTCATTTTTTATTATTATCCTATATAATAAATATCTCTGAATTCTGATTGAAAGTTAGTTAATTAAGACCTAGTTAATGCATGAATAGAAAATGCAATTTTTTTAAAAAAAAATGATTTAATGGCCTTTTTACAGGTGTTCTTCAATTTATGACCAGAATTGGGACCAGAATTTCTGTCACTAAGCAAGGCAGTAATTAAGACAGTTGTGCCTGTTTTCGTGACCTGTTTTGCCATGGTTGTTAAGTGAATCACTGCTTCCTCCATTAACTTTGCATTTTGGAAGCTGACTGGGAAGTTGCAAAGGGTAATTACATTATCCCAGTATACTGCAGTTATTGTAAATATAGGCTTGCTCACAAGAACCTGAATTTTCAGCATATGACCATGGGGATGCTGGGAGACCATCTCCTAACCGCTGCAACCCTCTCAACTTACAGTGATAAAATTTGTGTGAGAGAAGAATCCACAAGCCATATAGTTGCTCTTTTATGGAGTGCCAGCTCCATCCAGAATACAAGCTGTAAAACACAAAGGGCATAGGCGGGGAATCACATCAGAACATGCATTTTTTAAATTCAAATTGAATTTTAATCACTATGACTATAATCTTAATTATGAGGGAGTAGAAGATGACATTTGTTTCTTTTTGGAGACAAATCAGAAGAGACTATCAAGAGACAGCTTTTCTTTTCAGACAGCTATTCAATTTATGGTAAAGATTCTGACCTTTGTGCATTTAGCTGATTACCTGGACATAAACTGTGTGTACAAGGCCTGGATTTCATATTCTCTTGGAAGCAATCTGCAATGCTGTGCAGACTGTATGGGAAAAAAATTGAAATATGCATACATTGTAAATCCATAGGTGCTGTAAAGCAATTACATGAATAAGAGTTAAGCTGGAGCAGAATTATGTTCTTAAGCGTTTCCCTTTTTAGCTTCCCTTCTCTTTCAGTTTTTAATTTTTTTTGCTTGGTTACCTCCCCCTCTCCCCCCAATTTACATCAATTTATTGATTGGAAAAATAGCAAGATTCTTCTAGTGACTTTTGCAAAAGGTTTGAGTATAGAAAAAGAGATCTCTATTAGTAATAATATATCCTTAATTCAGGAGTGAAATTCACCAGGTTCTGACAGGTTCTGGAGAACCGGTAGCAGAAATTTTGAGTAGTTTGGAGAACAGCATATACCACCTCTGGCTGGCCCCAGAATGGGGTGGGAATGGAGATATCCTTTGCAATATCCTTCCCCTAGCGTGTGGAGGGAATGGGGATTTTGCAGTATCCTTCCCCTGGAGAAGGGTGGAAATGGAGATTTTGCAGTATTCTTCCCCTACCATGCCCTCCAAGCCACGCCCACAAAACCAGTAGCAAAAAAATTTGAATTCCACCATTGCCTTAATTAGTATAATGCTTAGCTCTCCTTTCATGAACTAAACCTATACAACTGTTTTTTTCCATGGAGTGCCGTATGCATTTGAAGTCATATTGGGACTAATAACACTTGCACTAAAGAACTGAACACATTTGGGATTTGGTATTATGACTAATGGTATCTACTTTTTCATTAGAATGTATCTTATTCCAAATAAACACACACTGGTTTACTTTTTCTTGTAAGTGCATTGATTGTCTAGTTGTCATGAATGGAAGAATTACTGTTATTAATTTAACCATAATTATAATATCAATGTCAAGCGCAGGGGTGAAATCCAGCAGGTTCTGACAGGTTCTGGAGAACTGGTAGCAGAAATTTTGAGTAGTTTGGAGAACGGCATATACCACCTCTGGCTGGCCCCAGAATGGGGTGGGAATGGAGATATCCTTTGCAATATCCTTCCCCTAGCGTGTGGAGGGAATGGGGATTTTGCAGTATCCTTCCCCTGGAGAGGGGTGGAAATGGAGATTTTGCAGCATCCTTCCCCTACCACGTCTACCAAGCCACACTACGCCCACCAAGCCACGCCCACAGAACTGGTAATAAAAAAATTTGGATTTCACCACTGGTCCAGAGCCCCTTTTTGAGGGAGATGGATAAAGATGAAATATAAATAAATAATTGAACACACACAAGCATACATACACGTGCATGCACGCACATAGAAAATAAATGCCTTGTTATGCTTACTCTTACAAACTTTCTCACTATTCACATTCAACACCAACATATGTTTCACAAAAAGCTTTTCATATCTTTGGCAGCTTAAAACGCTTCATTGATAAAATGCAATTACAAACTTGCCTACAGACTGAAAGCATGAAACACTATCAAAATGAAGAAAAAGTATTCTCTTATAATGGAACAAAGGCAGGGAATTTGCTATATATGCAAAATTGGATAGTTAACCATCTCCCAAATCAACAAAATAGGAAGACATCATTCCATCACAACAGTTTGGAGGAAGTACAAAAAGAGATGGAAAAAAACAAACAAACAAATGCAGCATATTTTAGCCTTTTCCACAAAGACAGCCAAATAAGGATGAAGCATACAGAACCTGACTGATTTATGTGAAGGGGGGAAAAAACAAGCCCAAACCCAAACATGGAAACCTATGGGGTGAGAAACTGGAATATCCTGTAAAAGGGTAGAAATAGTTAACTGGAATTTGGGGGTGGGGAGACATAATATTGGAACACCTTATTTCTGTAACTGCTAATAAAATTTGGAATTGCTTGGTTTTCTGATAGAAGATGGAAGAATTCCATAAAAAGGCTCAGCTGTAAAATGAATCACTTCCCTTCTCACATAAATAAACTACACTTGAAAAAAAATTATTTGATTTATATCCTGCTTTCATAACAGGATTTCAAAGAAACATATAAGTAGCCCTTCCTCCAATTTCTTTTCCGATAACAACTGTGGATAAGATAGTGAGCAGCTCAAGTCACCCAGTGAATTTCTATTAGAATTTCCATGTGGATTTTAGTCCCTCTCCTTAATGACTACATTACATATACTTCTATATTTCCATATAGTTTTTGGAAGCCTAAGAGCAGAATTCAAAAATGTTAATCACATAGTAGCACTGTAGTAATTATGTGTATTCTCAATATGAAACATTAAGATTAATTTTGAAATGAATAAGAGCATATTAAGAATTGAAAATTCTTCAGAAGTTCTCCATGATCAAATAGTATGACTTTATTATCGCTTTCCAACTTGGAAAATGGTACTTTGTAGAACCTTGGAGAAATTTATCAGAACAAGAAAAATCAAATGAAGGTTACTTGGAAAGGAAGAGGACCTGATAGATTTTGATAGGGCTTTAGCTGACTTTTAGACCATTAGGACCATTAGAATTTTTAGTCAGCATTATTCATTCACAGAGAAATTTTTTTTTTTAAAAAAAGATATATACTATCTGATAACCCGATGTTTCCCGGGTATTTATTTATCCTAATCCTGTATTAGACAGGAAGAGCAACTTCACCCTGAGCCCTTTGGCAAGAATTAAATTAGTTAACAATGTTTTCCCTGTATCCCCCAGGAGTGTCAAGTAAAATAATACCACCTTGTTGTTTTGCTAGCTGATCCATGATCATTTGGTATGTTTTTTTCTGATCTTGATTTAGAAGTGGCTTCTTGTCCGCGATATATTCACCAAGCTGTTCAACATTGTAGTTCTTTTCTCGTAGGTAATCTGCATGAAGTATGTTGTGCTGGTCTCATAGCGGTGCAGGCAGGCCAAGTTGCAGTAATGTTTTATTGATCACGGCCATACATTTGTCCTCAAGAATAAGCCTACTTGAAAATGTATGAACCAAACGTAATTTCTAATGTTGGATTTTCCCCCTTACCAGAGGGAGCCCCCTTGTGGAGTACTGTGAAGCTGTTACCATGGCAACTCCACTGTGCTGCACAGTAGAAGCCATTTTAAGGCAGTACAGTAGAATCCATATATATATATATAACATCCTATTCATCCTATTTAAGATAGATAGATAGATAGATAGATAGATAGATAGATAGATAGATAGATAGATAGATAGATAGAGCCTATGTTAGCTCCTTTGATTTTGCACATTGGGTCAGACCTCCATACCAGGATTAACCACCCTTCTTTTTGATATCCTTCTTTACTTGTATTTTCACATTTCTCATTTGGTCATGTAATCCTTGCAGGCTTACAGTTCCTTCCAAATATGTTGTCTTTGTTTATGTATTTTCTTTTTTAAAAAACTATTTCTAGGATTTTTATTTATTTATTTATTTTTATTTGTTTAGATTTGTATACCGCCCTTCTCCTTGCGGACTCAGGGCGGTGGACAGCCAAATAAAAACAATACACAAAAGTTAAAAATTTCTTAAAAGGCATATAACTTTGGCTAAGAAATTAAAACCATTAAATATTAAAATACCCAACCATATAGTACAAATCTTAAAAAAAATTTAAAAAATTTAAAAAAAAAATTTAAAAAAAAAAATTTAAAAAAAATTTAAGGATAACAAGAGATTTTTAAAAAAAACATTACTTGATTGATAATCTCAGAAGCTGAAGATGAAATCTTCAACTGACTCTTCAAATATTCAAACGATGGGTTCTAATGTTGAATTTTACCTGAACTCACTTCTAAACTGAAAATTAATGAGCAATTAAATATTCCATAATTCTACCTTTAGATTCAGACTGTTTGGATTTCTTTGGTTAAATATTGGGAAGAAAAGAATTATAGAGGTCTGGATAAAGTGGAACTTGAACCTTGGAGAGCTAAAGCCCACAGAAGTACCAGATGGTGCACAGTCTATGCTGCTGGGATATTTCAAGAAAACACGGTCTGGTTCCTTCAACTTGTTTCAAAGAATGCCAGATATTTTCTGTTGACTGCATATTTCCATAAAAGATGCTTGCTTTCCAAAACTGGCCAAGAAAATACAGCTTTTTCATTCTCTGCTCATACAGAAAAAAATTATTCATTTGCTTAGTTGCATATGACACTTACTTTAAACATGGAAATTTTGTATGCATACACTTTTGCATATGTTAAAATAAATTAATGAGACAGAAAAAAAGTCTTCATTTTTACAAACTATAAAACAGGAATGCAGGAGCATCATTTACCATTTTTCACATAGAATAAATACAAACATATTTATATTACCCGTATCAGTATGAGCTAGACATGAGTCACACTTTTATTCTTTTTATTATTAAGGTATATTTATGTACCATTCGCTCCTCTATAAGATACTAGGTCAGCACAATAAGCGTTTCAGACAGGAGAATCTTGACAAAGCAATCTCCTTAAAAGCTGTGAGACCAGAACAATTCATCCTATTTATACCTTTGAACTGGAGAAGGCTGTGGTGCCAAGATTAGAAAAATCTGCCAATGGAAGCAGGTATTTGGGCTGGAAAAGGTTATGTGCTCCCTTTCCTGTCAAACCTTGCCATTTGATTTTCACAGTAATACAGTTACTGAAAATGACTGATGTGTCTGCAAGTGCAGGATGGGGGTGAAAAATCTTGTGGGTTATGAACAGATAGTTAGATCACCAACAGCAATAGTAAGTGACAGCACATGCCTTCAATCATAGCTGCCATCTATGCACCACTTTCACTTGGCACCCAGCCTGCCTTTAATGGAATGTGACCCACATCTGGGAATGAGATCATCTGTAATCCATTTAGCGGAACTGTATGAGCAAGACTCTGAGGCCAGCGCTTTGTTCCCACAATTACCTTTCCCAATATTATGATTAGGAGAACAAAACCTGCTGCACCTATTTCTACATTTGTACAGTTATTTTGCAAAACACAGCATTTCTGAATAATTTCTATATCAGGAAATTATATTTTCCCAGAAGCAAAACAAACACATCAAAAAGCTATTTTATATTTTGGCCCATCCTTTTTCAGATTGGGTTTTCCAAAGATTTAACCACTGAAAAATAATAGACAAAGGATGGGAGCTTATTTGCATAACCGTCTAAGTAAGAACTAATAAGTATATGATGAAATTTTAAAGTCTCGTAATACTACTCTATAACTATGATTTTAACATTACTATTTTTTCCCCCAAACTGTAAATGACTACTATCCTGGATTCTTAACTCTGATACTATATAGCTGAATTGTTGAAAGCTGGAACATCCAGTTTGAAGGGACTCGAGATAGTAGCTGATTGAGGATTGAAAAAAATCCAAGATGATAGTTATTTCAGAATAAACTCCAATTAAATAGTGTGTCAGTCCTTCAACTCTGCTGGGCCCTGACTAGGAAACCAAAATCGTGTATTAATAGTACTTTTATTATAAGGTTACAGTGATAACAGCTAGGAAATCTAAATGTTCTTTCTTTCTTTTTCTTCTTTCATCTTTGTGAGAACTAGGGAAGGTCTTATCTGAGATGCTGTCTTAAATTACAATTATGTCCCACATTCAGATCTCTTTTATCTGATTGTTGACTTGGTTGTGCCATCCTCAAGGTCATTCCTTTTTCCTATTTCATTGTGTCATAAAAGAAAATAACAAAATGGCCCCACTTATGTACTTGCTGACTGAGGTTTTTTGCACAGCATGTTGTGTTGACATAAAATCATGGATTTGTTTAAGAGCTCGAGCAAAAGAGAGTTCACTATTTCGTATGGCAGCTTGTCCCACTGGCTGACAAGTTATACAGTCAGGAAGTTCCTCTTGATGTCTAGCCTACTTCTTTGTAGCTGTAATCCACTGGGTATAGCTTTCTGCCTTGAGCAATAGAGAATAAATTCCACTCACTCTTTTTAATGTGACAATATTTCAATATTTTAAGATTATTATGCTATCTCTCTGGTTGGTTTTTTTTTTTTTTTTTTGTAGTTAACCATACTCAGGTTCCCCTTGTGACTTCCTTAACATACTGTTCACCATTAGTACTTGGTAGCCTTCCTTTAAATATGCAACAATTTCTCCATGGCTTTTTTAAACTGACCGAATGCTTGTGTCATATCTGACCAGAGCATAGCAAGATAGTTGCTTCACATAATCTGGAATCTTTTTAATTGATTTGTGATTATGCCTTCATTAGTTTAGTTTACTTTATTGTCATTGCATATGGTACAATAAAATTAAATGCCATCTTCAGTGTACATTATAACTATAAAAATAAAAACACAAACATATACCCTTTACATTCTATATAATTGAAATTGGAAACCCAATATTGCACTATACTGTAGAATTCAATATGGTTATTGCTCTGGGATAAAAGCTGTTTTTCAGCCGATTTGTCCTTGTTTTTATTATCCTGTACTGTCTGCCAGATGGTAATAATTCCAAAAAAGGGTGCCCAGGATGAGATGGATCTTTAAGAATGTTTTGAACTTTCTTAAGGCAGCGGGAGCTATAAAGCTCTTCCAAAGAAGGGAGAGCACAACCAATGATCCTCTGGGCAATGATGGTGACCCACTGGAGTGCTGTCCTATCTGTCACTGTGCAATTGGCAAACAATACACAGATACAGTAAGTTAAAATACTCTCTATGGTGCAGCGGTAGAAGGTCACCAGCAGTTTTTCATTCAGTTGTTGTTTCCTGAGAAGTCTCAGGTAGTATAATCTCTGCTGGATCCTTTTGACCAGCACTGCAATGTGAGTGCCCCAGGTCAGGTCCTTTTATGATAACACCCAGAAATTTAAAACTGGCCACTTGCTCCATTGATAAGCAAGGGCTGGATGTCTGATCTATTCCTTCTATAGTCCGCTATAAGCTCCTTGGTCTTATTTGTGTTAAGGACCACGTTATTGTCTCCACACCATGAAAGCAACCGGTCCACCTCATCTCGTTAGGCAGACTCATTCCCCACCCCCACCCCCGGAGATCAGTCCCACCATTGTTGTATCATCTGCAAATTTAGTAGTAGTATTACTAGTGTGAGTGGAAATGCAGTCATGTACATAAAGAATATAGAGTAAGGGACTCTATATTCTTTATGTACAGTGTCTGTGGTGTACCAGTGTTAAGAATAAGGGCTGAAGAGATATGATTACCTAATCTGACCCTCTGACAGTGGCCAGACAGGAAATCCATAATCCAAAGGCAGATTGAATAAGAAAGCCCAAGATCCATAAGTTTAGACATTAGTCTATGTGGAATTATGTGGAATGTATTAAATGCAAAGCTAAAATTTACAAAAAGCATCCTCACATAGTCCCCCCCCACCCCGCTGTTCCAAATAAGTCAGAGCAGTGTGAAGAGTGATGGCTATAGCATCCTCTGTAGATCTATTTCTTCTGTATGCAAACTGGTGTTTATCAAATGTATATGAAAGACGAGAAATGATGTGCCAGCAGATCAATTTCTCAAAGCATTTCATGATGATAGGAGTGAGTGCCAGTGTTCTGTAATTGTTGAGGTTATTGATAGGGAACTTCTTTGGCAGTGGAACAATGGTGGAAGCCTTCAAACAAGATGGAGTAGTGGACTGTGATAAAGACAGATTGAAGATTCTGGTAAAGATTCCAGCCAATTGATGAGCACAGTCTTTAAGCACTCAGCCAAAGATACTGTCAGGACCAGCAGCCTTTCAAGGGTCCACAGCACTCAGAATGCTCCTCACCTCCTCTTCATCCACAATGAGGTGGGGGCTAGAATGGGTTGGTGGCTGTATTTTAGCTGTCCGTGATGTCTCCACTTCAAAGTGAGCAAAGAAATGATACAGGTCTTCTGCCAACGAAGCATCTCCCCCAGCAGGGATGACATTTATTAAATCCCTTGCCACGCCTGCTCATGTTATTACTATAAAAATTATCCTCCATCTTCCTCTTATAATCAGTTTTGGCCTTCCAAATACCCTTCTTCAGATTAGCTCTGGCCCATCACCAGACCTAAAGGCCTTGGTCCTGTCACAGAAGAGGCGCTGGATTTCCTTGGTCATCCAGGGCTTCTGATTGGAATAGATCTTAATACCTTTATCCACAGTTATAGTGTCTATGCACTGTTTGATATAGCACAGAATAGTTGCAGTTTGCTCCTCTAGGTAGGGTGGTAAAAGATGTCCCAATTTGTGTTCTCAAACAATCCTGAAGTTGATGGGAAGCATCTTCTCACCAAGATTTCACTGTCTTTATTATAGGCAGAGCCCATCTACTAAGAGGGATGTATGCTGGTGCTAAAAGCAGTGATATATGGTCTGGTGGTCCCAAATGTGGTAATTGTATAACCTTATAGCCATGTTTAATCTTGGTATATACTTTGTCCAATATGTTTGCTTTTCTATTAGCACACTTAACATGCTGATAGAATTTAGGGAGCACTGCTTTTAAATCAGTCTGATTAAAGTCCCCTGCTATAATTTGCTATTATAAATTTAATATAATTTAATTTGGGCTAAACTATGCTATAATTTTAATTATCAATTTTATGATATTTAGTATCTTTTATTTTTTATTGACTGTACACCACCTTGAGTCCTGCGGGAGAAAGGCGGTATAGAAATATAATAAATAAATAAATAAATAAATAAATAAATAAATAAATAAATAAATAAATAAATAAATAAATAAATAAATAAATAAATAAATAATATGCACAGCATCAGGATATTTATTCTGCTGATTACTAACAATGTTGTACAAGAATCCCAAAGCTATGGTTGTATAGGCATCAGGTGGGATATAGACTGCAGTAATCAAAACCACGCTGAACTCACACTAACTAAAAAACGTATTTTGTTTTATAAGGCTTACCTCCTTCACCATTAGGAACAGAAACTTCCCTCAAAATTTACTCATTTGAAATCCAACATGTAAATCTGACTTTTTTCAGATCTTCTCCTCAAGATACTATTAATTCAAGAATATTGTATTCAATGTCTTTCTCTCAAGGTGACAGTTATCTTTCATTTTGCAACTAGTTCCTTCCTATTGATGAAAATTAGGTCCATATTTCTTGTTCTTTCTTCTGCCTTTTAGAACAGGGGTGTCAAACTGGTGGCCTGTGGGCCAGATGCATCACATGCAGGCCAAACCCATCCCAGGTTTGGCCTGCATGTGAAGGGAAAAAATGTTGCAAAACGTCACATGAAGGCAATGTGATACTGCGAGTTTTGACAGTTTTGTTCTAGAAAATGAAAAGCACAAGAATAAGAAATGTCCAATAAAGGAAATACTGGTTTAAAATACTGGTTATCTGATATAAAAGAGTCATCTGAATCTTCTGCCTTTCTAGGTTGTCTATAATAAACTTCCCTATACTAACATTTGTGTTTCTCTTCCCTTTTAATTTTACCCAATACTTGGCAAAGGATTTCCAGATTCTAGTAGAATTGATCTGCAATTATATATTTCTATCTTCATATATTGTATTATACCTTCATTCTTTCTTTTGTGTCTGTTCATTCTGAAGAAATTGTAGTTTTCCGTTGTGTATCCTCAAGAATCACACAATGCTTATCACATTTTCTGGAGTTATGATCTTTAATTCTCCATATCTGCTTTCCATGGTCTGAGCGTTGATGTAAAATCACCTGAGGTTTTGAGTAGCACATGCAAGCTTGTCTGTTGCATTTCCTGCAAAATTCTAAGTCTCTAATGTGCCTGTCTCTTCCTTTAAGTTCTTCTTTCTTGAGTCTAGTCCTTGTATGCATATTCACTTCTGGCCTTTTACCACGTTTGTTCTAATTTAATAACCTTCTGATAAAGTAGGTGAAGCCAAACATGTGTTTTCAAGTTTTTGTAAGATGTATTCCATCCCTTATTAGAATTCTTTTATGACAGCATCATAGGTGATTTTTCCTGGAATCTAAACTCTTCTCAGTGATTATCTCTGTGTCATGCATGCATGGCTCAGAAATTATTGTGACTTTCTCCTTCTAAAATCTCCAACTCTCTTGTGTGAAGGAAAATTAAAAAACGTTTCCAGTTTCCTCTTTTCAGCAGGCATAAGAAGCATCAATGATGTATCATATGTATAATCATATACATCATGATATCATTATACCAATAGTGCAATGTTGCATAATAATTTCTGATTTAAGTATATAATCTTCTAATTTTGCACTTAGTTCATGATGCATGTGCCTTCATGATTGCCCTTTTTGCCTACCATAATGGATGTCGTTGCTCTTCTAGAAAATAAGTAACAAAATCTGGGAGTGAGAATCTCTTTTCTAGTGCAAATTAATTTTATATAATTGATTTCCTCTAAACAAGAATTAAACGGTTAGTAGCTAGTATCAGTTTATCGTGGAAACCTTGGTTTGGACTGTGCCAACTGCATGGATTTTGTTACTCCAGAGGGAGTGATAACAATTAATATTTGGAACAGTCCACTCCTTGTGACTTGTAAGCATTGGACACATTAAATTTTCACTGGCAGCACCTTAGGCTTTGCAAAATTTGCACATCTATCTTGAAAAATAGAGCAAATTAGTGAATTATTTGTGCTTCCATACGGATGATTCCTGATGCTACTAATCATTGTGCATTGGTTATGTTTTTTTTAAAAAGAGAGTTTGTGAGAACAAAAAAGACAAAAGCAGCAGTGGGAATACCCATGAAATTTGCAAATGAAAAAAGATGTCCAGGTTTTCCTTTATATTTGTTAATAGGGAATGATGATTGCATGATAAAAGCTTTTATGAAAGTGCCTCAGGTTTCAAAAAACCTGAAGAAATAGCTCTCGTCTTTATAAACTTGTCTGTCTGTGTCATTAATGGGTCCATTTAAGTTATCTAGGGATGTAGAAAATATAATTACAGTAGTAAGCAGTTCTCTTGAATCATAACTTGTATCTTCTGACAAGATTACCAGAAATAAAGAATTTTTCCTGTAGAAGAAAACTGAAAGGAACAGGCCAGAAATGAATTGCTAGAAATGATTATGGACATTATAATGATCATTATTGGCTGAAATATGCTTGCTTCAGTCTTTCCAAGACTTTTAAGATGTTCAAAACACACAAAATATGCACTGAGCTTTTTGGAAAATCTCCCCAAACTTGGAAAGATCGGTTGCAGGAAAATTATTTCACAGTAGTTAATATTTCTTTCTATATACTTTCCATTGCCTAACCTAAATCTTAAAGGCAAGTAAGACATAGTGATATATCTACAGATATTTATCCAATTGTTTTTCGAATCTAAGAAAAAAAAATGTTGAGGGACCTTCTGAAATAAAACCAGTTAGAAAGTTAAAATAGATAAATAATCTGTACTCAATTTTCTAAATTATATTTAAATTTTGGAATGCCATTTTCCCATGAGGAATTTGTTTACAATTCTGTCTCTGAACCTAAAACAGGGGGTCATAAATCAAGATTAAGAAGGGAAAGAAAGAAAGAAAGAAAGAAAGAAAGAAAAGACCCTGAGGATGTTTGCTGAACACAGAATTCCAGCTCCAAAACAGAAATGGTAGATAAAAACAAATGATTGTACTAGTGGCATTTTATTGATTGAATTATTGAAACTTTTATTATCTTTTGACTGCATGGCTCAGCCTAGGGACAGCTGTATAAATCTGATAAGTAATGGTTTTAGTATTTATCTATAAAACTACCTAATTGTAACTGCTAGACACATGCCCGCAGAAGTGTCTTTGGGCATGATTGGTCAAGGGAAATGTTTACCTTTCTTATTTGAAGCATTTTTTTTTACATATTACTTGATTGTTATTAATATGTGTATGTATTTTGTAGAAGATCTCCACTGGATACGTTCTGCCCATCATGGTCATAACTCGTAATGGTCATAGATTGCTCTGATTTTGGTAATCAGAGTCATAACTCGTAATGGTCACATGATTGCTCTGATTTTATACCCTTGTGGCAGTCACTAAACCAACATTATTTTTGCTGAAAATAAAAATGCAATTTTTAAGCAAAACCTTCAGAAAACATGTGATTGTGGGATGCTGCAAATAGCTGTAATTCGGGGCCAGTTGCCTAGCACCCAAAGTGCAGTTATGTTCATTAATCTTAAAATGATTTCTATATTTTTATTGACAATTTGTAGTTTGGAAAAATGAGATACATGGAAAATCAAACAAACAGATTCAATTAATAAGGTTTTCTCATTGTGATAAGTAATTTTCTCTTGAAACTGTTATGCAAAAACCACCATAGGCCAATCTCATTAGTGATACCAATGGAAGATGTGCAGGAATACAAACTAAATTCCTACTGCAAAAGTCTTACAATGAATCAGGTGTAACTTTATGAAAATACAGTATGATAAAGGTTTACAAATTATGGCAATCTAGACAGATAAGAATAATGATGGAGCAGATGTATATTAAATCCTTCTGCTTGGAAATGTTCAGAGTCTCAGGAATGAATGCAATCAGACAAACAGTTAAGGTTAAATACTTACTTTTCATGACTGCTGCCAGTGACTATATTATAGATTCTCATATCGCATTCTTATTTATTCCTTCATTTGCTAATTGCTATCAGGCTCTCTTTTGTGTCCCCTGATATGATTCTCAACATAACCAATCACTGTGATAGAAAATAACAGTATTTATGTTTGTGGTCCTCTAATTGCATACTTGGAGAGAATAGAAACAAATAAAGTTCAATGATTAGGAGAAGAGAAATAGAAGAGGATGGCTAGACATATGCATGGATGAAAAGACAGACAGTGTAGGAAGGAAGGAAGGAAGACTCTCTTGTATTGGTATTATTTTGAATAACTTAGGGGAGAAAATCTAATAACAAGTGACATTAGGGTATAAATATTCTTGAACTTTAGATTTCAGACCTTAGAGCACAACATCTTTAAACTCTTTCACTTTTCAAGATTTCAATCGGTTCAAGTCAATACCGCAGATATTTTTGGGGTTAAATAAATAGATTTATATTGTATTCTTGGATTTTTGGGGGGTTTTTTTGTTTTGTTTTGCACAGAAATAATTATCTCACCAAGCAAAGGGATTACAGGATTGACCTTTGTTCATAAGCAGGCTTACAATAGTAGTAGTTATAGCCATGTTTTATAAATAGAAAATGTTCTCACTTTAAAAAATGATAAATATACCCTGCCTTAAGTATTTCAATGAGTTTTGAAAGACTATCATACAGATATTATATGATTTGTAGGCTCTTTAGGCTTGGAATTAGCCTACTCGTGTACTATGTAGCCCACAAATTAAATAACAGAGAGGTTAATAGAAAGAGATTTATTCTTGTAGTAGAATAATTCCACAGCCACAAATATCTGGCCAAATTAGAACTGGCTAAACTGCTAATGATGTCATACACTTTAGCTGACTTGCTCATTCTGCCGTTCCTAATGCTAAAACTGTATATCAATTGCTAATTGTACTTTTCTAGAACAGCAATAGCACTTATACCACTTCACAGTGCTCTACAGCTATCTCTAAGTGGTTTACAGCATCAGCATATTGCCTCCCAACAGTCTAGGTCCTCATTTTACTGACCTTGGAAGGATGGGAGGCTGAGTCAGTGAGAATCAAACTGCCGAACTGTTGGCAATTGGCAGTCAGCAGAATTAACCTGCAATACTGTATTTTAACCACTGTGCCACCACGGCTCAGTTTCTGATTCTGATTCCCTCCAACTGATTCCCCATGATTAGTTAACAAAAAGGTTCATATTCATTTGTATTGAATGCCAAAATTAAAATTATCATTAACTCAACAATACCAAATGAACCAAAAATTTGAATTTAAAATTATAGTCATCTATACATCTTTCATTCAGGAATTTTTTTGTCATTATTTATGGGGGGAAAACATGAAACCACATTTAAGAACTCAGTTACTACTTACGGTTTGTTAAAGTATCTTGTGAGTTCACTTATAGAATAACAGAATTGGAAGGGTCCTTGGAGGTATTTTATTTTTTATTTATTGTAATTTGTCAAACAAAAACAGGAATAATTATAAAAAATACAATGACAGGGATGATAGCCATGTTAATGCACTTATGCACGCTCCCTCTGCAGACCTCTTAAGTATGAAGTGAGGTCCATGGAAGTCAATTTGTGACTAGAACTGTGAAAATTTGTAGCTGACACAACTGTATCAGACAGAGCATTCCAGATTTGACAACTCTATTACAAAAATCATATTTTTTACAGTCAAGTTTAAAACGATTCTACTCCAATCCCCTGCTCAGGCAAGAGACTCTATACCAGTGATGGCTAAACTTTTCTGGAATGAGTGCCCAAAGTATGCATGCACCCGAACCTCCAAAATGCAATGTGTGTGTGGGCTCTGCGCATGCCCCCTGCCCCCTGTGCATGCACACACAACCCCCTGCATGCGCCCCATCACCTTCACTTGTGAGGCAGAGACCCGACGACTAGCTGACTGGTGGAGGCATGTGCGCATGTGCAGCGGAGCTGAACTGTGCCCACAGAGAGGGCGCTGCATGCCACCTCTGGCACATGTGCCATAGGTTCATCATCATGGCTCTTTCCCATTCTGGACAAATAGCTGTCCAATCTCCTCTTAAAAACACCTGCAACTTCTAAAGGCAAGCTGTTCTTCTGATTAATTGTTCTTACTGACAGGAAGTGTATCCTTAGTTATAGGAGTGATGGACATTCCTTTCTATGGATTAATGTTAATCACTTGAAAGCCAGAAGTAGTAAGGAAAATTGTGATCTTATCATGTAGACTTCTCATTCAATAACATTAACATAAAGAATTTGAGGTCAGGCAGAATTTCTTAACTTTCAACACATTTATATCCACAGAGTCATATAGAAAAGTGTACAAGATGACACCTTGCCATTAGATATTATTGTTATCTGTTCTATAAACTTGATTTCCTCCACTTAAAAATGTCTAAAAATTATACCTTGTCATTCCTTTGTCTACTCCGCTTTTCTAAAGCTTTTAGTGAGTCAATTTTTTATTTAGCAAAATGCAGAGTAAGGGAAATAATTACAAAGAGTTAATGTTAAGATACTTTTTTCTCAGTAAGAGTGTTCATGGATAAGAATCAACTTGTTTTGTTCAGGTTATGAGAAAAGTTCACCAATAGGCCAGAATCAAGACGGAGTCAAAGTCTAAAGTCTGAGATCCACATATCTTAAGGACTTGTTCAATATGATCTTTTCTAGTATCATCAAGACTTCTTATCTAATAGTTAAAATTTCCTTTGCTATCTGAGCTTTAGCAAATAAATAAATAAATGGTCTTTTTGCTTGTAGAATTCTATTTTATGAATTGCCTTTTCAGATGGCATTCATCAATCCTGTGCTTTGTGAGTTTTTGTGTTAATTTGGGAAGCTTTAATTTTTTAAAAAATAAATTATTAATTTATTTTAATTTAAACTTTTAAATTAGTGTTTTCTCATAGCCCATAGAGGAATTCTAGATTCAAAAATTGGAATATGAATAGAATAGAATTCTTTATTGGCCAAGTGTGATTGGATACACAAGGAATTTGTCTTTGGTGCATATGGTCTCAGTGTACATAAAAGGAAAAAAAATACATTCATCAAGAATCATAAGATACAACACTTAGTGGTAGTCATTGGTTACTAAATAAGCAATCAAATCATACTAAGAAACAAATAAAACAATATAAATCGTGAAAATACAAGCAACATGAAGCAATTATCCTCTGAAATCTGTGTCTGTTTTGTATGGTTGCAGAGCAAAACCAGAAAGTTATAGAGGTGCAGATTACAGACTAAATAGTTCATCTGTAGAACAGTTGTCTCTAAGGAAAGGTGTGAAATTGTAATAGTTTGCATAAGACTCTTGCCTTCACCAAAATGATGAATTGTGTTATCACACTGCAAGCTCTATCCTCTGTGCCAGAGGTGGGTTTCAGCAGGTTCTGACCAGTTCTGGAGAACCGGTAGTGGAAATTTTGAGTAGTTCAGTGAACCTGTAGTAACAATTTGCAATCTGATTGCGAAGCACGTGTACAAAGAGAACCAGTAGTAAAGCCGGTTAGAACCCACCACTGACATGACACATTTGGCTTGCGGGTTGTGAGTTTGACAGCCCTGTTCTAAAATGTAAGGCTATTTGACCTGATATTAGATGAGTCAGAGTTTCCATTACAAGTTCTTTATCAGGAAATGCTGCTATTTTTTGTTCTTGGAGTTTTACAAGTGACATTGGTGTCTTTAGAAAATGCTTGGATAATTATGACTTTTTCAATACTTTTCTTGTGTAGGACATTCCCTTAGAGATGGTCTGAAAAGAATAATAATAGTGTCATATCCTTTATTGGTGATCAATAAAATCTTTTCTGAAATCTTGCCGGTTCTGAAGTAGTTCTATTAGGTAGTTCAACAAAACTAATAAGCTTTAGTATTTATAATTTTTTTTCTGGGAGAACATTGCCTTAAAAGAATTAGTCTCATTCTGTACTTGCCTTTTGCTATTTTCAGCTTTAGACAGTGATTACTATAGCTTGAGGGAAATAGCAGGTTAGCTGCATGTTATGATTTCCCAACATCCTGATGTCTCAGTAAAGTATCTGACAATAGTAATAATGCAACCATTATTTATTTCAAAAGTAGATCATTTGAAAAAAATAAATATGGAATATTAAAACATTATTTGAAGAACTTTATTCTTTGTTGTATATCTTACCAGGAATAAATATATATATTCTGAGGTTTTCGCGGGTGTTTGTATGTAGGTCTTTGGTTATTCGGGTTTGGTTATTCGGTTTCTCCCACGTAAAATTCGAAGTGTCTTGGCGACGTTTTGACGAAGTCTCATTCATCATCTTCAGGCTGGTGTTTCGGCTTTGTGCTCCTATATATATGTGTGTGTGTGTGTGTGTGTGTATGTATGTATGTGTATGTATGTATGTGTGTGTGTGTGTGTGTGTGTATATATATATATATATATATATATATATATATATATATATATAAACAAACAAACAAACAATATATATATATATATATATATATTGTTCGTTTGTTTGTTTTAGGAAATACAGGGCGATTCAAGGCAGTTAACAAGAATATAAAAACCTCATATATAAAACAAAAAAAAATAATAAAAGAGAATAATCATATAATAAATTAATAAAATAATATAGTAAAATAACCCCCACCCCCCATCCCAGTGACAACACATCACACAAACCATTTAATGGGTTCCATCCTGCTTTGCATTCCCCAGGCCCACTGGCAGAACTAGGTTTTCAGTGCCTTCCAGAAGAGTATTAGAATGGGGGCCAATCTAATCTCTGGAGGAATGATGTTTCAGAGAGAGGGAGCCACCAGTAGAGAAGGCCTTTCTTCCAGGTCCCATCAGGTGTATTTCCTGTGGGGATGGGACCCACAACATTCCTTGCCTCCCCGCTCTGGTGAGTCGGGTAGATGTGACTGGCAAGAAATGGTCCCTCAGATAACCTGGTTCCACGCCATGAATTCTTTCTTCTTTCAAGCTAGTATTTGACTTTGATCTCTGGTGAGGTGGATATCTCCTTCAGGATAAATGTGGTGCTTTTGATTGGACATTTGGTCTGAGAGTATGTATTGATTGGCTTTTGATAGAGATGGTTTGATTTGCTAAATTGTATTGCTTCATTTGGTGTTAATTTACAATGGATATGAGATTATTGGGGACAATTTGCTGACATTGTAAACCACCATGAGAGTGCATATACAATCTATACTGGAAGTATGCAAGCAAGCAAGCATATTTCATCACAAAGTTTAGAAGATATAAAAAATGAATGAATATATGTCAGGTATAAAATGAAAGGTCAAACTAAATCTCTCTTTAGTGAGGTTTCCAAGGTATAAGAATGACAGTCTTATATTTATCTTGCATATGTTTCAGATTTTGAGCAACATCTGATTGATGAGCATGAATTCTCATTAGTAAATGTTAATCACTGCTCCAATTTATTTTTCATTTCTTGTTTAATAAATATGATATCCTAAGCTAAACATAATGCTTGTAATTCAGCCTATTTCTAGAACTGGATGTGTTATTCTCTATCTTTATCACACAATTTGTGCAGGTCTGAGGACCAAGGTTTGGTCATAATTCATTAATGCTTTCTTTTTAAATTCCCAGTGCAACCTAATTGTCATCCACCAAAGTAATAAACTAATCCTCCATAGCTTTATGAGATAAACTTTTTTTTTACTAAATAGTTTCATCTAACGGGACCCTGGAGAATTATATATCTAGAATGCAATGTCATGCAAAAGGCTAAAGAAACTTGAGACATAGTCTAAGAAAGAAAGAAAGAACGAAAGAACGAAAGAACAAAAGAAAGAAAGAAAAAAAAAGAAAAAGAAATGAGCACAAATGTTCAGCCACTTCTTAAGAAAGCAAAACATATTTCTGTGATCCTTTTTTGTACCAGCTCATATCCCAAACGATAAATTTTTGGATTATTTAAAATATATTGTATTTTAGCCATTAAAAATACTATATTTTAACATTTAGCAGACAAAATGTTTTCATTTTTAGAGAGATGGTTCACATCAAGATAGGCTACACCCAAACTCAGCCTTTTACACTCAAGCATTGACATTGGATGGAAATACTTATTGGCATTTATATGGATATCTCAGTGTTATTCTGTAGGAGTATTCCTACAATTTAACAAAAAATAATGTTTGTACACAGCAATAGCTTATTGACCTTTTGCTACATCATGCTTTCTAGCTGAGACTTGGTAAAGCACATCCTAATTACAAAATGACTATTGTCAGCTTCTTGAAGTAGGTCAGATCAGGAAACGAGTTGTTAGGAATCTTGTAATGTAATTTAATGCAGTTAGCATACTGTAACAGAAGCTGGAAAACTGTCAAAGCTTCTCTCTAATTTAGAGATGGAGTCATTTTGAGTTTCTTTCTCACACTTTGTTACATTTCCAAGCCTCAAATATCTTTTCTATAATAGCTCAGCATTCCGCTCAGCCATCTCTGAGTCAAACCCACATTCTTTCACACCTATCATCTCTCCTCCCCAAAATAACTGATGGTGGTAAGAGGAAGATGGTTTTTGTATTAGAAGTAGAAGATGAAAAGATAGGGAAAATTAAAAAGTTATTTCCTTGGATTTTGCCAGGTTTATTGTATGTGTGTGAGATGAAATTAAAAACATTTCCAAAACTGGAGTGAATACATTTCAAAACTTATTAAGGCAAGTCCTTTTTTTTAATTTTTTTTATTTTTAATTTGATTTATATGCCGCCCTTCTCCGGAGACTCAGGGCGGCTTACAATGCGTTAAGCAATAGCCTTCATACTTCTGTATATTTATACAAAGTCAGTTTATTGCCCCCACAAACTGGGTCCTCAATTTACCCACCTTAGAAAGGATGGAAGGCTGAGTCGACCTTGAACTAAACCTTTCAACTAAACCCCAACGTTTGCAACTGTAAAATTCCACCAGGAGAGAATTACATGAGGGCTTCTATGCTTATTATCTGTACTAAGTCTAATAGGAAAATGTTGTTATATGTCTAATATGATTCTGTTAGACTGATAATTTTTATATAATGAATTATATGATTTGAATTATTTTTCTTTACTATTATAGTATTATGCAGAACAAATCAATATCCATATAACTTCTCTTTTCCTATCAATAAACATGACAACTGTGAAATGGTTGTGGGATAGTGTAATATTCACAATGAATAGCCTTCAAAGAACTGCTTGGGTTTGCTCACACCTGCCATAAGGTAAAAGATCTAGGACAAAAATTTAGAAAGTTGGAAATTCACACAGCAATCATCACAGGCTATTGTAGCCAAAGAGGAACATAACAATATTTCTGGGTAATAGCTATTCATTAATTGAATTAACTTCAACTGGGGGATGAAAGGTTATCCTCATTTGGTAAAGATATATAGACATGCAGAAGGAATATATAAACAATGGATCCAGAAGGCCTAGAAATTCAGAATTGCAGCCCATGATATTTTTGAGTAGAATACAAATACATTTCTATAAGAACAATGCATACATCTGTCATTTAGCTGACTTGTATTACTTGACCTTTGAACCCATAAGATAAGGGTCCTTGAGAAATCCATTATGACTTTAGTTCTACCCTACTATCAGTTTTGAAGTGAGGCCATTAAGGTCCAATAAGCTTCTAAATGTCAATTCAAAAGGAAAGGCCAGTTGCCTCCTGTTTTGCATAAGGAATTTGAAAAACAATTGTCAAAGTGAAGATATAGGAACAGATAGATTTAATATAATGAGTGGGTGTATCTCCTTCTCTCCTGAGATCAAAAGTTTCAATGCTGCCTGGTGAAGACATTTAAAACAGTCCCACCTTCTCCTTAATTGGGAAGTGTTTCCCATAAAATGAACAAGAAACGCAAGAAATCTAGTTGCATGAGGGAATGTGGTGACAAAGGAATTGAGTTAGGAAGATTTAATGCAGAGAAACTGTGAAAACCTCCAGTTGAAAGACAAGCATCTGAGCTGGAATACCAAGATGACGTAAGGAACAGCAAGCCTTGAAACAGGCAACAACAAGCAAGCCCCACTCAGTCAAATTCAAAAGGCAGAGAGTAGAGTTGAGCTGGCATCTGCTAAGAAGCAACCACAGCAAATCTACTGCATGAAAAATCCCAAGGGCGAATTCCACAAACCAGGAAAAGAGACAGCAAGTTCTTGGAAGTGGGGGGAGATACAGTATGAACAGGCCCATATCCATATCAAGACAGAAAAAGAATAAAGAATGTTTTAAATGGACTGTGTTTGGCTACAAGAACTAAACCAGGGATGAAATCCAGCAGCTTCTGCCGGGTTCTGGAGAACTGGTAGCGGAAATTTTGACTAGTTCAGTGAACCGGCAAATACCACCTCTGACTGGCCCCAGAGTGGGGTTGGAATGAGGATTTTGTAATATTCTTCACCCTGGAGTCAGGTGGGAATGAAGATTTTGCAGTATCCTTCCCCTGCCACACCATGCCCATCAAGCCACGCCAACAGAACCGGTAGTAAAACATTTGGATTTCAACACTGAACTAAACATCAAAAAATAAATAGATTGAAAGATTGAAAAAGCTAGAAATTTTCAAGAAAAGAAATTGTATAGCTAAGAATATAGAGATAGGAAAGTTCATAGATGAAATAAGATGCAATAGTTGTACAAATTTATAGGAATAGGAAGGCCATAGATTGAGATGAATAATAAGTAGTAAGTACTGCATGAGTCAAAAAGAGGGTTGTAAAAATATCTATGGACCCCTCACATCCTGGACATAAATTGTTTCAACTTCTACCCTCAAAACGATGCTATAGGAACTGCACATCAGAACAACTAGACACGACAGTTTTTTCCTGAATGCCGTCACTCTGCTAAATAAATAATTCCCTCAACACTGTCAAACTGTTTACTAAGACTGTATTATTATTATTATTCTTATCCTTCCTATTACCTATCTCCTCCCACTTATGACTATAACCATGTTGTTTGTATTTTTACGATTTATATTATTCTGTTTGTTTCTTAGTATGATTTGATTGCTTATTGACTATCACTAAATGTTGTATCTTATGATTCTTGATGAATGTATTTTTTTTTCTTTTTTCTCTTTTATGTACACTGAGAGCATATGCACCAAGGAAAAATTTCTTGTGTGTCCAAACACACTTGGCCAATAAAGAATTCTATTCTATTCTATTCTATTCTATTCTATTCTATTCTATTCTATTCTATTCTATTCTATTCTATTCTATTTTAAGTAACTACAAGGATGTAGTTAGTTTTAAGATCAAAAGGATGATAGCAAACATTTTACTTTGTATAATAAAAGTAGTCCAATCAGGGCAAAAATCAAGTGGATTTTTGGTAGATTTCTAAATCTTTATGTCTGTATTTGTACCATCTTGAGAAAATCTTACCATCCCTGAAAATTCTAAATGTTTATTTATTACATGTTATCTTTGAGTTCCCTTCCTGAAACAGAAAAGCACATTAGAATGATTAAATGGTCTTTTTTCAATTGATCATAAAACAAATAACATTTCTATCTCTAAAATAACATGTCCCAAACAATTAAAAGCCTTCTAAAAAACCAGCTGTTTTTCCAAGCTTTTGCAAATGGATTATCTTTAGAAGTCTCCCTAGCAACGTACCGTATTTTCCGGCGTATAAGACGACTGGGCGTATAAGACGACCCCCAACTTTTCCTGTAAAAATATAGGGTCTGGGCTATATTTGCTGTATAAGACGACCCCTCTTCCAACGCACACCAAATAAAAATTAAAAAACATCAGCTGGCTCACCCACAATGTAAAAGCAGCTGTACTAGACCCAAAATGGCCCCTGCAATAAGCAGGAACCTCACACAGCCACAAAAAGCCCAAAAAAACAACTTTTACATTGTGGGTTTACACACACAAAATTCCACATACAGCTTTGTGAGATTTTGTGTGTTTGTGTAGTTAGAGTGAAACACTACAGAAACACATTAAATCTCAGAAAGTTGCACACATTTTATTTTTATTTATTTTTATTTTTATTTTTATTTTTATTTTTATTATTTTTATTTTTATTATTTTTATTTTTATTTTTATATGAAAGCTAAATTTAAAACTTCCTAGCCTAAAACTTAGACCTAGCCTTTAAATGGCTAGGTCTAAAAAAGAACAACTAAAAAACCCCCCAATTAACTATTCTTTTTAAAGCTCCCAAAGGGGGGAAAAAACTTACCCAATAGAACAGGGGTCTCCAACCTTGGCAACTTTAAGACTTGTAGACTTCAACTCCCAGAATTTCTCAGCCAGCTTTGCTTTGCTGGCTGAGTAATTCTGGGAGTTGAAGTCCACAAGTTGCTTGCATCAGCAAGCAACTAAATCTCCCTGCAAGCAGGCAGGGAGATTTAGTTGCTTGCTGATGCAATGGATTGCAGGCAAGGCAAGGCAAGCGTTGGGGCTAGCAGCTAAGGTAAGCAAGCTGGAGGTGGGGGGGATTTTTGCTACGGAGCAATTAGCAGGCAAAAATTAGCAGCTGGGATGGCCAGCGTTGTGTAAAAGAAAAGTTTTTCCCTTTTACACGGGGCTTGGCCATCCAAGCTCTGGCGATCCCAGCTGCACCAGCGTTGTGTAAAAGGGAAGTTTTTCCCTTTTACACAGGGCTTGCGTGTAACTCAGCTGATTAGCGGCAACTCAGCAGGCAATTCAGCTTGGCTCCTTAGAGCCATTTAAGGCTCGTCAAAGCCTTTCGGGCTGGTCTGCCTGGTTACAGGAGACCGACACCCGGCGTATAAGACGACCCCCAACTTTTGAGAAGATTTTTTTGTGTTAGAAAGTCGTCTTATACGCCGGAAAATACGGTAGTTGCCTGGATCGGGGTAGGTACTACTTACCTTTATTACCGGTTTGCAGCGGGGTCATGCGTGTGCTTCACTGGCGCACACGCTCTTCTGTGCAAGCGCAGAAGAGTTTTGATGATGTCGGGGTCGGTGGGTGGAGCCTCCCTCTGGTTTTACTACCATTTCTATAGAATCGGTGCGAACCGGGAGCAACCCACCACTGGCCTGGATGGATTACTTCTTAATGTTTAAATATGCTGGGATTCTTTCTTCAAAGCACAGCTCTTTTAAATCACAGTGTACTAATCACTATGACAAACATATTTATCTAATAAGTTTAAAACTTATCTCCCATCCTCTATCTAATTAATGTAAAGAAAATTGATATAATTTTGCATGTTGTTTTCAGGACATTTCACATATACAATAAAGAATATCATTGAATACTAATGTCATAGATCACAGCATTTTGGACTGTATGTAGATGACCTCATTATTTTGAATACTCCTGTACATTAATATTTCCCTGCACAGCAACCAGAGGGACAAACTAAATCTCTTTCCTCTAATACATTAGCTTTCCTTTCCTTTTTTTTTCACCAAATCATGCAAAGTTCTACTTATAGGTCATAGAAAATCACTCCAAATTGAGAGAGGGGGGGGCAATCAAACTTTTGACATTTTATGAGTGTAGATCTATTCTTATTGGAAATAGGATATGCCACCATTATAATAATTCCATCCTTATAACTTGAGTTAGTTATAGAAACAAAACTTGGTGCCTTCCTTCCTTCCTTCCTTCCTTCCTTCCTTCCTTCCTTCCTTCCTTCCTTCCTTCCTTCCTTCCTTCCTTCCTTCCTTCTTCATATGAACCATTTCAAATGTTTTTAGTCAGTCAGTTTTTTTGTGTTCAAATGTATGCACATAGACTCCTGCAGTAAATGCACACACAAAAACATTCTCAAAATGGCTTTTCTGATGAGAAGGGAACTTCAATGTTTGATTATGTTCATGGTGATGATGATTCTGTTAAGACTTTCTAATCAGACAAAAGCTGAAATCTTTAAAATATCAACTAAAGAAAACAGTAAAGAATAGAAGGCAGTGATGAAGGATAAAACTCTGGTTCAGAACAAAAGCCAAATGTGCAAGGCCCAAAACTGTGGTCAAGGCTACAGTTCCTCCCCTGCCTGGAAGGAGATGCTGAGATGACAGTTGGTATTTTTATCTGTAAAAGTGCAGACTAACCCAGACAGATGCATCCTGTTGTTCACTTCTGCATTCCACCCTAAATGTCATGTATGACATATGATAGCTTTACCATATATTCATGTGACACCCTTTATTCTTCCTTATCTTACCAAACGTCTGGAATAGGCGTCTTTCAGTTCCTCTAATACCATATATGTCCAAATGTACCACCCTTCCTCTGTATACGTAGTTTGAGGTATAAATGTATGCTTTTGTAAACCCTTCGGGGTTCAAACAATTTGCTGTGTTATTGCTGTTTGAACCTGCGCATAATAAACCTTTCCTGCATTGAAGAGCTTGGCCCAGTCCTGTCTTTTCTACAACAGTTTCATGGCGAGCCAGCCAGGAGTCTGAGGCTGAGGCAATATTTTGCTGAGGGCCGCTCCACCCCTCGGGCCCTTGGGGCAGTCGCTTCTGAACATCCTCCAGGCGCCACGGGGGTTTCCAACTTCCGGGAGGCGGCAGCGACTTCCCTGTGAGGCCGACGGTGCTGTGAGTGAGTCCAAGAACCCTGCAGTGTAGGAAAGGCAGCAGAAGCAGTTCCTGGCCAGGACGTGGGACGTGTGGACGCCTCAGGCGAGTATACATAAGATTTTGTACCCGTCGCGCTTGAAGACGGAAGAGGGGACCTGATCTCTCCCCTGGACTCGGGACGGCTGTCCTAACGAAGTCCTTGTGAGGTAATTGTGTGGGTGGTTAAGTCACCGCGGTACTCGTTAGTGACCGTGATTGTCCGGGGCTGCGAGCCGGTGACAGTGTGTTAGGATGGGGGGGAAACAGAGTGTGCCAAACACCCCTTTGGCATGCATGCTGAAAGGCTTTGACAACTATTTTTCAAACCCCTCATATCCCAAGGTGACCAAAGAACGCCTGAATGACCTATGTAAGAACATTTGGCCAACTATGGGAACTGGGTGGCCGCCTGAGGGCTCCTTTAAGGAGGAGGTTGCAGACGAGTTATGGGGGGTCATTGCAGTAGCCCAAGACAAATATCCAGATCAGTTCCCGTATATTGATCAGTGGGTGAATGCCTTAACTGAGAAAGCTGATGATCTGTTGCAATGCCAGGCTGAAATAGTGCGGTTGTGTGTTGCTAGACCTAGAAACAGATGTTGCAGGAGAAATAATGTGAGAGAAAAGAGAGAAAACTATGTGAGGAAGCAGTTGAAGTCAAGGGGGATTTTATCAGGAGATGAGGAAGAAATCGTAAGACCCCCTCCCTGTCCTCCGCCGTTACCCCCTTACCAACCACCTGCAGGAGATGGGGCTTATGGGGGTGGGGCTGCTGGTGGCCCGGGACTGCCAGGTCCGAGAGAAAGAAAGACAGAGGTCAAAACCAGCCCGTCTGTTGATGAGCAGGATTCAGAGGAGGATAATGATGTGCTTGAGGGGGCAGTAGGTGGGGGGGTGGAAGGTGTGCAGACCAGAACGGCAACAGCCAAAGCTGCAAAAGCAAAGGCTGGCCAGCTCTTTGCTCCCTTAAGACAAGTAGACCAGCAAGTCATTAATCAGCAAGGGGGGACAGACATAAGGCCCATGTTCCAGTATGTTCCGTTTTCAACTACGGACCTGTTGAACTGGAAACAACATTATGGACCTTTGTCTGCCAAACCTACAGAAATGGCTGATCTCTTCCAAACCATCATGCAAACACACAAGCCCACTTGGATGGATATCCAGCAGTTACTCAATGTTTTGCTAACCCCTGAGGAAAGGGAGAAATGGAGGGCAGCCATGAGACAGGGGGTTCGGGAAGCCTTCCGGGCAGATGCTGATTTTAACAGGGAATTGCCACTACGGGTTCCGGAAGCGGACCCAGGGTGGAGTCCCCATCGAGATGAGGATATGACCCGTTTAGTAGAATATCAGAATGCAGTAGTGAGAGCTCTGAGAAAGGCTGGAAAGCCCCCAGTGAACATGTCTAAACCATCCTTGATAACACAGGGGGCAGACGAGAGTCCTGAAAGCTTTCTCCAGAGATTAATTGAAGCCTATGAATTGTACACCCAGGTTGACCCGCGATTGCCAGAGAATGTGAGAATGTTGAATGAGAGGTTTATTGCTCAGAGTTACGAGGACATACGACGCAAGCTACAAAAGCAGGAAGGGGCCCTAGGGAAGAACACCAGTGAATTGTTAGAGATAGCTAGAAAAGTGTTTGTGAATAGAGATAAGATAGAAAAGAAGGAGAAAGAGGCTAAGATGCATAAGAAGGCTGAATTGTTGGCAGTGGCTCTGCAGGGAGGAATGTTTTTGGGTCCGAACCAATGTGCGTATTGTAAAGGGGAAGGACATTGGCAACAGGAATGCCCAAGGCGCATGGTGCAAGGTAGAGGCACTTGGAGAGGAGGTGGAAGGTTACAGATGGCAGGGAATCAGCAAGTGGAGCCCGAGAGACAAGACCCCAACCAGTTCAGAGGAAGAGGCAGATTTCGGGGTCGTAGGGGTGTTAGAGGCTTTAACAGAGGCTTTGGCAACCCCAACCGACTTAGAGAAACATCAGAGACAGTTGGGTTGGCTGGAACCGAGTGGACAGACTGATGGGGACCAGGCTTGGAGGAGACCCCATCTGAGCCCTTGGTTACAGCAAATGTTGGGGGTCATCAGACAACCTTCCTAGTTGATACCGGAGCAGGGAGATCTGTTGTAAATAAGCCAATAGCCACCCCTGGACCCCATACAATTCAAGTCCAAGGTGTTTCTGGACAAATCATAGGGCACCAAATATTGAAACCTGTCTCTTGTGACTTTAAAGGAGCTAAAATTCAACATGAATTCTTGTACATCCCAGAATGCCCTATTCCCCTATTGGGAAGGGACCTATTAAACAAATTGAAAGCAACTATATCATTTGATGAGGGTAGACAGCGGGTGATGGTAAGACACTCTCCAGAGGATACCTGGCACTTGATGGTAGGCAGACAAGTAGAGCCAAAACAAAACCATTGGGATCAGTTTGAAGTACCAGGGTTGTGGGCAGAAGACAACCCTTCTGGGTTTGCCGCCCACCACCCACCGGTGATAGTAGAATTGAAGCCAGGAGCCAGACCAGTCAGTATCAGTCAACGACCTGTGTCTAGAGACGCCATTTGTACTGTATATGAAAGCATACAGAAGTACTTAAGAGCAGGGGTTCTGGTCCCTATCCAATCCCCCTGGAACACCCCAATAATCCCAATTAAAAAGACAGATGGCTCTTACCGCCTGGTGCAGGATTTGCACCCCGTGAACACCCTAACCGTGACCCTGCACCCCTCAGTTCTGAACCCCTATACCCTTCTCAGTTTAATACCCCCTCAAGCCGCCTGGTTCTCTGTTGTTGACCTGAAGGATGCCTTCTTCACTATACCAATCCATCCTGTCAGTCAGCCTTTGTTTGCTTTTGAATGGGAGCACCCCACTAATGGAACCAAGTCACAGTATACTTGGACCAGGCTCCCACAAGGGTTCAAAAATTCCCCTACTCTGTTTGGAGCAGCTCTAGCCAGAGATTTGCAATATTATGTGCCCTGTCAAAGAGGAGACACTGTCTTGCAATATGTAGATGATGTGTTAGTAACTGGGAACAATGAAGATACATGTTGGGAGAATACTAAAATGTTGCTTGATCTGTTGTTAGAATGTGGCTATAGAGCATCTCGGAAGAAAGCCCAATTGGTACAGCAAAAGGTGAGATATCTTTTCTACAACAGCAAGGAAAACATGAATTCCACTGTTCAGCGTATCCTCATCTTTTTCCAAACTGCTATCCAACTTCCCAACAGTGTAGACAGAAATGGTGGTCACTATCCTTCCATTTCTGGAGACTCTTGGTTGGAAATATCTCTCTGTGTCTTCATGCTAATGTATATTTATTCCCGCACAAATGCATATTTCTCCATTTTCATTTCCTTCTCTTTTGAGCACATGAAACTTTTGTTTTCACAGTGTTTGCTTTCGTGCTTCAGCAGAGAACTGCAGGAAGAGAGTGACGTGAGCAGACAGAATAACCCAGGAATAAAACAGTGGTTGTTGAGAATCTGTAATTTCCGCTCCCTTCCTAGGCAGTTTTAAAGCCCTTTCAAAGGTTTCTTGAATGCTTCAAAATAGAATGTCATTGAGATTTTGCATCTCTTGTTTCCTTGGCAACAGGTTGGTGATGCTTCACCTAGAAATATGCTGTGTTTCCGTGGAGATGATGGCGTGGGTATGCTCTGATAATCACAATGAGCATATAGCTTTGCCAATCCCCTCCTCTCTCTGCATGCATTAAAAGGGAGAGAAGAATGACATATTTTTATCCAGATAAGTGTTAATTTGATTTATTTTCATCATACTTACCCACAAAGACACTACCAAAAAATAATGCTAAGATTTAGCATATCTGTAGCACTAGTACCAAAATGTTTATCAGTTTATCTCACATAGTCAGGAAGCCTTACAACAAAGCTGTAAGTAGAGAAATATCACTTTCCTCCTATCAGAAATGGAGGCTGTGAGCCCAAAGAAAGCCACAAATCAATTCCTCCCAGAGATGAGACTTTAGTTCAGATTTCCAATTCTTAGCTACTTACTAAATGCCCTGAATTTTCAAGAGAATGATACTCACCCAGGAAAATCACTTTTTCTTTGCAATCAAAGCTTTTTTCTATCTTCACAGAGACCTCTGGTACATCCACTTCTAGATGTACCAGAAGTTGATGTACCTGCTATTTTTTTTAATGTGGTCCTGTTACTAGCTGTTACTAGAACTCAAACATTTGAAAATTGGAGGCAAAGATTTGGGTAAAAAGAATATATACTGTTTTTAAAACTGCACATGTTAAGTACATTTATCCTGAGTAATGAATCCCATAATTCAACTGTGGTTGTGTGAAGAAGTATTTCCTTTGTCTGTTTGATCATTTTCTTTGATTACCATCATTTAGCTTTATTGGATATAATCCTGGGGGCTTTTTATGATAAAATAAGAAAAAAACTTTTCTCTGTGCAGTCTCTTTATAGCAGGTATAATGGATATAAAATATTCCTATTACAAATTATACATCATATTCGATCATGATTTTTAAACTATTTCATTGAATAAGCTAAAATTGATTTCACAACAGTCAAAAGTCCAACAATGTTTTATATAAATTAAACTGAAGAGGGAATTAGGATGGCTTATTGCTTAAAGTGTTAGGCTAGGATTGGAGAGACCAATTGAAATCCACCAGCTATGAAAGTTTACTGGATGCCTTTTGACTACTTTCTCTCAACCCCAAATATTTAATAAAATTGATGCTGAGAGAACAATTGCTGGACAGGCCATTATGTCCACTGCTTTGAAATAAAATAAAAAAAAAGGAAAAATAAAACCAATAGAGTAGTCTAAAGAGTTTTAATTTTTCTGGTTTTTTTTTCTCCACAGAAAAAGCCTTTTTAAAATTTGAAAGGCCCAATAACTGAATAATATCTTGAATTCTCTACACATGTTATTCTCATTCCATGTCAGATCTTTTATAATGTTTCTGTGATCAAATCAGTTGTAAGACACTCTTTGAAGAACATAAAAATGAGCAACCAATCTAACAATTCAATTCCACCCTTTCGAAACAACTCCCTCTGGAGCTCTGGGTGGCCCCTGACCTTCACTCCTTCTGCCTTGGGCTGAAAACGTGGCTATTTCATCTAGCCGCCCTATACTGATGGGGTTTTTAATAGAACTTGATGGGATTTTATTGGATTTTTGTCAATTTTATCATGGACTTTGTTTTTAATGGTTTGTTTGCTTTATTTATTGTTGTGAGCTGCCCTGAGTCCTGTGGAGATAGGGCGGCATATAAATCCAAACAAACAACAAACAAACAAACAAACAAACAAATAAATAAATTGATTGTTGTATTATACAATCATGCTCCCTTCTATTCCTTACATTCTGTGATTTTTGAATTTACTATGAATTATGTCAATGTTCTTTCAATAGTTTTATATCCATTGGAATAATAATCCCATAATTTAGAGTCTGTATGAAACCAAAAATACTGAAGAAATTATTGATTTTAAATTTTAATTGATCAATTTTACCAACCTGAAAAGTAGTAATTAATAATTTCAGATACTCAATCATGTTTTTGATGGGCAGCCCTTGAGTTATTGTTTGTTTTCTTTCCAAGCCACGTCCATCGCAGATTGAACGGTTCGTCTTGCAAACTCTGCTACCATAAAAGTGTCTCTTCTCTAACACATATCACTTAAGGTTTTTCGAAACATAATTTATGTGGCTGAAATGCAGTGGATCCTTCTTCCTCAGAAAACAAGGTACCAAATTTACGAAAGGCCTCTATACATGAAGACAGAAGAACAATTCACTAATCTGAATTTCTTCAAGATATGCGCAACATTTCTAAAGAACTACAATAGGTAGAACAAACCTTCTCATAATCACCATAATCCCCCCCCCCCACACCAGTGTTCTTTCTTCTGACATAATCTCATCCCAGAAAATTCAGTAGAGCCCTTAGGAAGCTTTTAAAGATATTTTTTTATATAAATTTGCATTTGCCTAATAAGCACAAAGCTGAAGCTGATATCCAGCATTAAATTCTCTTCCATACAAATGGCTAATTAAAGGATTAACTGGAGTAGAAACTTGCAGCAGGTTTGGTTTACTTAAAAATATTAATAACTTTACCAGGTACTGCTGTTGGAATTAGCTTCCTCAAGCATATGCAACATTTGATCCACACACGCAGAAAAATAAAATAAAAACAAAAAGCACAAATGAAAAAAAACCTTTAAAACATGAAAAAACAGACTCATGCAAAATAATCAGATTTTATTTCCAAACTCCACTGCAATTCACACTACCACATCTGTAACTTTTCACAGATTCTCAGTGCTTTCCTTAGAAGAGAGGTAAATGTTTAAAGGCTTTCAATGAGAGAATACATAGTTTAAGCCATATGTTCTTTTAGTATCTGATACTTCTAGATAAAAACTGGAAGTATGAAAGCTAACTGAATTCAGATTAAGTTTGGCAGGAAACAATGGCAGTTGTTGGCAAATAAAACCATGTTCAGCCCAGCACTTGCCTAATTCTGTCTGACCTTATAAAACTGATCACCTCTGACCTGAAGTTAAGTTATATATTAGAAAACTAAGAAATGCTAAGATTTAAGCAATATTGGGAAGTTGAAAACACTCTGCAAGAAAACAATGACAAACCATTTCCATTTTGAGGTGGTCTCAGTGATGATGCCAGCAGGTACAAATGCAACTCCAAGCAGACTTTATCTTTCAATTTTGTTTAACAAGATCCAGTTTAGACAACACCTAAACTGTGTTTGTATATTGCATTTGGAAGTTTAAAAAAATGTAAATAACAACTCTTGGGAAACTGATAATAATTGAAATTGTGACAAGTTGGACTTTTATCTCATCCCCCCAGCTTGTTTTCTGATTCTGAAGAAAATCTCCACTGGAATCCAATATCTTTAGAGAGAGATGAATAGTTGTGAACTGAGAAGAGAAGAGCAGTAAGAGAGAAGGAAGAGTTAATGGGCTTTGGAGACCTGGTGAAGCAGGCCTATCAAATTGGTGGCCAGATATGTCACGTGCAGGCCATGCCCGCACCAGAACCGCAAAGGCAAAAAATGTTGTGATATGTCAGGATCTGGTCCATGATCCAATTGAGTTTGACACCTGCATGGTGAAGGGTTATAATTGTCAGTGACAGTCAGTGATGTCATTGCTCTCGAGTCCCTTCATACCAACAAGAGATCTAAGTCCAGGCCACCTTGAATTCCATTGACTCTTATCTACTGCCAATTTTCTTTGACCATTGGTGGTTTAGGCTGTTAGCATGCAATAAACCTGTATTCATTTGAACTGCTTTGACTCCTGATTTTTGCCTTTGATAGGCATCACACTACAGGGAGTATAACTATCTTTAATCCATTTGAATTCTAGGGAGAAAACCAGACACTAAGCTCTGAGGTAAAGTTCGTAGTGGTATCAGTGAAAATAGTACTTATCATAAATAGTACCTTCAGAAGATTGATTCCTCTCCCCTGGACTGCTACAGATGCAAACAGTTAAATTCATCTTTCATTTAAAATCTGTGCAGGCTGAATTCAAATATAAATTTAAGATCACAGTAAATGTGATCCTTATGTTTAGGATGCTCTGGGCTATGATGATAGTTTGAAGTGCTTTTCAACATTTCCTAAACCACTCCTTCTGTTATACATTAAGTGAACCTGGTAAAAGATTTTGCTCTAAAATGAATGCTGAAGTAAATTCAGATAAAACATCTAAGGAAGTCTAATAAGTCTAATAAAACAGTGTAAATAGTACTTCAATTGAATCTTTTTTTTTACAATAACAGGCATAAAAATGACAAATGATTTAAAATGTGAATAAAAACACACACAGACTGGTTAACTTTATACAAACATATATCCAATAATCATATGGTTCATATGATCCAGGATAAAATTTAGACCATTTTGCACTGTTTATGAGCTTTTATAGCAAGAAGACAGATCCTTAGTTACGCTTCTGTAATATTTTTTTATTTGCCAAAAGCAGTATTAGATAGGATCTTCCGGTGTATTTTGCTGTTATAAAGACTATAAATCTTATAAGCACATCTCTGTGAAAGTCATTTCAAAAATATATGGCTGAGTGATTCTCCTTTACATTCTTCATATAAACAGATATTTGTTTATATACCTATTCATGGCCCTCCATGAATGAACACAGCGGTGTGTTACATTTGATCATAGCAGTTTCCTATATTATGGATTAATCTTATAGTTCAAGTTGTTCATACATTACTCAACTAAATTAAAAGATCCAGTGAAACCACAGAACACAGCTTGGTTGCTGTGGTTAAAAATGATTTGTTTGCTGGGTGACTTATCCATATTTCAAGATTCTATTCAGCTCTAAAATACCCTTGATGAAATAGGGATGTGCCAATAGGCGAACAGACCTCAGACTACTGTTTAGAAAATTTAGTCATGTTCTTACGAATACATTTTGAAAAGCCACTTCTACCATGGTGTGAGAAATATTTAAGTGAATAGTAGCGCACTAGCAGGCAGACATGGGGCGGTACTAAATGCATATAGAAAAGCTACCTTTTACTACTTTCTTGGACTGAGATTGAATTCTAGATCTAGTCATAATAAGCAACTTCTGCTTGAAGAACTTGTACTATTGATCATAAAGCTAGCAACATTTCTGAGTGAAAATTTAGTTCAATTTAAAGGCACCTATCTGAGATTATTTCATATGAAGTTGTTTACATAATTATCAATTTAGCAGTTGCATTGTTCAAAGGTGATTTTCCTAAGGTTGACAATATAAAACTATAGGGATATTTGAAGCATTGAACATGATCTGGACTAGAGGTGGGTTTCAGCAAGTTCTGAGCAGTTCTGGAGAACCGGTAGCGGAAATTTTGAGTAGTTCGGAGAACCGGTAAATACTACCTCTGACTGGCTCCGTCCGCATCTATTCTCTGCCTCCCGAGTCCCAGCTGATTGGGAGAAAATGGGATTTTGCAGTAACTTTCCCCTGAAGTTGGGTGGGAATGGAGATTTTACAGTATCTTTCCCCTGTTATGCTCACCAAGCCATGCCATGCCCACCATGCCACAGCCACAGATCTGGTAGTAAAAATTTTTGAAACCCACCACTGATCTGGACTTGTCCATACAAACCATGTGCTAAATTTAGCAGAAACTCTTCCATGTTTGTATTTAATTGTTAAAAATCTACACCCTTTCACATTAGTGCAGCCAAGATTCTTTAGATGGCCAGTATCCAATTAAGGATGTTCATTAATATTAACAGCCTAAATAAATCTATTGCATATTGAATGCCTTTTCACTGAAGGTGAATGACTACAATTTACACACTGGTCCAGTGCACATTGACAGCCAGGAATTTTCTGACTTCCCAGTGTAGAGATGAGAAAGAAAAATTGGCTCAAAGTCACCTAGTCAGCTTTCATGTCTTAATGAAAGAGGATTAGAACCTGGGCCTCCACACTTTTAGCCAAGAATTGGGAGTTACATTAACATTGTTAAAAATAACAGTAGTACCAAAACAAAGTAAATTGTCAAAACAGTATGGATATATACTATCTGTGTGTATGTGTGTCTTCCCATACTTTTATTAACCATTTATAAAAGCCTCGTAACTATGTAACTTAATTCTTCTGAATTAAGAAGATCCCCAGAATCTACTTACAAACCACTATCTGAATAAAGAGTTGATAATAAAAAATCTCATAATAGTGAGAATTCAATAGTAATTTTCCAGTTGGGTCTTTATGATCAGAAACCATCAAAACATCCAAAATCAAAACATCCAAAATCCATGTGCTTTATTCTTTCTGAGGCATTGTTTTCCCCATAACATTTTTTCTTAAGCCAATGTCATGAAACAATTTCATCCCTTGTCTGAGATTTGTTGCCTGCCTCCAAAAACTGTTAGATTGCAGAGAAGGGGGAGATTCTAAGTTAAATAAACAATTAAATGTTGCTTAGATAAGTTGTTGATTTGTACTTATTTTTGACATATTGTCATATTATTGATGGACAATTGTTTGAAACATTGATCGGTGTTTCATTATAATTTAAATATATTTTGCTGCATTGGAAATCATCTTCACCCTTTTCAGAAAAGCACAATCTATGTTTGATAATAAACAATTAAACAAATAACTTGCCAAATATATAATCTAGAGCCACAAAACTGTTTTCCATCAAAGCAAAATTATTAAGAAATATCTCAGATGAATGTATTTTAAAGTAAGCCTAAACTTTGATCTATAATGCATGAATAAAACAGAGGTACCCAGCATTTGTTTAAGTATTACAAACACTCATACCATCACCAACCAAGCCAATTCCTGAAAGCTATATTTTAAATCTAATATTTATTAACTATGCTTTGCGTTGGAGAGTTCCAATTATTCAGTAACTATCATTTCAAATAAAGGTTGTGCATATAATACCCAAAATGTTTTAAAATTCTTCTGCTGCTCCCTACACCCCATTTTGGCTGCCAGAGGCACCACGGGTCAGTCCATTGCTATTTCCAGGCCAGCCCCATGGGTCAGATTTAAGCACCCCATGGGCTGGATTTGGCCTGTGGGCCTTGAGTTTTACACTCCTGCTATAGGAGAACATAAAGAATTTATTTAATTTTTCTATATCCTTTTTCTAGGCTGAGTCTCCTAAAATATTGTCTCCAATATTTTAAATCAAATATACTGAAATGCAAGAGAATCCCTGTTGATTATGTTAATATATGGCTAGATTCATAGTAAGCAAGAAGGCATAAGATAGATAAGATAGATAGATAGATAGATAGATAGATAGATAGATAGATAGATAGATAGATAGATAGATAGATAGATAGATAGACAGACAGACAGACAGACAGACAGACAGACAGATAGAGATATGCATGCATATATGATAGCTCAGTGGTTATAGCTCATGTTGAGCTTGCTGGCTGGAAAGTTGGCAACCCAGGTTTGAGATCCAAGTATCACACAATTAGGTGAGCTTCCATTACCTGTCCCAGCTCCTGCCTACCTAGCAGTTTGAAAACATGAAAATGTGAGTAGCTAAATAGTTCTCATTTTGGTGCACAGCAGAGGTGGGTTTCATCAGGTTCTGACCAGTTTTGGAGAACTATTTTGAGTAGTTCAAAGAACTGGTAGTAAAATTGCTGACTGGCCCGGCCCCCATCTATTCTCTGCCTCCCGAGTCCCAGCTGATCGGGTAGGAATGGAGATTTTACAGTATCCTCCCTTGTCATGCCCACCAAGCAATGCCATGCCCGCCAAGCCACACCCACAGAACTGATAGTAAAAATTTTTGAAACCCACCACTGCAAAGGGATATTTATCTATATCTATATCTATTTCTACTATCTACATCTATATAAAATAAAATAAAAACTGTTTTGGGCTGAGGGCTTACTTTGATCTTTGGATAGAATGCTGGGGTATGCAAAAAGCAAGCAGAGCCAAAGCTAAGTTTAATGTTCTTTGATTTAAATTTTTATTAAAATTGCATTAAATTAAAAATGTGATATGTATTTCATACTTATATTCCTTGCATTACAATAGAAATTCAAAGGTGGGAGCCAAAGTTTTCAGGGACTTGGATTAAATGTTGTCCTGTTTCAATTATATGCAGTCTGATGACATCACGTCTTCATAATGTTTGTTGGTATAAAACCATATTTGTATTGTTATATGCTCATGCTTTTGTCATCACTGATAATACACTGCCATCTTGTTTTCTGTTAGGCTCTTTTTATTGTCTTTAATATTTCAAAGTATTGATTTCCCCCCCCTCAGTACTCTTACTTTTGCATCCATGCATTCCAAGTATTTAATATTGTAGCCTTAATACTGATTTAAGTAAGCAGTCTGTCTTTATTTCATTTAATATTTATTTTTTCTTCTTTATGGTCCAGATTGTTCTCAACTATTTTCTCCAGTGAGACAATACAAGGGCATCAATTTTCTTTAGCTCTTTTTGATTGTCCAACATTTCATAGCACTGGATGGGATAAATAAATAGCTTTGCTGTCAGTTGACATCTTTATAATATAATATTTATCTGGGTTTATCATAATTTAACTGCACAAAATCTTGCAAAGGTTTAGAAATCAGTAACAGCTAAATTGAGCTAATATAAAGCTGAATAAAGTAAAATGCATAAAGATTTACATTTTAAACAGTCAATTGGTGACCTTGTGCTGCTTTTTGGAACAATCAAATTCTCCTACATTTTGAAATTCTATGTATCTTGGAGATATATTATTCATTTAGCAGCTATGCAGAAAAAGCATACTTCAAAATCAGGAAAGGAACCTGTTGCCCTCAGAAGTTTTAAATTATAGCTTCAACAATACTTTGTCACAGCCATGTTGGCTTGGGTTAATGAGAATTGATCCAAATATCTGGAGAGCACCAGGTATCTCATATGACATATTCTTTGGATAACAAAGTACAGTAATACCAAACTTGATACTATAATATGAAATTTTTCTACTTTCTCCTCCTCATGTACTCTAACTCATTTGCATGAGTTTTTCCAGAAATTTAAGATCTTTTGAAATGGGGTACCATGGAAGAGTATTTTCCCATTACACTGACTGTTATTTACTTTGTTACAGTACATAAAGTTAAATCTAGTTTAAGGGAGAAATTATGAAGTTTCAAAGCAATAGTATTTGTTACCTATAAACTGATAGTCATTTCTTTGTAAGATACTCATCACTGATAAAGACAAAACTTTGAATGATTCATTTATAGCCATGAACAGAAATTAAAGACTAGGTTTACTTCACCCAATAGTGTATATTTAAAATATCCATGGTAATTTAAATTATTTTATTTCAATTTTTAGAGTCCTAGTAACAATTAGACATCAAATAATTGTTATTCCATCACATGTCTTACATTCTATTTTTGAGACAAACAAAAGCAATATTTACAATCAGCTTCTCAACATATGTGAAAAATTAGTTAGCCATGGGAGGATGGGACTAAAGTTTAATTGAATATTATTAATAATAATTATTAATAATAGGGGAAAACTGTCCTATATGTGATGAACACTGGGGGAAAAAACCCTAGCTTCTTATATTTATGCTGATGGGGGTCTGAAGTTTCTGTAACCAATCAGAAAAAATATTTAGATCATAGTGGATAACTGAATAAAAATATCAACTCAGTGAGTGACAGATGTGAAAAGGGCAATTTGATGCTATCAATAATTAAAATATCATGAAAATAAAAAATTATATACATAGACCTATGGTGGCGCACTACTTAGAATGCAATATTACAGGCTAATTCTGCTAACTCCTGATTGCTAACAGTTCGGCAGTTCAATTCTCACCGGCTCAAGATTGATTCAGCTTTCCCCCCTTCCAAGGTCAATAAAATGAAAATCCAGATTGTTGGGGACAATATGCGACTCTGTAAACCATTTAGGGAGGACTGTAAAGCACTGTGAAGCAGTATATAAATCTAAGTGCTATTGCTATTGTATATCCACCTTTGAAATACTATGTTCAGTATTCTCACAGTTAGTAACAGTGATATTAAAAAGAGCCTTATGCACTTTGTGGAAGCTAAATGAATGTATTTAATTGCTTTACCCTAAATTCTAAGTGGTATCTAATTCTGACAGAATATGTGATTTTTTTCCTTAAAGTATTTAGCAAATGCATCATAGCAATGAGAGCTGCAAAATATATGGCCACGTGGGAACTCCAGGGAGGGGAGGAGTGGGGTGGGCGGGGCGGGGCCAGCCAGGAGTGGGATTTGGGGGTTTTCCGAACTGCACAGAATCTTAGCTAGAGTTCTCCCGAATCCCTGCGAACCCCCAGAAGCCCACCTCTGCTTCCACTGCATTCCCTGTCTCCTACCCTTTGAGTTAGATAGTACAAATTGAAATCTCTCTCTTCCAACACAGTTTCTTTCACTTTCAGTGCTGAATCTGGATCACATTTGGACTTTGCCTCTACAAGGGACATTTGACTTCACTGCTTCCATTCCCCATGTGTTTTTTAATGATAAAATGTTTTTATAGTTTGGGTTTTTTAATAATAGTAGTGTTTTTAATGATAAAATGATAGTATAATTTTACTGCAAAATAAAATTCAGTACATGCTCATTGGTTTACTAGAATACTGAAATTTACAATATTTTCTTTTGTACCAATTTTATTGGAGACATTTTTCATCTCCAACCTTATGCTCTGTCCAATTCTTCTTTTCTGATATCTCACTGGAAAAGGCAGTTAATATCTCAGACAACTGCCACAGCTCCAAACTAGGCATATATTCAGTTCTCTTGCTTTCTCTTACTTTTCATTCTTAGGATAAGCTTGAGCTGACTGTAATTAGGTCTCTCAGCAGATATTTCTCTTTAGGTCCAACTTTCCTTCCATTCCTGTCAAGATCTTTCCTATCTCCATACACTCACCTAACCTTCTCCAGTTAAAAATCCAACCCATCTACCATTTTTTAAACATTTTAATCCCAGTTCCACCTCAAATTTCCAACAACCTTCCCTAATTTGCCATAAAACAATCCCATTCCAGACCAGAAAAACATTAATTCACCAATGGATGACCTATGTCTCTCTTTCACACAACACACAAAGCATGGAAAAGTGCTATTAAGGTTATTACTTTTTTAAACTTAATATTACTTTGAAATTGTTGTCAGCATACCTCCAAAGTAGCAGTTGTCAGGAAGCTAAAGTAGGAGCTCTCCATCGCCTGCTTGCAAGCAGCCTAGATGCTAGAACTATCAATCCAACAGGACAGTGATGAGCTTGGTAAATCAATACATTCAGTTCAGGGTGGGTTCTACTTACCTTTACTACCGGTTCACATTGCGCCTGTGTGCACTTGCTTGTTCGCTCACATGCATGCTCTTCTGCGCATGCACCTATGATGATGTCCGGGTCAGTGGGCGGAGCCTCCTGCTGGTTTTACCACCGGTTCTTGCAAACCGATCCGAACTGGGGGCAACTCACCATTGATTCAGTTTAAAGACAGCTTCTTACTTGCCTTTTTTCAGAATTGAACATGCTAAAGCAATATCAAGATTAGTTTTATTAGTGGAAAACACACACATTATTAATGAAGGAGATTTTTTTAGCTCAGGGATAAACTGGAGGGAAGGGGTTCTTGGTACTCTCTGAGCTTAATTGTTTTCCTGCAGATGTTTCACTAACAAACCAGGTAACATCAACAGTGATCATGTTGATGATCACTGATAAAACTAATGTTTTTTTTGGTCTGGGATGGGACTGTTTTATGGAAATTAGGGAAGGTTGTTATTTAGCTTGTGTAATCAAGAACCCCACACATATTACTAGGTACCATTTATCCTGGAGGATTTTAAAAGACCTTTTTTAAACTAGCCAGATATATACAACCGGAGGTACTGTGGGATCTTTAGCTTTGAAGAATATTTTTACACCATCTCTATGGGAGAGTAGATCTGTCCTTGTAACTCAGGACACAATTAAGACTGTGATTCATGTTCAGTTGCATTGTTCCTTTTATTCAGATATTTATGACCTCCTATCTCAGGGCCCGAATTTCTTTGGAAGATTTCATGTTTTATATTTCCTTCTTATTAGCACATGTAGATTCAGCTGTTTGTGGAACTAAATTTTGTTTTGCTTGTCAAGGCTGCCAAATAATATTTTTGGGATAGGGTTAGTGATGAATTATCTTAATTTAGGCCCTGAGATTTTTCTGGGTCTTCCAACTTATTTTTTTCTTTTTTTGCCAATGTTTTGTTTGCTTTGCTGTTTTGGATTTGTTATGAAGGTTTTGAGCTGTGATTCCATAGGAAGGAACAAGACAGAACAGTGACAACCAAGATTTCTGTGTCATATAGCAAACATGCAATTTTTGGAAATTAAGATGTTCATATGTAACTGTTAATAATCCTATCTTTGAATGTCAAAACATTCCAGAGCTATTCCCGGTGAATGTTTAAAGGTGGTAACTAAAATGTAGCATAGTTCTTCTGAATATTCATTGCAATGTCTGGATTCAGCAACATTCATATGTAAATGTTAACATGTTACATGCTGGTATATAAGTCTAAGGGCTATAGCTATTGCTATATTTCATTAACCAATAAGTATCTTAGCATCCTGAGCTCTACTGAAGATTCTTATTGCTTAATTAGTTCATCTTATAATTAGAACTAGATGTGTGTCAGAATTTGAGCTTGTGATTAAGCACACACATTACTGAAATGCTGTAATAAACATTTGTTTTATTCCTGACCAACTTTAATTTTAAAATTAAGAAAAATAACTAAATATTTTTTAAAAATACAAAAGCTAATATATTGCTAGTTTTCTATGACTTATAATATGATAAGCAGTTACTTTGCATTGAATATTTTCAATCTTATTTCATTTTTTCATCTGCAAATTCCCTAAATAACTTATTCTGACAGATATTAGAGAAGGGAGGTACTTCTGCCCATTGTGAACATTCACTTCACCCACCGCATTTCAGCGCCACCCATTAATGGACCTTAAAACACAATGAGTCCCAAAATTAATTCTGTAGACATGATCGTCTCTGCAGAAATAAACTGTTCACCCTGCCCCAATCATAATCATTAAAACGAGCAATCAAATTGCTACTTTTTGAAAAATAATACAACCTAAAACTTAGTATTACTGTCAGTTTAACTTATTGGAAGAGTACCAATAGATACCCTGTTTTACCCATAATAAGACATCCCCTGATAATAAGCCCAATCGGGCTTTTGAGTGCATGGCAATAAGGCCAAGCACTTATTTCAGGGTTCAAAAAAATATAAGACAGGGTCTTATTTTCGGGGAAAACATGGTAGTAAGTGATTCAATAGAGATCAAACAAATAAAGAAAAAATACATACTGAAATACTATACAAAAGAGATATCAACATCCCAAATAACTTAAAAGATACTGTGTTTCTCAAGAACTTCTAATACTGGAAAAAATTAAATCAGCACTTGGCATTACCAAGTTTGAAGGCTGAAGAATTGATGGAATACCTTGAGAAATATAGTAAGGAATAGAAGAATCATCAGTGACAGTTCTTATTAAGCTATGTGTAGGAAATGTGAAGGTTGAGCCCAGAGGAGGGGTCCAACGCATAATCAGTCATTATTCCCTGTACTGGATCTAAGTCCAGCCCACCAGTGGTGGGTTTCAAAAATGTTTACTACCAGTTCTGTGGGTGTGGCGTGGTGGGTGTGGCATAGCTTGGTGGGCGTGGCAGGGGAAGAATACTGTAAAATCTTCATTCCCACTCTGCTCCAGGAGAAGGATACTATAAAATCTTCATCCCCTCCCCAATCCAGGGGAAGGTTACTGCAAAATCCCCATTTCCTCCCAATCGGCTGGGACTTGGGAGGCAGAGAATAGATGGGGATGGGGCCAGTCAGAATTTTCACTACTGGTTCTCTGAACTGCTCAAAACCGTTTTCCAGAACTGGTCAGAACCTGCTGAAATCCACCTCTGCAGCGCACCCTGAATGCCTTTCTTAACTCCCATTAATTTCCCTTGACTGTTAGTAGCTTTCTTGTAGGGAGATTGAGCTTGCAATAGATCATTATACTAATTTGAACTGCCTGAATCTCCTGATCTCCCCAGCACTTCACACAATGCCAGCAAATCTAGAGAACAACCAGTGAACAGACTGGAAGAAGCCAATCTACATTCTATTACCAAAACATGGGGACTTAAGAGCGTGTGTAAACTATCATCCTTATTTCACACGCTAGCAAAATAATATCTAGGATCATGCAATGCAGATTTGTATAAGTAGTGCTGTACATAGAAAAAAAATATGCCAGATGTTCAACGTAGCTTTTGAAAAGGGATGAAACATGATATATTGTTTTCTGATTTATGCTGGATAATTGATAAAGTCTAAGTATACCAAAAAGAAATCAATATGTACTTCATTGGTTATAAAAATGCCCTTTATTGTATCAAATGTATTAAATTGTGGAATGTGCTTAGAAAAATGGGAATCCTGAACATTTCTTTGTCCTCATGAAAAACCCATATATAAGTCAGGAAGCTACACTAGGGTCAGAATATAGCAAACAGACTCTCTCTTGTTGCCAAAAAAGTGCAACAAAGCTGTAAACTCTTCCCTATATGCTGGATATACTGTATATTAAGGCTAGCTAGGTGGCAAGAAGATGGGCTTCAAGAAACATCAAGAACATGTGCTATGTTCAGAAGTTCGAATCCCTAGTGTGTGTAATGGGGTGAGCTCCTGTAACTTCTCCCAACTTCTGCCAACCTAGCAGTTCGAAAACACGTAAAAATGCAAGTAGAAAAATAGGAACCACCTTTGGCGGGAAGGTAACAGTGTTCTGTGTGCCTTTGGCATTTAGTCATGCTGGCCACATGTCATGGAGATATCTTCAGACAGCGCTGGCTCTTCGGCTTTGAAACAGAGATTAGCACCCAACCTAGAGTTGGGAACTAGCACATATCTGCGAGGGGAACCTTTGCCTTTATAATAATGACACTTTTCTAACTGCCAAAAATGTAAAGGTTCTGCAAGTTCTACTAACAAAACTCAAGGAGCATACTGAAAAAAGTGAGACTAAAATTAAATATAAAGATACCAAACTAATAATAACATATACAATGATTAGCCTCAGAATTGCTCATGAAGATATTTAAGTGGTAGACAGCTTCTGCCTTTCATTAACAACAACTAACAGTAAAAAACCAACCAGCCAAGCAATCAAGAAATACAGACTGGTGCTTGGTAGAGCAGCCATGAAGGCCTCAGAAAAGATAGTCAGATACATTAATGTACCTACAAATATCGGAATAATGCAAACATGGTTATTTCTTCTGATATTCCTTGGAAATGGAATCAGATAGGAAGAGTATTAACACTTTTACACTTAGTGTGGGAGAAGACTCTCATAAAATATGAATAACAGCCAAGAAAATCTTGGATTTTCCCAGCATCCTGGACATAAACTGTTTCAACTCCTACCTTCAAAATGACACTATACAGCACTGCACACCAGAACAACTAGACACAAGAACAGTTTTTTCCCAAACGCCATCAGTCTGCTAAACAAATAACTTCCTCAACACTGTCAAACTATTCACTAAGTCTGCATTACTATTAATCTTCTCATCATTCCTATCACCCATCTCCTCCCACTTATGAATGTGTGACTGTAATCTTGTTGCTGGTGCCCTTAAGATTTAGATTGACTGTTTTTCTGTGACTATCATTAAGTGTTATACCTTATGATTCTTGATAAATATATCTTTTCTTTTATGTACTCCAAGAGTGTATGCATCAAGACAAATTCTTGTGTGTCCAATCACCCTTGGCCAATAAAGACTTCTCTTCTCTTCTCTTCTCTTCTCTTCTCTTCTCTTCTCTTCTCTTCTCTTCTCTTCTCTTCTCTTCTCTTCTCTTCTCTTCTCTTCTCTTCTCTTCTCTTCCATAAAACAAATAAAAGGATCATTGAACAAATCAACACAGAATTCTCATTCAAGACACAAATGATCAGACTTACATTACTCTACATTAGTCTACTTGATGGAAAAAGGCTCTAATGCTGGGAAAGGCAGGAGATTGTAGAAGAGGACAACCAATGAAAACTTATATGACTCAGTTAAAGCAAAGATGACTGCACCATTGAAAGACCTGCAATATCAGGTTATATTGTAATAGAGAAAATCAGTGTCTGCTAAGGATTGATGCCAACTTGATGGCAATTCAAGTCTGAATAAGTGATTATGTTTTTCTATTTTCTCTGAAATGAAAGCCTATAACTGCCTTTGTTCTGTTTCTATTCCTCAAATCTCCCACTTACACACCCCTTGATTTTGCTACTGTGAACATTCCCACCTCTACTTCCACATATCTGGTCTTTATAGAAACTCAACTTCCCTAATTTTCTATTTTTATAGGCAGAATTATTAGCATTTGTTTTAATATGAAATATTGTTTCTCCTTTCCTGTGTGCATGTGTGTAAAATAAAGCTTTAAATTTGGAAACTTGGTTCAGCTATTTACTCCTCAGTATTTGTGTATCTGGATATTAGTGTGAGATAATTATTTTCTATAATATATGTTTGATTGATAGCTTACAATTATCGTTGTCAGGAAAATGTCAAAATAGCTTTTTACAAATTAGAGAAACAGTAATACATAAATAAGGGACAAGCACATGACATTTCTGTATAAAAGCTTCTCATTCTGACATAAAATATAAAACACTCAGCAATAGTTCTACCATGATCCCAAAGTTAATATATATCTTACATACATTAAACTTTCAGGAGATTGTCCAGAATTCAAAATTACAGTGCCACGAGGGTACTGATATGAGTAATGTCTTCATTCTGTTTCAATTTCAATCCAAGGAAAGTATTTTACTTCTAAATAATTGATTTATTTGATTTATTTATTTTATTGGTTCGATTTTATGCCGCCCTTCTCTGGAGACTCAGGGCGGCTTACAATGCGTTAAGAATAGCCTTCATACTTTTGTATATACCTGCTTAGTAGGGCTTTTGCCCCCCCCCCCAAGTGGTATTCTTTTTTTTATACAAAGTCAGCTTATTGCCCCCACAATCCAGGTCCTCATTTTACCTACGTCGGAAGGATGGAAGGCTGAGTCAACCTTGAGCCTGGTGAGATTTGAACTTGCAGTAATTGCAGGCAGCTAGCAGCTAAGTGCTATTTAACAGCGCTTTAGCCTTCTGCTCCACCAGGCTCCTACTAAGTGTTTGATGTTGATAATGAAATAGATGAGAACAATTAATGCTCTTGATTAGTTGACACATCAAACAAAACGGATCTTTAGTTAGTCGGGGTCAAAATGTTCTTACAGTTAAAAGTTCACAATTTGTGTATGTTCCTGGATTCATTTCAGAACTTGGGTGGTGATTATCTGGCAACGTCAAAAGCATTTACAGAGCTAAGATGGTGACTATTCCTGAAAATGTCAGATCTGGACACTATGATTCATGTCTTACTTAATCTCTTTCAGAATGCTGTGGCATGCTATATGTGAACAGTATTTCAACTACACTATAACAATTATAGGAAGCATATGAATCTCTGAGCACAATAATGCACTTCTTTTTGGAACTTTTCTGCATAAAAAAATAAAATGCTGATTCAGATTTACAGATTGCTTGGATCTTTTCTGGATAGATTTGACAATCTTTGAAACAACTACTATTCTGTATTTTATATAATATATAGTCTGGTAGGGTTTAATAGGATCTAATAGGGTCTAATAAATAAATTATTATCATTATTACTGTGGTTTGTCGTGCAATCAGTCAGATGTTTAGACTGGGTTTGGTAGTTTTATCCAGCTATAAAGTCCTTCCAAAGGACTTGGGATAAGAAGATGGTTGCACAATTGTTGCTACTTTGCCATGCTGTTGTTTGTAGTCAGTCTGTACAATCTTCTTGCAGCAGAAGACAATGTGCTCCACTGTTTCTTTAACTTCTTTTCAGAAGCAGCACTTGCTATGCCTTGCTGTCTTCTGAATGATTTCTATTATTTCTAGGCATTAAATTATCCAATCATATAGTAGGAAATCAAGTAAACTTTAAATGCTTTTTGGTTCAGTTCTTGTAAAGCTAAAGATGCATACAACATTGAACAAAACAGTGAAACAATACAGTGAAACAATTCATCCCTTCATTAAAGCAATAAAAAATAGTACATCTCTCCTAGCATAAAGTAAGCCAAGATTTCTGGTAAAAATGTTGATCTGATGCTAAAAAGGAAGGTAAATCAAGGCCAACTTCATTTCCACAGAAAGAACTTTCCTCAACTGGAATTCCATGACATTTTTCAAGAGGGAAACCAACAATTTAATAAAAAGGATGCACAATTAAAACAGTGAATTGTTTAGAACTAAGAATAGACTGAATGGTACTAGAGCATTTCTACTTTGTTACATAATGCCATGGGACAAAGCTATTATGGAATGGAAGAGTTATATGCGTATTATCAAGATTAAGGGACCAAATTTTGCCAACATATAAAATAAAGCTTTGAACTAAAAGAAATTGGGAAGCTGAAGAGATCTTTTAATTAATAGTCATAAATGTTAAAGCATATTACATTCAATAATTTATTTATTTAGTTTTTAATTTTTTTTTTTTTGCTGGGCTTATATGTCATCCAGTTATTACTACTTGGAGAAAATATGATAAAATAGTTCATATCCTTTCATAAAATGCAGCAGTGTTCAATTTTTTTGGTGGCCAAGATCTGTACTACTTTTTTTTAAAAAATGAAGACAATAGGTGGAGTGGCTGAAGATAAAGTGGATATTGTCTTATTACCTATTTGTAGAACTGGTTTCATTGTCCCCTTTGTACTTTTACTCGCCTTTTCTGTGATTATTTTTTTTTTTTGATAGCTTAAATTACCCCTCATGGGTTTATTACTTCAAAACAGGGGTGTCACATGATATATTGTGACTTTTCCCCCTTTGCTAAACTGGGCATCGGCATGGCTAGTGTGTGATGCATCTGGCCGGCGGGCCACAAGTTTGACAGCCCTGCTTCAAAAGGTAAGGAAATGAAACCTTCAGAGATAGAAGAATTTCCAGGGCTTTCAAGAGGAAACCTGGGAAGCACTGGCTGGAGAATTCTGGAAGTTGAAGTCCACAAGTCTTAAAGCTGCCAAGTTTGAAGACTTCTGCTCTAGAAGCCATAACGTTTCCACTACTGATCAAGCCCAACTTCTGAAGGAGCCACATGACACTATGATGGCTGGCCATTTCCAAAATAAATGACATATCTGAGATTGAAAATAGTAAGGTAAACAGAATAGGGCTAAACATGTTTTCTAGTTTACTTAATTTTAATTGAACTCAATAGACTACATGTTTTTATACAGCTTTAATTGTGTCATAAAGCTGCAAGAGTGTTAATTATTTTACAGAGTGTTCTTCAACAGGAATCCTACATTGTGGAACTTTAAGTCTTATCCCCAACCAGGATAAAGGGAGTAGAAACACAGCTCTAGAATTCATCTGGCTGCTTTCATCTGAATGATCTTTGTATTGGCTGGTGTACTGCATGGGGGAGAGGGGAGCAATTGATTTTATTTAAACTTTCATTTCAGTAATTTCAAAATGGCTCTGATCCACATATTTCCTGGCTTACATAAATTTTCACATTTCTAGAATTAGTCATCGTGCATCAGTTTCTCAGAAAACCCATGAAACTGAACATTCTAATGAGGTTTGTAAAAGTAAGAGAAAACACAGGCATGCAAAGCATTTATTTTGGTAGCAAATCCTTATATCAAAATCTCAACGAATACATTTGATTTTTAAACAATAATTTTGATAGCTAGTAAATAACATTTTGAAAATAAATTAGACTGCTTGCAAATACAAGATAGAGATGGGATTGCCTGGCTTGACCATAGAAGAAATGAAAAGGATTTCAGGATCTTATACAATCACAGGTTGAACTGAGAGTCAGGTGCAAAAAATAATCTATAATATCACTTATAGTTTTAGACATATTATTGAATGGGCTAATTGATCACATACCATCATATCAGAGAAAATTCTTGATAACCACATAGATAAACATGATTTGTCCTCATGTGTCCTTCAGGTCTTCCAATGGGGCTAAACCTGGGGTGAAATCGAGCAGGTTCTGACAGATTCTGAAGAACCAGTAGCGGAAATTTTTGTTAGTTCAGTTTCGTAGTGTGTAGCTCACCACTGGGCTAAACCATTGCTCACCTATATTTGGGTCTACCCACCTCACTGCTAGTCATTTTTTTTTCTTTCTTTCTACCTTTCCTAGCATTATAGAGAGAGCTGGGTCTTTACATAATGTGTCTGAAATATGATAAATTGACGTTGATCATTTGTACTTTGAGTGAGAACTGTATTCCATGATCCATTTATTAATTTTCTTAGCTACCCATGAAACTCCCAGGGGTCTTCTCCAACACCATATTTTATGCCTGTAGAGTATTATAAAACATTTTAATACCAACATTGTTGGTATCCATAAGAATGATCAAAGCTCCATCTGTTATTTAAGTGTGTAATTGTGTAAATTGGCATAACTTTGATTACATAGTTGCAGCTACCATCTTGAATTCTGGTAAAGTCCAAAAGCATCAATAATCTTTCTATTTTGCTTTTGAAGATTCAAACTGTTTCCTAATATGATTTGATTGCTTATTTGTACCAGGGGTGCAATTACTATTGGTTCTCTGGGTGTGGCTTATTTTGTGGGCGTGGCTTGATGGTCATGTGACAATTCTTTAGGATTTAGCAGAGGTACTGATCTACCAGGCTTTTAACTGTTTGCAGAGCTGTACCTGTCTACTCATTGGTTTTTGGAGGCACCGGTCTACCACCACACTGCCTTTTAACACAGATCAACTGTAGGGCAGTCCTTTGAAGCTCCGTGGCAAGAGTTTAAACAGATTTTTTTCCTTCTAGCCAATCAGCTGGGACTCAGGCGGCAGCAATAGATTGGGGGTGGGACCAAATAAAAGGTAAGAATAACGCGGGGGCGGGGCGGGGGCAGAACTGGTTCAGTAACATCATATCGTAACTGCTACTAGCTCAGGAGAACCGGACCAAACCGAGGAACCCACCATTGATTTGTACCCTATGACTATCACTAACTGTTGTACCTTATGATTCTTGATGAACATATTTTTTCTTTTATGTACACTGAGAGCGTATGCATCAAAGACAAATTCCTTCTCTGTCCAATCACACTTGACCAATAAAAAATTCTATTCTATTCTATTCTAAATTTGGCTTCCATAGAGTGTCACAGGGAAAACTTCTCTGCACAATTCTGCCTTTTGGATATCTAGATATCTTTCCCAACATCTTCATTGCTACCTTACGAGTGTTATCTTTTATATAGTATATTTTTTGACTATTGGTTCCTTTATGGTTGATAGTTGATTCTAAAAGGTCAATAATTATCACTTCATTAGCTTTATTTTCAAGGGTTAAAATACGGTAATGAAATTTTGTCCATGAAAATCACATATACAATGACAAGTTGATAATAGAAAACTCTGGTGGATATGATAAAAAAGTAAAGGTTCCCTTCACACATATGTGATAGCTGTTCCCAACTCTAGGGGGTGGTGCTCATCAACATTTCAAAGCTGAAGAGCCTGCGCTGTCCGAAGATGACTTCATGGTCATGTGGCCGGCATGACTAAATACCAAAGGCATACAGAACACTGTTCCCTTCCCACCAAAGGTGGTTCCTATTTTTTCTACTTGCATTTTTTACATGCACTAGGTTTTACGTGCACTAGGTCAAACTGCTAGGTTGGCAGAAGCTGGGGCAAGTAACAGGAGCTCACCCCATTACATGACACTAGGGATTCGAACCACTGAACTGCCAACCTTTTGATCGACAAGTTCAGCGTCTTAGCCACTGAGCCACTGTGTACTCTCTAAAAAATAGTACTCTCTAAAAAACTGAAGGGCTGCCATGTAGCAATGCTGGAACAACCTCAGGTTTTTTTTCATAAAATGAAATAAAATGATTAAAACAATTTTCATTATTGGGCATATAATGGGAATATACTGTACAGATAGTTCTCAATTTATGACCACAATTGAGTTCCAAATTTCTGTAGTTAATTGAGACATTTGTTAAGTGAGTTTTGCCTCATTTTACAATGGGGCACAGTTGCTAAGTAAATCACTGCAGTTTTTTGTTAGTAACATGGTTGTGAAGTCAATCTGCCTTCCTCATTGACTTTGCTTGTCAGAAGATTGTAAAAGGTGATCAAATAACTTGGGACACAGCAACGGCCATAAGTATTAACCAGTTGCATGCATCTGAATTTTGATCACATGATCATGGGGATACTACAAAGGTTGTAAAACGGTCATAGGTCACTTTTTAAATACCGTTGTAACTTTGAATGGTCACTAAATGAATTGTTGTAAGTCAAGTACTACTTGTAATTTAGAAAGACCATTTTGAATTAACTTTTAAAAAATTGTATTACAAAGTGTATATATTAAAGAAAAGTTAATGATATTAATTTTATAATTGGAAGTTTTTCATAATAGGAAGTTTTACACTTTTACATTAGGAAAAAATGAATACAAAAACAAATTCTTTTCCCATTATTTTTAATTTATAGCAGGAACCAAATCAGTGATAGGTTCCTCCTGGTTCAGCCTCGTTCTCCCGAGCTGGTAGCAGTGACGATATGACATCACCGAACCAGTTCTGCCCCACCCCACACCCCCAGCTCCAGCCCCCGCGCCTCACCTCCCACCCCGCATTATTCTTACTTTTTATTTGGCCCCACCTCCAATCTATTTCTGCCTCTTGAGTCCCAGCTGATGACTAGAGGGAAAAAACTGTTTAAACTCTTGCTGCCGGGCTTCAAAGGGCCACCCTACAGCTGATCAGTGTTAAAAGAAAACAAATGAGTGGACAGGTGCCTGCAAAAATACATGAGTATATCAGGGCTGCAAAAATAATGGGTCGACTGGTGCCTGCAAAAATACATGAGTAGATCAGTGCCTACAAAAATAAATGGGTAGACCAGTGCCTGGAAAAAATAAATGGATAGATCAGTACAGCTCTGCAAGCAGTTAAAAGCCTGGTAGACCAGGACCTCTGCTAAATCCTAAAGAATTGTCACATGACCATCAAGCCATGTCCACAAAATAAGCCACGCCCATAGAACCGGTAGTAAAAAAATTTAGAATCCACCCCTGAAGCAAATATATGATGGATGGCTAACGCCTGAATACATTTTTAGTGATAGAATAGAATAGAATTTTTTATTGGCCAAGTGTGATTGGACACACAAGGAATTTGTCTTTGGTGCATATGCTCTCAGTGTACATAAAAGAAAAGATATGTTACACCATAAGGTGTAACACTTAATGATAGTCATAGGGTACAAATAAGCAATCAAATCATATTAGGAAACAGTCAATATAAATTGTAAGGATACAAGCAACAAAGTTACAGTCATACACTCATAAGTGGGATGAGATGGGTGATAGGAATGATGAGAAGATTAAAATAGTGCAGACTTAGTAATTAATTTGACAGTGTTGTGGGAATTATTTGTTTAGCAGAATAATGGTGTTTGGGAAAAAACTGTTCTTGTCTCCAGTTGTTCTGGTGTGCACTGCTCTATAGCGTCGTTTTGAGGGTAGAAGTTTGAAACAGTTTATGTCCAGGATACGAGGGGTCTGTAAATATTTTTGACTTGTGCAGTATACAGGTCCCCAATGGAAAGCAGGTTGGTAGTAATTGTTTTTTCTGCAGTTCTAATTATCCTCGGAAGTCTGTCTGTGTCTTGTTGGGTTGCAGAACCAAACCAGACAGTTATAGAAGTGCAGATGACAGACAGTAATTCCTCTGTAGAAGATGAGATGAGACATGGGCTAATCCATACTTCTTTATAACCCGAAAGCAAACAAAAGACTAGAGAATACAGGTAGTCTTCAACTTGCAACAATTCATTTAGTGACCATAAAAGGTTACACTTTTGCAACACTTTGATAAGCAAAATCAATAGGGAGGCCAGATTTGCTTAACAACCATGTTACTAATTTATCAACTGCAGTGATTCACTTAACAACTGTGGCAAGAAAAGTTGTAAAATGGGGGCAAAACTCACTTAACAGAAATGTTGGGTTCAATTGTTGTCTTAAGTCAAGGACTACCTGTAGAGACTTGTTCTCTTTAAGGTAAATTTTAGTAGAACATTCAGAGATTATATAACATAATGGTGAAAGCAAATGGGACTACTTCCTTGGATAGAAGATAAACTGGAGAACTTGATGTAGAATTGAGAGACATTAAGCATGTCTGCTTGGAATACTATAGTTCTTGATTTCTTTAATAGACTATGTATAAACTAAAGCCTGTTCCATATTTGTCTGATTTCATGCATCTGATACCATGCACCTGTCACTCTGTTAAGTGGGGATTGTTCTCAGGGTCTGAAGGATTATGTACAACTTCATACTTTGCATGCAAGTTGAATTTTTAAAAAATCTTATTGAATGGACTTCCTAGTCTGTGCCTATAGATTTGTATACTTAAAGAATGACATCACATGGATTTTTTTTTCTAGTGCTGCATAATGGATGAGCTTAGAAAATATACCTAGAGAAGTAGCAAATGAGGACCACATATGCTTGAGGGCTATTGGGACATTTCAGCTATTGGGCTATTGGTTTTGTCAACTATATTCTGGCCATGCAAAGCCAAAATACATGTGCTTATAACATGTAATGCAAATACTTCTTTGAGAGGGACATTTATAAACACACACACACAAAATCTCTGCTGGTGTCTAGAGCCCTTGTTTGTTCTTCTTCTGTGTGATGGGTTAATAGATATTTATTGTTTTCTTTAAAGAAGCACAAAGAAATGCAGCTGCCTTCCGACCACCATACCTTGCCACACCCCTCCGAACAATCTGCAATGGACTTCCCTCCCTCTCCCCTTTTTCCTAGCAAGCTCTGAACAGTGGGAAAGTCGCTGGGTAATTGGGTCCAGATTGGATATGTTTAAACATTCATGAGGCTGGCAAAGGACTGAAAGGGGTGGTTGCCTTGATAGTGGGGGTGGGAGGTGGGGGTGGGGAGAAGGGGTAGTCACTGAGAGCTGCCAGCGAACAATTCTGGGAAAGGGAAAGAGAGCGAGCGAGCGAGGGAGAGAGAGAGCAGGCGCAGGCATGAGCATGTGTGATGAGCAATAGCGGCGAACCTTAAAGATACTGCTAACTGCCCCGGTGTCTGCTTGTGTGTTTGAGTGTGTCTGTGTGTGTCTGTCTGTGTTTGAGTGTGCGTCCGTGAGTGTGTATGTGTGTGTGTGTGTAAGAAGGAAGGAGGGGAGAGAGAAAGAGAGAGAGAGAGGGGAGGGAGTGGAGAGGGTGGGGGAGAGATAAGAGAGAGTGAAAGAGAGAGGAGGAAAAAGGAGAGGAGGAAGGAACCACAAGGAAGAAGGGGACAATACAATCATGCTGTGCTGTATGAGAAGAACAAAACAGGTAGAGCTGGAGATTTTTTAAATATATATATATATATATATATATCTGTTGGGGAATTCCTAGGCTGTTGACTAAAATGTTTCTGTATGTGTTGAATGTCTGTGTCTGTGTGTATACACAGCCAGACAGACACACAGACACTTGGAGGGAGAGGCAACTGCTTCTAAGAGGCTCTTTCCTTTTGCAATTCTTTAAGCATCTTTGCACCGAAGGTTCAGATCACACACCCCTTCCAATGAATGCAATGGGTGTGTGTGTGTGTGTGTGTGTGTGTACGTGTGTATATTTTGCCTGTGAAGTCAGAAGGTGGATGGTGGGGAGGCTGTGTAATGATCAGAATTGGGGAGAAAGAAGGGGGAAACCCCCCTCCCCCTGAAACCAGCACCTGAGAGAGGGGGAAGTGGGGGAAGAAGATGGGATTTCTTAGAATGGTCTGTCTTCGGAAGATGTGGATTGCAAGGAGGAGAGAGTTGATTTTGGCTTGAACTGAAGAAAGGAGGGTAGTAATTCCTATTTGGTCCATTCTTCTGAAGATATGATATAAATCTTTCCCAAGATATATAAGAAAGATTTTATATGTTAGTGTTCGTTCTGGTAGATACTAAAAGGCATGCTGTATAGAGCTTTTGAATCATGGGTGTTTCCCCATCTTCCATTGTACGATAATGTAAATGAGAAGAGAGTTGCCATTTGTTATCTTTTATATTTTCTTTTTCTCCTAAACATGATAGCATTTTTCTAAGCTGAAAATAAACTGCTAAGAGAAATTTGATGTAGGATAGAGAAATGGCTAAGAAGAAGAATTCCCTCTTCTTCACAAATGTTTATACCAGAAGCACTTGAACAACTGTGCACAATCTGGTAAAGAGATAGAGGACCACGCCTCTGTTAGGTCTTAGCTCTGATGGGATAGGAAAGATGAATGGAATTAACTTGGTAGAAACCTAATTTCTATGATATTGTTGTAATTTATTTTAATGGCAGGAGAAATGGATTGTGAAGAAACTGGGAAGGCATCTTACACCTGGCCATTAAACAAGGATGAGCCAAAATAAAAAATGAGCATAAATACCCTCAGTCCTTCTGTTCTTCTGTAAGAATACTTATTATGCCAAACTCTTTCTCCTTAGAATCATCAATGTACTAAAAATCCTGCTTTAGGAGGAATAGTATTCATGTATGTCATTCCACATGGATTTATTGAAATCATGAAGGATTTTTGGCCTTTTCATATCTGTATCTGTAAAAAGGTTTTAGTATATGCTTCTTAAACAGAAATGCACTTTTTCCAGTGAACGAAAATTTACTCATTCAGAAACTGATATTGCCTAATGCAGTATTCTAACAATAAAGAAAAATTATATGATCCTATAAAAACCTTGGTTGAAATAATTACTGCAGATATATTTGATTCAAATATGTAAATATATTTTCGAAGCAGTATATTGTTGGAAAGGTAGTCTGGTAAACCATTAGGGTGGGGCTGGTGAGAGGAACTTCCCTTGCAATGGTGTTATTATGCTCCATACATGTTTGGGACTTCTGTTGGTATTGCACTTAGTAAAACCTGAAATAATATGGAAATGAGACATGGATTAGCCAGAAGATCATGGGGCGAAAAAAAGGGAGGAGGAGGTAGGAGGCAGACAGAAAGACAAATTAAATGCAGTGAATGGTGATGCTTAGTAACTGTTTGAATAAGGTAGAATCCTTTCGAGATTTGGGAATGTTAGGCTTTAAAGCTGTGTCAATCATCTTTTCAAAACTGAACTACAAAAGATATGGGAAAAATCCATTTCTTGCCTTAGAAATCCTATTTTTTCATGCTTTTTTTATGGATATATAAATCTGTGGCAAAGAAGCTGCTAAATCTCAAAAATACAAGCACAACCACAATCAAAAGGCAAACATCCTCATGCATCCTTTACATGACACATTTTCATAAATGCAAGAAGTCAGAAATTGTATAGTTCTAAACCTACTTATCAATATATAAATCAATGTATTTTTGGCAGACACAAAGAGACACACCCAGTCATGTATATTCTGATTCACATATTTATAACTACATGTAGAAGTGCAACTTCAACTTTGACACACCCACGTACACTCTTATCCTTTGAGCCATACTGCATTTTGCATACACATAAGCCAATTACACTTATTTAAAAAAAAACTGCACAAAAAGTTTTAAATTGCATAAAATTCCGATCTGAAAAAGAGCAGACCCTTACCCCTATTTGACCCTTGTCTCCCTTTTCTTTACAGCCATTCAGAAAAGGAAAGCTAAATAACAGCGATGCCATCAAATTACTATGATAGGAAGTGGGTGTTTCTAAATCATAGGGAGGTCTTCTTGCTACCTAGGGAATCCCTCCCTGGATTTGTGTGCAAAATGCAAGTAACAGAAATTGTATCTTAATTATATAGGGTGCCTGTCTACATTGGTCTATACCCATATGTTTGTCAGATACATTGAATCCTATAAAGATATATTTAAGATGTAAATAATATTAATTCTGTAATACTATTGAGCTTTATCATACATTTCATCTGTCCTAACCAATGTCTGTAGGTTGTAGTGAAATGATGAAACCTGCTGATCTTACAATGGCACTTGCCTGATTTTTAACATATCCCTTATGGCTTTCAAAACACATTCTTACAATGTTGATAGGTACTGCAGATGGCAAATAGGAATGTGGAGTTGGACAATTGTAATCATGCATTCCTGAAGCTGATATTACATTCTGGGTCTGGAGAGACGAATTGACTAGACATGCTTCTCCATGAAACAGTATCTCCTGTACGTGTGTATGTATACAGGAGGTAAGTAGGTGGATGCTCAATAGTGAACAGAATGAGGGATTAAAATGGAATATCAGTGTTTCTCACTTGTAGTTGAAATTATTCTTATTTTGCTTAATATATTCCTGGTTTCAACACATTAATGCTTACGAGCTTGAACTATGCCACACCCATGAAACTGAAAGAAGGGGAGGGTTAGAAGAAAGAGGTAGGAGAAAGCCTGCATTTCTTTCCTTTTCCACATGAGCAGCAAGGATAAACAGGACTCATTTGTCTGTCTGTCTTCTTGTTGATCTATCTATCTAACTATCTATCCATCCATCCATCCATCCATCATCATGATTCTCATCATATGCCATGTAATGTAACTGGAAAGGAAACTAGAGGATTGTTGCTATAATCACAGCCAGATAGTGCACTGCCTATTAACACTAGAAATGCCAGAAATGGTGTGTGCGTGTGTGTGTGTGTGTGTGTGTGTGGGTGAGACAGGAGAATTGGAAGAAAAAAGCAGAGTCAGCTCTGAGAGGAGGTTATATTATATCAGTCTATATTAACTCTGAGAGGAGGTTATATTATACTAGCCTATTACAAATCCCATTTGAAAACAACTGAATTCTGCCTCCTGCTACAAAGATTGCAAACTCATGGGGGTATTGCTTTTATACCATCAAATGCTGAAGCGAGTGGAGGGAATGAAGAGGTGAAATAGTTTTCTCCTTAGGGGTAGAGTGGGTTGAAAAGAGGAAGCAGACACCTGATTATTACAGCAAGTGTGTTATAGTAATAACTCAGTAGAACCCAGCCAATTTCATTCACCCTAAATTGAAATCAAACTCAGGTAGTGATGCTAGGTAACTTTTCATAACTTCTTAATTTCAGCCTGTGAGTTTTTCATGGTTTTATGATTTGGTTGATTATATGTTCCTTTTCCCCCCTAATGTCTTTAAAGACTTCTAATAAATCAAATGGAAACACTAACTCTTGATCCTCCCTTTCTCTCTCTCTCCCTCTGAAATTTTCTGAACTCCTTGGTTATTATAGAAATTGATTTTTCATAAATCACTTACTGTAAGCCATCTCTCACTGCATGTATGTACACCCCAGGGGCTTTATTGAATGTAGTTCTTCCATAATATAAAAAGCAACAAAGATGATTAGTGGAATATGTTATTATTTCTTGCAAGCACAACTTTTCTATCAGTATTCATTCTATAATAGCCCTCATCAGAGGTTTAGGGTTTCTTATAAAATATTTGAAATAATCTGTAGGCATATGTGTGGGGGGAGGGCATACATGCAATATATTATGTTCTAAACTCAACAAATATTTGTGCATGCAGAAGAAAGTAATTCTTCAGATGAAGATACATATATTGGTTACTGTTGGTCTTTGAGAAAATTCCCCAAATCATTTATTTATAATAAAATAAAAGCATGTATCAAACCCATATAGAAAATATTGCTTAACCAGCACCTGTCCTTCTGTGCAAGGATGAGATGATGTGATTTTCCTAAAGGCAGCATTCTCAGATTATGAATTGAGTATGCATTACTTTGGCTGCAGATATACTACATCCTTTTCAAAACAGTTCTGTAGTATGAGAGTACATATCATCTTGTTTTGCTGTGATTAGTGTATGAAACATTCCTTGCTGCAGGGAACAGGAGTATGCTGTTCATAAACTGACAAGACAGGTTTTGTGTCTCATACGGATGCTCTGCCTGCATGTTGATGTGGTGGATGGCTGCAAGCTCTGCATCTCCTGTTCAGGAAATTCAATGCATATAGAAATAACTGTTTGCATAAATAGAAGCTGCAGGTTCTACACTGCAAGCCTGGCTAATCTCTTCCTGTTGTTAAAACCAAATACGTTTTGGCCAATAATTTGGAGGCATGCGTCCAAATTGCAAGACATTGCAAGTCTTTGTAAAAAAAAAAAAAAAAAACCACCACCAACAAACCCACATCAATTAGGATTTTTTTTTTCATTTGTATGATTTTCCTGTTCTTCCTGAGGAGTCATTTATATCATCTGAGAGTTTGGAGCATCCTACTTTGAATGGATTAAAGAAAAATCAACAGGATGTTCAGTTTTTCAAAGCAAGATATTGCATTGCCCATCAGCTGCCTTCTGCTTCATCTTGAAGATGGCTGTTTTCAGGAATATACAAAACAAATAAATTTTCATCATCATTAGCAGTGACAGTGAATAAATATGGTAGGGTCATTGATCAACATTTTAGAATGAAAAAATACACCAGTCCTTTGGGGCTTATGAAATTATGCATGTCATGTGATTTCAGTATTATGGGTGGGACAGAGAATTATCAAGGACTGCTATCATACTGGGTTTGGCAGTGTATGAGAAAGCATAACATTCAGTTTATGTGAGCAGCATTTTTATTTCTTAAGTGTGCAGCAAAAGGCTCAGGTCCTGTATTCAAAATGTTTAATAACTAAAGCCAACTATTTTGGCTTACAAAGAGAAAATCTCATGACTATTTTTTCCTATTTCTGGCAGAGCAAATGTTTATCAATACATATTAATATGTATTGATAACTAAATACCTAATGAACAAACTGATTCTTAAGGCAACTATTTTACTCACCTAATGGGGGACTATCTTGATATGATATATGGCACTAGTGTTGCAAGTGCCATATATGCAATCTACTATATGCAATCTGCTGGGTAGCTCATAAAAGGTAGCTGTTGCATATCTTAACTACTTTATAGTACTGTATATAGTACAAGTATGTTACTCATTGTATTGAAGAAGTATAGAGTTTTTCAAAATATTTTAAATGTACTTTTTAAAACTTCATCATGTTTCTGTACAAATTTAAGTGTTTTTCTTGTTTAAAAAATGAAGAAGAAAAAACAACCCACGTGTGTTCTTTGAATATATGTGCCACTATGGCTTTAATGCAAAATAATCAAAGGTCTGAGCTGTTAGCCTTGCTGATGTGAGTAAGGGGCTTCCACACCAGTTAGCCATGCATTATAAGCACTATATGAGAAAATGTTTCTATGCAGCAGTCCATACAGTACTCTTGCACATGAAGAGGGAGTGAAGAAAACAAATATAAAAGCTAAAAAGGCTCCCCAACACCAGGCACATTTGAATGGCCTGGACAGATCAACATCATGGAGAAAATAATCCAAGCCATGGAGGTTAGTACATGGGAGCCATAAGAAGTATAGATGCATAAAGCTAAAGGTTCTCTTTGCACTTATGTGCTAGTCATTCCTGACTCTAGGGGGCGGTACTCATCTCCATTTCAAAGCCAAAGAGCCAGTGCTTTCTGAAGACATCTCTGTGGTCATGTGGCCAGCATGACTAAACACCAAAGGTGCACAGAACACTGTTACCTTCCCACCAAAGTGGTCCCTATTTTTCTACTTGCATTTTTTACATGCTTTCGAACTGCTAGGTTGGCAGAAGCTGGGATAAGTTAGAGGAGCTCACCCCATTATGCGGCACTAGGGATTCAAACCCCTGAACTGCAGACCTTTCGATCAACAAGTTCAGCATCTTAGCCACTGAGCCACTGCATCCTTATATAGATGCATATGTAAGTCAAAATTTGAACTGATCGTAAGATATAAAATGGACATTTTTTTGTTCAGCTGAGTTCAAAGAAGAGTTCTTTGAAAATAATTTGTCAACCTCCTCTCTCTTCCTCCTTCCCTCCCTCCCTCCCTCTCCTTCTCTCATTGCAAATGGAAAATAAGATTCCTTTGGATCTTTTTCTTCTTACTCTTTCCTCAGAAAAAGATTTCTCTAATTAATTTTGGACTAAAGGAAAAAATCCACAAATTCCTAAAGTAATTGGGAAATTGTAATGTAAAATAATGAATTGATTACTACTTTACTAAAGTATCTTCCTTGGGTTGTCCCTCCTATATTCTGCATATTTTTGAAGTGTGTGGGATCTTTCCTGAAGTGTATTCACAGGGGTGATGATCTTCATATGAATGATGCAACTGGGGATAATTTGGGTAGATCCTCCCTTCTGCTTTAATACCTGGTAGATGGGAGGCGTCCATGTGCTTGCATCATCCACAGATAATTCTCAGCCACACAGAAGTGCATCCCCTTTTAATTACTGGGATAAGTGAAGGGTTCAAAATGCCTAACTGACTTTCAGAGTTCCTTGCAAGTCAGAGATGCAGCCATGGATTTTGTGAAGATATTCAGTAAATGCTTGTTGTTCCTGAATGACATCTATTGAATATATTAATGAACTCCCCATTTGTGTACTCTATTTTTATGTTAGTAAAGAGAGATTTTCAATCTACAGCCAGCACATGAAAATAGCAAAATCCTTATTCCTGCACTACATTCACCTGTTGAATTTGCACTGAGTTTATTTTTTTGTTCATGTAATTATTTCTTTCTGTGATTGTGAAATGGATGCTCCAATGGAAGTCTGAGTTATAAATGTACTTAACGTTGCATAACGATTCACAGTTCTCAGATGCTGGTTCACAGTACTCTTCACTGAGATCTTTTATGAAAGAAAAAAAGCCCACAAAATGTTTTTTCTTCAATTTATACAAAACATTAGTTACCAGATGTAATTCAAGTCAATCAAGACACATTCTTGCTTGATGCAGTGAAAATGAAGGAGCAAAAGCTAAAGAGTGTGTGTTTGTGTGTGTGTGGGTGGGTGGCTGGGTGTTTGGTGTGTGTGGGTGAATATGTTAAAAAAAGAGAAAAAGCAGAGGCGAGCTTGTGAAAAAGAGCTGGGCCTTCCAGTTAATACATGCCTGACTCATTCAGGTCAGAGAATAAATAAAACATACTTACCAAAGTTTGTTTTTCTTAGAAAATAATTGTTCTTTATATTAAACTGTGTTAATTTATTGCATCAGCAGCAAAGACAACAAAAATTCCCCTGGCATAAAAGATTAACAGATGTACTGTGGCATCATCTTGTCTTTAATATTTGTATATGATTGATTAATTGATTGGTTCTTCTTTCATCTTGGATAAAGACTATCAGGTGTATTCGAACCTGAAAAGTAGTGTTTGTGATTTGAAGAATATTGTCCATGAGAACTGAGAATCAGCTCTGTTCTGATTTGTTTTTGCAATTATATGGACTCTTATGCCAGGTCACATACCACTTTCAACATTCCATTGATCCAACCATATGGGTGTGCAGATGGATGTCTAGGACAGAATGAGGGAAAGGGCTTGCATTATTAGGCAATATCTATTTTGTCTTGTGGAAATTGATATGGATGATAAAGAGTTCTTTGTTTGTAGGCAATTTTTACATTATTACGTCTTTTTTTTTAGATGTTGTCTGCCTCTTGCTATTATAGACAACTCATCCACATCCACAATAACGCACATTAGGGAAAATATGGATGTATTACAGTTAGTGCAATAAAGGTGCTATTCTTTTTCAGAAGATTAGTAGTATTGTGTCCTCCTACTCTTCATTTAGTTTTGGATTTTTAATGTTTGCCTATTCAGCTTCCTCTTTAAAATGTGATTTTAGTTTTAAATTACTAGTATCATCTTCACATTTTTCAAATCCTTCTCAGTGTTCATCTGTTTATTCTGGTTTCTTCCTTCCTTTGGTCCATTTTCAGACTGCTTTCTTAAACAACCCATTTGTATTCATTGCACTAAACCTATACAAAAGATGCTGTTGCATACATTTCTGCCTTCAGATTTAGAGGTACATCATCCCATCTGCTGAGCTCAGAAAGCATGATCCAAACAGGTGTACTTTGTAGTCTCTGAGAGATGAAGTTGGATATGAATTGAATTTACTACTGAATTCCTTGATTCAATATAACATGTCATCAACCATCACCTGCTGTTAATCCTCAACATCTGACAGAAAGTTGCAGTCTTAGAAAATGGTAGCGTAATTTGAATACTGTGGCTATTCCTTGACCTAGTCCCCATAAAGTTATTTTATCTGTTAAAGGGAAAAATGTCCTGTGAAAATGAAAAATGTCTTGTGACAGTTAATTATATGTGTGAAGAAGTCATTCTTTTTGTCTCTCTTGCATGTAATAAGATTGATCTGTGATTTTTAAAGGTTATTCCGTTTTATTTACTCTTATCACACTGTTTATCATGTTTTCTGGAAAAAGAAAAAAAATGATTAGGTTTTCCTTAGTCATCCTTTTTTCAGAAAGCCTGTTCAGGCCTCTGTTTCCCAAAAAAGATTTTCTTTTTAAAAATACCATTGTCAGAGCATTTTTTTTTTTTGCTAGATAAGATAACCATAATTGCCCTACTGCTCTAAATCAGGAATTTAAAGTTGTTTTCCTAATAATTCGCTTTATATTTTTCCTTCTGCTATCTAATTAGCAGCACTGTAGCTGAACTAATCACATCAGAACATACAGATTCAGTGAAGGCTTTTAAGCCTTTCTTGTAATGTCTAGGCATGACCCATGATCGAATCAATACTTTCTCTTCATAGGGATTTATGGAAGCAGTAGTGGCTGGCTTGGAGGACTGTAGGCATAGCTAAAGCCATCATCCTTTTACAGTGCAGCCGAGAAAGAGAGATTATGATTGCAAGGACATTTTAAATTTGGTCCTCATAATAATAAATGCCATCCTCTGGGAGTGTAGTTTGAAAAAGCTAGCTAAGAAATGCAACTTAATGCTAAACTTGAACACAAAAAAGAGTGTTTGTTTTGAGGAAAACAGAACTGTACTTTTAACCCAGTGGCTCCTGACCTTTTGGTACCAAAGTCTGGTTCTATTGAGAGAGGTTTTTCTGTGGACTGGAGGGGGCATGGTTTTGCATGCTGCCTGCATCCCACAGATGGAGCATCACTTTTTTGCATGGTCCAGTTTCCGGCATGCTGCGAACTGGAGCCAATCCATAGACCAGGGGTTGGGGACTCCTTGTTTTAACCTTTTTTCTCTGTTTCATTATCAAGCTCAAGAGGGACCACTGGCATGGGAATATATAAGCATACGTTTAAGAATGTGATAAAATGCAGCATTTGCAACTTCATAAAATTTTAAAGTTTTATATTAAAAATAACAACTTATATTAGTAGTTCTTAATCTGGTGAAATTGTAGTTGATGTCCATGTCAGGATACAGCCCATTGCACAGATAGGGGTTCACGTGGATTGTACTTTTGGTGTTTCATCTATTATACAATTGACCTATGCCTGCTCTCTTTAAAAAAAGAAGAGGGGTATGTTAGAATAAGCAATAGCCTTTCTGCACATATTTAGAAATAAATGTTTAAATGACTAAGAAGAGCAGTTATTATGGATGGTTCCAAAAGCTGTTCAGTATTTTTCTTTCATGACTTCATAACTCCCCTAAGGCTAAGGGGGATCTAATTATGTACAAATATGATATCCAAGCAAGTTTTTGATTTCCAGTGGCCTGTTTAGTTGCCTTATACTGTATTGGCTGTGATATTTGAGCTAGAAGAAACAGAAAAAAAAGCATGCCTGAAATTTTCTGTGTATGAGCAACCTCATTACATATGTACAGATTGAATCTGTAGCAGAGGTCTATCTGGTACCTAGTCTTCAATTCTGTCTCCACAGTGGCCAATTACTAGGAAATATGATATTTGAGGCTATAGATTAAGGAAGATTGTTTTATATTACACGACTTCCTAAGTTAATCTTTAGCCAGTTGCATTAAATATAATACAAAATACCTTGAAAGCTAGGTTATATGTTATACACAGAGCACAATTGTTGATGAATGGCAATTTGAGGCTAAATTTATATGACAAAATAGCAATCTATTTCTTCAGATGTTGGGTAGGAGATGGGAAATATATAAAATAAATCATATATAGTTTAGAACAAAATATAAAATGTTTTAATGCAAATTCAGTTCACATATATTGCACAATGTGAATAATGTTCAAAGAAACCATTATGTTGAACTAAAGATCAACAGATCAACAGCCAATATTTTTACCGTCTATTCAGTTGTATAAATTACTGGATTTATGCATATGTGTTGGCCTCTGCTGTGAGATTGTAGTCCTGTTAATTTTTTTTTTTATGTGAGTCTCTCCTGGAGCTCTATCATGCTTAATTAGGAAAGTTGGTTTCCAGAATTTGACTTCTGAGACACGTTCTGAAGAGAACTGGCTCCACTTGAATTTCTCTGCTTCATCTTCAATCAAAGAGGGTTGCAGTTGGACCGAACTATCTAAGAGTTTGTTCATTAAGTCTATTTCATGCTGGGTGTTTCACCTAGTTATTTCGTATTTATTACTATTTATATGTGGCTTTAATCCAAACAAGGGCCTAAGTGATTTGCAAAACAAGAAGAACATAGGAATAAAAACAGTGGTAAATCAGAAATCAAAGCAAAACAGCAATATTCCTGTGGAAAACTAATGATTAGTATCTTGATAAAAATAAAGTTTATAGTAAAAGGAATTTCCTTTAGATTCAAAGAAAGACAGCTCCTTCTGCTAGACAATGGAATAGCAGTAAGTAGTAGCGGGAAACCATTTTTATTCTATATTTCTATATTAAATATTCTATATTTATTCATTTAAGCAATCAAAGAGTGAGTGTGAATCCCACCTGTCCTCAGAACTTCAGTACCAGTTGAGATGCCTTCTGCTATGAACAGATGGTCCAATCATACTTCCGCCAAGAAAAGGCCTTGTGTTATCAAGATGTAAGCATCTGCAAGAGGGGTTTTTTTTTTGAGGCTTAATAATAGCATTAGGAATACAATACTGTATTTGCGTAGTGTTAAGCTGCTCAAAATACAAGAAATGTAAATTTTTGACAAACTATAAAAACGATATGCTCTATGAACGTAATAAAATATTTCATTTAATTTTGAAACTATTTAGAAATAGTCTGTTTATTAGATAAATTTAGGAAATCATTTTAAATAAATATGAGTATGTAACCAACAATTCATTGAGAGTCAGGTGGCATGCAAGTTTTAAAAAAACTATCTTACTTGAAAAATGTTCATGGCTGATATTTTTTTTCAACTGAAGAGAGCCTAATATTCTTCTATGAACATTATGATGATTATTAACATTTCCAATTATCATTTTTTTCAATTAACATTCTCTAATAGTATTATGAGTAGAATAATACTGCTCATAAGCAGTAATATGAAGAGAACTCTCATATTCAGAGACATGAATTTTTTCACAAGTGTATTGCTTCTTCATAAATCAGTCACCTTTTTACTGTGTTGTTTTCCTTTGAAGAAATAGTCTGATCAGTTCATTCCAAACTAAGCAGATTTACATGAATCTGATTATATTTGCTTCCGTTCAGATCCTGCAGTTTGTTACTCTGTGTTTTGCCTATTGGTCTCCTTTACTGAAGTGTTTCTAGGATTTCTGAGTACTCTTTCTGTTTTATGCTTCCTCCATTACTATACAGTATGTAGATATGTTCCTAATACCAAGCAGTCTGTGATGTTGTCTCCTTCTTCTTTATAATTTCATTTAAAATCCTTTGGACAAGATTTATATATCTTTTCCCATTTATTCCTGCCTAAGATACAGATCTTTCTTGGAGTTTGTTTCATATCAGTGGGTACATCATAGTCTAGAAATTCCTTTTTTCCCCTTCAGGATACCATATTCCTTGGCAAATGTTCACTTCTAAACTTGCTTTACTTTTTTGATCCTTGACCAAAAAAGGATCAAAAAAGTAGGAAAGAGTGGTAATAGTTTTACCACATCCTGATATTTGAAATTTTGGTGTGCTAAAAGCTTCAACTAAGATTCTCAACTTCAGTAAGGTCAACAAAAATTCTACCAAGGAATAAAAAAGGAACCCAGTACCTGGAACCTAGCACACTAGTCACAATATTGTATCTGACTTGCAGATAACTGTTTTTCTTTCCCACTATCACAACTTTTTTTTATTTCTTGGTAGGGTTTTTGTTGACTCTGCTGGAGCTGAGAATTCTATACTGGAGTGTTAGGATGCTGAAACTATTTTAGGGGGTGGAAGCTTGCTTTCCACACTAAAATTTCAAATCTCACCATTCCAGTGGTAAGCTTCCCAATTTATCCTCTCTGTCTGGTTACATGTTTCCAAGAAGTCATTATTGCTGCTGGAATGTCATCTTCCTGTTTGGGGCCTGTCTCTTGTCTCCTATGTTTCTGGCAACTCCCTTTTCTATGTTCTCCTTGGATGTCTAATTCTGCTGAATTTGGAATGGTATCTATATGATATTTACATAGGTATTTCACCAAGTCTTCAAGAAAAAAGGCCTCCAATCTTTTTGCATTTTCCTGCAAGGGAATAGTAAGATAGGATCAGGGGTGAAATCCAGCAGGTTCTGACAGGTTCTGGAGAACCGGTAGCGGAAATTTTGAGTAGTTCAGAGAACCGGCAAATACCACCTCTGGCTGGTCCCAGAGTGGGGTGGGAATTTAGATTTTGCAATATCCTTCCCCCAGGAGTGGAGAGGGAATGGGGATTTTGTAGTATTCTTCCCCTGGCGTGGGGTGGGACTGGAGATTTTATAGTATCCTTCCCCTGCCACTCCCACCAAGCCACACCCACCAAGCCACACCATGCCTACCAAGCCACACTCACAGAACCGGTAGTAAAATAATTTGGATTTCACCACTGGATAGGATTAGTTTACCCTTCTGGTAAGAATGCAATTATTGCACAAGATCATGTAGCTAAGACTATAGACAAGGAAAAACAACTGGACAATAGAAACATTTAATAACCACAGCAACAACAACTGATTAAAGAGCAAGAGAATGGAAGAAATGTGGGTACAGTATGATCATGTCTGACAGGCTACTTCATCTTCACTCAGCCTCAGAGAGTCTAGACTCATGTATCAATTCTTGATGAAGTTAGAGTGGTTGAAGATGCTAGAGTAATTCCATAAAAATTAGTAATAACAGAAGCAACATTGTTACAGATGGTATAAAGACACATAGAAAGAATTTCTTCTGAAAAATTGTGGCATAGTATAGACCAGTGATGGCTAACCTTTTCCAGACCGAGTGCCCAAAGTATGTACGCACGTGTGCAAATGCACATACACCTGACCCCCAAAATGCAACATAAGCACTGCCCCTGTGCATGTGCCCCATCCCCATGCAAGCGCCCTGCCCCTGCACATGCACGCATGCCCTGCACATGCACCCTGTCACCCTGCGCATGCACACATGCTCCCCTGCATACGCCCCAACCCCCACACATGCACGGCAGAGACCCAAAGATCAGCTGGCCGATGAGAGGCGCACGTGCATGCACTGTGCAGCTGAACTGTGGTGATGGCTCACATGCCATCAGACCTTAACCATGTACCCAGAGCTGTAGAAAAGGACCCCTTTAGTTTAGGAATAAAGGCCATTTTAGAAATTCAGTGGCTAAATGAAAAACAAGAGTGGAGTTCTCCACAAAGAAATTTAGACGAAATCTCCAGAGAAGAAGAACAGAAATGGGTTTAGATGAGGTACTTCTCGTTTTGCTATATTGAGCACATAAATTTTAAATATATGGGACAATTTTTTAGTTTTATTGTTGCTAAATCAATTTGCAGCAGGGAATTATCTCTATCTTCTGTCCACTGTGGCTCTAATCTGTATGGATCTCACATACTTTTAAGCAAAATAAAAGCAAAGAGATTTGCAGACCAATCATACAATATTGTATGCATTTCGATTCTCAGATACTAAAGAAGCTATCACATTATTGGATGATAATGTGTTTCCCTATAATGAAAAAAACTATGTTTACTATAATAAATACAAATTATGGAGAGGGATAGTGGTATCCTATTTCTTCAGTTGTATTAAAATTTTTAATACCCAATTGCGCTAGTATTTATCAGAATGTGAACGTTGTTATGGATTCATTCAGCTTTAAAGAATTTCGTATTGCTACAACTAAAATTCTATTTCTATTCATGTGGTAATTTCTTTCTGATCTGATTTTCATTGCTTTCTGCTTCCTTTTTGTAGTGGGCTCTCTACACACATGTTTATTCTGACCAAGTTAGCAACATGCCTAATTATCCTCATTATAAGTATCCTGTGTTTCATTAGCTCCTTCTGCTACAGTGACTGTTCATTCATTTCTGGGGGAAAATGTGGCTTCATTGATCAAAATCAGAGTTCTGATGACAGATGAAAAGGAGGAGGTATAATCAAAACAGAAAGGTTATAAATTCTATGAGCAAAATATGTTTAACATGAGGATATGTGGCTTCAGCAGAATACCTGTGCAGTAAAGGCCATTCCACCTGAAACACAGAGAGCTTGCAAACATTTCCAGAAGGCAAAAAATTGGGAAGGTAGTGTGTCATTAGCAATTCACTAGGACAGAACATAACAAAAGCTCACCAGGATTAAATTAACAAAGATCATTCTAGTGAAAGAAATGCTCAATATATTGATGCTTGACATAAAATTAGATTACTAATCTCCTAGGAGGTGGGCTACAGAAGTGTGCTGAAAATAACAGAGTTTTGTTTCATCTGGGAGATTTAAAAAAATCAAATGTACAATAGCCATAGTATTTAGATTTATATAATGCTTCATGGTTCTTTGCAGTACTCTCTGAGTGGCTTACAATGTCAGCATATTGCCCCCAACTGTCTGGGTCTTCATTTTACTGACCTCAGAAAAATGGAAGTCTGAGCCAACCTTGAACCTTGTCAGGATCGAACTCCAGGCTGTGAGCAGCATTATCTTGCAATACTGTATTCTAACCACTGTGCCACCAGGCCTCCTAAGTATAAGTATAGGTTATAAGGATACCTACCTTGGTAATATACTTGTGAAAAGATCTTAGCATATTAGCTTAGTCAGCAATGTAATGTGGCTTGAAAAAAAGTGAACATAGTTTAAGGCTACATCAATTGAAAATATTTCAAATCATAGAAAATAATAATTTCTATTTAATAAATTTATAAAGGCTTAGAAATTTGGGTAACATATATTTAAATACTTAAAAACAAGACCAAACATCACATAGTGATATATCAGAGAAAGCATACAATAACCAAGACAGATGATTCCCTAAATTGTTAAAATGCCAATAGCTCCCTGAGCTTGGAGAAGAAATAGAGTGTTTAAAGACCATTTACAGATTTGTATAGCCAGAACATGGAAGTCATTACAAAGGAAAGAAAACACAGAAAACATACTTCTAGGTCCCATCAAATGGAGGTTTTGCAGCAACCTTCCCTGGATTGGGGAGGGAATGGAGATTTTACAGTATCCTTTTCCTGCCATGCCCACCAAGCCATGCCCATCAAGCCATGCCACTCCCACCAAACTACACCCACAGAACTGGTAGTAAAAAAAATTGAAACCCACCACTGCCTTGATGACATACAATCTTGCCATCTGGAGCCTCCCCCAGCCCACCATTTCTGCTTGCCCCATAAAATTTGAAAAACCAGGCAGGCTTTGTATCTTTTCTCTTAAGGAAAGTTGTTTCCTCCTGATCAGCTGGCACTCGGGAGGCAGAGAATAGATGGGTGCATGGCCAGTTTTACCGGCGACCAGTAATATTTACTGGGAACTACTCAAAATTTGCGCTACCGGTTCTCCAGAACTGGTCAGAACCTGCTGAAACCCACCTCTACATCAAGGGTTTTATAAATGATAAACTAGCATGTTGAATTGCATCTGGAAGCTTACTGGTAAGCATTGCAGCAGGTGAAGTGGAGTGAGCATACTGAAATGCACCTATAACTGCTTGCAGCTTATGATTGCTCTTCAAGAACAGCTCCATGTAATGCTCATTGCAATAGTTCAAGATGCTTTGGTTGACCACAATCCCAATAATTTTTCTGTTCACCCCACTCTAAGAAGTACTCACAGAAAAGCAATGAAGATTATCAGAGGGCCAGAAATTAAACCTTATAAAGAGAATTTTATGGAACTTGGTATATTTATCTTTAAGAGAACACTGTGGGAGAAAGCCCTCTGCAAACATTCTGCAAAGATGAGAAGGACAATTAAATCTAAAATAATGGCATTCATTTACACAGAAGTACACTCCAGTTGAATGTTAGGAACACTTTCTAACAACAAAAGCACTTAATCAAAGGAGTCAATTGTCCAGAAGGTTTCCACTTCAAGTGGAGGCTAAATTGTATCAATCTGGCATTCTATAATTTGGATTCCTATACTAGAAAGATTATAGATCCTTCCACATTGATACCTCTAGTGCAGGGGTGTCAAACTCAATTTCATTGAGGGCCACATCAGGGTTGTGTTTGACCTCGGGGGCAGAGGTGGGCGAGGCCAAGGTGGGCATGACCAGATCGACATCACTCATGTCAGGGGCACCTGAGCTCCGTTTTTGGCCACAATGGCCTATTGTAACTCTCTGCCAGTGAAAATAGAGCTAGGGAGAAGTGCATACAGCCCTCCTAGCTCCATTTTTGCTGGAAGAGGCACTGCGGGCCAGTCCTTTACTGTTTCCAGGTCAGCCCCACAGGCGAGATCTAAGCACCCTGTGACCTGGATCCAGCCCGTGGCCTTGAGTTGGACACACCTGTTCTAGTGGAAACATTCTAATTCTTAGTCATATGTGTCTGGACACTGAAAAAGTATGAAACGGGCAAAAACATACCTCTCTATTCCATTTCCAGCAATTGGTTAACTTCCTCTCAATTAAGGATTCTACAGAGCAGAGGGGATCTAGAACAGCATACAGTTCCTTACTCCCTATCCTAAAGCTTTGTTTCCATTCCTAGAGCCCTCAAAATTTCCATAGAAGTTTGTTTTTTTTAATGTGATAGAATGGAAAAATTATGGGAAATCATTTTATTTACCGCATTTAATGTAATGTCATTTTATTAATATGAAATAAATACTTTTGTTCATCTCTTTGTCCTATCTAATGACCTTTTGGAAAGCAATCCTAAAAGGCCAAAACTTTCTGCTCTAGGGTTGTTACAGATGACAAGTATTCATTTATATGTCATTCATGAATTTATCTACTCTTCTCTTAAAGCCATCCCTACATTCTTCTCAGGTCTTTAATCAAAAGATACAAGGACTCTGTAGGATATGGGTGTCAAATTCATTGCATCACGTTGCCGTAACGTGACATTTCACAATGTTTTTTTCCCTTCATGAAACTGGGGTGGGCGGGGCCTGAGCATGACGCATCCATCCCGTGGACCGCCAATTTGACACCTATGCTGTACAACATGGAACAAACAAAGTCTAAAATTGTGTTAATTGATACAGCCAATTAAGTTTATGGGAATTGATTTCAGCCCCAAGCAGTCTGGGTTTGTTTGGGGTAAATTATTTCGTCCAGGTAATCTGTTTCCCCTGAGTCATATTAACTGCTTTCTTTGCAAGGCTCTTGATTAAAAAAAAAAAAAAAGTCACCTCACTAGCTGTGCTATCTTGAAGCTGTTTCCATTTCAGGCCTATACCAGGCAAAAGTTAGAGGAGAAATCAAAATATTGTTTTAATAATAATTTATTAAATATATTTGCCACCCGATTCTCAGCAACCCTGATCAGATACTGAAAATATACTTCCTATTTTAGGTCCCTTAAATAGAGAGTTCAGTATTGAGTGCAGTCTTGAAGAATAAATTATATAACTTAATTGCCTTTTAAAAAAAAGTTTTTCTTCTTCACTGTACATGGATTCAGATGTGTTTATGGACTGAACTGTGCATACTTGCTAGCTGTAAACATCATCATTCAAACATTTGAGTGTGGTCACTTTAAAAGAATTTTCTGAAATGTGAATGGGTTAGTATCGGGGTGAAATCCAGCAGGTTCTGACAAGTTCTGGAGAACTGATATCGGAAATTTTGAGTATTTCGGAGAAACAGCAAATATGGCTGGCCCCAGAATGGGGTGGGAATGGAGGTTTTGCAAATCCTTCCGCCGGAAGTGGGGAGGGAATGGGGATTTTGCAGTATCCTTCCCCTGCCATGCCCACCAAGCCACTCCACGCCCACCAAGCCATGCCCACAGAACTGGTAGTAAAATATTTTGGATTTCACCACTGGTTAGTATGAACAGCCTTAGACATTTAATGTTGGAAGCAAATTGGCTCCAAATTGGCAGCAAATTGGAAGCAAAGATATATGTGTACACAGACAGATAGACCTTTTTAAAAATCATATCTAATATATCTTATTTCACTACCGTTGCCAAGCCATAAACTGAGTTTGTTTCACTAAAACAGAATCACAATTTGTTTCCAGTTTAGTTTATATCACTATTATTAATTGATATCACTATATCAACTAATATTGTTAGTTGATATCATTATAACAAATCCTATTACTGCACCTATGTTATTAGCCTTATTTTTTTCTTCCTCCAATGTACATTGCTTCACACTAAGTGTCAAATTAAATCTGACAACAGTTAAGCAAAAATGAGCCCCATTTGTGCACAGAGATCACTTACTGTATGCTGAGGCTGCCAGCGAACCAAAGTTGTAACTGAAGAAAACCCTTGAAGGAGTAGAGATTTCTAGAGAGCATAGCCAAATTAGCAGGTCAAGGACAGCCACTTCTCTCATATCACTACAGTTGCCAATTTACCCTTTTGATTGCTTTATACAATCTTTGTAAATGCCAATTTTGAAGAACCTGAGCAGTATCATGCCAATGGATGGTGTTAAGTATTTTTTTAAAAAATAGACTGAAAATTGCAAATAACAGCTTGAGTAAGACATTTAAAGGAAAACCTCTACTGGCATTTTTGTCAGTATTACTTACAAGGCAAAGTAATTATATAAAAGCAGATTTTGCCAAAATCCTGATGAGAGAAAAATTGTATACATTAATTGCATTCAGTATGATCTAGTGACATCTTGAGGATTCACTCAATTATATATATATAATCCACAGATAGGTAGACAGACAGGCAGGCAGACAGACAGACAGATAGACAGACTGACTAAAACTTCTTCCTGTCTGTTAGTTTCTAGCTGGGATTTTAACTCCACTACTTAATTCCAGATGTGGTATTCTAAGATTGTTTTGGTGAGGCAAAATAGCCATGAAACTTTGGTAAAAGAAAAAGCAAATGTGAACAAAATTGGTTCTCCCTTCAGATTAGTCACAGGTTCCAAGATTGTGTCTTTGGCCTGTTTTATATGGTCATATACTATAGTTTGTCCACTGTCCCCTCAATTTATCTTTTTAACAGTAGGTTAAGTCTAATAAGAAAATTAAAATTCTGCAAGCTGTGAGACAGTTAATCTCATAAGATTTAGTGAATTTACAGGATGTTGGCTTTTTAAAAAAATACTTATTTTATTGATTTTTATTAAGAGGGCTGTCTAAGCTATTTTAAAGTAGAATTGATGCCATATCTCCTTTGAGTGCTGTGTTGTAATATGATATGTGAATCATTTTTGATGTGCGAATATAGTCATGAGTATTCCTGGTGGTTTAAGAGACTCATGGTGCAGTGTTTAGAATATAGTATTGTAGGAAAACTGTACCCACAGCCTGGAGTTCGATCCCAATGGAGCAACAGAATAACAGAGTTGGAAGGGACCTTGGAAGTTTCTAGTCCAAAGGCCTCACTCAAGCAGGAAACCCTATACCATTTTAGACAAATGGTTGTCCAAGATCTTCTTAAAAACTTCCAGTGTTGGAGCATCCACAACTTCTGAGGCAGGTTGTTCCACTGATTAATTGTTGTAACTTTCAGGAAATTTCTTCTTAATTCTAGGTTGGGGATCGACGATTAAGGGTCAAGGGCTGAGTCCTGATGGGCTTAAGGCTGACTCAGACTTCCATCCTTCCAAAGTCAATAAAATGGGCAGCCAGATTGTTGGGGGCAATATGCTGACATTGTAAACCGCTCAGAGAGTGCTGTAAAGCACTATGAAGCAGTGTATAAGCTTAAGTGCTATTGCTATTCTTTGTCTACTGTTGTCTATGCTCTCACCCCTTTTTTCTTGCTTTACCCATTTCCTGCAGTTCAGCTTGGTGTCCTCATACCAATCTTGTGAAATAAATTGGGTTAGTAGGATTCAAATATTTTTAGACTATATTGCCAACCAATGAAGCTTTAGGTCCAAGGCCAAAGAAGAGATGTACAAGGTAGGCCAGAATAAAAACCATTAACAAAAAATTATGAATAATTCTAATTTTACGTTAGGTAGTCCTCTTCCTTGGGAGCTGTAGTGGGCACAGGGAGTATTAGGAAGGGCGTGCCATGGCAAAATCAAGAGACTGCCTTTATTGAGCAAGTTTTATAGGCCTTCCACCTTCCATCAACCACTGAGCCATATACCCTTCCTGACTGTTTAGTAATAGGTTGGTATTATCCAGCTGGAGAAAGAAGCATTGCCAGAAGCAGCCATGCATTAATATATCAACTTGCAAATCAATATTCTCTCTGACAAGGCTAATTCCATGGAGGCACGCTACCACCAGCTGTGCTTGGAGGGAAAACCTGGCTAGTCAAGGGAAATTTTAATGAAATGTCTGGAACCCATAGCAATTCCTGGGACCAATGTAGCTGTTATCTGGGAACCACTGTAAAAGCACATAATGAATCATGCTAACAAAAGCAGCAACCATTTTGTTTTTCTGGTTTGGGCAAATTTGTATTCAGTTTTCTTTCTGAACTTCTCTTTTAGCATTACAGCTTTATCTCTACTTCACATAGTATATGTGTCCATTTTTCTTCTTTCTTTTACCCATATTTTCCCTTTTCTAGTATGAGTCTCACCTTACTTTTCTGTTCTCTATCATTATTGATCTTTCATCATTCTTATTCTCTTTCACATTAGAAAACTTGTTAACTGGCTACTTCTGAGGAAATAAGCAGACAACCAGATCTCTGTGTTTTTCTCCCCCAGCCAGGTTTCTGTGTTTAAGAATAACAGTAATGAAATCTCATTTCAGTGTGAATGATTTTTTGAGATTATATGCATATTTTCTTTAAACAAAGTAAAATAATAATCTAACTTCCTTTTCTTTAATTGCTTGACATATTTGTCTAATTTTAAGAAACCTGTATAGTATTTGGAAAGTTAATCGTTCTTATTTCCAGTGACATGAAATATTAAAAATACAAATAAATAAGGGCTGGGGAAAATATTTTGCTGAATTCAGCATCTTCTATTTATTAGGCTTAGTGAAAACATCAGCACTATTAGGGTATACTGAGATTCAAGGTTAAATCATATGGACAGAGGCCAGTGTGTCGGCATCATTTTTGTATACCTGTGAGCTGCAAGTTCATATTATTTGGTTTTTCTTTGGCTTCCTTTTGTTTGGGGCTATTTGATTTGAAACATAGATATGTATATTCCATTCAACTGGACACCAGAATCCTTCATTATTAAGTTGGTTATCCTTGTGTCTTGCTGTAAAACTGCTGTCATATTTTGTTTGTTCAGGCTCACACATGGAGGCCAGAAAGCATCCAAAGCCTGTTCAGTATTCGAAACAATCAGATGGAGCAATATCTTTCTTTCATGGCAGATGAACCAATTAGCTGCAATGTAATCCCAAGAGTTATTTCAGCCTTTTGGGTTTTCTTACATACTTCGATAAACAATGGCAATCCTGTTGTTACTACAAATTTAATCAACATAAGGTCCATTCAATTATTGCCTTCTCATGGTTTGATTGAGGTTGAGATAACTGAATCAAATCCAATTCTTCAACCAGCAAGAAACAGTGGGCAGCTTTGCAAGAAATAGTAACTAGAGAGAAGCATCTATAGCCGTGATGGCGAACCTATGGCACGGGTGCCAGAGATGGCACGCAGCACTTTCTGTGGGCATGTGAGTCGTTGCCCCAGTTCAGCTATACTGCACATGCACATGTGCCTCCCACCAGCCAGCTGGTCATCAGGTCTCTGCCACACATACATGGGGGGTGGAGTGCATGGAAGGGGGCTCACGCGCATGCATGTGGGGGCAGAGTGTGTGCAGGAAGCCTCACACGCATATGCAGGGGTGGGGTGCATGTGGGAGATGCACATCTGTGGGGGGCAGGAGGCATGCATGGGAGGCATGCACATTGCATTTTGGGGGTTCGGGTGCGCACGTTCATTCACGTGCACACTTTGGATACTCGGTCCAGAAAAGGTTAGCTATCACTGATCTATATTATTCACTCTTTTTATTTTCATTTTTTTTCATGTCATCTGAACTCAACATTGTCAACTTTATTCCACCACCCAGCATTTGAAAGCAATATTTGAAGCTGAATACTTAATATCTTCCCAGCCTCACTTAGGTGAAATGAATGTGTAGAAATTTGAGAAACAAGTAAATATCAAATTATTGGGAGTGGGGAGAGAATTCTTCATTATTCCCTTGACATGGTAGATTCAGATGTGTGTGTGTGTTTTCAAACATGGCAACTTTAACCTATGTGAACCTCAGTTCCCAGAATTGAATTCAATATTAGGATATTTAAATACCAAAGTTATCAAATTTGAAAACACCAACGTAGATGATATAGAAGAAGCGGAAAAGAGAATACTATTTGTTTATAAACTTGTATATTAAATCAAACAATAATATAATTCTGAGTTTAAGAATAATGAAATGTCACTTCGGTGTGAATGATTTTTTGAAATAATTATTCTGCTCTTTGCTCCCGCTCGCCCACCCAGTCTTAAATTGCCCACCCAGTCTTAATAGTCCCATCTGTTGTCTATGCACAAAAACGAAAAAAAAAACAACCATCTTGGGGAAGTTCTACAAGTTATATGGACCTTTGGCAGTCTTGGGTTTTTCTTAAACACTTGTTCTGTTCTACATATATCCTTTACACTTTTAGAACTTATTTATTAAGCTATTATAGAAGTTGTTTTATTTCCATAAATTTTTATTTGTGTTTTACAATTCATTTGATCCATTTACCCTTTTATACAGGGGTGAAATCCAGCAGGTTCTGAGAGGTTCTGGAGAACCGGTAGCATAAATTTTGAGTAGTTCTGAGAACCGGCAAATACCTTCCCTGACTGACCCCAGAGTGGGGTGGGAATGGAGATTTTGCAGTATTCTTCCCCTGTCATGCCCACCAAGTTACATCACGTCTACCAAGCTATGCCCAAAGAACCGGTAGTAAAACAAATTGGATTTCACCATTATAGTACCATTTTTGTGTATTTAATGAAAAACAGAATATAAAATTCAAATAAAATAAATTATCATGGAATTATTTTCTTCTTAAAATATCAGATTGAAAAAAGGATGCATTAATGGCTCAGAGGTGGCAAAAGTTTATATCAATTTATCTTTATCTAACAAGCCATATCATCACATTCTTATAGGAACCTGGGCTGGGAATAGTTAATACAAACATGTTTGTTTGAGCTCTTGATTATTAAGATTTATTAAGAATAAAGGTAAAGTAAAAACAGAAGAATTTCAGTCAATACTCTACTTTCAAATGAGAAACCTACGTTTAGGCAACAAGGTTGTTTTTCTTGTGCGGTGTTCAGTGTAACAAATAAATTTGTCTCTTGTCTATAAAGATGGGACAGTGTATCTCTTGATTGTTTTGACATGGTTTAGAAATCTGATAAGTAGTTTTCCACAGACATATTGAATCTTGGAATCATTGTATGGGTGAATCCACAGAAATAAATCCAAATAACGTATCTTCTATGAATCATATAGCACTGTGATGGCAAACCTATGGCACGTGTGCCAGAGGTAGCATACAGAGCCCTCTCTGTGGGCACACGTGCCATTGACAGCTGCTGTTCCGGGTTCTGTCATGTACGTGAGCGCCAGCCAGCTGGTCCGAGGTACATGTGCACCAGCCAGCTGCTTTGTTCCAGGCTGTTCGAAGACTGGCATGCGCGCACCAGAACTTGAAAGAGAACAGCTTTCACCTATCTGGCATGCATGCTTGCACAGGAACCTGGAAGCGCAGCTGGCCGCTGTGTGCATGCGCACCAGCCAACTGCTCTCTTCTGGGTTCCGGTGCTTCAGTGCACTCAGTGGTGAAAAGATATAGCATATCACTGATATAGCATATCAATCATACTTACCCTATCTTAAAATAATGTGTGTGTGTGTGTGTGTTGTTTGAAAGATCAAGAACATGGAAGGCCCACTTTCCACAGTAGGCTTCAGATTTTTTTCATGTAGTTATTGTAGTTTTGGATCCATAAAATTTGTGGTTTTTTTCCATTTTTCAAGTAGAAACATCATCTTGGCGTGTACAATTCTGTGGCATTCTGTGACATGGTAGAGATGGAAGCTGCTGTCATTTTCTACCCTCGTGCCTCACACTGTTTAGCTAGGTTAAGTGAAAGTGTTCTCGGTGCTAAATTACTTCAACACCTCAAAAGGTGTGATTTTTTTTCCTGCCTCATGTGTTCATGTTCTTATACAATTGGGAGAATATTTTTGTCTTGGATTTCTCAGCTTTTCATTTGCAGTTATCTGCAAACATATAAGTTTTATCAATTGCCTGCTTTCTCATTCCAGGGCAGTTTCTTTGATTACATATACTTTATAGGTAGGTAGGTAAGGTAGGTAGGTAAGTAGATATCAGTGATACCTACTTACCTACCTATTACTGATATCAATAGTAATATACAGGAGGATGTTTCTTTTTCAGTATATCAGTAATAACCAATTCTGCTAAGTTTAAGTGTAGAAATCAATATAAGGCCATTTCGTTTTCACCTTATTTTCCCAATGATTACATATGAAACAACTTTTTATGAAGTCTGACTGTTTTTCAATATCCTGACAAATAGGGCCATGTTGTTCCCCCATCCCCCAAAGCTACATCAAGCTTCTGTTAAGAAATAAAAAGAGGAGGTAGATTTAAAAAGAGCACATTCAAGTTGTTTGTATTTATTATTTTCTAATACCTAGCACAGGGGTTGGCAACCTTAAACCCTCAAAGAGCCACAAAGGTCCTAGCCGGAAGCCCCCCATTCAATTCTGGAGCCAACCGGAAGTCCGGTTCCCCCACCATAGATTCTCCTCCTAGTGCAGTGTCCTTTTTCCTCTGCCGACCGGAAGTCCAGTTCCCCCACCATGGAGTCTCCTTCTAGTGCGGTGCCCTTTTCCCTCTACCTGTCCTAACCAAAAGCCCTATCAATTGTGGAGCTGACTGGAAAACCCGTCCATTTCCATAGAGTCTCCTCCTGGCATGCCATGCTTCCCCCCATTAACCGGAAGGTCCTCTCAAAATTGTGGTGCCAACCAGGGATAGGGAGCCCCAGCAGAAGGATGAAAGAGCCACATGTGGGTCCAGAGCTGCAGGTTGTTGACCCCTGACCTAGCAGTTTGAAAGCATGTAAAAAATGAAAGTAGAAAAACAGGGACCACCTTTGGTGGGAAGGTTCCGTGCTCCTTTGGCGTTTAGTCATGCCGGCCACATGACCACAGAGATGTCTTTGGACAGAGCTGGCTCTTCGGCTTTGAAATGGAGATGAACACCTCCCCCTAAAGTCGGGAACAACTAGCACATACAAGGGAACCTTTACCTTCTTATAATACCTTCTTATAATACCTTCTTATTTTTAAATAAGAAGGTATTAAATACCTTTAATACCTTCTTATTTTTCCCAAGACTGAAAACATCCTGTTCTCTTTCCACAGGGTTATGAAAAATTGTTTTTGATTGGGGCATCGAAGCTGATATATAAAGTTATAATATATGACTTTATTTTATTCTTATTTTAGGAGATGATGGTGCTGATAAGCTTTCTTTTCCTTCAGCGATACCTGATTTGTCGTGATATTGCTGCCTTCCTAACTGAACCTGAATTAACAGTTGACAGAAGGAGTGCTCCTGTTCTCCAGTAATTTATATGCTCTTTGATGAATGAAAACATTGGAAGTAGACTCATAATTGCTGTTCATTTCCATATATAGATCCAGACAATATCACATAGTAAATTATGTAAATTATGATACTATTGACATATAGGTGAATATGTCAATAGAGTCCCTGAGGTCTTTCCTGAACTGTGAAAGTGTAATTAATCATAAATATACTTCATGAGCAGGAATAAGAAAAACTTAGCAGAAACTTAGAAAAGAAAAATCTTAGCAATATTAATTAGGGAATAGAATTAACAATGGGTAAGTAGAATAAATGATATTGGCCAAGATAACAAATAGGCAAGTTAACAAAAATTGCTTTTTCTTCCCAGTATGGGAGTATAAAGTACTTCAGAGCACATATGTGATGAGGTTTTGTCTGAAATAAATCGTCAACAGCAACCTTCTTGCTGAGGCCGCCAACAAAGCAAAGGCTCAAAATAAACAAAGACTTGCCACAAAAGTCAAAGATAATTTTTTTAAAAAAGTTTCTTTCAACGTATAAATAATAAGAAAAAAGTCAAGGAAACATCGGTCCACTAAAGAGCTGAAATGGTACAGTATCTCAAGCCTCCCACCTGGAGGCCTCGCAGAAGCAGACAGTTAGACCCAAAAGGCGGCTGAGCTTCTCCCCTTCCAGTGATCCACGGGATTTGAAATTATGCATTTGGCGGTCCCTGAGGTCCAAAAGGTTGGAGACCCCTGGACTAGAAGACCTCCAAATTTCCTTCCAGCTCTATTCTGATTGATTGAATGAACATTCTACAAATCTTGCTGGGGGTTTTGTTCTCCCCCTTAAGTTCCTTAAATATACCACAACCTCAAACGGTCATGAAAGAAGATATTATTTTTAAAACCCAAATGAATGATTCTTTAAAGGGAACATATGATATTTCTGTTTATTATATTTGTATGGAATATACAGATCATTAATACAAGGGATGAAAAACCTGTCAGATGTTGCAACTGTCAACATACAACAATCATATCTAATAAAGCATGCTGAGAAGTGTATTTCAGAACTATCTGGAGAGTCACTTTTCTTATCCCACACTTATATTACATATTTTGTTTCTCATTTCAGGGTAGAGAATTGATCCACAGCTGGGCTGAATTCTTTACTTGCTTGTATATCCTGAGTTTAGTGGTGGAAATTATGAAGAACTAGATAGCAAAGATGGAATTTCTAGCAAATTTTTTGAATGAAAAAGTCAGTCATGAATAAATAAAGCATTTTTTGCATTGAAACATAGTTGTTTGTAATCTTAATTCACCAAGTCAGTTCCTTCCATTACATTTTATAGGCAAGGATGTAGCAATAATTTTATTTTACTAGTTTGGAGTTAGAAAGGAATCATGATGAAGGGACCAGAGGTTCATCTCATACATTCAAACTTCTCAGGGAGGAATTAGAAAGGACTATGATCAGTTTCGAGAAAGCAGATTGATTTCCTTTTATCCCATGGCTGTGAACCATAAATTTTGTTTGTTTTCGATATTGCATATCAACTCTGTTGAAATGTTCTGGTAAGGTTGTCTTAGCACTTGAAGTACAGGTTTTGCAGTATGAAGATTACGTTCTTTTTCCTTTCTCAGCCACGGAATCCAGGGGGTGGTTTAGCTACGTTGCCCTCTCTTATACAAGTTTACCTTCATTGGGTTGAGATTATGGAGGAAAGTTAGACAGATTGTAGAGAAAATAAAGGATAGGCTCCACAGGATAGGATCCAATGGTTAAACAACTATATATACCGGTAGTTATAAATAACTAAATCAGCTAATTGCATTTAGTATCTTTGGTTTTTGTGCATTTGCGTCAGTGTTGGGTCCTGGTGACTTCCTGGACAAGAACCTGCAATTTTATTTGCAAGATTTCGGTAGTAGATTGCCATTGCTTGCATTTTAGGGCTGAGAGAGACTAACTGGCCCAAGTCATCCAATTTTTGGTTTTGTGCCTAGCAGGAACAGAACAGAACAGTCTCCTGGTTTTTAGTCTGATACCTTAACTACTGTACAAATCTGACTCTTTTATTAGGGTTATAATAACTCTAATAACCCAGTAAAGGGCTATGAAAGCAAACATAAACATCTTGTGAAGAAGGAAATTCTGTGTATTAGAACTTCCTGGGCTGACAAATGATTTCAGTGTCTCAGACAATCTACAATCCTATCAATCCTATTGATAGGATTGGCAAACATTGTTCTTCCTAAGTACAGAATGCCTGGCCGAAGATTACCATAATGTATTATCTGTGGGGTTACACTTGAAAATGAATAGAAGATTTTAACTAATACAAGGTCCAGCTGCTCCGGTAGATTTACATACAGAGGGCATCTCAGTTATATCAGTCCTTAAATAATGTACGAGTTGCTGAAATATTTACCGTCATATTCCATTCATGTTACTAGAGCAGGGTTTTGATACTTCAATACATTAAAAATATTAGAATAGCATTTAGGTTCTACTGTTCACTTATACACTTGTCTTCCTTTGCCATTACTCCTATAGTAGCATTTTTAATAGTAAAGTATGGTAGCATTTAATAGTAAACATGAAGAATGAGTATTGAATTACCATATGCTTCCTTTAGTAGGAGTTCCAGGTATTTTTCTAGCATCCTTTTGTTAATTATGTAAACCTCAATAAAAGACATCCAAAAGAACTTAAAGGAATCAGAACAGAGCTTAACTCACATTTGAATCCTGTTCAAGAAACGTTTAAATGAAATTAATGCTTGAAGATGACTGCTATTTCTGAGCTTAATTTGTTGTTTTTCTGAGGAAAAAAAATGAGGATAAATTGGACAATACGTAGCCCTTGGGGCATCTAGAAGAAAAACAGAATACAAAATCTCAGCAATAAATCATGTCATCTTATAGATTGACAATTTTATTCATACTTCAAAGAAACAATCTGTTAATGTAGGAATATTAAACAAATATATTTCAGTGTAATAACAGATGATAGGAAGGCATACATCGTGTTCCTCACCTTTAGTCTTGGATTATCCTATAAAGAAACAATAACATCAAAATAAAAGTTTGACATAACAATAGAAGATAAAATGCAGAATAAAATACCATCTGATATTTTGAAAGCCTGTACAAAGAAAAAATAGCTCTTAAAATTATTGTAGAAAAAGAAACATTGCGGTCAAGACCAGTTCTTTGGAAAGGAAATTAAAATATTGCTACCACCAAAGAGGTTCTGTATTTTGTCATCATCACTTCATCTAAGAAAGACTGATCATGATAAACTAATCTAAAATGTTTACCCAAATAACTTGATACTAAGCAGCTTAGACCTTTAAGTCAGAGCTGGCAGTTTGAATTATATCTAGAAATGAACCAGAAATCTACATACCCTGTTTCCCTGAAAATAAGACATCCCCTGATAATAAGCCCAATCAGGCTTTTGAGTGCATGTGCTAAAATAAGCTTGCTCCCGAAAATAAGCCCTCTCCAAAAATATTTAAACGCAGAGCTGGAAATCAGGTAAGACGGCAAGAGAAGCCCCATCTTGCTTCATGCGCCCCAAAATAATAAGACCTCCCCAAAAATAAGGCCAAGCACTTATTTCAGGGTTAAAAAAATATAAGACAGGGTCTTATTTTCAGGGAAACACGGTTTGTGAGCAAAAGTTATAATTAATGATTTGATAAATATGGTCAAGCTACTTTGTAAAGGAAAATAATTGAGAGGTCATCTTAACTATTGTAAATGTATTTGCTAATTTGAACATAACAACATAAAACATTATCTGCTTAACCCAAGTCCTTGGGAAAGACTTGATAGATGGATTAAAAATAACAATTCCAGTCTGAACATCTGGCTGATTGTGTGATGAATCATCATCATCAATGGTATTTGTGATGCATTTTTGAATGTTCAGTTGACTGAGTTTCATATTTAATGATTAAAGTAAATAATAATAATAATAACAACAACAACAACAATCCACCTACAGATGTCATTTAAAAATGAAAGTGTAACAAGTATGTGAAAAACAACAAAATGCTGATGGCAAGTGATAGAATACTTTCACAACTTCAAGCACACCAGTCATTTGGTTTTAATAATAGGGGAAGAAAGGCCTTAAGTGCAACATTCAGCCAAGAGTGCTGTTAAAAAGATCCACTAAGGATGAATAATTACTTAATTGTACAGAGTTAATAGTGAAGGATGCTGAAAGCCGAGTTATAGTAGCCCTTTATTCTTGGTTGCTTCAGTGAGTTGATGATCCTGACCACTGAACTAACATTGCATCAGGAAGGAAAATCAATTTTATTGCACTAATAGGCACACTGGTGTGAAGGCATAGAAACTTGCAGTGAGAATATGATGTTGAAATCTGTACTTTTAAAGTACAGCAAAGAAGCACTTGTAACGGACAGAATATAAAGTCATAACAGACTAAATCAGAAACTAATCAAAGCATAATCTGTGATCAGAAATATTTATTACCAATTCCTTGATTCTGTGCTTCTTAATGGAACTTCTTGCATCTGGACATTCCTGTCAGAAACCAAATCACATGTTTATTCCCAAAAGTTGTTTTCATTAAAACTTCTTTTACCATGCCTAGGTCAGATTATATATGCCTAGATCAGTTTTTATATGAGGCTCAGAAACTTCTACTTCAAAAATAAATAAAAGCAAAATGTTGATTCTATAAAATAATAAACAAATGAAACAAATACAAAGCTATTTACAGTTTTACTTATTGATTTCTCACTGATGTGGCAAGACTAATAAAAACTAATGCAACATTTTTATGATGATGGAGCTAGATTAAATCATAGTAGCATTTATATATTCTATTAAATAAAACACCAGAATAATTTATCTACACCAGAATAATATATTACAAAAGAATTATATGAGAACAGCAATAACATATATTAAATATCACAAATGAAGATGAATATCTTCATTTGTGGTTATTTACGGGACCGCCTGCTACCACCAATAGCCTCCCACCAGCCTGTACGCTCCCATAGAGAGGGGCTCCTCCGGGTGCCATCGGCCAAACAATGCCGCTGGCGGCTCCCAGGGGGAGAGCCTTCTCTGTGGGAGCACCTACCATCTGGAACGAGCTCCCCCCGGATATACAGAGGATCCCGGATCTGCGTACCTTCCGTCGCGCGCTCAAGACCTATTTATTCCAACAAGCCGGCCTGACCTAAGTTATTTTCTCCTTTTAATTATGAATTTTAATTTGTTTTAAATTATTGGGGTTTTAATTATCAGCCAAATTATTTAATTCGTTTTATTCTATTTTAAACTTTTGTATTGAAATGTTTTATTTATGGCTGTACACCGCCCTGAGTCCCCCAGGAGTAGGGCGGTTTAAAAATCTAATAAATAATAATAATAATAATAATAATAATAATAATAATAATAATAATAATAATAATATATGTGTCCCAGGATAATGTTGCAGGATCCAATCTGGGTCAGTCACCGGGACCAGAGAATTAGTCTTCTGAGCTTTTGGACTCGTGCTGGAGCCTGTCCTCGGGAAACTTTGCTCTAGAGGATTGTATTCTAGAGAGCGGTAGAGTAGTTCTTTGAAAATGGGGTCCAAACAAGTCTGAAAGCTCAGAAGGCTAAATCTCTGGTCCCAGTGACCGACACAGATTGGATCCTGCTATATTAAATATATGTAAGTAACAGATTTATTTTTATTAACATTGTTTCTGTTCTGCTCTATTAGTTTTATAAGTTTTAACAAGTTTGGTTGAAACTTGTTTGACCATTGTTAGCTATAGGGTGCTAAAAACAATGATGAATTTCAGAGGTTTAGTTGTTCATTTTAATTATGAAAAAAACTACAAGTTTTTTTTTCATGAACTGCTTAGAGATCTTTAGAATGAAACAGTTTAATAAATTATAAATAAAAGCAAATAAACCTTGATCCTGTGTACTTCAAAGTGCATTTTAATAATACAGTCAATTTTTTTGTGATTTTTGCCATCAAATCCTTCCATGCATTCAAACTGTGTGCCAATTTTGCAAGTAAGTAATGGCGAGAAAACTTACTGGCTTAGATCTGATTTTACAAGCTAATATATTCAAATCCACTTCAAACAACTGTTGGTTAAAATCAGGGCTATATTCTTTCTAATCCAATTGACATAGTTTTATTTGCTTCACTCTCTTCTACTCGATCTGATCCTTTGTTCACAGCATTCTGTAAGATGAATCTAATTCAGATCTAATAGGGCTTGCCATGATTACATGATTTTTGCTCACATAGACAAAAATATGAACAAGTTAACATGCAGCACTTGTGTGAAGCTGGTTAATTTTATGGGATGTTTAGATTTTCCATGTGGAGGTTGGAATCATCACTCGATGGATCTATCTCAGCAAAAAAGCTAGGAAAAAATATTCTGTTTGGGAGGTTATTAATAATCATAGGCTCTTATCATTTTTATTAAGGTTACGTATTTCAGTCTGAAGTTTATACATTTCCTATTTGCTGTGTTCTAACATTTGGACAATAGGTATTTGAAGAAAATCATATCTAAAATTTGCAAGCTAATAAGCATTAACTGGTTTTCCCTCAAAGGTCACAGGAACTAACAACATTTTTCTTGCAAGCTATGTATATATTGAGTTATGTAAGTACATCTATGCAGCCAATTGCTAATAAAACTAAGTTTTCCGCTAAAGATATACTCCTCCTGTTCTGTTTTATTTATTTGTTTTGGCAAATATTTGTTCCAGCTAAGTATGTAAGAAAATGTAATTCAAATAGTGTGTTTTTGTATATTTGTAACTATTAAAGGACTTGGAGGATTATGGAATCTCTCCCTCCCTCTCTGCTATAGAAATCTGTTTTAAAGATTTTGTAATTGATAAAAAAAGATTGGATTGCTCAAACAACTTACCTTATCCACTTATAAAATAAAGTTCAAAATTATATTGACTACAATAGGCCCTTTCTATCCCTGAAACCTATTCCAGAATTTTTCCGTGAGAAAAATATTTAAAATGAAAAAGATAAAGTAGTAGCTTATTGTTTTTTGGTTGAAGATTCCTAGCACTTCTAAAGAATGCAGTGCCCAAGCCACTTCCTCATTGTTGCCAACAAAACTATAGAGATAGAGCACATGAAATCACATGTCAGGTTTGACTTGAAGGAATCTTTACCGTTTTTTTTAAACATTCAAACTGAAGTTGGGTTCTTGTATGTTTGAATAGGTTTTAAATTTGTAAAAATGTTTCTTTGTATCTTGAGATAATGTTCAAAAGAGACTCCCATTGCTTTCAGGTTGATCAGAGTTGTTCTACCCTGCCAATATGCATTACTAATACCCAAAAAAACCTTATGGGATATGTTTGTGTAAGGTGTGATGCCCAAGACTATCTCAAGTGTGGACATTGCACAGATAAATAAGTTCCTGTATCATCATCTATTAATTTGTGCTAGACATGGAATGAAAAAAAAAACCAAACTATAAGCCTGTAGCTGCTTAATAAGGTGAAAAAGTTACTATAAATGTTGTACATCATACCTGCACAAATTGAATTCCCTGTACAATACTTTTATAGAATGCTGAAATAGAAATACTACTTAAGGTATGCATTTGTTGTTGTGAAACTGTTAGTAATTTGTATTCTACAGCATAATAGCAACCCAGATTAATTATAATATAATCATATTGTAATAGTATTTGCTTATAAAACATGGGGTAGAAGAGACATTTATACTTCAATTATATGGGCATTAGCAATTTAACATTTGTACATTTGTGAACTTCATATTTTTCAAGCAAAAAGAACATTAATTCATTTTTTATGCTACTGTGCTATTGTGTTCTTTGCAATATGTTATGCAAATACCATAACTATCTTTTTATTGCTGGGTTTTGAATTAATTGTTAATTAATTGTTTTTCCTTTTTTCATTTCCCCTTAATTTCAAAGGTTGAAAAAAATGATGACATTGACCAAAAGATTGAACAAGATGGCATCAAACCAGAAGATAAAGCTCATAAGGCAGCCATCAAAATTCAGGCTAGCTTCCGTGGACATATAACAAGGAAAAAGCTCAAGGGAGAGAAGAAGGGAGATGCCCCAGTTACTGATGTTGAAGGTGGAGAGAAGAAGGAGGTCCTTGCCAATGGTCTGGCAGATGGCAAAACTGCTATTACAGAAATTGCTCCAACTGAGAATGCCCTACCTGGAGATGAAAGCAAAGGGGAAAACACTCCAGCAGATGAAAAGCAGGCAGATGGCGTTGCCAACAGTGGCTCAGAGCAACCTGTTCCAAAGGCCACTACTCCTGCTACTCCATTGGAGGAAAAGCCTGATCCTGCTGCCACTGAAAGTGCCACTAAAGCTTCCACTGATAATTCACCATCCTTGAAGGCTGATGAAGCCCAAGTCAAGGAGGAACCCAAACAAGCCGATGTGCCTGCCACTGCCACCACTGCCGTCTCCCCTAGTGCTGCAGAAGATGCTACTGCCAAGGCAACAGCGCAACCCCAAACAGACACGGCAGTGAGTAGCCAAAATGAAGAGAAAACAGGTATGCTATAACAGCATGTGGGTAAGCTATTTTATAATAGAGATGAGTAGTGAGAAAATGAGGAATTAAACCATAATTTGGCTGCTTATGAGATTAATTCAGAATAAAATAGGCAGTCACAGTGGAATCTGAATGGTAAATTCCATGGTAAGAATATAAAATCAAAAATCCTTGTGATAACCTCAAGGTCAAGGGTAGGTATGTAGTGAAATATTAATCAGTAAAAATGTCTGAACAGCATGATTTGAAATAGCTGTCAATCTGGGGGTAGAAATAACATTTATACAAAAGAGTTAAATTAATATTTCAAGTATCCAGAAATGACTCTTGTCTTTTTAGTAGGAAATATAATGCCAAGATAGATGTATAGTACATGCACCATCTCTATGACTCATCCATTTGATCTGTGTAAATAATACAAGCTATTGAATTTAAGGGAACACACATTCTAAAGGTTGATAACCATTGAAAGTCTAAAGTAGGATAAGTAGCCAAACTGGATGATTTTTGGCTTACCGTATTTTCCGGCGTATAAGACGACTGGGCGTATAAGACGACCCCTGACTTTTCCTGTAAAAATATAGGGTTTGGGCTATACTTGCTGTATAAGACGACCCCTCTTCCAACGCACACCAAATAAAAATTAAAAACATCAGCTGGCTCACCCACAATGTAAAGGCAGCTGTGCTAGATCCAAAATGGCCCCTGCAACAAGCAGGAACCTCACACAGCCACAAAAAGCCCAAAAAAACAACTTTCACACTTTACACACACAAAATTCCACATACAGCTTTGTGAGATTTTGTGCGTTTGTGTAGTTAGAGTGAAACACTACAGAAACACACTAAATCTCAGAAAGCTGCACAAATATTATTTTTTATTTTTTTATTTTTATTTTTTTTATTTTTATTTTTATTTTTATTTTTATTTTTATTTTTATTTTTATTTTTATTTTTATTTTTATTTTTATTTTTATTTTTATTTTTATTTTTATTTTTATTATTTTTATTTTTATTTTTATTATTTTTATTTTTATATGAAAGCTAAATTTAAAACTTCCTAGCCTAAAACTTAGACCTAGCCTTTAAATGGCTAGGTCTAAAAAAAGAACAACTAAAAATATCCAATTAACTATTTTTTTTAAAGCTCCCAAAGGGGGAAAAAACCTTACCCAATAGAACAGGGGTCTCCAAACTTGGCAACTTTAAGACTTGTAGACTTCAACTCCCAGAATTCCTCAGCCAGCTTTGCTTTGCTGGCTGAGTAATTCTGGGAGTTGAAGTCCACAACTCTCTGCCTGCTTGATTGCAGGCAGGGAGATTTAGTTGCTTGCTGATACAATGGATTGCAGGCAAGGCAAGGCAAGCGTTGCGGCTAGCAGCTAAGGTAAGCAAGCTGGAGGCGGGGGGAAATTTTGCTACGTACCAATTAGCAGGCAAAAATTAGCAGCTGGGATGGCCAGCGTTGTGTAAAAGGAAAGTTTTTCCCTTTTACACAGCACTTGGCCATCCAGGCTCTGGTGATCCCAGCTGAGTTGCCTGAGTTGCCTGATTAGCAGGCAACTGCTAATTAGCAGGCAACTCAGCTGGGATGGCGAGCGTTGTGTAAAAGGAAAGTTTTTCCCTTTTACCCGGGGCTTGGCCATCCAAGCTCTGGCGATCCCAGCTGCACCAGCATTGTGTAAAAGGGAAGTTTTTCCCTTTTACACAGGGCTTGCTTGTAACTCAGCTGATTAGCGGCAACTCAGCAGGCAATTCAGCTTGGCTCCTTAGAGCCATTTAAGGCTCGTCAAAGCCTTTCGGGATGGTCTGCCTGGTTACAGGAGACCAACACCCGGCGTATAAGACGACCCCCGACTTTTGAGAAGATTTTTGTGTGTTAGAAAGTCGTCTTAAACGCCGGAAAATACGGTAATTTTGAATGATTTCAGTGGAGATGGGACAAATACGATTTTGAATCATTTTCTTTCAAATTGATCTTTACATCTCATGAGAAATCAGTGTCTCCTCTGGCTGACCATACAAGAAGAACATAGTGTTTGAATGAATAATAAACTTTGCAGTTCTAGTTGCCAAAAGCAATTTATTATGAACAGAAACTGGACTAAGAGGATGGCAGGCAAGATGCGTAAGGAATTTGGAATCAGTAAACTTGCAAACCTGTTTTCTTGTAATGCGTATCATTTAGTTCAGTGACAGTGTGACAGAATAAATGGACTCTTATAGCCCATTAAGCAACATGTTGCCGAATTGTGACAACCTTTCCACAACCTTGTATTTGTGATTTTATTGTTCCCTCCTGTAGCTTGACTTGGCAACTTGATGGTTTTAGGCTTCTGGATGAATATTGCCTGGCTCCAACAACAGAACCCACACAGAATAGAACAAAATTTCTCGGAATCTTAAATTATGCAGAAACATTATAGACATATCGAGATAAATGCAGATTTTAAAAGTTAATTTTTTTAATGATTTCTTGTTGAGGTTATTTCCACAATTTCTCAAAACTTCAAGCCATTATTCAGGAACAATTTCTTAAGTTTTATATGATACTTTCTGTTTCTTTGATTATACTATTTAATATAGAACACATGGATTGGTAGGATCAAAATGGGAGCGGGCATTACTAAATAGGAAGAACGTAGTAATAGGACAGATGTATATCTATATTATTTGCAATTTTGTAGAGTAGGGGAACTAAGTATTAGATAAATGAGGCAAGTGAAGAGAATCAAGTAATACTGGGTTCTCAAGAAACAAATGACAACAAGTTAGAAGAATTAATTATTTGGTTGCCAGAAATAATGCATCAATACAAATTTAACGAATCATTAAATTATTCAAAAAAAAATTCAGATAATGAGTATACTTATAGTGAAAACTAACATATGCCAGCAAAACGTGTACACTAACCTCACAATTAGTACAAAAGCTAGGAGTGGCACAAAGAGCCATGGAAACATACATGCTTGGCATCACAAGACAAGATAGAAAGTCCTGCGTATGGATTAGAGAACAAAGGAAAATATATGATGCCATCAAAAGAGTGAAAGAAATGGAAATGGGCTGGTCATATAGTGAGAAGAACTGATAACAGCTGGACTAAGATAGTCTCATAGAATGGATCTCACTAGATTAAAAAAAAAATCCAAAAAAGAGACCTAAAACAAGATAGAATGAGTATTGTGGGCCCAACTGGCAAAGGAAAGCTCAAGAACATATTGGTTGGAAACACGCAGAAGAGACCTGCAGTGGATAGACAATGGCTAAAATGATGATGATGTATTATGGTGAAAACAAATATATATGTACCTTTCTACCCTTTCTACCCATGAACTGATTACCTGTTATAATCTCTTTGGATACCTGAACTATTTCCCTCCAATCTCACTTCCACTCCTTTCTAAGGCATTTTTCCCAACAACAGCAAATTTTGCTTTATTTTTTTTTTTTAAAATTATTTTCCTTAATTTCCACTAAGTGGCAGCATGTGGTCTTAGATTACAGTTTAGAGTCCAAACTATATACCAAATTTTAAAACATTGATGAACTTCCTGTCAATTTTGTCAACATCTCTTCATTCAACAGCAGTTTCAAACTTCATATGGATGTACACTCGTTTCTTTTCGTTTCTTACGTAATATTTTTTATACTTTCCTTTGAAGTCCAAGCACTTATTCTATATACCTTCCTAGCCATTTAGTAATTTGATTTCAGATGTAAACAGAAAGTTCATTTGTTGTAGTTTTAAAAATGGAAAGCAAAAAGTTTATTTAAATAATTTATACAGCCACCAATTTCACAACTATTTCATGACTCTGAGTGACATACAGGGCTTAAAACAACAAGAGCTTGGATAACTCTGCAGACTAAGCACCCTAATTAATATCCAGCTGTCTGCAATTACTCCATGTTTGAATCTCACTAGGCTCAAAGTTGACTCAGCCTTCCATCCTTTCTAAGGTAGGTAAATTGAGGACCCAGTTTGTGGGGGCAATAAGATGACTTTGTATAAATATACAGAAGTATGAAGGCTATTGCTTAACACATTGTAAGCTGCCCTGAGTCTTCTGAGAAGGGCGGCATATAAATCAAATCATAAAAATAATCTTTAAATCTTTATCACATAAAGATTTTTAAAAAATAAAACTAGTCAGAAAACATCAGCGTTTCAACATCAGAGTCCACCTAACTACCTAGGACAATGCCACAGGAAACAGGCAGTTAATCAGTGCCTTGCAAAAGGCTAAGAGAACTGGAGCTATCCAAGATTTCAAGATGGGTGCTATTCCATAGGGCAGAGGCTGCACAGGACAGAGAAGACATGACCTTTGGATCCAACAAAATGGTTCTGTTTGACAGAAAGGATTCGGTACGTACTTCTTGCTACATCTGGATGCTAAACAGCAACAATGGAGGAGTGTTGGTCCTGCAAGTATTTTCCACTGGTTCTTGAAGATTAGCTTTATGGAGACAGCCACTGGAACTCTCCTTGTTGTGGTCTCCAACAGAGTATCCTTGTCCCATTGTTCCACAGATAGTCAGGCTCTTTCGTCCATACTTCTGAATTTCATAGAACTCTATAGAACTCCTTTTATGCACTCCTGTCTCATTATTAATTTTTTGTCTTATGGACAGTATCTCTTCCCTTACAGGAGGATAACATTTTACTGTAGCTTAGTAAATAAACGGTATTGGATTCATACCAAAAATGACTGCATCACATTGCTATGTGTACACTTCCTGTGGGTGAATACACAATCACCACAATCTCAAATTTACTTCTACCAAGGACAAAACTAGAATTTTTCTCTAAATGGAAATTGACATGTAATGGTTTCTCATCAGATAAATTGTGCTTTTAGTTGATATTTCTGATATAAAATGATGTTACCTCCCTTTCGTCTCCCACATATTTCTGGTGCATTAAAGGATTGGTGTAGGAGTTAGGAAGAAAGAAGTAGAGGCATCATAACTAGGCATGGCATCTTGTTAATCTTGAAAATGTGTCTGAATATTCAAATAGAAACACTTAAGAGAACTTGTTTTTGAATGCTGGTGACATATTTAGAAAGAGAAATTTCAGTTTTACTTGCTCTCTTCAGAATTCCTTCTGTTTATTTATTTTCTATAATGTAAGTTCTTCTCCTTTAGCTCAATGATTTGAGAGCACGTTATGAAATTTATCCTATGTTGCTGTACAAGGGACAAAGAAACCTTTGCAAACATTTGCAGTGCAAACATTTGAAGTGGAAAAAATGAAACGAGTTTTTGTGGAAATTCGTGGATATTCCTCAAAAGGTTCTGACGTTTACTGTAAAAATGGTATACAATATTGTCTCAAGTCACTGAGCAAAAAAAGCTGTCAATGTAATTGGTAGTGGAAAGCTGCCAATAAAGAAATGAATTCAATGGCTACAAGCCAGTAACATTGGCTAGCCACTGAGACTTGGCTATTACTATTACAAAAAGTAAATGCAGCTCAGCCTTTTTTTTTCTTACAGTGTTTCTGCAGTTACCTCAGTTTTCTAATCCAAGAATATGATCTCATCAGTGACATTGACAACATATGAGCTCCCTCCTTTTCTTTGTCCCTTGTCTGAGAAACATATTTCATGAAAGATTGAAGGATGTATCAAATCAATCAGATGACAGCAAAATGGCAAAGTTATTTAGTCTGGTTTCTCCCCCTTCTCTTATTCTCTATGTTCCATCTTTTAAGAATTATTTCCTCAGGGATTCCTTATATTTTTACAAGAATCAATGTAATGGTTTTTCAGACAGTGGCCACAGAATATGAATATTCAGTTTTTGTTGGAAATATATATATAAGAAAATGTGTATCTTAGAATGAAAAGTCATTAGGAAAGACTTGAAGCAAGATGGAATTGTGGTACATGTTCTCAGAACAAAGCCCTCTGGGATACTTCCTTGAGTACATTTAGCACAACTGAAGAGAATACTGCACAGGATCTGTTGAAAATATATATAGGGACCAGAAGCCAGACTGCAGCTGCATCATTAGTCACTTTAAACCCCTCCAATCCATACATGAAGCAGACTGACACCCACCATGAATATCTTGCACGGCCACAAACACAAAGCCAAACAACAACAACGCAGCTCACCAGTTCAAATCCCCCTGCAACTCAGAGCCGAGCACAACCAAGCCCCCACCCAAACAGAACACACCTCCAACCAACAGAGCACAGCCAACCCCCATCCAATCAGAGCACAGCCAAGCCCCTAACCAATCAGAACACACCTCCACCCAATCAGAACACAGCCAAACTCCCATCCAATCAGCTCCCATCCCCACTAGCAGTTAAAAGGAAGAGACAGCTGCGATCTCACATTGCTCCTGGAAGCACGAAGCCGAGAACACCAGCCTGAAGAATGAGACTTCGTCGAAACGTCGCCAAGACACTGCCAATTTTACGTGGGAAAAGACCCGAATAACCAAAGACCTACATACAAACACCCGTGAAAATCTCAGAAAACAGATACACACACACACACACAATTAGGGTTGGGCAAAGTGTAGCCTTTGGCTTGATTTCATTTGGAGCTTAGATTTACTTTCAGAAATTCTCTAGCAACAAGCCTTGTTCTGCCTTTTCTAGAAAAAATGGTGAACTAGACAAAGAGATGTACAGAAAGAGAAAGAACATCAAAAGAAGTGGGGGAAGGGAATGAACCCAAGAAAGAAAATGTTAGAAGATGTCACATGCCCACTTTTAGCTCAGCTCTAAACTGTACAAGGCCCTTAGTTCCAGGAGATATTCTCAAAGAAGCATAGCTCTTGAAGGGAAGAGGTGACTTGCAATTACTTATTATGACTTTTGTTTCATAAAGAGCTTTGATATTTTTGAAAGTAAGAGGACAGGTACTTATCTTTAGAAAAAACTTAAAGCATTTAACTTGAGCGGGAAGCTTCCCACACATTCAATAATAGAAGAATCCTATTAACATATATCCTCAATAGTTTCATTATCATTTTATTTTATATTTATTTGCTATTATTTAGTTTTAATTATATAGTTTATTTTAATAGTATTTTATTAGAGATAATATTTTACATCGAGTTTTACATGACAGTCTGAGTGAATAAATATTACTAAGAATAGAGTACTAGCTATAAGCAGGTTATCAGTGGGTTTCTATTCATATTTATTTAAAAGTAACTTTATTCTCTGAGATTAATGAGACACCTTAATAACTGTACTTATAGATGTGTTAATTGTTAAAAGAAATTCATTTAATTCATCTTATTAAAATGGCTTGATCACAATTTGTACAAAAATTCTATTATCAAGGGACTTCTTCATAGCTACTTAAAAGCCAGCTCACGGCTGCTGCAAGTGACCAAACAGTGAGCACAAAGATGAATTAAACGAAACAAAAAACAGTGAATAATTCTTGCTTCTACATTGCTGGCTAAGAACTAGACTAATAGTGATTATTTTTTAAATTTCATCCTGGGGGTGGGTGTCTTCATTTAAATTGCAACCTAACGAAGATCCACTTTTAAACAAGCTTATCTCTTGATCAAAAGAGTTAAAGAATTAGGGAACTCTTTTCACCATATCCTAAACATTGGCTAGAGTCACTAAAATGAAATAACTTCAAAAAAAGCGAAGGCTACCGTGTAGTGATATTCAGGACCTTTGATCTAAAGGAATCTGTGTTGTTTCAGGTGTAGAAACTGTTTTTGTGCGCTATGCACGCTCATATATATGATATATAAGCCTTTTTCATATAGCTTCCAAATCTATGGACTCTGGAGTGTGGCCAACAAACCAGAGTGGAAGTTGTTGTTGTTGTTTTTTAAAAGTTTTTATTAAGTTATAGAGTATTATAAAATATAAAATATAAAAGTAAATAAAGGAGCAGTGAGGGGGAGGGGGAGATAGGGAAAGAAAAAGAAGCATTGACTTCCGACTCCCTCTGTTACAGTAAAATAAGGCATTAACATCAAATCACAGCTTTTTGCTTTTCCATAATAGTATGAACAAATCCTTTCTATAAAGATCTATTAGTCTAATCTATAAAACCCAAAGTCAGAGTTTCATTCTTTTCAGAGTGCAAGTTGATGTTGTGATTGTTGAGTATTCTTGCATTTTTGCAAAATGTGAGGAAATGTTAATGATTCAAATTGCAAATCGGAAAAAAAAGCTAATGTTCATTATGAGAATTTCTTGGATTTCATATCATTTAAAAATAATAATAATAATGCCATATAAGTCCCATGAACAATTGTTAAATACCACAGGCAATATAATATTTTTGTATTATAGAGACCAACAAACGAAGGAATTTAGTTTTGCAATGTTGAAAGTTGATCTTTTTTATTCAAGGCAGTAAAACAAACCAGTTCAAGTATAGCCAAAATCCAGAATTATTTCATTATTTTGGATGTAGTTAGCTGTAGATTTTTCCATAGGGTTAGATATGTGGCTACGTACATTGGATGAGTCTGAAATAGGACAAATCCTTTCTTTCTGATGGTCAGTGGACGAACATACTGTGTAAAATAGACATTCTGCCTCTTGTCTAAGGGTTGGCAGTCATGTAAACCCTTGTACATGTAAAACCTTATACATGAGATTGTGATTATGTAACTTCCATATTGTTCAGATTTGAGAGTTTAAGAAAATGAATACATACTGCAATGGATTCAGCCAAATCCCTTATAAATTGGCCTTTGTTGTCACATTGCTCTCTGTTTAAAATCTCATGAAAATATGAAAACTATTTAACAATGGGATAAATCACTAAATCCATGTAGTAGTTACTAGGGCTATTGCATACATTTCAGCAACACAAATTGTAAATGCTGGCAGGGGCTGATAGCCAATTAGATTTTCTCTTTTGAAAGTCAGCTATTCGCAGAATTGAACAATGCAAATCATTATCCCTTCCTTCTCCAACCGTGAAATCAATAATTCCAATTACTTAGCAACAAAAATAATGGCTAGCCATTCTTCTGCATTTCACCTCACAGTTTTGCTTTGAAAAGTTTATTTTTTTAAAAAAAAGGAGCCTAAGAATTCTGAGAGGTTATAATACTGCAATCAGCTTCATCTCCATTTACTTCTGATATACTCATTTTTAATCTAATGTCTTTAATTTATGAAAACTCCTTCTATAGAAAGCCTATCAGTTCCTTGGATAGAACAGATTGTTTCCTTTTTTTAAAAAAAACTATAACCAGTACTATATGTCTGGAAGATTTTTTTGGCATCTGATTAGTCAGCAACAGAAAACCTTGAGAGGGAATCAGGCTGCTACAGGACAATGTACAGTATTGATATTGGTTTTCATTATTCGTTTCTGATTGTGTTTCTCTAGTCTTTTTAGGTTAAGTTAATTGCTAATTAATATAATCTATAGTTTACAACAACATCTTGAGAGAGAGTGAAAGAAAGAGAATGGCATTTGAAAATCTAATACTTTAATTTGCTAGCCAAGAAGAAAAAGAAGGTATAATGTTTTAAACTTAAAACGCAAAATTTGAACAACACATTTATTGACTCCTACTAAGGAACAATATGGAAGTTTTTCAATTCTATAAGACTTTTTTGCAGACAATAAATTAAAAGGAAAGTAGAGGTAGATGATAGAATGTACATTCAGCATGAAACAAACTCTGTTTGCTTCAGACCTAATGGTAAACTGATAAATAATCTGCAGTCACTATGTTTAGAGGCTCTGTTTATATTAGTTTCTTAAATGAAAAATGATAATCATTTGCAGAGACCTATGTTGTCAAGGAAACCAATTGTATAACTTTTTTCAATTTACAGTTTAAAATGAGATATAGGGCTCATTCTCATTTCCCCAAACATGGCATAAGCCTATTTAGGTAGCCATTAGTTTTATGACCCATCCTTATAATTTTTTAAAATATAATTTGACATAATTCTTGTCATGGACCAATTTAGCATGATTCATCAATGATGTGGTTGCTAATGTTGATCAAGGTGGGCTCTGCCAACTCCTATTGCTACATTAGGAAGCTGCAGGCACGCTCCCTCTCTTCTAATTGTTAAGAATTACTCTCCAGGGCCATTTTGGTATGTGCTACAGACAGAACATACATCTGTCTTCTGCAGAGGCATCTGCCCTTGTAATGCTTGACTGGTGTTTTCTGGAATGCTTGTTAGGCCTTACTTGGGCTCCTTATAAGCAGGGATTTAGCACTCTTGAAAAAGCCTAAGACCTGTTTTTTAAACATGAATTGAACACTGTTTTGTAGAAAGATAGAAAAGGAAAGAAGGAAGGAAGGAAAAGAAAGAATGGGAAGAATAAAAAGATAGACAGACAGACAGAGAAAGAAAGAAAGAAAGCTCTACCACAGGGGTCCCAAACTTGGTAGCTTTAAGACTTGTGGACTTCAACTCCCAGAATTCTCTGGCCAGCTATGCTATTCTGGCTGGAAAATTCTGGGAGTTGAAGTCCACAGGTCTTAAAGCTGCCAAGTTTGAAGACCTCCAGAATATATCTGTCTTGAGAAATGGTATTTCTGTGCTGCCCATTAAGTTGCTATGAACTTCAAACACGGCTGGGTTGCCCTAGCTTTGTGTTACTGATTCTATTACTGGGTTGTTGTTTTTTAATGGGAGGGCATTGCTGTTGCTGCTTATGTCAAGATGTTAGCATGGCTATACTTTATACTGTTTTTATTATTTTAACAGGGCAATATAAAAGAGCCTTGGTGGTGCAGCAGCTTAAAGTGGTGTTAAAGTGACACCAGCTGCCTGTAATTACTGCAAGTTCGAATCTCACCAGGCTTAAGGTTGACTCAGCCTTCCATCCTTTCAAGGTAGGTAAAATGAGGACCCAGATTGTGGGGGCAATAAGCTGACTTTGTATAAAAAAGAACACCGCTTAGGGGGGCCCGAAAGCCCTACTAAGCAGGTATATACAAAAGTATGAAGGCTATTGCTTAACGCATTGTAAGCTGCCCTGAGTTTCTGGAGAAGGGTGGCATATAAATTATATATATATATATATATATATATATATATATATATATATATATATATATATATATATATATATATTTATATTTATATTTATATTTATATTTATATTTATATTTATATTCTCAGACTAACTCGAGCACAACCAATCCCCCATCCATACAGAACACCCCCCCATCCAATCAGAGCACAGCCAAGCCCCCAACCAATCAGAACACACCTCCACCCAATCAGAACATAGCCAAGCTCCCACCCAATCAGTTCACACCCCCACTAGCAGTTAAAAGGAAGAAACAGCTGTGATCTCACATTGCTCCTAAAAGGACGAAGCCGAAAACACCAGCCTGAAGATGACGAATGAGACTTTGTTGAAACGTCGCCAAGACACTTCCAATTTTATGCAGAAGACCTGAATAACCACATAGAAGACCTACATACAAACACCCACGAAAACCTCAGAATACACACACACACACACACACACTCATACACACACACACATACATACATATGATGCTTTTTTGCCTACCGCATTCTAGTTCCATCACTATCTACTGTATGTGCTACATTTTAGTGTTTCCAGTCAAAAGGATAGAGCTGCATTCACTGCTATTCCATTGCAGCACTTAGTGGAAGATGAAAATTGCTCATTATCATTTCCTACCTGCCACTTCCTACCTGCCTCGTCTGTCCTTTTGATCTGTCAGCCAAACTATTTGGGATCCTGGGTTTAGTACTTTTTCAGAAGAGTGTTAGACTCCTGACAAATCATGGAATGAGGAGCAGAAATTCTTCTGTGCATGTGATCTGAACTGAATTTTCATGCAGAACAAGACCTCTTTGACAACTTGACAGATTAAATATGTTAAATATGCCATTCCAAACAACTGACTGCATTTATCCAGTCCTACTTCTTTTCCTGCTCCAGATAATGGTTAGTAAATAGGCTACACTTAGTGGAGAGGAAATGAAGTTGGGGCAGTTAAAGAGGTCTTGTTCTGCATTAAAATGGTAAGGACAGCATTAATCACCAGCTTTGTTTCTATGGCAACCAGTCACCAAATTTTATGCTGGTAAACTTGTCTTTTAGATACTGATAATAAAAAACCCATGGAATAGTCCTGGAATAGGTAATGAATTAAAAAAAGTTTCACCTGCTGAGTACCTTCTTACCTTGGAGAAACCCTAGAAAACAAAATTTGACAAGTATGTTAATAAATAAAAAATAAATCTATTTCAAAATGCAATGGTTTATTTCTCTATTGTTAAACTTTTTATCACTCCTCCTATCTCCCTGCTTCAGACTTAATTAAATGTGCCTGTTAGTATGACTCAAAAGTAATTACTATGATGTTTTCACACCTGGGCTTCAATGACTCAGCACAAGAGCTCAATATTCCCTTTCTGGGCTTTTGGGGGTAGTAATTATTAGATTTGGCAGAAGGGTGTCTATGCAATCATTAAAGGTTTTGCCTTTGCGTCTGGGCAAATGACAAAACAAAACAAAGGACGTCAAAGGAAGAGAGACTCTTGCTGCCTTGCTACATCATCCTACATAGAGTTTAATTAATACCTTAGTTCAGTCCTGGATATTTTCTTTTAATGTCAGTGCACTCTGCACCAATCAAACAGTCCCTCCAAGTACATGAAAAATACTTCTCATTTGTAACCATCCAGTCCCTTACTAAGAGTTTCTTAATTCTGTAGGATGAGTAGTTCTAATTCTGGATGAGTAGACTAATTCTGTAGGATTATACCATGGGAAATACTTTTAGACCAATTGGAAGAACTATTGTTACATTAATCTACTGTTCATAAAGTCACAACTATTCGAACCCTTTTGTCATTAATTTTAAAATTCATAACTCAGTAGCAATTGCAACATCCACAGATTTTCTAATCCTTTAATTCTCATGTCTGACAACATCTCTGCTGATTAAATCCATGTTACAGTAACGGGATTCATGGGAAGAATTGTGACTGCCAACTAGTCATCTTAAATCTGTATATATCAGAAGCTGTCCTTTGTCTATTTGTTGGAAACTCAATGTTACAATGTAGAAATATAGAAATATTTATAATTTATCTCCAAAAGTTTGAATGATAGTTTCAATTTATTTATTTATCTATCATATTTAAAAACCACCCATCTCCCTCAGAGAGGGACTCTGGGCAGTGTACAATAAAATATTCAAAGCATAAAAACACATATGAAATTTAAAAGAGGCAAAGAATGTTAAAATTCTTTAAAAGACGGGGGGGGGGGGTGACTTCCAGAATGCTAAGGGCTGTCCTGAGGGCTAAGGGCATGCCTGAGGGCTGTCTGATCCTCTGTGCACCCTGGACGGCCAGAAGAGTGGAGCCCTATCTCACTTCCTGGGGGAGAGTGTTCCACAAGATGGGGGCAATGGCAGAGAAGCCTCTCTTTATGAAGTCCACCAGCTGGAATTCTTGGGTGTGTGTGTGTGTCTGCAACATACTTTTACTACTCGATCAGGTGGAATGGGTTGATGTAACGGGATGAAGATGGCTATGTAGGTAGCCTGGTTCCATGCTATTTATGTCTTTCTAGGTCATAATTACAGCTTGACTTGGTCCTTAAAGTAAATTGGCACCCAATGCAGCTTGCGAAGCAGAAATATTACATGTGTTCTTTGGACACCCACTATAGCTCACATGGCCACATTCTGCACCAGCTGATGCTTCTGGATACTTTTCAAGGGTGTTCATGTAGAACATATTGCAATAACCCAAATGGGAGGTACATTCAGAGTCATGAGTGACTGAGCAGAAAGCTTCCCAATTTAGGAAAGGGTGCAACTTTACACAACACGAAGTTGAGTGAAGACTGCTATCCACAACTGCTATCTGCACTACCGACAGCCTCTGTGTCTTATCTGGATTCAGTTGAAGCGTGTTGTTCCCACAGCCTCCAGGGTGGAACTAGGTATCATCAGCAAACTGGTGATACCTCATTCCATGGTGATGGATGATCTCACCCAGTGTTTTCATAAAGATGCTAAAAAGGAGTGTAATGAGCCCTGCAGTATGCCAGAAACAATGGACCTTTTCCTTCCTATCAATTGGAACTGTATTTGGAGGAAGGAGTGTGAACTGTGAACTATGCCGCCCACCTCAAACACCCAAAAGATACCATGTTGATGGTATCAAAAGCTACTGAGAGATCAAGAAGAGTAAATATGGATGCACCACCTCTATCCACGTTCCATCAGAGATTATCCGTGAGTGTGACCAATATCTCATATTTGTTTCTGTCCCGTATCTGAATCTGAAACCTGACTGAAAAGGGTCCAGATAATCCATTTCCTTAAGGATCCTCTGAAGTTGAATCTTCTTCACCCTTAGATAGTACCTGTTGAGCTCCATTTTTTTTAAAAAAGTAATTTATTTAGAAGTTTTAAAAATGGGCTGGTCTCAATTAGTATGGATAATTAATTCAATGAAATAGTCACATTATTTGAACTATTCAAAATGATATTTCTATGGAAAACAGGGAATTTGATTCCAGTTCTATGGAAATATACATTTATGAAAATAGATTTTTAAATGTTTATTAATGAATATAATACTAAAGGATACAAAGAATATATAGTAAGTTGAAAACATATTTATTCTCTTTAAAATATTTTAAATGTGTAGCCTGAACTGTTTTTCTTTAAATCTTCATATATGCGCTAGTAGATTCAGGTGTTTTATCCCCTAATTGCAGAATTTGCATGCTGTGATCAAGATTATGATCAGCATCCATAATTTTTTTGCCTTACAACTTTTAAATCACAAAAAAAAAAAAAAAAAAATCTTCAAAATCCTTGAGAGCAAACTCCTTCAATTAGCACATTGCTATTTCCCACTGATGGAATCTTCCTTTTCTCCATTGTGTACACATAAAAATTACAGTATCATCAAAACCGCAACGACAACTGTGCGTACATGAGCCTTAAGTTTACCTGTGCTACATTTGCATTGACTGGATTTTGGTTTATGTTAAATATGACCTGGTATCAATTTATAATTCACATGAAATTGCGTTATTCAAACTTGCACTAATCCTGAACTAGCTGTCAGACCTCAAGCCTCAGAGTGGTGGTTTTTTTAGTTGGGGGTGTTACTTGGAACCTTGACATTAGCTGTAGCCAGAATCTCAGCTTGAATGTTGCAGGATTCTGCTTTAACATGAGAATTAGTTATTTTTATATTTTAAATAAAGTCAGAATACAATAACAGAATTAGAAAGGACCTTGGAGGTCTTCCAGTTGAATCCCTTTCTTAATTAGGAGACCCTATAACATTTCAGACAGATGACTGTCCAGTCTTTTCCTAAAAGCCTCCAGTGATGAAGCACCCACAACTTCTAAATGCAAGCAGTTCCACTGGATAATTGTTCTCACTGTCAAAAAATGTCTCCTTAGAAGTTGTGTTCCTTGATTAGTTTCCATCTATTGTTTCTTGTCCTGCCTTCAGGGGCTTTGGAAAATATGTTCACCCCTTCTTCTTTGTGGCAGCCTATTGGAATATGCTATCATGTCACTCCTTCTTTTCACTAGACCAGACATACCCAATTCCTGCAACCATTCTTCATATGTTTTAGCCTCCAGCCCCCTAATCAACCTTGTTGTTCTTCTCTGCACACTTAGAAAGAGTCTCAACATCTTTTTTCAATTGTGATCAAAATTTCTGAGGATAGATAAATTGAGTACAGTCTGCAACCTTCCTCTTTTAAAAAAGTTTATTGAGAAGGTAATAGGTTCAGAGTGCCTTGAATAAAGCAGAACCTTTTCAGTCAGGTTTCAACTTGGAATAGATATGGTGGCTTTGTCGCTTGTCTCCTGGATTTGTCAGCAACTTTTGGTACTATCCTTCTGGACTGTCTCTAGGGTTTGGTAGTGGAGACAACAACTTTTTTTGTCGTTATTTTCCTCATTTCTCTGTGACCAGCTCCATTAAGAGTTGAGTGGGCTCAGATTGAACTCTAGGTCTCTGCAATATGGGGTGGCTTAGGTCTGGGATCTCTTGCCCCTCCTCTTTGAAATCCAACATGAACGCTGGCAGATGTACTGCATTGAATGCAGTATCATCAGTGTATCCAAGTTTTCACTCGGAATTAGCAAAGTGATGCTGTCCTGGAGTTGGTCCATTGCCCATAGATTGTAAGAGTTTGGATGGGGAAAAACTGGCTTTGATTCAGACCTAGCAAGATGGAGTGAGTTTTGGCCTTCTTAGGTCTGCTGAAGTGTCATCAACAAAGCTGGTGTGCAACAACTCCTGGACTCATGGTTCCTTCTTGAGCAGATGGCAAATGCAGCTTGGAGGACCTTTGCACAAATTTCTCTTGGGCACCATTGTGCCCATTTAGGCACCACAAGTACTTTCTCACATTCAATCATGCCCTACTTCAGAGGTGGGTTTCAGCAGGTTCTGACCAGTTCTGGAAAACCGGTAGCAGAAATTTTGATTAGTTCGGCCAAGCCCCCATCTATTCTATACTTCCTGAGTCCCAGCTGATTGGGAGAAAATGGGAATTTTGCAGTAACTTTCCCCTAGAGTGGGGTAAGAATGGAGATTTTACAGTATCCTTCCCATGCCACGCCCACCAAGTCATGCCATGCCCACCAAGCCACACCCACAGACCCGGTAGTAAAAAATTTTGAAATCCACCATGAATGCCATGCCCTAATTACTATCAGGTTATAATGGATTCAAGTTATATTATGAATAAATGTATTAGATTCCACAGGGGGGAAACAACCTTAAAGATTTAAATTATTGGATTCCACTGGAAGCCAAAGTAACAGCATGATCAACATAAAACTATCTGTATTCCTACAGAGCCACAGAGGTATTGGTGCAATTACTGGAGGGTTTTTTTTTTTAAAAAAAAAGTCCTAAAATGACAATATTAATTGAAACAACAATAGGCTAAAAAGCAATAGGAGTGAAGTTTTCTCTGGATTTACCTCTAAACCTACATGCCAAATTTTGATAGCAACCAAGAAAAATGATTTTCAAAGGATGTCTGTTGGGTTTATTTATATGTAAACATCCTGATTCTACCAGAATTATATTTTATGCCCTTTGTTTTCCTAATAAATACTGAGCATGAAAACTTTGTGAGAAAATATATATACAGTAATTGGTATCTTAATTTACTTTTTAATATAGTTATTAAATATAAATTCAGGCTACAGCAATTGCCAATTGTGTAGGGCATTACAACATTCTGAAAAAATGCTTTAAATATGTTCACATTATTGCTTTTCCAAGAAAACTTGTGGACTGTATGTATACATTGCATTCTTCGTTTGAAATACTTTTTTTTTTAAACGTAACATCTAAGTTTTCTTGCTGAATACAGTTTATAGGACCTTCCCAAATGTACTGTACAATATTTTACAGGCTGCATATCATTGTTGGCTCTAAACATTGTAGCATAAATCATCAACTTGTACTGTCTGTATGGCCAGATATCAGTGATGGGAAATAAATGATGCAACTGTGACATCACTGCACAGCGAGCTGTTCTGCCTTTGCTTTTCCTCATTGGCTTTGATGATTGCTGGGGTCGGACAACTTGCAGTGCAGTGATGTCATGCCACACGTTTCACCTTAATTAAGTCTCAAGCCGGAGAGAGAAGGAAGAAACACAGAGTGTTGCTTTTGGTGGGAACATCGTACATCTGCCTATGACTTCCATTTTGTCATGCTAAAAGGCAACAAGAAACAAATGTAAGTTCTTTCAGTCTGAAATCCTTATGCCTTTTCTTCTTTATTTGTATTTTGTTTAAATGACATCTTACTTTATTCTGTGCAGTACTGTGTTTAAAATGATCATGGTGAGAAACAGCATTAAGCTGCATCTTTAGCTGTGTGTTTCATAGATCTTACTGCAGTATTTCACAGCAGAGGTAGTGTTTCTCGGGTATGTGGTTTGAAGCAGATTTATGTATCTTTCACTTGGTTTACTTAAAATGTATATTCTTTTCTTAAGAGTAATGACAGTTCTGTAAACATACTAGAAAGATCTCAAGAAATCTGATTAAAACTGTAATCTTATTTTCCTTTACAGAAAGCCAGCTGTATTGAATTTAGTAGAATTACCGTCTAAGTAGACTCATAGAAACTTGTTCTGTAACACTTCTCCTTGAAGCAGTGACCTCTCATGCACTCTTTTAGCTAGTAATATTTACAGGAATGGATGGCATTTATTTGGTTTAAGCTGATAGAAGAAATCTAATAATGAAATAAGAATATGGGAGAAACAAATTTGTGTGGGACAAAACATAAATCTGCTGTTATTCACACACACACACACACACACAACATATCTTTAGATATCAAATTCATGAAATCTGAGATGGGATTTTTTTTTTAGATCACAAGCAGAAGTCTATATAGAAGTATACTTGTGCTTTTGATCTAAAACAATATTTCTCTGCTGGGTTTCCCCAACCTGGAATCCCACAGATATAATGGAAGCCTGAGAATTCCAAATCAATTGGGTGAAACCAAAATGCCCAGCATATCTGGAAAGTGTTATCCTACACCTTCAATTTGTAGGAGGAGTTTGACAAATACCATTTGCTCCAATCAATTGCTCTAGTAACCAAACATCCATTTCTACTCTATATTGTTGTATCACTTACCAACAAAGAAAACTTTAATAGGGTAGTTCAATTATTATTTATTGTTATGTAAAATATATTTATAGAGTGAATGTTTTGTTGTTGAAACTGTAACTTTCTATGAATCCCTTCATTGTGGCAGTTCAAAAAAAATTTAAAAAATTGAATTTGGTGACTTCAATAAATTAAAATCAGGTGACAATTACATTTCAAAGTGCATGAAAACAGCAAGAAGTTTAAAAACTACTTTAGTTAAGCAATTATTTGACTAAGACTATATATAACTTCTATGAGACTCCATAATCCTATCAGTTGAAAATTCAGGGTACTTTTCTGTCACTCTGAAACATAAACATTTAAAATAGGCCTTAAAAATACAGATCTTAAAATAAGACAGTCCCAAAATATGAATGTTACATAATTGCCTCAACTCTTGAAGCCTTTTTGACTTCCATAATGTAAATATGACTAAGTATAGTCTACTAATACGTTACCCACTGCTATCTTGAATATTAAGCCTCATTGGATGTATGTGTCTTATTAAATTTGATCTTGTTTTGCACATCTAGCCAATTAGATTTTCCAAACAATCATGACTAAATATACCATAGCGCTGTGCATAATGTGAACTTAATCAATGTTTCTCATCTTCTTTTGATGAGAATATGTGCTATTTCTGCTACATAGGTGAGCTTTCAGACTTAAAAGAACACTTTGACTTGCCACCAAGTGCTAGCTTAGTTTCTCCTAAAATTATTTAAGGAAATGTAGAGATTTAATGTCAGGATCACTGTGAGATGACATCTGCTGTCAGATGAACAACGTATTTCTCTTTTAAAGAGTGACATTTTCTGTTAAATTACTCCCACACAGGATTAACTGGTGAAAGAAAACATATTAGTGCTTTCATTTTAACCCATGTTTACAGCAAAAGGCAAATGATTTGGAAATGAACTGGGTTTTTTTTTGCCATGAACATGAAAGCATATGTTTTTGTATAGAAAGCCTGTCCAAGGCAGAGCTCCTTGTCACAATGAACATATATTTGGGTGTGGACTGCACTTGTAGATGCTAGAAACACTGAAAGTGACCCTCAGCATTTGGGACCAGGTAGATGAATCAGTAGCCCTGGGTTCTGACTGCTGCTCTTGAATGCCTGATCAATGTAAATCTGCCTTTATCCACGATGTGGACCAGGGTGCCAGCCTGGCATGCTGAGACCTGGGTGGTCCAATGGAGATGTTGTATCTCAGAAATATGCCCACCTATGTTCATGTTTGGTATCTCAGGGAAGGGAGTTATATTGTCATTCATGAATAATGGAGAGTTCTTATGGATTCTGCTCTACAGATAATTGGATTTGAGTCTCTCTTACTCAAGTTAGGCCTTTAGGAACAGTTGGGCTATTGTGTCTTCCCATCCTCCCTGGTAACTAGCATCCTCCCTACTTGAGCTTGCAGTATTCCTTTGCCAGGTTGCTAGTTGAGGCTGATGTTCCTGGAGGTATTTAACCTACAAATGATGTTAAAGGCAGGGCAACTCAGGAGTTCAAGGCCTCCACAGCAACTATCCCAAAAGTCCCAATCTGTCCCAAATGATAGAAGGCTGAGACATTCCAAAAGTCTTGCACTCAATCTTTTTGTCTTGAGACAGTTGCAATGTGCTCTAATATTGGAGGACATCACCATCAGCCTATGGCCATAGATAGATCACTTTTTGGTTGTTCTCATTGGGACCACCTACTTCCACAAGGAGAGAGGCCTTTTTTGAGTGGCCCAGGCTATATATGGACTATATATATGTATGGCTTCCAGAAGAAGTTTGGGATTTTCTCCCAATGCCAGTCAGACACTCTGGCAAAGGACTTAGCTGCAGCCTTTAACATGCATGTGATAGAGGCCATGGACCGGATAGCTTCCATGGGCATCTCTCTGCACCAATCTTGGGTCCTTCTTGGTTAATTAAGGTCCAGGAGATGAAATGTTATAAGTGACACCTAAACAGTCTAAGAGGAACTCAACTGAAATTCATTAGATCAATGTTTACCCATAGTACTGTTCAAGCAATTAAGTGGTATGTCACAATGTATATAAATAGGGTGGTATCTCTTGATATAATAACTGCTGGACATAAAATTTGTGCTATTGCCCAATTTGTTGACAGGGACTTATTTTAGTGTCTCCAACTTTTGATTCATCTGCATTGGTTACCTGTTTATTTGTTTTCACTTTAGAGTACACTTATTTTTTAAAATCTCTATCTGGAAATCTTCTGTTCATGTTCTTACTGTATGAGTAATTCAGTATGCCATGAAATTCTGTTTATTGTGTTGAGCCACCACTATGAGCAGCAGGCCCTTTTCAACAATAATGCCTTCTTATATAATACCCATTTTGGGGACACTCTAATCTCAGCATCCAAAGTTTTCAGACATCGACAGAAACCTGCTTTATAAAAAGCCTAAGAAACAATGATCTTTAAAATATTTATTGCTGCTTTGCTGCTACAACACACACCTTTCCCTTCTTTTTAATTGCTGTTTTTAATGTATTGTTTATTTCATAAATTTATTTTATCCATACTTACCTGTGTTAAATAGAATCGGCAGTTAGGCATACATAGGGTTACAAGCAGTGGTGAAATCTAAAATTTGTTACTACCGGTTCTGTGGGCGTGGCTTGGTGGTGGTGGGGGTAATGTGACTGGGTGGGCATGGCCAATTTTTTTTTTACTTTTAAAACCATTTTTTCTACAACCTCTTCAGCGAAAAGGTTGTAAAAAAATGCTTTCAAAAGGCTCTGACGATCCCAGCTGAGTTGCCTGATCGGCAGAGGCTTTTTAAAAAAGCCTCTGCCAATCAGGCAACTCAAGCTTGGATCGTCAGAGGCAATTAAAAGAAAAAAAATCCTTTTTTTTTCTTTCAAATGCCTCTGAGGATCCCAAATGAGCCGCACAATCATCAGAGGCTTTTTATTTTTTTTACTTTTAAAAGCATTTTTTCGGCCGAAGAGGTTATAGAAAAAATGCTTTTAAAAGTAGAAAAAAAAGCCTCTGTTGATTGTACGGCTCAGCTGGGCAATGGGGGGGGGCAGGGACTTTTGCTATCGGTTCTCCGAATCACCCCCCTCCATCGCTAGCGGATTGGGTGATCCAGTCCGAATCGGAAGCATTTCACCCCTGGTTACAAGCTTAAAAAAGGTTTACTTTGAAATCAATTCCGTTAGGTTTATGTAGTTTACCCCCATATAGTTTGGGTGTAAATGTTGCTGTGATCATTGATACATTTGATACTACACTCTTAACACAGTCCAAATTGTTTCCAAGTAGGTCATTTGTCAGCAAGGCTGATGGAAAGCTCAGAAATAATCCATTGATTATACCTTTAGGTTTGAGCATCAGAAGGTTGTTATAACAATTGCACTGAAAGCTTAAGCTGGCATCATTCCCTTTGCCCTCTTTACTACAGACAGTGGCAACATGCTATCTTGATATCATTAAAGATCTCTTACTCAGTCTTGTAAAAATATTAAGAAATAAAGAAGGAAAAAACCCCCCTTTTTATCACCTATCCCACCCAGCATGTCATTTTTCTTTGTTAGAGATCAATATAATTTTGGCCTTGTGATGAAATCTATTTCTTCCAGTTTCTGGCAATAGCTTTTGGTTAGAATTCTAAATTCCAATAAATGGTGTGTTCACAAACACCATAGAGCATATATAATTATGCAAGGCTACCATTGGAACCATTATTTGGAAGTCCCAGAAGTTTTTTCTACTATCACATAAATTCCAGAAAAGTTACCTGACAAATGTTGTTTAAATAAACTCTGGTTAATAGTGTTAAATGTTATTATGTATTTATTGTGCATTAATTGCCTTTACATATAAGGCAATTAATGCACAATAAATACAATAGTATTTGTTAGTACTATAAATACAATAGTATTTGTTACAGATATAACTTTGTTTTTTTTATTTATATACCACTTTAATTATTTTTACAAATAACCTTGTGAGGGGAATTGGGCTGAGGGAGAATGATTGGCCCATGGTCATCCAGTTGGCTTTCATAGCTAAGGCAGAATTCACAGTTTCACACTTTGCTAACCTGGTGCTTTAAACACTAGATCAGGGGTGTCAAATTTGCAGTGTTACGTTGTCGTCACATGACATAGCATGATGTTTTTTCCCTTTGTGGAACTGGGATGGGCATGGCCTATGCATCCGTGAAGCATCTGGCCCATGGCCGCCACTTTGATACCCCTGAACTAGACCAAACTGGCGCAATTTACATGTAAATAATATACCATATTTACATAAACATTTGATAAATTCAGCATTGAAATTCACGAGAAACCAATATGGGATAACCAAAGTAAGTATTATAAGATCTTAAAGTAACCTTTACCTCCATTAAATTTATAAAATGTAAACTGGCAATAATACAAAAGCTTGAAAAGTCTGTGATGGTCTATTGCTTTAAAAAAAATGGACAGAGGCAGAACTGTTTAGAAAGAGTTTTCATTAACTTTTCATTCAAAAGCTGGGCAGGAAAACTTCCTCCAACCTAATTTTGGAAATCATTCACAAGTGTATAGAAATCCTATTCATTCTGTATCTAGATTGGCTCATAATGGCAAACTGAAATTTTATTCAAATGTATGGAAAGAGGACTGTGCTTTATCTGATTAAAAAGAATCTTAGTGCCTCCAAGTTAGCTCAAATCCTTACAGTTTTTGAACACAATCAAGAATTTAAAAATAATCATGCCAAATGGCTAGAAAATAAAACAAAAATCTGTATGAAGCAACCACATGAGGTAGAAATAGCTTTTCAAGGTCTCGTGCAAGCTGCATTATTTTGCCATCTGCCAGATGTCAGCCCACAGCTGGAAACATATCTAGACCTATATAGTCATGCTGTGAAAAATAGTTCACAGCTGTGGTTTTGATAAAATCAGAACCGGGCTTGGTAGGAATATCCCGCAGGTGCTTCTATTAGAACAACACATCATTAGGAGTCCATAACCCATCATATCTCTATCCATCTATTTTGAATCAGAAACCATCTTGGCATAATTTTAATCTTCTTTGGGATTTTCCTGTCTCCTCCAAGAGGGCATTATTCAGATCATTCTTCCAAACATTGAAGAGTGGCTATGTTCTGATTAGTATCTGCATGTTTGAAGTGTAAAACTTGCTCGTTTGACATTTGTTCTCCTACAGAAGACACCTGATTAAAATACGTTGAGACCAGGGGTGGGTTCTAAATTTTTTAACTACCGGTTCTGTGGGCGTGGCTTATTTTGTGGGCATGGTTTGATGGTCATGTGACAATTATTTAGGATTTAGCAGAGGTACTGGTCCACCAGGCTTTTAACTGCTTGCAGAGCCTGTACCAATCTACCCATTTATTTTTTGCAGACACTGGTCTACCCATTTATTTTTGCAGGCACTGATCTACTTGTGTATTTTTGCAGGCACTGGTCTACTCATTTGTTTTCTTTTAACACTGATCAGCTATAGGGTGGCCCTTTGAAGCCCAGTGGCAAGAGTTTAAACAGGTTTTTCCCCTCTAGCCATCAGCTGGGACTCAGGAGGCAGCAATAGATTGGGGGTGGGGCCAAACAAAAGGTAAGAATAACATGGGGGGATGTGCAGGGGGCGCACGGGGGGCGGGGGGGGCAGAACCAGTTTGGTGACATCATATTGTCACCTCTACCGGCTCGGGAGAACCGGGCCGAACCTGGAGGAACCCATCATTGGTTGGGACTTCCAGAAAACAATCTTCCTACTATTTTCAAATCTTCTGGCTCCCCTCCCCTCTGCTTTTTTTAAAAAAATAATGATTTTGATTTTTGATGAATAGCCACCAGAGTTTTGTTTTGGATATTTTTAAAAGTAAAACTTTGAACATGAAGGAAATGTTTTGAGATACTGGTAATCCTTGATTTACGATCACAAATGAGACCCAAATTTCCATTGCTAAAAAAGGCAGTTGCTAACTGAGTCATGATTTTGTGACCTTTTTGCCACAGTTGTAAAGCAAATCAATGCAATCATTAAATGAATCATGCAGTCCTTAAGGGAATCCCCATGAACCTTGCTTGCCAGACGCTGTCTGGGAAGGTCACAAGTGGCAATCACATGAGCTTGTGGCACTACAATTGTCCTAAATCAGTGTTTCTTAACCTTGGTAGCTTGAAGATGGGTGGACTTCAATTCCCAGAATCCCCCAGCCAGCAGCGCTGGCTGGAGGATTCTGGGAGTTGAAGTCCACCCATCTTCAAGCTTCCAAGTTTGAAAAACACGGTCCTAAATACTGTCCTGAATATTCATCATGGAACCGTGGGAATGCTGTAAAAGTTGTAAATGTGACGACTATCTGTAAGTCATATGAGCCATTTTAACTATAAACAGTCATTAAAGAAATGACTGTAAGTCAAAGACAACCTATGTCTAGCATATATCTTTTGATATATCTAGCATACGTAGCATTTCAAAGCTCTGTCTGTCTATAACCGTAATTGTAGCATTTCAAAATTCTCTCTTATTTATAATTGTAAATAATTTGGACCATTTATAAAAAATAATGTAATTTAGAATAATGCCCAAAAAGTAATATATACAGTATATATTTTTCAGATTGAGATGTGACATTTTTAAATCATTCTTTCTGGGTACCTGTTTCAGTGAATATTTAAATGCCTATTAAATATGCCTATCTTCTGGGGAGTTATTATTTGTACATATGTACTTGGAGTGCATGCTCAATTGCATTTTCTTCAGGGCTGTTATATAAATGTGTTATACCTATCATCCACAATTAGATTTACTGATCAATGACTCCAGTATGGGATAAGCCCTACCACTAAGCAAAGTGTTATGATGGGCTCAGCAGCAAAGGCAATATAGGAGGATATAATTATGGTCACTGCTGGCAGTTCTGCACTTTCAAACCACTGGCATCTCCACGCCCCGCTCCGCCAATGCTCACAAAGCTCAGTCTGACCTTCAATTGTCTTCACTTCTGGTGACCTTGGAATCTAGATAACACTATTACCCAATCAGTGCTAACTTTCCATTTGTCCTAGAGAAAAGTACAAGAACGTCATCCAGTCAGTATCGATTCCTAGAGATGGCCCCCAGTCACAAAGTAACACAAATGACTTTGTGTGTGCTTTGCCAACTTTCATCAAGTGCATTTAACGTGCATCCTTCCCCGACAATGAGCTGCAATGCTTAAATAACGATAGCGTGCCAGAAAATTTGTAAGGAGGCACTTTTTGCATGTTATTGTGGTAGGTTGTGGAGGGTGGAAATAAAGGATACGTTCCATAAACAGGAAGCTAAGCCTCTTTGGATTTGGGAAGAAGAAGAGAGAAATGGCTGTTTGACCCTGGAAGTAAACATTTGAGTGAAACGTGACAAGTTCATTAAAGCTACAGTGATCAAAATAAAAATGCCAGCTGTGCACCAATGTCAGTAAACTAAAACAAATTAAAAAAATAAACCAGGTGAGCTCAAAAAAACAGTACACTAAGATTAGTCAGCCTGGAAGCAATCAAAAAGTGATGTAAAACACTAATGCGGAAGTGACGTAAGTAACATAAATTACTTCCAGGTGTGTTGAAAATTCTGTCTCATAGCAAATAAGTTTAAGTAACTAGTGTTGTTTATTATACATGAAATTGGAGGTGTGTTCCTTTTACTCTTCATCTCAGTTAGAAAATGTTCTCAGATGTCTTGCTCAAGAAGGAAACCTGAAGGACCATCCCACAAAGGCTGTCTCTTTTGTGTCTGTGATGCAACAGAAAGTCCATTTTGTATTCCTTCAATAATCATCTTTCTCCATGTTGTTCAGTGAATTGATTGAAATTTCTGATCAATAGCACTAAGAAGTGGTTAGGCTGAGAAGAAGGATGCTCTGGTATACTTCATGGAGATGGTCACTTCTACAGTGTACAATTAAAGTGGAATTTGGTATAATCTGGGGCTTTGAGAGGAATGGACAAAGTCATGCAGGATAATTTTCAGTGGCTATTTCTTACCTCTCAACTAGATGCAATGTATTATAAATATTGATTCCTTTTGTAAATACTGTAGTGAAAGTAATATCCATTTTCCTTTCTGTGTTTGTAAACAATGTAACTGGTTGGCTACTGTGACAAAATTCTGGGCCAATGGCTTAATCTAACAAATATTCTTCTGGTGCTTTTATACCCTAATTCTTAATTTATGAAAATAACAAATTGTGTTTTGGTGTCTTACCTGAACTACTGCTCTTGTTATGCTGCTGTGCATCTCACTCCGTCCCATTGCATTTGCATGCTTTCACCTACCTGCTGAGTGAACTAAAATAAGAGTGTTGATGAAATTTGCTTTCAGGATGACAGCACCACAGTCGCTGAGAGTGGGGTGTTATTTTTCTTCAGAACTGGTGAGCGAATGGAGAGGGAGAGACTGGCATTCATCAGGGACAGACTTCCCTCTGAATAGCACTAAATGCACCTGACAGTCTGCCATTTCCACGTCCCTTGAGTGTTTCTTTCAGTACAATTAAGGTGTCTGCTGATGGAAGAAGCCTGATGGTACTGGTGAATGAGTACTATTAGGGAGGGGGCAAGAAGCATTCAGAAATGAGCAGTGAAGCATTTCCCCAATATTTTGCTCAGCTGTCAGGCTTCTCTGTACTGCAAGTGGCTTTGGAAGCAAAATGGTGAAACTACTATTCCCACATTCCCAGAAACTGAATATTGTTGTAACAGGGATGAGGCTCTATTTATAAATAACATCTTCCTCCCTTCCACCCTCTCTCCGTCCCTCTGCCCATCTCCTGTCTCTGTCCCCCCCTCTCTCACGCACACACACCACCCCTTTGAGTGATGTCTCTGGAGAGGCATTACTGCTTCTGCTCATCAGCCAAAGTTGGAAGATTTCCATGGCAACAAGGCAGCTGGTGTCTAGACATAGGCAAAATGCCTGGCAATGTAGCTCTCATTGTGCTTTCCCGAACCTTTACGTACAAAAGCACGTGTCTGCAATGCCACCTCTTTCTATATACTACACATGTACATGTATGGAGATTCCATTCCACAGGTTTCAAAAAAGGAAACCACCCAACTGTTCACATTAAGGAAGCAGGGAGATGTTTGCTTGGATGGATTTTGGAGAGTGTATAAATGGGTTAGAAAATGACAGGCATCTATTAGGTTTAGTGCAAAAAAGGTGCACTTTCTCTCATTTGTATTCTAAGAAATATGATAACAGCTCTGTGTGCAACAAAGCTGAATTCCATTTTCTTTCTTTGAAAAGTGTGGAATATGGTGAAATATTTTTTAATGTAAAGTTCCCAACTGATGGTTTTTGTTTTAACTTTAAACTTCGAAAGAAAAATGTTAACGCAATGATGGCTGATAATTTGCCTTTTGTATCATTATGAAAAATCACACTGATTGGGCTGTAGATTTTGTTTTGTTTTTCAAAGCTTTTGAAAAGTTTTGTTTTGCAAATATCTAGCAATCAGGAAAACCTGGATGGTGTTCATCACAAATGGAAAGTCACCATTATGTATGTTTTGTACAGACCTCTTATAAGCTATGATTTTAAAAGAATAACGTCAGCTTTTTTACAAGTGGGAACTTTTCTCAATACCTGGAAAAGGGGAGAGGGAATATCTTTTCACTTTAATTTAGAAGGTGGGATAAGTTAGCAATTTCTACGAATGGGAAAATGGCCCCAGCATCTTCTGCAATGCTAAGTTGCAAGATGAACAACAGCCTGGTTCCAGATAAAATGGTACATGTCTTAAATAAATAAAATTTGCCAGGCTCAGGAATTCTGGGAGTTGAAGTTCACAAGTCATAAAGGGTCATCTGTTTTAGAGTTTTAAAACCTTTTCCATTATGCAGGATGCATAAAGATAGTGCGAAAACAGTTTTTCCAGAATTTGTACATGGAAAAAATGGTAAAATAATACATTTATGGAAAATATATAAGAATTAGATTTTGATAAAATAGGCATGAAAAATATAATAAATAAATTCAGAATATCTGAATGAATGACCACACCCTCATATTTTTTATCTACCGTGCCAACTTCAGAATTTTTGCAAAAGTGTCAATATTTAAGATGATATTGCACTTTAAAAATGAAGTGTAGGGATAAGACCTTCTTCCAGGTCATTTTTGGAATGCCCTGCCTCCCTATGGAATGTGCCACCTAGGAAGCTTCGTTTGGCATGAATTAACTGTTATAATTAATGCCAGTCAAGTTGATTTTTCCCTTAGTACTTCAGTTTGATGTAAAAAGAATTTGATTTTGAAATTTCTTTCAAAGTATATTTATCAAGTGTGTGTGTGTGTGTGTGTGTGTGTGTGTGTACATGTGCCAAGAACAACATACTTACTTAATTACAAGCTGACTGAAGATGAAGAAAGGTAGATGAATATCATGTCTTTTATTGAACAATCATCATTCCAGCAGTCTATAGCCTCTCTGGCTTTCTATAATTCATATGTATCTCATGGAAAGATTATGGGAAAACTCTTCCCATTACAGGATATATTTTTCCCAATCGGAATGTGCAATAAACCAGAAGGTCTTCAGATTGATGGAAGGGCGGATAACATAAAACACCTCTAGCTCAGCATCTTCTTCCTCTTTCCAATTAAAAAAATGAAATAAGCACAAAAACCATGCTAAGAGAATTCTCAAGCACTCCAAAACAACTTCTTTCTTAGGGAAAAACCCCCCACAGAGAATGTGCAAAACAGGTTTTGCTATGGAATTGCTTAAACCATCTTTGCAAGAAATAATTGGGCTAAATTGGGATCCTATGTACCAGTGTACATAACAGTTTACCTAATAGTATAAAAGTTTAATTCATTTTTAAATTGTTTTTCTACTTAAAAGTGGTTTTGCATTGACATTAATGTTTGTCTATAGTGGTATTGCAAGAAAATGTATTGTATCCTGTCTGAGGAAGAAATATACATATAAATGAATACATAATAGTTCTGCTTTATTTTTCCAATAAGAGTAACAGACCTGTCTGTCTTGGGCAAAACTCTTGTTTAACTACTCATAGCGAAAAGCAGCACATCTTTACGAGACGCTTACATGGTAAAATGCTGAGCAACAGATTTTCTTAGAAACCAAGTGCAGATAGAGAAAGTGCATTTAAGACAATGGTCTGTTTTCTTAATAATAGGAACAAAGGTCAGGGAAGAGAAATGCCAATCAAGAAGTGGATGCTGAATGTTAAAGAAATGGTTATAGTTGTTTCCGAATGAATGAGGTCAGCTGTAAATGTGAAAACAATTGATAAACAAAGCTTCCTATTATACAGAGTCCATAGAGCTACAAATTATTTTTATTTTTATTTATATTTTTTTATGTACTGCCATTATGTTTAATCATTCTAAAGTCACCACAAATGTAAAGCCAAGGCCAAAAGCCATCAGCCTTCAAAAAGAAAGAAAGGAAATGTAACAAAGGCAGTGTGTCATTGTCTATTTCAATTTAATTAATCCAAGGAAGACAAAAAGAACTGGGCAGATCCCAGGAGACTGTCTTTTACCCGGAAATCCATTCAACCTAATTTCAGCAGTGTAAAGCAGTAGAAGCACTTGGAGCGAAGCCTATAAACCATTAACATATAATGCGGTTGAAGTCAATTGAGAAAGCTGCCCTTTCTGGAAACAAAATTGCCCATCTTGGTTTTCAAACACCCACATTTATATTCATAGCTGTGATTCATTTACTAATAAATGCTTATCCACAATAACCTTGTCTTTCAAAAGAACCACATAGTGCGGAAAAAGTAGACATTCTTAAGAAACCATGCAAGTTTATATCTACTCAAAGTCTGCTCTATACAGCAGCCCACATACGTTGAAGAGAGGGTATCAGCATTTAGAACTCACCTTTAAATTTTATATATTTGAAAGCACGATAGCTGTATGAAACTTTACTTATGCTATGCTTAATACAGTTTTGATGGTGTTTTAAGTATAGATGTCTCGACAATTAGAGACAAAATAGGCAGAAATGTTCACTTAAAATAAATGTAAATTGCTAAGATATTTAGAGGGGAAACGAGTAAAACAATAAAAGAACAGAAACAAAATTCCTTGTAATTTATTTACAGAAAGAGCTTCATATATTACAATTGTATATTAAGCAATGCAGAATAGATGTTTTGGGATGCCTATGGTGGAACATAATTTCAAATAGTTTTTATAGGTTAGTATCATATTCTATTACTTCCAAAGTGAAATTTAGGAAGGCTAAATTTAACAAAACTATAAAAATTAAAAAACTTGACTTTATATGCTCCAAATGGATTTCATATAGAATTTAAGATAATTTAGCTGACCTGGAACAAATAAACTCCTTTAGTTCGAAGATTTCTTCCCAATTCAAATGCATTTGAACTGATAAGTTTATTCTAATTCAGAATACATTTTCCAGGTTATTTTTCTCCTTATTTTTCTTATATTTTCCCCAGAAAATTGATTGCTAATTGAAGAATTTATTTGAAGGGCCAGCTTCTTGTTCCTTTGAATTTTGATAGCTGCAGTGTAATTAATTTAGTATAAAAATTATCCTGGTTTTATGGTCTTTTGCAAAACACATAAGCATAAAAGAGAACAACTGAATTTGATTTATCTGAGATACTTCATTAGTCCATCTAGCCCAGCATTCCAACATTGACTGGAAGCATCTGTGCAGGAATCCAGATATCTGGGAGTTTTGCCTTTTCTAAATCCTCATTCTAAATCCTCCATCATATTGACAACTCTTGGAAAGAAATACAAGATAATTTCTGTGGAGGCAATAATTTACAGATATGTGGCTGTTTGTATGGGAAAAAAAGAGCAGGGTAAAATGGAACTTAAATACCAATTGTGAAAATTCCAGAGCTCAGGTAACTTTTCAGATTCCACATAACAATGGGGTTCGACAACTTCCATTAGTTTCAAGCAGGGATGAAATGCTCCCGGTTCGGACCGGATCGGGGAATCCAGTAGTGATTGTGGCAGGTGGTTTGGCGAACTGGTAGCGATGGCAGCATGAGACTCCGCCCATCCACCTGGGTGTTGTTACTTCCTGGTTTTAACCAGGAAGTGATGTGTTTTTTACCCTCTGCACATGCACAGAAGGTTTTGCGCATGCACAGAGGGTCTGTGCATGCATCTGATGCGCACACAGGGCACGTGAACTTCCGAACCAATAAGGAAGGTAAGTAGATTTCACCCCTGGTTTCAAGGTTGCATCCTTTTACAGGCGATGTCGGGACTGCATTTGAAGGTTAGGTACTGCAAAAATTGTTTGAGAGTTATATTAAACTGTCTGAGTGAAAGAAATGACACCTCGATTGTGACCAAGTTTTCATACTCCCACTTTGTCCTTCAAACCCTTTCCCCACCAACCAACATACAACAAAACACCTGTGATTTGTCTTCGATTCAGTTTAGTGATCACAAAAATGATGCTGTTAAGACTATGTACAGCCCTGGGGCATTGTTTATTTTGCACTCTGCGAAAAGTTTTCCATTTTTTTTTTATAATGAAACTACCAAATTCGATTCATACACTTCCTTGACAGTTTTATTTATTTATACTTCTTAGATGCTGTAGAAGAAACCAAACCTTCTGAAAGTGCCCTGCAGGAAGAAGTGAAAGAAGAGGAGAGCAAGGCGGACCAAGAAAATGCCTGAACCTTAAGAAATGACTTCCTCTTGCCCTTCCCCCCCTCCTTTTTCCTGTATCTTCCCTCCCTTCCTGGTTTCAATCTTCTCCCTCTTTCACCTGTAAATCTGTCTGTCCTCCTTTTCCCTTTCTACCCCTTCCACCTCTATTCTCTCTGTGTGGCAAACATTTAAAGAAAAAAAAAGCAGGAAAAATCCCAGTCAAACAGTGTGGCTTAAACATTTTGTTTCTTGGTGTTGTTATGGCGAGTTTTTTGGTAATGATGATTCAATCATTTTGGGAAAATTCTTGCACTGTATCAGAATTGTTTGATCTGCGCGTGTGTGTGTGTTTGTCTGCTCACCACGAGTGCGCTCTTTCTCTCTCTCTTGCCTCCCCTTTTCTCTATTCCAAGTGTGTGTGCAATGTTATGTTCCTCTGAGGAGTCCAAACCTATTGAGTGAGTTAAAAGAGAGGAAAAAAAAAAAAGAACAAACATTTTTCTTTTCTCCCCATTTCAATGTGATGATGGAATGAACTATAGGAGACACAACAAACAAAGCAAAAAAGAGAAAAAGGGAAAAACACAGAATGAGAATACAAGCCCAGTTTGTTTTAATAAAATAAAATAAAGCAAATGTGCCAATTAGCGTAACTTGTGACTCCCGGCTCCTTTTTCAAATTGACAAATGATAATAAAGGAGAAGAATTATGATGATGTCACTGTGATGCATTTCTGTACCATCTCTTCCTCCCTCCCCCACCCACATTCTAATATATTTGATGAATAAAATACTTTACAGAGGTTTTTAAGACAACAGCTGGAGCCAATTATCTTATTACATACGTATAAACAGTGATATAGGGTAGTTTTTGTGAAAGTATGAACCTAGGAAAGGCTACAATAGCTCTCAATTAGATAAATACATACTTTTGTTTGTAGTAGGAAAAGTATTGTACATTACTGCAGGAAGAATATATTTGTGTTTTAAGATACAGAACTATTTATGTAAAATGTGTCACAACAGGAGGAAGCTATTACTTAATTGAAAAGAAGTTTGTGCCAATATTACCCATCTCCCTTTTCTAGTGTTTATTTGGGTTAATTTGATTTGTTCATCAAATCTTATTTGAAGAGATGGATAGCATATTTCAGTGTATGTTACCATAGAATCTTTCTATGCTTAGGTAAGAAGATTGGCAGACTAATTCTATACGGATGCCAAGAAAACAACACAGACATGTCCATGAAGTTATGAAGAGTTAAACTGGACTTGAAAGAGACATTACATTTTAAGCTATGTATATTTAAGATCACACCACACTTGGATGATGTTTTGTGTATAGCCTAAATTTTGCTCCCTATTTTCAGATAAGGATTGGGAGAAAGACTCTTAAAAAGTACAGGGCATAGCAGGATATCCCTACAGAAGAATACTTGTGGTAATTTTGTGTATTCCTGAACTATTTTCTTTTCTGTTAACTCAAAGATACTTCATATATTTTATAATGACCTTATTTTGAATTGATAGCCCTGATATCTAGATTACTCCTCAGTGGGTCTCCACTCTACTGTGAACCTCTGTATTATAGATTGTTAGGGGCTCAATTTCAATGCATTGGATAAATTACTCAAGTTGACTAGAAGGCCAAACTATAGTAGCCCTCTAGATACTATTATATTCCAAATCCCCTCTGTTCCATTCATTATAGCCAATGGTCAAGGGAAATGGGAATTGTAGTTTAGTATCAGGAGAAGCCACAGATCACTTACTGCTGTTCTGAAGGGAGGATAAGGAAACTAAGAGCCAGTAAGTGATTATATATCTACAGGTATATAAACTAGCACTGATGATGTTACCTACTTTGGATCTGCAAGAAAACGAGCAAGCTCAGAGAGCGCTAAGGACCTCTTATTCCATAGGTATCTCCTAATTCCATTTCACTTAATTATGATTGTTGGGCATTTATATACGTGCAGCTGTTGGTGCTGCTATGTTGAAATATTTCTTGCAATTGCAATTCAAGGCTGGCAGTCCAAGCCCTTCCTCTGGAATTAACAACTTCTGTTCACCTGTTAACTGATTGTATGTACACTTCTATCTCTTCAAATCCAATTTCAAGAAGAAAACAATTAGAACTATTTCAAGTAGCTTATGAGATCTAATGAACATACAAGTCATAATATTCAAATGTCACTCATGGTGGTTTATTTTTATTATGCTACATGACTTTTACAAAATACCCAAATTACTACTAAGTGATAATACAATTAGTTTAATTTAATGCTGATTGGGTTAAAGATGTTCTACAAATGGGATCACTTATTTGTGTAAGGGCATTTTGTAAGTATCAAGATATAGAAGGCTTCCGTCTATGATTCCCAATTTCCTACAATCAAAAATTTGGTTGATGCCTTTATGCAATTTTAGTTTCAGTGAATAAAAGAGGTACACATTTATGCATGACTATGTGTTAAAAAGAGAAATAAGTTATATTTACTTGATATATTTGGAATAGAAAGAGTAGAAAAGGAAGAAGAAAACAGATAAGCTCCATGGAAACTTTTTAAAAGCTGGGGGTGGGGGGGAACATTAGCAAAAATTCTGCAGGGCAGATGCGGCCACCAGGAATTAAACACAAATCTAAAGGTAACTTTACATATGTTCCTGAAGGTATACATTGCCCTCCACTGGAAGGATGTTACATTACAAGAATGAGAAAAGGAAAACTTTCATCAGGAACTGAAACATGAGCTTCTTTGAAAAATGCAATGATTGATTAAACTCATTGGCCCCTACAGATTAAAATCTTAGTCTAGCTGTTGAAAACATTTCCAGTGAATTAAGACATTTATCATGGTAGAATATCTTCTATTAAATGTAGTGTCATGAACACTAATCAAAATCAAGCTCTGGGGATATGTTAAAAAAAATAAAATAAACTGTTTTTCTAGTAAACTGTAAATTCTCAAAATGAGATCCTTATTTGCAAGTAACAGCTATCTAGCCGAGGAGTATCACTTCTTACACAATGAAGAATCTTTTACAAAATCTAACATTTTTGTCAGAATTCATTATTGAACATGCAGCAGGACCAGCTTTTCTTATCAGATGAAACCTAATAGCCTCAGGCATGGTTTTCTATCTGGTGCCTGCCATTCTTTTTATTAGAATGGAGAGCAAACAGTTTAATTGTATTGCTGGGAAACCAATTTTAAGATTTCTTCTGTAAAAGAGCTCTTTAAATGATCATAAATCCTCCAGGTAGTGGCCTTTTATTGGTCTGATTAATGTGACCAGATTGTTTCCCAGCCTTTTAATAGGTCTCATTCTCAATAATGATGGGAACAATAGCCTCCATGATCCAAAGTAATTGCATTATACAAACACCACATTTGATATGATAGGACATAAACTGGTAAGCTCCATAACTGAAACATCAAAGAGGAGATGGTATCAGGAGAAAAAAATTGTCCAGACTTTGGAAGGAAACATACTCGTAAGGCCATGGCTGAAGCACTGTTGACAGCATTTTTTAAACGGGACACTGTTTTAATTGGGACTAAATGTGATCCTTTAGTCATCTTATTTTGGCCATCTTGTTATGATTATTGAAAACTGTCTACACATTACAATTCTGTTTATTACAGTCAGAGACCAGAAGAAATAAAAACTCACTAAATATACAAAATTCTAAAATAAAATAACAGACAAAATCTATGATAAAATCCAGTCTGCCAATTACATACGGTCTAACTATACTAAAATTACAATCCATAAACTGTGTGGCCCATTCAGAGGTGGGTTTCAGCAGGTTCTGACCAGTTCTGGAGAATAAGTAGTGGAAATTTTAAGTAGTTTGGAGAACCGGTTGTAAAAATTCTGAATGGCCCTGCCCCATCTATTCTCTGCCTTCCAAGTCCCAGATGGTTGGGAGGAAATGGGGATTTTTGCAGTAACCTTCCCCTGGATTGGGGTGGGAATGGGGATTTTACAGTATCCTTCCCTTGGATTGGGGTGGGAATGGAGATTTTGCAGTATCCTTCCCATGCCATGCCCACCAAGTCACACCCACAGAACCGGTAGTAAAAAAATTTGAAACCCACAACTGGCCCTGTTGTCAGTTTAATACTAAAAGTGAAAGGATTAACCAGTGCAATGGGTTCGCTATAGTGGTTGTATAAAATAGCTATGGTGGATTAGACATGTCTTCTGAATGAATCCCCAGTGCTACTGCGCAGAATCTAGCCACCTGTGCTGTAGTTATGAACTGTTCATCCCTAAGCAGCCACTGGAGATAAGCAGTGTTGGAACTGACAGGATGCCTAGCAATTATTGGAAGGATTTGTTTTTTTCGAATCTCTCTGTAAAAGGAACATTGAAGGAGTATGTGACCAACAGTCTCCACCTCTCCTGAGCCACAGAAACAGAGACTTTCAGTCAATGGTATCTTTTTATAGTTGCCATACAGGACGGTTGATGGAAGCTCATGGCGAACATGAGCGAAAATGCTTTCTGATGGTTTACCGACTCAAACTGGCTAAGATAGCTGGCAGGACTAGCCACATGTCTAATGGCGTCTGGAGCTAGAAACAATAGAGGCACAGAAGTGAATTTGCGACACAACCCGGAATTACTCTAATAAATTTGGATTGAGCTTTTTCCAGTGGTGTGAAATATCAATCTGGGGGTCCGAGCAAGGTCCCATAAAAAAAGTTGTGATAGCCACTTGGCCAGAAAAAGTTTAATTGCAGCAGGAACATAATATTGTCCCTTTGTGTGGAAAAATTTAAGTTTGAATGTCATTTAAATTTGAAAATTTATGAAATATAAAATGTAATCTCCAAAATACTCATATCACTAAAAGTAGTTAGTGCAAATTATAGATGTTATGTAAAATAATTTTATCTTTAATTACTTTAAAATTATTAAAATAATTTTTAATATTATTTTTTAATTTTATCTTTAATTACTTTAAAATTATTAAAATAATTTTTAATATTATTTTTTAAATTTTTAATTAATTTTAAAATTATTAAAAATAATTTTTAATATGGGACAAGATAAGGGGCTCTGTTAAATTAAAAACAGAATTATGCAATCATAGAAAATATTGTAAGGGTAAGAGAGGTCTTAAAGTCCAAAGTTTTCTCCAAAGTTTGGTAATCTATTACTACACCACCCTGACAATAGGACATAATTTTTAAAAGTATCCCCAGTAGAGGAGAGTCAATCACTTCTCAAGGCATTCTGTCTATTGTTGAACATTTCCTAGTGTCCAATAGAATCTACCTGCTTATAATTTAAACCAGTGGTGGATTGTCCCTGGTTCGGACCGGTTCACAAGAACCGGTAGTAAAACTGGCAGGAGGCTCCGCCCACTTACCTGGACATCAATAGGAAGTTTATGTGCATATGTAGAAGCTTCTGCATATGTGCAAAAGTGTGCACACGAGCGAGCGAAGCGAGCAAGCATGCATGGTCCCATTGCGAACCGGTAGTAAAGGTAAGTAGAACTCACTCCTGATTTAAACCCTTTACATCTTTGCCCTGTCTTCTGGAACAGCTCTTAAAATTTCTGGCTTGTCTTTTACATGACAGTCTTTCAGACAGTCTCAAAAAGAACTATTATGTTTTCCCATGATCAAATCCTGGTCAAGATGATTTCCAGGACTTTGCTCATGCACTATACATTCAACAGACGAAATTAGTGTGGATATGAGGCACAGATGAATGTTGTTTACTAAGAGTAGTAGTAACCCTAATAGTAAGTTATCTGTTACATTCTCAGTTTTGTTAAAATACTGGATGTTTGAGTTCTGACATAATTTTGAAGGTACAGTAAGTAAAATTCAGAGAGTGTTGCTGCTTTCTGTACAAAAGAAAACAAATGTGCAGTTGAACTTATTTTAAGATTTATTTCATAAACCAGAAAAACTGGGAAAAAGGACAAATCTGGAGACATTGAACATAGTGCACATAGCTCCATATATCTTCTTCATTTATATAAAAATTAAGATAAAATACAAGGAATTTACACAACTGCAATAAAATTTGACTTGAAAACATTTTAATGAGTTTCTGAAAGTAATCTAGCAGAAAAGACATCGAATATAACAACAAAATTTAATTCTAGATGTTGGGCTTGGGGAAGGTAACTTAATTTTGTAAGCATCACAGGTTTGAAAACTTTTCTGAAGAAATATATTTGCACGTTTTCATATCTTGTTTGTTTTGTTTCATCTTTCACTTGCAAACATTTTACAATCTATGGATCTGTTAATCCATCTATTGAAGATAGTATATAGTTTACAAAGCATGGGATGTCACAATGGGAATACTGTACCAGATATATATGCCTTAAAATATAAGAAACCTTATATTATAGTACCAGTATCTAATATAATGAACATTGATCAGTGACATACACTCACTTATGATGGATCAGTTTTTTATTTTAATTTGAGAGTTCCTAGTTATAGATAATCCTGGTCTAAGAGCCAGTTTGGTGTAGTAGTTAAGGCATCAGGCTAGAAACTGGGAGATCATGAGTTTTAATCCCCCCTTAGACCAAAATTAGCTGGTTAACTTTAGGCCACTAGCCAGTGACTCTTTCTCAGTCCTTGGAAGAAGGTAATAGCAAATCACACACACACACCCTAAAAAAAAAACCCTTGTGAAGAAAATTGCAGAGACAAGTCCACATGGTTACCAAAAATCAACACTGACTCAAAGACATGATAGCTAGTTTGATGTAGTCATTAAAGTACCAGGCTAGAGATCATAAGTTGTAGTCCAATCATACAGAAAGCCACCAGAGTGACTTTGAGCCATTCCTGCTCGTTCGGCACTGGAAAGACGCAATGGCAAACCTCTTCTGAAATCTTCAGAGACCACTCCAGGCAATCACCAGCAGTCAACATTGACTTGAAGGCACTAACCCCCCTCCGCCCAACAACTTCCCCGCTGCAATTAAGTAGGAGTCAGGTGCTAGGTACAAAACTATTTACAGCTTTGCTTTGTAAATTAACACCAGCATATTGAATTCATCTCTCAGAAATGAATATGGAACTAATGAAATATGAACTATTATATGGAAGTTATTCTGTTTGGTTTTATGGTTTCTTCTTCTTCTTCTTCTTCTTCTTCTTCTTCTTCTTCTTCTTCTTCTTCTTCTTCTTCTTCTTCTTCTTCTTCTTCTTTTTCTTCTTGTGGTTCTGGTTCTGGTTCTGGATTCTCTTCAAGAGCAGAAGTATGCAAAGCACATTGTAGTCATTTAGATAAGAAATTGCCAAAGTGAAAGTTGCAATAGCCTGTGCACTTCTGTTGAGGAATTATTGTAGATAAATCTATATCTACATCAAGAACTCTATGTGCTTCAAGTTTGCTAAAGTAGGATAAGGAAATATTCTTGCACAGCAAACATGCTCAATAACTTCATCCTGAACAGTTTGCTTACTTAGTACCCAGATCCTTCTATCTTGATGGCATTTCAGTCTTATTCACCCTTATCTAAGCTGTTACTGTTTGCAGATGTTGATCCAGTGTCTGTATGGTTCCTCTTAACTCTGATGATATCCTGAATATAAAACTCTTGCATAAGCCTTATGGTGACTTCACACAGATGCTAAATGCCATAAAGGGCACAATGAATGTTCCTCAGTATCTGTATTTTGGAAAGTAATATGATTTGGGTTTGGGCTGGGGGATACTACACAAGCAGTTGTATTATGATGTTTTATGTGCTGGATTGATGAGAGACAGATTCACTTCTACCATTAGCACTGGAAATCCAATGGGTGACTTTGGACCGTCTCTCTCTTTCACCAAAATGTACCTCACAGGTAAATAGTGGTGGTAGGGTGTGAGAGAGTGCTCCTCAATCTTCTAAAAGAAGGTGGGACATAAACCTAAAACCTATTTCAGAAGTAATTTAACACTGTAGTTTCATCTAGTAGGTCAATAACACTGAACCTGATAGCATTAAGAGAATCTGGAGGATCTTTCTTTACAGAGGAAATTGTATAAATCACATTCATTTTAAAGAGACTGAGTCCCACAGTTTTTTAAGACTATGGCCTAAAATATATCTATGCTTCAGTCATTTGTATTAATATCCTTGTTCACTGAACCCTTCTCAACACAAAAAGTATGCCTATACGACAACTAGATGGCTTCTGACTTGGATTTAGATTGGAAAGGACATTGTATAAATTGTGATTAAATTAATTACTTTAGCACTGTAACTAAAGTAAATGAGCCGAGGTGGCGCAGTGGTTAGAGTGCTGTACTGCAGCTACTTCAGCTGACTGCTAGTTCACCAGACCAGCAGATCAAATCTCAGCGGCTCAAGGTGGACCCAGCCTTCCATCCTTCTGAGGTGGGTAAAATGAGGACCCAGATTGTTGGGGCCAATATGCTATTTAGTATACTGTTGATTGTTGTAAGCCACCCAGAGTCCTTGGAGAGTGGGCAGCATAGAAATATGATTAATAATAATAATAATAATAAATAGCTCAGGATAGTGCCATTAAATTGTCACAATATATAATTATGGTAATCACATGAACATAAATGTTCATTCTTCTCCCTAAAAATAGTAATTTCTTTCTGGACCTAGAAAAATAAAATAAGTAGAGGGGTGTGAGTGTGTGGATGTGTGTGCTGAATTTTTAAAATATATTATTTTTTTAAAAAAAATATTTCAAATAGGATTACAACATAATCTTTTTCTTTTATTTGTGATGATTTATACTCTGCAAAACACTCAGAAGTGGAATAGTTTAATAATAACCATGATAAAAAAGTCTATCAGAATGAAAGCATAATGAACTACATTCAATTATCTTAAATCAAGTAAAGTATGTGGTACAACATTACCAACAACAACACTTTTAGCAATAAAGAATTACATCAATTTAATCAATGAATTGCCTGCTATTCTGTTTGGAATGTTTTTATTTCAAGTCAATGTCTAAAGTTAAAATGATATTGGCTACATAGGCAGAGATATTCAGAACATGGTCTCCCCTGTTGCTCTTTGTCCATTTATGAAAAGGAATCCTCTGAATCAGAGGTGAGTAATTCACTATTCTAGAATCACATTTTCCTAATTCCTGGCAGTCATCAGCTAAATTGCAGAAGTTTTTGGGAAGATGTTGGATAACCATTTGTTTGAAGTAGTGTAGGGTTTTCTGCTTAAGCAGGGGGTTGGACTAGAAGACCTCCAAGGTCCCTTCCAATTCTGATATTCTATTCTATTCTATTCTATTCTATTCTATTCTATTCTATTCTATTCTATTCTATTCTATTCTATTCTATTCTATTCTATTCTACCAAACCTGACATTCATTATAGCCTGCTATTTATGAGAAAGAGGAAGTGAAAAGAATATCATGTAAAGAAGAGGAAGAAGAAGTGAAATACAATTGGTATCCCCTCCACTTTCGGGCCTCACATCATATTTTTTTCCTTCAGTCACATCAATATATAGTCTCTAGCAAATAACTCTTAAAAGATTTTTGCCCCCCCCCTCCCAAAATCATAAGGAACACCTCTCCCTTTAAGATTCGCTATAATCTTGTCCATTTGCAAGAGTTTTGGGGAAATTTTGGGGAAATTTGCAAGGTCGTTAAATGGCATCATGTGATATCAAAAACTTTGCTACCAAGCAGAAAGTCCATATCAAATCATTATTTTGTCAGTTTGTCCTCTGGAGGTGACTAAAATCTTTATTTATTTATTTAATTAATTTTTATACCGCCCTTCTCGCAGAGGACTCAGGGCGGTGCACAGCCAACAGTAAAATAAACCCAAATACAAAATTTAAAAGCAGTTTAAAAACACATTAAACAATTTGGCCTAATAATTAAAAGTAAACCCCAATTAAAAATTAAAAAAGCTGTTTAGGCCAGCCCAGCTTGTTGGAATAATAACATCTTGAGGGCATGGAGAAAAGTGCGTAGGTCAGGGATCATCTGTATCTCCGGGGGCAATTCGTTCCAGAGAGCAGGTGCCCCCACAGAGAAGGCTCTCCCCTTGGGGGTCACCAGTCAACATTGTTTGGCCTACGACACCATGAGGAGTCCCTTTCTGTGGGAGTGTACTGGCCGGTGGGAGGCTATCAGCAGCAGAAGGTAGTCTTGTAAGTACCCAGGTCCTAAGCCATGGAGCACTTTAAAGATGGTCACTAGCACCTTATGAATATTGTCTTATTTTTTTTTACTGAAGACAGCCTTTCACTTGCAGATGTCTTTTGGTAGAAGGATTTCCCAGCTAGCATCAAATGTAAGACGCACTGTAGCCTTAAACTATATGTAAAATATATAGCTTTACAAATTGCAAATGGAAATAATACAGCTTTGTTTTTATTTATTCTAAATTTTGTATACTATGTTTTATCTTGCTGTTCACCGCCCTGAGTCCTGTTGGAGAAGGGCGGTATAAAAAGCAAAATAAATAAATAAATAAATAAATAAATAATCAAGAATGCAATAAATAGATGATCTTCTAATAAAAAAAAAATTGTACAAAAATCCGACTTTCTTTAAGATCTCCCTGAAGACATCTTCCCAGCTTCTTGCTCTAATAGAGTGACATAAATTATCTTTTTTGACAGAGTACCATCTGATGGTATGACAGGATGATTTTGCAGTAGCAAGGGCACTCCTTTGGGATGATCTTTCCCAAAATTTGCTGCTGACCTTCAGAAAGGCCTTAAAAATTTGACTACTTCTCCAAGTGTTGGGGCTGAAATGAGTTTCCATAGGCAAGAGTATGAATTTGAGTCAAGAAACAGAGCCTCAGATAGCTTAACTGGCTGAATAGCCTGTTATTAACATCCAGCTGTCTGCAATTACACCAGTTTGAGGCTCAAGGTTGACTCAGCCTTCCATCCTTTCTAAGGTAGGTAAATTGAGGACCCAGTTTGTGGGGGCAATAAGCTGACTTTGTATAAAAAATATACAAAAGTATGAAGGCTATTGCTTAACGCCTTGTAAGCCACCCTGAGTCTCTGGAGAAGGGCGGCATATAAATCTAATTTTAAAAAAAACCCACATTCTTATTGTTATTTTTATTCTGAGCATTTCTTGTAGATCAAGTTGCATTATTTCAATTAGCCAATTTATTGGCTACCTAACTGAATAAATTCTGTCAATAAATATTTTAAATTATTTAACATTACAATTTTGTATTTAAACATTTTCAGAACTGCTAGTGTAATGATAAGGGATGGGGTGGCTCAATAGCTAAGGTGCTGAGCTTGTTGATTGAAAGGTTGGCAGTTCAGTGGTTCAGATCCCTAGTGCTGCATAATGGGGTGAGCTCCTGTTACTTGTCTCAGCTTCTGCCAACATATCAGTTTGAAAGCACGTAAAAAATGCAAGTAGAAAACTAGGGACCAACTTTGGTGAGAAGGTAACAGCTTTCCGTGCACCTTTGGCATTTAATCATGCCGGCCACATGACACAGAGATGTCTTCGGACAGTGCTGGCTCTTCTGGCTTTGCAATGGAGATGAGCACTGCCCCCTAAAGGAATGACTAGCACATATGTACAAGGGGAACCTTTACCTTTATCTTTAGTGTAATAATACACAGGAACAGTTACACAATTTAGCATCACTACATTGAAGAAGCAATGGAACCTGCACCATGCCTGTTTTGCTATTTTGGATTTAAAGTCCTTGATGGTGTCATCATACAAAGAGTTATAAAGATTATCATTTTCTATGCGAGCTGCACTGGCTCTTGGTGGTCTTCCAGGTGCGCTTCAAGGTTTTGGTTACCACCTTTAAAGCGCTCCATGGCTTAGGACCTGGGTACCTGCAGGACCACCTACTACCACCAATAGCCTCCCACTGGCCGGTAAGCTCTCATAGAGAGGGGCTCCTCCGGGTGCCGTCGGCCAAACAATGTTGACTGGTGACCCCCAGGGGGAGAGCTTTTTCTGTGGGGGCACCTACTATCTGGAATGAGCTCCCCCTGGAGATACGGAGGATCCCGAATCTGCGCACCTTACGCCGCGCTCTTAAGACCTTTTTATTTCACCAGGCGGGCCTGGCCTAACCTTTCTTCCTCTTTTAGCATTTAAATTTTAATCTGTTTTAAATTGTTTGGGGTGTTTTAATCTATCAAATCTATTTAATTTGATTTTATCTGGGTTTTTAAATTTTGTATACATGTACTTTATTGTTGGCTGTTCAGCACCCTGAGTCCTTCGGGAGTAGGGCAGTATATAAATCAAATAAACCTAAACCTAAACACATAGCAAAAAAACCTTTATTATAGTATTGTTATTACAGTTAACTCTTGGTCTTTATCGGCTTTGAAATTATTTATTCTATACAATTTGCTGTTGTGTTAAAAATTGCTATGTGATTGTTTTTATTTTTTGGAAAACCAACTGAATTTATCTTTAATGATAATTTGATACAAATCCTCATTGGACAGATACCCTTCGTTGGGCAATTATATATTTCTATTCCATCTTTCCTCAAACTAACTTAAATCATTTTATCTCCACAACAGCAACACTGTGAAGTAAATTGGTAAAAGAAAGTGACTGCCTTGATGTCATTCAGTGAGTTTCCAGTACTAAGCAGGACATGGAACTTGAAAGATATTGATTACATATAGTACCCAGGCAATTATTCAAATTCAAATAATATCAAATGTTGGTACTATCAAATGTTGATACTATCCTTCGACAGACATCACAGCCCTGTTTCTTGAAATAATTATTTTGTATACTATGGCAAAAAAGAAACAAGAGTTAGAATATGAAATACATCAAGACACATGCAAACAAAAACATGGCAAGATTGTTATATGTCACAAGTAAGCATAAGAGTATATATGTTTGATGTATATAAAAATGAAGCTTTGGCTGCTCAGGTTAGAAGCTCATTGACTCCATATGCAGTCGTTAAACAGTAGCAACATGGTCCATTTGCTGTGTTTGACTCATGGGTTTTGTTGATAGAGAGGCCATTAATAAGGTTTTCTAACTTGTCATTTCATGCTATGCATGTTTTGAAGTTTTGGTTTTGACCTATTAAAAGAAGAACTCTCTGATTCTGAAACATATAATACAGGCACAACTAGCAAGTTGTGCCTGTATTCTTTGTTTTAAAGCCACTATCATTGTAATTCACCGATAGAAAAGAACTGGTATAAACCTGGTAGAAGATCTTTTGGGAGTAAGTGAATCTTTTGAGAAAGTGATAATTGGAGCAGTACAAAGGGCAGAAGTTCTATAATGTCTATATCTTTAGAAATTAGGTCTGGGAGCTGCTTAAAATGAAAATCCAGTTGGAACCGAATTTTTTGCCAGGAAAAAGGGTAGAGAAAATTGGTCTGTGAACAACTGACCCAACCAATTAAGCATATGAAGATTAGCCTTAATCAGACGTGATTATTTAGGATATATTTGGCCTACACTAGTTTTCCCTACACAGGTAACTCCTTATTATATGACCTACATACCTGAAAGTTAGCTATCTATCTGAAGATTGGTTAATTTGATTGACCAGGTTAAAAAAAGAATATTGGCTCCTGCCCTTTTCAGGAAATTTTAGTAGTCCTTCCATCACTGTGGCTAAATGGGAGAATAAAAATGATTCATACAGAGGAAGTAGGTTTGCTATCTAAGCCTTTCAAAATTGCTTTTATTATTTTATTTTGATTTTCGAGGTTACAGACAAAAAGATGAAAAAATATAGAAATAAATAACTGAAACCTAAAATAAAGCAAAATATATCATAACATGTTAAAAATACAATAAGTGATCCAGGGATTACCCTTACTACTGGTTCACAAAGGGATCGCATGCACGCCTTGTGTCTGTACATGCGCCTTGCTTCTGCGCAAGTGCAGATGTCCAATGACGATATCCGGGGCAGTGGGTGGGGCCTCCTGCCAGTTTTACTACTGAACTGGGGGCAACCCACCACTGAAGTGATTACTCTTTTCATATAACATCAATACAAATCCAGTTGAAAATTAACACATTTCTTCAATTCAAAATTTTACATCTGGGGTTGTATATTCTTTTCTAGCTGCTTGTTACTATTGGTTTTGCTCCAGTCCTTATAGATTTATAAATGTTTCTAAGTGTTTAGTATTTAATTTAACTTCTCTTTAGTTAAAACCTTAGTTCTCTTTTAAATTGGGTGTGTGTGTGACTGTGTATATACCAAAATGTTTTGACTAAAGGCATTTGGTGTGAAATTGTATGTGTTCCTTCAAATTTATTATATTTCCACAATTAAAAATCTGAAGGTGAACCTTTCTGAAGCCTCAATACACACATTTTAATGTTCTGATTTGGCCGAAAATGAATCAGATGGCCAAACGGAACTTGACAAATGTCTTATTGTATTTGAAATTTTTGAACAATGTAAGTCAATTTGCATACTCCTGTTTATAATTCATTTACTTCCTGTTTTTTCTGTGAATCTGTACTGAAGATTGTTCCATATAAATGTGGATAAGAGAGACAGAGTGTTTTATATAGAAGATAATCTTGGGTGTATCTACTTGTGCAAAACTTTCAGAATCAAGGCTGCAAATGTTTTGCGAACTGTAAAGTTTAATACTGATATGTTATTTTAGATGCAATTACATCCTGAGAAAGAAAGATTTGTGATCATGAAGGTCCCCAAAAATCATAACCATGAAGATACATGGAGAGAGCATGAGCTTCTCTTCTTTACCTTACTGGTTGCCTTCAAATATATCCTTTTTAAAAAAAAAACCACACTTGCCACAGAGATTATTTTCTCCAATATTAAATCCACAATGAAATTAATAAAAAGCTGTATTTTTTGAAATGTATATACCTGAGTCATAATATTAACCAGGCTTCCACTATGCATACCTATTCAAGAAGTATGGACAAATTGGTCTGCATTTCTAGCATAGTCATAAAATTCATCTCAATCAGCAGATATTCACTGCCATCCATGAACTCCTCCTATGCAGACAGTGTATGTCAGGGATGAGTCAGCACATTTTTAGCCTGTTGCTATGCTCCTCAGCTCATGCAGCATTCAAACTGTTGTTATTTTGTCTAGGGAGCAGACTTGTAAAAGCAGAGGAAGATTTATAATATAGGCAGAAAGCTTTGTCGAAGTATAACCATGAACTAAAGCTTCAAGTACCCTCTTGAACCAAATGTCTCAATGGAGCAATTAGGAATGAGTAAATTTCCTTCTGTTTGTATTATCATTGGACTGCAAAATTATGAATGATATTGTGTGGAAAATATCACTTCATGAGTCGTATTGTGGGGAAAAAAGACTACTTCACAATGCTTTCCTGTATGCTTTCCATTTTTTAATTTTAATTTTATTTGTACTTGGGTCTAACTAGTTTTAACTGTTCTTTTGTTTTAACTGCCAATGTATTGTACACTGCTTAGAATCATGTTTATGAGATGGGCAGCTACACTGTTTCCCCCAAAAGAAGCCATCCCCTGATAATTGGACTTTTGAGCGCATGGCAATAAGGCCAAGTGCTTATTTCAGGGTTCAAAAAATATAAGATAGGGTCTTATTTTCAGGGAAACATGGTATATAAATCTCATAAAGTAAGTACATAAATAAATAAATACAAATAAAATAAAATATATGTACTGTCACATAATAACAGTACATACTACACATTTTTTTTAAAAAATTAGATTTATATGCCGCCCTTCTCTGGAGACTCAGGGCAGCTTACAATGTGTTAAGCAATAGCCTTCATACTTTTGTATATTTTATACAAAGTCAGCTTATTGCCCCCACAAACTGGGTCCTCAATTTACCTACCTTAGAAAGGATGGAAGGCTGAGTCAATCTTGAGCCTGGGGAGACCCAAACTTGTGCAATTGCAGACAGCTGGATGTTAATAACAGGCTTTAGTCAGCTTATTAGCCTGTTGAGCTATCCATGGCTCAATGAAAAGACAACAGATTTGGTCACTGAATTTCAACTGTAAAATTGCTGATTTTCACCAGCATGCTATTTTTCTATTTATTTTTTGATAACAATGAAGAATAGAAAGGGGTTTAAGGGGTCTCCAAGGTTTAACAGACTATTTTACCCAGTTCCATGAAAGTACAACAAACCTAAACTAAAAGACAACATTAAGAACAGATTAAATAGACTGAAGAAAATTAAAGAAAGTATGGCTTTTTGGACTACAAAAAGCTGATCTACTCTTGTTTTAGCCCAAAGTAATGCTTGGGTGCTTTGTTCATGAAACACACAATAGTGATGTAAGATATAGTTGGAACAGTGATTTTGTCAAAATTCAGGTGTTCATTGGGCAGGTTTCTTGCAATGTTACCCCCTTTCAAATAAAAGATTGAAATTAATTATAAACACACACACATACACACCTTGTGTGATGCTCTTTTCTCCATTCCTGCAATGTCAACTACAGAGATTCCTTCCTGTCCATAAATAAATACAGGTAATACATTTCTTATTTTTATGCCTAAAGTACAGGTAGTCTTCGACTTATGATCTCAAACTGAGCCCAAAATTTATGTTGCTAAGTGAGAAATTTGTCAAGTGAGCTTTGCCCCATTTTACAACTTTTCTTGCCTCATTTGTTAAGTGAATCACTCCGGATGTTTAATCAGTAACACCGTTGCTAAGTGAATCTGGCTTTCCCATTGACTTTGCTTGTCAGAGGGTCACAAAAGGAGATCACATGCCTTTTGCATGTGCATGTGACATTGCAACCATCATAAATATGCTTGAATATGTCAAGCATCTGAATGTAAGTCACATGACCATAGGGATGCCGTTGTAACTTTGAACAGTCACTAAACAAACTGTTGTAAATTAAGTACTACCTGTACATACATACATAGTAATTATTAATGTAAATTGCCTGTAAAATAATTTTACATAAGAATAATGTAATATTAATGATATTAATAGTTTTCCCATCTATATTTACAACCACTTTTTATCTCACATGCAACTACTACTACGCACATGAACAAAAAGTTTTACTTTCGCTATGGAAACAAAAAAAAATGGAAAAGAAAGAAGAATGAGAGATGCAGTGAGAAAGGAAAGGAAAGAAAATGAGAAACAAAAATGAATAGAGTTTCCTCTTGTGAGGGGAAGGAGGTAGTTTAAAAAGAATAAATTAAAAGAAAACAAAGTCCTATTTAGTTGTGAATAGTTAATATTCAGAATAATCCATATTTCACAGCAATCATACCTGTAAGTTATTATTTTGTTTAAAAAGAGGAAGCTAGCACTTCTAGCCCTTTCCTCATTCATAGATCATCATGTTTGGGAATGGGAGAGGTGCTACTACAAGAGATTGTAAAAATATAGAGGTCAAAGTTTGTGAATATGATGTGTACTTCTGTCAGGATAATTTGTCTGCTTGCCTATACATTGGACATTAAAGTTCTTTCTCTATTTTCCTGTCTGTTTTGGATCACAAGCTGGGGTCTGTCGCAAAAAGTATGCTACAGTATATCCAGATCATCTAGATCAGTGTTTCTTAACTTTGGCAGTTTTAAGACATATGGACTTCAATTTCTCAGAATTCCGTAGTCAACTATCTTAAAGTTGCCAAGATTGAGAAACACTGAACTAGATTACGCCAAGCTTCCAACTTTTCTATCAAACCTCAAACAAGAGGAAGCTCTTCTGTCATTACTAAACTATTGAATCATAGAGATCTCTGCATGGCTCATTGGATTACCTAATCCAGGGGTCAGCAACTTGTGGCTCTTTGGGCCCTCTGCTGTGGCTCCCTGTAACCACTGGCTGGCCCGTATCTCGCCGTCCCCTCCCAGTCACTCCTTGCCTGGCCTGAGAAGATAAGGGCGATGTTGGGGGATGGAGAAGTGCAGAGACAGAGAGATACAGAGAGAGATCGAGAGAGATAGAGAGATACAGAGAGAGAGGGAGAGGGGAAGAGAGAGAGATGTCAAAAGGATTTTGTGGTTCCCGTGTTTTTTACCAAGTGGTTCTTTGCCCTAATACTGGCTGGGTAGGCATGGCCGGGGGGAGGGGGGGATCATGTGACTGGTGGAAGTGAGTGACATTGAGTTGGGCGTGCCTACCCAGATTTTGTGGCTCCCGGTGTTTTCTTTTCTGTGGGAAACAGGTCCAAATGTCTCTGAGTATTTAAGGTTGCAGACTCCTGACTTAATCTACCCATTGAGACTGATTCTATATAGCCTATATATAGTGTATATGGGTTTTCTAAGAAATAGTACAAAGCCTTCACTGGCACAGAGATCTTTCTTTATTAAACAAGAATTTCTGAATGTTCTGGTGCCTAATTCTGTAATATCCTAGAATTCCTCCACTCCTCTGATTTTGATTCTTTTTCAGAATTCCTCTGTCTCTCTCTGTAGCATGTGGAGTTTGCCAGATGTAATTGGGATTGTGACTCGTGTTATTTAAACCAGCATGTTCAGGACATGTAAGGTTGTAATACAATAGGTAATGCTGCAGAAATATACTTTCTGAAGAGTTATAAACCCTCAGTAGCATCCATTGTAATGCAGATGCAAAGAGAGCTAACAATATCCCGAGAGCATCAAGAGGGGCATAGGGTCCAGATCTTGGAAAATAATAATTCAGGTCTTTTCTGCCTTGGTCAGTTCTCCTCACTTAGAATTTGTGTTTAGTCCTGCATATGCCAGATGGAAAAAAATATTGATAAACGGGAGCAAATCCAGAATAAAACTATCAAAATGTTGAAAGAACTGGAACCTAAATCCTATGAAGAACAATTAAAAGATCTGTATATGTAAAGTAGGTTAAGAGGGACATAATCTACATCAAGAGTCTGAAGTGCTTTTACATTATGGAGAATTTGGACTTATTTGCTTCAGAGAGTAGGACTAGAACTAATTGGATGAAACTTCAAGCATTTAGATACAGATTAGCTACTAAAATTTCTTCAATTGCTTCTTTCCTTTCACTGGAGATTTTCAAGGACTGGATAGTCATGTTTTGGGGATGGCATACAGTGTGCAAATGTTGGACTTGATAATGTAGTAAGTCACTTCCAACTCTATGATTCTATATCTAAAAAGATCCAGTTGTCTTTTTTTTTTTTTTTTTTACATTTCAGAGCTGATGGTAGCATTCTCTTTGGATTGCAGCCCCTTTATCTGCATTCAGTCAAAGCAAAGGGACTTCAAGTTATAAATAGGTTCTCTTTTACTCTCCTTATTTTTGGCTATTCAACTTTTTCCTTTTTCCTCTAGAAATCCAAGCAATCTGCATACTCATACATTCTCAATTTCCCCCCTCCCTAAAACAGATGAATGGACATTTTTATATATTTTTTAAATGAAACCTAATTTGGGGAGAATTCATTTTTTATGATTTTTACAGTAGAGTTTGCTCCCTGGAGTAAGAAATCTGTATTGTCCTAATGCTGTACTTGCTTCTGCTTTGGTTAATTTTAGGGTAAAAAAATTATTATGTGAGTAGATTGCAGCTGATTTTCTGACAGAACAGAAACAGAAACACTGTAAGAAATAAACTGTTTGCCTCAGGGATGGGTTCTACTTACCTTTACTACTATGCAATGGGACTGCGCACTTCATGACAACATGGCGGGTGGATGGACTGAACCAGGAGCAACCCACCACTGGTTTGCCTGCATTTGGGGGAACTACTGTATATGTATGCATATAGGAAATGTGGTATCTGCTAAGGGCACCAATTTTTGGTAGATGCCAAATTCCAAATAAAATATTAAACAAAAGTATGTACATTTTTAAAAATGAGTGGGCCCTCACTTCATGGTTTGATGAAAGTTCCAGATGCAGGTAAGTACTATAATCATCACGGTCTGCATTTACCAATTTATTGTCTTTTTTTTTAAGTGTGCAAATGTTCCTTCACACTGACCCTGATTCTGTATATCAGGTGTCAGCAACCAGGGCCATAAGTACAAACTACTTTCTTGTTCTACGCCAATTTTGTTGGACTCTCCATAGACTGGCAGCTTTTGCCTGGAAAAGACAAGATAAAACAGAAGTTTCTTGGAAGCAAAATGTCTTCAAAGAATAACCAGAAAGTCCAGTTGCCTCTTGAAAAAGCACCTTTGGGACAACCATGACCTGGATGATTGAGAATCTCCGTAGACATGAAGCTCAAAGGCTTTTGGAAGGGAAGGGATTCAGATCTCATCCTCTTGTGGCTATGAAACTATGCCTGGATTAATTCTCCTTCCTGACTGGGACAATTGCTCTTCAACAATATACAAAAAATAAGAAACATTACAAAAATTAAATAATAGCAATATAACATAGATTAAGGTAAAGGTTCCTCTCGCACATATGTGGTAGTTGTTTACGACTCTAGGGGGCGGTGCTCATCTCCGTTTCAAAGCCGAAGAGCCAGCGCTGTCCGAAGACATCTCTGTGGTCATGTAGCCGGCATGACTAAATGCCAAAGGCGCACGGAAAGCTGTTACCTTCTCACCAAAGTTGGTCCCTAGTTTTCTACTTGCATTTTTTACGTGCTTTCAAACTGCTATGTTGGCAGAAGCTGGGACAAGTAACAGGAGCTCACCCCATTACGCGGCACTAGGGATTTGAATCGCTGAATTGACGACCTTTCAATCTACAACCTCAGCATCTTAGCCACTGAGCCACCGTGTCCCTGTTAGCATATGTTATAACACACACACACACACACACACACACACACACACACGCACACACATTCTTATTTTTGTAGGTTAATGTGTGTTCTTTTTAAGCCAGGTTTTTCCTACATAACCAAGATTTATATATTTCTGAGAAGAGAATGTCAGCATATTGAGACCTTAAGCCAGGACCTCTCTTGATGTTTGGATTGGATAACTGGAGTCAAATTTATCAAGGTGGTTCCTGGTGTATCCCTGTGCAGCAATATATGATTTATAGGTAATCACCAGCACTATGACTTTGGCTCAGAAATCTAGGGTAAGCAGTACAGCAAATAAAAGTTGAGTTACTCAATTTCTTGGTCATTGCATTCTGTACCAGCTGTGGCTTCTGAGTCATCTTCAAAGGCAGCCAATGTAGAATACCTTGCAGTATTTCAGCTGAGTGATGATCAAGGTGTGAAATAACAATGCCAGGTGTTCCAGTATTGGTGGAGCTGGTTAAAGACCACATCCTTCATTTATAAAATGTATGTTTTGTATTTTGATTATTTGATTATGTTAAAAAAATCAGCTCTAAAGCAGAAACTTTAGCATTCTTTTGAGCTAAATCATTCCAGGAAAGTTTAATTGCAGCAGGACTAACTCTCAAAAGAATGATTTATGGGCTTGTTCAGTGAAACACAATGCTGGTCTTATGATTTCATACAGTTCCTTATTAATCTTGCAAATATATTAAAGTCCATCTTCTTTACATTTCCCTATTAAATTAGAACTTTGTTTTCCTAGCATGATGTCTATGATATATGGGCAGATATCTTAAAAGATGTAAGAGATAAAAACCCAAGAATTAAATATAGAAGCAAATAGGGAGGAAATTCTGATAATGGTGGGAGACCAATTCTTCTATTATGCTCAAGAATAGAAAGTGTAAAGAAAGAAAGAAAGTGCTAGAAGTTAAAGAAAGTAAATATAAAAAGAAGCAAAAGATAAAAACTGAAATGACAAAGAAGGACATAGAGAAAGGACATTAATAAGAAGCAGAAAATGTCCTGCAGTCATTACTGCAGGAGTTTTAATTGACTTAAATACAGATTTTCCCCAGTCCTTATATCTATACTTGCATCAAATAGTTTTATTCCATTTACAGATAATCCTTGACTTACAAAGCTCAGTATTACGGTTGTAAATTTTTACAGTTGTAAATCGAAGCATCACATAAAGCAGTGGTGGTAAACCTGTGGCATGCATGCCCGAAGTGGCACAGAGAGCCCTCTCTGTGGGAATGTACGCCTTCACCCCAGCTCTGTTTCAGGTCTCTACCATGCATGTGTGCACGCCTCCCGCTGGCCAGCTGGTCTTCAGGTATCTGCTGTGCACGCATGGGGCATTACATGCACCCGTGCCTTGCAGTTTGGGCAGGGCGCAGGAACATATGCAGACTGCGCGCATATGCACAGGATATGCGCACACATGTGCTTACATCTTGCAGTTTGGGCACACATGTGCACTTTGGGAACTCAGCGCCTAAAAGGTTCGCCATCACTGACATAAAGGATCCATTTTTTGACATTTTCTGTAATGGTTGTTAAGCTAACACTGCAGTCATTAAGTGAACACTGTGATCATTAAGCAAATGTTGCAGTCATTAAATAAATCCATTTTTTCCCAATGGGCAGTTTCTGCCAGTAAATGGAAATAAATGTTAGAAATTGGCAAAAAATGCTACAAATCATGGTCATGTGACTGCAGAACATTGCAAACTGCTGTAAAGGTGAGCTGGTTGTCAAGCACGCAAAATATGATCATGTGACCATGAGTTATGTACAGCCATTGTAACTTTGAAAACTGGTCACAAGGAGCCATGGGAAGGTCTGTCATAACTATGAACGGCTTTTAAGTGACTGGTCATAAGTGGAGGAATACCCATATATAGACTTATTATTTCTCAAGGTTTTTCAAACTACTTATATCAATTTCTTTTGTAAAAGAAATTCAATTATGATACTGTTATATCACTTTTATACAAACATAATAGATGAATGACACATACCTCTTGACCCTAAGATTGGATGAGCAAGAAGTTTGCTTCTTGTTGTTAGCATACAGAGTATAATGGGAATTAGGGCCAAATATGATGGTTCTGTAGAACGTGCATGTTTGGGTCATACTGTGTCCAGTGAAGCTTACTTTGTGAAGAGACCAGTCTCATATAACTTATTCATTTTTAATCCCAATATTGTCATTTTGTTTTATCCCAGTATGGCAATTTAGTTTTTCTTGTGGTACAGAAGTCATAAAATCATCTTGCCACATCATGCCTGCTACATCATTTGAAAAAAAAAACAAAACCCAAAAAACAGGAGAGATTTCTCAACAGGCTCAGAGCCATCTTCAAATTATTGCAAAAGTCAACATAGTTTGAGCAATTGAACCAAAACAATACTGTTGATTCACTTTTACAAGTGAAAAGACCAGGCTGCATCATGAAGTAGCTGTGAGTTCACTCAAGGCAGGGCAGACCTTCAAATATCTGCAAAGCCCTGTTCTGTTTTGTAACTTCATAATAATTAGATAGTAGCAGAAGGGACACGGTGGCTCAGTGGCTAAGATGCTGAAGTTGTCTGTTGAAAGGTTGGCAGGTCAGCAGTCCAAATCCCTAGTGCCGTGTAATGGGGTGAGCTCCTGTTACTTGTCCTAGCTTCTGCCACCCTTGCAGTTCGAAAACACGTAAACATGCAAGTAGAAAAATAGGGACCACCTTCGGTCAGAACGTAACAGCGGTCCATATGCCTTTGGCATTGAGTCATGCCAGCCACATGACCATGGAGACATCTTTGGACAGCGCTGGCTCTTTGGCTTGGAGACGGAAATGAGCACTGCCCCCTAGAGTTGGGAATGACCAGCACATATGTGCGAGGGGAACCTTTACCTTTACCTTTAGCAGGCGGTTGTTATTTCTTCTTTTAAACAGGAGTGAATTTAGAGATGGAACTTAAAAAGATCATGGAGAATAATATGTAGTCTCCCTCCATCCTCCTTCATAACAGTCTGTCATTACATTTTGTGATGCTAAACAGGGATGTAAACAGCACAAGAAATAAAGACTCAGTGACTCCTTTCCATGTTTATTTCATTTTTTGTTTTTGTGGGGTTTTTGTGTGTGTGTGTGCGTTTTTTCCTTTTCAGACTCCAGAAGAACAAAGCAGATGTAAAGATACAAAAACAGAATGGACCAAGAAAAAAAAAAAGAAAAAAAAACTGTACCTGTTTTCACAGATGCATACATGCACACACATGCACACACACATGTACAAAGACACACTTGGAGTTTTAAGCTTTTCTTTCACACAACTAGTTTTTGAAAACTTAATGAGGAGAATTTTAACCACCCTGCAGGAAGAAGAGCTTGGATAATATTCCCAAAAACCTGAGCATGAGGGTGGGGGAAGGAATGGCTGTAGTTGGAGAAACAGGAAGCTTCTCTCCCTTTCTTCTTCTGCATAAGTCTTTTTCTTGTCCGCAGAAGTTCATCACCAGCCACAAACATTTATCATTCTTATACAAAATTGTTTTAAAGCATGTTAGGTTGCATGTGTCATCAGTAAGATGGAGAAAGGAATATATTTGGGGTGTGGTCAACTTTTTTTTTAAAAAAAAACATGCAATTCTATATGATGCAGTTTATAGGCACCTTATTTTTGAAAATGTCTCTCGATATGGGAAAGCACATGAAAGAACTTTAGAGAAAGAAAATAATTTTTATTTTGGATGCCCGTTTAATGCATGGCAGATATGTGATTTTCCTTGAGTATTGTTATATTATGTATAGGTTTAATTCTGGGCTGAAGTAGTTGCCATTATATCCACTGAAACAATGAGATTGGTTCTTCATTTATTATTTAATTTATCTGTATATTCATTTTTTTCCATAGCCATAAACTCATGAATTTCAGTAGGAATGAAGTGTAAATTGCTTAGATTGGCTCCAACAGAATCCACTGATACACTAGAAATGAAAAGAAACATACACTTCTACATGTAAATCAATTAATTCTCACTTAAATAGCTTTAAGTAGGGATATTGAACAAAACAGTATTTTGTATTTTTGCAATGATGTCTTCAAACTGAACTTCTGCATATATTTTATTAAATTACATTTTTTAAAAAATCTATCTCTTTCTCCAGAATTTGGGAAAGCACATCTAGTTCCTGGCATGCAATGAGAGGGCGTTATACACATTGCAATAATATGATACAGAAAATTCCATCAGAGATTTATTTAATTGCAATTCCAGGAGCTATTATTTAAATTCAAAATTGCATTGTGATAATAGCTGTCATGCCACCCAAATTCATAAATGGAGAGAGAAACACACATTTTTAGCTCACTTGTGAAGAATCTCTTCATAATACTTGAAGTTTATTACACCAACCAGCTGATGACATTAAGAAAATATATTCTGTCAGTTACTTCATTTTAAACTCTGTTAGTTGATAGGTAAGAAACCTTGCTTTTAGCTGGCTTAAATTATTCTGAGATTTAATGTGTAATGTGAGATTTATCTTCTCTTCCAGCACTGGGTAATATTTCTCAAAACTGGAGAAAGAGCGAAAGATTTTTTTTTTTTTGAGATTCTGTTTTATTTGTTAAGATCAACATCCACAGCAATAACTAAGCATTTCAGGACAAAGGATTACTTTATGACTTAATAAACTTGGCTTCTTAAGAGAACACAAAAAGGTAGACTTTTTGTAGTATGTAATTTTTTCATTTGCAAGAAGGAATGAAAAATACTCTTAAAGAGACTACATTCTGTAAACAACATAAATGTCTTTCTCTCTTACCATTTTGATCAGTGTGTGTGTGTGCCTATGTATATATGTGTGTGTCTGTGTGTGTGTATGTATGTGTATGTATGTATGTATCTATGTGTGATTTTTTATTCTCTGATGTACTTTTCAGATTGAATATTTTAGGAAAAAAACCTGTTAAATCCCTTTTACATATTTTGTCTATTTCTGAATCATGAATAAATTTGTCTCTCCAAAGAGAGCCTGAAAGTATCTACTGTACTGAATATTTCAGCATGGACATCTGACTGTTCTTTGTTATAACCTCAAATGTTCTGAAAGTTGTCCTTCATTAAAATGTATGCAGCAGTTTGCTTTACTATAGAAGGAGTAGCTTTCTTTCCATTCACGTAGGCTCTTCCCAAAAAAGTTCAAAGGAATTACGGTCTGGAAGCATTTTTAGGCGTAAACAAAAATAAGCAAAGGACAGCTAAGTCTATCTCTGCCCTCTTTATTAAATGTACATTAATCAATTGGGAAAAGAAAATAGATATGACCTCAAATTTTATGTATAGAAATTTGAAGTGATCCCAAACATGGAAATTATTGTCATCACTTCTATAAATAAAATTAATTTGCTTGGATAGTTAGGCAGAAAATCTTAACACTTGTCCACTGACTAAATTCCCAGTAGTTGTTCTGCAATCAGGGTTATATCCTTGGATTTAAAAATATCACTGTTCAGTTGGAAGAAATATGTCCTCATCTCATTGGGGGAAGTTTTCTGATTTAAGATCTGAGAATTGAACATTTGTTACTATAAAACAATCAATCCCTCCAGAATGTCAATGAATCTCAGATCTACCATCTTAGTACTTTACAGGCAAGTTTGCCACACTGTAAGACATGCAAACTGATATACTCTGATGATGATTATAGTTCATATAGTTCAAAATGACAATTTCCCTACTGTCTAGATACTCTGAGAAGAGAGACATGTTTCTTCTCGTGCCTTGAGCCACAGAGTATATATTCTTTATTTTTTAGGGTGGATGGGAATTGTTAGACATTTGCTAACAAGTAACATATTTTTTGTATCTCAGTTTCTTTTTTCTTTTTTTGTGTATGCAGACATAATTGGACACTTCATTTCACTTTCATAATATTTACAAACTTGTAGAAGAAATACATTTTTTTGTATTTTGCTTATATGACACTAAATGTTAAACTTCCATCAATCAAACACAATTACACCTACAGTCCCAAGGAACTGATATCCTCTTCTGAATTCACCACCCAGACATGGTGAGAAGCTGTAGCTTTTTAGAGCAGTGCTGGTAAAAAGAGAGACAGGGCAGCATAAAGAGGAAGAGTTGCAAACAGAGTATATAAACATCTTCACACGAATGTGTCATTGAAGTACCATTGTACATTTACTCACTCTTTTTTACTGTCTCCAAACCCTCTTGACATCAACAATAAGCAAAAGGAGCCAATAAGATCTAAGAGTGTACAGAATCTTTCAAGGAAGCACAAAGACTGCATCTGAATCTCTAATGAATAGCCCAAAACTGAATAATTATTATTTTTTCAAATCAAATACCATCCATGGATATCTTATTAATAGATTGCTAAAAACTTTACAAAACTGTAATTTGCATGCATTTTTTTCCTGTAAAGTGCCTCAGTGTACACCCCCATTACACAGAGAGAAGCTTGGCCATTAAATAGAAATATTGACTAAAATCTCATCATGAGTCAGCAACAAAATATCTACGAATATGATTTATATTCCTCTGCTTCATTCTGAAGTTTTGCCCTACTTCTTGTTTCAGTTCACCTTATTCTGCTTAAGGAAAACCCTGTTGCTATTTTGTTATTTTACAAGTATACTTTAAAAAGCATAAGTGTTTAGTCTTCTTTTTGCTAAAAAAGAAAAAAGAGAGAAAATGCAGTCAATAGTACAATGTTTATCAGGAAAACTAAATAATAATAATATAGTAAACTAGTGCATTCAGACCAACATTTTCAAATGGATCTACCACAGTAAAGCTAGGTGAAAAATATGGCATTGACAAAAAACAATGCAAGTAACAGAGACAATACAGGGAGACGATCTTGATGCCTTTCCAAATGTTTAAATGAAGGACTATGCTCACATTCTACAAGTATTTGCCAAATGATGGGAGATGCAACTACTCAGAACAGGAGCATGATTTATTATAGAAGCCATTGTCAGCCCAAGATCACATATGGGAACAAGTCTTAGAGTTGTTTGCAATCAATACATCCACACATTTCTAGAGATACTTTAATCGTTATGACATACCATCCATATTTGATTGATTGTGATTCTTGCCTCTTACGATAGTCAATCTTGAAGCAACAATTTTATCATAACACATTTTTGTTCATTCAAAACTTCCTACCTATATTTCTTTCTTTTTTCCACAAATATTTCCCTTTCTTCTAGATTTCCTTAAATTGCCAATTTATCTGCCAGGATGAGTTAGCATGGTATTATTTAGTTTTATTAAGAGCAGAGAGTGGGATCCCTGTCAAGCTTCTGCACTTATTTGCAGAATATGTAATTATCCTAATGAATATTACTGGATCTCTCATTTTTAAGCAACTATTATTTACCATAAAGGAAGACAGTTCTGAATTAAAGATGATGTCCCACCTCCAAGGAAATTAGAAAGAAAATTGATATGTCTGAATTTCTCTGCTAATATTAAGTTGTATCATTACAAATTATTTGGCTGGTGGAGGTGGAAATCTATTCTCCTTTCAAGTAAATACAGTGCCAGTTACGGACATACAATCTATGCTTTTAAATATGTTACATTTAATTCAGCTGTATTCGCATCCTAGTAAGAGTACAGGTTCATAGCCGTAGGAAACAGAGCTGAAAACCTATGTACACAATTAAGTTTTGAGTTGGAAAAAAATTCAACAACTGAATTTTATCTCCAATTTAAAATTAATAAAATGGCCTCATAGAAATATATTTCACAATACAGTTACAAAGTCTCATACCCTGAAAAATACTAATATTAATTGTGGCCTTATTACATAAAGGCTTCCTCAGAAGGCCACATCTATGGCATTTGAAGGAGCAAATTCTCTACCAGGAACAAATAAACAGGAAAAGTAGCCAATGGTGTTAATAGAGGCCAGTCCTCAGTGCTAATCTCTCTCTCTCTCTCTCTCTCTCTCTCTCTCTCTCTCTCTTTCCCCCAGCTCTCATTGTGAAAGCTCTCTCCATTATTATCATCACACCCAAAAATATAAAATAAAAAAGGATATAGAATTTGTAAGAAGAATTTTATTTCATGAATTAGAACTGCGTGTGAAAAATTGGCATCTATTAGGAAAGCTTCATTAGAATGAAAAGTGAGAAAAGTGATCAATCCATCAATCTTAAAAAGTTCAAAGCCCTCTTTTTCCTTTCCCCAGTGGAAATTCTCTCCTAAGGAACCCAAATGGATGAAGGGAAACTCACATAAGATAAACAGAGATATGGGCTTTTTAATCTTTCAATGGCTTTTCCCTCATGTACTTCCCTAAAAATCCATTACAATATAAATGCAGTTACCTTGCTGCTGAAAATCATTCACTGAAAGGTGAGAAGAAGTTATCAGAAAAGGGTAGGAGGAAAATTTACCAATTTCCCAATTTCCCAACTTTCTCTTGTTTCTTGAAACTTCTCTAAATTTTATTCAAAATTATAGGTTTCAGTTTAAAAATGTTCTGGAAGCAGAACATATTAGCAGATTTCTGAAATAAGCTCATGTAGAAGTACATTTTATAGCCACCCGTGTATAACTTACTTCTGATTGTATGGAAAAGAAGTTTCAGGAAAGAAGCTACTTGTAGAAGAGACACAGAAGTTGCTTAGCAATTCTATGTCCTTCATTTTTCTACTGAAAATTACATCCCCTATTTTTTTCTACTGTGGAGTTTATATGCATATTTAATTTAACAAAGAGCTGTTGGGAAGAAGTATTTCTTTACTCTACCTTCAATTTATTTTCAGTCTTGAAATTCCTTTCTTCTTGCTCATTAAAAAAATTGCAAATGTTGGTATGTTTTTATACAAAAGAGAATAAACTGTAATTTTACACCCTTTCACAATCAATCTGTCAGAACTCCTTTAGGTCTAGATTCCCACTTGCTACAGTTAATTATGTTTCTGAAAATACTTACTCTAGTTATTCTAGCATCCTGCAGAAGGCACAAATGAACAAACTCTTAAGAGTTTGCAAATCACAGAAAAATGAATGCTTGCTAGCTTGGTTAGGCTTAGCCCAAATTCAGTGTCCTTTCTACTTGATCACCTTTCTACATGTACATTCCAAAACTCTTTGAGAATGCTAACTGAAGAATTAGTGTACTGCTGAATCAGATGAACAAATGATTGGGTAATGTGATAACAGAAATGCTTTCAAACATTGGTACTTCCTTAAAACTCAGCACATAGGTCCCTTAGATGTTCTGGGATAAATATCAGAATTCCAGATACTATAGCTATTGAGTAGTGGAAATGTTAGTAAATATACTTCCTGAAGAATTGTGGATATACATGTGAGAACGGCTTTTTCAAAGATATTCAAAATATTTGAAAAGTTAATGGCCTTAATGTTCATTAATGGCCTTATTGAATAAGAAATCAAGATTCCTGTAAGTGCCAAGAAAGCATCTTATTTGCTGTTTGGTATGGGGCAGTGGTGGGTTTCAAATTTTTTTACTACCGGTTCTGTGGGCTTGGTGGGCATGACATGTCTTAGTGGGCATGGCTTGGAGGGCATGGCAGGGGAAAGATACTGTAAAATCTCCATTCCCTCCCCACTCCAAGGGAAGGTTACTGCAAAATCCCCATTTCCTCCCGATCAGCTGGGACTAGGGAGGCAGAGAATAGATGGGGACAGAGCCAGTCAGAGGTGGTCTTTACCAGTTCTCCGAACTACTCAAAATTTCTGCTACCAGTTTTCCAAAACTGGTCAGAACCTGCTGAAACCCACGTCTGGTATGGGGAGGATTCTTCTATACATTTGTGTATTATCAAATTACAAATGTTAGGCATAGCTACTACAATGTTAGGCAGCTTCTAAGAAGGAATGGGGTTTTTTTTGTGTGTGTTCGTATGTTGTGTTCCCTCTTTTTTTCCCTCTCACTCTTGCCCATATCTTTCACCCTTCCATTTCCTGGTTAATTATAGAATATTAACTATCCAATAGTAAATTCTAAGCTCTGAGAAATAGCACTGGGAAATCTGTCTGTCTGCTTCCTTGACAGCAAGAGTAATCTCCATATTGCAAAACTTCACAAAAAGAAATAGCTAAAACAGAAGGAAGAGAAGTTGCTGTGTTGTTCATCAAAGAACAACTGTTCTGCAGTACTGGCATGGAACCAAGCTCTTTATAGGGGTCAGTGTTCATTAAAAGAAAAGAAGAACCTAAGTGCATAAACACCTCCCCACCCCAACAGGTGCTTTTCTTCCATATCAAGGATGGGAAGAATATATAAAAGGGGCTTCCCCCACAGCTTCCCTTTTTCTGCAACTTAGCAATAGGATTGCTCCTCTCACAGAATGTAATGTGGAGCAATTGGATTCCTAAAGGTCTTTTTCCTTCCTATTCCAACATCACCTAGTAGCAGGAAAACCCAACTTCTGTCCTTATTGTATGGTGGTGTGGAGTTCAGTTTGGATTTCATTGTTTCAGAGGTATTTTATTTTAGTTGCAAAAAAGGTGTCTCACATTGGAAAAGGGAGCTTCTCTTCTTGCTAGAACTGAAAATGAGGGAAAATAGTTCTATATTCCTGTGGCTACAATTTAAAAAAAAAATCGCTCCCTCACAATTTAAAAAACAGATAAACCATTCTTCACTTTTCAAGCCTTGCTATGCAAGTCTTCAATACCCTGAAAGACAATTTCTGCAATTGCTTTTCTCCAACATGCACCAATATTATCAATGCAAATATTGCATTCATGGCAGATCGGGCACTCAGTCTGAAGTTGATGTTTCCGACTGTGAACTGCCTCCAAAGAAATAGGGTGCACAAGTGAAGCAGCTCTAGCTGAAAACCCGTGGAAATACAGAACCCAGCAACCAGACGGATTGGGTAATACCCCCTTCCCACCCCGCAGACTTGCCAGATCAACTGGAACAGAGCTGATCAGCCACCTGCTATAATTATCTGCAAAGAAGATCCTGCACTATAATGCTAGCAAGAACCTTTGGAATCTTTCATGCCAGGACCTCTTAGATTTCCTTTAAACTGCCACAGCAGCAAACTTGGAATAAGATGGAGACTATATTGTGAAAATATGTCCATGAGAAATATTAGGGTGTCTTCTCGCTACATATAGATAAGCCCTAGAAAAGAACCAACAGTTGCCCAAAGGAAAATCTAATAATTTTTAATGAAGAAATTGGGACTGCATAGCAAATTGTACTTGTGAAGCTAGTCAAATGGGTACTTAGCATTAAGCCTGATACATTAATTCTGGATTTGATATTATAAATCATGATTATAGTCATTTATCTTTAGATATTTGGCATATAATTAATTTCCTCACTGAATTAGGTTAACGGTTAGGGTTTAAGTTGCTGCCTCCCTGCTTTCCTTAAAAAAAATAGGGTCAAGACTATTTTATAACTTTAATTAACTCAGCTTGTTTTTTCTGTAAAGTAGATGACAGGTATGTGATTTGTTTAAATCCATATGTACCAGTGGTGTGTTTCTACTGGTTCACCCCGGTTTGAGTGAACCGGTAGTGGTGGCAGTGGGAGGCTCTGCCCACTGTCCCGGATGTCATCACATATGTTCTGCGCATGTGCAGAAGGTTCTGCGTATGCACAGAAGCTCTGTGCTTGTGCGTGTTTTCAATTCTGAACTGGTAGCGAAGGTAAGTGGAACCCACTACTGATATATACGCAATTTTCAGTAACAGATCAATGTGACGTAATAAGTGAGACAAACCAGGGTAAGCCTGGCTTGAAAGACAACTTTCTAACTCACATCAGGAATGAACAGATTCCCCACCCTTACAGACTTGGCTTAACAAAGAAAAGAATCCTTGAAGTTAACCACAGTATAAAAAGGCTGTTCCTATAAAATAGGTAAATAGCATATAAATAGATTCTTATTCAACTAGCAATGGTTTTCTTTTTAAACTAACCTTATCATGATTTAGGAGATGGCTTTTAAAATCTTTCTGGCTTCTTAAAGGATGTAAAATCAAAATGTTGGCACGTTAATTTTTTTTATTGTTGTTGCAAAATTACATTTACTTTAGCATAGTTATAAGCATTCTTCGTTGTTGTATGATGGTTATGTATGTTGGTGTAGAGTATAATTGACCATCCTGAGGTTGGGACAGGTTCTCCCACTACCTTATTAAAGGAAGAAAATAACTTCCTTATGAAAATTGACCAGGCACAGGGACCAGTGTAAGGGAGAGAAAAACATCACAACATCAATTCGAAAAGTGAATTTGAATGTTCCATTCCCATCACACTTTATAGTAGGATTAAAACTAGGCTCTGCTAGCCTTTGCCTTCCTACATAAATTCTAAAAGAAAAAAAAGAAAAAAAAAGGTACAAATACTTAAAGTTACACATACACAGCAGTAGGGTGTTTAAAGAGATTACTCCAGAAACTTTGTATTTTAAAATTCTGCAACAGGGAATTTAGCTCTTAAGGAAAGAAACACAGTGATTCACATTTTTTAAAAAAAGTTTCTGACTCATTACATAAATTTGGGCAAATCCAAATAAGGCCTCTCTATATTATGATATGTTGCAAATATGCATACAAAATTTCCTATGATATTTTTTTAATCTATAGAAAAAAGATTGCTGGCCCAGAATATTAATTTACAAAATTGGATTTTAAGAAGGCAAGAATTTTAGAGATTCACACATCCCTAATTAGAATAATTGTAGCCACAGGTTAATCCATTAGAACAGTTGCAAGATAAACATCTTTATGGCAAAAAATTATTTATTTTTCCATTCAGAGATTTGCCTTTTTCTTTCATGCATTCTGTGACAGGTGTTCTCAAAAACCATCCCTCAGCAAGAGGGACTGCCTGATATGACCCTGTCCAAGCATAGAAAAGATGGCCTCTAATGCAAGTAACGGATAGTAAATGACTGCAGAATCAATATATCTCCTTGAAGTACAATTAGATATAACCTATAAGTGATATACTTCGTTGCTCTTCTCCAACCAATGATTGCAACTTAATTATCTTTTCTCATTGTCCCATGACAGAATCTCTGGCCTTATAAATGCTGTTCTACTATTATGTAACATATATGCTAACATGTGCTGTCTACCCTGTCCATATTTCTCTAACTTCCTGGGAATTTTGGACCCCATTACATATTTATTTTGATCAATTCTTTAAATCCACATCTAGTTGATGCAGAGTATAGACTGAACCACTTTTGCTCATCTTGCAACTCCCTCTCTCTCCAGTGAATGGGGATTTGGACAATGGATTCTTATAGCTACAATTGTTCCTGTGTGACCCTCATTCAGTCAAGATTGAACATGCTCAAGGGTAATTAAATCTGCAGACTCCTTGAGGCTCAGAATCTTTGGCCCTATCTATGGCTAGTAGACAAAGGAAAATTGAAGAGCAATGAGGGTAACATACAGATTATACTTGATTGCTGTTCAGATTTAACAAGAGAAACCCAAGGATGTGCTCTAAATTTTAGATTCTAAAACTGGGATTTCAGGAAGAAGTCAAAACAAATTCTTTTGTGAAAACACATTGTGTATCTCCTTATCACCCAGAATTCACATCCAAGCGAAACAGTCATCCTCATGTGCAATGCAAGCCATTATCTACAGAGATGAGTTTATGTACATAGGGGCTGTTTTCTTTGCATGCTTTTGAGAGAGGGGGGAAGGAAGAGGGGGGGGAGAAAGAGATATGCATACATACATACACAGAAACATGCGCTCATACATACATGAGAGAGAGGGAGAGGGGGAGAGAGAAGGAGAGGGAGAGGGAAAGAGAGAGAGGGAGAGAGAGAGAAAAGAAGACAGGGAGACCGGCAAGAACAAGAGGGCAGATGAGTAAAATTTCTAAATTTTATCATCCCCAAAGCATTGAGGGCTAAGATACCCAAAATATATTGGACAGCCTAAGGGAGAGACAGTGAGGTAAGGGCTGTGCGGAATTTCTTCATGGGACACCAGTATGCTAGAGAACTCTGTATCATTCTTTACAGGTATCTGAAAAAGCTAAATATCAGTTTAAGAAATTACGAAGCCAATTAAAAGAGTATGGCTATCAACATCAAAGCAAAGGCCATTTCTTTCCTTGAAGGAAGGAGGGCGGGAAGGAGGGAAATAAGAGGGAAAGAGAGAGGAGAAAATGATATGAGAGAATGGAGATAATAAAGTGAAATTTCATTGTTTCTTTTTACAGCATCTCAGCATCCTTAGCAGAATTCAGCCTTCATTGTGTGATAATCTGTCTTCAATACTTCCGGATGGTCAGTGGCTTGACAGTTGTTAGAATAAATGTGGCTGATTCTTCTTTCACTGAAATTTCTTCCCTTTGTTGCAGCACACACAAAAGTTGTGAAAGAAGTTGTCCTTTCCCTCCCCCCACTCTCTCTTGCTCTGTCTCCTGTATGACATTTTTTTTTCTTTTGCTTTGTGTGTTGTTCTTGATGTTTCTGGGTTTTTATTTCAGCTGTTATTAACATTTACTGAGTAGGCAGAACAGGGACACTGCCAACAGCCACAGTGGTACGGCCAGACACATTGATCCATTGCCTGCAATTCCTGTACCAGGTCCTATGACATGAGAAAAAGGAGACAAAAAAAGAACAAAAAAGAACAAAAAATTACATATGGTGCAATATATATGAAATGGATTATATGGGAATAACATACTCATTATTACCTTTTTCCTCAAACTGAGAAAATATATTGGTTTTGAGGCTGATGGTCTTTGGATAGGATTCTGCACTGGGTAGGGATGTAATCAATGGTAGAATCCAAATTTTTTTACTACCGGTTCTGTGGGCGTGGCTTGGTGGGTGCAGCTTGGTGGGTGTGGCAGGGGAAGGATACTGCAAAATCTCCATTCCCACCCCACTCCAGGGAAAGGATACTGCAAAATCTCCATTTCCACCCCACTCCAGCAGAAGGATACTGCAAAATCTCCATTCCCACCCCACTCCAGGAAAAGGATACTGCAAAATTCCCATTCCCTCCCCATTCCTGCAGGAAGGATATTCCAAAATCTCCATTCCCACCCCATTCTAGGGCCAGCCAAAGGTGATGTTTGCCGGTTCTCTGAACTACTCAAGATTTCCACTACCGGTTTTCCAGAACCTATCAGAACCTGCTGGATTTCACTCCTGGATGTAATGTACTGGACTGTTGCATTTAATGAAAACAGAATTAAATTTATATACATATACATATACATATACATATACATATACATATACATATACATATACATGTTTTCTGAGGTTTTTGCGGGTGTTTGTATGTAGGTCTTTGGTTATTCGGGTCTTCTCCCGCGTAGAATTGGAAGTATCTTGGCGACGTTTCGACGAAGTCTCATTCGTCATCTTCAGGCTGGTGTTCTCGGCTTCGTTCTTCCAGGAGCAATGTGAAGCATTTGCTCCTAGAAGAACGAAGCCGAGAACACCAGCCTGAAGAAGACGAATGAGACTTCGTCGAAACGTCGCCAAGATACTTCCAATTCTACGCGGGAGAAGACCCGAATAACCAAAGACATACATACATACATACATATATATGTATGTATGTATGTATGTATGTATGTATGTATATATGTATATATATATATATATATATATATATATATATATATATATATATATATATATTTGCACATTTTTTTTCTTTCCATCACACTAAAAATTAGAAAACCTTTGAAAGAGTTCATAGCCAGCAAAAGTTCTTTTCAAAGTTTGACCAAATCAAAATGCAGCTAAGCAGAAGGCTTCCTCCTGAGCATATCTCATACTTGTCTTGAAAAATGTCAACTAAAAGGCAATCCTAGTTTGCAAGATGGTTTAATTCCTTGAAAATCATAATCAACAAACAAGCAAGCAGATGAATGGGAATCCTGCATCTTGTATTATGGTCTATTAAAAGAATTGGTGTCGATGATTGTCTCTGTGCACAATTTACAATGCTTTTTGCTCTCAGTGAAATTCAGAAATTCAAATTAGATTCAGACCACGTAGAGTTGGAAAAACCATCTATTTCCCCTAAATGGCTTATTCCTACCTTGACAATTTTAATGAGTCAGTTCTTCAAAGTAGATCAGGTCAAGAAACAGACACCACAAAGATTCCAAAAATGTTAGGATGTTGTCCTAAAATATATTTACAGAATCTTGAAAGTCTGCCAGGTTTTTCTCAATCCTCCCTTGTACTAAACAAAATCAAGGTGGAATAAGATGATAGTTCTTTCTCACTTTTCCTTCCTGTAGTCTCTTTTCTATGTTCCTCCTTAATAGTTTACTTTTTTCATACCTTCCCAAGGTCAGCAATAAATCCCTTTACATGATATGAGCAAGAGCTCTCTATGAATTTTTTTTTAATCTGCTCTCCCAATTTTATCTGTACCAATTTTCATCATGTGGTGGCCCTTGAATGCAAAGGATTATTATAATTCTGCGCATTCACAACCATCTGCTTACAGCCAGACATCTCCTCCTCAGGGACCAATTCATCATAGCACTCTAATCAATAAAACATGGAACCAATCAGCAAATGGCTCCAATCCCAGAGGAGACTGCGTAATTATTTATTTGGTAATCGGGAAAGGGAATGATTTTCAGTATAACATTTATGGTCCTGTAGCATGATGCCCATGGAGTGGAGCAACAGGAGTTCCAGAAAAGCTTTGATTTTCACAGAGATAGGTAATGAAAGGCATTCAATGCTGCAGCAACAAATAATACAGAATCATAACAGGACTATTAAATGCTAACATGATGCGCATCCTTTCATTTAGACATGCGTACTGCACTCCTGCTTAGAAAGATCTCTTAAATTGTATTTGGCATAGTAACATAGTAACTATATAACATAATGTAATTCCATGGTAAATAATTCTATATTTTACATTATATAAATGATGTGAAATCAATTGTTCCATCCTGAATCAGAATTATTTTTGAAAATTCTATGCTAAGAAAGTGAGATGGAAATATGTTTATGTGTATGTGTGTATATCCCATGCTCAGGAAATGGCTGATAATAAAAGAAAAATCAATTATTTGAGTGAGGGAATAGAAGACTAAAAAGTTAAGTGATGCTGCTGACAATTTGATGGGGCAAGTGCTTTATTGACTACTACTATCCTCATACATGTTGGATCAAAACCCTACTTACCCAACATCTCTGCAAATTTGCCTTAGAAACAGAAACCTTTATAAATTATCTAGATAATAAATCAAACATTATTACATGTAATAATTAACAATAATAAATAACAATGTTACATGTACTCAACATTAATAATTAATAATTCAAGTTTAAATTTTCTTTTCTATGTCAAATACACCGAGAAATATTTGTGAATCCTTTAAAAATAGTTAATTATATCATATATAAGGTGTGGTGAGACATTATATAAACAAAGTGCCAGCTAGGTGGCAACAATTGGTTCACCTTTAAAAAAGCTGAATTGGGTCAGAAGTAGTTGTATGGATGACTATCGGGAGATATTAGTGCTGAAGGTAAAGAAATTCCCAAAAAATGTCCCAAGAATATATATTTTTTAAAAATTTGATTTATATGTCACCCTTCTCTGAAGACTCAGGGCGGCTTACAATGCGTTAAGCAGTAGCCTTCATACTTTTGTATATTTATACAAAGTCAGCTTATTGCCCCCACAATCTGAGTCCCCATTTGACCTACCTTAGAAAGGATGTCAACCTTGAGCCTGGTGAGATTCGAACTTACAGTAATTGCAGGCAGCTGAATGTTAATAACAGGCTATTAGTCTGCTGCGCCACCAGGCTCTATATAATAGCAAATCACTTCAGTCTTCTTGTCAAGAAACCTATATGAATCTGTCTGTGAACATATCCATACTGCATCCTTAACCTGTCTTGTGTTTCTGCCATCATAACTTTAAATCAGATTAAGGAAAAATCCTATCTGAAATACCTTTGCAGTTTATAAAGAATTCAAACTGGACAATAGCCCAACATAATATCCACTTGACAATTCATTCCTGTTATTTCCTCCCAAGAAAGTACCTGTGGCACATCTTAATCTAAACAAAAACTTTTATTAAATATAATTGAAACTGAAGTTAAAGCTTATTATGTATATTAACTTATATATAAACTTTCAAACACACACAAGTGTATCATTTTTTCCCTTGAACTATTCTACTTTTTTACTTTTTTTTTTTTTTTAAAAAAATCATAATCATTTTTCTAATCACAGATAAATAATTTCATCCTTAGCTTTCAAATAGCTCAGCTGGAGTGAACCATCCTAACTCAAGTGCCTGGAAAATTAAAGAATGTCAGTGGGGCTTTTTAAAGCAGTTTAAGAGGAAAGAGGGAGATGAATTAAAGGTAGAAAAATATTACTAACTAAAATAGTTATTGCAAGGTTTTGAACTCTGGTGTTCTTCATGTTAAACAAGTGTTATAATTATTATGATCTTGAGAAAATAGAACAATCTGCAACAGACTTTGAGAAAAAATGGGGTCAGATGACAGTATCCTGTTTCTGTGTAAATTCAAGGATTTTTTAAAGAGTAAATTAAAACACAGTGGACAAAACAGATGGCAATACACTTGAACTAGCAGAAGTCAGAAAATAACTTTCAGCTGGAGCATGACAAAGTGACCAGAAATTGCATATATGATGAACTGGAAATGAGTAGAAGACAATTTCCATTCCTGTGTCTCATATTCATGATGGGACGATTAAGAGTCAAGCTCATTTTAAAGGAGACTTCACCATTATAATAATGATTGTCCAAAAATGACATGCTTTTGGCTTTGTATAAGTCACTATCTTTCCACTAATGCACCCACCATTGTTAAAATTCTATTTTGCATTCATGAGTTATAATTCTTGAATATAAATTTAAAAGAAGGGAGCTAATAGAAATACTAGAAGCAACCATATGAAATATAGTTTCTATTTTTATGGACAGACACTATTTGAACACACAGAGTAAATCTTCTCAATCCTACCAATCATCAGAATTGGTAGCTACAATACATTTAAATAAATAATTTGCTGAAATTTATTTTTATGGCATTGTTGTTGTTCAGTCAGACTTTAAGAATAAAGAGAACTCTCAATATCCAAATTTGTTAGTTCAGCTCTGGCCTACAAGTCTCCCCAGACTGTAATTATCCAAATATGCTTACATCCAGATTTCAAGCAAATCTGGAAAACATCAGGTTGTGATATTGTGCTGTGCTGTGCTGTATGGCATCATGATTCAGAGAAAACGAAGTAGCAAATATAAGTTATTTTATATCATAATGCATTGTTGAAAGAGAGAGACCCAGTTTGATATAGTGGTTAAGAAAACAGGCTGGAAACGGGGAGATGGTGAGTTTTATTCTCACCTTATTCATAAAGGCATCTAGGTGACCTTGGGACAGTTTTGTCTTAGTCCTAAGAAGTGCCAGCTTGATTTGTGTGCATGATTATTTATGGAGAGTAAGTTCAAGAAAACTTGGAATAAAAGAAAACGTTTATATTGAAAGAGAAATCACACAGTGATGACAGCATTTTACCTCAGAAACACATCATAAAGGAGGACTAGCAGTTTATCCTTCTTTAAAGTTTGTAAGTGCAGGCCAACACAAGTTGTCATGGTATATTAGCTAGAAAATTTACTTTCATAATTGATTAATACATTAACCAAAATGAAAGCAGGAGAAAAGTTATTAATATAGCTACTTGTTTCAGAAAATTAGCTTATTATTGTAATAAATGTCCTTTTTTTTGAATTATGAGAGTGTTTAATATTGTTTTCCTTATTATTAATGGTAAACAATGTTTTTAGAGATGATGAATTTCAAAATTCCTGAGATTGTTAAATTATAAAATATTTCTTTAGCTTTTCATTACAATCTTTGATTTACACCACTAAAGCAATATGCAGTAGTCTTTGGTGCCCTCTGCTGCAAGATAGCTCCTGTTGCAGTGAGTCTAAAATGCACAGAGAAAAATAAAATCCATTGAATAACATTGCAAAATATCTGCTAAATTGATCCTTCTTACGCTCATTTCAGGACTGTGAAAAGATTAGCTTATGTCAAGCTGATTTGGTTAGTGTTTCTTTAATTCATGCTAACACATTCTGAACTTAAAGAAGACTCAACTTTCCTACTTCCTTCTATTTCTTTGCACGTTCTGTCATATTTTACTTCAGATTTGCAACAACCCAACTGCAATTATGGATTGAACTGTCTTTTTATTTAATTATTTTCAATGGTGCATTTGCAATTTCATTTAATGGGACAATTTGCAATGGAAGTAAAAAGAACAGACTGGTAGGAAGGGCTGAAAGTTACAATCAGAACTCTTACTTTCTAGAAAACTTTGGTGGATAGCAAAGGCATGCAGATTTTCAAATAGACTAGGAAATAGCCCTTAAATTTTAGAGCTATAAAACATGTGGTCTGATACCCTGATAAATAAATGTAATCACTGAACAAAAAACTGCTAGATATCTTCATAGTTACATAGGAGAGTTAGTTGCACAAATACAATACTGATGAATGCACTTATTTTCAGCCTTTTTTATCTTCAGCAATTTTTCTTCAGTAAAACAGGGCAAGTGACTGCTTACATATTCTTTCAATATGATTAACTGAGTAGAATTATATTATCCATGTGAATACCTGGATTTGTTTAAATGTATCTGGCAGGATTCTTCATTTGTCTTTATTCGTAAATGTATCTTCCCTCAAGATTGACTGGATTATCTGAACCTTTTTTGGTTTTCCCAACAAATATTAAACTCTTCCATTGATTCAATGAACTAACTGTACTGTGAAAAAGGGACCAGAATATTTTGTGATTGTTTGGTAGATGTTAATAAGAAAACAAATGTTAACAGATTTATGGGAAACTGAAACACAAGCTGGTCCAATAAGGAAGACAGACCATTTTTATATATATTCAGGAGATAAAGTCCATATCTTCTGTCAGTGTCAAGACAACCAAAGTTATATAAAGGGTACATGTACCTCTTTTGAGAACTATTTGGACTCTTCCTTGTGAAAATAGAATTTTTCTTTTTTAATTTACAGAATTTTAGGGAATTCTAGATTTATGGAGTTTTAACAGAATATAGACAATTTCTCCTGAATTCCTGGAAGGTTTCTGTCAAACATAACACTAAATAAAACTGACTTCATATATACTGATATTTCTTATTGGAAACTTATTTTTTTTCTAACTTCAATAGACAAACTAAGGCAAGGAAGGATTTATATGTGAATACCAAGTTCATTGTTACCCAGAAGGAAATTTAGGAGTATTTATATTCCTAAAGTATTCCCCATTTCTCCCCCAAATACTTATAGAGTAGGTATTCCAGAAGTGATTAGAGAAGATTTAATTTAGTGTAGATTACAAATCTTTTTTTTAAGGAATATAATGTGAATGTGCCCCATTCAAACTGTATAGATAGAAACATCATGCTTAAATGAGCACCTTATTTTATTTCTGCCATCTAGTGGCACAGATACTTATGATACTTTATGTTTAGTACAAAGTATATTCTTTTGCCACTAGATGGCACATTAGTACATATAAAGACTTGTATTTAAAGCATTAATCTTTTCACAGCTTCATCTTATTTGATCTGTATGTCTAAGGATCATCAACACTTGCAATAATTTAAATAAAGAATATCAAAAAATAAAAAGTAAATGCACAATATGTTTAAGTACTAGATATTTGTCTTTGAATGAAAGTGTCTTGTGAGCAAATATTTTATTTTTTGAAAAAAAAATCAGACTCAGATTTCAATTAAATCTGATGGAATATATGCATTAATGCTTTGTAACTTCAGGAATTTACCTAGGCTTCTGATGCCATGAACCAGATAAAGGGAAGAACGAACCTATTCGTCCTTCTGTTTTCTTCTGTGTCTTTTTTCTTTTTTAAAAAATCAGTTTCTTTCTCTCCTGTTTATGAACAAATTCCAAAAACTAATCTATGTTCATAAAAGAAAAAAAGAATAAAAATATAATGAACTGACAACGTTTCATTTTGTCACACCCAGCCAAATTCAATAAGAACAGGTTCTCTCAGCAAGAGAAAGACTATGTTGTAACTATTATAGAATCTGTCAATAAAAAAAAAAAAATCAGCGTGAAATACAGTTCTCAGAATCCTTTGTCTATGTGGATGAATCTCTTCCTTTTGCTTTCTTTTCTATTTAGTATTTTAAAATTGATTCTCTCCTATTTATGAAGAAATACGTACATGTTGATAAGTTTTTTTTAAAGTGAACATTTCCACTTATTTGTACTATACTGGAATGATGGAAAGGGAATAATAAAGGAAGTTAAAGCATGCACAAAAGCAGTTCCCCTTTGACACCTTCATCTTTTTATTTGGTGACAGACATGACTCTGCTATAGAGGATGAAGAGATAGAAGAACTACCTTAGGGAAGAGATCATGCACAAGGCCTGCAGTATGGAACTGATGAGACTGTATGGCTAGATAAGATACAATATCTGGAAATTGTCATTTCGGTGATAGCTTTACCTGGTCAGTTTGATGTGCTTTTCCAAAACCCAGGTCTTTTTTTCCCTAACATACATCTCATATATTGTAAATCCATGTTAAATTGAATGACTTTTTTTTAAACAGTTCACTCTTCAAGACACTAGTTTATTGATATCTTCCAAAATTCCTAAAGATGCTGGAGGAATGGGACAACCTGCTGTGGCCAACTCACCACCACAACTCTCAAAAACCAACCCACTACAGCCAACTCGCTGCATCCAACTTGTTATGACCAATTCACCGCGGGGCAACTTGCCAGGGCCAATTTGTTGCAGGATAACTTGTTATACTAATATAGAAGAAATTTTGTAGTACAATCATTAAAGAAAGGATGCCAAAGAAGAGGAAAAATGAAATGTGAATGACAAAAATTAAAATATTTTTTAGAATTATTTTAAATAATTAAATTGACTTGTTGAATTGTCCAGTAGTGAGTTGTCCCGTGGCAAGTTGCCCTGTGGTGAGTTGTCATAGACTCTATACTGGTTGGTTGTAACTGAAGCAGACCGAGGAGAATGAAATCAGAAAAAGATTTTAAAAAGATTACATAAAGAATGCAAAAATATACAATATTAATAAATGTCTGTAAGGTAAACATTTTGAGTGTGGCAGAATCAAAGGCAGAATCCAAACTGTTATAATAGTGAATGATAAATTTAAAAGAAACTTTGGCATGGTCAATATCAGAAATAAATTGAAAGCAAGGGAAACAGTAACAAAACTTGGGAATGGCTTAAGACTGGATACATCAAAAATGAGTACAACTACTGTGTTTCCCCGTAAAATAAGACCTGGTCTTATATTTTTTTGCCTCCAAAAGAGGAACCAGGTCTTATTTTCAGGGGATGTCTTACCTGTTTACCCTAGAACCACCGCTGTCATGCCTCCCATGCCCGACATCTGTCACACCATTTCCAAATTTCTTCTATGGGCATTTGTGGCCAGATGCCATGAGGTGCATTGTGCTGGTGCTGCTGCTTGCAGAAGGATGCTGTGCGGCTCAACCTGTACTGCCGCTCGTGGCAGGAGTGTGCATGGTGTGTTGTGCCAGCACATTGTGGCACATGGCATCCTGCCGCAATTGGCGGCACCAGCACGATGCCATGAGTGGCATGAGTGGCAACACCGGCACAATGAGGCATGTGCCTCTTGCTGCAAGCAGCAACACCAACATGATGCACCATGTAACATCCTGCCGCAATTGGTCGCAGAAGAAGTCAGGCAGTAGTGTGACAGGTGTTTGGGCATGAGAGTCCTGGCTGTGACAGTCCTAAGGTAAGTAGCTGCAGGGCATATGCATTTTACTGCAGCTGCAGTAAAATGAATGTAGTATGATATTTAAAATGCTGGACTAGGATCTCATCCTAGGTTAGTTTGAACCAGACTCTTTTTCTCAGACCTCTAGACTTGTGTGAAAAATTAGAGAACAGAGCATTATATATACCTTCTTAAGCTCTACAGCAAAGACAAACTGTAAATTGAATATGTCTATATGTATTTGTATGAAAAGGTGGTATTAAGAGACATTTGTCCTCAAACAAATTTTAGAGATATTTCTTTTATCAATTTTCTAAATCCTTATACAATCTTTTCCCCTCCCCTCCCCTTCCCTTCTCTTCTCTTCCTGTCAGGTCCCTTCCCTTCCCACAGGTGCTTTTTTCTTCATGAAAACTGATTTGTATTTATTCCTGCAATGACCCAGGAAAAGGAAGGAGGATGGAACCGATATGAATGAATATCTTCTCAATTAGTAAGAGAAAATTTATCACACTTGCCACGCCCACTCCCTCCATTGCTGGCATGGGAAATAAAATACATGGGTGATCTGGATATAGGCACTCACACTGCACATGGCAACTGTAAATCTTGATATTTTCTGGGAACTGATATAACTGGGGGGAAATTAAATTATCCAACCTGAATAAATGACAAAAATGAAGGCATGTATTTAGTTTCCTACTGTCTCACTTAGAGAAACTAGCTTTTGACATAAGCAGCACCTCAACAAAAAATAATTTTTATAGTCTGTTTATTCCCTTTTAGACTTTCCTAAGATGAAATCTTTATTTTCAGGAAGTCTTAAAATGGAGGAACACTATTAAATCCATTTCCAAGGTCACACTTTGAAAGTTTTAATTTCTTTCTTCCAAGGCTCTGTGTTCAGTTCCAAGGCTTGAGGGATTTGCAGCTGGTACTTAGGGATTTCCCCCCTATCTTTTTGCTATATGGTGGAAGAGAACTTAATTCTGTTGCTTGAGGTGGCAGATTTATATCATGCCATTTGGACTTCATTTTCTGGATAACAGAACAATAATTTTTTCCATAAACAGTAATTTTCACAAAAACCTGCTAGCCCTCTTAAACTGGATTAGCTTCTGTAGCAACAAGAAATGACTATGTTCGTGTAAGAGCTATAACAACATCATGCCACATTGTAGATGCTGAAAGGTGCTGCAAAATAGTTTTACGCATTTACTGCAGCAAATATATGAATTTAAGACCTAGCACTAATCATGGGTTTTCTTTTTTTAAAAAAAGCACTCTGATGCACCAATGGGGAAGGGGAGGACACTTCAGTATAAATGTTTGCAATAAGTTCCGAAGTGGTTGAATACTAGATTGTATTATGCATTTTGTATATTGTATTGTACAAAATACACCTTGCATATTGTATTATGCAAGGACTCACTGGGGATGAGCCTAATGCTGAGAAAGATTGAAGGCAAAAGAAGAAAGGGATGACCGAGAACAAGGGGGCTGTATGGAGTCACTGAAGCATAAGTGTGAGCTTAAATGGACCCCAGAGGATAGCAGAGGACAGGAAGGCCTGGAGGAACGTTGTCCATAGGGTCGCGATGGGTCAGACACAACTTCGCAACTAACAACAGCACATTATGTATTTTGGAAAGTAATCACTTTCCACAAAGTAGTCACACATCCAACATGTGTGGTGTGTTTCACTAAGTCTTTGGAACATTCTGATGTAGAGACCACTGGAATATCAGATTTTGGGCCAGCCATTATTATTCATTCCCAAATTAATTCCAAAATAAAAAAAATCCCAATCTGGACTTGCCTATAAAAGGAAAATGATATAACTATTAAATAATACACAAACATCCCAGCAATTAATCCTCTGTTATGATAATCAAAATCACACTAGAACATAATAATTTTTACTTGCTGCTCCCAGAATCTATGGAACTGAGTGGTAATAAACATACGTCTGGCTATGCAATAAAGCAATAATAATAGCAATAGCACTTAGACTTATATACCACTTCACAGTTCTTTACAGCCCTCTCTAAGTGGTTTACAGAGTCAGCATATTGCCTCCAACAATTTGGGTCCTCATTTTACCAACTTTAGAAGGATGCAAGGCTGAGTCAACCTTCAGCAGAAAGCAGAGTTAGCCTGCAATATTGCATTCTAATCACTGTGACACCATGGCTCTTAATAAGTTAAAATAATAATAAGATAAAAATGTGGATAAATGTGATAAAATGTCACATCCAGTTTAAATATCTGGCTGACTGTGCAATGAATCATAACAACAACAACAACAACAACAACAACAACAACAACAATAATTCCAGTAAGGCACTATCTTGATGTGGTTGTGGGTCTTGTGTGCTCTAAGGAAGACAACAGCTATGCCAGAGGTTTAACCGTACTGGATAGATCTTACCAAAGGAGCCAAATGAAGAGTGTCTCTCCCATAAAAATATGATATTTTATCTATCTATCTATCTATCTATCTATCTATCTATCTATCTATCTATCTATCTATCTATCTATCTATCTATCTGTTTTCTGAGGTTTTCGCGGGTGTTTGTATGTAGGTCTTTGGTTATTCGGGTCTTCTCCTGTCATTTCTGACTATTCCAGTCATTAGATACATAATTGGAATAGTGAACTGGACTCAAGCAGAACTAAAGGCCCTGGATAGGAAGACCAGAAAAATAATAATAATGAATCATACTCTTCATCCTGGAAGTGACATTGACAGGCTCTATTTACCAAGGAAAATAGGTGGGTGTGGAATGTTGCAAGTACATCAGATGGTTGAAGAAGAAAAAAGGGCATTGGAAGAATATATGAAGGACAGTAAAGAAGACGCATTGAAGCTAGTATACCATGAAAGTATAGCTGAGTGCTATAGAGACCAAACTGGCCTACAAGAAAGACCAAATGAAGAACAGAAAAGAGACATGGCAAGGCAAATTATTATATGGCCAGTACATTAAAAAATGCCAGGCAAAGCAGATAATAACAAAACCTGGCAATATCTAACAGCATGAAGAAAGAAAGAAGCATGAAGAAAGAGACATGAAGAAATGAGCTAATTTTTAAAGAAAAAGAATAGAAATAATTGACAATTGAGAAGACATCAACTGGCAGCTAATGTTGCCTCTGCAAAGAAACCTAAAAAACAGTGGACCACATAGTAAGTTACCGCAAGAAGATTGAACAGACTGACAAGCAATGGCATGACAAAGTAACAAAACTGGTGCATTGGAAGAACTATAAGAAACATCATTTGTTTGCAAGCAAAAACTGGTGGTACATTAAAATAGAGATAGTAATAGAAAATGAAGAAGCTAAAATGAAGAAGCTTAGAATTTAAACAGACAGGCAACTGCTACATAACCCCCCAGAATTAACAATTGTCAATGTGAAAGACAATAAAGTCTGGATAGCAGATATTTCAATACCCAGAGACAGCAGAATATAAGAGAAAAAACTGGAGAAAAATCACAAAATACAAATATATGAACATAGAAGTAGAAAGATTATGGCAAAAAGAAAGCAAAAATAGTACAGGTATCTTGGGTGCAATTCCAAAACATCTGAAGTACCACCTGAACAGGGCATTGAGAAAATCATAATCAGTCCATTGCAGAAGGCAGCTTTACTTGGAAAACCTTACATTCTATGACAATACTTCTAATATCATTAGACAGAACATTTGCCTAACCTGGGTCCTTGGGAAGAATCAATAGGTGGATAAAAATGCCAAATCCAGCTTAAATATCTGACTGCCTGTGCAACCAACCATAATAATAACAATTTCATGAGGAAAGAGGATAAGGATTCTGCTGGCAAAAAGCATACCAAAGATTAGGAATAATACCCAAGAAGCTCTATCGGGCTCATTCATCCATCAAGTGGATGAGTGCTGGGGAAAGGCATCTCTGAAAAACCTGAAAGTGTTCCTTAAACCCTTCAAATCAATCTATACAAAAGTAACATTTTCATGATCTAACATCCATTGTTTCACTGAAAGAAATATTTGAAGAAAACAATGGAACTTTCTGAGGATTTCCAAGTGGAACTGTTAGATCCAAAACCTTTTGGATGCTCACTGATCTCAAAGAAACTAGAAGCATGTTCAATAGGGAATCACTTGAGGTTTTTTTTTTTTAATGTACAGGGGCAAAACACACTTAAACCTCCCTTTAGATCTATTCCTGAATGTGCAATAGTCTAATGTGAAGCTGGAACATACAGGCATGCAGTTTTAAGTATGTCTCCTAACAGCTAAAATTTCTGAGCAGGGTTTTAAAAATTACATATTTTCCTAACAAGAGAGAAGAGGGCAAGGATCCATAATTTTAATTCTATAGTGCAATTATGTTGTTTTGGATTCTTTTTTATTTTTAAAACTACTTTGGACTATTATATTTTAATCAATTTCAGAATCCATATTTTGTTGCATACAGTTATTTCACAGAGGCAGCAATTGTCACAGAATAGCTCTCAGTTTCATATATCCGATATCATAACAATATGTTCCAATATCTCAGGGTCTGCTGCAAAGAAGAGGGAGTCAAGCTATTCTCCAAAGCGCCTGAGGGCAGGACAAGAAGCAATGGCTGGAAAATAATCAGAGAGAAGCAACCTAGAACTAAGGAGAAATTTTCTGACAGTTAGAACAATTAATCAGTGGAACAACTTGCCTCCAGAAGTTGTGAATGCTCCAACACTGGAAGTTTTAAAGAAGAGATTGGACAGCAGTTCATCTGCAGTGGTGTAGGGTTTCCTGCCTAAGCAGGGGGTTGGACTAGAAGACCTCCAAGGTCCTTTCTAACTCTGTTATTCTATTTCTATTTCATAGTGGAATTATTCTGATAACATATACAAGTACATTATCTGCTTGTACATGGTTTCCTGTGCTCAGGAGGAGTAAGAATCAAAATAAATGGCCCTTTCCAATTCTTTGATTCTTATGATAAACCACTGAAAACACCAGTGATCCCTTATTCTTGATTTCCCCAATCTGCAACCAATCCGCCTAATGTGCTGATATACTGATGTGTTATTTCCTTGAATTCCAGACCAGCATGTTGGCTTTGAATTCTGGGAATAGTAGATCCATCACATCTGGAAGTCACCAAGTTGGGGAAAGTTACACTGAGATTTAGTATATCTCTCAAAGAGTACAATAGATTTCTACAGATTAGTTATTTGATGATATGTTTCACTCTCCCTCATCTTTTTGAGATTACTCCTTTGATATGCCTGTCACAGTGTTTTTGCTACCTAGCTGGTTGTTGGTGGCATTCTTTAATTTTTTGGGGAAGAGTTTTATTCTGCTCTTTTATTAAGAGCTCATTAGAACTTTAAGAAGTGTTTCTTCTACAAATGCAAATTACACTGTAGTTTTTTCCTGATAGGAAGGGCATTTATAAGGAGTGTTGAGACTACCTTATAAATTCCTCCACCGGCAAACCAATGGCCTGTATCACTTCAGAATATATAATGTCAAGACAATATAAATGCTTATGTCACAAGAAATGTGTTTGTCCAAATTCTTATTTTTTTTCTGAACTGTCACCTTATACAAAGCAAAGTCATATTGAACCCTTCCTCTTTATTCCAGATGCAATCACATTTATCACTGGTGTTCATCTTTAACTGTAGCTTCACTTGCTGTTATAGTTTCATAAATAACCAAAATAATCTTCATTCTTATACTTCTTATGATATGAAACTTTTGAACCAATGACAAATTTATGATTCCAATTAGGTTTATGACACTTGTTGCCAACACTGTTGCTATAATTGAATAGCACAGTTATTCTTAGCTATATATAACATCTTATCATACAATGGTGCTTAACAATTTGTGAACTCTTTTGAATTTTCAATACATTTGCATAAATATGACCTAAAACAAAATCTGTTCTTCACACATGTCCTAAAACTGGATATAGAAAAAAAAAACATGTTGGGTTTGCTTCAGCCAATATGCAATCACACAATATCCTTCTCTACTTATCACTTTTTGAATCTGCACTGATGGCATTATACATTATAAGTGACATGGGGAGCTACAAAACTAGTATCCATGTCACATTTGTCCTTCTTAATAATGCATAGTACAACTTACCTTGAATGTTGTTACGACTATCCATCATTAGCTAGAAACCAAGAAATTCTAGCATGTAGGCATACAATAATAGGCTGGACCATTGATCACATAATGCAAAGGAAGAACCTTGTGCTGAACAATAATTCTGGTAGAAACCTTGTGCTTCTTATGTAATAGATATTCACCTCTCCTTTTAGGATTAGGGATACCAAACCTGAGTTTTAAAATTCCAGATAATCGTTAGCAGTCAAAGGATACAGAAAGTATCTCAAATTCTTGGTTGCATCTGATGGTAAACCAGATTTTTGCAGCCTGAACTGGCAGCTGCTCTTATGGTTTAGTTTCAAAAGTGTGGAAATGCTTTTAATAAATAGAGAAAGATGAATAACAGTTGAATGTTTCCCCACTTTTCATTGCAATTACCTTGGATCCCATTCTCTGCTTTTGTAGAACACCAATTTGCTGAGAATGGGCAATTTTCTATTGCTGTTTTTGTTGTTGTTAGCACACTCAGGCAATGATATTAATCATGCAAACCTGGTCCTGTGTAATGTGATTTATCATTGATAAAACAGGTGCTGAATGGCAAGTATTTCACCAGCATGCTTAGGCAGAGCCTGAGTTCTGAAGATAAATCCAGTATTCTCAAAATGGCATTAATATCTTGAATTGGTGAATGACTTACAAGACAGCAAAATGTGGAGCCATTTTTTTTAAGGAAAATTCCTTGACTTTCTTTGATGGGTGGAAATTTCATGTAGTAAAATTACTGTCTTTTGGCTGCTATTGTCTTGGAGATATTTTGTTTGTTTTTTAAATTAACAATTAGAATGAATAATGACTTTTTCTTTACTCTCCCATTTCTCTATCGTTAAATTTCAGATTAAAATATTCAGAACTGGATCTGTGATGCAAAGAGAAACTCAGAAAAAAGTAAAACACAAAAACAATTGACTAAGAAATAGACTTTCAGTCTCTGTGGTCATACAGTATCAGCTAATTCATTAATTAATTAGGTTGTTGATTAGGGAAAAACTCATATGATGCATGTATTGGTCTCCTGAGGTAGGGAGGTCAATAATGAATCCAGAGAGTTTAATCAGATACATTTATGGATATATATCAAAGGTCACATTTTTGTATTATATGAAGTTGAACTGGGTTCCCAAAAACTTACACAATTTGTCTACAAGACTTTTTATCGCTTTTCTCCAGCATATGTTTGTTTTCTTTTGATGTAGGAGTGAGTCATTTATGTGGTGCTTCAACATACAACTGCAATGTCTTATGACCAAAATTCCAGGTTCGGTGATAAGTCGAGGACTACTTGTAAACTACAGTAAGTGGTTCTGTTCAGATTTCTACAATTTCAGTGTTTTCTAGACTTAGGAATATTCTTTACATTCTCTAAACAGCGTGCGTAGTGATAACATTTTTTAAAATGTATTTTTTAAAGATACAAAGCCGATAGGTGGCGTCCCTTTCAATAATTATAGTAAAACATGTCAGAACATTAAAATAGCCTTACCAAAACAAACACACAAACAAACATCTTGAGCACTTGGGATTTTCTTTGAGAATGAAAAACTACTATAAAGGAAATCAATTGTACTTCTCTGACAATTTGGATTCAAATTGTTGACTTTAGTCCATCCCACCTTCAGAATAAAAGTATTAGTATAGGCTACAACAACTATATCTAAAAAGTAACTAGGTACAACTAGCTATTGTCAATGCAGGGTCATTCTCCAATCAGTGATTGCTTCACAAAATAGTTACTGTTATTCTCCCTACCCCTATGTATTTAGATGCACTCATTTCATTTATATGTCTCATTCAAGAACATAAAAGCAGTGGGTGATTATCTTTTTTTTTTCAGTTTAATGCCACAATTCTCCTGCTTCTGCCTTTAGAGAAAATAAAAGGAGCAATATATTGGTAGATACACAAAATTGAAAGATAGTTAACTTGAAGTTGAAGATGCAAAGCTTTAGCAATTAAATACTTTGGGAAGCTTTGAATTTGCCTATAGAGTGGGTAAACTCCCAGGTGAACATAGAACATTCAGGCAAGCCATAAGATTTTATTCATTGAACATCTAATAAGCATGACAGTATTTGATTCACTATATGTTTACAGCAGAATTATCTAATGGTTATTAAAGCCACTACAGTACAGTGTTTATTGTGATCGATTTCAACCACAGAAATGTTTATTTTGTTTATGTCATCCTGGACTGTGCTATGACTACTTATTGGAGCACCTCAGTATCCCTGCATAAAACCTGTACTTTAAGACTTATACTGGTTACCTACTGTCTTTCAGGTGTAATTCAAAGCATTGATGATCATCTATAAAGCCTTTCATAACTTCAGGCCTGGTTATTTTCAAAACGGGTTTTCTCCAATTGTCTTTTCCCATTTTATAAAATCAGATGAGACAGCATACTTGGGGGCCTCTCAATGAAGAAGGGCCATCTTAGGGGTTTGGGATACTTGTTTTCTCTTTCAACGCTCCTACTCTCTGGTATGCCATTCCCCCTAAGGTTAAGGTAGTCCTAACTCTGCTGTCTTTGAAGGGCTGAAGGATCTGGGTCTTCCAATAGGCAATGGCTGGGCTGATTTGTAACCTACTGGATTACACGAGTTTCTCATTTCTAATGTGTAACCCACTGGGTTATACAACTTTCTAATTTCTTTTAATATATGCTAGGATGTTCTTTTATTGTGTTTTTATCCTCTTCATAAACCACTTTAAATATCATCATAATGGTTAGATCATCTTAAAGATTCAATAAATATATTACTTCAGGATTTCATTTTGAAAATTGAAGTGGGAATTACAGAAATTCTGAAGAGAAACACCTTTTCAAAAACCCCTTATTAATTGTAAACTAGCTTTCCATAGGCAAGGATGGGAGCCAGGGAATGTTGCTGGTATGTTTAATAGCACTTGCAGTCACCACAGACTATGGTGACTTCTAAAATAATAATTATCTTTCAGCGATAATTATATATTTTAGGAATTTAATATTTTTCCTGAGGTTCCCCCAAGGGTAAATATCTATGTTAACTGCCCATGGCAGAGCAACTGCTGAGAACATTTAGAGGAAAAATAAGGCCTATGTATTAAAATTATAGATTTGTTGAATTAAGATCATAATAGTAATTCTGGATACACTGGAGACATGTTGAGATGTAGCTAATGCAATTTAAAATCAAAGGAAATTGAACATTAACTCAGATGTGGAATATTAAAAATATAATACAGAACAGCAAAAATCAAAACAAAACATCACTCCCCAAAATGGTTTAAATTCTTAAGCATAAGGGATAAAACATATACCCTGATTGATGCATATTCTATAGAAGGCTAGGACAAAAATGTCTATATAATTTAATACAATTAACACATATTTATATTTATAGCTAGGGCATGAGTTCCCGGAAAAAAAAGTGTTTTGATCTTGTCCTTGGAGAAGTTAAGTTCCAGTCAAATCAATATACCATACTGCAACATTCATAGGATATAATACAATTCTGAACATATTTATTCAGAAGAAGGTTCTATGTACCTTAAAATATTTTATTTTTACCACTATGTTTAGGAGTGCAGTTTAATTAGACATACTCGAGTTCTATTTAAAGAGAAGTTTAAGTACAACTCAGTTTTCTTGAAATGACACTATTAAATTTTTAGTGTTCTCTATTTCTTAAAATCACCAGAACTGGTGATTTGCATAAATGCTCTGAATTTTAAGGCAAGTTTTAGGAATTTATCTTCTCTGCCCCATTAATATAGAAAACCAGTCTGGCTAATTTATAATGATGCTAGTTAAATTTAGGAATGCTGTTCCAATTTAAACCACTCTGCTTCTTCTCTCCATTTTCATCTTTCAATATGTTCTGAAAACATAATTTCAACAAGGTAATATAAAAGGTTAAATTCAATAGAAGGATCTTATTTGGATCCATTGTTTTTTGTCTGTTTGATAGTCTCTGAATACTTTTACTACATACTGGTAGTTATATTTTTATACTGGAATCTGGAACCCATTTGGATGCATTTATAAAGAAAAATAGATATAAACAAGTATCCAAGTAACAATAAAAATATTTTTTCTTTATGGTGTGTCAGTGTTCAATAAGACAAATAATAGCATCTATGAATTTAAGTATAAACTTATTTTCATCCATAAAGCCAAAGGGTAAATAATACAGAGAAGCTGAAACTAAACCAGAACAGTTTTTAGTTTTTAAAACTGCTTCTGTATATTTACCTTTTTGCTTTATACGGTCATTTAATTGATTTATTTTTCCAATGGTGGTTCCCCAATGGCTTATAATATTTCTTTTCTTGTTATTTGTATATAACTATAATAGGTTTAATTTAATTGCTTCTTACTTTGCCTCTGTGAATCTTTTAATTCTATTTTTAGTTTTACTTTGTTTTCTTGCTCAGTTTTAGTCAATAGCATTATTAACATTCTAGCCATTCGAAAGAGCTCCTCTTGAAAATCAGTGGAACATTTGTGAAACAAATGTTGAAAAAATAGACCAAATGTCTCATCCTGAGTGAACATGTACAATAAAAGCTTAATCTGAAAATAAAACAAAAGATCCAAAATATTGATGGTACAATACCATGCATATTTATTTAAAAATATACGGTATTCAGTATAGCTTATTTCTGGGCAATATGCCAATGTCACTTGTAAAATTCATATAAGACTATTTGATGACTGTACATCCAAGACCCATTTTTTTCATGCTATCCAGTCTTCACTAATAACCAGAACAGCAAAGTTAGAAAATTATTCAGAAATGTGAGAAAATAATGTATGTTGGTCCTGAATATTGTTGACACAATGCAAATATTCAATTCAAAAAGAGTACTCTATGGTTAAGAACTAGTTTGCTAAGATCCTATATTTTAATAAGTAGTACTTTAAAAGCTAAGAATTGTCTCTCTCTAATTTTTTGGTGGTGGAAAGCAAGTTATTGTGAATTAAATGGGTATACAAAAGTTTTTAGGTAGAAACTTAATTTTATTTATTTATTTATTTGTTTATTTATTTGTTTGTTTATTATTTGTTTGTTTGTTTATTTATAATATAACAAAAGCCACCTTTACACATTAGATAGAGGGTTAGTTTAGCAATCTTCTCTGTGGCATCACTTGCCATCACTGCTTTCCTTCATTATAAACATTAATATGGGTTAATAACTCAGTTAATATTGTCAGTCCTATCTATCACTCATAGTGTTCTGAGCTGATACTTGTCTATCAGCTGTCATACAAGAGAGAGCTATGTACTTGTCTATCAGCTGCCATACAAGAGAGAACTATCTGGCTTATAGAGAAAAGTTAATGAAGAAACTTGAATAAGTTGAATTGTTTAAGATGACTTATGGCTTGAGAACTGATTTAGTTTAATAGCTACAGAGTGAATAGATAGGGAGGGAAACAACTGAAGATGCAGTCAGGATAAATTGTTGTATTCTGAAATTTTAAGCAATATTTAACTACCTAATCTTACTTTCTACTTGTTCAATTGATGGAGAATGACCCAGCTAAAAAGCTAAGTGACATAAAACATATACTGACCTGGAAAAATATTGGGGAGTGTGGGTAATATTTTCTCTAAGAGATGAGAAAACAACAAAGCAAAACAATAAGCAATATGAACTTTCCAAATGCAACAAGCAGCAGTTATAAATCCAAAGAGTTTCCAGACTGAAATTGCTTTGACTTGAACACTTCTACCCCAAAGATCTAAATATGTGACATCAGACACTGGAATGAGGCTCATTTGAAGATGACACAAAACATAATAAATGTACAGTAAGCAAAGAGAGATAAGATAGCATGACCTCATTAATTAAGTCATTGTACAAACATCCTAATTTAGTAATTGTAGTGGAATTGATACAACTAATGTATATTGTGACATTGCTGAAAGGTAATTACTAAAGAAATCCTTTATACATGACACCATATATATGGACCAGGGTTGAAGAAATTATGAGAATATTTTCCATTGTGAAAATTGATTTTCATGATCATCATTTCATTCTGTTTTCCTCATTACATTTTTGTCTGTCTATCATCGGAAGTCTTTCATGTAAAAGATTTTTTTCAGATGTAATCAACAATATTTTGAATTTTATTAAAAATGTTATGGCACTATCTAACTAGCTTTTGCTCATTTGACCAAGTTACCATTCTGAGAGTTTCTAGATGAGGCTTTTATTGATAAAGTACTCTGCCTCAAGAATTGCTATGAACGACTTAGCCATCCATTTGTAATTCTCCCATGTTTTACCAACATTTCTTCATCTTTCTTCTTAATAAGCACTTTCTATGAAGGACGAAAGGATGGAACTGTTATATAATATTTTTTTCTTGTCAAGAAACATCTGCCAGAGAGAAGCCTTTGTTTCTTTTTTCATGAAGAAAGAATTTTATAAAAGCACCACTGTAGAGTTAGTTACAGTGAAAGACTCTTGGGAAGACAGCACATTCATGCACACTTAAGTCAACTTGATTTTGTTCTTCATAATTCTGAATCACAAAGAAGTCAGGGTTTCTACTTAAAAAAACCTAGAATATTAATACTAGTAAAGATTAAAAAACCTCATCTATAATTCAGAGCAATGACAAGGTAGTATGTATTCCAAAAGAGATTAATTATATGTGCCCGTGGACATTATACTGAATATAGGCAATCTTGCTTCACTCAACATAATATTACTGGACCAGAATACAATTTGACTTTAACTCTAGTCTCCCTGTTTTAGTTAGCTTTTTCCAATCTGTTGCTCTCCATATGCATTGGGCTACAACATTTTAGATATGTTGTTTGGTAATTCTGGGATTTTCCCTTTATATATATATATGGAAGCACCAAACAGAAGGTTGCCATGTACTTTGACATGCTTCCTTTTCACATGTAAGTTTGGTGCCAACAAATCTCCCCCAGATATTTATGGTCCCTTCTATACAATGCCATCAGCCTTCTTTTCTATGGACTCAAATGTAGTATTACCAATGTCATAAACCTTATGAAACATGGTTCTTCAAGTCATGTGGGTGAACAGTATAATGCCAGTGGCTTGGAGACCTATGACTATCCAATTCCCGGATCCTTGGGCCATTGTAATGATGAGGTCTGAGTGCTATAAAGGGATATGCATAACGAAGAGCCTTCTGAAGAGATTTTGTCTGCTTAAGCATCCTCCTACCCACTTTGGTTACTGATAAAACTATCAATAGCTACAATACTTGTCCTAGTGATTAAATGCATTTTCCAGGATAAGAATCAATAAACCTCTAATTGTCAATCACTGGGAACAGCTAGAAAGAGAGCCATAATTGTTATGCTTTGTTACGGGGTTTCCAATATGCATACTTTGCCCCTGTAGAAAATGTAACACTATATAAAACCTAATTCTGTCCTGATCCATTAAGGTAGTTTTTATATTCCACTGTGAAATAAATGTGGGTTAAGAGAAAGTGTAGGGTGGGGCAGTGGAAAGGTTAAACAGACATTTGGAAAGATATAATTCATTTTAAGGGAAAGTTTTGAAACTCAGTAAATTCCCTTCTGTACCTTACCAATCATACTATATACTTGTACAAAATATGTAGGAAATATGTAACTGTAACTAGAATTCGTAAATTCCAGGAAGGAGAATTGCTTGTAAAGTTATGCCAGAACTTCCCACAGGATTTTTAAGGAGGCAACCAGTTATTATTTACTTATAAACTTGCTCAGCACCCAATAGCGATTCAATACTCCTTAGGTAGAGCACTCTGTATTATTACAACCGGACTCGCTGGAAAGTCCATAAACAAATCAGGAAACAGAAGGTCAAGTACATACCTGGGAATAATGACAGATTTCCCTACGCTAACTGCCTTGATGCAAGTGTTTTACCACTCAGCAGGTGCAAGAAGATATTGCCTTTTTGCCTGGAAAATACACAGCTAGACTGAAAGTTAGTGTTTATGGAGCCATGGGGGCTTATTGTTAAGGGAAAACAGTCAGCTTCAGTGATAAGATTTTCTTGTTATTTAGTGTGTTTAAATAACATAAGCCTATTTGCTTTTTTCTCACACAGTTGGCAAGTCACTTCTTCACAAGTGGTTATTCTAAAGCATTCTGGCCTCATTACTGCCTCGCTTTGTGAAAAACTACATTTCCTTTCTGCTGCCTGCTGTGGGACACCTTTCTTATTCTACTCTAGCACTGCCCTAATGATTTTAACTTATTTTGTTACTCTGTGTGACACTATACCTCTGAGTAAAATGCTTGAGGCAAGCATGACATGAAAAATCAGAGAAGTTACAGATTGATTTTGGTTATTAAAAGAAACTAAAATGCCTGTTTTAAGAGCATGCTTTTTGCCTAACTTATTATATGAAAGTATCGGTTGAATATATTCTAGAAATATTTCTATTCTAGAAAAAATAAATTGAAAACAGCTTAGAAATGTGTGCAGTAAGGTCAAGTGACAGTCTCATGAATGAATGGATGCATAGTTTGAGAGGAAGGAACGGAAGAGTGAAGATGAAAACTAGAGACAACGACTATGGCGAAGAACAAAGAGATGATGAATACACTGGCTCATGGAATCTCTCCTGACAAAGATAGAGACTGTAAGGCAGTAATCTCTAGTTAGTTTTGAACCCTGGGTGTAATGGAACATGTGGATGACCATGGAGGATTAAAGGAAGAGATACTATCTAGGAAACAGTCAGACAAGAGAGGGAAGTGGCCCCAATGGCTTAATAGACAGAGAAAGAAATTTAGGAAGGACCTAGTCTAATTGAAAATGTAGTTAAAGTGGCAGTGATAAGTTTGCAACTTCAGATTAATTCAGCTTTACAATAAAATAGAATTCGCTCATCTAGTTGTTTCCTGTCTGATTTACCTGAGCGAGTTGACATTGAAGAGGATGAAGTAGCCATCTTACTGAAACTATAGTTGATACCTTAACAAGACACTACATTTGCATACTTCATTTTATAATCACATTTAGAAATTGATTATTAACTATTAGAATCTTTGGATGGGGATGTCTGAAAACACTGCAAAACTGAGTGCATAATACAAAAGATCTAAAAAATAAGTATGTTGAAGTGGTTTGGACATGCATTGAGAAAAAAAAATAGAAAACAAATGTAAGAAGGAAGAATGAATGGGCTGAGACCAAGAAAATCATGGATGGATGAAGTTGACAAATTCCTCAAAATGTGAGCTGACAACCTGAAATGCAAAAAGGCAATATATGAAGTGATAAATGGATGTGATGTAAGTATGGATGATTAGCAAATCCCTATGTAGGTTACTTTACTTCAACTATCTCCAATCAACTACTGTTTTAAGTGAGCAGATTTCTCACAATAAATCTAAAGGTATGGGGAGGGATGGTGAACAGAGTTAGTGTAAACTAGAATTACTTTAATGTTTCCAATTTCTTTTGTCTAAAACTTCTTATGCTTCTTCTGAACTTTGCAAAATACTGCTTACTAGAAAATGAAATAATGTTGACAGGTATGTACTGTGTACATACAGTATATTTGTACGTCCTCTGACTTAATGCTAGAAATGTTAGATTTAGTTCTGAAAAGATGCTTGGGAACCTATGACAATATAAACACAGCAACACCTCTCATTTTTAAAATTGTCATAGCTTTTCATGGGATTGTACAGGAAGTTAAGGATACCACTCCTTCATATTTTCTGAAACAATAATTCAGGCTCCTCCTTAGTTAAACTTAGTAAATGGCTCCCCAATTGGTAACAGCTGCTTTGTGTAATGCATTTTTCCCCCTTCTGGCTGCAAAGTAAGCACCAGGATTTATTCTGAAGTCTAATGTTTCTACAAAGCTGCAGGATGATAAATTGTGCTCCTTTTAGCACATGTGTGTATGCATAGGAACACCACATTTTCATATTTTTAAAATGCTGAGACAGTTGTAAGTCTGCTCAGTTTGCACAATTCAGATGGCCAGTTTCTTGGGATCTCTTTTTTTAAATTTCTCTATTTCATTGTAAAAATAACTACAGTATATTTTCCCTACCTTACAGCAAACTTTAGGAAGTCATACTAAGGCCTTGAGTCTGTATATGTTAAGGTGATGTTGAATGAATGAGTGTACATATATCCACTTATCCTGCTTTTTCTCTCATAATAGAATATAGTCTTGTTGCAGACATTATATAGAAAAATATAGGAATTAGGTTCTAGGACTGATCCCAGTCTGGATTTTATTTGTTCTTCAGATGGTTTTGAGAATAAAAATTTAAATGACGGTAGAAACCTGAAATATACTTGATCTTTGTTAGGATTTACCCCTGCTATTGTCTGCATAGGTATGATGGTTTAAATTATTTTTGAATTACATAAGAATGTTCTGCTATTCATGTGTACTTTTAGACCTTCATGATATCAAATAAATGCAAAATTGATAACTCAATTTTATCTGACAATAGGTTTGATATCATAACACTTCTTTGTGATCAATATCTCCCAAGGAAACAGGAAGTTCTCTAGGCAAAGTGTCCTCTTTGGGGCTGTATTTAGAAATTATATCTTTGATGTGTTAATTTCAGAAAAGAAAAGAAAACCATTAAAAAAGAGAAGGACTCATTCGATTTCTTCTGTTTGTCCCTGGATGTGCTTTTGGTGGAACTTTTCCTTATTTCTTGCTTCCATATGAAAATCAGAACATTCTTATTTAATTTCAAAACAATTTAAGCCTATCTATTTCTTGCTTCTTTTTGAAGGATAGTACGGGTCATCCTCGACCTGCCACTACAATTGAGCCAAAATTTCAATGCTAAGCAAGACAGTTATTAAGTGAGTTTTGCCTCACTTTACAACCATCCTTGCCATATTTGTTAAGTGAATCACTGCTGTCGTTAAGTTAGTAACATGGTTGTTAAGTAAATCTGGCTTCCCAATTAACTTTGCTTGTTAGAAAGTCACAAAAGTTGATCATATGACCCCAGGGTACTGCAACCGTCACTGATATGAGACAGTTGCCAAGCATCAAAATTTTTGATCACGTGACCATGAGAATGCTGCAACAATCCTAAGTATGAAAAACACTCATGTCACTTTTTTCTATGTCTTTGTAACTTCAAATGTTATAAAAAAAGGTTGTAAGTCCAGGTACAGACTATCCAGCTTTCAATTAATGGGTCTTCAGACACATCAATACTAACTTTCTCTATTTTCTACGGGCAATATGAGAGGTTTGTTTAAATGTGAAGAATAAGTTTCACATGAGAACAATGAGCTATTCTGGTATTCCCACATTGCTATACCTGTATTGTACATTATCTTGTATATAATATGTCAGTAGTAACCTACAGAGAGGTAGAACATATTTGAGATATTATATCAGAGCAAAATCTAGATTGCATGGGGAACTCTGAACTTGTTACTTTTGTAGTTTACTAACTTTGATTCATTATTATCAAATAGTGACACCAACCCAAGTTCTGATATTGACTGGCCTTCATAGCCCTTTCTCAGACATGCTCTATAGCAAACCAGAGAAAGTGTTCTTTAATTACTTTTTCTCAATAAAAAAATTAAACCAACCCCCTTTTATAACTATGAATTTAAAGCGTTGGCTGGAAGAGTATGATAGTAATTTCTAAACAGAGAACAGGCAAAAAAAAAAAATAAAGCATAACACTTTTGTTCTTGCTGGTATGTATGTTACTAATAGAAGTCTGGCCAAATGTCTCTTCCAATCTGTTACTACTACTATTTATATTCAGGAGTCTGTTGAGGCAGTGAGAATCTGCCTGCTAGAAAGCCTTCTTGGTACTATTCATTGTAAAATGGAGCAATTAGAAGGCACAAAACAAAATATATAAACCCAATCAACAGGACTGGGCAGATTTTCAAAAAGTGTTTTATTTCAAGAAACTCATTGAAATGAGTAGGGGAAAAAACCCTTTCTTTGCTTCTCACTGTGCCTTGATAAGAGCAACTGTCTACTATATGAAGCAACTGCTATTAATGAATTAAGTGCCTGATCCCATCCTGACACTTCGCCAAAGCAGAATGACATATAAGAGATGTCCTTGCAGGAGGAAAGCTATGTTAGCGTGTGGTAACCAAAAATCAGAAGGAATATGAAAGTATCTTTGCAGATTAGCAAATCTAATTAAAGGGCATAAATCTTTCAGAACAAGATTTGTTTTTAAAAAGTACTACCAGATTCTTTGCTCTTTAAAATGTAAAGTATATTACTGAAGAAGAAAGCAGGTGATCCACAAATCTCTACTAATTGATATTATTTTTGGAAGACCACATAAAAAGGAAATTGTTAAACAATATATAGTCTTTTGCTTTCATTGATTTACAGTGCTGACTCAAGCCTACTTATCTGAGAATAAGTCCTACTGAATTAATCAGGTTGTCTTTTCAGAAGGCATAGGAAGAGTTTCGTTAGTCCTTTAGCATTTACCAGGGCTAAGACAGGCACAATGAAAAAGAAAGATCGAAAGAAAATCAGCTTTTGCCAATAAATAGATCTTCCTGTTTTTTGTCCATTGCACATTTCCTACTGCAAAGAATCGCTAGGTTTTATTTAAAGAAAGACAAATATCTTAGAACAAGAAAATTCCTTCTGCAAAACAGAGTCCAGCAGGTCTCTCTTTTTCTTTCCTTTCTACAAAAACAAATTCTTGCAAACTGATACATAGTCTGTTTTCCTCTTTTACTGCTTCTTTTAGTAAGCAAAAGGATAACTTGGAAATGAAATGAAAGAGGATGTAAAGGAAGGAATACTGGTAGCTGTTGAACATCCAGGCTAAAAAGGCTAGAATTTCATTGTTTATGTCTGTAAATCTATACTTTAGGTGTCGTTTTTCTTTTTGTTGCTTCAACATTGCTTCAATATGTACAGGATACACACAGTCAAAATAATGTTCCATATTTACAATGGCTGTTTATTTTATTGTTTTCCTTGCCTTTCATCTACTTCTTCCTGTGATACATTTGAGACAATTAAAGTCAAACAAAACTGCAGCAACTTTCAAGGATGATCTGAAAGCAGTTGCTTTTGGTTTATTTCTTTGACCTCGTGAGTAATAATTGCAGCATTTGTGGATGTAAGGAAGCATGAGTGATTGGGTCTCTGCTCTCATGCATTGTGCTTCCAAATCTGCTTTTTGAGGCACATTTACCAATGAACTTCATAAGACCATCTTTGCCTTATAGTTCCATTTACCTAGCTATTTATAAAAGTATCAACCGTGCTCATCTGTTCTTAGCCATATTATTGGTTTATATTTTTCAAAACCTATAAGTTCTGAAGTCAGACATAAAAGGTGATGACTCATTCAAATGGTTTGTGCTAACTGGATAAAGACTTGAAAATTGCTGAAAACCCCCCCCAAAAGTATAATCCATTACAGATCTCCAAGATAAAACACAGAATGAAATAAATGTATTTTAGTCTGACTTGAAGCTTAAATTAGTTGGCCTACCACAATGGTCAAGAAAGTGTTGGATCCCATTCAACAATGAATCATTGTTTCAAGTATTGTCTGTCATCAGAATTAGATCTTTTTGAGCAATGTATTCTTGTGCACAAGGGCTAATAAATTAAGGGGTATTTTATTGAAGGGTAAATTTTCTACAAGCCTCTCTAGCCTCCCAGCTGCTAAGTATCCTTCAGCTGCCTAATGGTATAGTTGTCTTTCTTGATTATGTTTCCAAGAAAAGACTATTAAAAGACCTTGCTGAGTTAAGAAATAACTTGATTTTTTTATATTCTATTTTTATCAAAGATTAAGAAAGATAAATTGGAACTCAGAAAAAGCATTCATGCATATGTGCTTAAATAGATACATTTTGCACCTGTTTCGCGGCTTGATTATTTTCTTAACAAAAAAGTTAAGTTGAAAAATATAAACCTATACCAAAAGGCAACATTTGCTTTATTCCCCCCCCCCCTTTTTTTTGTTCACACTGTTTTAAAATGCCTACAATTAAAGCTATAGAATTACCTTCATTTGTTTGGCAGTGCAAATAGAAATTTGTATTAATGATTTATACTTGGGAACGATGGAAAGTTAGTTTCAGGACCATGTCAAACATTATATATGTTTTATAAAAATATGTATCTAGCTGTGGTTAAGATTGACTCTCTCTCTCTCTCTCTCTCTCTTTACAAATGGACTATATTCATCCTTTCTCACAGCTCATGAAAACAACCTTTAAATCCAAGCAACATTCCTTTATTAGATTTTGATCTATGATTTTAACTTCTTTTGAGGTGTTTTGAAAGAGAACTTTTCTGTCCTTATTTCAACTTGCATTTTTTTCTCCATGTTGTCAAATTACATTTCATCAATAATTAAAACAATAATTGTACTCTGTTAGCTGCTTTCTAATATCAATACTATATATCTTTATGATGGCTTTCAATCACACTAATTTTAGTTTAAGGCTGGGATGTAATTATGAATAATACTGCTTAATAGTATTATTTCCAAATGGAACTGGATTTGTTGTCTTGGAAACTAAATTAATTTATACTGAAAATCTAAACAATGCTACTTAGAAGTAAGCCCCCAACTTTAAAGAAGGAGATCTTCCTATTTTATTTTATTTTTGGATAAGAAAATGGAGTAGAATGCTGTTTTCGCTTTCTCTTTTCTTTTGCTTAATTCATTTTAGGACTCAAGATTGTCCTATCTGCAGAGCATCCTTTTCACTACAACAGTGAAATTCACTCAGATATTTTCTTTTCGCTTCCATACTTACTGTAAAGAAATAGGCTAGCATTTGTGATTCCCAGTTTGTTGGTAGCGACACAGGTATAGTTGCCATAATGTTCTTCAGTGACATTGGTCACTGTCAGGAAGGACTGGCTCCCTATGCTCCTGATCTCCAGACCATTGGCACTATTTATCCTGAGAATCAAGAAAAGTCAATGGTAAATACAGTAACACTGTGTATTCTTTGTATGTGGTAAGTATGAGGATTTTAAAGTTCAATGCAGACTGCAGACAGATATGGAATGAGAAGGGTACTTTGATACAGATGGGATTATATGAGAATGAAAGGGAGAAAACTATGAAAGTTACATAATTCGTTATCTACAAGTTTATTCTTGTTTTTTTAAATTACCTTTTTCATTAATTCATAAATAATATGGTAAGATTTGCATATGCTCTCAGTATGTATACCGACAGCATATACACCGAGACAAATTCCTTGTGTGTCCACAAGGCCACTTGGCCAATAAAATTCTATTCTATTCTATTCTATTCTATTCTATTCTATTCTATTCTATTCTATTCTATTCTATTCTATTCTATTCTATTCTATTCTATTCTATTCTATTCTATTCTACATTGCTTTACCCCTCTTCTTTTCCAATCCTCCCCCATAATTCACTATTTTTCTAGCTGACATTTTTCTAGCTATGCTAGTCTTTTTCATCAAACACACCAAAGGAACCTTGTGGTATTTAAAAAAATTAACCATTTTATTGCATCAATACTTCGACACAATTCAGACAGACCTTTCTCACCTAAATCTTGCAAAACTATGTTGTGAACCTTTATTTAGATGCTTAGCACTCCCTTCAAATATGTGTGGGGCTTGTATTCAAAGCACAACTGATATTATACAGATACCATACCTGTGTTTGTTGCTAACTTGTGGTCATACGGCTAGTGGGTGGAATGTTGAAAGAAAAAAAGAAGATGAGTGATGGAATTTTTGGAAAGTGAGCATTGAGTATATAGAGAACATTTTTAAGCTAGACATCAGAGACAACAGAAAGAAGATAAATAGCATAATTACCTAGTGTCATCTCTGTACCATTCAAAATCAGGCGTAGGCACAGCAGAAGCTGCACACTTAAGTGAAACTGGCCGCCCTGTAGCAGATACATTGCTCTTGGATTCCGTGATAGTTGGCGGGTCTGCAGGAGAGAAAGACTGGCTCATGTCACTGCTATCAATGTGTGCCTAGTTGGAGCCATTCAAATTTGCATATCTTCAGGCTTCGTTATGAATTGCAAGGATCGGAATGTAATGAAATCGATTAATATGGGCAGGAAATAGTGAAGCCAGTAGGAAGAAGGCAGCAATTATGAAACATACATCATTCTCATCACTGAGAATGCCAGCAAATTTAGACAGGAAACAATCTACCAAAATTTGTGCCACAAAGATAAATTTCAGGGTGGGAGCAATGTGCTCTAAAACTCTTATTTTATGTCTAGTCCTCAGACATACAATAAAATAGTCCTTATTCTTCCATAAACATTCCTGTAAATGCTTATGGAAGAATGGGATTATAAATGAACATTTATATGAATATAAATATATGAACATTTGTGTTAAATCAGAACCTGGAAGATTCAGATCAAATATCCTTGAGTCATGAATGACTTTAGATCAGTTATTTATCTCTCATTGTAACTTATCCTTAAAGCTGTTCTGGTAAATATAAGAGGAAGGTTTTATATTTGATATGAATAACAATATTTTTAAATCTAGTAGTCTCTTTACTATCATCACTGAAAACTTTTTTGTTCCACTGGACCTAATGGACCTAATGTAGGAATAAATCACAAAATGAGCAAATATCTTTACACAGTTCTGAAAGCTAAACAGGATTCAGGAACACCTACATACCTGAATTCTGCTAAGAAGCCAATTCCCTTACTTTCAGCTGCAATCTTTATATTAGCCATATTCTCAACACTTAAAAAATTAGACATTCTAGATGCTTGATAAGGTACTATAGATATATATCTACAGAATTAAAGGACAACACATTCAAAAGCTGACATAATCACCCTGTTCTTTTTCTGAGACGTCACTGTAATATTTCAGTCTAAAAATAATATTAAGTGTGTAGAAAGGACAAGAAATAAAATGTATGTTGTATTTTGTGTTCCAGCTACAGCACCTTACATGTCAATCTTGGTCATACTAGAAGAAGCCTATGCACACATTTTGTGAATGAAATCCACAAAATCTTGTGGATGTACTGCATTTCATTAGAAATATTGTGGGTTACTTTATATTCTTTACTAATAATAGTAAAGAATATAAAGATGAAAAAGATGAGTGTATAGGGAAAAAAGCAAATCCCATAGTGATTTGTCTTATATAAAATGCTGCTTTTATAGTGGTAGCATATAGATTTGGGTTGTTAGTCATTTTATGCAGTAAAGGAAAGAGTATTTTATCATATTATCCCAGGATTTCTCTTTGTGGTTCTAAAACCACCCACATTTGGATCCTTTTAACTAGAAATGTATGAACGGAGCTCTGTGATCATCTGCTGGTAAAATGTGTATGCTTATTCACTGAGCTATGGCCTTTTCTTACTCCAAACTTAAAGGACCAACTTCTCTAGTGGCTTCTACATAATTAGACCTCATAATTTGCCTCTTGCTACTATATGTTTTAAAAGAAGAAAAAACAACTAGAATGAACAAATCAAGGATAAAGATATCAAACCCAAAATGTAAGAATAAAAGATTGTGCACAACTGAAGCAAACTATGCCTTCTGTGATTGCTCATATTTGAAGCCAGGCCAAGTTATCAATTTAAGTCTTCTTCTGCACATATACATACTATGATCCCATTCTGACTTCAGGCATAGTTCCCACATTAATTTTGAATTTATAGTTTCAACATTTCTGAAATTACACCATGGCCTATATTGGTGAATAATAGGATGGAGTTGGGTAGAATTGGAGAGAGTAATTTTAGGCAGTAAGAGAAAATTTCAATTAAATCAAAGGTAGCTCCTTGGGAAGAAGAATTAATTTCCAACATTTTTTTCACAGGTTATTAGGATCCACAACATCATCATCCTCATAGAAAATCACTAAGTGCTAGATTTGCAATTTGAAGTGTTATGGTAGCGTTGCACATTTTTATTTCTAGCTACTGTTAAATAAAATGTGCAATGACAGCTCAAATAAACAAAGGCCTTTAGTGTGAGTTTAAATGTGTGTATTTGAGTCTATTTTTAATGCAGATTCCTCCTTTTCCAGTGTTGTATAAGCTTCAGTTAAATAATAAAGACAACATTTACAACTGGGATATTTTTGGTCTCATTATCATCCCTAAAACCTGCAAATAAGCAACCATACTGTATAGAATTTATTGAAATCACACTAGTAGGCAGTTGAACAAGGTTTATAAAACCTTGCTTTTGTTTTGTGAAAGCAAAAGAGTGAGTATTCAGATATTAGATCAGACTTTGAACACTTGCTGAATTTTATCCTTCTACTTTCAATATATCTTTTGAACTTGAGTAACTCTTGAATTTTAGCGCAATCTAGTCAGGGGTGAGATTCAAAAAATTTAGCAACAGGTTCTCTGCCTAGTTGCTGGGTGAGCATGGCCATGGTGCCTTCTGCACCATGGGGGGAGGGGCATTTTCACCCTCCCCAAGCTCCGGAGGCTTTCTTCGAGCTTCCAAGAGGGCAAAAATTCCTCCTGGAAACGGCCCTATTTCCGGACTTCCAGAACTTCGAGGAGGCCCGTTTTTCGCCCTCCCAGAGCCTCTGCGCGGGCACTGCAGTTACCTGGCATCCAAAATGGGCTGCATGGAGACTCCTGGGAAGGGTGGGGTGGGTGGGGCGGAGGCAGTCAGTCCTTGCAACTACTGGTTTGGCAAACCAGATGTAAAATTAGCATCTGGTTTCCAGAACTGGTCCGAACCGGCTGAATCCCACCCCTGAACCTAGCTCTGGCTTCTGGTCCTTGGTCATGCCTCATTATCAGTCTGGGTTTCTGCATGGATGTGTGGTGGTGTGGGTTTCTGTGTGGGTTTCTGCTTTCTGCGTGGATGTGTGGTGGTGACATCCTGTGTGGCTCTTGTGAGTGTGGGTCTGGTGTCATTCCTTGTTTTAGGGACTCATTTGTCAATAAGGGCGGGTTTCCAAATGGCTGGTAGGTGGGAGTTATCATCTCGTTTTTTCATGCTGTGCGGGCGTTTTTCTATTCTGATGGCTTCTCTGATTATTCTGTTGTTAAAGTGTTCAGTTTTGGCGATAGTTTTGGTCTTTTTAAAATCAACTTCATGTCCTGTGGCTTTAAGGTGTTGGACCAGGGAAGAAGTTGGTTCCTCTTTTCTGACTGCATTCTTGTGTTCTTCAATGCGTGCACTTATTCTTCTGTTGGTTTGTCCGATGTATGTGGTGGGGCAGGCGGTACATGGGATTTCATATACTCCTTGATTTTCTAACTCAATTTTGTCTTTGGGGTTTCTTAGGATGGTGGATATTTTTCGGTTTGTGCAGAATGCTGTCTTGATGTTGTATTTGTGGAGGATTTTGCTGATTCTGTCTGTGGTGCTTTTTATGTATGGGAGGAGGGCTTTGCCGTTTTCTTGTTCTCTGTCTTGGATTTTAGTGGCAGTTTCTTTTTGAATTAGGTTAGTAATCTTATTTCTTTGGAATTCATTGGATGTCAGTACGTTAGTGAGAGTGTGTAGTTCGGTTTTTAGGTGTTGTTTGTCAGCTAAGCGTTTTGTTCTGGAGATGAGTGTCTTGGCCAGCCTGAAGATGACGAATGAGACTTCGTCGATATGTCGCCAAGATACTTCCAATTTTATGTGGGAGAAAACCCGAATAACCAAAGTCCTACATACAAACACCCATGAAAACCTCAGAAAACAAATATATATGTTTTCATATATTCTTTTAAGGCACGATGTTTGATTAACAAGATAAGATCTATCAAGTGGGAAAATGATGAATTGCACTATCCTTCCTTCTTTATTATGATAATATTATGGAACCCTATTATTGTGGTCTTGAAACACGATCCTTGCTGCTTTCATCTGCCCCACGGTAGAAGGCGAACTATGTTTCCATATAGTATGGATTCTTAAAAAAACAGTTTTATCGCCCAATTGGAGGTATTTAATACTATAAGGAAAAAAAACCCTCCAACCTTCAAAACATCACAAATAAACAGTAATTAGGAGCACAGAAGAAAATTGAACACACGTGTGTATACATGTGTGAGCTGTCAGAAGACAGCAATTTCAGTATTTGATATTAAATTACCGGGATACTTTCTGTATGTTGTCTTTCCTCTATAATAAATAGAAGTCATATGTTTGTTAAGAAAAAAATTAACTAACATAATAAACAATCCAGAAGAAGTTATTGGAAGAAGGCTACAATATTTTATACTGCAATTCCATTCAGGTTTACATACAGTAGACGCTTCAGCCTTTAGTTGGTTTTATTATAATTATTTTTTGTGGGAATATAAATAATTTCTCTTTGAAATCCAGTGCAAATGAAATCAAGGTAGAAAGATAAACTTTTTATGACTGTTATGTTTAGGAGTTTGTTATGTGATTCAGAACACCTATAATAATAAAACAATAATCTTGAGTATATACTGTTTCTTTCCTTTCCTTTTTCCTCACCATTTATTTATTAAAACATTTTAAATAACAACAAAAAGGTGAAAAGAAAAAAAAGCAAGGAAAAAAGGATACAATAGCTGAGAGTTTACTGTAATAAAAATTAAATGGCAATATTTATTACTGTATGAATTGATTATATTGAACTGAGAACATTATATCCTTGAAAAGAAAAAGAAAAATCTTTACAAAACTCTGAAAAATATTAATATCACTATTTCTTTTTATTCTAAGAAGAAATTAACATTAATATACAAAAGAAGGAAAAAAGAAAACATTAGAAAACTACCTGCTTTCCAAGTACAGGGTCTCCTTGTACCTGACTTATAGTTACAATCAACATGTTTATGAGTATTTAATATTGTTTCTGATTACAGTCCTTGCAATCTTGTGGGTTTTAATTTTTAATAAATATGTTTAACATGATAGCACTAGTAAAAAAAAGTGCAATTTCTCAGGCAGAAAATATATATTACATGCATAATCACATATATAAATCCTAACAAATGAAAATAATGTTCAAGGCGACAATCTGACTGAAAACTAAATAAGACCAATGTTACTTTACATCATAATATCTACAGTGTCCTTTCCTACTTCACATACTTTTCTTTCTCATGGAACAAACTCAAGTGACAATGATCATATAAAGCCCCCTCCCTCTCCTGAAGATTAAGAGGGGTGTTATGTCCTTATAAGGACATCTGCCGGGGATTGGTTAGAAAATCCTCCGGCGGGAATTTTGAATCGCTGCCTAGGGGCGGTGTGGCTGCCGGAGCGAATATAAGGAGAGCTCTGGCAGCGCAGCGCCAGTCTTGTTCCTGTTTAAATAAACTTGTTGCATGGACTCCGCTGATCACGTCTTCTTTCCCTGCGCCGATCTTACAAGGGGGGCAGTGGTTTTTTAAGAGCAGAAGATATAAGGAAGGAGAGAGCAACATTTTTTATCTTCCCAAGAGACGTTAACAGTTTGAATCAAACAGGAAGCAACTAAATGCAACAAATAAGAACTTTTCTTCAGAAAACTTCTGTTTCTGTAGAAATAGCTAAAATGTCTATCCAGGATTTTTATTTCAATTTTTAGTATTGTGCTAAGCACTGTGTTCTTTATTTTTCTGCCCTAGTTAGGGAATTGGCCATAATTTCTTCATCCTTAAGGCTGTTTTCAAAAGCTGTAAGTTTTTCTTCAGAATCTCTTGTGATGTATAATAACGCAGTGAAACCTCTCCAGTATTTTGTCAGAGATTCTGCCAGAAAGACCACTGTTCGTAACAGAGCAGCCTTCCCTTGGGATTTATCTGAAATTTATTTTTTCCACATCTACTATTTTCATTTTGATATTTAATGTTTAAAGAAGGCTTTACGTGTTTATCTTTTTTTAATTAAGTTTTTGCTTATTTCCTCTGTGATTAGTTTGATCTCCCAAAGGCACGGAGAGAAAAGGCTGAATCTTGGTTCACCATGTTTATATTCTATACAGTCAGCAAGTAGCATTACAGATATAGTTTCTACATTTGTATTTTGATCTTTTAATTACCCCAAATGAACCCTCTCTCTCACACATCAGGATTGAGGGATGTCAATTAAAGGTGCTTTCTGGAAGATAACTGATGGCAGCAAGAACTACAAGCTACCACTCCAAAGTAAGAGAGGACTAGAAGATGCAGAGGCTTCTGGGAAAAGAGCTTTCGAATCACCAAAGGACCACCACAGTCTTCTACAATCTACTTTGATGCACTTCAAATGTGCATCAATTTCCATAATCCTCATGAGTAAGTATTTTACACATTAATTGCTGGTTCTGTTATTTGAAGTTCACTACATCATGAAGGCACCAGGTTGGAGCAATCTGGAATAAACAACATCATGATTCCTAGTCAGAGTTGATCTTCTTAAATTTAGTTCCTATAAACACATTGGCCTTGTTTGTTTTTCCAGAAACTATGAATTCTGCTAAGCCTAGCAGGACTATATTGGCCAGAGCATATCTTGAATTCTTTACAGGTAGTTCTCGACACCTCCAGATCATTTTGGGCACTTGGCAACCGGCACACATTATGGCTGTTTGCAGTGTTCCACAGCCACATGACTATGATTTATGACTTTTTGCTGGAAACTGACATTTATTTCTAAATTCTGGCAAAAAAAAAAAAAAGAAAATCTATTGTGGACAATAGATATTCACTTAACAATCATGGTGTTTGCTTAATAATCATGGTGTTTTGCATAACCACTGCAAAAAAGCTTTTAGGCAAAAAATGCCTAAAATCAGGCATGGTCATCTGATGACCCACTCAACAACCAGCATGACTTACAGCTGTAATTCTAGGCTCAATTATTGCTGCATGTTGAGAACTACCTGTGCCTAATTTTAGATATCAGCCTTTCAGAAAGATTCAAACTGGAACAAATCCAAAGAATGTCATGAGAGTGATCAAGGAACTGTAAATTAAATCTTACAAAAAGATATCACTGAAACTTGGAGAAGGATTGCACTGATTTGGTTTACGATAGTATCCATATCAAATATCCAAATCAAGGATTCAAACTAAAGGCCTTATATCTTTTGTCATCACAGAGTACTGGACACAGGATAATGGCATAAATGCAGATGTCAGTTGAATGCTATGAAAAACTTTCCAACAGCAAAACAATTTGACAATGGAATCAATTACTTAGGATGACAGTGAGATGCCCTTTACCAGCTGCCTTCAAGCACAGGCTGGTGATAGATTTCCTGCTTGCAATGCTTTAATTTGTACTTCTGCACTAAATGGAGGGTTGACTTTGGTGATTTAATACTTTTGAAGTCTCTGATTGTGTGACTTCAGCACAAATTACATATGATGAAGTTAAGAATAAAAAGTAGCTTACCAGCGCTACTGATACCATGCTTTTCTAATATATAATGTATAAAATTAAGAGATCTAACCCTAACTGAATCTAAGAAGCAGCTTGCATGAAAATAACTTCCGCAGATGCTAGTCTGCCTAATTATCTATGATCACCACCTGCTGTCACTTCCACATTCAGCAGGGTCCCTGATCCTGTAGATTTTTTACAAGGTGCTTTTAGCTGCTGAAGAAAGCACTGAATGGGAAGGTCATCCTCTAGCAGCCCAATCCCCTGATTCAGGCGGATCTCTGGATGTAACACAAAGTGCTTAACAATTTACATCTGCTGTAGCCTTATAAAAAAATAATATATTCTAATCAAACAGATGCATGCATGCATATGCACATTATAGTTGACTATGACTCAGCTGTGTCACTTTTACATCTAGACTCTGAGTAGTTAGTTAGAAAAAGAGCCTTAGGTTGTTATATTGCCCCTATAGCTCATCTAACAACTATAATTAATACGATTTTTTATGCTTTAACCTCCACACTTAGTATTTGGTGAGTTCTGCATCAGCATCTGAGTTTTTGCATTGCTATCAAGTGTTTTCACTTCTTCTATAACTGAATGCAATTAACTTCAAGTTCAGAAATAAAACAAACTTCTGCAACATATATGGTTGAGGGTTGACAGTAGATGGTTTCCACTGGTGTGAACTTCCATCTCAGTTCCTATGCCAGTTTTCCTTCCTCTCCACCAAAGTCAAGGAAGCATTGTGAAAATTGCAGTATCGCACTAAACCTTTTGGCTAATCAGGAGTGGACTTGTCCCGTAACAGTTCATTTTTTGTTCTTACTGTGAAAACAAACATAAGGAGACAGGGCAGAAATGGGATGAGGTGTATATTTCTTAGATATTGATATCTGCACTTTTTTCTTGGTTTTCTGTAGGTATGCAGATTGGATAAGAAACATTGAGCAACAGTATTCAGAAATTAAAAGGGAACGGGAATTATTCTGAGCTAAATTGAATGTAAATGGTGTCTATGTAAAAGTATCTTTAGTTGGTGATGGGCTTTTACTAGAAATGACCTTGCTAAACTAGTGAATTTGCTATATTAATTCTCTTTCAAAAATTGTAATTTGATTTTTTTTTCAAAATAATTTTTTTATTTTTAAAATAAGGAAATAATTGGGAAAGAAGCTGGAATAATATATTGGACATTAAGCAATTTCATAGGTTAGCTAGGAATTTAAACTAAGTGTGTAATTTAGTCTTCTGTTCTTTTGCCATAATATGGGATCATTCTCATGATCCTCTAACATGACATGATATGACCCACTACCCTTTTTTCTCCCATGTCCTCTGTTATGTCCTTATAAGGACATCTGCCGGGGGATTGGTCAATTCCCCCGGCGGGAGTTTTAAACTGTTGTCATTGGCCAGCGGGCATGCCTGAGCAGGATATAAGGAGGCTCAGCAGCCCAGCCGGCAGTTCAGTTTGCACTCTTAATAAAGGTTCTGAACGGACAGCTGAGTCGTGTTTCTTTCCGGCGCCGAGCTAACACTGGCGACGAAGGACTGAAGAAGAACCGACGAGCAGCCAGCATGACCGCACCCGCCATCCAAGAGCTGAATCACTTGAGCAAGTCACTGAACCATGTCGGGACCCCAAATTACTCTGGCTCCATTCAATCCAAGCCAGGAAAAATGGAAGTCCTTCATGGTGCGTTTCCGACAATTCCTGGCGGGCAGCGGCTTCACAGACTTGGACGACAACAGGAAGAGGGCTCTCTTCCTGGCCCACTGCGGATCCAAAGTTCTGGAGATGGCGATGGACCTCGTGGCACCCAGAGACATAGAACAGATGCCATGGTCCGAGCTCCAAGACGTTCTCCAAGAACACTACGCGCCCACGAGCACTCCTCTAGCCAACCGCTTCGAATTCCATCAACGGAATCAGCACGAAGGGGAAACGTTCAAGGAGTTCGTATCGGCGCTCCGGAAGATCGCGGCCAGCTGTGAGTTCGAGAACGTGGACGTCCAGCTACGAGACCGGATCGTCTTCGGCATGAGGGACTGCTCAGTCCAAAAGAAGTTCCTCAGCCGGAAAAAGATCTCCCTCAAGGACGTCATCGAAGAAGCTACCGCGGCGGAAACGTCCAACAGAGCGGCAGCAGCGATGCGACGATCAAAAGGGATCCACAAGATCCACAGAGACCACCCGCAGTCATCCGAGGACATCTCCACGTGCTCGGAGTCAGACGGGGAAATGGCCGTCCATAAGGTCACGAGGCCCCAAAGGCGGGAAAACCACCAAGATGGCAGCCGGGAGGACAGATGCGCCAGCTGCAAAGGGGACCACCCTCGCGCCAGATGTCGCTGGCGAGACGCAACCTGCCGACGCTGCGGACGGAAAGGCCACATCGCCGAGGCCTGCAGAGCGGCAGAACCATCTTTTGAGCGGCAAAGACCTGCGGACCGTGAATACCAAAGGTCATCTAGACGATCCCAGCAGCCGAGGCGGAACGACGAGCGGCAATCCAACGGCCGGCAAGTCAACAAGACGACCATCGCACACACCGCAGCTGAGGGATCCGAAAAATTCCACGTGACCATCCATGTGGAAGGGGCACCATGCCCCATGGAGATAGACTCTGGCTCGGCATTCTCCATCATGGCCTGGCATAACCTCAAGAAACTCCAGCCCAACATCTCAAAGGGACAATTGAAGCCAATCCAGGCAAAGGTGGTAGACTTCGGCGGCCACCCCATTGGCATCCTGGGACGCACAAACATCAGGGTGCAATACAAAGACTTCAACGGAGACCTCCCCATCGCCGTCGTCAAGGACGCTCGACCGACCCTACTTGGAGTGGAGTGGTTCAGGCCACTAGGGCTAACAATTGGCGGAATAAACCAAATCAGGACTAGCCAACTCGACAAACTCCTAGAAGACTTCCAGGACGTCTTCGACGGGAGCTTAGGTAAATTCTTGGGGAAACCCATTTCGCTAAATTTAGACCCCCAAATCAATCCAATTTGGCTAAAGCCCCGCAGAGTCCCGTTTGCCCTTAGACCAAAAGTGGATGCACAATTGGATAAACTAATCGCCCAGGGCATCCTTGAACCGATCGATCACGCTGCATGGGAGACTCCCATTGTGACCCCCATGAAGCCAGATGGATCAGTGCGCATCTGCGCTGATTATAAGTGCACAATCAACCGTGCGTTGCAGCAGAGCGCATATCCGGTACCAGTGGTGCAACATCTGTTGCACTCACTAGGCAAAGGATCAATTTTCGCCAAACTGGACCTGGCGCAAGCGTACCAGCAGCTGCCAGTGGACCAGACAACTGCGGAGGCGCAAACGATTGTCACGCACCGGGGCGCCTTTAAATGCAACAGGCTCCAGTTCGGAGTCAGTGCCCTCCCCGGGGATTTTTCAATCGATGATGGAACGCCTTCTCCAAGGCATTCCAGGGGTAGTGCCCTACTTTGATGACGTCCTAGTCTCAGGGACATCGGAATCCCAACTAATGGAACGGCTCAGGCTTGCCCTGCAGCGGTTCCAGGCGAAGGGACTACGAGTCCGACGAGACAAGTGCGTGATCGGAGTCAGGGAAGTCGAGTTCCTGGGCTATTTAATTGATAGCCAGGGCATCCACCCCACTAAAAACAAGGTGAGGGCTATACACGAGGCTCCAGCCCCCAAAAACAAAACGGAGCTTCAGGCTTTTCTGGGACTACTTAATTTCTATAGTGTGTTCTTACAACAGAAAGCCACCGTTGCTGAACCACTACACCGACTCCTAGGGAAGGCGGCACCTTGGAAGTGGGGGAGCGAAGAAGAGGAAGCCTTCCAGAAAGCCAAAAGACTTCTATCCTCCGACAGCCTCCTCATCCAGTACAACGGAGAGCTACCGTTAACCTTGACCTGCGACGCCTCACCCTACGGGGTCGGGGCCGTCCTAAGCCACCAACTACCGAACGGGACGGAGGCACCCATCGCCTTCTTCTCCAAAACGATGTCCCCGGCGGAGAGAAACTATGGCCAGATTGATAAGGAAGCGCTGGCGATGGTGGCGGGCGTAAAGCGATTCCATGAATACGTATATGGAAGAGCTTTTACAATTGTCACCGACCACAAGCCCCTACTGGGCCTCCTCGCGGGGGACAAACCCACCCCAACCTTCATGTCACCCAGGATGACACGCTGGGCCATATTCCTGTCGGGCTACAACTACCGCCTGGTCCACCGGCCCGGAAAAATCATCGGAAACGCCGACGGCCTCAGCAGGTGCCCGCTGAACGAGCAGATCGAGGACCCAGCACCTACACTCGGCCTCCACCATATCGACGATGACCAGTCCAGCCCGGTGTCCTCATCCACGGTAGCACAGCACACCGCTAAAGACAGGATTCTCAGGCAAGTCGTATCCTGGGTTTTGCGGGGATGGCCAGAAGAAACTCAGAAGCAAGAACTTGCCCCATACCAGAGAAGGCAGCAAGAACTCACCACCATGCAAGGCTGCCTCCTCTGGGGCGACCGGGTGGTCATCCCCCCCTCATTACAAAAACGGACTTTGCAATCCCTCCACTGCGGTCACCCGGGGATCGTCAGAATGAAGGCCCTGGCGCGGAGTTACGTCTGGTGGCCCGCCTTAGACAAAGACATTGAGGCGTGGATTGCCAAATGTGACCCGTGCCAGGCAACAAGACCAGCACCCCCGCAAGCACACCCGACAGAGTGGGAGCAACCATCCGGACCGTGGTCATGAATCCACATCGACTTCGCCGGGCCAATGAACGGAAAATACCTCCTGATCGTGGTCGACGCATTTTCCAAATGGCTCGAAGTCATAGCCATGCCCTCCACAACGACAGAAGCCACCATCAGAGCCCTACGACGACTCTTCGCCACGCACGGCCTCCCGGACACCCTCGTCTCCGACAACGGGCCACAGCTGACGGCGAAGGCGATGGAAGAGTTCCTGGCTGGCCACGGCATCAGGCACGCACTCATCGCCCCTTACAGACCGGCCGGAAACGGACAGGCCGAGAAAATGGTGAGGCTAACAAAAGAGACACTGACTAGAATGGGCAACGGGGACTGGCAGGAACAAATAGACCAGTTCCTCTTGACCCAACACATCACTCCCCACACCACAACAAAGAAAAGTCCGGCAGAACTACTAATGGGGAGGAAGCTGCGCCCACCGCTAGATCGCCTGCACCCGATGTACAACCCGAAAGACAAGCCGAACAAACCACCGCCGCTAAGAAGCTTTGCGTGCGGCGATTTGATTTTCGCGCTCAACTTCCAGGGCGATCCCAAATGGCTCAAGGGTCAGATCATGCGAGTGACTGGCCCGAGGTCCTACGAAGTCGAGCTGGACGACGGCCGCACCTGCAGGCGACACATCGACCAGCTCCGGAAAAGGTGGAGGGGAATCGAGGAAGTCGAGGAAAACCACCCCGACGAGGTAGGCCGGCGCCGACCAGACGAGGTAGGCCTACCACACCCTGACGAGGTAGGCCTACCACACCCCGACGAGGTAGGCCAGCCACGACCCCGCTGGACAGACCTACCACACCCAGAAGGCGAGGGCCTACAACACCCCGGCAGAGGGGGGCTGCCCCAACCCGGCGAGGCAGGACCGCGGCCTGCCAACGCGAGAGACGCTGACACCAGCGAAAAGGCGAGCACGGTAGACCGGGACCTGCTCCACCAGCGAGGGCGCCAGCCGGCCAACCAAGGTGGCACCCGACCGCACAACCCCAGAGACCGACACAACTCCGAGAGGTGGACGGATCAGCGGGACCGGGCCACGCAACAACCCCCAGACGAGGTGGACCGACACCAGCACAACGGAGACGGTGAGCACCGATTCGGCAGGGTAGGACAACAGCAAACCCGAAAGGGAGTCCTACCCTACCCCGGCGAGGTAGGGCGACCCGGAGAGGCCAAGAGGGGACCGTCGCAACCACCCCCACCCGGGGGTCAACCCACGGGGACAGCCACCGCACCCCCTGACCCGGGGGCACCCTGGGCACCGGACGAGGACCCGGGAACCTTACCGAGGTTCAGACGACCGCCTCTCGACTGCGGCGACTGGAACAGCCCGGAGGACCACCGGACCAACGGCGGCGCAACCCGGGGACAGCACCCAGAGACGGCTGCGACTCCTGCCGGAGGCGCTAGGCAAGGCCCCGCGCACGCGACGACGGAGTCCGGAGGTTCCCGGACGGGGGAACCAGAGCCCGCAGGGGCTCGACCCGTCCGGAGCAACATCAACCCACCGACGGGGCCGCGCAGGTCCGGAAGAACTGTCAGGCGTCCCGCCTACCTGCGCGAGTACGTGATCGCGCACACTGACTAATGGACTATGGACTAGGAGGGGAGGGGTGTTATGTCCTTATAAGGACATCTGCCGGGGGATTGGTCAATTCCCCCGGCGGGAGTTTTAAACTGTTGTCATTGGCCAGCGGGCATGCCTGAGCAGGATATAAGGAGGCTCAGCAGCCCAGCCGGCAGTTCAGTTTGCACTCTTAATAAAGGTTCTGAACGGACAGCTGAGTCGTGTTTCTTTCCGGCGCCGAGCTAACATCCTCAGAGTGTAACTGAGGCAGGTTAGTTATCCTTATCTTGTTCCATGTTCAAAATAAGGTTTACTTTTTCTCCCCAAATATACATTCAGGCTATTTCACCAATGAAGTGTTTGCTGACATGGTCAGAAATTGGAATCTGTCTAGCTCCTCTTAGTTTAAACTTACGTTTAAACCACTACAGGGTCCTATTTCTTTTGGTGACTGGTTCACCAGCCCCAAGTCAAAGCTTCCATGGCAGCTTTGACTTGGGGCTGGTTTCTACAGAAGAATTATTCTATTTATTTCCTGACAAGAGCTTTTCATAGGACTTGCCATGGCTCTCACAGACTTCTTACAAACATAAGTTTAGCAATCATTTGAACAAGCTGTATTAACCTGTATTTAATTGATAGTCCAGCAAACAGGTTATAGGTACAGAGAAGGGGTATAAAGTGAATCAACTCTACTTATGTTCCTACTTCATACAACAATTTTCTGAGCAATGATATTTGTCAACTGGGCACATGGATCTAAAACTTAGCAGTGAAATCCCCCAGGTTCTATCCGGTTTGTCGAATCAGTAGTACTGATGGTGGGAGGCTCCGCCCACCCACCAGGACGTCATTATGTCTCAGTTTTTTACCATCTGTGCATGTGAAGAAGGTTCTGCGCATGTGCAGAAGAGGCATGCTCTCGTTCCTGAACCGGTAGCAAAGGTAAGTGGATTTCACCACTTTCAAATGGTGAAAAAAGTTCTATATTTAGGCAAGAAAAAAAATGCACAGGTACAGTATATGTGGTACCTTGCTCAATAGTAGAAACTGTGAGAGGGATCTTGGAGTCCTAGTGGACAATCATTTAAATATGAGCCAGCAGTGTGCAGTAGCCAACACAGTTCTAGGCTGCATAAATAGAGGGATAGAATCAAGATCACATGAAGTGTTAATAACACTTTATAATGCCTTGGTAAGGCCACACTTGGAATATTGCATCCAGTTTTGGTTGCTATGGTGTAAAAAAGATGTTGAGACTCTAGAAAGACTGCAGAGAAGAGCAACAAAGATGATTAGGGCACTGGAGGCTAAAACATGTAAAGAATGATTGTGAGAACTGGGTATGTCTAGTTTGATGAAAAGAAGGACTAGGGGTGACATGACAGCAATGTTCCAATATCTCAGGGACTGCCACAAAGAAGAGGGAGTCAAGCTATTCTTCAAGGGTAGGACAAGAAGCAGTGTGTGGAAACCAATCAAGGAAAAAAGCAACTTAGAACTAAGGAGAACTTTCCTGACAGTTAGAACAATTAATCAGTGGGACAACTTGCCTCCAGGAGTTGTAAATGCTCCAACACTGGAAGTTTTAAAGAAAAGATTGGATGACCATTGGTCTGAAACGGTACAGGTTTCTGCCTAAGCAGGGAATTGGATTAGAAGACCTTTAAGATTCCTTCCAACTCTTTTATTCTATTCTATTCTAAATAGCACTAGAACTGTGTTTAGAAGCATTCTGACAAGTTACAGCACTGAGCACCAATGCCAGCAATTTATTATACAGGCAGTTTAATAGGTGGCTAAACCTGCATTGTAAAAACCTTGCTATATTCTGTCCCAGCCTTTGATAGATAAAAATTGAAAAAAAAAATCGACCAATAATTCTGTGTGATACTTTGTGAGAAGAGAAACAAAAGCAAGACAATCCACCAATACTATTAATCTCTTTTCTTAACTTCACTTGTAATTGATATGTGTGGATAGCATTCTTCTTCAGCCTTACTGTTGTTTCAGAATAGAGACTGGCAGTGGATGAAATAAATTTTTGTCCACATTTCTTTTTTACTGGTATGAGTTCTATGTTTAATATTTTTAACAGAACCTTCTGAAAAAGCCCCATTTTGTATTACTTGGGCAGATCAAATTTATACAGATGTTTTTCTCTCAGACCTGACAAAGTGTAACCAACCATTGCAAGAAAAAGAACGTTTGCTGTTGTGATTGTTTTAAATTAGCTAACTAAATTAGCCAATTACCACATAAAAGGTGGTATAAGGTCATATGTCTCTCTGAGGTCTTAAATCCATAGAGTTTATATTTAAATAATTCTCCAAGGACCAAAATAGTAATTTCTTTTTATGAAAATACAAATATATTATAAATTGAAAGAGGCAAAAATGAGACTGAAAGATTCTAAATGCACAGACAATTCACAAACACAAATTTCTAAATTAGAGATTTAAAGTAATTGCTGAATAGATTTATCTAAGCCACGTTCAAACAAAGAAAAAGCTGTCTATTTTGGATAGCTAAAGAGTTACAATATGAGTTCCATATTTATATTTTCCTAATCTAGCATTTACTAAATAGTTTATACCTTATTTCTGATAGACATTTATAAGCAGATTCCTTATAAGAAGATTCCATATAAGTGTTTCCTTATGAGAAACACTATCTTGTCTCATTTTTTAAAAAAAAACCTCCTATCTTAAATATCATCAAGGTACATATTTTGGGGTAGATTTAATATATACAGTGATACTCCCAGTTTGGACTTTTCTTTAATCACTTTTTTCTCATTTTGAAAAGTTTTGCTTAAGAGTAAGCACAGAATGTATGACCGTGAGTGCTCTTTGTTTTACGGTTTTTCTTTGCTCTGTGTTTAATTCATATGGTGTTCATCGAGTTATGGGAGGGAATTTCACATTGCTTTCTCTTAGATTTGCTTGCAGGTCTTTTTTTCAGATTTTTTTTTTGTTTCATTGGCTAAAAACTTTTATAAAAAAGAGATTTTCCATATTTGGTTCACTAATACTCCCAGTTGGACTTTGCAGGTATTGTTTCCTCTGTCATAAGAGGTTTTCATTGATTGTCATCACTATAATACACAAAGTTCAACTTTCCTTTTTTAAAAAAATTATATCTGATTTGATTGAAATAAAAATACTCACAATTCACAGTGACTCGGACTTGCTTCACATCTGCTGTGGAAACCTCATTTGCAGCTTTGCACTCATATTTGCCTGACTGCTCTCGTGTTATTCCCAGGATCTCCAGGAACTCTTCTTCACCTTCAAATTCTCTGCCTGTGAAAAGAGAAAAAAAGCTGAACTTAATAGCCTTCAGTGTATAAAAAGAGCTATAAAAGGAGATCAGTGAAAGCCAATCCAAAGTGCAGAAACAAATTATGCTGTTTTGTAATTGTTTATTTCTGTAGCCTTTTTGCCGTGTTGAACTTAATTAGTAGGTATTATAATTTAAGGGGAAAAAAAGTTCTCAGATAAAATCATCCAAACTCATTATCAGTACTAATATCCTATTCTGTGCATTGAGATTTTCTTTCAGAGACAATTGGCCTTTCTACATGCTTACAAATACCCATCAGATTTTAAATACTAACAAGCGACAAGATGATGACTCTGTGTTACACATAGAGAAACTAAATTATGCAACATACCCCAATACCAATTTGGCCCTGACCTCATATCTAATGTAACAATGTTATCATTGCAGGACATAATAATGTCATCAACCAAATTAGTGGAAGATATACTTGCTTATCGTCCTATATGCTTATGGCATTAGTGGTCTGCAATGCTCCTAACATTGCAGTAGAATTTGTGTTAGTTTCTACTAAATTAGTTTCTACTAAGGCTTGCTTGAGATTCTGACCTTTTTGGCTAAAATTGGCCTTATGGAATGATGTCTGGCCTCCTTAATTCTTGAGGGCAATTCTACAACTTCTCCTAGAAGTTAGTGATGGATGGAAATTTCAAATGTCATGGTCTCTCTGCCCATTATTTAATTTCATCAGATTTTAAAAGAACCAATTTGGAACTAAAACAATATATTTTTGACCTTAAAAAATGGAGAATTTTTCTCTCCTTATTATAAAGGTTGCTTGCTCAGAAGAACTTCATTCATGCTAAGTATCTTACATATAAATTGTCCATCCTGAACATAAAGCCTTTTTTCTAGCTGGACAAAATGCTCTATCTTCCATAGTGCTAGAAGGGAAATGAGAGAGAGGCAATATTTCCTTAAAAGATAATGTCTCTCCATTTCTATAGTGGCAACTGAATTAATTTCCCATGTCCTACCTGTCAGGTACAAAAGATCACACATGAAGGTCCAATTAAACTGATTTATTGCTAATAATGCTTATGCACAAGAATCTTCTCAAGTAGTGGTTAACACCTGCCTGGGATTAGATAAAGTCTAATGGAATTTAAGAGACATTGGATTTAGTTGTTTATGACTACATAGGGATTCTAGGCTGATCCCTCTTCTAACTATGCCCCCAGATTCTGCAACTTCTCCTACCCTATCCAAGCCTAAATCCTTGACTTATTTATGTCTCTCTTAGTTAACCATTTATGCAGTTCTGATAAAGGAAAGTCAATATTTCTACCTGAAAACTGTTAAACTGAAAAGCCAGGAAAAGCTGCTACAGTTTCATATAGCAGTTATTTATTTATTTATTTATTTATTTATTTATTTATTTATTTATTTATTTATTTGTTTGTTTGTTTATTTATTTATTTATTTATTATATTTCTATACTGCCTTTCTCCCGCAGGACTCAAGGCAGTGTACAGTCAAGAAAAAATAAAAGATACATAAACATCATAAAATTGATAATTCAAATTATAACATAGTTTAGCCCAAATTAAATAAAACCCAGAATTAGATAATATTTTAATCATTCCCCATTAACATGTTTAGCCCCGCCTGATTGAATATCAGGGACTTGAGGACACAGCAGAAAGCACGGAGATTAGGAATGTTTCGTATATCAGGGGGCAGTTCATTCCAAAGGGTTGGAGCCCTTACAGAGAAGGCCCTCCCTCTGGGAGTCGCCAGTTGACACAATTTGATTGACGGTACCCTGAGTAGTCCCTCAGTCGGTGGGAGGCTAAATATCCAGGTCCTATGCCAAGGTGATAACTAACACCTTGAATGCACCCGGAAGACCACCAGGAGCCAGTGCAGCTCGCGTAGGAGAGGTGTTACATGGGCGCAATGAGATGCGCCCATAATCACTCGCACGGCTACATTCTGGACCAGTTGGAGCCTCCGGGTGCTTTTCAAGGGGAGCTCCATGTAGAGAGCATTGCAGTAGTCCATATGGGAGGTGACTAGGGCATGAGTGACTATGTGCAAGGCATCCCGATCCAGAAAGGGACACAACTGGCGGATCAGGCGACCTGATAAAAGCCCCCCCTGGCCACGGCCGTCAAATGGTCATCTAAAGATAGCTGTGAGTCCAGGAGGACACCCAAATTGCAGGCCCTCTCTGTGGGGAGCAAGGTCTCATCCTCAATTGTCAGTGATGGTACCAGCTGACTATACCAGGATGCTGGAAGCCACAGCCACTCAGTCTTGGAGTGGTTGAGTCTGAGTTTGTTTCTCCCCATCCAGATCCGTACGGCCTCCAGGCAATGGGACATCACAGTAAGGGCATCGTTGGGGTGGTCTGGGATGGAGATGTATAGCTAAGTGTCATCAGCATATTGATGAACATTCATCCCAAAACCACGGATGATCTCACCTAGCGGTTTTATATAAATGTTGAATAGAAGGGGCGAGAGGACCGACCCTTGCGGCACCTCACAAATAAGGTGCCTCGAGGTCGACCTCTGCCCCCCTGCCAATACAAACTGTGAACGGTCATAGAGAAAGAAGAACCACCGAATCATGGTGCCCCCTATTCCTAACCTCTCCAGCCGGTGCAGTAGGATACCATGGTCGATGGTATCAAAAGCCACTGAGAGATCTAATAGGACCAGGATAGAGGAGCAACCTCTGTCCCGGGCCCTCCAGAGATCATCAACCAATGCGACCAATGCCGTTTCCATGCTGTATTGTGACCTGAAGCCCAACTGGAATGGATCCAGATAGATCTTCATCTAGGTATTGGGGTAGTTGTCGCACCACCACACTCTCAACAATCTTCGCAATGAAGCGAAGATTGGAGACTGGATGATAGTTTGATAATAAAGCCGGGTCCAGGGAAGGTTTCTTGAGGAGGGGGTCCACAACCGCCTCTTTCAAGGCAGCAGGAAAGAAACCCTCACTCAGAGAAGCATTTATAATCCCCTGGAGCCAGCCTTGTGTAACCTCCCGGGAGGCCAATACCAACCAGGAGGGGCATGGGTCCAATAACATGTGGTAGCGTTAAGCTTTCCCAGAATCCTGTCCATGTCCTCAGGAGCTACAGAGTCAAACTCTTCCCAGATAATGTTCTCAAGACCTACCCCCGTCTCTTCCTCTGGATCTACCCTATTTGGAGTCCAGGCCATCCCGAATCTGAGCAACTTTATCATGCAGGAATTGCACAAAATCCTCAGCTCGTCCCTGTAAGGGATCTTCCTGCATCCCCACATGAAGTAGGGAGCGGGTCACCCTAAACAGCATGGCTGGGCGGTTCTCTGCAGATGCAATAAGAGTGGAGAAGTAGCTAGACTTCGCCGCTTTTATCGCCACTAGGTAGGGCTTAATATAAGATCTCACCTGTTGTCGGTCAGATTCAGATCGGCTTGTCCTCCAATCACTCTCCAGGCGTCTTTTCCGAGGCTTCATCTCTCTCAGATCCTTGGAAAACCAAGGAGCTAGTCGAGATTGGCATCGGGTTAGAGGCCGCAAAGGCATGATGTGGTCCAAGGCCCCAGTAGCCGCCCTGTCCCAGGCAACCACTAAGTCCTCAGTCGAGTCGTGAGCCAGAGTCCCAGGAAATGGCCCAAGCTCCATCAGGAACCTCTCAGGGTCCATCAGGCACCTGGGACAGAACCATTTGGTCGGTTCCGTCTCCCTGCAGTGGGTGGAAGTGTCTTGAAAGTCCATGTGAAGGAGAGAATGATCAGACCATGACAAGGGCTTGATGTCTATATCCCCTATTTTAAGATCATTCTGCCACCAGTCCAAGACAAAAATCAAGTCCAGAGTGTGATTCCCCAAGTGGGTGGGGCCTTTAAGTACCTGGATCAGGTCCATGGCCCCCATGGAAGCCATGAACTCCAGAGCTGACTCCGACATTTCACCAGCAGATGAAAGATTAAATTCCCCATAACAATAAGTCTGGGGGTTTCCACCGCCATCACGGCTATAACATCGAGCAGCTCAGGAAGGGCCGCTGTTACGTGGCAGGGAGCCAGGTACATAATCAGTAGGCCCATCTGTATCCCCCTACCCCACTTCACAAGGAGGGACTCACTTCCAGCTAACTGAGGAACAGTGGCCTCCCTCGGGCAAAGACTTTCTCTAATAATTGCTGCCACTCACCCTCCCCCCTTCTCTGAGGCCTTGGCTGATAAAATGCACGGAAACCTGGCGGGCACATTTCCACAAGGGGAACTCCTCCCTCTTGGCCTAGCCAGGTCTCCGTGATCCCTGCCAGGTCAGTACCCCTGTCGGCAATAAGATCGTGAATGAGGGAAACCTTATTTACCACTTATTTACACAGTTGAAGTAATGGTTTTGGAATAGTTTTTTAAATAATCACTCTCATTGTTTGTTTGGAGCATTGGTCTCTGATCACACATACATTTATTAATGATGTTTGTTTTAAAAGTATGTACACTACGCACTACTGCATGGGGCATCAACTTTGCAGACACTTGAGAAATTTGATAGCTGAATTCTTATAGGAAATAACCTAAACCATTTCTCTCAGAATACTAAGCAGATATGAACTTATCTCTCCATGGGATTTTATCCTTCTCTGAGTATTATGATGAGTTCTTGGTAATTTAATGTGCATTTAAATTACCTAATGAGCTCAGGAGTTCAAAAGGAGGACAAAAATAATCACTGAAGTTTGGAATAAGCTTGTGATACAAATTCAGAGGGATATCTAGCTTAATATGTAACGTGAGATAGATAGAGGTCTATCTATTATTTAAAACCACTTTCCTATTGTCTGTGGATAGTCATTGCAGTTCCCTCTGGAAATGATACACTTGACATAAGATTGCTTTTATTTAATTATTCTGTTCTAAATAATAAAGGAATACACCTAGTAAGTGGTACACCTAATAAGACCCTGGCATATGCCTTATTTTCACACCTACTTTTGTGAAACAAAATATTCAGGTATTAGAGAAGTATTAAATATGCAATTTAATTAATGTTATGAGAAAACTCATATTGATCAATACAGACTATATGTTTGAAATATTTGTTCATCTTTAGACAAGCTTGCCCTCCATTCTCTGGAAGATACAGTATGAGTAACATAGAATAATAGAGTTGGAAGGGACCTTGGAGGTTTTCTAGTTCAATCCTATTGGACTATTCCAACTAGGAATGGATAAAACAAGAATGTCTTCAAAATTTCTATTTCATATCCTTTTACAGCACTGAAAAATGTCATCTTATGGCTCCCTGTAAGCATGCTTTCTCTCATGCCATTATGATTTCTGTAACAGCCTCTTCTTGAGGTCTATAACATTGCAATCGTCTTCCAGTAAGTTCGGTTGTGGAATTTTGTGAACCCACTAGAATGCTAGGACTGTTTTAATTGTTGTATTCTCTGTACGACTATTATCTACTTCTATTTCATTTCTCTTCTAAAAGTATTCTTTGTTAATGATTATTTGTTCGGCAGTTGTTCAAAGTTATGACAGTGCTGAATGAGGAAATTCATGCCTGCTCCTCAAGTTTTGGCCATTACAGCATCCCTGCAGTGATTGGAGTTTAGTTGCTTGGCAACCAGCTCACTATTACAACAGTCACAGAGTCCTGTGGTCATGTGATCACCATTTGTAACCTTCACTGCTGGCTTTCAACAAGTAAAGTTAATGGGTAGCTGGCAGGAGGTCGCAAATAACAATCACATGACATTGCTCTTAAAAACTACATGGAACTTGCTTAACCACCCCAACTGGAACTGCCAGAACTGCCATTGTAAGTTAGTGTGGTCACGTGACATTGGGCATTATGACTATGTTGCTTAGCGACAGTCCCAATTACCATCATTAATTGAGGCCAACCTATAGTATGGTTTTAACTTTTCCTAGATACTGCCTTGAGCCATTTGAGCACCAGGCATCCTTACAAATTTGGTTAAAAGTACAAGTGAAGGTGAAGGTCTGTCTGCGGGTTTTACTCCACTAGTTGTAACTGACTTTAGGGGGCAGGCTCAACTCCATTTCTTAAGATAAGAGCCAGGTTTGTCTGGAGATATTCTGCAGTCATGTAGACAGCATGACATCACACCACAGCACAGACAAAGCATGGAATGGTGTTGCCTTTCTGAATGTTTACAAAGGTTAAAAGTTTATATCTAGACAGGTTGAGCCCTGACTGCCATGAGACAGGTGAGCTCCTGTTATTTGCCCTAGCTCCTGCCAACCTAGCAGTTTGAAATCATGTAAATACAAATTCACAGATATTTGCAATATAATCCCAACAATGTCTGTTACAGAATGATTTTCCATTAAATTTATTACTTCATTCTTAGACGTTTTCAGATTCAATCCCTGCATTCTTATAATAAGACCAAAGAAATTTAGCTCAAATCCTGGGCAGCTACTGCAAGTCACTGTTGATAGCACCAGACAAGCCTTGAATAAAAGTATCCTTATCCACAGCCATGAGTTCCAAAGCACGATGCACATTTATTTAAAAAATCACTCTGGTGATAAAAAAATAATCATTATTACAATTATCATTACCATCTCAATACCGCTGAGCATTTCAGTTTGCGTCTCTTTCAGAAATGCAATGCTATTTGCCGAAAACTGACAATGTGAATCTTGCTAGTCCAATTTAAACATTTAAGAATGTTCTAAGGCTAGCTTTGAGTAAAATGAAATGAATAATAAGAAGAGACTCTATTGGGAGGCATTAAATTGTCAGACTTAAACAATAAAAAATGAACAACAGAAGACTGGTTAGTTGCTATCCATTTTATTACAATAAATGAAACTAGAGGAAGGTGGCCATTTGGGGTGATTTTAGGAAAAATCCTCTGGATTTTAAGTGTTTTTATAATTAAATGGGGATTATAACATGTTTATTGACATTTTTAACGGTGGTACCTTGAGATAGTTCCCTCTGGGTGGGTTTCAAATGATCTTTGTAGATCAGCTTAATATATTCCAAGTGATTAGGCTTTCTATGCCACTTTTCTAAGGCAAATACATTTGACCTTTACCAAACTGACCTTTTCTCAGTGACATCATATAAATCTTGGTTATATACCACTTTCTTAGTGTTCTTTACCTAAGGGAATAATATGCCCTTCAGAGAATCCTTGGTTGTTAGTTATCACAGCCTCCCTTAGGTGATACCATGCCAGGCTATAGCCATACCATATCCCTCTTCTCATTAATTTCATGAGGCATCAGATTAATTCTAAAAAGCTTTTGACTAATAATCAATTCAGGCAACCTGCCATGCAGTCCTTTACTAAATTACTCCACAGTTACTGCAGTTGCTGGCAGGTTCTTCATCTTCCAACATAATGTAGGAAATATTATTTTCCTGGTCATCATAAGATCTTATCTTCCACGGAGTTCTGTGATGATGATGATGAAATTTGACTTAAGCCAGCACTTTACGAAAACTCAGCATCAAATGTGGGCCAAATATTTTGATCCTGCTATATTTGATGTTAGTGTATAACTCAATTTTTCTTGGAATCTGGTGGGATGGCGGGGGGGGGGGGGAGGGGGAGAAATTAAAGATTCCACTGTATAGATACAAGGACAAAAAGTTCAGTTTTTGAATAACTTTTCATATCTTATGGCTGTTTTTTTTTATCTGCACCTTCTAAAATGGATAGCAGTAGAAGCCTGCAGGATAAGTAACTTTTTAAACAAGAATGCAACTCAAGTCTAAAAGTCTCTATACTGAATGACATACTTAACTTTAGAGAATGATTTGCTGATTTTGTATGTCTCAGTTGCATGCTTTGTATACTGAGCTTTCCACAGATTTACTATCCATTCTGTTAACAAAGACATATGGTATCTAAAGAAAAACTTCTGGCTTTTCCCAAAAATCATATGTTGGGAACTATTACTTCTAAATGTGAATTACAATGTTTAGTCAAAGACTTTAAGACTTGTCCCATTAAAATTACCATTAACATCTTTGGAAATAAGAATATTTGCTATTATACAAAACAAAGATCACTTTTTAAAATGTACTTTTGGGCATACTGGGGATTACAGTACGTCTGCAACATCTGACAATATACTGTAGCTTAATATTTTGTATTGATAAATGCAATTCAAAAATCACTGTCAAACAGTGATGTTTGACTAAAGATGTAAATTGTTAATGTACAGTGGCAGGCATTCTTTCCTTTTCAATAATGAATCACCCTATAGATGGTCTACAGTATAGGTCTTTCTATAATGTTTGGCAGAACATTTTAATTTATTTTTGAAAGCATTATAATTTTTTTATTACTAATTATGATATACTTCAGAAATCAATGACATGAAGAAACTGCTCCAGCAGGACCTGTGAAATGAATGTCAGCCTCAGAAGATACACAGCCAAGAATTACACAACACTGATCAGGCAACACCTCAGTAGCTTAAAAAGTCAGATGATGAGGTAAGGCCTTCTAGCCTCTGCTTTGGTGAGTAGAGAAGAGAACTGAGCTGAACCTTCTATGAGGCTCCTTGCCAAGTAAGGGAATAAATATCATGATTAGAGAAAGCTGGCTGCAGAGATGTTTAACAGGCAGCTTTGACCCATGACCCTGATTGGAAGCAACTGTCAGATCCTTGGTGCTTATATAGATTCTGTTTCTGAAATTCTGACTTGGATCTTGGAACTCTGGAATGGATTTGGATTATTCTAGTCCATGCTTCTCTTAAAGAAAAACCCATTCAGGCAAGCTTCTTTCAGAGAGACTCTGTTTAGACTTACATTTTTTGTTTGGTCTTATTCTTTGGCCTTGAATAAACTGCTAAATCCCACAGCAACTTTATGAGTGAGCATTCAAGTGGAACCAGAAGCAGGAGAGGGTAGAATAACTAGCCAAAGACCCTTCTATACAAATGTTCTTCAACTGCAGATTGTGTTGCTGGAAACATGTAAATCTGTGTTAATTGTGGTTGCAATTATGTATGCTCAATATCATCATGGGTTTTCATAACTATGATTCTCTTTGGGAGTCTGATCTTTCAAGATTATTCATAGTTTTATCTTCAAAAGAATATCCTAAATCTAAATTAAAGAAAGGATTTTTGCCAGAGAAGCAATCAAGGAATATTAAGGGATCTGTAGCAGGTAGACATATCCATTTTATATTCATTTCAATTCTTTCTTTTTGTGTATAAAATTGTACATTGCTTCTGTTTGCCAGACATCCGCTGATCTTGACCTCTCTCATATACAAACACAATACCTATTAAGAAGACTAAATGTAAGGTTTTTTTATCTCTGTCTTGCAAAATATTCTCAAAATATTCTATTCTATCTTTCATTAAAAAATACATCACTGAAAGATAATGATGTTTTACTTCAACATTTGCTAATTTGGATTTTATTTTAATAATGAAAAGCAGGAAGTTTAAAAGTACACCAACCATAACAATCCCCTTTCACATAGATGTTTTCACAAAAAATTCTGGATATAATTGCAAACACATTATACCTGTGTAGATTTTTTTATTCAATTTCTTTGCCACACTTGAGGACAAATATCTACATCTACCTATCTATATTGTAAACTTTCTTATTGTTTTCCCGTCTTTTGAACTAATATAACATTAAAAATCATTCATGTTATGTTGATTTTCTTCAAATCTATTTTGTATGTGTTGAATAAAAACCAGAAATTGCTATACAAACACACTGCATAGTTTGTATTTAAAATTAGGTGTAAATATTATCAATTAGGTAAAAATATCACCAATCAAAAGATGCTATTTGAGGTTTCCTGTGTAATTTTAGTGTATTTTGGAAAGGAACTTACACTTGAGAAATTAAAGATATAACAGCATTGGTGCTTTCATTTGATTACTCTTTCTTCAAATTTTAAATTGTTTTTTTAAATAACACTAAAATATAATGTCTTAAATTTGGCTAGACACAAGATGGATCTTACTCATTTATATTAGTCATTTGCTTAAGGTAAAATTTCCTATAGAAGCTTCTTAAAAGGTTCATTCCTCCTGCTAGCATGGCAAATTTGGGTTTCACATGTCCAGATTTAAGATGTTGATATAACCTGGATCATTTGGCAAAAAAATTGCAGAAGAATGTCTTATTGGATAAAGGCCCACCACACAATGTGCAAAGAATTTGAGGGTCCTGATCTGAGCTGGAAAAGAGTTGGTTTATTTCAGGAGCAAGTAATCCACTCTTGAGAGGGAGCTACAAATGGGATACAGAAATCATATTTTTTTTTTATAGAAAGGTGATCTTTTCTGGAAGCATGATGTTTGAGTGTTCACATGTCATGTTTATTCTGGTGAGCGTGTAGTTGGGCTGAGCACCAAGTTTAATTATTGTGTTTATAGAGCTTCTTTGATGTGTGGATTAAGTCTGGGTAATTTATTTGGGAGTTCAAGGAAGTTTGAGTAAAAGTCTTTTCCCTGTTTGCTGTTTTGACTTGATTTACTTTAGTTTTGGCTTGGCTAGCAATTGTCTAGTGGAGGCGCGATTTCAGTGATCTTTTTCAACAGTGTTTATTTACAACATTTTTTTCTAGTGTCGGTCAATTGTGGAATCTGTTAATAGTTAAGGGAAGTTGGAGAGAGTATAAGGAATAAAATATATTTTGATATAAAACTTTCCACAACCGCATACTAAATGTGTGTGAAAAAAATGTGGACATCCAAATCATTAAGTTTAGGATATGTAATTCCTTATACATTCTGAAGTTCTATATTACAGTGGGATATAAAAATAGAATGTTTTAGTTGAGCTGAACTCATTTCTCGGTGACCACCACATATGCCTATAGGTTTCTTGGCAGCAATACAAACATGTATTGATATCCATAAGATGTAGTTTAAAAAAATCAATATGATAGCCACAAAGGTACTATTGAAGCTCTAACAATGACACATTTGATAATAACATACTCCATAACATATCATCAGAAGAATTGTTAGTAGTTCTTGCCTTTGTACTGTTTTTACTTGTCTGTTAACATGTATTATTTTTACAGTTCAGTACCTGCAATCAGAGCTATTTTCCTTCTTTACATTAAATCAAAGTAGTTAATATAAATGTGTATGGGAAAACTCTAAGAGGCATTTGAGGCCATTAAAATAGAAGAAAAGTAATCTTAATGAAGGATGACAGCGGTAAGGACTTTTTTAAAATCCTAAATTAAATAAAAATCCTATAACAATAAGCATCAATATTGTAGGTAAACTTAACAAATCTTTTCAGACTTTTCCCTATACATACAGACTTTTATTTCTGACGTTAAAAAAATGTTTTCTACACTTCTTCCTGTAACCCATGGGATTTGGGGCTTTTTTAACAAGCAGATTATAACAGCATCAGCTGCCCTGAGAGAAAATGTTTTAAATTTGCAGATAAACCCCAAGAGAAAGAAGAAGAGCTTGGATGCTTGTCTCAGAGCTTACTTGTATGCTTTTTCTGGCTCATTTTCTTACTTCTTAGGCCAGTTTACCTCATCATGCTGATTCCTGGGAGGCCAGTGAAGTCAGTCTTAGTCAGCACTTAGAGGTAGGCAAGGTGAGTAAGGAATCACTAGGCATCTTGGAATGTCAGCATGGTTAGGATCTTGTAATAAAATCTGGAAAGCCTGGCAAAGCCCCTCTCTACTTCAATTTAAATGTAATGCAGTTGAGGCAAAATTGAGTTTTTTCCCTGACACTTTCAGATTTCACTAAACTCAGATATCTTTTCTCTAATTCTTTTCCTCTCCCCTTCAGCTGAGTCAAATCCACCTCTTTGCCTATTTGTATGCTTAATACCTCAAAGTCCTAATCGCACAATGTCAGGACAGTTGATCTAGGATGGGGTGTCAAACTCAAGGCCTGGGTTCGGCCCACTGGGTGCTTAGACATGGCCCATGGGGCCACCATGGAAAGAGTGAAGGACTGGCCCACAGTGCCTTTTGCCAGCGAAAAAGGAGCTTGGAGGGCTGTGTGTGGCCCTCCCGAGTTCCGTTTTGGCTGGCAGAGGATTGCAGGAGGCCATCACAGCCAAAAATGGAGCTCACAAGGGCCACGAGCAGCACCCCCAAGCTCCATTTTCATTGGCAGAGGGTTGCAGGAGGCCATCACAGCTGAAAACAGAGCGTGGGAGCCCGTTTTTGCTGGCAGAGTGCTTGGGCCACCACAGGCGCCCCTGCTATGAGTGATGTTGAGCTGGTCATGCCCTCTGGCCACTCCCCCCCTCCCGCCCAAAGTCAAACACAACCCTGAAGCGGCCCTCAATGAAATAGAGTTTTATATCCCTGATCTAGGATATTGGGGCTGCATAAATAGAGATAAGCACAAGATGGCAAAAAGGAGAGGAAGTTATGAGCAAGCATCCAGGCAGACATGATTGAACAGAAGAAAAAAAAATCAGCAAAGAGGCATCAGAAATGCTAGCTATTTAAAATAAAACAATGCTTGGAATTTGCTAATAAAAACTTATAACAGACTAACATAGTTGGAAGGGACCTTGGAGGTCTTCTACTCCAACTCCCTGCTCAGGCAGAGAACCCTATATCATTTCATACAAGTTTTTAAGAAGAGATTGGACAATCATTTAATTGTTCTTGGAAACTTGTTAGGAAATTTCTCTTTAGTTCTAGGCTGCTTCTTTTCTTGGTCAGGAATTTTAACATTTTGAAGTTTTTTTCTGTGATAATCTGAAACATCACAGCATGGTTAATTTTTTTTCCCTTAAATACAAAGCCTATTTCACAAAAAGCTAAAGAATGAATTTGTAGTTCCAAAACGGAAATTCAAACCGACCAATGAATAACATGGATGATTTGGTCTCTTCCAGGTGATTTCCTGTAATGTTAAATACACAGTAAATTAAAGGGCAAGTTTGACTGTAACTGCTTAAAGATATAGTCCAGCAAGAGGACAGGAAACCTCTCATCAAAAGTCTGGGACATTTTCCCAAATGACCACATTTATTTGACACATTACTCTCCACTATCAACCTTCTCAAATACCTGTTAGTAATCCAATTTGCTTGTTTTGCTCATTCATCCTGCCTCTTGTTTGGACTTAACTATGGTTATCAGACAACAAGAAAGCTTTTGGTCTTGCTGTCTAAATACTAACAAGAAAACACTTAGAAAAATGATGTAACCAAGACACATACATATTATTCTGTCACAGCAGTTAAGCCATCTTGAGTCTACCCACTCTATAAATGGAAAAAAGGTGGATGAATGATTACTTGTATCTTTCTTTCCCACCTAACACCCTGAAGATAAAATTGAGGCTGGGCTGGGTAAAAATTTGAAAGTTACAGCCCCAACATATTCAGAGATAGCCAAATTAAGGATGCTTTAAATATTTTGGTATTTATTATTTCAATTTTTATTATTTCAATTTATAAACCGCCCTTCTCCTCGCGGACTCAGAGCGGTGAACAACCAAAGTAAAATATGATAAAACAATTTTAAAAAATATTAAATAATTTCGGCTGACAATTAAAACAATCCAATTTAAAATCAGTTCCAATTTAAAACAAAGGATGGGATCAAGTCAGTCCAGCAAGATGAAACAAGTGGGTTTTAAGGACCCGACGAAAAGTCCGGAGATCTGATATCCTGCGTATCTCCGGGGGTAGGTCATTCCAGAGGGCGGGTGCCGCCACAGAGAAGGCTCTCCCTCTGGGGGTCGCCAGCCGACATTGTCTGGCCGACGGCACCTAAGGAGGCCCTCTCTGTGTGAGCGTACTGGCCGGTGGGAGGCTATTGGTGGCAGAAGGCAGTCTCGTAAATATCCAGGCCCTAAGCCATGGAGCGCTTTAAAGGTGGTCACCAACACCTTGAAGCGCACCCGGAAGACCACCGGGAGCCAGTGCAGCTCGTGCAGGAGAGGTGTCACATGGGAGTGCCCCATCGCTCCCATAATCCCCCGCGCAGCCGCATTCTGGACCAGCTGGAGCCTCCAGGTGCACTCCAAGGGGAGCCCCATGTAGAGAGCATTACAGTAGTCCAGGCGGGAATTACAGTAGTCCAGGCGGGTATTGGGTTAGAGACGACCCTCCCCATTCAATTGGGTACAATTGGGTACAATTGAGTACAATTTTTAGAGACTGCCTGAACAAATTCCTGCAGAAACTTTTTTTGGCAAGATTTTTCAGAAGTGGTTTGCCATTGTCTCTGTCCTAGCACTGAGAGAGAGAGTGACTGGCCAAGATTACCCAGCTGGCTTTGTGCTTAAAACATGCCCACAATTCAATCTCCTGGTTTCTAGCTTGATATCATAACCACTATACAAAACTGGTCCCATTGGAGAGGTATTAGCTGTACAAACAGCTATAGCTAACTGGAAATGAAAAGCAGTAGTTGCAAGTTTATGAGAAAGGCTTTAAAAATGGTTAGGTTTTCAACTTACAACCATAATTGAGCTCCAAATGTCTGTTTTTAAGTGAAACATTTGTTAAGTGAGTTTTGCCCCATTTTATGACTTTCTTGCCCCAGTTGTTAAGTGAATCACTGCAATTGATAAGTTAGTAACCCAGTTGTTAAGTGAATCTGGCCTCCCCATTATCTTTGCCTGTCAGAAGATCTCAAAAGGGGATCAAATGACCTTGGAACACAGCCATGATTATGAATATAAATTGGCAAGCATCTGAATTTTGATCACATGACCATGGGGATTTTGATCACATGACCATGGGGATGCTCCAAAAGTCATAATGCTGAAAAATGGTCATGCCACACTTTTCGGCGGTGGTGTAACTTTGAATGAACTGTTGTAAGTTGAAGACTATCTGTAGTAGTTCCAAGGGGTTTTTCATGCGTACGTGTCTCTGTGTGTCTGTATATTTCACACTGTGTGTGTGAGAGAGAAGGTACGAATCTTGTCATATAAAACTTTGTTTATGCAATGATTCATAGTTAAAAATGAACATATGTAATCATTAAACCTAAAATCTCAGATTAAATTTCAGTTTATGTTCAGTTGAAATAAAAGCCTGATCAGGAAAAGAATAGACTTTCTCTATTTCATAAAGAAATCAAAATAAGAGAGCAACTGTATTTAATAACATCTACAAAAAAGAAAAAACTAAGTGTGCAAGTAAACACATCTCCATGCCACTTCTGACTGATAAAATATATATTCTAGAATATTTGCAGAATAATGCAAATGCTGTTCTTTGTGCATTTACCATTCAGTTCTACAGAAATATAAGTGTTATAATTAACATTTAAGTTTTAAATTAATTCAAAGAATAGTACAATAGAAGTAACAGTTAGATTTTCCTCTGATTTATGGGAAAGCTTTAGTAAAGGAGAAACTAATATATGATTCAATGAAAGCTTCAAATGCTTTCACCAAAGCCAAAGCTCTGGATCTAATAAAAGGCACAGAGATTTCAGTTTGGGTCACAAGATCCATAATTACTTTTTGTAAGAAAAGGCTGGGAAGTTTTCTTTTGCAAACACTAAAAGGAAGAAGAAATAATTTGGTTTGGTACTGACTGCATTCAATTGAAACATATAATGGAGTTTAAGAATTTCTTGGAGGACAAGGTTATATTGCTTGTTTAGCAAGTATTTGAAAGGCAATTAAAGCAGAACAACTACCTGGACCCCCTATTTTGCAATGATTTGAGAAACAAAATATTCACTTTTACTAACTTAAATTCACCTGCCCTATAAAAGGTAATAAGGTAATAAGGCTGAGGTTGTGGAAATAATGCATAGGTTTCTTGACAGTAAGATTTTTGTTTGTAGATTTGAACTAAATTATTTCACTTCAAATGCGGAGAACTAATTCAAAAACCAAAGTCATTTCAATCCAGACTTTTGTTCATAGGTCAGTTAATTTCACATAATGAATTCATATGAAAAAAGAAAAAAAAACCCGAAAGCACAAAAGAACTACAATATTTTACTATTACTTGTGAGTTGCCTAATAACTGCCATTTTCTGGGTAAAGTACAAAATTATTAATATAAAACAAAAAAAAAATTCAATTCTGTAACACAGTACAATACTAAAAATTATATACAGACGAAAATTAGGAACCCATTTTAAACAGGATAGAATGCTCCAAATGATAAGTAAGAGCCAGTTTCATTAAATGGTTAAAGCAGCAGGCTAGAAGCCTGCTGCTTTAACCATTTAATGAAACTGGCTCTTACTTATCATTTGAGCTCTCTAGTTCTAGTTCCACTTTAGGCATAAATAACCAGCTGGAGACTTTGGGCAATCACTGTATCAGCCCAGCTACCTCAAGGATTTCTTCTGTGGGAAAATGGAAGAAATAAGGAGTATTAGGTGGGGGGAAAGTCACAGTGGAAAGCAGACCATGAAGAAACACTTGTTAAAAAGAGGATATATTTATATGTTGTATGTTATGTGTTTGTCATAATGTGTAGTAATAAAACAATAAAACTTTTTTTTTAAAAAAAGGAGTATTAGGTATGTTTGCCTGGAGGTACTTATAAAAATAATAAAGGCAAGGCTAAATGTTTATGGAGATTCTTAGTCATCCAGGTCATGGTTGCCCCCAAAGTGCTTTTTCAAGAGGCAGTTGGACTTTCTGGTTTTTCTTTGAAATGTTTCGCTTCTCATTGAAGAAGCTTCTTCAGCTCTGAGAAGCTTCTTGGATGAGAAGTGAAACTTCTTCAAAGAAAAACCCGAAAGCCCAGTTGCCTCTTGAAAAAGTACTTTAGGGACGATAAAGGCAAGGGTTAAAAAAATCCATTAAGGGTAAATTTGGGCATTTTTACCCAGGGGAATTCATGTCAGGAGGAATTAGGGCTGATGATTCAGGCAGAACATGCCTAGGTATGTGCTTCACAAAGCAATGTAACTTCTTGCTTTTAAAACATAAAGTGATACTGCTCCATTGCTTATTTCATAGTACTTCTGGGGCTTCATTTGGCACTTCTAGTAGTTGGAAGAAATGTCTGCACATATGGTGCACATACACAGTAGCATCTTCTGGTGTTTCTAATTAGTTACTAGAAACACTGCTAATAATGTTGCTTCTGTGGAGCAAAATGTCTTATGCAGAATAGTATTAATGCCAGATACAAATGAAGTCTGGCTAACATTTCTGTTTTGCTAAAAGAAAGCCAAACATTTGCTGGGTCTAGAGATAGGTTACTTTGCATTTGTTATATTTCTTTTTAAAAAAATCAGAGTCTTTTTTTCCTTTTATTTATTTAGAATATCAGGCTTACTCCCAGTGGTAAAGAGTTCTTTATGAAGAAAGCTCAAAATGTCTTGAAAGCCTATACAGTACTAATATCACTAGTATGCCCACAAAGGTTATGTACCAACCTAGCCTGTAAGTGGCACACTGTTTTTATTGTAAAGAGAAATAAAAAAAAGCTCTGTTACTTTGTACACATGATGAAATAGGTGAGTACAATCCTCTTCAGATTCTTGAATGGAGCTTTAAAATTAACTCTATTAAAATGTGATAAATTGGAAAACTGCTCTGTAAGAGCAAGCAATAAAGCATGAGTACATTTAGTGTTTTGCACATCTCTAGACAGTACAGACATTAACACTGTCTATACTACAGAAATAAAATAACCATACTATAAGAGAATATAAAGTAGACAAGGATGTTTCAAAATAATAAGGTACAGTATAAACTAGCATCAAATAATTATCTCAGATGTCATGGGGTATACTGTACATAAACAACAAGGTGCAGCAAACAAGATCTTGTATCTTGTGACCACACTTCATATTTAAGCATGTAGGGGCACACACAAACACCTAAATAAGCATAACTGCTAAAAGAAAATCATTCTGAATATCCAAGCTGGATAAAATAGAATCCAAGCTGCATTAGAAAACATATCTTTGGCACTTGCTTGTCCTGTAAAACCTGATGAGCCTAAGTAGTCTTAACAGTGCGACAGTATATACTGAATGCATTTGACCTTTCTCCACCTGTACTTGTAAGACTCGGCTCAGAGAAAGGTCAGAGTAGCCTGTTTCTGTTTTGAACTGAATCCCCAAAAGGACATACCTGGGAATTAACACCTTCCTGTTCTTAAAATATAACTTGTACCTTTTGCAAAGAATCAGAGAAGCAAAGGAAATACGGACGTTGTTGTATTACAGCATCCAATCATTATCCTAGCTAAGAATGCATGTTTCTGTTTTTAAAATGACAATGCTAAGATGAAAGGGAAGAATGAAGGACGTGAAAAAGACAAGAGAAATGCTGCAAAGGAAAATTAATATTAAAATATAAGGCTGGAAACAAAAAAATTGTGAACTGAAAGGTTACACAGCAAGTTGGAAGGCTGATTAGTAGAAATAAATGGAACAAAGAAAGAAAAAGAGATAAAAAAGTCACAGTGCCCCCATAAAAGTCCAAGGAGAGATAAAACAGAGAAAATAAATCAAGTTAAGTAATTCGAAAGCCCCACAGAAAATATGTTGTGCTAGAGGGACCCATGTGCCTCTTGTGAGCAGATAAGCACTTTATTGTGCCATGCACAAGTTATCAGTGCTGTTGAATGTACAAAATATCAGCATCCTGAAAGAACTGCTTAAGTATTTTAGCTTCAGCCAGTATCCTCCTAATTATAGGAACTGGGATTTCTTAGGGGCTTTGTCAGCATATATCTATGAGAATTCCAGGATTTGTTACAATATCTAGAAGAGAGGGTTTAATTAATGTCTTTTTTGCATAATCCCTATGAGTAAACCTTTGCAAGTCTATATTTTTCCACTGGGAAAAGAAGATGAAAACAGCATGGTTGATATAACTCATTGCTGAGAAAGAGGAAGGAAGCAAAATCCAGAATGCAATAATCACAGTAACTAGAAAAGTCATTATTTTATTATGTTCTAAATATTTTATTATATTCTAATCTTAGAAGCTAAGAATAAAATGAATGTTTAATCTACAAGGAAAAGATAGCATTTTTTTCCCATGGTTGAAATTAAAAATGCAAAACGTGTTGAGCTGAGGAAGAGACATCCTTTAGAAAACTGAAACCGAATGAATGGAGAAGACTTAAGCAAAAGATTAGGTAAGGAAAAAGTTGGGTGCACTCTTTCTTGAGAAGAACTTCAGAGTATGATTCTGAAGCCTCTAAAACAGGAGATTCTTCCACTAGCTGAATAAGAAAAGAAGACAAGAGAAAAGAAGACAATAATTTTCTTACTACTCCAGCCTGTGGGAAGGGAGGTATTTTGTCTGTCAAATGCCAGAAGGGTGGGTATAAATGCTGCAAATAGAGAAGGAGGCCAGTGGGCCAAAGCTTAATAGGAAATCAACCGCAATTTGTCTCCACCACTATTTATGTTTCAGGCACATGACAGGCTGTCAGTGGAAGACAAAGCTGCCAAATTTACTACCTTCTAGATCTCAGCCACAGCCATGCATTTGACGAGTCACTTAGTTTAAAGTCTGTGGGCCTCCCCAGGCCTGTTTCTCAAAGCAAACATGCAGGTCAGGTAGGATGACATGGAAGGCTTTTTCAAAATACATTTAAACAGGTCCTCCTCTCAATGTGAGTTTCTGAGGGTGGCCCATTAAAAGCTGCCTGACCTTTGATTTTTTTCGATATCTTTGTTTGCAGTTGCCTGTTGGATGAGCTGAGCACAAATAAGAGCCATGTAGGAGTCAGAAATCCTGTTTGTAAAAACAGATCAACATCAAGGATAAAAATAGCAAAAAAAAAAAAAAAAAGTTTTTTCACAGAAGAAGGAAAGGGAATAGCTGTGATTTTATCCATATTTGTGAATGGAAAACAATGTACAACATTTGCAAGCTGATATTTACACCTTTTATACTGCAATATATCCAGGCACTGAAAGAATATGTTAAAAATCCCTGTAAAGTGTGTTTATTTGCTTTCTCATCATGTTATCCGGTATCTTCTTCATTTGCTGTAAGCAAGCAAGACTTCTAAAGGGTCAGAAAGAGAAAGATATGCCTTCAGTCTCATTACAGTTTTGAAAAGATATGTATCCAATCTCTTTGGTAATGATAACTATATTTGTACAATACAAAAATCCATAGTAGCACTTACAGCATAAAACAAGTACAGTGTAATTGAATGTACAGAGTTTACTTAATATACCAGGCAATTATACAGTCTAATATACTTTTTCCATACCCAGTTATTTAAATAAAATTATGATGTAGGTATGTACATATTCAAGTGGATGCTATGCATGGAATGACACTTGAAAGCAAACAAAAAAATATACCTTATACTGTATATATGTGAGCAATAAGTTTGTACATTAGGTTATCCACATAAAGAAGTATACTGCTTCTTTATTTATAGTTTCAGTGAAATAAGGAATCTATCTATCTATCTATTGATAGATAGATCGATCGATCTTGGCCATCATCCATCCATCCCTCCATCCTTCCATTCATCATCTATGCTATTCTCCCATATTATGCTATAAGGAATATTATGCAAAATGCACAAAAGAAGTAACATACAGTAAGAAAAGAAATTAAAGATATTAAATAAAAGAAGAAAAGGATATATAGCTAAATGTAGTTTTTTCCTAACACTGTTCATTATGTCTCTTTGGATGTGGAACAATTGATGCCGTCTTTTCAGCCTGTCAGCTCATAGAGAAACACTGTGAGAAGAGACAACCACTACACATGGCATTCCTAGACCTCTACATGGGGCTCCCCTTGAGGAGCACCCCGGGGCTCCAATGGAGAAGGCATTTGATCATGTCCCCATCCAACTCATCTGGTATGCCCTCTGGGATCACGGAGTACCTGAACCACTTATTGACTGGGTCAAAATACCAAGTGCAATGCCCAGCTGGCGTCTCCAACAAATTCCCAGTGATGGCTGGGGTGCATCAAGGCTCTGCACTGTCACCACTTCTGTTTACATTGGCCATGGATACCATTATGCATGACATGCAGCAGAATGCATTCTGGACTATACTCTCTGCAGATGATGTTGTGTTTGCTTCCACCATCAGAGATGAACTACAGCAGCAAGTTTAAACATGGAATGATTGCCTCAACTTTTTCGGACTCTGCCTCAACTTCAAGAAAACTGAGTACTTAGAGACTGTTACCATCCCTAGGATGCTTCAAATCAATGGAGGGAACCTAAAGAAGGTGGATATTTTTCGGTATCTGGGATCCCATCTCCAAGCCAATGGTGACATCAATGGCAAGGTGTGAGCAAGGATGAATGCAGCCTGGATGTGTTGGCGAGAACTCACTGGTGTGTTATGTGACAGACAAATGCCAAGCCATTTTAAATCTAAGATTTACAGAACAACCATCAGCCTTTGCACTGTATGGCATGGAAATGCTGATCAGAACAACACGGATCAAAAGCTCTCTCCATTCCATGGAAATGCGAATGGTCCATTGGATATTGGGTATCTCCCTTCTTGACCACATCACAAATGACACCATTTGACAGCATTTTGGTGTGGCACCAATTATAGAGAGGAGAAAAGGCTGGTTCCACTGGTATGGATATGTCCAGAGAACAGCACCTTCTACCAAGACTGCCTACCAACCAGTGGTGGGTTCCAACCAGTGTTACTACCCTTTCTCTTTGCGCATGCACTTTGCGTGTGATCGCCACTCTGCCGTGCCTATCAGCTGGGCTAAAACCCAAGAAATAAAGGTAGGAATAAAGTGGGAGTGGGCGGGAGGGCCCAGCTCCTAGTCAAAGAGAACAGGTTCAGTGATGTCACATTGTCACCACTACTGGCTTGGCCGAACTGGGCCAAACTGGGAGCAACCCACCACTGCTACCAACTAGAAGTCAATGGCCAGTGACCTTGCGGATGCCCAAACCAAAGATGGCCATCAACAAAGATATGAAAGCCGCAGGCCTGTGGTCTGAAGATGCAGCTGACCATGCAAAGTAGAGTTCAATGATCCAAAAAGCAGACCCTGCACTTGTGGAAATACGCTAGGAAGAAGAATTATGTCTCTCCATACAATTCTATTCTCAAAAATATCTTCCTTCTGTAGTCATATATTGCCTTTTGGTCTTCAGTTTTTTTTCCCTCCTCTTTTTTTAAAGACATCAACTCCATTGAATCACAACTTTCTCATTCTCTCTATCTCCTCAACTTCATCTCAACCCATTTATTTTTAAATTTGTTTTGTGATTCAATCCTTATTTTTTTCTATAGAACCACTATACATAATTATGATCTTTGGAGACATAGACACATAACAGCATCTGAATATCTTTTCACAATGTGTCTTCTTTGCTGCTATCTACCAAATGCTGGTCATAAGCATATTTCTTGATTGCTGATTCTGTTCCTGTCAATCATAAAAGGCTGAAGTTATCTACTACTTCAAAATCTTCATTGCCAACTCCATTACTGTTTGCTTGATTTGGTGTCATTAGTTTGCCCTTTTGTATTTTTTGTATTTTTTGCTCATTTTTTCATAGTCCTCATTGACTTTTATTATTAGAATTTGCATATAATTATCATTTCCAGTTATGACAGTAGCTTTTAATACTAGAGCTTCTTGTAAGTAGGGGATATCTTCTAAAGTACCTGAAGCATAATTTTAGAGAACTGGTACATTCAGTCAGGTCATAAATATCATTAATACTCCAAAAGACCCTCAGTTCTTCCACAGTGGCAGGTTGAATACCATATAAATTGGGGCTCCCATCGCCTGCTACTGGATAGCTTTCCTCTTTAAGAGGTCTATCCCTGTGCTTTTCTTGATAAAATATAGGAGTAGTTTATTATTGTTTTGTCCCGGACAGTGTAAAATTATATCTTTATTATTATAATGAAAATGACCACATGCTTCTAGCACCTTCCTGTATCTCTGCCTGCCAATATCTGTACCTGCTTGCTTTAATTGAGTGACCCAGTTGGATATATACTATTGTATTGAATATTTGCTCATCCTTGTTAGGAATATCCCCACCGCCATCATTGACAGAGATTGTACAACATATCATTCAGTAACAAATTTCTGTTCCATAAATGTCTGTTGAGATTCTCAGTCATCCAGATCATGGTTGTCCCAAGGTGCTTTTTCAAGAGACAACCAGACATTTTGGTTTTTCTTTGAAGACATTTTGCTTCTCATCCAAGAAGCTTCTTCATCTCTGACTGGATGGTGGGGAATGGAAGGATTTATACTCCTTGCAGACAGCTGGCCATTTGCATTCTTTTACAGAGTCATTGAGACCATCTGGAGGTTTATCTGTGTCATTGGGGTCACCTGCGTAGTGCAAATAGGTGTAGAGCCTTCTTGGAACTGTTGAAAGGACTGTGTTGTAGACTGGAGATATTTTATCAGTCCCCCTCTGTTGAGAGAGGGATGTTCAATTTTGAGATAGATAGCCTCTTTGACCCCTCTTTCAAACCAGCTATCCCCCTCTCTGACCAAAATGTGGACTTTTCTGTCTTTAAAAGAGTAGCATTTGTCTTTTAAATGCAGATGGACTGCTGAATCTTGCCCTTGTGGGTTTATTCTCCTGTGTTTTGCCATGTGTTTATGAAGTGATTGTTTTGTTTCTCCATGTGCAGATCTGCATTGTACCACATATTCCACATTTCTGTTCCATAATTCAAGCCTATTCAAACTGCCATACACTTTCTCCAAGTTAACAAATATATAGTAAAACTTATTTCTTAGATTCATTCTTCAATCTCCTTGTATTTCTCCTAACTTAACTAGCAACAGCTAGGATACTGGGCCACATAGATAATTGTTCGTGCAACTCACATTCATTGTTTTCAAGAGTCAAGGGATCACATTTCCATTTTGCAAATTGATGTCATTGTCAGCTCTGCCATGGTCAGTTTGGAGCCTTGCTGGCATCCTGTCATCAACTGTTAGGAGGGATGGGAAGGAGAGCAAATGGGCAATATGTATGGCGTATAGGTGGGAAAAGGGGAAGGGGAAATGACAGTTTGATGGAAACCAGCTGTGCAAGAAAACCAGCCTGTACCAGTCTTGAAGACCATGAAGCTGAGAATGTAATGTGGATTGGTCCAAACATCTGAATGATTCTCAAAAATCTATGCAGCTCACCATTGGTCAAAGACAAACTGGTCATGGGGAGAGAACCGGGATGATGGATAAAATTTTATAATCTTTTGCATGGAGATCTTAGTTCTAGCCTGCTTTTACTGCAATCAGTAATCCTTAGTAAAACAATCTATCACTTCAACTAAATAGAGTCAAGGGCAGTGGTGGAATTCAGCCAGTTTGCACCATTTTGGGAGAACTAGTTGTTAACTTTCTGAGTAGTTTGGCAAACTGATTGTTGGAAGAAATCATTAGGGCAGAGAACCGGTTGTTAAATTACTTGAATCCAATGACTGGCCAAGGGTCTTTCTTTCCTAGGACCTAGCTGGGGCAGGTCTGACAGTTATATACTAAACTTGACTATCTATTGCTAGGGAGGATGGGCTCATAGCTTTCTTGAAGCTGCATTATTCTGTATGGAAGGCAGACTAAAGGTTACAGAAGATATTTCCTCTGAGTTGACAATAAATGCTGCCATGAAGTAACAGAAGCCAGAATTGTTCTTTGCAATTGATCTAAAAGTTCAAGATGGGTTTTGTTAAGTATTTTTCTCCATGGTCAAGTTGAACATATTCAAGATTATTATTCACAGTTGTACCTAAAGTACAAGACTGACTAACACATCCTTCCCTCATTACTTATTTTCTTATTTCTTGACTTACTCTTAAAACTGCTGGCCTTGTGCTTCTGGGTCCAAAATCTAAATAGGATGTTGGGGTTGATTAAAAACAACTTTCTGGCTTAAAGGTTATGCCAATATCCTGGTGGGATTTTTATACCATAAATCTCAGCAGTCCACATTTTTCAGGAAAAGTGGGACAAGAGGCATTTATATGCATTATAAATGGTAAATTTGCCAACAGATTGTATCTTTTTTCTACTAAAGAGTATTTTCTTAGGGAATTTTTTAATAAACGCAGCTTTGCTCATGCTGTGAATCAAAGAACATGGGAAGAAGACAAAGAAAAATCTAAGAAAAAAAGAGACTCATTAGAAAAGAAAATGAAGAACCTAAATGAAATGGGATAAAATGAATATATATTAAGGAGTTTGAATGGGATTAGGAAAGAAACAAAGAAATTAAGAAAGGGAATCTACAAAATAGGCTGCATGTCTTTTTTTCTGTTTATGTTAGTACAAATAAGAGCTGGAAGAACATGAAAACTACTCTTTTTACTCTTTCATGATACTATGATAAACTTGTAGTTTCAAAGTTTCAGATGGTTTAATCTTGGACATTTCTAAATACAATATAATTCCCCAAGTGATTCATATAGTTACAATGAAATATCATCCTTGACTTTTGTGCTTATTGTTAATGTTAGCATTATATCAAAAGATATTCTTTTGCATTTTAAATAAAACATCAGAAGGAACTAAATCTATCCTTGAAAATAAAATATAAGAGTATTAGACTTGTTCCCATAATTGTGTTGCATTCTACGTTGTTTTTGTTCATATTCAAAATGTATAGTTACATGGCTTTCATTAATCCATGTTTAAAACATATGTTTCTTAGAAGTACTATTGTACCCTTTTAACATTTGAGCTGGAATATAAGTAACCCACTATGTTCTTACGACTTTTATAGGGAATTTCATGTGTTCAGCATTTGTCATTTATTCAGCTCATTCCAGTACAACTAGCTTGGTCCATTATTGCACTAAGATTGCAAACAGTGGTAGAGTGGAACCTTCTGAAACTTTGCTTCTATTGATTTTGTGCCATATTCACCTCTTCCCACAATGTTCAGGTGATTGACCAGCAAAAATCCTACCTCTTTTTTAGAACATTTGTTCAAATAGTCCATGGTCAACAGCATATCTTGCCTCCCATTTTTCTTTCTCTTTGTGTATCATGATATAATTTATGTTATGTTTATATCTATATTGAGTTAATGCTGGACAGAAAGCTATTTGATAGCACAGTATAAGAGTCCATGAACATCCCAAAATGCCAGTTCACTTTTCATGAATATTTCTGAAGGTTTTATGGCTATTTCACAAGTTCTTTTGGCAGTTTGTCATATGCGTTTGATGTCTCCATTACCTAACTTTGACAGTATCTTAATTCCACTAGTTAAGAGTGACATCAGACCAGACTAAGAAACAAATACTACATGATAGATATAAAAACTCTACACACCCCTGTTAAAATGCCAGATTTCTGAGGTGTAAAATAATCAGATCAAAATAAATCACTTCAGATTTTTCCCCACCTTTAATATAACATAGAAACTGTACAATTCAATTAAAAAATAAACTTAAATCTTTTAGGGGGACAAATGTGCACACTCTCAAACTAACAGTTTGTTGAAACACCTTTTGACTTTATGACATTCAGTTTATTTATGGCACTCAGTCTTTTGGATAGGCATGGCATATCTTTGTGGAAATCTTTGTCCACTCTTCCTTACAAAACTCTTCCACATCTGTCAGATTGCGATGACATCTCCTGTGCAACTCCTGAAGGCAAGCCATTCCACTGGTTAATAGTCTTCACTGGTAATAGTCCTCACTAAGGAAATCTCTCCCCAGTTGTAAGTTGTCCTGCCCTCAGGTACAGGTTGACCCCCTTCTTACTGTGGCAGCCTCTTAAATATCAAATAACCCCTAGTATTCTAAGAGTGGTTTTACTAAGGCATTATAAAGTGGTACTAACACTTCATGTGATCATGATTCTATCTCTCTGTTAATACAGCCTAGGATTGCATTGGCTTTTTTGATGGCTGCAGCATCCTGCTGGCTCATTTTTAGGTGACTGTCCACTGGAGTCTAAAGATCCCTTTCACGGTTACTGCTATTCTGCCAGATTTCACCTAATCTGTACCTGTACATTTGGTTTTTCATGCCTAAGTGTAAGATCTTACTTTTCTCTCCACTGAATTTTATTTTGTTAGATAAGATCCAATGTTCAAGTTTGTTGAGATTCATCTGGATTTTGAGCCTATATTCTGGGATATTGGCTATTCCTACAGCTCAGGTTGTCTGGTAATTTGATGAGTTCCCCTTCTATTCTCTCATCTAAATTGTTTATGAAGATATTGAAGAACACTGGGCCTAAAATGCATCTCGGAAACCTGGCATTTTAACAGGGGTATGTGGACTTTTTATACCCATTGGGATATAAGATATATTGGGACTTCTTTTATTATAACAGCTACAGTAATGGAATCTTCAAAGTCTGAATGTACTCCCCTACCTTGCTTCATGTAAACTAAAGAAGGACCTATATGAGATGTTTACTCAAATCAATTCCTTGGAATGGGCTCAACTTGCACTTGACTAATGGTTGCCTTGGTAGCAGCTCTTTTTTATGTCCTTCAAGACCATTCCTTACTTCCTCCACATCCAGTTGATTTAAAGGCAGCATCTTGTTTTGTCTTGTTTTACTTTGATGCTTCCAACTGTAATTTGGAAGGAGGCATTTTTCTGCTAACCACTTTGCTTCAATTATCTTCTTCCCATATTTATTTCTCACAAAAGTCCATCAAAGTCCTGTTGAAGCAGCAGCATGGATTTGCACTACTCAGATGAACCTGAGGAAACAAACAAACCTCCAAGTGGCCTCAACAATTCTCTAAAGAATGCAAATGACCAGCTGTCTAGAGCTGAATCTATCTAGAGCTGAAGAAGTTTCTTGGGTGAAAAGCAAAATGTCTTCAAAGAAAAACAAGTTGCCTCTTGAAAAAGCATTTTCGGGACAACCATGACCTGGATGACTGGAAATCTCCATAGACATTCAGCATGGATTAAGTTCAACTACACTGAGTCGCTGATAGGCAACTAGTCCCACTACACACTTGAGCCTTGATTTTGGCAGTGCAGTGGTCCTTCATTCATGAAAGGAAACAACTGCATTTCATTGAAAAAAAGGCCAACTTTTTAAATTTGGGCTAGCTTTTAAAACATAATTCCCTCCCTCTCTGCAGGCCAAACTGCTGTATTCTTTGCAATATGACTGTATGTTATAAACCTATATACATAAACAAAACACACAAACTCACCAAGAATACTTTCAGTGACATGAGTTGTGGCAGGCTCTTCCTCCTCTCCATCTACAAATATGGCCCCTAATTTACTGTTTTATTTTTCTTTATCACTTTCTTCTGACTGAATGGATATGAGAATCATTTTGTTGTTGCAAGACCTGCAACACCACAGGATCAGGAAGTGATTTTCATTCCTAGTTCTCAGAATTTAGGTCAGCAGAAATGAAGATGATCACATACCTTTAAGCTATTTCTGAACATAAGAAAGTGAAAATAATGGTGTGGAAATATTACAATGCTTGTTGCATTGCTGTTGCTAACATTTTTAGAGTCTGCCTTCCCTTTACTCTCTCCCTCCCCCTCTTCCTCTTTCTCCCTCCCTTCCACTGCGTATATATATATATGGGTGTGTATGTATATTTTGAAAGATAAGTTTATTGTTCATCTATTTGTCAATTAGCTGGATAAAAAATATGGAAAAAAGGCATTTTAGTGTCTTCCAACCCTCTAACATAGTGTGGATAAGAAATATGAAGATTAACCCTATTTATTTGTTTGTTTGTTTGTTTGTTTGTTTATGGCTTACAATGTGTTAAGCAATAGCCTTCATATATAGCCTTTATATACCTGCTTAGTAGGGCTTTTGCCCCTCCCCCTAAACTGTGTTCTTTTTTATATAAAGTCAGTTTATTGACCCCACAATCCGGGTCCTCATTTTACCTACCTTGGAAGGATGGAAGGCTGAGTCAACCTTGAGCCTGGTGAGATTTGAACTCGCAGTAATTGCAGGCAGCTGGCAGCTAAGTGCTACTTTAACAGCACTTTAATCCACTGCACCACCAAGGCTCTTTAGTGATTTAGTGATTGTTCATGTCCAAGTATTTATTTTTGCTGCACAGGTTGGGCTTATAAACACATTTTTAATAACTGCACAACTGGGTCTTTGGTACTGGATAGATTATACACATATATGTATATTTTACTGATTCCATTACAATTTCTGGAATCTTGCAACAATGCTTCTTCTCACAGTTTTGCAAATTTCAGACATAAAACAGATGGGTTTCTATGTGGATGTCAAAAGTAGTTTATTTTCCCAAAATACAGCCAGACTAACTTTTAACATGTGCAGCAGATGGGAGAGTAATTATAGAAATCCTGTGTGCAGCAGAATAATGTCTGGAATTATAAAGCCAGGTTTGAAGACTGCTGTCTGTGCATTTTAATTACTAGCCTTTGGCCCCTGTAGTCTGGAGTTAGTTAACAATTCCCACTTCTACATCTTCCTATGAACTCTGAGGTCACTGGGTCATTTCTTCTCACTTACTGACTGGCCTTACTCTACTATGTATCAATTTGGCAGAGTAGGATTTATAGTTTAGCCTTCATCCTCTAGAACAGATTAGTGAATATGCTGAAATTGCAAGCAGCCCAGAGAGAAACAGATAGAAAGACCCGTCTTGGTCTTGAGTCTTTTGACATTTGGCCCACATTACTTCATTTTCAACCACAACTTCTATTCAGTAGGAGACTAGAAACAGGAAATAGGAAGAAGGGATGGGAATTCTGGTAGGGCTGAATAAAATGATAGGGTGATAAGACACACATTTGTTGAGGGCTAGGAGGCTAAGTGTTGTCTGGATTCTCTATAAAATAGTCAAATTGCAAGCTGTTGAACAATTTAGTATGGCATATCTTTGTTTCATACAGGAGTATTATGGATCACATACATCTGTGAAAATTAGATATTCCTTACATAGAAAACATCAACTATCTGGACTGGCAATCTTGTTTTATGGAGGTAACGGTCAAAGATTGTTACCAAGGGGCTCAAATACTTTGACTCTGTTTGGGCTATTCTGCTTTGTATTTAACTGATTTCGGAAAACTAAACAGAGCAGGAGACCGAGATACTTCTAAAACTGGACATTAAATAGGCTTATTCTATTGGAATAATGTGCAAAGAATTACGGAGCGGGGAAAAACTTAAATATTTATAATCAGTTCCTCTACCGATTAAACTAAAGAGAATTGTTTGAATACTTCATTGATTTAAATTTAGCAGAACCGTAAATCTGTGCATGCCAATACGTATTGTGTACTAAGGTGTTTGTATTATTTATGTATTAAATTTTAATTCAATTAAGCAGCCAGGAACTCCCTCAAGGTTTCTTTTAATTTTTTTTAGAATGAAATCTTTGATATATTTGTCAGTTATCTTTTTGTCCTTGCCTTACCTTCTCCATAACTACCTACCTACTTTTCAAAATACAAAGGCAGTAGCAGTAAAAATGATCTCATGTTAAAATTATAAAATCAGCTATGCAATCCTATATATGTAGGATTAGAGTTCAAGAAGACGTTACTTGCAACAAGAAGTCCATTTTTCAAGGAGATTTCACTAGCACTAGCCTTTTTCTTTCAGATAACATTTTTTAAACTTAAATTCTTCTTTCAACTCACTCCTAGGTGTACTACATTTCTTCCCTCCAGTTGTTAATTAAAACAGAGAATTTTAAAGAATGGCTTGATTAGCACATTATTATCAACACAGTTGTCATTAAGCATTGAGTGCTCACTTTTTTGATCTGCTTTTTGTGTGTATTGATGGTGAAGAAACATCAGAGCTATTTTGCTTTAGTTTTCTAATGATCTAATGCACCATGCATCAAGAGATGAGATGGGGGGAGGAGGGAGAGACACAAACAGAGAGAGCCTTACTCCAATTGGCATCACGCTGACAGCACTACTGTTAGAAAAAACACGATTTCAGAGACTTGTCACGGAGTGCCATCCCTCTTCACTACATTCCAGAAACAAATGGATCTGTTAAAAAAACTCACCAAAATGTGTTCACAGAAGATAAATTATTTATCTTGGATTTATGGTTTCAGTGTCAGCCTAACTCTCAAATACATCAGCATATTTTATACACTGACAGAATGTTTCAAGTTGAAGAGCTTCTTCCTACTCCACCCCCATTTCTTTCATAAACATTTACATTAACAGGATAGATGGACGTGAATGGAATAGCAATATAATTTAATCCTAACAGTAATGAAAAGCATTCTATACATGTAGCATTCCCCAGCAAAGAAACTCCTTTGTTGTACAAGTGAGGGCTAGTTTCTTATATCTTCTTCTACTCATGAAAGTATAGCAGACAGGAATACCATTGTCATTTTTCTGCATCAGGCTCAAATGTCTAATATCTGATACTCAGGGATAAGATGTTTCAATATTTTGAAAAAATCTGCTGTCTTAAAAATCATGACCAGAACATCTTCACTTTTATGCAAGAAATGTGGATTGGGGAAAATGTTGGAAATGAAAACGAAGCTATTGTGGTTACCAGCACCCAATTCATGTGGTGGAGCATGCCATGGCGGCCCAGAGCAAATGGTGCTGTCAGCGCCATTTCTTATCAACAAATCACCAATGATGTCCTTAGTGGTTTAAATTACAGATTAAAAACCTTTTCTTTGGAGAAAGCAGTAGCTGAATATCAACATGTTTGCATACACATCATGTGCTCTCTATTAACTTATTTATTTCTTTTATATCTTTCTCTGCTATAGTATCAGACTGATAGAGAAGCTGCATTTAGGGTAAATCTTAAACTGGGATGTGCTTCTTGAAAAAGCCAAAATCTTATCTGAAATGAGGAAAAGAGTTCTCACTTGAGGCACAAATGATTAGACTCAAATATTCCATCTGCTCTCTGGAGAAATCTCTACTGATTTTCTATGGTTCTATGGAGAACCAGCATCAGGGCAGATAGTCACAATTTGATGAGATGGGCACCACACAAATCAAATCAAATCAATCAATAAATAAATACAGTACAATACAGTGGCAATGAATTTTTTTTAAAAAAAGTGATTTATATGCCGCCCTTCTCTGGAGACTCAGGGCAGCTTACAATGCATTAAGCAATAGCTTTCATATTTTGTATATTTATACAAAGTCAGCTTATTGCCCCCACAAACTGGGTCATCAATTTACCTACCTTAGAAAGGATGGAAGGCTGAGTCAACCTTGAGCCTGGTGAGATTTGAACGTACAGTAATTCCAGACAGCTGGTGTTTAATTACAATGTTTTTAGTCTGCTGAGCTATCCAGGCAACAGTGAATGCACTGTTGGAAGATCTGAAAAACCAGGTTAAGGACCGATCACTTGAGAATGGTGGCACAGTGGTTAGAGTGCAGTACTACAGGCTAATTCTGCTGACTGCCGGCTGCCAGCAGTTTGGCAGATCGAATCTCACCAGGCTCAAGGTTGACTCAGCCTTCCGTCCTCCCAAGGTTGGTAAAATGAGAACCCAGATTGTTGGGGGCAATGTGCTGACTCTGTAAACCACTTAGAGAGGGCTGTAAAGCACTATGAAGCGGTATATAAGTCTAAATGCTATTGCTATATCTATGCAGGGGTGGGCTTCAAAAATTTTAGTGAGGGGTTCTCTGCCCAGTTGCTGAGTGGGCGTGGCCATGGTGGGCATGGCCATATCAACCTCCTGTACCATGGTGGGGGGGTGTTGCCCTCCCCGCGCTCCGGAGGCTTTCCTCAAACCTCTGGGAGGGCAAAAACAGCCTCCCTAGGCTCTGGGGGCCCTCTGGAGGCCAGAAACAGGCCCATTTCCAGACTTCTCAAACTTCTGGTAAGCCTATTTTTTGTCCTCCCCGAGTGTTGCATAAGAAACCTAGGTAATCTTTTGAAACATCTGTTATTTTGGCTAAATATGTTTGACACTTTCTGCTTTGTTGATTTGTACAAAGCCACACAAGATAATGCATGTATAGATGAAATTAGTATCTAGACAAATACGAGCCTTGAATGGCCAAATAATTATTTCAGATGTTTTATTCAAGCTTGTAAGTTACTTCGATTGTGAACTAATATACAAGCGTTTATATTCTCAGTTACAATAAAAATGAATTCAGCAATAAACATAATACAAAGTAGTAATAGACTTGGCATATCATTTCATAACAACTAATGAACAGTGCATACCATTATTTATGCATTTATTTATTGACCATATTTTTTACCCTGGCACAATCCTGAGACCTTGAGGCTTACATAAAGTATAACGCAGCACAAAAGATCAATACAGTTATAAAAGAATAAACCCCACCCAAACAAAAACTATAAGCAATAAAATAGTTTTAAAAAAAATCTTTCCCTTGCAGAACAATCAAGTCGCCTTGTTACCATTCAGGAAGAACGGGGTTCTCAAAAAAAAAGTGAAACAACCTTGATGACACCTGTAAAAAGAATCCACTTTTCCAGAACTCATTGAAAGGGCAGATGCACTGGAAGAAGTTCTAAAGATACTAATGTCATCAACCATGCCATGGTTTAAAAAGAACAATTGCACTTTTAATTGTCCTAGAAGCCAACTGACTTTGGTGGAGTTCTCATATCATGGTGTTACTTGACATATCTTTAGCTACAAATAGTTCTCAACTTACAAATGTAATTGAGTCTGGAATTCAATCATAATTTCTTGCAGTTGTTTAGCAAGTCATTACATGACTGGACCATTTTTTAGTTAAGCAAACACCATAGTTGTAAAATGAACACCATGGTCATTAAGCAAATTCATTTTATCCAATGGGCGGGTTTTTGACAGAAATCAGAAGTAAACAACAAAAAACGTTTTAAAAGTGGTCACATGGCTGCAAACAACTGTGAAGATGAGTTGATTGCCAAGCATCCCAAATGTGAGCATGTGACTCTGTGGGTGTGTATGCATCCATTGTAACTTTGAAATTGGGTTATAAGTAAGTTTAGCTGTGGAGGGGGGAGGGTTCCTTTGTAACTTTGGTTGCTAAGTGCTGATCATAAGTCAAGGACTATCTGTACAGGTGTTGTCATATTCTGTAGAACACATTACAGTAGCCCAATTGAGAGGTGACCAAGGGATGAATGACTGTAAGAAATGAGTCCTGATTCAGTCATGATAATAACTAGTCCACTAAAAAATTGTGCAAATGCCCTCATGCCCATAGCTATTACTTGCTGATTGACTGTGACTCCAGAAAGACCACAAGATTACTGTACATGCAGTCTAGCATTGGGAACAGGGACCCCATTCTGAATCAAAAATGGAATATTATAGGCTTCTGAACCTATATTCACTGTTTTGCTAGGACTGAGTCTGGATATAATCTTCCATATCCAGGCTCAAATAGCCTTTAGGCAGTAGGCAGCATATTGGCCAAGAGTTGAGATCACCTGCCTGGGTATCATCAACATATTATGACTGCAGCTCTAACTCAGACCTGTCTTTCCCCCAAAATAAGACCCTGTCTTATATTTTTTTGAACCCCAAAATAAGTGCTTGGCCTTATTTTTGGGGAGGTCTTATTATTTTGGGGCATGTGGAGCAAGATGAGGCTCCTCTTGCTATCTTACCTGATTTCCAGCTCTGCATTTAAATATTTTCGGGGAGGGCTTATTTTCGAGGGGAGGCTTATTTTAGCACATGCACTCAAAAGCCCAATTGGGTTTATTATCAGGGGATCTCTTATTTTCAGGGAAACAGGGTAGTTTTCAGAAACTCATCAACAACTATTTCATTCTGCACAACTAGTCAACAGAATGAATACACCTCAGCCTGGATGGAGTATAAATAGCTCTTGGTAAAGTCACTGGATTCTTGTTGCTTCATGTATCTATCATCAACCTATGACTCCATTGCAAAGAGCAGCACTTTTTATTTTGAGTTTAGGCAATCTTTTCATTTCATCTTGGCAACAACATCTGTCTGTTCTATGGTTGTAGCAAATGGTCAAACACAAGGAATGTAAAAAAAGTGCATACATATCTCATTTTTACTGGTATGTGGATGCTTGTCATGCTCTAGTGATAAATGAAGGTTATTTCTGTGGGATGAGTGCGGTCTGAAATATAGTTTACCTCCTACATACTGTCTGAAATCAAAAGGATTTAAAGCCTTTTTAAAAGCTAACTCTCTAGAGCAGGGATGAGGAATGATCAAACAGTTGCAATCTCAAGGCTTCTGTCCACAGGAAGAAAACTAAGAGTGCAAAGAGAAGCAAGTATGTGTTTATGTTATAGCAAGGGCCCAGTATATGAATGAGCTTAGTATTGTACTGGTTCCCATTAACTTTGACCTCAATGTACTACAGAGGTGGATTTCAGCAGGTTCTGACCAGTTCTGGAGAACCGGTAACAGAAATTTTGAGTAGTTCGGAGAACCGGTAGTAAAAATTCTGACTGGCCCCGTCCCCATCTATTCTCTGCCTCCCAAGTCCCAGCTGATCAGGAGAAATGGGGATTTTGCAGTAACCTTCCCACGGAGTGGGGTGGGAATGGAGATTTTACAGTATCCTTCCCCTGCCATGCCCACCAAGCCACACCCACCAAGCCATGCCATGCCCACCATGCCACACCTACAGAACCGGTATTAAAAAGTTTTGAAACCCACCACTGAGCGGTATGTAAATCTAAGTGCCATTGCTGTTGCTATTAGCACCAGTAATCTGCAGGATGACTTCTTCTGACTGAAGTAAACACTTCTCCTGACTCAAGTAAAATCATGCCCCCTCATTTTTGAGGAGGGCTAAAGCCAGGAAAAGTTTTTAGCAAGGGGATCAGTCCTTTGGTATGGCCTTCTACTTATGGTTGGTTTGTCTTTAACAATGCTTTGGAGGAGCTTTGAAGTTTTGATGTCATATTTTGTTTTGTTTTTGTTTTAATTGCTTTAATATTGTTATAGTAGTTGCTTATGTTGTGAATCAAATTTATATCCCATTGCCATCAAAAAGGACTTGGTGGTAGACAGATTATAAATTTGATTAATATATAACATAAATTTAAAAAAAAATGCTGCAGAAATGTTATAGTTTCTGTGAAATTCCATGGCAATAAATGTTTTCCTGACCCAGCTAATTTCTCTGCTGTAATGACCAGAACAGCAGAAATTATATACACACAAGGCCTAAGAAGAGGACATTAAATCCAGCTCCCCCCCCCCCCCCCAAACACATTCCACTAACTCACTGATGTTGATGGGAAAATCTGGAAGAAATAATAATAATGTTTCCTTGAATATATTATGTGTTGCTTCACATATGGTCTCATGAAATTCTTTTAAGAATTATAGATTTAAAATGAGCCTCTAGACCATCAAGGCAACTTCCTGTTTCATGCAGAAGCTGAAGGAAAAACATCTGCAGTAGAAGGATAAATATTCCCACATTTCAGTATATTTTCTTCCCTTTTTGTTCTACGTCAGAATGGAGGAGAGACCCTCCCCAATATTAAATATTCACTTAAGAGTGGTTCCCAGACAGAGATCAAAGGTAAATTTATGAACAGACACTACTTCAAGTACTTTACCCAGTTCTAGACAACTCAGTTTAAGAATAGTTTAGATAAATTAGAGTAAATTCAGAAAAGTATTACAAAGATAATTAGGGACTGGAAACAATTCTTCAAGATTTAAGGGGCTGAGTATATGCTTAGCTTTGTGGGAAAATGACTGGTGGAGTATAATATGATAATTTTCTTCAACTGCTTTATAGGATGAAGATCAAAACCTAATCTTTCTTGTTCTAGAAAGAAATAATGGATTCTGAACAATGTTAGCAAAAAAATAGTAAGACTAGTTACTGAAAGAAAATTGTGGGTTCCGCTCGTTGGAAAGTTTCAAGCATGTTTTGGATTCATGCACTGAACTGGGATTGTAGTCAGTGGCTTAAATGGTTGGTGCTGTATATAGATGCCTATAGTGGCATCAGAACAGGGTAGATTAATAGGAATACAACCAATGAAACTGTGTACAGGTACATCAAGAATAGAGTGGAAAAAGGGAAGTGGAAAAAAAGGACCAGGAGAAGTGATATGAGATAATTTTATTATATTTTACCTATATCATAAATTATTGTATTCTATTCCAATTTCATTTTAGACTGTATTTTATTCCAATTTCATTTTAAATTGTATTTTATCCAATTCCATTTTAAATTGTTTTTATCAAATTTTAGTAATGATTTGTTTCTGGAACTATATGGCCCAAGAGCTATTCAATAAATAAAGATAAAGAGTTCATGAATAATCAATATGGTCCTCTTGGAGAGACAAATATCAGATTTATTATATAAACTTCAGCACAAGTCATTAATGTGTTAACCAATTGGTGTCTCTTATGCAGAAATAAATGCGACTTTCCTCACCTGAATGTGAGAAAAATACTAATACTAATAATAATTTGCTAAATTAGTCCACTGGTCATTATGTAAAAAATACAACATACCTGTATCCGAAAAGTCATGGGAGCACAAAGTGGAAAAAGTTACTGAAAATGAGACGGTGATGATCTTATGGGACTTTCGAGTACAGACGGATCAGCATTTGGAACACAACATACCATATATCACAGCTGTCGAGGGCCAAAGCATACAATTTATTGATATTGGTGTACCAGGAGATGCCAGAATCGAAGAAAAAGAACTGGAAAAAAAATCACGAAATATCGCAACCTGGCCATTGAAACTACACGGCTATGGATGAAACATGTAATAATGATACCCATTGTCATCAAGGCACTTGGTACCACATCCAATAATTTTACAAAACACATCAAGAAATTGCAGCTTCCTGCAATAACACCAGCAGAACTGCAAAAAACTGTGCTATTCGGAACATAGTATATTTTAAGAAGATACTTGGTTGATACCTAGGATGCTGGCGGCAACCCGTATGAACCATTAGCACCAGTCAGTGGTATTTGTGACACATTATTAAATGTCCAGTTGACTGAGTTTCATGATGATGATGATGATGATGATGATGATAATGAATGTGACCAAAATGTTATATGCTATTATTATTTAGGGTTATTGGGATAGGAGAGAATGAGTTAGAGAAAAGTAGAAGTAAGGGAAGCAGGAAACTTAAGTAAATTATAGATGGAGCATTTTAGCTTTCTGTCCTACTGCAATTTTTTTCTGGAGAGGCTTTGATGCTAGTTGCAGAACCTGCATTCAATTTTGGTACCAAGGCTCATTTCCTTCCTAGCTTGCTTCCCAAATATTAGAGCACTGAGGTTTATCTCTCTCGGTGTGGGACACACACATTATAATCAGAAAATACAATGTTGTGCATGTTTGACAGACACAGTGGTGATTTGGTTGACATCTTCATCATTTATATATTTCAACCTATTTGTTTCAATAAGCTCTTTACAACAGATTTACAGTATTTGCAACAGATATAAGCCAGCATTATACAGTACATATAAACCAGCAATTCATATTCAGCGCAAACTTGTGACCTTTATCTTTTTCTTTGTTGATAGAATTCCTAAATGGTCACTATACCTCTTGTATGGGGATGAGGTGCAAAACCTTTATTAGGAAAAGAGTGGAAATGTCTCATTGTATGACTTTAACTCCACCTATAATATTTTGAATTCTAATCAGAAGGTGTGTCCAGTAATTTAATTTAATTTATTTATTTATTTATTTATTTATTTATTTATTTATTTATTTATTTATTTATTTATTTATTTAAATTTGTATACCACCCTACTCCCAGAGGGACTCAGGGCGGTGAACAGCCAAAAATAAAATACACTTTACATACAAAAGGTAAAAACTATTAAAAAAGATTAAATTTAGGCTCGAAAATTTAAAACCACCAATTTATATAAACATTTAAAGACTCAATTTAAAACCAATTTAAAAGGGAGAGTTAGGCCACCCCCGCCTGTTGGAATAGAAGCATTTTTAGGGCGCGGCGGAAAGTGCGTAAGTCCTCAATTCTCTGTATCTCTGGGGGGAGCTCATTCCAGATGGCAGATGCCCCCACTGAGAAGGCTCTCCCCCTGGGGGCCGCCAGTCGACACTGTTTGGCCGATGGCACCCTGAGGAGCCCCTCTCTATGGGAGCGGACTGGTCGGTGAGAGGCTATCAGTGGCAGAAGGCAGTCTCATAAGTACCCTGGTCCTAAGCCATGGAGCGCTCTAAAGGTGGTAACCAAAACCTTGAAGCGCACCCAGAAGACCACCAGGAGCCAGTGCAGCTCACGCAGGAGGGGGGTTACATGGGAGCACCACGTCGCTCCCATCACCACCCGCGCGGCCGCATTCTGGACCAGTTGGAGCCTCCGGGTGCTCCTCAAGGGGAGCCCCATGTAGAAAGCATTACAGTAGTTTAGGCTTGAGGTGACAAGGGCATGAGTGACCGTGCGTAATGAGTCCCAATCCAGAAAGGGACGCAACTGGCGAATCAGGCGAACCTGATAAAATGCCCTCCCGGCCACGGCCGTCATACACCCTTCTAAAGACAGCCGTGAATCCAGGAGGACGCCCAAGTTGCGAACCCCATCCGTGGGGGCCAATGACTCGCCCCCAATAGTCAGAGATGGTGCCAGCTGACTATATCGGGACATCGGAAACCACAGCCACTCGGTCTTGGATGGGTTGAGCCTGAGTCTGCTCCTCCCCATCCAGATCCGTACAGCCTCCAGGCACCGGGACATCACTTCGAGGGCATCATTGGGGTGGTCTGGGGTGGAGATGTACAGCTGAGTGTCATCAGCGTACTGATGGTACTTCACCCCAAAACCACGGATGATCTCGCCCAGCGGCTTCACATAAATGTTGAACAGAAGGGGCGAGAGGACCGATCCCTGCGGCACCCCACATACAAGGGGCCTCGGGGTCGACCTCTGCCCCCCTGTCAACACAGACTGTGACCGGTCAGAGAGAAAGGAGGAGAACCACCGTAAAACGGTGTCCCCCACCCCTAACCCTTCCAACCGGCGCAGCATGATACCATGGTTGATGGTATTAAAAGCCGCTGAGAGGTCTAATAGGACCAGGACAGAAGAACAACCCCTGTCCCAGCATCTCAATGGAAAATATTCTAGAATAACTCAGCTGGAGAATACTCCAGGTAAATTTATAATTTAAATTCAATTAAATTAAATTGTAAAGATACTTTATACTGTGTTATCAGGTTGTAGCCGCTAAGTGGTTGCCAAATTGCACAGTGCACAGACAATAGACATTTTATTCCAGTACACACTGGGGAGAAGACTTGTGCATATAAACAAGTATTTTTTTTCCCTCTCCCCACCTCAATACCTGAACAAATATATCCAGATATCATAGGCACAGAATTGCTTTATATGAGATGGCATTTACATATAAAGACCTATCCTTGTGCAGTCATAAAACCACATTCTAGACACATCACCAGAAATTCTATACAGGAATCTCACTGGGGTCACTTTTCAGTGATCAAGTATTGTTGGTTGGATTTTCCTTTCTGAGTCACCGCAGCATCCAATAATGACTTGAAAGTGAAAATGAGCTTTCACAAAGCCAGCAGCACAGACTGACACTGAGCTAATATTTATCACCCAGTTTAATTGGATGGATGTGGGTAAAAGGAACAAAAGAACTTTTCTGGGAAAGAATAAGACTTCATAAGGTTTTCATGGCTTGTCATTCAATACAATGGATTTTTATCTCTGTTATTTTACAATTGAAAAAATTGTAAAAAAAAATCTATGTTATGTCCATCTCTGATATGTCCATCTTCCACTAATATACAGCAAATTCCCATTGGCATTTTGTCTCAGCTCAATAGAGTAGGAAAAAAGAGTACACCATGTACCTGAACTTGTGGAAGACTTGGTTTTTCAAGATGAAGAAAACTTCACGTATGGAATGGCTGGTTCCCAGAAATGGAAAGAGGAATTAGATTTGGTGGTCCCAAAGTCTGAGCTAAACAGAATAATCTGTAGTACAAAAGATTTATGCTAATGTGTTAAAAAAAATTAAATGACATGCTTGCATTAATGAAGCATTCCTTTGAAATATAGGGCCACTTGTACATCTTATTGTCATAGCTCAAGACTTCAGCAAAATTATTTTATGATTCATTTTCTTTCAGTGCAATGAGCTCTTCCCAGCATGCCTTTTGTGTGATATTCACCAATCATATTTAAATAAAAAGCAGTCTGTATCATATATGTCATTCTATTTGCCATTGGCTGTCACAAACAAAAGTTCTTCACGTTTTAGTTACTGTTTTTGAGTCAAATAAATGGAGGCAACAAAATGAAATCAGTCACACGTGACTGAAAAATAGTATTAAATTTGGTGATTGACAATATTATTTTAGTTAGGATGATACTGATTCTGACTATGTGTTATTTTTTAAGCCTTACTTTTTATTATACTTATATTTATAAATTTTAGATTATCTGTTTCTGTATATATCTGGCATACATAGTTGATGTATACTATATTTTTTTTGGCTGTAATGTTGTAATAAAGATTAAAATTAGACAGGGAAAAAGTAAAAAAAGAAGTCATACTCAGAACAAATTAACATACCAAAAGCTCATGTAAAAAGTACCTCCTATATAAATATATCATAATTTTATATGACTCAATCTACTCTTGTATTATGAAATTATTATTCCTGAACACCAAGATAATTGTACATTAATATAGGCTTGTGTCATTTCCTTCTTTTCAGCATCTGATAGGAAAGTATTGTTGAAATACAATCTTTTAACATCAGAAGAAGATTGGGAATGTTTTCCCAGGCTTTATTCACATTGGAATATTAATTTTTCTACTTTCTAATATACACATTTAAATCTATTTAGCGCTCAATATAAAAAACTAAATTAGGAAACAAAAATTGATTATGATGGTCAAAATCATCCACAATGGAATGACACTGACCAGCTGAAAAATCTGCATGGGAGGCATAGATAATATTCCCTAGGTTTCTATTGTATTCCCTAGGCTTCTTCTCAGGTGATTTTACATCCCAATTCTGATTCTAGTCAGAAACCTCCATGCATTATTGGGTCTCAAGCAGTGGTGGGTTGCTACTGGTTTGCCCCAGATTGGGTGAACCGGTAGTGTCAGTGGTGGGATGCTCTGCATTTCTATGCCTGCGCAGAAGCGTTGTGCATGCGCGCGCACGTGCTCCCACAAGCAAACCAATAGCAACGGGATTTGAATCCCACTACTGGTCTAAAGCCCATGGCAGTAGTGCAATACACATTCTTTTTTTTTTTTTTGTCAAACATGTACAAGATAACAAGTATAAGTATAAACATAGACATGAACATGAACATGAACACAGGAAATGAGTACAAATAAATACTCACCACGAAAGCTTTAGTGTTTAGCCATTTCAACTGCTTACCTGGACACCCGTTCAATATTGCCATACAGGGATTCTTTTACCAAATAATGTTAGCTTCTTTTGATGCATCAGCAGAAAAAAAAATTGAGCTGAACTGTGAATTCCTTTTTCACCACTTCAACTAAACAAGAAAGACTTTCAATTATTTACCTTTGGAAAAAGAGGGGCTCTTTCCTAAGTATTTAGGTATTGTTCATATATAGAGCTCTCACAGTGTGCTCCTACTTTTTTATTTAATAGCTCATTTTGGATGGCCAGTCATGATGAAAATCAAGCATGTAATGGAATGGATAGATATGGAGTACCTCAAAAAGGTTATAAATAATAGATGTGCCAATTTACAGCGTCCAGGTTGGATATTAGTTATGCATATTATATAACCTTCATTTCAAAACCCCAGAGGAAAGCAACTTTAGTGCTTTACAGACTATTTACTACACTCTACTTAACCTGTCAGGTAACTACAAAAATAGCTGAGAGACAACTAGTTCTCCCCACCTTTATTTAACCATCAGAAAGAAAATAATTTATCTCTAGACTTAACATGGGTGATGTCAAGCAAATAATAATAATAATAAATCATTACAAAAACTGGCAATTAACCAGAGGACAAAAAAGAGATTATAAAATAAATACATGATCAAAATCTCTCCAGAGGATTAAATAACCCAGAGATCTATATAGAAATGTCTTGCTATTATTTTTAAAAAGGATCATAAGAATATGGTACCTATCCAGGTTTTTATGAAATTTAGAAATGATAGTCCAATAATCAAACCAATGTTTCCCCAGTAAGGAAATCCCCCTAATTCTCTGATGGAAATTTACTCCAAAATGCATATGCATTTATTAAATGTTCTGTCCTTCACTCAAACCAGGGGTATGCTACTGTATATGGAATACTGTTTAAAGCCATTCATTATTGAATTACCAACAATTTGACTATAAAATTTCCAGGCAGTTGATCTTACATTTTGCTTTTAGAAAAAATTGAGATAGAAGCTTATGCATATGTTTTAAGACTGCCATAGAAAATAGCTTTGTTTTTGGATGTTCTTACAAGGATTATTTATCCACCTGACTTAAAAGTATCTGGGTATCAAGGTAACTGCTACCAGGTGTGATGATGAAAAAGGACAAGAACACAGCACAGTGCAAACTCCATTATTTTGTACTTGTGCCCCAAAGTTGGATGTATATAAGATGTGAGTTTTGCACTGTGACATCACCATATGTATGTTGTCACCTGCCCCTATATCTCTGCAGATGCCTATGTATAGATACTTTCAACTATTGACCCCAAGATAATAAGAGCAACCATACAAAGTACAACGTGTCATTAAGGAATCACTTGTGGTTGCTATTGTGAAAGTTTAGAATGTCTGTCATGGTTTTGGCATCAAGACATTTTTTCCAAGGTTCAGATATGCATTTCTTCTGGTCAACAAAACAGCTACAACAGCCTTTGTTCTTCAATCACACAGAAGTCTCCATATATAAAATAGCAAACTGAGTATTAGACAAAGATCCCACTGTTGAAATGCTTCCAATATGCTGCCTGCTGGCTGCATAACTATGGATATTTTATTTCATTCAACCCCTGTGGCAGCCATGGAAATTTAGAAAGCCAGGGAAAGCAAAAATAAATGAGGGCTCTGAGCATAAATAATTCCTTGCCAATGGGTATCTATAGAGTTTCTATAAATTATGGACATGGGTATTTTCAGATAGCTTTAGGTATTGCTATCCTGCACCCTTTTCTTACTGCACTGATGCTGCCTCTTTTAATAGGCCTGTTAGCACCTGTATTTTAAACTGGAGCTAGCAGCTCTCTTTTGAAAAGAGAGTTTTATGTGTTGAAAAGATAAACAGGTGATGAAGGTGAATCAGGTTAAGGTGAATCAGACTTGTTCAGGTATTCTGAAGCTTAACATGTGGTCTTTGAGACCTATTTTCAGAAATGTAGGCTATCACCTTCCAGTTAAGCAGCCATTAGAATTCCAAGAGGGCTTGTAGTGGACAACCTCAAATTTAAGCATAAAAAATGATCAAAGCATAATGTGTATATGACAATGAAACTGAAAGTATGATCTCTTTGCCTTTAGCTACATTATAGCAATCAAATAAATAAACAGAACACAAACTTTAAAATCTTAAAGTTTCTAGAAGGATCCTGTTGTATGTATCATAGAATTGCAGACTCCTAAGTTTCAACTTTGCAAGTGGTACCTTTTCAACTTGCTGGAACACAGGGATTTAATGAAACAATTCAGCCTTCCCCATCTGGTAACTTCCAGATGTATTAGAACTGCAATTTTGAAAGCTGCATTGGGAGGACAATTAGTTGGAAAGCTAATAAAAATTTTGATCGGCATTTATGTGAATTAACTGAAATGGGTGAACATTCCCCAATGACAATTAAATCATTAAAAATGCTTTAGTTTTGATCCTACTCTAGAGATACATTTGTCTTAATAGTCTTGAGCACAGACTCAATAAAATTATGGACATAATAAGTTGTGAGTTTATGATTCCAGAAACGAGGAAAAAAATGGTTGCATTCCCAAACATGTTTTATCAGGATTCCTAAAATTATAGCTGTTACTTTAAAAAAAAATGTTTATAAGCAATTATTGTTTTGATTGATTACGATTGGGATCCTTGTAATTTTACTGTATAATAAAAAGTTAGTTCTTCAAATGTCCTCTAATGCATTTTATACTGTCAAAGCATTTGAAACAAAGGAAATGAATGGAAGCTGAACATTTGTTTAGCATGTGAAGGGAAATTTTTAAATATAAGAATTATTTTTAACTTAATAGATTTTATAAGCCATTAGAACAAATATGGCAGACTTACCACCAGCAGGATGTGAAGGTGTGTTGCTCCAGCAAGTAATTTATAGTGAAAGTTGGATTATTTCAGCCATCGCACAGAGAACTTAATAAACTAAGGACATTTTCCTTTGGGCATGTCCCCCTATGTGATTGCCTCTGCATCTTTACAAGGCTAATTAACTGAGATGCCTCAAGAAGAACAGTTATATTTTTATATGTGGTTATTATATAGCTGAGTGGTGTTGTAACCTAGTGTGAAGAGGCTCACTTCCCACTCGGAGAGTTGAGAGTTCAATCCTAGGTAGTGCCAGATGTTTCTCTCCTAGGGTGCGAAGAAAAATATCTGCTGAGAACTCTTCATGGTGTCATTTACTGGCCAGAGCATCTGGCCAGTAAATGCTCCATCCAGTTGCCCCAATTCTATCCCAAATGAAGGGATTACAGGATCATAAAAAGGGAGTTAATATATAGCTTTGGTAATGGTACTTTCCTGGACCCATCTCCATCCTTTAGATTTCTGGCTTATCGCTTTAGTCTTCAAATCCATAGCAAGCATACAATATAGTGTGTTTAGATACAGTAGCAGTCACAGATGACTAAGCAAAGAACCAGAAAGAAGGTAGGAAAAAGGAAGAAAAAAAAAAAAAGAAGAAAACTCCAAAAGGAGACCACAAGATAACAATAGCATCATATGAGTTTTTAGAAAAGAAGGGCTATATAATATAGAAAGAGGGTTCCTCACATGAAAATTCACACCTAATCCACACCAAAGCCTTTGTTCTTTAATACCAAGGAAAGAGAATCCTGTGTATTGTATTGGAGTTAGGCTTTCAGAAACATTTTCTTGCTTAGTTTCCACCCAGTTTAGCAGTGAAATACTTGTCCTCACCTCCTTTCCCTTGTAAAAGCTGATGAGTGATGAAAAGGAGGTGGGACGGGGAGTGGGGAATGAAGAGCCTTGGGACAGAAAGCAAACATTTCACATTGCAAATGCTCTTTGTATCAAGCTCCCCAGGAGGCAACATAACAATCAGTTCAAGATGATGAAAGATCTGTTTTGTTTTTGTATTTAACTGGATGCTACAAGGTAATAATGGACAATAATAATAGAACAGCCGAAGCATCTCATGTTAATACTGTTGAGTTCTCATCAGATTGAAAACTGACAAGTATATCTTGGCTATGAGGAACTAATCTGAAAAGGACGAGGTCTTGCTGAATGTACTGTTAATACATTAAATTTGCTGTGCTAAGATGATTGAAGTATGCAATAACCAATGGGGGTTCTGTAGAAATCAACTTTGGGCCAGTAGTATTCAATAGTTTTATTAATACAATTATTATTATTTTGCTTTGTTTGTTACCTTTTTATCATACATTTAATGACCTCTTCTGTGTCTAAAATCTCAAGGATAAGTTATAGACCTAACTATTGAACAATAAAATGTTCCTTCTCTGATAATTTGGGCATATTTTCTTAAATTTGGACAAAGGGATCTGGATTATAAGGAATGTGATTTGGCCAATTGTTAAGAGGAGAGTATGAAAGACCTTTCTCATAAACCTTCTTACATTAAGAACTTATGGTCCATGTTATATATTCTATAAAGCAAGTAATTTTGTCCCTGCATCCTCCCATCAGACTTCATTGTTAAAATTTTCAGACTTTGCAAAGATTTGTTGAAGAGTTGTAGAATTAAGGGAAATGGGGAAAAAAATCCTTCAGCCATGCCTTTAATTTAAGGCACAGGGACTTTATAGTCTAATGTGAGATTGCAAAAGGGTCAAAGATCAGTTACTATAACTGAGTCCAGCTCTATGAAGCTGGGATCACTGTATTGAGTTTGTGGCTGTAATGGATGTGTGATTTTCCAGCTGCAAGTATAATTCACAGTTTGATATACAGTATCTTCTTCTTGAAACCACAAAAGAAAGCTCTTTAGTTAACTCCATGTTTTATTTTTTATATAACTACACAAGCAAAAGTGATAAATTAAATTAACTGTTCATTTTGAAGTAATACAGAAGTTTATGAGATGGAGAATAAATAATTGATACGTCCAGATATTGTAAGTCATCATTAACATGTGTTTCACATTTCTCTGGATGCCATGCACTTCACCTTTCTTAGCTGTAGCCATATATCTCAGCAGATGAAGAGAGAAAGCCAACTGAAATGTAACAGAAATCATGTTTTCTTGAAATATGAAGAGTCTACTGACATTCAGATTTATGTTCTCTAGAGAAGGCATTTGGAAGGTCCCCCCCCCCTTCCTAGCATTTTCCTGCAAATGCAGGGTCTGCTTTTTTCAGATCAACTCAGTGTTGATCAATTCCTGATCAATTGACTAATCAGCTTGTTGCCTGAGCCTGACATTGTGGGCTAACAAAAAAAATGACTGACCCAAAGTTACCTATCTGGCTTTCACATTGGGTGTGTGGGGGTGGTACTACAACTCACAGTCTTCTGATTTCTGCCTGGTACCATAACCACCAGGCCGAAAACTGCTCCTCAAATCCCTGAATTTGAAGAACTGTGATTTAGTTAAATATATCTCAAACTGGACAGAATGAAATTGTAATCCTGGATTGTTCAATAATGCCATAATTGTTTTGTTAAACGTGTGTGCATTATTTTCAAAAGCAGAAGTAGCTATCAAATCATTGGAAGAGACAAATTAGGCCATAGAACCCAATCCCCAGGTCAATGCAGGATTCCAAGAATGCGTGCCAGATGTGATGTGTGTTCAGTCTCTGCTAGTACACAGTGAAGGTAACACATCAACTTTATAGGAAAATGGTTTTCCTATTAAGCTGTTTTTACTGTTAAGAATGTTTTGCTAATATTCAACAGGAATCTGATTTCCAGTAACTTAATTTAATGCCCTGTACTGTTTGTTAGTTTGTTTACATGGCTTATATGGCTGTCTAACTCAAATATCTCAGCAGTTACGAGAAAACAAAAAATAAACAACAACAAAAAAAAGAATAAACAGTTCAATAAAATAAAAACAAACCTTCAAAAGGCATCAGGAACTCACAAGTATTACCACCCACCTTTAAATGGAGATTTCTATTATTCCCAGGCCAGATAAAAGCCAGTGTTTTAAAGCCTTTCTAAAGGCCAGCAAAGTCAGAGATCAAATGAATGTCGGGGGAGATGGTTCTAAGAAGCAGGCAACAGAAAAGACACCTTCTTGGTCCTTTGAAAGGGCACTGTTTCAGGGCGGGTCCTGAAGTATCCCACTCTGAATTTGCACAACTGAACAAGCAGATTTCAGTTTCAGGGTGTTAAAAATATTGTCTCAGGATGTAAGCTGTTCCAGGTAAAAGTGCCTTTTGAAATTGATGATGATGATGATGATGATGATGATGATTTATAGCTGCTCACTTTGGTAGCCTTATAAAATCAATAAAAATAAAATACAAGCAACAACACAGACAGCTCAGACTAAAACAACCACCATAATAACAAAGAATTACAACAGGGGCTCCACCAGTGGTGAGTTGCCCCTGGTTCGCACTGGTTCTATAGAACCAGTAGTAAAACTGGTGGGAGGCTCCGCCCACTGACACAGACGTCATCAGAACGCTTCTGCGTATGCGCGGAAGAGAGCTTATGCACGCAGCCCTGTTACAAACCAGTAGTAAAGGTAAGTAGAACTCACCCCTGGGCTTCACAACATATTAACCCTATACCTAAGAGCAAAGAACCAAAGCTAGGTTTTCATGGCTTCTCAACCATGAGAACTGATCCTTTCGATATCTTTGGGGGAATACTGTTCCAGAAAGCATGGCCGTGGCAGAGGAGGTGCAATTCCTTAGTCCTATAACTTTCAGTTAGGCAGAAATATGGATCATTGTGAATCATTCTTAGCAATTTATGTTCATTCTGTTACAGAATCAGGATTAGGGAACCAATATTTTCTGCATCTATTATAAATATAGAAAACAACTTCAATTTAAGTTATGCAACTTAAAATGGATGGTCTACAATGGGAACAATTTTGAGCCAATTTAAAATTTCTCCAACATAGAGGGTGCAAATCTTCATCTATCAAAGAAAACAGATTATAAAAGGATGACTGCTAATTAATCCATTGCTTTTTCATTAGCTTCTTCTGGGTTGGTATCTTACTGTAGCAAAATTCAAGGGTTCTTGATGAAATAAAAATTGAGGGACCCAGTGGGTAACCAATAAACAGATAGAAGAAAGGCAATAGGGCTGCATTTCACCTGCAATATACAATACCTCAGAAAAAAAATCAAACGTTCTCACAATCACCACCTATTGTCTGTCTCGATACCATGCTAGCCTGTTAGTGCCTTCACTCTTTTTCTGCTTGTTTTTTTCCTTCATTCAGAGTTTGTTTGACTTTATCTCTCCCTCCAACTCTTTAGATTATCTTTTTTCCCATCTTCCAATAGTTGCCCCTCTTCCTTCCATCATCCTTTAGTATTGATCTGTTTTTTCTATTTCTTGCAGTTTTCCATCCTTCATTTTTTTTATTGTAATAGCTAATTATTCATCATTTGCCTTTTTTTCCCTTGAATATTGAATTCACATGCCCATTTATGCCATCTGCTGATCCAATCCTGTCCACACCAGTAGTGCACTTATGAGCCAGCTGAGCACTTCGGAAATTTGCGAATAGATGAGTTGCTTTGCATCTTCCTGGCCTGATCTCTCACTGGCTTCCTATCCATAGATGTGGTGCTTTTAGACTATTATATTAACACAGCTAAGAAACCAATAATTCCGCAAAAGGCAAGGTAGAAAAAAACATTAGGAACATAAGAACTCTGCACTAATGATTACTGGAAACTTTCTAATAGTTGCCAGCAAAGAAACAGATTTATCATTGGTTCCCAGGAGCTTCAATGTTTTACATGAAGATTTTTCCAATGTTCCTTGCTCTTGGACTTAACAGGAACATAAAAATATCTTACTGAAGATGTTTGGGGCAATTATATTCAGCAATTATATTCAGCACCTATGTGAAATTGAAATTCTTCAGCACTCATTACAAGCTCTTATCACTCCCCATGGCTGCACCTCTCTAACTGATAGCTTTCTTTCTTTCTTTCTTTCTTTTTTTGCTAAACCTGTCTGCTCTTTCTCACTTTCTAAGAAAGACATGGAAACAAGGGATTCTATTGAGAAACTATTTCAGATAAGGCTAATGGTGATAAGCATTTGATCTTTAATTTGTCTTATTCTGCACTGGCCCTATGCCTATTGATGCTGGAAATGAAGGCAATACATAGATTCCTTACTGCTGTTTGCTGTAGCAGCCAACTAAACACAATATATCTGGTAATAATATGCCAAGAAATGTATGTTTAAGCATTTCTTAGGGAAATTATCAACTCTCTTTTATGGACTAAATCTTGCAATCTAATAAAGAAGAAACTGAGATCATTCCCAATTAAAACATTTAGGGTTTCTTCTTTGGCAGAACATATTGAACACTTTAGTTAACTGACTGACTTGAATTTATGCTCAATTTTTATTCACATACATTTCCCCATGGGTATGAATAAAGGTTGTATAGGAAGTTAGCATCCACCTCTCTCCTAGAAGAATAACATATTTTAGGAAATACTAAAAAGGCAGAATATATTTTCCTGGACGAGAAATGGACAAACATGTTTTAAAGACAAAGCAGCTCCCACCTTCCTGCCTCTCCCCCCATTTGTCAATTGGCCAGAGGCAGAAACCCAATCCTCCCCCCTTTGTCAATGGACCATCATCTGCAACACAATAGCAACTAGCAACAGAAACTCCCCACATGGCACCTGGGGAGATTACATCAACCAGCAAGGCTAGCTTCCTGTCCCCCAGGAAGTTCAAAGCCAGAGACGGTATAAAACCCAGGCACTCTCAGCATCTCTGCCCTTTTCTGCTCAGGAACTCAAGCCATATGTTTCTGTTTAGGAACTCAAGCCATGTGATTCCTGTCCACCATTAAACCATTTTTCCAAGCAGTCTCCATGTTTCCAGTGTCTTTTTCCCCACTTGGAACTGAACCCAGAAGGATATTTCTTCCATCAGTTGAAAATAAATTCAAATCAATTATCCCCCCTGTATATGTCTGTGCATGTATGAAACAGGTCTCTGTTTCATTCTTCCAAGTCACAGAGAGACTTTTATTTCACATCTGGGATACACATGTTACAAAATTCTTGTGTCAATCTACATAGTGTTTCTTTCAAAGGTAGATTTTTTTGTCACCAGGCATTATCAATATTACCGACGATACATGCCCTTTTTTTTTTCAAATTCCAGTAGGAGATTATTTGATCTGCATCTTCTGTGAGAATGCATAAACCAGAAATTAACTACAACAAAGGTTTTCAACCAGGGGTGAAATTCAGCAGGTTTTGGCAGGTTCTGACAGTTTCTGAGTTTTTGAGTAGTTCAGAGAACTGGCAAGTACCATCTCTGGCTGGCCCTGGAGTGGGGTGGGAATGGGTATTTTGCAGCATCTTTCCCCTGCCATGCCCATCAAGCCACGCCCACCAAGCCACACCATTCCCACCAAGCCACGCCCACAGAGCCGGTAGTAAAAAAATTGGAATTCCACCACAGTTTTCAACCTTGGCAACTTTAAGATCGGTGGGCTTCAGCTCCCAAAATTCCCAAGCCAGCATGGGAAGTAAACCCATCTCAAATTTACCAAGGTTGAGAAATACTACTCTAGTGTATCCACATTAGAAAAGAAATTCTGACAGTTTCCAGACTTTTTTTTAAAAAAATGGCAGTTGAATATATTTCAGAATATATATTGAGAAAAAAGTAGAGCTCTTTCCACTTCAGTTCATTTCACAAGTTTCCATTTATCTACTTTATTCTACATAAATGAAATCACCCCTTTTCAAAACACATTTTATTTCTGTTTCGCAGTTCCTTCCTTGCATGTTAATGTTCCATCCTGATGATGACCTAAATTTCCAGTGGTGTTCAGGAGTTAATGGTTCAGCATGGCTAGGCAAGTTAAAAAAATTGTGCCTTTAAAAATGTTCTTGAATTCTCCTGTTAAAATATTTCTGAAATATCATGACAAGCTTTATTTATCTTATTAAGTATACTACATTAACTTGGTGAATATGCTAATTTGTAAAAACTGCTTTCTTGACAAATTTTCAGAGTAAGAATTTAACTGCACTCATTAACCTTTTTTTAAAAAAATAAAAGTACTCTAGATATAAAGTAATGAGAACTAGAAATACTGTAAAAAGTAAGTATGTTTGCATATGATAGGAAAGATAATTTGAGGGAGGGAGGGAGGGAGGGAGGGAGGGAGGAAGGAAGGAAGGAAGGAAGGAAGGAAGGAAGGAAGGAAGGAAATATTTTTCCCAAATCTTATACAGAATAGTAATTACATAAACTGTTTACTGCTGAACCGCAGCAAATTGTACAATGGTAAACAGGCCTTGTATACAGATATAAGGGTGTCATCCCTAAGAAAGAGCAGATTCCAGATGTATCTTCTATATATTTCTGGTCAAAAAATCAAATTGTGTCTCACCATGTAATTAGTTCCAATGGAAGAGAACATAAAGTATATAGCTCAGGATTATACTATGGAATTCTTGATACTCTCTGAACTTCATTGTTTACTTGTTGACGTTCCATTACTGACTAGGTAACTTCAGTGTTAGCAAGCATGGAGAGAAGAGAGAGTGGGAAGCTTCTTTTAATTTTTGTTATTTATAAACATTATTCATACCAACCACACATGTTGAAGACTATCTATACCAGTGATGGTGAGCCTTTTCAGCCCCGAGTGCTGAAAAGGTCATGTGGAAATGTTGCATGTGCCTGTGTGCCCTCATCACACCTGCACTCCGGAAAAGCTGAACTTCCAGGTTCTAGCACGCATGTGCACCCACAATCAGCTAGCTGGTGCGCATGTACACGCTGATTTTCGGTACTGCCGTGTACATGAAGGGATCGCGCTCCTGAAAGCCGAACTTCTGGGTTCTGGCGTGCATCTGCACCTGACAATCAGCTGGCTGGTGTGCATGCACACAGTGGTTTTTGGCACTGCCATGCTTGCGAAGGACAGCTGATTGTTGCATGCGCATGCACACCAGAAACCCGGAAGAGAAACAGGCAAGGCCGCGTGTGCAGGGCGAAATGGCTTTGCGTGCTACTTTGGTCACGTGTGCTATAGGTTCACCATCACAGATCTTACCTTGTGGCATAAATATTTTCTCTTTCAATGCTAGATACACTAGAATGATTCCACATTCAGATTGACTGATTAAATTAGGTACTGCTAAACAGACTGCCTTGCATTTTCCCCTACCACTTTAATTGGATGAAATAATTTGTTTTTGTTTTTTTAAGGAGGTGAGTGAATGTCCTTTCTATCATATACAACCCTTTGTCCAGCTTGTAACTAAATAAATGAAATAGCACTACATTCTACTCAAGGTAAATTATCAAACTTCTCTTCTCTTTTGAAAAGATTCTTTAATGAAAACATTCCTGGCTTTCCAAGATATTTTTGTCTGGGCGTTCATATGTGAAACAGAATTTTTATCCTATATAACAACAACAACAACAACAACAACAATAACAATAATAATTTTATTTCTATACCATCCCTCTCTCTCGAAGGACTCGGGGCGGTGCACAGCATAATTAAAAGCACAGGACAATCAACAATTTAAAAATTAAAAATATTAAATAATTTGGCTCAATATAAAACCCCAAATTTAAAAATCCCAGATTAAAACCAATTTAAAAATCTTCACATTGATAGCCCGGCCTGGCGGAAGAAAAAGGTTTTGAGGGCACAGCGGAATACACGGAGGTCAGTGATCTTACGTAATTCTGGGGGCAGTTCATTCCAGAGAGTAGGAGCTCCCACAGAGAAGGCCCTCCCCCTGGGTGTCGCCAGCCGACATAATTTGGCCAATGGCACCCTGAGGAGACCCTCTCTGTGGGAGCGGACTGGCCGGTGGGAGGCTACTGGTGGCAGGAGATGGTCTCGAAGGTAACCCGGTCCAATGCCATGAAGCGCTTTAAAGGTGGTAACCAACACCTTGAATTGCACCCGGAAGACCACTGGGAGCCGTGCAGCTCACGCAGAGCTGCACTATATGGTATTCAGCAGAAATCTACAGAGATTAATGGTGCTTTTTCTTCACTGAAGTTACTAAAATACTGGCTGAATCACCATCTGTTTTCTATATTTTAAAATCTAACAACCATACTAAATTATTTATATGCATAGCTACAAGTGGATGTATACCTTTATTTTCTGTATGTCACTGCAATTTTTTCAAAAATGCCCACACATTCTGATATATAAGCATTCATAGTGGTTCACCAATCAACAGAAGCACATCTGCAGTATCTGAAAAAGTGAAGCATCAGTGAAATCCATTGAATGTATATCTTCATAATATTTCTAAATCCATTTAAGAATATATATATGCATATGGCCTGCGTAGGGAAAGGAAAGTGAGGCAATTAGAGTCATCAGAGATTAGAAATGGGCTTCAAGGAGTTAAAGAGTTTAGGGTTCCATTTAGCAGTCCAGGCCAGAGGCATTTAAAGAGAAAATTGCATAATAACATTATTAAGGACAAGGGAAAAGGAATAGGCAATATAACCTTAACAGGAAAGGGAGAAATGAGAGGAAAAGGAAGAAGGCAAATAATTTGATGAATAAATTATTAGATCATTCATTTTTTATATCCAAGTTGGAATGCTCCAGCTTGCTGTTTCCTTTTGGTTTCACATGCTAGGTTATGTGGTTCCCTTGTGAGCTCCCTACTGCTTGCAGTTCTGCCAGGCCTTGATTGAATGCAGAAGTTTGCTGGCTAGACGAAAGGCACAGTGAGAACCTTCCATAACATTAGTCGAAAAAGGCCATACTCAGATGCACTTTATCAAGACAGTACTTCTCCTTCCCTCTCCATCCCTCCATCTCACAAACACTCTCACCTGCTCTTATTTAAATAAAAATTTAAGAACGGAATCCTATTTATGTTTATTTTAAAAAGGAGCCCCAATATAATCAAAGCAAATGTGCATCAACCTGCTAGCAGAGTTACTGAATATGGGGTGGATATATTTTTACTGCAACATTCCCACAAATAGATGAATCAAGAGCAGTCAATACTCTCCCGAAGTAGTAATCCTTCCTGCTCCTTTGTGAGATTTGTTCTGATCTTATGAGATGTGCAATTTTCCAGGGCCTTATAAACTTGGGGACTTTACTTTAAGATAAATGGGGCAAAAAAATTCAGAATGCCAACTTTCTGTTGGGAACTGATGAGAGACTTTCTCTTTGTTCCAGGTTCCTCAAAAGGAAATTGATGCATTTTCCTGCTGAAGGAATCTCTATGGAAATAATATCAAGAGTCTGGAGAGGATCACTAAAAACATGAAGCATGCTGAAGTCAAGAAGGATAGTGAAGAAGTCATGAGAGTGAAGAAGTGTCTAAGTCCAAAAGCAGTAGTGAAAATATCATCAGGGCAATTATCACCTGGGCAATTTCAGTAATGTTATTAGCTGAAATGGTGGCTTGGACTCAAGCTGAACTAGAAGACCTGATAGGAAGAGCAGAAAATGACAATGAATCATGACCTTCATCCATACAGTGACATTGACAGACTCTAATAATATGATCCTGGAAGAGAGAAACAACCAAAAATACCTCAAACCAACAAAAAGTAACAAAGGCTCATGTGACAAGTCTATCAAGTCTTGCAGTGCTGCATTCCAGCAATAGTTACCAAGTCTTTAAGGCAGCCCATATAGAGCACATTGGGGTCATCCAGTCAAGAGATGACAGCTGTGAGTAATTATCTGAAGGATCTCCTGCTCCATGAAAGGGCACAATTGTGAGACCATGTAAAGACCCTCCAGGTCGCAGCTGCTACTTGCTCCTTGAGCATAAATTTGAGTCCAAGAAAATCCCAGGTTATGCACTAATATTGACTGGTAAAGTACAATTCCATCTAAAACCAAAGATGAAAAATTCTTATATCCAGAGGCCCTGAATAACTGACAGGATTTAACTCAAGTCTTATCCCTTATCATTACAATACTGCCCCATACAATGACACGTTACCTGTCAGATTGCTTATGTACAATGGCTGCTGTCTCTAGTACAGATCTAGCAGGGTCAGAATGTCCTCTGGTAGGCCTCAGAAAATTGCCTCCTTGTCCTGGTGACTGCCTTATGGAATAGCGTCCCCATGGAGATACAGATGGCTCAATCTTGTCAAGAAAGCTGTGATGACACATTTATGGAGATTCTCAGTCATCCAGATCATGGTTGTCCCAAAGGTGCTTTTTGAAGAAGCAACTGGACTTTCTGGTTTTTCTTTGAAGATGTTTCACTTCTCATCCAAGAAGCTTCTTCAGAGCTGAAGAAACTTTTTTGGATGAGAAGCAAAATGTCTTCAAAGAAAAACTAGAAAGTCCAGTTGCCTCTTCAAAAATCACCTTTGGGACTGTGATGACATGGCTTTTGTCCAGATAGTGGGGCCAAGATGTTAATAATTAATTAATTAATTACATTACATTACATTACATAGACACCTATCTTCTAGCCAACTCTAAACAGCATGGAGTAGTTGGTGGATAAATGAGATTTTTATGAGGGCCTTAATGTTGTTTGTTGTTTTAAATTTTTTATTGTGTTGTGCTTTTATTTTGTTTGCCATCCAATTAATATTTAACAGATAGGCAGCTACATGCCTAAATAATAAATAAAGTTCATCCCTAATATGGGCTCTCACTATGCTTACTTGGACTCACTTTTTGTCTTTCTCCAATGGTGCTGCAGGTGTCTGTTTTCATCTTTCGGAGGAACTCCTCAGAAAGCTAAATTGATTAGTTGCCTGAATATAGGCTACATAGAAGCAATGTGATCCAATGCTTCTGTTAAAAAACCTATCTCCTAAGTACTCAGCTGAACTGCTCACCATATCCTTGGGAAAGCCTCAATCTCTCTCTGAAACTCAGTGCATGGGTCAACATTATTTCCTTACCTTCACACAGAAAGGGGTGGCACCAGCAAGTTAGAAGACAATCAAAGAGTTATTTGTCCATGGAAATGAACACATTCTCCACTATAAATTATGCCAGATTATGACCAAGAGACAAAAACCAGATCAAATGTGATATCTCTGATATGCATTGGGCCCTCAATGACTTGGAACATGGTTGCCATAGAGCAGTGATGGCTATCCTTTTCAGCACTGAGTGCTGAAACTGGAGCGTGCAAGCGAAGACCAGCTGGCCAGCACGCATGCACATGTGCATGCCAGAACCCTGAAGAGAACAGCTGGCCAGCATGCATGCACGCGATGGAACCTGGAAGAGCAGCTGGCAATGGTGCACATGCCCACAGAGAGGGCTTTGAGTGCCACCTCTGGCACACGTGCCATAGGTTCACCATCACAGCCATAGAGACCAGAAATTTCTAACCTGTAGAGATTCAACATTTCCTGGTAGCAAATAGAAACCCCTGAGAAAAACAAGGGTTCTCCATTGCCTGGCAAACAACAGAATCTAATATCTAGAATCAAACAATGCAGCAGAAAGGACATTATACCAGCAACAACCTTAACTGATCCCTGTAGCCCAACTTTATCCAGATGGTCTCACATCTGATTATTTCTAAAAAATCTCAACAAAGTACAGACAATAACTATTCCACACCATCTTTTGCCTGGGATCGCAGTTGATGTAGAACTCAAAACATGGGTCAATCCAGTTCACGATACCCTCTCTAGGCCAACCAGCTACTATTAATGCATGCCAGGTCAGCATCTTTATCCACAATAAGGTTGTGAATGAGGCCAGATTTATTATTGACCTGGCATTTCAAAGAGCAGTCAGAGCCCAAGGCCACTGAAGATATGCTGATGTGATACAAAGAGAAAATGCTGAGCACCAGATGTCAGGATTATACTCAAGCAGTATTCCTGGCATACCCAGGAATTCCAGCCATTTATCTCTAGTCTTCATAGCTTGATGTTTCTGCCAGCCTTCACTTCTCCTTTCAGTTCCTTCTACCTCCATCTCTCAGGCCATGGTACTCATACCCACACCCATTGAATTCATGCATTTATCCATTAATATATACACACTGCCAAAGCTACTTTATCCCCTCACAGGATTCAACCTCTACCAATTGATTCTGACTTAGCCTTAGAGTAGGAAGAGGCATCTGGTTCCATGTAAGCACCACAATGCTGCTCATCTCGCTCAATACATTGCTATTTTCCTGTTTAAGTATATGACTTCCTTGGTGATGAAAAGAGGCACCTAATTCTACTGACTTTTTTTTAAAATTTGATTTATATGCCGCCCTTCTCCGAAGACTCAGGGCGGCTTACAATGAGTTAAGCAATAGCCTTCATATTTTTGTATATTTATACAAAGTCAGCTTATTTCCCCCACAAACTGGGTCCTCAATTTACCTACCTTAGAAAGGATGGAAGGCTGAGTCAACCTTGAGCCTGGTGAGATTCGAACATGAAGTAACTGCAGACAGCTGGATGTTAATTAGGGTGCTTAGTCTGCAGAGCTATCCAGGATCTTTGATATGGAACGTGATATGGAACTTGACATAAGAAATGTTTTGGTACACCAAAGGGATGACGGGGTGGATGCTTGGCCAAGGTCCACTTGGTATATTCATAAAAGCCTAACTCCATTTCAGGACAGCAAAAATCCACAGGACAGTGCTACTTTAAATACTTCTAGTTGTAACCCAGTCTTTAGGGCTAGGCATGCAGATCTGTGAGAAGTTGAAGTGCTAACAGCTATGGTGCTATACTCAATGCAAGTGGAGGAGGAAGAGATAAGATCAGTCTGGTGCAAAATAATGTGCATCATGAGTAAAACCATCATCTATTCCAAGTTGTACTATTCCAGGTTGTTCTATCTCTAGATCTCTTCCCTTAACACCAGAAGGATTACAGAAGTTGCACTCTGTGCATCAGAACTAAGGACACCATACTGTGCTATTTCACACATACTGTTTATATTTTAAACTGTTAATAACATATTGAAGAGCAATGCTATTTTCCCAACATAACTTTAAAGCACAAAAAATAATCGCATTGGCATTTAGATAGTACAAGATTCAATTATTGCAGAATAAATTAACTTAGCACACAACCTTTTTTTAATGTAGGGGGAATAATGAGGCTCTCAGAGTGATCTTTAAGTAAAGAATATGGATGTTTCAAGGATACCATTTTTTCTGAATTGGGCAATATGACCTCTTCAGTCAATTTTAAACCAATGCAGAACTTCTGGCTCCTATTATCTGTATTTGCCATTATTTATCTTCTTACATAGTAGTTCCTTAGAAACCACCCCCCCCTTTTTTTTTACTGATTGTTGATTAGATAGATACTTATTTTCTTCCCTTGAGATAGTAATTTTATTCATTTTTTTCTTACAAGGAAAACAAATTCTGAATGACATCCAATATAAAATCAATTAAATCATGGATGGATGTGTGGCTTCAAAGGATTGGCCAGCTGCCATTAAATGAAACCATGGTAGAAATTCTCCTTCTCAAGACCTCTCCTTATCTGAATGGGAGTTTTCCTAATAATTCTCCAGACTCCAGTTATGATGAGAAACTGGATTGCATTTGTGAAGAGTTTGTTTCTTATTTAAAATAGCTAAAGGACTGCATTTTTATGAGGCAATTTTCATTATGATCAATACAAAAAAGTTACCTGGAAAAAAAAAATAGCACATGTACCATGTTTTCTGGCTAGTTAATTCTTCTGTGGCAAGAATCTGTTCAATTATAATGAATTTAAAAGAAAAGGAAAGCAACACCAATTTACATAAAATATAAAGATAATGTGGATATAGATTTTATCCAGGTTTTCAAGCAGATTATTTCTTGATCTGTAGTAACCAAAGCCTTTTAAAAAAGAGAATATCAGATGGTACAGCCACCATATTTTGGTCAGATATAGCAAGATGGTTAACAACAAAGAATCCAATGATGAGTTTAAAATAATTCCACCACTGGTTTGCCGAAAATGTGAGTGTGTGTGTATGCGCTGCTTCAGGGCATGCTTCAGGGCATGGACATGCGGGTGTGCACAGCTTCTTGTGCTAAATTCTTTTGGCTTCTTTTTTGGCCTAAAAGCTTTATGCTTAAAATATATTACATTGCAAAGATGTTATATTATCTGCAAAGCCAATCTTGAGTTTTAATTTCACTCCCAAATGTAATCAAAAAATCCACTTCACTGCGTGCAAGATAAAGTTTTTCTAAAATTATGTTCTTTACTCCTGTAGTGACTCAGAAATGTTCCAATTTCCATATTTAACAAAATAAGAAATAAATTAGATGATTTCTCCAGAAAATTTCTAAACTTATTTTCTATAAAAATCTTTCTAGATGTTTCCAGTGAATTCATTTCATTTGTCTTATTGTTAGTTTCTGATTTGAAGAGAAGCTTGCCAGCTACTTAATACTCTCATTCATTACCTTTTTAAAAAACTTAACTCTTCATCATGACCTTTTCCATCTGACCCATTAGCAGCATGAGAGAACAGTTTTTCTAGGTTTGTTGTTATGGGATATCAGAGTTCCAGAGATATACAAGTTCTTGTCTATACAGTATAAATAAATAAAAAATGGTTTCTCCTACTTTACTTAAGACCCCACAAGGTATTCTCCAGATTATGCTGTTTTGCATCTGGATTCAGAATTGGTTCAAATATGATGCACCCAGTGGTGAAATCCATTTTTTTTTTACTACCGGTTCTCTGGGTGTGGTGTGGTGGGCGTGGCTTAGTGGGCGTGGCAGGGGAAGGATACTGCAAAATCTCCATTCCCACCCCACTCCAGGGGAAGGATACTGCAAAATTCCCATTCCCTCCCCACTCCTGGAGGAAGGCTATTGCAAAATCTCCATTCCTATCCCACTCTGGGGCCAGCCAGAGGTGGTATTTGCCAGTTCTCTGAACTACTCAAAATTTCTGCTACCAATTCTCCAGAACCTGGAGAATTGGTAACCTGTCAGAACCTGCTGGATTACACTCCTGGATGTACCTTCTTAGTCAAAACTTGAACATTTACAAAGGTGATATCTCAGTGGGAACTTTTGTTGAAGCTTGTAAATCCAGATTTTTTTAGAAGGCTCTACAGTGTGCTTGTATTCCAGTACTCCGGCTGTTTCATTTTCCTTTTGAATATGAATGCAAATATCCATGTTCATACTTAAATCAACACAGGATCAAGTAGATAACCAATGTAATGATAATTATATAGTTGTCACTAATGGTTTTTTTTTAAAAAATAAGCTCTTCATATGCCACTGATTTAACAAAAGCAAACTTATCTGCTATCTCTGTGGCTCTCAACTTCTGAATCAATTGTTAAGATTTTCTCACAGAAAAGATATCCAGACAGTAAGTTGGGCAATTTCTGACAGTAGTGACTGACTATTCAAAGTTGTGCTGTGTGATTCTTTTCTAATATTGCAATTGGGTAGTTAATGAATGACACCATGATGCCAGGAGCTACTTAGCTACTGAAAGGAACTATACTAAAGAAAACGGAACTATACTATTTTATGCCGATAAAAATAAATTAGTTTGAAATTCTTCATATATACAGCATTCATATATCAGATAATAAATACGTTAGGAGAGAACAAAGGGAGACAGGCTGACTGGTGAAAATTGTTAGTAAGTGTTAACATAAAAAGAGAAATTTATTTGCTAGATTGATTTAAGCTGAGCTCTTTTTTTAATTAGGAAAAAATCTGAACAGTGTCCGAACTATTGATGTACCAGACACAGAGGATAACAAAAGAAATAGAAAAAAAATGAATCAAAATAAAAATGGAATTTGTAACTGCTGATTGTTTATCAAACTGCACAGGCAAAATATGGATAGTTCATAGCAAATTTCAAATAGAAACTGATTGAGAGCTCAAATGGATAAGTGCTTTTAAAGAAATGAAGAATCCTGCCTGAATTTCATTTCTAAAAAGGTTAAATCCTTAGGAATTTACATGACCAAAAATAATAAAAGATCTATTTAAAAACAATTGTCCACAATCTGGAAAGGTATTTTTTTTGAAGATGGAGAATATTAAAATGGGTTGGTTAAAAAAAATGGAACATTGGACCAAGGTTTAATTTTCTGTTGATTCCAAAAGTTCAAGGCTTAAGTTTAAGAAATTTCCTGCCTGCCTGCCTACCTACCTACCTACCTACCCACGTTTTAGAGTCTACAGAAGATTTAACTGAAAGAAGATTCTGGAGAAATTACGGAAAAGGAAAGCATGTGAAAAGTGCTGCCCAACTGTATTGTTAAAGAGCCGGGTAACTGCATCATCTTGTTCAAGAGTTAAAAACAATTTCTGACCTCCCAACTTTCCGGCGGGCTTTAAAAACTTATCTTTTTCAGCTTGCCGGCTTAGCCTGACTCCTGTAAATATTTTATTACTTTTAGAGTTTTTATTATCTTTTAAATGAATTTATTTTAATTTACAGCTATTTATATTTGTTCTTTTATGAAATTTTAACTTTTGTGTATTTATTTTTTAAATTGGCTGTGCACCGCCCTGGGTCCGTAAGGAGAAGGGCGGTATATAAATCTAATAAATAAATAAATAAATAAATAAATGTTTTCTGAATGAGCAGTAGTACCTCTCCAAATGCAAAACGAATGGTTTTTCCATGTTTATATGCCCATATATGAACCTGAACAGAAATTTGTCTGTTTGTCAAACACATTCACTAACCTTGAGATACATAACTTCCCTTTGCAGATGGGATATTTGTAACAAAACAATTGTAATACAGTAAACGTGTATGACAGGAACCAGGTCCTTTCTGTTTAACCTGTCTTGTGAAGACAAAACGAAAGGGCCTTTAAGAGCACAGAAATTGCAATGTACTATCAACCTTCTCCCTGTCATCCATTCATAAACTAGTAAGCATAGTCTGCAAAGATATTTTCCCCAATTAATTGTATACTTAGCATATGGATATTATTATTAGAAGAAATATTCTGGGCTGTAAAAAATGTACAGTTACCACAACACAGCAAAGAGATGCAGAAGGCTCTTACTCTTTGACATTAGCTAATGACAAATTTGGCAGACTTTTTATAATGTTATAACCCCTCAGTATTGACATGTATGTTCCCTATTCTCCCCTATGTCTTAATTTTCTCCATAGCATTTGTTTCTTGGAAAATGATTTTTTTGTGTGGAAGGCGAAACCTAGTCTTATAATGTTAGATTCAGACCTCAGTTTTTTAGTCGATCTAGGCTGTGTTTTCATGATACACTGAACAAGAAATGCTCTAACAGATAGAATAGAATAACAGAGTTGGAAGGGACCTTGGAGGTCTTCAAGTCCAACCCCCTGCTTAGGCAGGAAACCCTACACCATTTCAAACAAATGGTTATCCAATCTTTTCTTAAAAACTTCCAGTGTTGGAGCATTTACAACTTCTAGAGGCAAGTTGTTCCACTGATTAATTGTTCTGTTATCCATTGCTTCTTGTCCTGCCCTCAGGAGCTTTGGAAAATAATTTGACTCCCTCTTCTTTGTGGCAATCCCTGAGATATTGGAACACTGCTATCATGTTACCCCTACTCGTTCTTTTCATTAAACTAGACATACCCAATTCCAGCAACCGTTCTTTATATGTTTTAGTCTCCATACCCATAATCATCTTTGTTGCTCTTCCCTGCACTCTTTCTAGAGTCTCAACATCTTTTTTACAGCATGGTGACCAAAACTGGATGCAATATTCAAAGTGTGGCCTTAGCAAGGCATTATAAAGTGGTATTAACACTTCACATGATCTTGATTTTATTCCTCTGTTTATGCAGGCTAGAATTGTGTTGGCTGTTTTGGCAGCTGCAGCACATTGCTGGATCATATTTACATGATTGTCCGCTAGGACTCCAAGATCCTTTTCACAGTTACTACTATTGAGCAAGGTACTACATATACTGTACCCGTGCATTCTTGCATTTTGTTTTTTTGTGCCTAAATGTAGAACTTTATTCTTTTCACCACTGAATTTCATTTTTCATTAAGCTTATCTTCTGGAATGTTGGCTATTCTTGCCAGCTTGGTGTTGCCTGCAAATTTGATGAGTTTCCCCATCTATCTCCTTGTCCAAACTGTTGATGAAGATGTTGAAGAGTTCTGGGCCTAAAACAGAGGCCTGGGGTACCCAACTTCATACTTCTCTCAATGTTGATGTAGGACCATGTTGATTGAGGATCACATGCTGAATGGGGTTAGTCAGCCAGCCACCACATCTGGTGGTGATGCTGTCTAACCCACATTTTTCTATCTTATTAAGTAGTAAGTTATTTAGGAAACTGCATCTTAACCTAAAATGTGTAAACTCAGTCAAACTCAGCATGCTTAGTACATAATGTAGTTCTCTGTGTTGTATGAACCCTCTTCCCTTGAAAACTGAGTAAGTCATTGTTACTTTAAAGATCAATATCCATATGGCCAAAGCCATTGCAAAGATAAGAAGTAAGAAGAAAAAAACCAGTGGTGAAATCCAAATTTTTTTACTACGTTTCTGTGGGAAACGTGGGCATGGCAGGGGGAGGATACTGCAAAATCTCCATCCCCACCCTACTCTAGGGCCAGCTAGAGATGGTATTTTCTGGTTCTCCAAACTACTCAAAATTTCCGCTACCGGTTCTCTAAACAGCTCAAAATTTCTGCTTCTGGTTCTCCAGAACCTGTCAGAACCTGCTGGATTTCACTCCTGGAAAAAACCCAATATCAACATCTGGGAGAATATACAAATATAACATGTTTAATCAAGTATCAATATCCCCTCTACTGCATCACTTGTTATATATATATAGCACATGTACACATACAGACAGAAGCATAGGATATATACAAGGATCAGGTGTAATATAAACTATTGTTCTAAGAATTTAAAATTCATATTCTGGAGAATCAAAGAATTGTAGAATCAAAGACTGAGTATTGGCTTCTGTTTGACTGTCCACAATTAGGCAACACTACTGTAAAACTAGATAAAATAGACTGAAAACACAGAATGGAAAGATGAAAGATATTAGAAAAAAGGTTTCACTAACAAGATTTATCTTTTCTCTCTTTCACACTTTCAGATATGCTGTTTCCCTCTTCCAGCTGTTGCTGTTCAGAGAAAAGCAAAGTAAATTGCTTTTTCCTTGTCTCACTTCTAAAGAGTCTGCACCAAGTCTCAGTAAGTATGCAGGTGATTATCTGGCATTGTCCAGAACCATTATGCTGTCGACTGTCAAAGAAAGTAAGATTTATAAAATTCATGCAGTTAGACAAAGGCAAGAAGACTTCTACTTCAGCTTTTAATAACTATAGTTATTCTGAACAACAACAAACATGGAAATCTTCATAGCAGATATAAGCATTCTTCCAAATCTCAGATGTAATTACAAACCTCATCTTAACTTTCAGCTATTCACAAAACTTAATATGATGTCTGCTTCTGCGTTTAAATAAAATTCAAGCAAATTTACTTCAATGAGATACCCTTCATTTTGGCTAGTTCCTTGTTGACTTAAGTTCATATGGCACTATAGGCCACACAGACTGATCCACTTCCTACTTTAAAGATTTACATTTTTAGAAGGATTCGGAAAGATGGGTGATGTTGGCATCCCTTAAGTTTTGATGCCCTAGGCCAGTGACTACTCAGCCTTAGCCTAAAGCTGGCCTTGGACTAGTGAAAACATGTTAGAACAACTATCATAAAATTTATCATGTTAAGTATTTAAGTCTTAAATGTAATACAATGGTTTTCCCCACAGCAGGCATTGGTATAATGTCTTCCAACAAAACTCTGCTTCTGCTCACCTGTGTAACTGACAATGGAGAGGAGATGGAATAACATTCTTCAAACACTGTTAGAATGCTACATATGGCATGGTCTCCATTCCCTTATCTTTCAGATAATGGTGTTTTACATTATATCATTCATCCAAGTATAAGATTTCACATGACTGCCACATGCCACCCTTACTCTCTAAGAACTGACATAATACTTGTCTACAGAAATCAAAGATGATACAGAATTAATTAATCACATTATTATATTCCCTTTTTTTACAACCCCACCCCAAATAATTAGAAACCCAGATACCTTTCTGCTAATCTCTGAGTCCTGTTCTTTAGCAACAAGTGAAAAATCACTGGTTCTAATATAAATCTTTGGTGGGAAGAGCACTGCTGTTTACATTTTTGCAGAGTCAGAACTGTTCATATCTTTCTGTTCTTTTCTTTCTGCTCTTTAGCCAGTAACTCTTTAACCCATAAGAAGAACTCATCTTAACCTCTAGTTGCCATGGTTGCACTAATTTTAACACAGAATATGATATTGTGATTTTCAAGATTTTTTTGCTCTGCAACTTTGGTTTTCAAGTTAAACCTCTTCTTTCTTCTTCTTTCTTCTTCTTCATTATATATATAAGACATCTTTGGGCTATATTATATTTGACCCTGTTTCCAGACAATGAAACCATGTTTCTATCTTGCATTATATTGGGGCATCATCTAGAATTAAATTCAAAATAGTTGTTTCTTTGGTTAATTCCAAAATCAACTGTTCTTAGGTGTAATTTAATCTGTCTAGCAATTTTAGTTTTATATGTTTTATACCTGAAATCCTCAAATACAACAACATTTTTGCAGGGTATATTTCTCTTGCATTATCAATTTCTTAGTATCCTGAATATTTTGGTCATACTCAATTTCTTGGGAAGTTTTGTTTCCATTATACTCTATCTACCATGCTGAATAACACATGGTCCATAATAAATTTCTTGCTTCCTTAGAGGTACAGTGTCTTAATTACCATATTCAGCTGGGTATCAATATTCATCAGGTATGCCTATTATATTTAAGGTCTTCTTTAAAACAGTAAGCTTATAACATTGTCCCTAATATCTAAAATTAGTATGGAAAAACTGTCTGTTCCAAAATAAAAAACTATCCATTTTTTTCACCATTCCTTCCTGATTTAATGCATAAAAAACAAAAACAAAAACAAAAAAACCACTAGTGTCTTAAAACTGACAGGTCTCTTTTCTTTATATTTTGGATTATAACTACTGCATTCCAAACAGCATGTCCATTAGTAATATGGCAAGTGAATTTATACAAGGCTAATATGATTGACTTACCTGTTCCCTGAATATCTATCATAGCAGACATGATCACTCACAAAATACCCATTTTGTTGATACTGCCAATCATTCTGATAGGAATGTATGTAAATACAATGTTTTGCTTTGCAGCATGTCGTGTTTCCATTTATTTATTTAAAAAGGATAACTTAAAATATTTAGTGGGAGAGAGAATGAATCTTGAAACAAATTAGGTTAAGAAGTTATTTTTGTAGCGCAGAAACAAATGTTATCAGAAAATTACTTTTAACTTTTAGATATAATCTAGTTTCAATCACTTGCTTAACATGATTAGTTAAGCTATATGTATAGGACTGGAGGGGGATACATCCACAGATTTGACTGATGTTGTTTACTCCTCTGTTATTGACTAAACCATCACAATTTTCATTTAATATTTCTTAACTTTCGATGAAAATTGGTGGTTATTGAGCATACGTTTTGCATGCAATTATGATGGTGGTGGATGTAATGATAAATGATGATTAAAATAAACTTCCACGGCAATTTGTAAGAGCTAACTGTCATGTCTGTATAGGAAAAAGCAATGTCTATAAATAGACTGTAGGTGTATAGAAACCTACTACCATTTTTTAATTGAAAAGTTTTACAAACAAAAATAACATTTTTCTCCCCCCCACCCCCCTTCCCACCTCCCCCCTTCCCTCCTCCTCCCTCCCCCCTCCCCGACTTCCCAGAGCAGAATACAAGGTATTAGAGAAAAAAGAAAAACAGTTATAAATTAAATTAACCTACCCATCCATAAACTAAACCCTCCAAAAAAGAAACTTTAACTCCCTTATAGATAACCCAAATTATCGTTACACTCATTCATACGCAATTTGATATCTTCTTGTCTTGTATTTGTTTTGAACATAGTCTATCCATTTTTTCCACTCCAAAATATATTTCTCTTGCGTATGGTCCTTCAGGTATGCTGAGATCTTCACCATTTCAGCTAAGTGTGTTACTTTCAGTGTCCATTCTTCTATAGTAAGCACAAAGTCTTTCTTCCAGTATTGAGCTACCAACAGCCTAGCTGCTGATATAAAGTTTAAAATCAATTTAGTCTCTAGTACTGTACAATCAGTTATTATATCCAATAAAAACAACTGTGGTGTAAATTTCAGTCTTTTTTTCAAAATATTTTGAATTACCCACCAAACTTTTATCCAAAATGCTTTGATCTTTTTACAAGTCCACCATATATGATAATAAATTGCATCATCAGAATCACATCTCCAACATTTAGGTTGCATATTTGAGTACATACATGACAATTTCTTGGGATCTAAATGCCATCTATAAAACATTTTATAGAAATTTTCCCTTATATTTTGCGCTTGCATAAATTTAACATTTCTAACCCAAATCTTTTCCCATGTGTCCATCATTATTGGTTCCTGAAAATTTTTCACCCATTTAATCATACAGTCTTTAACCAGTTCTGTTTCAGAATCTATCTCCAGTAAAGCATTATACAATCTCTTAATATGCATTTGACTCTGGTCTCTAATCTGTTTTACCAAATTTTCCTCACTTTGCATAAAACCAATTTTTTGATCTTCCCTCCATCTGGCTTGGAGTTGCCCATACTGAAACCAAGTATAAAGTGTCCCTTCATCCTTCAATACCTCTAAAGACTTCAGTTGTAGATTACCCTTTCATTAAACAAAAGCTTTTTATAAGTAATTACCTCCATTTTATGTTCTATACTTATATTTTCTATTACATGTCTAGGGTTTGCCCATATAGGTTTTCCAATCTTTCATTTTTAGTCATTACATCACCCATTTTAGCTTCCAGATTTAAATTGGCCTCATTGATTTCTTCCACTCTTTCATCCAACTGAATAAGGTGTTTAGACCTACTACCATTATTTTTATGTTGTTCTTTTGGGTTAGTTTTTGACTCTTGGCAATTGCCTGGATAAATTCCTAAAGGTTTTTTTTTTTTTTTTTTGCAAGATTTCAGAAGTGGTTTGCCATTGCCTTCTTCCTAGGACTGAGACAGAATGACTGGCTAAAATTCATCCAAGTGGTCTGGTGCTAAGGAAAAACTAGAATATACTGTCTCTCAGTTTCTAGAGTGGTGCAGTGGTTACAGTTCAAATGCTGTAACCACTGCACCAAAAAGGCTCTTGTATTTCTATTGCCAATGATTATTTCCCAGACTCTTTTCCTCACCCCAGTCAACAACATAAATGAAAGAATTCTGTAGACATTTGAACGATTTCTTACAAACTCTATTGTAACAATTTATGCTTAAAAAAATCAAGGCTATAATTCTATGTACAGTTGCTTAGTAGTAAATATAACTAAAGTTTACTTCTGAGTAAATATACCTAGGCTCAGGTTATGTGATACTACTAGATCCTATATCTTTCTGTTTTTGTAGCAACAGATTTATTATGATTGAAAATTAATTAATAATTTAAATTTTAAAATATAAAAAAAGATGTGAGAAATATATAGAGAGTAAGGCTTTGGTATTTAAAAGTATTAAGCATGAAAATAAATAAGATGAATAAAACTGAGGAGGAATAGAAAGGAAGGAAGTGATTCACCAAGTGAATGGATGGCCTTACTCCTTGGGCATATTCTTCAGTTGAAAATCCTGTAGAGATTTTGACTGATGATGCACAAGAGAATAAAGCTCTCCCTTAAACATTTGTATCCTCAAATTATCAGCAGGGGTGAATAATTTAGTTTGAGAATTGCATACAACTACTGAAGGGCTGTTTCCTTACTTCATTCCTGTCTTTATATAACAGTACTATGGCACTATCTTGCTATTTAAAGAGGTGATAAAATAATGTAGGGCAAAACTAGTCAGAGTAATTTCATTTCTGTGACAGAATGCCTATAACTGCTAAATTTCTTCATATTAGAATCTGCAAGTGAGAGAAGCTAAAAAAATAATGAAAACAAAGAAAAAAGTGGGAAAAGGAGAAAACATGATTGTTTCTCAAGTATATTTTAAAGTGTATTAATTAAACATAATTAAGTGTAAGGACTGTTTTTATTTCAGTATTGTTCTCTTGCTCTGCCATCCAGTTATATTCTCTATAAAAAACCATCCAGTTATATTCTCTTCAAAAGAGAAAATTCATTAGATTCTTGAGTTAGAATATATTGAGTTAGAATATATTTTTGACTAAAATATAAACCAAACTGAATCATCTCTATTAAAAAATATCATGGTTGCTGTATATTAATTAGTGAAAGACATATTCTTACTGTTGGCAATATAGATTGTGAACTTGTTATTTTTCTAGAGAGATGTTTTCCTTAAACATACAGAAATGACACAGATTTTCAAGTTATATTGCAATTTGTCTTGGAAGTAAATTACATTCAAAATGATTGTACTTATTTAGTCAAATTTGTAATCTTGTATATACTAAGAATTAATATTCTATAAGCCAAAATATAAAAAATACAAAAGTAGGCTTAAATTGGAAAATTGATATAGTCAAGCCTTGTTAAATTTACTTCAGAAAAGCTTTGGGAATATTTTCCAAGGTTTGCTTAGAAGTATAAATAAAAACACCAGTTCTCAGTTCCCAAAAAACATTTGGAATTTTTGCTAATTTGTACTAATTTTTTTTAAAAAGAGTGCTACAGCTACTATTACATTTTCTGACAAACTCATGTTCCTGTAATTGTAAGATCAACAGAGTATAGGAATGTGTAGAAAGCATGGTACTAGATAGATAGTATGAAACAGTGGTGGGTTGTGCCCGGTTTGGACGGGTTTGTAAGAACTGGTAGTAAAACTGGCGGGAGGCTCCGCCCACTGACCTGGACGTCATCGTACGTGATCTGCGCAGGTGCAGGTGGATGCAAACCGGTAGTAAAGGTAAGTAGAACTGACCTCTGTTTTGAAGCCTTGTGTCCTCAGTGTGCCAGCTTTGATCCTTGGTATCTCAGATCTCTCTTGCTTGTGGATGTTTACAAAAGATTTCACATGTTCACTTCAATGTTATTGTAATTTACATCCAAATGAGTAACTTAAAGGGTTCCCCATGCACAAATATTATGATTCTACTAATTAAAAGGTTTCATTATTTATAGGTAAGATATGCAGTTAGCAGTTCCTTAAGAAAGGTGCACAGTAACTGCGTAATCAGAGGAAAAAATGAATATTTTGCTGGAATCATGAAGCGACGACAGAAGCTTGTGAAAAGATATATCTTTTTAAGAAGATTGTGATAGGTGGGCATGTTCACGCCCTCTGAACTAGTTTTGCTGCTTCATATCTGAAGTGATGCAGTTCTCCGAAAATAAAACTTCTGCAGTACTTAGATGTCACACATAGACACAAACACAGAAACACGCACACTTACAGTGCTACCTTCTTGTTCCAAAGGCTTTTAAATAAAGTGATTCCATTGAATTTTCTCTCTGGAAATGGCAGGAGTGGTCCACATCTCCCTTTGATTTAGTATGTTTCAGCAGGAAATTTTCAACTCTTAGCAACCACATAGATTTTCTTCATGATGATATATCCCCAACCTTTTCTTTCAAGTTTGCCATTAGTGCACTTATTTCCAGTGTAACTGAGTCTAACCACCTTGCTGCTGGTCATCTTCTTCTCTTTCCTTCCAACTTTCCCAGCTTTAGAACTTTCTCCAGGGAGCTAGGTTTGCACACAATGCATTTGAAGTAGGATAATTTGAGCGTGGTCATTTGAGTGTGCCTATACTCTGCCTTGATTTATTCAACAATCCTTCTGTTTGTTTTCTTTTTGTCCATAGTGTTCGCAAGAATCTTATTCAACACCTAAATTCAAAGGCATCAATACTCTTCCTAGCCTGTTTCGGGAAAATCCAACTTTTGCTTACATTGAATGTCACAGGGAATACCGTGGCTTCCACAATTCCAATCTTTGTAAGTAAAGACATTCCATTTGGCTTTTTTCAAATGTCTCCTTTTACTGAGAATTAATTTTCAAAAGGAAAAAAAATCAGCATTATCCTATGACATAATAAAATGTTCTCAAAAATTGTTTCCTTCTCTGAGAATAAAGTAAACCAAAATGGAAAAAAAGAAATCCTGCAGAAGTTTCTTTTGAAAAATTGCAAGAGAAATTTAAGCAAAGTATTTAAGCTTTCCATTTATCTTTTCAGCTTTGAATATCTCTAATTTGAATCTATGTATATTAATCAACTTCCACTGAAATAAAGTTTAATTTAAATGAAAGTTAAGCAAGATTCCCAGAATTTGTTTTAATGCTAAAGAACAGTCTTTATATACTCACTATTGATAAGAAAATTCTTTAGAGGACATATAGTGTTTCTGGAATGCTAGTAATAGACTGCAGACTTGTTCTGTGTACTTGAAAGAACCCCTGTTTCTGACAGATGGCAAGATTTCAGATATATATAAATTTAAGCATTTATCACTTTAGTAATTAAGCATGACTAAGTATATGGGCACTTTGGTGTAAAAGCAATGTCAATTGAAAATCGAGGGTAATTGGATTCTGACTTCTAAGATTTCTGTAGCAATTACCATTGCTAAGGAAGTATGCCTGCTAAGTATAGCATCGAGCGCTGTAGGGAAACAGAAGTAGCCAGATGCACGATTGGCCTGAAGGCAAAGTGAATAAGTAGCCAGATGCAAGAATAGCACCAATCTACGTTGGTTGAAGATTGGGTTGAATTTATTAGACTTTCTCTGAAATCTCAGAAGACTCATCTATAACTCTTGTATGTATCTCTGTATAAGATCTGTATCTGTATCTCTGTATAACAGATATATGTCTGTATGCCTACAGATGGACTGCATGACATATGGTTTACAGAAACATTATAGTGTGCTAAATCTGTAATAATGGCAGGATAGAAAATCTATTACATAATTAAAAGATTATACCCTGCTGTGAAGCAAGCAGTTTCAAAGAGACTGAAGCATTCTGGACAGCAAATACATAAAGGTTCAGCAGTAATTTACTGTTTCCTTTAGTTGCTCTTTGCCCAGATAAGAACAATTTGATCTTTCCAGATTTATAATAATTTATATATTATGATAAGTTTCTCTAATGACTTTGAAGCCAAGTTTGTTACTTTTAATCTGGGTTCTTATATCAATTGGCTAGGATTTCACTGCATGTTAACTTTGTATTGTTTGTTATTCACAAGAAACCAGAACCATGAACTGAAGAAGATTCTGTTGTTAGAAAAGCTTATTGTCACTTTTTTTAAAAAACTACCTCCCAAATCTTTTATATGTGTAGTTATTAAAACCTTTTAAGGACAATATAAAAATTAATACAATGTAATATAGGAAGAAGAAAATGAAATCAAGGAAAAAGCAAAAAGTGCAAAAAAAGAAAAGAAAAAGTTAAAGAAAAGTAGAAAGGATATATCAACCAGTAAGTTAAAAGAACAATTACTACCAGAGAAGTGGCAAAAGTTTTTTAGGTGGCATTTAGCACCAGCGAGATTGGCAAACATATACCCCAACCTATCACCCCAATGTTGGAGATGCGGTCACAAACTAGGAACATATTACCACATGTGGTGGATGTGCCCTAAGGTGAGGAAATTTTGGTATAAAATTAAAGGGTGGTTGGAAGAGATTACACTCCAAAAGATGGATTTTAAACTGGAGATGTTTCTCTTAGGAATGATTGATAGAAAAATGGGGAAAAAAGTCTGTATTATATTATATTGCATATTCCAATGGTAGTCAAAATTGTGGAAGTCGACCAATACACCATCAGAAAAAACAATAATTTAAAAAATCCTCAAATGCACCAAAATGTACAAATTAACGATGGAGATCAAAGAAAGAGATGACTCGGATTATTACAAAGTGTAGAAGAAGTTCTATACATGGTTAGAAAACAGAAATCAAATTAAGAAATAAGAATATAAAGTGAAATTTGATATTAACATACTGGATATAAATGTAAATAATGACCCTGCTAACAAAACGGTTAATTATGAATATTTAAAAATAAAGAGAAGAAGCGGGAAGATAAAAGTTAAGAGTAAAGACAAAAGTCGATGCAGAAAGTTATAAAATTGTATATATCTGTTGTTAGTATTTTATTTTAACGTTTGATATAAGTGTATGTGTTTTTGTTTTTGTTTTCTCTTGTTTTCTTTTGGTATTATGTGTTTGGTTTTAAAAATGTAAAATACTCAATAAAAATTATTTTAAAAAATAAAATAAAAGTACAATTACATTTAATCCCTCTTTGTAAAGTTACATCATACTTTTCTTTCTATAATATACCCTATCTAATTATGAAAACCATAAGTCACAAGTTCATTTTTTTCATTTTTATATAAAAAGCCCACAAGAAGTTTCTAGTCACCAATAAATATGGATAGTATCTTTTTTTTGTAATCAAAGAAGTTAGTTTCTTGATCTCAGCAAGATCTGACAATTTTACCAACCATTTTTCCATGGTGAATCTTTCTAATTGTGCACCCAATGATTTCACCACAGTAATCATGTGTTTAAGTAATCTTCCATGTTTTTTTTTCTGTTTATCCATTTGTCTTATAACGAAGCATTCTAGCTTCAGTTGAATATTAATGCTTAAAATTTCAGTATCAAAAAATGCATCTGAATCCATTTTTTAAAACTTTTTTACATATCCACCAAAAATTATAAAATGTCCCTTATTTTTAATAACATTTCATTTGAAATTCAAGATAATTTCTCTAACATGATATACCAGACCAGAATTTTTTTAAAAAATATTCTTTTTTCACTTTTGAAAAGCACTTTTTATGACCTTTACAATTGTTCTCATTCCTGTCTGATTATAACAATAGCAAAAGCACTTAGACTTATATACCACTTCATAGTGCTTTACAGCCCACTCTAAGCAGTTTACAGAGTCAGCATATTGTCACCAACAATCTGGGTCCTCATTTTACTAACCTTGGAAGGATGAAAGGCTGAGTCAGCCTTGAGCCTGGTGAGATTCGATCTGCCAAACTGCTGGCAGCCGGTGATCAGCAGAAGTAGCTTGCAGTACTGCATTCTAACCACTGTGTCATCGCGGCTCATTGGAATTATACTATATGGAATTATTTCAGATGTTGGGGGTAAAGAGCCTATTTTTAGTGCTCTTTACATATGTAAATTGTAATAATAACGGATCTTGTTACTATTATCAACTTTGCTTCCAATGTTTTGAAGATTTATAGATGGAACCAGACCTACCAAACTTTTACTCAACCCCCTAAAAAGGAAATGTAGTCTAACCAAAGTCCTTTCCTGGTTTTAGGGGAAAAAAAGAAAAGAAAGAAAAAAAGAAAAGTAAGCCCTACATGCTCTTGTGAAAATAAATGTTACGAGACTCATTTTGTGGTAACTAGAATAATGTTCTTGCATACATGAATTTTTTAAAAGACCACTGAAGGTTTTCATGTAAAAAAAAAAAATCCAATAATCCAAGGTGTGTGTGGGTGTATGAAGAAGCAGAATAATCTACAACATGGGTATCAAACTCGCAGCATCACATTGCAGTCATGTGATGTTTCGCAATGTTTCCTACACGGAGCTGAGGTGGCCGTGGCTTGCACGTTATACATCTGGCCCGTGGGCTGTCAGTCTGACACCCCTAATCTACAACATACAGTATAAGAAATGCAACAGTCACAAGCAGAAGATTAGAAGAACACAACCATGAATGCCAACTAGTAGTCAAAAGACATGATGAAAACTTTATGTCACAACAGAGAGACAGCGTAACAATATTTTCAACTGGGAAATTGTGAACATGCTAGTCCAAGGAAATTCAAAAATGCTAGGAAGCTTTGTTTGGCATTCAGACAACTCAGCCATCAATAGACACCTAGAGATAAACCACATTCATACACAAATTCAAAGGAGACAATAAAAAGCTAAAAAGGAAATAAAAAAACCAGAACATCTCGTCTTTAGATTCAACGTTGAGATGAGCAGCAATTAATGCCAGGCAAAAAAACAAGCAGAAAACAATATTCTAATTAAGGATCTACCAAGCACAAAGCACACCTCAACTGGCATGGCAAGCTGTAGTATATAAGCAGGAAAAAACTCCACACGCACTGGCACTGATGATGTTACCTAGTAAGGTAGTAAAACATCTACAAGCAAACAACTAGGTTCAGAGAACATCAAGGATTCTACACTTGAACACTGAAATACATACATTCTCTTCTAATAGATCTTTATGTTGTTTTTAAGTTTACAACTCAATTCAAATTCAGTATCTGATGACTAGTTGAGTTTTTACTTGCACAAACTTATTCATATTCAGACTCAAATAATTAATTCCTCTGCTACCTTCCAACCATAGAATATAGGCTGGAGACTCCTGCTGACATGAAATATACTAGCATCCCTCCTTGATAGGAATGTGCCATCAAGAACACATTCTATCAATACTTAAGATTGCATGCAGCTAATTTCCTGTTGCTTCTAAGTTCAAAGGATTGGCTCTGACATCCAAAGAAGTTAGGAAATCAATAATGACATGAATATTGAATCAAGACACACAAATTACTATTGCTTTGTAATTTATAGCTTCAGTTAGCTTAATCTTTAGAGTAACAGTACTGTATGAAGGTAAACCAATAAATTCTGAACATATTATGGATGAAGAATAAGATGCCATAAAAAAATTACTTGCCTAAGATATAGTAAACTATGATATTGACCATGATATTGAATATATAACTCTTGCTTATTTGTATTACTTTCACTAACTGTAGACTTTCCTTGTCTGTGTTTAATTTTGTGTTGCAATGCCTTCTCTGCTTACCAAGCTTTGAAGTTGTGCAGTAATTTCTTTGCCAGATCAATAGCATTGGAGAAGTTTCTTTTCTTTTAAAAATACATTCCTTTTTTTAATGGAATGGCAAAATGTACTGGCTAAAATACTACAAAATTCAGAATATAGCACAATAAAAGATCCAGGAAAGACACATATACACTTGGATATTTGCTTTTACACAAACACACAATTGCATGCTTGTCTTTATTGAGCAATATTTGGAATCTAATATAATTGGAAATAAATTATGAAAAAGCTTCCCGATTTCTTAAATTAACAAAATGCTTTCTAAATCACAGAATATGTTCTTCAATATTTGGAACATCATCCCACTGGATATCAGATTGCCTTCCCCCCTCCCCCCCTTAGTCTTTCATAAAGCCTTAAAGTTACCAGTTAGGGCTGTGATGGCGAACCTGTGGCATGTTTGGAAGAGGTGGCACTCAGTGCCCTCTCTGATGGCATGCGAGACATCACCCCAGTTCAGCTCTGCTGCACATGCAAGCCTCTCGCTGGCCAGCTGGTCTTCAGGTCTCTGCCACGCATGCACGGAGGGGTGGGATGTGTGTGGGGGGCGTGTATCTATGGGGCACATGTGGGGCACGCGCGCATGCATAAGGGGGCAGGGTACATGCAGAGGTGTTCACGCATTGCATTTTGGGGGTTTGGGCATGTGCTTTGGGAACTTGGTCTAGAAAAGGTTAGCCATCACTGAGCTAGGGAATCTGGCTGTGAAGTAAAATTTGTCTACTAGTCACAGTTGCGTTGACTGTTTTTTATACCTTGGCTGTGGATTATGTTATATGGTTTTATATGGTTCTTATATATTTTAATATGGTATTTTGAGTTTTTTGTATTGTTTTTAATTTTTGCAAGCCATCCAGTCGTACATTTGAAATGTATGTGGTTATGGCTATATACATGGGTGAATATTGCTATATAAATTGAAATAATAAACAAACAAGCAAACACACACACAATAATGTAGACTTTATTTTTTTCCTTTATATACTTTTGGAGAATGAAGGAGTTAAATATAATTTCAGCTTCTATTCTCCTCTCTGATAGCATTAATCATTTGTCCTATACTTCTAATTCATCATCTATTTATAAAGTCAGAAAGGACCACTTCCTGAGATATGCAATAGGAGAAGAAATTCTTTCAAGTGGGAAAAGAAACTACTTTAAAAAATTTTTTTAAAAAAAATCATTATTCATCATTAGAAATAATGCATGTCTCACCGGTTGCTCAGAATTTTAAATGTTATGGGAAAAAATGAATGTGCCAATAGTTAGTGCCATCAGTTACTGATGACACTTGTTACATGGACAAAATGTACGAAGTGCATACTGAGTGTAATTGCTCTTGGTGTACTAATATTTCTCCAGCTGTTTTTGATGTAATAGTTGGAATTACTCCTTTCGTCATTCTCACATTGTGATTCATGCAGTCATGATCTATGAAAAAGTTCAGTATTTCTCTCTTTCTCCCCCTAGCTTCTTCCTGAAAGGAAAGGAACTTTTTTTTACAAACCATAAAATTGATTCTTTTTTTAAAAAAATTACAATATCTCTAAAACTGAGATACCACTGTGATATACAGTAAGGCAATTCAAATAAAATACTGTCTATGTATTTTCCATTATCATAATATGGTTATTCTAAAATTTATGAAGTCTTTCTTTCTTGCATATTTTATGCAACTTTTAGAACACGTTGAGCTGATTTTAGTTCTCTGAAGCAATTAAGGGTTTTAAGATAATTTTGGATGTGCATGGATTCTTAGACAAAGTTTATTTAAATGACCAAATGTTTACATCTCTGAATAATAGTAAAACCAGATACAGTACATTTGCATTTTTCACAGGCAAGAGAACTGGGCCATAGATAACAATGATTGGAGAGAAGAAGCAATGGCTGACCAAGGATCATGCTTACTATATGTGGGATGCGAGGTGGGGACTAAAGGCTGCTAAGTGTCTGGGGCAAATAACATTGGTAGAAATGGGAAGAGCCCTGGTGCGCAGTGGTTAGAATGCAGTATTTTCAAGTTAACTTTGCCCTCAGCCAGGAGTTTGATCCTGATAGACTGAAGATTGAGGCTCAGCCTTCCATCCTTCTGAGGTTGGTAAAATGATTGTTGAGGGTAATATGCTAATGTTGTAAATCACCCAAAGAATGCTGTAAAGCACTATGTGCTGGTATAGAAGTCTAAGTGTGATTGCTATTTCTATTTAGGAAGAGGTATTTGTGATATAAACATTTAGCCCTTTGAGAATGACTGAATCAAGGAACAGACTGTAAGGATCTTGCTGTAACTGTACCAGTGGTGGGTTGCTCCCAGTTCTGTCCGGTTCTGTAGAACCGGTAGTAAAAATATATATACAACGTCATCATGGGTGATCTGTGCATGTGCAGAAGCAGGTGCGCACTCCCATTGCAAACCAGTAGTAAAGGTAAGTAGAACCCACCCCTGAACTGTACCTTATTATTACCTGGCATCATCATTTTGAAAGTCTGTAAGTGCTTCCCTTTCCTGTTAATAGATAAAAGAAATAGGGCAGACCATTCTTGAGTTTGTTTCTTGTTTAGGGTAAGCTGATGTTTTTGTATTGGCTGCTGCATGCTTCAAGGCTGTCTCCATACTTCTCTACATCATTTTAGGGCTTACATTGCAGATGTGAGCCATTTGCCATCCAACTGGAAGAACAGTAAGTTTTATGAATCATGGATTGCTCCAAAGCCCAAAAAAGAAAAGAAAATATGGAGGCTGCATTTAGGCTCTGGCTTATGTCTGTTAGTTTGTTTTTCAAAGATATTGTTTGTTCATTAATTATGCCATTTTATATTCTGTCCAATCATCTTGTCTATCCATCACTATTTGAAGGTAATAGATAGCGTAAAACATACAAAATAAACAATAACTATAAAACTATCTAAACATTAAATATTGTAGATTACATTTAAAAAACCCCAAAGATAAAAAATACTAATCAGTGGTCTTATCAGTGCTCTCCACATAAGGATGATTTAAGCAGATTTAACCATATACAAAATTCCAAAGGTCCAACACCATAACATTGGTGGAACTTTTTACACATTTACTAAATGACAACACAGGGCAACCAAGAGGGTAGAGAGACTATTACACAGAGACGGGACAATTACAAAAGGTTCTAGGGCATTTCATAGCTCTTGGAGGAAGCAAATTAAAAGTCAAGAGTTAGCTGCACTATAGTTGTTTCAGAATACTGTGATACTTTCCATTTTTACAAATAAATCTGCTGTGTGAAAGTTGAAGAGAACAGAATAGAGGCCAGCACTCATCCATACATCATGACAAGGGCCACCCTGATTTCAGGTTCTAAGAATAATCTTCCTTTTCAGAAAGTCCTTTGAGATGAAAAGAGCAAAGCTAGGTGTTAAAAGTCATAATAATTATTTTCCATCTAATCATATGCTCCTGACGTAACACTATTCTGAATTGTGTTCATTATAAAAAGCCTAGGATTCTAAAGAACACATGTCTATGTGAAAATATATCTGCACGTGACTTTTCAATATTTTAAAAAACACTTTTCTGTTAAAAACAGCATGCTGTAGAGCAAAGCTTTATCCATTAGCAAATGAATTATTTAGGGGAAAAAAGGATATATCTTTGGGAAGAGCCAATGGGAGGGAGCATAATCTGATTAATTAGTGCTTTGTTACTGGCTATGCCTCCAGAGGCAGAAAGGTTTTGAATTCTCATCAGTCATTCTATAATAATTCTAAATGTGCCCAGCAATCATCCAAAATTGAGGCTTGATATACTTTATCATCAGTGTCACTTGATCAAACCCCATTTAGGCACTACACTTAGAAAATAACATGAGCAAACTGAGGCAAGATCAGCTACCAATATGGTAAAAGTTCTAAAAACCAAATCCTGTGCAAAATAGAACTATAAAACAGCAAACCGAGGACAGAGATATGATAACAGTCTTCAAACATTCTAAGGACTGTTCCACAGACAAGGGAATTGACTTATTTTACCCACAAGAGGGCGGGGCCAGAATCTGTGAATTAAGAGAAGTTTTTTTTACAGTAAGATGCCCAGCTAGAAACTTTATGAGTTTTTCTTTGTTAGATTCTTCAAACAGAAGCTGGATCGTGTTCTGTCAAAGATGTTTCCAGGATATCCTGCATTGAGTAGTGTGTTGGATTGGTTGACCCCTGTGATATCTTACAACTTTATGACTCTATATTTTGTCTTATCATTTTTGGATTATGTCATTCATTCCATTCTCACTTTATATATTTTTGATCATACAAATAACACGTTCTCATTCCTTGAACAGGATACACTAAATGCATTGAAGAGCTGGGTGTTTTCCTGCTGTGGTCTGCCAGCAGCCTGCGCACCTGGCACTGGAGTCGGGCAGTGAGGAGGCTGGGAAGGTCAATGGGCCAGTCCTGGAGTCAGGGGAAGACCTGAACGAGGGCTCTGCGTCAGTGACAGAGATGGAACCAGGGCTATCTGGGAATGATGCACAGACTCCGGAGCCTCCAGAAATGGACAGTAGAGAGGCAGAGGAACAGGAGGAGCCATGTGAAGAGCTGCTAGAAGGCGAGAGCAGCTGAAGCAAAAAGGACGACTCAGGAGTAAGGCCAGAAGATGATTGGCCACTCCCATAAGTCTTAAAAGAGCAGCAATGAGCCATTGGGTTCTTTGTAGAAAAGCAACATTGATTCCAGTGCTTCTTGTTAGCGTCTCTTGAACTTAGTGGGGGTTTTGCCAAGAAAAGCCTTTGGCAGATTGCCAAAGACATCAAAGGTTGGTGATAAGGCCAACAGACTGGTTATGAAGAATTTGTTTTGGACTAAGCTGAGAATAAATTAATTCTCAGATATCTTAATAAAATAAGTTTGTTCAGGACTGAATTGTGTTTGGTAATCACTATTTGGGCCTCGGTCTCAACATTTCCCAAGTCCTGTTAGGGTAGATAGTTCCCCTTGTTGGGATTTTTTTTTTTTTTGCATTGTAGACATTTTTGTATTGAATGGCTGGAGTTAAAATAATAAAATGTATTTGAAAGCCCAACGCAGGCCCAGGATTAGCAATTGCCAATCTCTGAAAGTCTCTCATGGATTTGTTGCCTATTGACCCAAATATCTGTTAAAACTACTTGTATCACATTTTATGTAATCTCCCGACACTTCAATCATAGATCAATTTTTAAGCTTGATTTGGCAGAAGTTTCCCTGACCTAGCTTGGCTAGATTAGGATCTTTACTGTATATAAGAACAAAGCCTCTGGCATCTTTATCCTATTGTTGACAATCAAGTGTTTTGTATGCAGTTTCATTTTCAGTGGTTGACACTTGAAGTGTTTTCTTCCCTCCTTTCTACTTACAGTAACAGATACATGTTATGGCTTTTGGTGTCTTGATAATGGAGAATTGTGCTATATTTACATTACAGCCATATATGGACAACAATCAGTTGTTCCTGCCTTACTATTTATAATCTTTAAACCACTCCTCTTCCCCACCCCTTCTTTCCTTTCATGGGAAGTGTCCAGTGTTGCTGCTTCTTCCCTTTCTGGACTGGGACGCCTTGTGCACTCATGCCCTTGTTACTTCCTGGCTGGACTACTGTAATGCTCTCTACATGGGACTCCCCTTGAAAAGCACTTGGAGGCTCCAACTGGTCCAGAATGCGGGCTCACGGGTGATTATGGGTGCAACTCATCGCGCCCATGTAACACCTCTTCTACGCGAGCTGCACTGGCTCCCAGTAGTCTTCTGGGTGCGATTCAAGGTGTTAGTTACCACCTTTAAAGTGCTCCATGGCTTAGGACCTGGGTACCTACGAGACCGCCTTCTGCCATCGATAGCTTCCCACAGACCAGTTTGGTCCCACAGAGAGGGACTCCTCAGGGTGCCATCGGCCAAATTATGTTGGCTGGCGACACCCAGGGGGAGAGCCTTCTCTGTGGGAGCCCTGAACTTTGGAATGAAGTGCCCCCAGACATACGCACAATCTCTGACCTCTGAGTTTTCCGTTGTGCTCTTAAGACCCTGCTCTTCTACATAATTGAGTTTTAAATTGGAGTTCTTAATTTTTTGGCTAATTTCAGCCTTAAATGTAATACTTTTAATAATTTTTAAATTTAAATTGTGATATTTGTATTGTGTTTTTTAACCTGGCTGTACACCGCTCCGAGTCCTTCGGGAGAGGGGCGGTATAGAAATAAAATTATCCTTATCCTTATCCTTATCCTTCTGATCAGTTGGGGAAGTTTGTTTCCTTGCATCTCAATCTTTTTCATCTGAAACTCTCTCCCCAGGTGAACTCTCCCTATCATCTCTAGGTTGGACAATTTCAATGCTCATTAGGTTGGAAAATTTCAATGCTCTTAGTTGTGCTATTGTATTCTTCTTTCTTTGAGTCAGAACTGGAAGAAGCTTATTCTGTAGACAATGAGATGGCTTAGACTTGTAAGAATATTGCAAATATTAAAGGTTAAAGGAAGCCTAATCTGCTACCTCATAAGAATATTCCAATTAATAAGCATTTCACAAAACACAACCTGCTTCATATTTTTGGTTCTTTTCTGTTGGGTGTGTGCAAGGTAGCATTCCAGATTTAGGATGAAATACTAAAAAGTAAAGTCCATTTCCTGTGTTGTCTGGAAGCTGTGGGCAAATGGGTACAGGATTGATCTGTATTATTGCAGGGAATGGTTCAATAAACTTGCTATCAGCTTCTTAACAAACACATGGAGGGAAATAGCTGATAGCAAGCTGGTATGATAGCCAGTGGTGATGTGGAAATGAGTTTCCTTTGAGGATAGTCAATAGAGTGCTTGAAAGTGTTTTTTGGCATAAATCAGTTGATTCTTAAGGAGGCCGGACATTTCTGAAAAAAGCAGGTGGTGTCCAGAACAGAAGAAATTGGGAATTGTTTGGTAGAAAAAGTGAGTGATAATTGTGAAATGATAATTGTGTGAACTGCATTTTAAGCATGAACTAAATCCTTATAAGTAAATGTGTAACTATACACATTTTATTCTTTATGATGATATTGCTGTTATATAACATTTGTCTCCTCTATCCAGGTATGGCTGAAAGGCAGAAGACAGGTGATGCTTTACTTCCAGTAGGTGATACAGATCTTTAAATATGTTTTATGAACTATGGGTTTTGTCAGAAATCAGAAGATTGGGCAAGATACAGTTCCAAACCAGTTGGATAGACAAATAAACTGTCTGGAGGTAGAAAGGCATTCACAAGAGGAAACAATAAACTACCACTAGAATGGTATTCAGGCCTTTGACATGTAGTAGTTTTAAAGCCCAAGGAAACTATATCCCTAAAGCCCTGACCATAGGGAAGAGGATATAACAGCCTACACTTTTTCCCCATTGTTTGCATGGCAAGAGATGTATTATGATGAAACAATTCTTTGTCTCTGGTAAAGAGGTAACATGATGTCATCCTACTCCCAATGAATATATAGCTTGTAAGACCTTTTCCCAGGACTTTGGGAACACTAAATATAAAATGCATTAAAATCTTAGTGTTTAGCTGTGCTTGATTGTAGAAATTCTTGCTTTCTGTTATGGTTGTGAGCATGACAATTGGCCATTAATAAACTCAACTCTATAAAGAGAATTTCTTTCTTTCTCTTTTCTTTTTACTTTGTATTAGAATTATTAAGTTTTTAATTTTTAAGAAAATCTTTAATAAAAACTATATATTATAAAATAGGCTCAGCTCTCAAAGGTAATTTGATAGGCTGAGATGACAGAGTCAAAGTTGCTGCTTATAGCAGAGAATTAAGTTGCCTATTACTGCTAGTTCAATGCATATTTTTGCTTGTCTGGACTTCACTTAATTTTTGGTTGTTCTAATCTCTGAACTCTGAGGAGATGATGTCACCTCATTTCTTGACATGAAAAATGTGCAATAGTTAGGAAATTTGTTTGCAGAATGCTTTGCTTCCTACTAATGCAACACCTTTGGGTACTTTTTAAGAAAGCAATTTTAGCAGGGCAATCATGTGTGAAATACCCAGGTTCTCCACAATATACAAACAGGTAAGAAATTTCTGGTGGGTGATTGAGACTGGGTTCTACCATTTTAATTGGTATTCACCTTAACAAATGCTACATCATTGTTTGCCAACTAGAATGCCTTTTCCTTTTTGCCATTTATCGTCTCTGCTATTAATAATGGAAGGGCCAATAATTTTTATTAAGGATTATATTAAACAGATAAAACAAAACCTACACATACCTTATTACTCTCTTTTAAATACAACTAGATACATCTTCATTCCAAATCTCACCCATTTTCTATAAACTCATGTCTAATTCTTCAGTTCTCCTTATTAATCAACAGAGTTCCAGTGAAAATGAATGAATATACCTAACAACATAATGTATAATTCTCCTTTCCAATTAGTCTAGTCCTCCCATCTCTCTCTCTTAACAATATTGGGAAAGAAAGTATTAAACGTGTACCTCACCATAAATAATAAATGCTATTTAGATACCAAAAATAATGACATAGATTACAAACAAATCCATTACACTATTGAACATTTTGAAAGGAACAACTGTCGAATCCAGATAATCATTAAATATCACCAAATATAACAAAACATCATTTAACCATAGTCAAAGATACCCTTCTTTTTCCCTTCTTTCTCCCAGGCATCCCACTGATAAAACTCTAACTCTGTCCTGTCTTTGCCTCTTCTGAAGTTGTTATGATCTTTATCCAAGTTCATTTGAAATTTCCATCAAATAACTCCAATACATCTCTTACTGTATAGTATTGTATATTTCAATTTATAGAAGCAGTCTACACCACTCTTTTGATACATTATTTGCATATCCTTTTGGATTTTTGAATAAACATTTAAATCCATTTGCAAATCCAGTATTGACATCTTTCTTTTAAATTGTAATTTTAAAGTCCACCATTTTGGTCTCAGTCAGTAATGACTTTAATAAATTGAGCACTTTACAAACCCACAGATACAACATTTCCTTTAAAGTGGACATTATGTGTTTTAGTAATCAACCTTTAAAGTTTTGTTTTGCATTTGAAATGTAAACAAGGAATTTTTTCCATACCAGAGAATCTTTCTAATTAATTTTAAAGTCTTCAAATCAGTTTCACAATGTCTCAGTATTTAAAATGTATTTAAAATTTTCCAAAATTGAACTCTAAAGTCACTTCTTTGCTATATGTTAAAAATTTTCAAAAATAAAATATTACAAAGCTGAAAAGGCATAATCTTCTTTCTTTTTAAATAGATTGAAGAGAAACTCATCTAGTGACTGGTAGGCTTGTGAATCTGAAGGTTTTCAATCTTACAGAGGTAATTTTGAAAAGTAAAGCTCCAAAGTGATTAAAAAGATGGAGTTTGGTCAAACTTTGACCAATCTTTGAGTTCATGAAAGATTGCATTTATCTTTCATGATGAAACCTGTGACTCCCAACTGATTGCAAGTAGCTGCAAAACATATATTTCTGCAATCTACTTATTAAAAAAAAATCACCTATTTCGGGGGAAATAAAGACAATGAGTCCGCAAGGAGAAGGGCGGTATACAAATCTAAATAAATAAATAAATAAATAAATAAATAAATAAATAAATCTCCAAATTTCTATTTGTTCCAGAGAGAATTTTGGAATCCTGGATTTCACATCCATCTGCCTTTTTTGACCATAATTCTCCTAAAATCTGCACAGTGGAGAAAAATGTGTGGGCATTAATTTGCCTTGTGTCACTAGAAGTTTAACATTGCACCAAACCTGATGCCAATCTGAGCTATATATGTGGTGAATATGATAGCACATGGAACCCTTGATATTTCATTTATGGTTTTTCCATTAGATTCCCAATATTCCCATTTTTATTGCATGTGTATTAATGTTATTCAGTTTCATTCTCCTCCCCCTGACAGTGCTTGAGCCAAGAAATGTGCTTGTTTGAATACTATGTTCTGATTTCTAACACTTGTCTTGCTTTGTTTACTCAGAATCTATCCTAGAATCTATTTAGTTTCCTAAATTACAGAAAGATTGCACACATGTATTCACTTTCTTTTTATGGTGTTCTACTGATATGTGTTCACATTTGTTTTACAAATTGAAAAATAAGGCTATTGGTTGCATGTTATAAATAACCCATTCTATTCTCCTCTCCCTAATTTGATTTTTGAAAGCTGCTCCTGGTTAATGTTTGCTCAATTGCAGTATTAATATTTTATCTTAAAACAATATTGGAAAGCCTACATGAATAAATTTATTAAAATGTCAATATTTCCTTCTCTAAATATAAGTTTGCTTATGTATGAATTTTTGTATATTCCCACATACATATGTGTTTGCAAATGGAGGCTGTAGAATGCATTCCCCCCCCCCCTAAGTATTTTCTATCATTTTCAATAAATCAACTTTCACTGATGTAACTAGCCTTATTGGCTTTATGGAGTCATCATGATTGATAAACTTATCTTACCACATCATTGGATGGTACATGTAATTGGTTTTATAATACTGAATGATTAGCAGTTTGCATCAAATAACCACTGACTTACTGTCATCTACATGCAATGAATTTGTATTGGCTGTTTGCTCAAGATTACAAAGGTCATGCAGTGAATTTTTGTATTTAATCAATATTGTCCTATGTGTTTCTATTGACATGTTCTGGGAAAGATATATCTCATTGAAAACCAAATCCTTGTATCAGCATGCCAGCCATGAGCAAGCTCACAATGACTACAAATGTTCATTTCTTTGGCATTTATATAATCATTCCCAATCTTCTTTCTGCCCTCAAGGTCTTATTAAGAAAATGCAAAACGATATTGAAAGCAGTATGAAAGGACTCTGAGTATCATTAGAATTGGATAAATAGTCTAAAATATTTTCTGGAGTTTTGAGCAAACTTAATAGAACCTGGCTAAAGAGAAATACACATAAAGCCTATGAAAAGGAAAGAAAACAAATACTGTACCTTTACAGGGAGGATACATGAGGTGGGTGTGGCTAACTGAGGAAGCCTAATAAGGCAGAAATAAATCTACATTAGTCTCCCAATGGGCAGCAAAAGGTCTGCTGGCTGCCAGAAAAGAGAAAAAAGCTCAGAATGTAGTGGATGTGATTTCACTCAATTAGGGCTGCAGAAAAATCTTGGTTACGTAGGAAAAACCTGGCTAAAAGAAAAACACACATAAATCCTACGAAAAGTAAGAAAACACACACACACACACACACACACACACACACACCAAAATATTATACATGTACACCAGACACAGAGAGAAATGGGAAATGGGAAATGGGTGAAATAAGTACAAATTTGTGAAACCATGAACTTCACAGGGCCAAAAAAGAGGAAGTAAAGTAATCTTGCAGAGTTGTCAGGGACCAATTTGCATAACACTTAAAATAACACACTGTGGAAAGATGTGTAATTCCCAAATGAGAAAGGGATGCAATTTGAAATGTTTAAAATAGAAAACATTTTGTTGAAAACTAGGTTGTCAGACTGTTGTTCTTTGTTTACTTCTCCAGATTTAGCTGCTATCCTAAAGATTTTAAGTTGTATGTTCTTCTTGCATAGGATATATATTCATTTTGTTTCAAAGTAGTAGCAGATCAGGTTCAGCTTTTTTTGTACTGCAGTTAGGAAGGAACAAACTGTAGCAATAAATGTAATCATTTCATTTCTTCCCTGCCGCACTTTTTCAAATGGGTAAAAATACAAAGCTGGAAAATCCAGATGATCTCATAATTGGTTATTGATGAGTGCCCAGGGCAATACTGACTGTTTCTGCTGATAAAAACTTTCTTAGAGCAAGTAATGTCAGCACTGATTTACTTTTCTAACACACTGAAGCACTGTTCCAAGCAAAACTAGGAAAATCAGAGTTAATTACCCAGAAACAAAACAAAATAAAAACCAGAACAAGAAAGGTATTAAAATATCTGGTTAAAAAGAGTGTTACGCTGCATATTAAGATGAACTGAAATATCTTCTTCCTTTTCATCTTTTTTGTTTTTTAGACCATTTGCCAGGATCAAAAAAATGATAAGGTTTCAGTATAAGTTCAACTTTTTTTAAAATAGAAGAATAAAATCAAAATTGCAAGTAATACAAAATGTACAATACAATGATGGATTCTGAAGGAGCAGAAAAGCTAAGAGCCATCAAGAACTCAATGTTCCAAAGCCTCATTCTTTATGCCTTTCTGAAGAGCTTAATGAAATGTGGTGGCCTCAGAGTTTTTACTTTCTCCTTGAGCATTCTGGTTTTGCATTTATTTATACAACCCTGAAGACTATTCTATATATAATCAATCCTCATTTTTTTCAGTTCCATATTAGTGAATTTGCCTTCTCACTAGAATTAATACTTGCAGCACTTTCGTGATCATTTAAAAATATAAAATTACAGGCAGTCCTCGACTTACAACATTTCATTTAGTGACAGTTCAATGTTACCCCAGCACTGAAAAAAGTGACTAATGACTGTTTCACAGTTACAACCTTTGCAGCATTCCCCATGATCGTGTGTTGGCAACTGGTTCATACTTATGACTGGTGCAGTGTCCCGGGCAGTGGTGGGTTTCAAATTTTTTTACTCTTGGTTCTGTGGGTGTGGCTTGGTGGGCAGGACAGGGCTTGGTGGGTGTGGCTTGGTGGGTGTGGCAGGGAAAGAATACTGTAAAATGTCTATTTCCACTCCACTCCAGGGGAAGGATACTGCAAAATCCCCATTTCCCCCTGATCAGCTGGGACTTGGGAGGCAGAGAATAGATGGGGGCAGGGCCAGCCAGAATTTTTACTACTGGTTCTCTGAACTACTCAAAATTTCCACTACCGGTTCTCAAGAACTGGTTAGAACCTACTGAAACCCACCTCTGGTCCCAGGATTATGTGATCACTTTTTGCAGCCTTCTGACAAGCAAAGTAAATGGGAAAACCAGATTAACAACCAGGTTACTAATTTATCAACTGCAGTGATTCACTGAGCAACTGTGGCAAGAAATGTCACAAAATGGGGGAAAAACTCACTCAACCAATTCTCACTTAACAACATAAATTTTGGGCTCCGTTGTGGTTGTAAGTTGAGGACTACCTATATAATAAAAGGTGCTTATCCCAACATTATTAGGACTCTGAACACATCACTGCTCTGATGTGATTGGGGGGATGAGTCAAAAAGAATATGCTTGATATTGTTTAGGGAATATTATTATAGAGAAAAATATTTAATTCTATAACATAATTAGAACTTAATCTTATATGAGGAACTCCCAGCCCTTGTTTTTTAAAAAAGAGATGACCTTGTTTGGGGTGGAGGGAAATGTGGGGTGGGGGAAGAGAAAGGAGAAGACAGAAGAAGAGAAGATGCCTGATATTGAAATTAGAGGTGGTATTCACCAGGTTCTGATCAGTTCTGGGGAACCAGTAGTGGAAATTTTGAGTAGTTCAGAGAACCGGTAAATACCACCTCTGACTGGCTCCACCCCCATCTATCCTCTGCTCCCTGAGTCCCAGCTGATTGGGAGGAAATGGGGATTTTGCAGTAACCTTCCCCTGGAATGGGGAGGGAATGGAGATTTTACAGTATACTTCCCTGGAGTGGGGTGGGAATGGAGATTTTACAGTATCCCCTTCCCCTGCCACACCCACCAAGCCATACCCACCAAGCCATCCCACGCCCACCAAGCCACGCCCACAGAACTGGTACTAATTTTTTTTGAATCCCACCACTGATTGAAATCAACCAGAAACATTGTCCTAATAAGATGGAAAAAGACATATTGACTAGGAGAAATAATTCTATGACAGATCAGGATTAGTGTCTTATGCTTCTATTACAAGAAAACACCTTTCTTTTAAATAGGCTAATGGATTCGCTTTCTGGGATTGCAATGCTTGTTGCAAACATCTCTCTGGACATTTTCATATGCACAATGTCATTTTATCCAATTCTATCTGTGTGGGGTCTTTCTCTTTCTCCCTCTGAGAAAATGACTTACTTTAATGTTTTCATTTTGTTTTCTCTGACTACAATTACAGAGATTACGCTTTTGGGGAGAAGCTCTCAGGGCGTGGCTAATAGTTCTCTTTCTGAGAAGGGGGTCCTTCACATTTATCATGTCTTTTTCTTGGGGGCTTTGTTATGCAAACCTTTTTGACATGTTCTTCAGAACATTGATCCTGAAACTGAAAACAAATTTCTGATTTCTGGATGTGCTTGGAAGGACTCTATTATTAGCTAATTGTTTCGTTTCAGAACTGTTATGTTGTTACTGTTTTGAGCGGGAAGTTCAAACTAGGGGTTGTTTCTGATTGGTCACTGACCAGCAGCCAAACTGTATATAAAGAGTGCTGCTGCCTGCATTGAGTTGCTGAAGTCTCACCATATAATAAAGGGCTGTTGTCACTATCCTGTCTGTGCTGCTTCGTTATTGCCCAGCCACTTCATTTGGTGACGAGGATGGGATAGCACACAGAAGGATCAAAAAGAGCTAACGATAAGACACGGTGCCCACGGGGACCGTAGACTTCAGCCATGGCAGCATACGTTCTGCCAATGCCATTTGTTCCAGCTCGAGAAAAATGGGGGTCCTACATGACCCAATTCGAGTGCTCGCTCGAAGCTAGCAACATGCATGGGCTATCTGCAAATTGCAAACGAGCCCTGTTCCTGAGCCATTGTGGACCGGACATCTTCGAAATGGCCGAGTTGTTGTGTGAGCCGACCCCGGTGCAAATGGTTCCTTGGGACACACTCCAAGCAACCCTCAGGGCACACTACGCCCCTGCACCATCCAAGTTTATCCAGCGCTACCAGCTGAGGCAGAGAATCCAGAAAGAGGGGGAACCAGTGACCACATATGTAGCAGCACTCCGAAGAGCCGCAACCCACTGTGACTACCGCAACTTGGACGACGCGTTCCTAGAACAATTAATCTGCGGCGTTCGAGACACCAGGCTTCAGAGACGGCTGCTCGCAAAGCCTGGTTTGACTCTTGCCAGTGCCTTGGACGAGGCCAGGGCACACGAAGCATCGACAAAGGCATCAGAGGCTTTACAGCGTCCTCAGCCTGAGAAAAACGGGTCTAAAGCGGTCCCAGTTCACCACGAGGAGACGAGAGCAAGTTTGGAGGAAGAATCAGATGCAGACGTCTTCCGAACTGAGAAAAGCAAAGGTGAGCCCAGCCGCCGTCGAGAGAGCTGCCTGAGTTGCGGCAGCCAGCACAAAAGACAAGCCTGCAAATATTGTGATGCCATTTGCAGGCGCTGCGAAAAGAGAGGTCACTTAGCCCGAGTATGCCGAGCGCAGCTTCCGCATTCTTCCAAACCACATGACCAGGGCAGCAAATCAGAACCGCTGCCACCTTCAAAACGACCAATCCAGAACAAGGGCACCAAAAAGCGGCGTGAGATTCAAACTTACAGCACGAGAGTCGGCCAAGCCAGCACGGCAATCGAGGAAAAAGTCTTCACTACCATCAAGATCAATGGACAACCCTGCAAGATGGAGATCGACACCGGATCTGCACTCTCCATCATGTCGTGGACCACGCTACAGTCCCTGCTTCCGAGCTACAGAAAGAGCCAGCTATCAAGACAATGAATCTGCCTGCTAGACTACCAGGGAAACCGCGTCCCAGTCGAAGGCGTCAACACCTTCACCATCTCCTACGGCAACTTCGAGGAGAGACTACCGCTGAACATCGTGAGAGACCCGCTACCAAGCCTCCTTGGTCTATGCTGGTTCCGAGCCCTGGGCATGGGGTTCACAGGAGTCCACAGCATCAGCAGAGCATTGCTCAAAGAACAATTCCTGCACGAGTTCCAGGACGTTTTCGAGGACAGCTTGGGCAAGAACGTGGGGCCCCCAATTTCGTTTAATTTGGAGGTAGGGGTAGCCCCAATTAGGCTTAAGGCAAGGAGAGTCCCTTTTGCTCTGAAGCCCAAAATCGATGCAGAATTGGATAAACTGATTAGCCAGGGCATCTTAGTGTCAGTAGACCATGCGAAATGGGAGACCGCAATAGTGACCCCAATTAAGGCTGATGGGTCTATCAGGATCTGCGCCGATTACAAATGTTCTATCAACAAGGCGTTGCAGCAAAGTGCTTATCCTGTCCCCGTAGTCCACCACTTACTGCATTCCCTTGGTCCAGGGAAAATATTCGCAAAATTAGATCTTGCGCAAGCTTACCAGCAGCTGCTGGTAGATGACGCCACAGCAGAAGCGCAAATGTTAGTGACACACAGAAGGGCTTTTAAATGTACTCGGTTGCAGTTCGGGGTCAGCATAGCCCTGGGACTATTTCAAAGCACAATGGAGCGCCTTCTACAAGGCCTCCCCGGAGTCGTCCCGTATTTTGACGACGTGTTAATTAGTGGCCATAACGAAAAGAAACTGGCAGAAAGAATCAGGTTAACCCTGATGCGATTCCGCCGGCCTAAAGCTTAAAAAGTTGAAATGCAAAATTGGGTTCCCTCAGTTGAGTTCTTAGGATATAAGAGTGATGGATCGGGGAACCACCCCACCGAAAGCAAGGTGAAGCTATTAAGAACGCTCCCACGCCCAAAACCAAGACTGAACTACAGGCCTTCCTAGGCCTTCTTAAATTCTACACCATGTTTTTAAAAGACAAAGCAACGGTAGCCAAACCACTCCATAGACTCTTAGGCAAGAGCACTCTGTGGGTTTGGGGCAAAAGAGAAGCGGCAGCATTTAACGCTGTCAAGAAGCTCCTCTCCGAGGACAGTTTTCTAATGCAATACAGCTCTGAACTGCCATTAGTCTTGGTTTGTGACACCTCTCCATTTGGCGTTGGCGCCGTACTCAGCCATAGACTACCTAATGGCCTAGAGGCACCCACTGCTTACTACTCCCAGACTCTGTCATGCACAGAGCACAACTATAGCCAACTTGACAGGGAAGCCTTAGCCACCATTGCTGGCGTCAAAAAATTCCACGAGTACCTGTTTGGCCATACATTTGAATTAGTTACAGACCACCAACCACTGCTGGGCCTCCTTGCTGGCGACAGGCCCACCCCTGCCGCACTTTCTTCACGAATGACTAGGTGGTCAATTTTTTTGGCCACATACTCTTACAAACTGATCCATCGACTGATCCATGCAGATGCCCTTAGCAAGTGTCCCCTGCCAGACATTTTAGACAACCTGACTCCCGAGGCCCCAATTCTTTTGCTGGACACTGTGCCACCAGGGCCCCTATCTTCAGCCGAGGTGGCCAAAGCTTCTAAGAGAGACTCTATTATCAGAACAGTGATGGGCTGGGTCCTGCGAGGCTGGCCTACACAAACTGACTCTGCTGTATTTAAACCATTTTGTACAAAGCGAAACGAACTTTCAATGTTAGGGGGGGTGTTTGCTGTGGGGAGATTGTGTTGTTGTACCTGAAAGTCTAAGGCATAGAGTGCTAGAGATGCTACATGTGGGTCACCCGGGCATGGTTAGAATGAAGGGCCTTGCCCGAAGCTATGTGTGGTGGCCGCATTTAGACCAGGACATTGCTGAGTGGGTGGGGAAGTGCAGGCCCTGCCAGGAGTCCCGTCCAGATCCCCCGGTTGCCCCGGCTAGGGAATGGGAGAAACCCAAGGGCCCATGGGCGTGTTTCCACATAGATTCGCTGGGCCGTTCCACGGCCAGTCCTTCCTAATAGTAGTGGACGCATTTTCTAAATGGTTAGAGGTTTTCTTAATGCCCTCAACTACTTCGGAGGCTGTGATTAGGGTCCTCTGCCGCCTTTTTGCCACGCACGGCCTGCCCGACATATTGCTTTCGGACAACGGGTCACAATTCACCTCAGTCCAATTCGAGGGTTACCTTGCTGAACTGGGCATTCGGCATGCCCTCTCGGCTCCTTTCCATCCGGCTTCGAATGGCGAACAATTCGTTCGGACCACCAAGGAAGCCTTGTCCCGACCAGACTCGGGTGATTGGCAGGCCAAGATCGATCAATTCTTGGAGGTGCAACATGCCATTCTCTGCACAGCCACTGGCCACAGTCCGGCCGAACTTTTGATGGGCCGTAAGCTCAGATGTGTCCTTGACCGATTGCATCCAAATTATTCAGCCAATAATTTTAAGGGGAAAGAGGGAGGCCTCAGGCATTTCCCAATTGGCACAACGATCTATGCGAGAAACTATGCCACTGGTCCCTTGTGGGTGGAAGGTATTGTGACAGGAATGACTAGACCGAAATCATATACTGTGGATATCGGCCAAGGGAGAATTTGGAGGCATCACATCGACCAGTTAAGAAAGAGATTAGTTAGCGAGAACTCAGACCTCGAATACAAGCCAGTCCCTAACTACCAAGGTCCTTCCAATACAGCTACCTCAACCCCAAGTAAGCCAGAATACTTATCTGGCAAGCCGGAGTTCCAGCGCTTCCCCAGCAAGCCACTCCTCCCAGCTGGGGAAAGTCACACCTCCGAAAGAATCCCGGAGGTTCCATTGGCGGAGCCAGGAGAGACGGGAGGACCCTCTGACCAGCTCAACGCCCCGCCTGCAACTGAACTGCGCAGGTCGACTAGGACTAAGACACGCCCAGGTCACCTGCACGACTACGTCTGTAAATATGTTAATACTTGTGATAATGTGCATTCTGGGAGAGGAGGGGTGTTATGTTGTTACTGTTTTGAGCGGGAAGTTCAAACTAGGGGTTGTTTCTGATTGGTCACTGACCAGCAGCCAAACTGTATATAAAGAGTGCTGCTGCCTGCATTGAGTTGCTGAAGTCTCACCATATAATAAAGAGCTGTTGTCACTATCCTGTCTGTGCTGCTTCTTTATTGCCCAGCCGCTTCAAGAACCACCATGAATCTCTGCCAGTCTACTGCCTTGCCAAGAATCTGCAGCATTCAGCCAAGGGGCTCCCAGCAACAGTGTAGAATGTCTGGAAGGAAGCAGATTCACCAACCCAGCCCCCTGAGGGTACACAAATTGTAGAAGGTTTTCCCTCCCCTCAACCTTTCCAGTTTCCAGCTCAGGAAGCCATGTCGAAAAGGGACTATGTCAATGGGAAGACAAAGCGAGAATGTGCGGTTATTTATCCTGTGCTGTGGATTGGCCAGGGAGAACTATCCTTCAGCAAACTGCCTGGGAGGAGGGTGCATTGGAAGAGCATTGATGGACCACTGTCAGGGGAGAAGTGCTGGTAGAGGATAATACAATGATAAATGCCTATGATGGGCTGGCTGCGGTAGGGGGCCTGTGGTGAAATGGGTGCAGACCAGTGGTGGGTTACCCCCGGTTCACACTGGTTCTATAGAACAGGTAGTAGAACCGGCGGGAGGCGCCACCCACCGACCCAGATGTCATTGGAATGCTTCTGAGCATGTGCAGAAGAGTGCGTGCGTGCCCCCATTGCAAACTGGTAGTAAAGGTAAGTAGAACCCACCCCTGGTGCAGATATCTGCCTATGGTTAATTGTCCTAGACCTATATGAGAGTCAGTGCAGAGTAGTAGCTAAAATAACAGGATACAAAACGGAATCATGAATTCTAGTTCTTCCTTAGGTACAAGGATGGGTGACCATGGGCTAGTCACTTTCTCTTAACCCTAGGACAAATCATTTCTGAAAATCCTTGCCAATAAAAATATGAGGTCTTATCTATATATAAGTTTTTTGTCTTTGATTCACATACCTAATTGGTACCTCATTATCTCCTTTCGCTATCTCAGCCCATTATTTGCATTTCAGGTTATTGTGGTTATTATCGATTCCAGAAAAAAAATCTAAAAACACTTCATAAAATGAGGCTTGAAAAAGGCAATGGTGTTATATACAAAAGACAAATGGGGAAAAGAACATTTACATTTCACTGCAGAGCAGGATAAAAATGTTGAGAGCCAAGTTAAAAATGTATAAAATGGGGAAGACCCAATTAAATTCCTTAGAGGAACAGTGTAAAAGATTCTCATTATGCTAGATGTAGATCAATCCAAACTCTAAAAGCATATGTTTCTCCTTACTTTCCTAATGTTTTTTTGAAAAACTGAGTTCAATTAAAGTGCATACAGAGAATTCTATTACATTTAGTAGATTCTTGAATGTGGAAAGCAATGAAATGGCAACTTGTAATATGAATTCTGAAAGAACAATACATGTGAAGTGGTAATTTAAAAATATGACATAGCCTACATTTAAAAGTTTCTGATGATGCCAGAACCTACAATTTGATTTACAGTGTGTCTAGCATTGATTTATAGGGCAAATATATACCTCAGAAATTACAATTAGAAGTTACCGATATAGGTTCTAGGAAAAAATTATGTGCAATTGCTAAAAGAAGGGATAAATGCTATTACTTTAAAGAAGGGTGTATGTTAATGTCTATGTGTATTCTGATTGTTGTTATGCTTGAATTAATGGCAAAATGTCAGAATAAGACCCATGGTGGTGAATGCACATCAGATATATGTATTTACTTCGTCTCAGTAAATCACCAATGCTGTACGGTTTTCTGATCCTTGAGTGTCTGAATAACGCAATTATGCTTTTGAAACATCCAAACATATCTTCCTTTCTGAGACAGAAAGCAATCTAAAAATGAAAATATGCTTTCACTCAAGCTATATTTTTCATAATTATGCATCTTCAGGGTTTCATAACGACCAACTTAATCACTTTTGCTGTTTAGAGGGCCATAACAGCCAATCATGATAATGACTTTGGTATTTGGTAGGAACCATTTAATGCCCAACAGCTCTTGTTCTCAGCAACTTGATGCTACTTAAGTTTGATAGGCAGCCTCTCATTAGCACAAACTACAAAACCTCTGGCACAAAGCTCATTCCTTTAAAACAAACTCTATTCATTGATGTGAAATACCTCCAAGGAAATTGATTACCTGACCTCAATTCATACATGTCATCAGCAGAATCTGACAGCCACTGAAATACTTGTATCTCAATTTCTCTAATAGTTTACAGTTAATCTAAGAAATATTTCTTCTAACTTCATTCTTTTCTTTTAATTACACATCAGTCTTCCTAATGTCTAAACTCTGATATTCTTAATTGATAATTCTTTCCAAGAAGCTGGACTTCTGGAGACATATGGTAAATTGAAAATGACTCTACAAAAACAAACACAAAAAACTGCAGCAAAGACCAAGGAATGGTGAATAGTCTGATTCTTTGAAACCTGTCTAGAAAAAGCTAGAACAGAAGATTGCCCACCTGTCCTCTACATGGCTGGTCCTCATGAGGCAGCTGCAGGACAGCAGTCTTTCATCAATTTGAGGGCCAGCAGATAACAGAATCAGCCATGTTGCTGCAACTTAGTGAAGACTTTAAAGCAGAGATGTCAAAATCATGGCCCACAGACCGGATGCATCACGCACTGGTCACACCCACGCCCAGTTTACTGAAGGAGGAAAAAGTCGTGATATGTCATGTGATGACGCCATGATGATACAAATTTAACACCCCTGCTTTAAAGGACAATACATTTGCAAACATCACTTTCTAATTACTTTTGAAAATTGTTCCTTTGCCATTTTTCAACTTCTGAATAAGAAAATTGTCACTTACACAAGACACAAATTTCCTGGTGTGTCTGTCTCCTGTCTTTTCTTGGGATGATGTAGAAACTGATAAAGCAAACATCTGACTTAATTTCCCTAGTCATATCCTAAAACTGAAGGAAATTATCTCCTTTTTCTTTACTTCCCAAATAAGTTAATTTATACTGAGAAAAAAACTCTTTAACTGATAATTAAACCCCCTTTGATGCTTTCTAATCTTCTTCTTTCATTAATTACATTTGTCCTATTGAACTAGATGCTTTTTCAAGCTGTTTAACTTTCCTGGTTCTTTTTTTAATGTCTGATATATTTGTTTGACTAAGTGTTGCATATTAGAAAAGGACCAGATTAGGGTTTTTTTTTTGTTCTGTTGTCCAAATAAGACTATCTTTATATTAAGGAATGTTAAGATATATGAAGGTCAAGGTCCATTTGTCTCTGATTGCTATATTGGACACTGTACATCTTGAAAACTTAAAATGCAGAATTGAATTTTTTTTAAAAAAATAGTGCTTTTCTATTGTGCTTCTTGCTCCATGAAGAATTTCAGACTTTGATGTAATTATCTATATCCATAGTGCAATTTTATTTTGTCAGTTTCCTTAATGATCATAACTACTAGAAATAAATGAATGACTACTAGAAATTAGCTCCTGAATGTCTGGATCATATGAGAATAAAGGACTATGGAAGTAATTATCACTAATTTGTAAAATATGCAGCTGGTATATACTTAATCATGCTGTAATTGAAGCTATTGTGTAATGAAATATATTTTGATTGGCATCTTTAACCTGTGAAAAAGAATACTTTTAAATGCATAAGAAAATAGTGCTGAAGACTGAAGCCCCATCTACATTCAAGAAGAATATAAAGCTCATCTTGCAAGGGATGCATACATACATATAAAATTTATAAAATGTTCTTATCATGTAATACATCTGCCTGAAACCCTTCTTTATTATCTCAATTTCTGTCTTGCCTCTCCTTGGCTCATGTCCAGGAAGAAACCTCAGGACAATGAATTGATGTGTAAAATGTCCAGAAAAATAAGTATTTTAAAAACACACACCCTATAAATTGTGCTTGCACGATCTGTTTGCCTTTCCCAAGCACTCTCACATAGATCTGATCAATAGTAGAATAATTTAAATCATTTGTGATCAATTGATTAGCTTTTCCAAGGTCCCAATTATCTGCAGTAACAGAAGTTTCTTAAGAACATTGTGGCTTAACTTTCAATTTACTGTCTTTATGCCTTTAGCATATCATTTACAGAAATGGCAAATATGTCTTGACTTTAGAATATAGATAGAAGTTCATATTCATAATTTACCATCTGTAATTATATTCAGGCTCTGTTCTGACCCCTTTGGCTGACTAAGAAAATGTTAGTATTTTTCAACCTCAGAAATCTGCAAAGTGACCATTTCTAGTGTAATATAAAAGATTATGGTAATCCAGTACTTGGTTTACCTGTAAAAGGACAGAGATCCAGCAGGGCTTTTGAATTTCTTAGATTAAAGTGAAATTTACCTATACATTACTGAAAAACATTACTTCTTTTTTTAATTCTGAATCTTCCTGCAGAATTTTCACTTGGATAGATGATCCTGTGAGAGAAAACCTTTCTCTTTCCAGATTACCAAGACATGAATAATTTTATAGATTTACTTCCATGTCCCTCTTATAACCTGCCTTACTTATAAGATAAATAACTGCAAATGAGGTAGGCATTTTGACTTGCTGTTGGATTGCTAAATCACAAATGGAATAATATGCATCTCTTTTTAAATCTAATTTTTGAACAGCCAACAGAATCTTAACTTTCTTGGTAGTAACTCTGAAACATTACTGTTAACAAATAATGAAGAACCATTAGACTGGTTGCAAAGCAAATATAATTAGTGATGATGTCTCTTAATCTAAGTGCAGCCACAGAAAAATCTTCTTCCTATCTCCTACCTGAATATTGACAGTATGCAGGGGAAACCACTTTGATAGATCTAAGGAATGAACTGTAGCTGAACGCAAAGGATTATGCTGAAATAGGATGTTTTCCCTCTGTTTGGGAAAGTAATTAACAATCATCATTAGATCCTGTGTAGAACTCATTGGGCAGCAAGTGATTTCCAGCGGCTTTGATCATTCACAGCATCTTCAGCTTCATTCCAAGAGATAATTAACAATGAGCCTTATGAAATGGAAGAGGACATAGCAAATTATTACATCCAACATATATAGATGACCTTTAACATCTTCTCTCAGCCACAAATTCCCACTAATTAAGGATGGCTTTGATAATGAATCCAGAAAACATAGAAGAGAAAAGAAATTCAAGTTTCATCTATCCTTATTTATTCCAAAATAAAAGATAAACATTTGAATAGGAATGCTAATAAGAATTCAGACAGACAAAAACCTACCACATATTATTTTGTCAATAAGACAAAAAAGACTGGATAGTGGCAGCAAGATAGGAGTGAAAGAACCAGAGAAAATCACAAAATACAAAGACCTGCAAATATAGGTAGTATATGACAGGTCATTTAATGGCTCTTTGAAGTTATGACAGCTCCCCGAAAAGCTATATATGAGCCTGTTTCAAACTTACGGTAGCTACAGCCTCTCAACAGTCATTCTCCCTTACGACCAAACAAAGGAATGCCGTCCCATCTTGATGGGGCCTCACGGCAATTGGGCCTGCTTCCCATGTGTCCTGTGGACTGAACTTTTTATTTAGCTTCTCATGGTAAAGAAACTGCAAAAAGGCTTTTTTGAAAGCTTCTCCAGCATTGGAATACAATGATGAGCCCTAATCTAGCTGGATTGTTCCTTTCTACTGGCTTGCTTTTGGTCTGCAAAGCCTTTTGCTGTTGCTCTGCCTTCTTTATGGACTCAGCTGAGTGGCAGGCCTCTCCTATGAATGAGGTACCCCATGTTTGCTTAATGATCTTCATGTTTGTTTAATGATGGTGTCAGGGAGAACAGAGGATGAAATCACGAATCAAACTGTCTCATTTAACGGTTGTCATCACATTTAACTGTAATTGACAAGCTCCATTATGATCACTGATGGAGGTCAACCTATAGTAGTGGCCAAAATTGTAGAAACCTTTTGGGAAAAGTGTATTTTCTAAAACTAGCTAATAACACCACTTTTTTTGGAGTAGTACCATAAAAGTATATATCAATGGAAAAATAATTTAGTCAAGAATGTAATGCAATAACTTTTATGAAGGATTTGCTATTAAAATAGCACTTATAGTATAAAGAAGAAAAATGAAACATGTAGAAAAAACAAGATATACAAAATTATCAAGTCAGTTAATACTTAGGTAATCTTTATTATGAATTACAAGCTTACGTCTTCCCATGGAGTGAACCAAGTCTTTTAGTTTTGCAGCTATTATAATGTGAAACCAAGATTGAATGATTGCTTCTATTAACTGGATTTTATTGCTGAGTCACTTCTGACTAACAAGTTTCTTTAGTTGGCTCCATAGATTTTCAATTGGGTTAAACTCTGGGCTATTCCCAGGCCATCCCAGCAGTGGAATATGATTATCTTGAAACTCCCCCCCACCCCAAAAGGTGGTGTTCTAGCCATCAAACCTGAAAAATACACTTTTCCCAAAAGGTTTCACAATTTTGGCCACTACTGTATACGGTATACGTATACTGTATACGGTAGAAGTAAAATGAATGTGGCAAAAGAAAGCAAAGATAGTATCAGTAATAATCCCACACAATCCCAGAAATAACACTTGAAAACTATCAGCACTGACAAAATCAGTCAATTGCAAAAGGCAGCCTTACTGAGAACAGCTTACAACCTATAACAATACCTTTAACACCATCATCAAACAACAACTTCCTATCCCAGGTCCTTGGAAAGGACTCAATAGCTGAATAAAAATGACAATTTCAGTCTAAACATTTGGCTGACTGTGTAACCAACCATAATAATATGTGAAGCTAGGATTTAAGAAAAACAATTGGGAAAAATATTACAAAATACTGAATCTTAGTTAGTAGTTGAATTATTAAATTTCCATCAATCTTAACGCCTTACAACTGTTTATTAGCCACACATATATTAAACTTGTATTCTGTCTAACTTTCAGTGACCTTGGCTGGCTCAAGCAAACAGCTATATTTGATCTCTGTCCTCAGAATACAAGTTTAACTCTGTATGTCATTTGTTTTTGTTACCTGCTTTAAGAAATTAGTCCTGGAATTGCTGATTGGTATGCATAGGATCCACAGTCATATCTGTCTTGAGAATGATTTTTTTTAAAAAAAAAATACACTTTATAATATACGGGTGACCCACATGCACTTAGGACTCTGAAACATTGTTGTTAGAAGGAACATCACATTAAATCAGTATAGAAGTATTTTTTGATCAAGGTCTCAGGAACAGAAATGAAACAGCAGTTCATCTCTCTTGGCTCCTACAAGCTGCCCTATGTGACAAATAAAGTTCTATTTCTCATTAGTTTCATATAACACACTGTAGCATCCTGAAATGAGGGCATATTTAAGACCACAGTTAAGAGAGGGATTGGAAAGTGTGTGAGCCATAAATCAGAACACTGCTTTAGTTCTCCAATAGAAGAAAATTAATCTTTCTGTCTTTCTCCCTCTCTGTCTGCACCTCAGAGACTTCAGAGTCCAGCTCAATTATTTTTGAATACAGCATGCACTTTAAAAAAAATAAAAATCTTACCTCAACTTTTTTTTTTAAAGAAACACTGAAACTAGTAAGTCAATGCAAAATCATTAATGATTCAAGGGTGCTAGGTTTACTGTTACGGGGAGAAAATGGTGAAGAAAGACGTGGTTTTCGATTTTAGGGCTGCCTATGAATCTTTCCAGGTTATTTCTATAAAGTGTCCATGATGGCTTTCCTTGTAGCTTGCGAAGGACAAAGGGGATATAAAAATCAGTTTCTCTGATATAGAAGAACTAATCAGAAACTTTTCTATCTTATTATAACTCAACATCAGTTTCTCAGTCCCTGCTCCTATATTAAGTTGAACAGTAGAAAATAGATGTTAAATATTAGGTAGGATAATACAGTTTTGCCATTGAATATTATGGGAAGCTATTGAAATATCTGATAGCTGCTGAATTCAAAGAAGATGTTTTCTTTTCTTAATTTGTCTCTTTCCTTATATAGCAAATATTTTTAAAAAGGATTTATATTTTATCAAACTTGGCTCTAAGATAAGAACCTTGTTTAGGATTCCTTATCACCATTGAAGAAATTATCTAATGTAAAGAAACATATTTATGACAAAGCCTGAAAAAGATTATTAGCATTTTAATTACTTGTATTTCTTCAACTGTTAGATTGCAGTGTCTGTTTTCTACCTTATTAAAACTTGTGATTTAACACTTTGGGGTAATTGCTTCATTTAACATCATTTTGACTATCATTATAACTAAATGAATGAATTGTAACAAAATTCTTCACTTCTAGCGGTTTGTTCTCCCAGTCTTTAATCAGTTTGCTACAAAGATTTTACCTGCATTTTTAGAAAAATATTCATAGGTAAAGTGTGGTAGTATTGCACTCATTCAGTGATGACAGTAAGAATGTTCAATCTTTCATGATATGATCATTACCTTTTGTTATATTACATTATATAATTATTATATTAATATATTATAATCTCCTTCATATAGTATTCTCTACATCTCTATGTTTCCTTTACTTCAATCCCAAGACAAGACTGTGAGTTCCACTCAATGAGCTGTTTTATCAGTAATGCAAGTGTCACTGCTAAAAGTGAATGAATGTTGCTTTGAAAAATCATTAGAGAATATCTTCTACTAGAGAAATCTGTATCAATCATACATTTGATTTCTCCATACATAAATTTGTAGAGAATTCTGATGTATCATTTGCACACAGCTGTCAAATTGATAAAGAATACTTTCCCCCACCTTAAGATGAAAAAGTTTGGTAATTTTGTCTCACTCAATTTTGCAGACAAACAATACTATGCTTTGCATAATCAGACTCTGGAAACCTTGAAATAGATTTACAGCACAATTTCTTTTCTCAACAAAAATGAACTTAGCCTCTTTTCGTTTTCACAGGTGAATCATGACTAGTCAAAAATGAAATGTAGCCTGAACTGTACAAGAATACATAAGCTGATTTTGCCATATTATAGCAGAGTTAGTTGCTCCTCTGTGTAACTTAAAATGGGTATTTAAGATTGCTGAAGAAAATTTTAAGAAGAGCTATTTTGACATTATTCTAGAACATATTGGTCCCTTGCTGTACTTTACTATATACAGCACACTAAAGAAACAAATATAAAGATTTCACAGCTGATTTCTTTAATACTGTGCGATAAAATATAATTTTATCTTGAGATTTGCAGTCATGCCAGTTTGGAGTGACATCACAACTTTATTAAGTTTTATTCTAACTTCCTCTAAATTTTATTAATCCTTCTTCAACTTGCTGCTATATTGATTGGGCATTTTGACACATGTACAAGTAGTCCTTGTAAGACACTTTTAGTTACCATGTGCAAGTAGATGGCAATATAAATTTTCTAAATAAATAAATAAGAAATAGTACATTTAGAAGGATGCATGTTGGAGAAGAAGAATATACATGTTCCTTAGTTACACATTCTTCTAATGTATACACATCAACATTAGGATTAAAGAGGTTTTCAAATTCATCTTCACAGTATAAATATTATTTACCGTATATAATGTTTACTTAGAAATAATGGACAAAGTCAGCAATTTAATTTTCCTATGCCTTTCCCACCTATGTCTGATATTTTAGAATATCTGTCATCAACTTGGTTGGAGATGGAACCCAATAACTAATGTGGTTATGTAGGATCTTCAACAGAGAAGAAAGGAATTCTAATATCTCACTGTATGATTCAAGCTGAAAAAGAGTTGGATGGTTTAAAATCTCTTATAAGATATCATTGTTTAACACCTGAGATTTATAACTCAATGAACATTGCCACCACTTCTAATCCTTGGATTGATTCTAACAATTGCAATGGAAATATTATTCTTTGTTGAGGAGTTTCATTCTCCAATGATGTTATCCAAAAGCACTATGCTGTATTTATATAGGAAAAATATTCCTATATTTTTGTGTCCATGTTGCTGTACCATTGGCCCAAAGAAGAACAATGCTTAGTTGAATGCTGTAAAGATCTATACAAAGATCTTTATCTATGTGCAAGTAATCTCCAAGTTGACAGCAACTCTGTCTAGTCTATTAAAACTAAAAATCCAATAAAAGTTATTTATAGTCAGTGTAAACTGAACCGTTAACCATCCACATAAAAGGGTATAACTCCAGTGAATGATGCAGGTTTTATTTTGTTTCATATAATAATTGGGTCTAAATAATGACCACAGAAGTCTTATATTACAAACCTGCAAAACACATCTGGCCCTTTAAAATTTCATTTCATTTCATTTCATTTATTAGATTTATATACCGCCCTTCTCCTTGCGGACTCAGGGCGGTGAACAGCCAGAAGTAAAAAACAAATTTTACAAAAGTTAAAACAATTTTAAAAGCAACTAATATAAAAATTTGGCCCATAAATTTAACAGTTCAATGAATATTTAATATCAAACTCTAAAAATTAACCGTGGGATGAAGCCAGTCCGGCTAACTGGAAAAAGTAAGTTTTTAAGGCCCGACGAAAAGTCCGGGAGTCTGAGATCGTTCGCAACTCTGGGGGAAGATCGTTCCAGAGAAGGCTCTCCCCCTGGGGGTCGCCAGCCAGCATTGCCTGGCTGACGGCACCCTAAGGAGGCCCTCTCTGTGGGAGCGAACTGGCCAATGGGAGGCAATTGGTGGCAGAAGGCGGTCCCATAAGCAGGAGAGTGTCACATGGGAGCACCCTGTCTCTCCCATAATCCCCCGCGCAGCTGCATTCTGCACCAGTTGGAGCCTCTGGGTGCACCCCAAGGGGAGCCCCATGTAGAGAGCGTTACAAAAATGAGGTAATTCTTTCAAATTTCATATTTACTTACACCCACAACCATACACTCACACTCAGATATTTGTTAAGCTTTTACCAAACTGTGAGTTAAGTACCTGCAAAATTCTTGGAGAACATTTTGTGAAGTCTCTGAAGCAGTTTCTGAGATGCTGCATCCTATCAAAGCAACCATTCACCACACTGTCTGAACATATAAAAATGTTGTATCTGCAGTTAGACTTTTGGTTTGGAACATCAAATTCTCTCCATTTAGTTTCCCAGAAACATGCAGGAGTGAGCCTTCAGGTCTAGTCTCATGTTTTCTTTTGCACAGTATATTGCTCCCTTTTTATTTCCAATATTTTGAAAGCTTAAAAATGGGTCAATACATTCTAACAAATGACCCAGTTGTCATCTGGGTTCTTACATTAGATTATTCCCAGTTTGTTTAGAAATTGTTTGAGAAGTTGTACCCTTTGTACTAAATAATACATCAGAATTTAAATATTACAGTAGCTGAATTCATACAACATGCTAACCCAAAAATGAACAATTTATTGCCTAGTTGTTAACACACCAGGCTAAAAACCAGGAGAGTGTGAGTTCTACTCCCACTTTAGGCATGAAAGCCAACTGGGTGACTTTGGGCCAGCTACTCTCTTTCAATTTAGTTGAAAGGGTTACCGTAAATAGGGGAGGAAGGAGCATTAGGTATGTTTACTGCCTTGAGATGTTTATACAAAAATAATACACTACAAATGGGGCTAAAATATCTACCACAACTCTCTTGTGTCAGTGTGAACACTGTCGTACTTGATCATTGTGATTATCATCTTGATCCTCTTATTCATTCTGCTAAGAAATGAATAAAAATGAACTGTGCTTAAATATCTGGTACAATATTCAGAAAGTCTGTCAATTCCTTCCTTCGGCTTAAAATCAGCTGTAAGAAATAAGGCTGAAAGTCAGGGACAGAAGAGCATAAAGTATATTGGCAGCAAAATATTATCCACACATTCTGAGAATTTAAAGAGAAAAACAGAATCACTTCTTTACTATTGAACTAAGAGCTTTTTTTTTCATAAGAGCTTTCTTTCAGTCATTGTTCAAAGACTTTTGATTGTTTTTCCATTAACATTTTAGTGGATGCTGGTTAGATTTGCTTAGCAATGTATTTTGTCCAATACAAAAGATAGTCACTATAGCTTTACATCTATTAGTCCACGGTATAAAGGCAACCACTAAAAGTTAAAGTTATTTATTTCTATTAAATCCACCTATTTACTATACAACAATGGCAGACTAGTTATGGAGAGTGAATTAGGGGCTCGTGTCTTTTCTAATAAATTGCACCTCTTTTTTCATTTCTAGAATACCTCCAAGAATTAAAGATGATTTGACTAATATTTGCCTTCTGAATTATTAAAGGGTTTATTTCCTTATACCTCATCTAAAATCTCTCTTCCTCAGGCTCTTGTGTCATGGTTGACAGTGATAATTTCACAATTAAGAAAGAAAACAAACTTGCTGCAAGCAAGGTAGATATTTGGGAAGTATGCTTCAAAAGCTAGAAATATCAAACTTTTCTTCCCTGTAGAGTCCTTGGTGCTCTCTGAGCTTGGTTCTTTGCTTGCAGATGTTTCCTCACCTGTCTTGTTCAACCCTGAGCTACATTTTTTTTCCCATTCAAAGTCCCCCCCCCCCCAATATATCATCGAAAAGAACATAAGGAAGAAAAACATAAAGTTTGCTTTTGCCTAGAAATATGCTTTTACTTCCTTCTATCTCCATTTCAGCTAAATAGGACTATAAAAGCATCATTTAATATTGATATTTATATATAGCCCTGAGAGTTTCCCAATTGTCGTGTAATTAAGAAGAGATCCCTAATTCTAAAAATAAGATTGAGTATATGAAATGCTGAATGAAAAAATAAGTTATTGATATAGTCCTTCCTTCCTTCCTTCCTTCCTTCCTTCCTTCCTTCCTCCCTCCCTCCCTCCCTCCCTCCCTCCCTCCCTCCCTCTTCTACTGTAATAAATTTTGGGATGTAACAAGTAGGTTTTTTTTTTGAAGGGTAGAAACTATTGTTGATTCTATGTCTCTAATCTTTCCCAGCCTATGCCAGACTCCTTGACACAATGTTGTGAAAAGAAGGGAGAAGACAATGTAGAGAATGTAAACAAGCAATAGTCAAAAGGAATGGCAAAAGCTGGTCCTTTGAGAAAATATTAAAGAGGATTATTTTGAAACTATTCTAAAGGCCTGAAAATTCAGAGGTTTAATCCTCAAAGAGGATGCAGAACAGAGAAGGTCTAGAGCCAATCAGAACCTGGAAAGGAGTAATCACTAGATAACATCCTAGAAGAAATAAAAGATGCTGAAAATTGCCAGCAAAAAGGAAAAAATGACACCTATTTTGTTTCTTGGAGTTGAATACCAAGAAACACACTTTCAACATCTTCCATTCAACTGTCTCTTCCACAGGTGAGGAAGTGACTGGTTACCATCAGGTCTTTCATTTGTATCTGGGATAATCTTTGCTATTTTAGTTATTCCAATAATAGGACACTTAGGGGATTAGGGTTATAAAAAGGTGATTATGAGCTATATATGCAACTATAGACAACAATTGTAAAAAAGTGATTCTTGAGTGCTAATGGTGTTTCATGTAAGCAGAGGTGGTATTCATCAGGTTTTGACCAGTTCTGGAGAACTGGTAGCGGAAATTTTGAATAGTTCAGAGAATCGGTAAATACCACTCTGACTGGCCCTGTCCCCATCTATTCTCTGCCTCTCGAGTCCCAGCTGATCGGGAAGAGATGGGCATTTTGCAGTAACCTTCCCCTGGAGTGGGGAGAGAATGGAGATTTTATGATATCCTTCCCCTGACATGCCCACCAAGCCACGCCCACCAAACCATGCCATACCCACCAAGCTATGCCAAGCCCACTAAGCCACGCCCACAGAAGTGGTAGTAAAAAAAATTGAATCCCACCACTGATGTAATGTGTGAATAAGGATTGGTAAAAGAAAGGAGAACCATAAACCATTTCTAAGAGTTTGTGAAGTGGATATGCCAAAAAACTGAAGACATTTGGAATCTTTTACTGAGTGGTCCACAATAAACTGGATTCAGGCAAGAGGATTTGCATCATGTTAGAGAAGTTACTGCAGTTCAATTATCTTGTATGTTCTGGCTCTGCACTGTAAAAGACCAAAAACAGGAATAGCCTTCTGATCTCTCCTTCAGTTCCCAAAGTGACAATTGACTGAGTTACAGGAACACAAAGTAGAAGAAAAGTATAAATGGACGACAATTGGTGAACACTACTAAACAATACTGCTTGAGTGAATTATCTGTGCTTACTCTCTCCAATACTAATCACACAAATCTGAAGAGACATCCCTAGCAGCTCTTCCTAATTAGGGCACACATCTTTTTGCTTACCCCACTGAGAAAGCAACATGACTCACTGGATATCTCTGGGCATTTTATGCTAGAATTGAGAATTGCACGAAAGGAGCTAAAGTACTGTACCTTGGAATCACTTCTGTATAATAGTGGCTAACTATTTCCCAAAGATTTATTTATTTATTACATTTATATGGCTGTCCACCTCAAACAACTGACTCTGGGCAACGAACAATCATAAAATAAATTTAAACCAAGTAAAAACTAGATACTGTATATACAGCAACAAAGAAAAATTATAATCCACAGGTGTTTAACCAGGAAACAGAGCTATTAATACATTCAGGTCTCCAGGTCTGGGCATATAAACTGATCTCCAAGCCCTTATAAAAGGCCAACATCTTAATCTCTGGAGGGAGAATGATCCAGAGGGCAAGAATTGCAGAATGGAAAGCTTGCTGCCAAGTCCCCATGAGCCAACATTACAGATAGTCTTTGACTTACAACCATTCATTTAGTGACTATTCAAAGTTACAATGGCACTGAAAAAAGGGACTTATGACTTTTTTTCACACTTACGACCATTGAAGCAACCCCATGGTCACATGATCAAAACTTAGTTGCTTGGAAACAGGCATATATTTATGACTGTTGTAGAATCCTGGGATCATGTGATCACCCTTCACAATCTTCTATCAAGAAAAGTCAATGGGGAAGCCAGTTTCACTTAACAACCATGTTACTAATTTAACAACTGCAGTGTTTCACTTAACTGCATGAGCAAAACTCATTACAACAGTTTTGCTTAGCAAAATAAATTTTGGGATCGATTATGATAGTAAGTCGAAGACTTCCTGTAGTTTGGTTGATAGAACCTGGAGCTTGCTTATCCTGCCAGACTGGATTGGATGGGTAGAAAAACTGGAAAAAAGCGCTTCCTTAGGTAAGCTGGTCCCAAGCCATGGGGGGCTTTAAAAGTGACAACCAGTACTTTGAATGGCACTCGGAAACACACTGACAACCAATGCAGCTCATGAAGCAATGGTGTTACGTGTATCAAGTACCAGCCTCCATTTAATACCTGTACCACCGCATTCTTTCCTAACTGAAGCTTTCAAATGCTTTTCATGGGGAGTCTCATGAAGAGCATGTTGCAGTAATCCACAAGGGAGCTCATGAGGACATGAGTGAAAATGAGTAGGGTCTCCCAGTCCAGGAATGGATGCAATTTGCATACAATCCCAAAATATTCAAAGGCTCTTTTAGTAATGTCTGCCACCTGCTCTTTCAGCAGGAGCTGTGAATCCAAAATAACTCCCCATATCACACCAGGGCTAGATCCCACCCATCCAGGACCAAAGGTAAAAAAGACCTTGACACCAGAAGTCAAGTACTTAAAAGACACATCATGACTGGGTTGAGCAAAAGCAATTGATTGGGACAAGACATCTACAGCATCATTTAGGCAGCCTGGGATAAAGATACAAAAGTAGGTATCATCAGCATATTGATGATACCTAATCCTAGACCATTGGACCATCTCGCCTAGTGGCCTCATATAGATGTTAAAAAAGTGGGGAGCAAAGACCTAGCCATGTGCTTCACAAAGGGAAGGGGCTACAGGCTGGATCTCTTCCCCCTCCCATCACTACCAACTGTAGTAGGAGTAAGGAGGAGAACCAACACAGGACTGCCCATTCCTATTTTCCAAAGCCAGTCAGAAAGGATACCATAATTGATCAAAGATCACTGAGAGGTCAAGCAGAGAAATGGTGGATGTACTGCTCCCCTGTCAGAGGTCATCCCAGCAAATGCCATTTTAGTTCCATATCCTGGTCTAAAAGCTTGGGGAACTCCATTGCCAAAACAGCCACAGAGTCAAGAAACCCAGGCCCCAAAATTGCTACACAGTGGAGAAGCTGGTATGATAGCAACAAGCAATCAGTTGGAAAACTGATCCCTTTGATTATATAGCTCTAAACTAAATTTCCATTGGAGATGTAGGTTCCAGTACAAATTGATTATTGACTGAAACAATATGAAGGTATAAATCACAAATCACCAATTTACTAGAATGTTCATTTGGTCTTCAGGATAATCTTTGGCAGTCCATGCCATGTCTAGTGGGACTTTTATAGGGCCAAAAGCATTACTGAAGACACATAAGACTGCATGCTTTGTTTTGCAGCATGCCAAATTCATTCTTATTTAAAATCTTTAAAAAAAACAATAAAAAACAAAACGGAAATAAAAAGGGTGGGACAAGGAACCTGATGAATATCAACCTACTTCTCACAGGATTTATTGGTCCTCTGAGAACCACATTGCCTGTTCCAATTTTATTGAAGAATAGTTATTATCATAGGAACAAGAATAATGATTTATAATATGTTGATTAAAGAATGAAACACCATATAGTATAGGTTTGTACCTTTATATCTATATACTATACGAAGTACCTCTTGGTCTCACTAGCATTTCAATGCATTGTGACCTATTGTATTGTAGGAGATACATAAAGGAAAACCAGGTTGATGAAAGAAAAACAATGTATTTACAAGATATACTCTAATACATTTCTATGCTTCTAATAAAATATCAGGGAAAACATCTTAAAATAACAGAGGGAAAACCCCTAGAAAATAATGAGCAAATGAAAAATCTATTATGAAAGAAGATCAAATGCCTGATAAGATATGACTTCCAAGCATGACTATGTTTTGCAAGTGATAGGAGAATAGACAAGAAGAGCACATATCCAAGCATACAGTATCTCCCTGGATGGCTGGCACATTTACATCTATACTGACAACAACAGAAGGAAAGAGCTAGGCAATAGTCTCTTCAAAATTCAGTGGAGGAAACATTCTGTCTTATTGGCTCCGTTCAATGTTATTTTTTGGCCTAGATTCTTCTTTGTACCAATTTCTTTTTGGCAGCATTGCTATTCCTTACTTATTTTGTAGCTTCTTTTTTTTTTTTTAAACTGGGGATGAACTGAAGCCTCAAAACATTTTTCTGGATTGGTTTCCTCATTCTGTGGCAGTTCTTGCACTCATGAATAGACTATTAATGGTCACAGTACACGACAAGAACCAGTACAGTGACAATATAGAACTTGAAATTTAGTAGATTATTTCAAATACAGACTTAAAAACTGTTTTAGAAGTTATATTTAGGGGTGCTATTACCACCCCGTTTCCTTGTCCCCAGATGCAGGGTTGCAGAAAGCTAAGGAACATTTTTGCGCATCTTATCAAAGGAAATATTTTTTTTTCTGGAAACTGTACTGGCTTTATCCTAGATTTTAGCCAGAAATTTGACTGATGATTTGATAAATTTCAATCTGCTTTAGGATGGTATAATTTAAATTGACCAGAATGAAAGTAATTTTCATATCTTCCATTCCTATAATCCTTCTTTCCTACAGTTCTCATTTTTTTTTCTATGCATAATTCCATAAATGTCACGCTCTGGAAATTTCTGTCTGACAAGACTAAGTTCTTTTAACACTTTTTGCTTGGTGTTATCTTATTTTGAAAAGCATAATCTCTCAAATGAAATTTATGGTCTAGGCTTGATTCTGTTTTCCTCATTAATCTGAGTAAATCCATAATTCACCTATAATGTAAGCAAAATTTCAGTGTGGAAACATTTCAGTGGTCTAGGTTTTGAATCTGTACACAATTTATAATAGAATACTATAAAATGATCATTATTTTATTAATCAGCACAAGTACTGGAAAATTATAAAACAAGTAATGTGATGTCCCCAACCTTTCTTTCTTGGCAGACTGATGGGGGGAGGAGAAAGGGATTAATTTATTGTGAGTGGTAGGTAGACACCTGCCGATTGCTTGAGGGGAGCTTCGCATATGCATTCGCCCACTGTTCACATGGCCTGGTTCTGAACAGGCCACTGCCTGGTAGTGGGCCACAGCCCGGGGATTGGGGATCCCTGTTCTAGATGTTTGAATTTCTATTCAATTAACATAGCCAATAATCATGTCTTAGAGAACATCTTGAGAATCTTACATTATCCACCAATGGAACAAAGATTACCAGCAAAGCTATCATGTTTCTCTGCTCAAAAGAGGCATATATGTCTAAAATTGCAGTCTTATTAAAATAAAACTATTGTGTTCCCCTAATATTACTTTTTCTACAGAGATACAAAAGTGATAAGCTCTATTATTCACTGTTATGCATGGTGATAGGTTTCCCGAAAAGCTGTATTATTAGGGAATACCATGTGCTTGACTATTATGCATTATTTAAAATACAATCTCTCTCTGTCTCTGTATCTCTGTTTCTGTCTCTCTCTGTCTTTCATCTATCTATCTATCTATCTATCTATCTATCTATCTATCTATCTATCTATCTATCTATCTATCATGCCATTTTTAATACTTTAGAAGGAACATGAATATGGTTCATTAATGCAGATACATTCCTAACGCAGAAAAGTGAAAAGAGCTTTTGGGCTCTTATGATAGAGCCATCTGTTTGATTCCTTTTGTCCTTTAATCATAGGTAAAGATAAGGGAGGAATTTAATAAGCTTTTTACATTTATCATGAACAGTAATGGAAGCTTTTGTTGTGTGCAATTTTCGTAACGAATGTGCATATGAACTGTTGTTATAGAGTGCTTTGAATATATTATTGTAGGATAATTATCATTATTATCATCATAGGAGAAAGCAAGATAGGCAGGTGGAGTTCTCAGAGCATGCTTCCAGTGAACTGTCTCTCTTTCCAAAAACAGGTTGGGTTTTTTTGGCAGGGCCATTTTGTTTTACAATATTTTTTGGCCTCTCAGGGCTCATTGATTTTGAGTGATCATGTGATATGATAATAAGCCAATGTAAACAGGATCAAAATATTATGCTTGATAAAAATCCCATACTTTTAAGATATTTTTGCCCTTTGTTGGGGCAAAGATTGGAGCACTAAAGGAAAAATGTCCATTTCAACAACAACCTCAATAACAAAAACTATACACAAAAGTCAAATCCCAAACTTCAGGGTTCAATCTACAATTGCCTGGACGTCACTGAAAGAGAATTGAAGGGCAGAGAGCACATGAAACCTGTGGAATTCCCATCTTATTTTAAGTATATTTCCCAATCCTTGTAAACTATGGTTATCCGTCTTTGGGCCATTCCATAGAATATGATTTTTAAGAGTATCTATAGCATTTTGAAATATGTGAAGCACAAACATTCAAAAGTATTACCAAAAGACAGTTGTCATAGTATGTATGTATGTATGTATGTATGTATGTATGTATGTATGTATGTTTAGGAGGAAGAACATTAAATAAATATTAAATTCATTTAAATAAATATTTATCTAAATACATAAATATTGAATTAATTAATTAGTTAATTACTGGATGAATGAATCAATGAATAAATAAATATTTAATCTTCTTTCTTGAATTAACATTTTACTACAAAACTGATACGATGTGTGAAATTTTAATGGGAATGCAATTTTACACATTCTAATTGCAGTAGGAAACTTATGGTTTGGTATGTTTCAGACATATTAAAATAAACAATCTAAACTTATTTCTTTTAAGTGTGTGGGTCAGCTAATGACAATTCCCTTTCCAAGGCAATCAAGCACTGAAGTATTAAAACTGCAACTAAACTGGCATTGACCTGGCTGAATTTACACTCTGTTTGTACTAACATTTTCTCTTTTATAATAATAAAAAAAGCAGATAAAAAGATAGAAAGAAAGAAGACACCAACTTGTTTTCTTTCTTAAAATACAGAATAAATCATTTAAAGAGACAAATGCTCTAGGTAAGAAAAAATTATTATCGCTATTCTAAAACCATTGTTGTGGTTTTCAAAAGCTTATGGCAAACATATTATCAGAAAACAAGGCTTTTCCTTTTTCTGCCACTAATGTTGGTTTCTTTATTGCTATAATGTTTTTGTAATAAAAAAGATACTTTTATTATCTTTTATTAGGCAGATGCTAATATACAAATTCAGACACAGAGAATACTTAATTTGGCCAGATGTACAAATGTCTTTATAACATGATCAAGCCAACTATTTTTTTTTTAAAATCGTGTTTCTGAAATATTTATAATATTGGCTTCCTACCTGTTGGGGTGAGGTGCCTCCAGGTGATGACAGGTTCAGGACGTCCATTTGCCATACACACTAAGGTCACATTACTTCCTTCATTCACAGTGACATCTGAAGATATGTTGGAGATCTTTGGTGGAACTGCAGGAAAAAAAATGGTTGGTCAGAGCTGGCCTTAAGTTGATCTAAAGTGGCATTTGGCATTTAATGCCACTTTGGATGCCAAAGTGGCATTAAATGTGTTAAAGATACAATTCTGAATCCTGCTGTTACGAATAAACAGGAACAGAGTTTACAAATGAAAACATAATTCATTCCTTACTGAATGAACCATAATTGTTTGCTTGTTTGTTTGTTTTTACAGCAATTAAATTAAAATTAGTCAAACCATAGTATGCCTTAGGCATATTGAATGAATCAAACCGTGTTGTCCTACATCTCAGTCTCTTGCAGAGCTCCTTACAAGTTTTACTTAATTTGCTGGCTTTTTATATCTTATCTCAAATTAATTTATACTGTCTGTGCTTACTCTACCTAAAGGTAGAGCTGGCTTTAAGTCTAGTTGAACATAAGGACTGAGGTTCACACATTGCAATAAGTCATAAATTATGATTTGCAAAATACAATGCATTTTAAGTTAGCACCAAATTATGTTACTGAGTGGGTTAGTACATGGACCTGATACATGGGCCTGAGCATTTTGATGTCTAATTTAACATTTTTTCCACAAATGAAATCAAAGTACCTGCAAGAATGAATATAATAACAGTACCTATATTTAAGAGATTTAACCAGATCCCTCTTGCTATTTTCATTATGGTTCTGTCTTCAGGAATTTGCTGTGAAATATTTCACATCGTATATACTCATGTTTTAGTTTTAGTTCTCACTTCAAGAGTCCTTATGGTTCTCTAAATAAAACTGAATCAAATAAAACTGATGTAATATGATATATTTCTACAGCCAAATATAATATTATATTTGGCTGTAGAAATATAGCTGGGTAAAGAAAATGTATACAATGTCATAGCTCTTGTTGTTGTCAGAATTATGAGTCAACTTATAGAGCTTTGAATAGGAACTAAGACGCAATGATGAATTCTAATAAGTATGCAGGCCAAAATAACTTTGTGGAATCATCTTAAATAGTATTTTTAAGATGAGCGTATACAAGAAAGAAGTAGATCAACCTAATGCTCTCTAGTTATTTTGGATCATAACCACCACAGTTCTTGACACTGCCAATGCTGCAGATGGTTCAGATAACTTTAATTCATAATATGTGGAGGACCTGGGACTACTTACGATTCTTGTAAGTAGGAACTCTCCTGCACTTGACCTGGGACTCTCTTGCACTTGAAAATTTCTTGGGTAGTGACTTTGTCTGCTGCTTTCTGACTCAGACTAGGTTCATTTAATTTTCTTTGGGTGGATAAAACTAAGACAAACTCTAGGAATTAATTTGAAAAGGAAGAATAAAAAAATCCAGTAAGTATGGTGAGATGGATTTAATTTATTATATTTTTATACAACTTCATATAATTGTACTTCCAAAAGGTCTTTAAGTTCTTTCCCTTTCCTGAAAGTTATTTGAAATCCATCAAAGATACTTGGAATCCAATAGAATAGAATAGAATAGAATAGAATAGAATAGAATAGAATAGAATAGAATAGAATAGAATAGAATAGAATAAATTCTTTATTGGCCAAGTGTGTATGGACACACAAGGAATTTGTCCTTGGTGAATATGCTCTCAGTGTACATAAAAAGAAAAAGAAAAAAAAATACATTCATCAAGAACCATAAGATACAACATTTTGTGATAGTCATAGGTTACTAATAAGCAATCAATTCATACTAGGAAAGAAATAGAACAACATAAATCATAAAAATATAAGCAACATGTTTATAGTCATAAGTGGGAGGCGATAGGTAGCAGGAAGGATGAGAAGAATAATAGTAAGACAGTCTTAGTAAATAGTTTGACAGCATTGTGGGATTAGTTGTTTAGCAGAGTAAGGGCATTCGGGAAAAAACTGTCCTTGTGTCTAGTTGTTCTGATATGCAGTGTCCTATAGCGTCGTTTTGAGGGTAGAAGTTGAAACAATTTATATCCAGGATGTAAGAGATCTGTAGATATTTTCACAGCCCACTTTTTGACTTGTGCAGTATACAGGTCCTCAATGGAAGGCAGGTTGGTAGCAATAGTTTTTTCTGCAGTTCTAATTATCGTCTAAAGTCTGTGTCTGTCTTGTTTGATTGAAGAGCCAAACCAGACAGTTATTGAGGTGCAGATGACAGACTCAATAATTCCCCTGTAGAACTAAATCAGCAGCTCTTTGGGCAGTTTGAGCTTTCTGAGTTGGCGCAGAAAGACATTATTTGTTGTGCTTTTTTTATTATTTTTGATGTTAGGTGTCCATTTTAAGTCTTGAGATATGATAGAACCTAGAAACTTGAAGGTCTCTACTGTTGATAATGTGTTGTCTAATATTGTAAAAGGTGGTAGTATAGGAGGGTTTCTCCTAAAATCTACCATCATTTCTATGGTTTTGAGTGTATTTAGTTCAAGATCGTTCTGGTAGCACCACAAGGCACCACCATCTGTATGCAGATTCATCGTTTTCTCAAATGGGACCAATCACTGTTGTATCATCTGCAAACTTCAGTACTTTAACAGAGGGAACTTTTGAGATGCAGTCTTTGGTGTATAGAGAGAAGTGGAGAGAGCACACAACCCTGGGGATTCCTGTGCTAATTCCTGTACAGGTATCTGATATGATTTTGCTTAGCTTCATCTGTTACTTCCTGTCTGTTAGGAAGCTTATGATCCATTTACAAGTGTGATCAGGTATAGCTAGCTGATTTAGTTTAATTAGAAGAATATCTGGAATGATGGTATTGAATGTTGGCTGGAGTCTATAAAGATGACCCTTGCGTAAGTCTTTGGAGATTCAAGATGTTGTAGGATATAGTGCAGAGTCATATTAACAGCATCATCTGTTGATCTATTTGCTTGGTATCCTCTTTCTCAGTGATGCCTTCCTTCTTGCTGAAGGACTCATCATCACAGCATGTTATGATGCTGATGGCTCTTTCTTATCTACTATGTCAGTGATGGTGAACCTTTTTGACATTGCATGCCGAAAGTCCGAGCACATGACCCCCCTGCTCCTAATGTGCATGCACCTCACACTGCACATGCGCACATGCAACCCCCACTGCACATGTGTGCACCCGCCACGCCTGTGCCCCCACTTTTTCTGAAGCAGCCGGAGTTGTGGCTGTGCCGGCCATCCCATCCCCCCACCCCATTCGGCTCCCTTCCCCCTGGCTGCCCCCTCCCACCATCGGGTTTGGCGCCTGCAATCACCACAAATGAGAATTGTCCACAATGCCAGCGGATCCTGGGTTTCCTCCTCGCTGTGTTCCGAAGGACCCAACAAGGGAGCGCCAGGACTCCAGCCACTCTGCGCTCTCCCCGAGACGGTCCCAGTGGACCACTTCCTGGTCCAGTGAGCAGAGAGCAAAGGGGCAGTGTCTCTGGCTGGGCCAGCACCTGCTCTCTGCAAGAGAGGACCTGCTCTTGGCCTCCGACTGAGGGAGTCAGCCCTCTCTATGGGGAAACCCTGCAAGAGGCAGGCATGCTGGCAGAGATGGGCTTTGGCTCCTCGTTCTTTGGCTTCCTCATTTTTTTTGAGGCAGTCTTTGCTGCTTTGGAAAGAAGAAAGAGAAAATAAGTCTGTGGAGAAGGAGGAGAAGGGCACACGGCTCTTGAATGTGCATTTCCAGGGAGGAAAGCATTTTCAGGCGGCAGCGTGGAGGAGCTCAAGCAAACGTTTGGGGTTGCAGCAGAACAAGGCACCAAGCCTGTCTCTGCCAGCGCACCTGCCTCTCCCCCCCTTCTTCTTGTGGCCCTGAGCGATCAAGGGAAGCACCGGATGGCTATTTTGAAAGGGGCAGGAGCGGTTTATGCAAGCTGCGGGATAAGTGCATTGCATTTTAGACAGTGGCTGGTCCCAGCCCACACTGCCACCTGAAAATCCTTTCTTCCCTGGAAATGCACATTCCAGAGCTGCCTGTCCTTCTCCTCCTTCTCAGCAGACTTATTTTCTCTTTCGTCTTTCCAAGGCAGCAAAGGTGAAGGGGGCTTCCCGGAAGCCCAGCACCCAGCAGGGAGGAGCCCAACCAAGGATTTGGGGTTGCAGCAGAATGAAAAGCCAAGCCCGTCTCCACCAGTGCACTTGCCTCTCCCCCCTTCTTCTTGCCAGCCCTGAGCACCCAAGGGAAGCGCCGGGTGGCTATTTTGAACGGGATGGGAGCGGTTTTCGCAAGCCGCAGGATAAGTGCATTGGATTTCAGGCGGTGGCTGGTCCAAGCCCGCACTGCCACCTGAAAATTCTATATCAGATCAATTGTTTAGTTTATTAGCCTCTCCAGATTTTTTCTTGCAATCTCCGGCTGATGAAACCACTTCAAAGGTCGCTCCAAGCGGCCGTCACAAACTCCCCCACGCTTCCTCTGCCCCACACCAATGAGGCCAGGAGCTGCCGTTGCTTAGGGCCTGAACCCCCCAACCAACAGCCACAGCCGGGAACCAGGGCTCCACTTTCCACAAAAGGCTGGCAAGCTTTGAGTCCAGCCTCAGGGCCGCTGCCTCGCATGAGTTGCCTCTCCCCACGTGTTGCATGGGTTTCCCCACAGAGAGGGCTGACTCCCTCAGTCAGAAGCCAAGGGCGCAGTGCCGGTTCGCAGCTGCTCCTTCTGTGGCAGCTTGGCTCAGCACCGTTCCCAAAGCTGGCAGCGGGTCCTCCAAGCAGAAGCAGGTGCCAGGCCGGCCAGAGATGCCACCCCTTCACTCTCTGCTCACCGGGCTGGGCAGCGTTCCAGCCAGGGCTGCCTCAGGGAAGAGCACAGCATGGCCAGGGTCCTGGCGCTCCCTTGCTGGGTCCCTCGGAACACAGTGAGGAGGAAACCCGGGATCCGCTGGCAGCATGAACGATTCCCACTTGATTGCAAGTGCCGAGCCCAATGGCAGGAGGGGGTGGCCAGGGGAAGGAAGCTGAATGAGGTGGAGGGGATGGGACAGCCAGCACAGCCACAACTCCAGCTGCTTCAGTCGTGGGTTGCAGGAGCCCTTTGGAACAGGGCTCTCCAACCTTGGCAACCTTAAGATTTGTGGACTTTGAGAACTCCCAGAGTTCTCAAAGTTGCCAAGGTTGGAGAACCCAGCCCTGCCTTGGAAAGGCCCATTGTAAGGCAGGCAGGAAGGTTCAACTCTCCCAGGCCTCCGCTCCCTCAAGGCGCATTTACAGCATGGGGGCGGAACTGCAGTCCTGCTTGCACCATTCATTGCAAGCCTCAGCCACCCGCCAATCGGAGAAGGCGGGTGGGCAAGGCTGACAGCAACAGCGGCCTCCTTGCATGTTTCCCTGCACCCCCTTCTGACTGGGGGAGCAGCGTGGGCAAAAGGCTGCTGGTCCACCAGTGGTCCGGACCGCCTGGGACCGCGCAAGTAGCTCGTGAGGGCAGGGAGGGAGGGAATATCCCTTACCTTGCTCTGCTCCCTTAGGAAGTGACCGCTGGGTTTCCCTCTCTGCGTCTTTTGGCACGCATGCCAATTGCTGGTCTTTGTGTGCGCATGCATGCCAGAAATCAGACCAATTGGCCAGTGAGCATGCGCACTCTGGAAACAGGAAGACTGTTTTCCTGCAGTGCACATGTGCAATGGGCGGCTGCTCTTCTAATTTTCGGCATGCCCGTGCACATGAAAACCAGATGACCGCCGTACCGGAACCCGGAAGAACAACGGGCAATGGCTCCACGTGCCCGGAGAAATGGCTCTGTGTGCCACTTCTGGCACGCGTGCCATAGGTTCGCCAACACGGTACTATATGCTATATTAATTTAGCCTTGAATTTGCCCCTCCCTTTAATTTTGCCCTTCCCTCTCCGGTTTTTTTAAGAGAGCATTTGTTATTTTGATTAAGTAACTAGTTTTTTTTTCCATTTAAATAAACATTCTATGAGATATAGGTATGAATTACTCCCAAAAGCCAAAATTTCTAATGTAGATATGGGATGGAAACCAAATAAATAATAAGACATCACAAGAAAGGGAAAAAGAAGGGAAAGATGATGGGACAATAGGTAGACAGAAAGCTGATTATGAAAAATCAGAAAATAAGCACAGTCTCTGAAAAAATCAGAGGAATTTATATGTATGCATTATCTTCGAAATTAAACCTGTTTGTTACTTGAATTCAGTTCATATGAAGCAATGAGCAATTACCTCTGAATAAAGATGAATGTATCTGGACTATAAACTGAAAGGGATCTTGATTTATTCATACCTGGAATCCCTTCAATAGGTAGTGAACTGTTCAAAACATTTCCTTCCTTCCTTCCTTCCTTCCTTCCTTCCTTCCTTCCTTCCTTCCTTCCTTCCTTCCTTCCTCTTAGAACCTTCCAGAATTGATGGGACTAAACTTTTTGGAAGGGAAAAGGAATTTTGGATCAAGGAATGAAATTGTGAAAATGGGCATTTAGTATCTTTTTAAAAATGCCCCAAAGATTGATACACACACCTATTCTAATTTCTAGTGCTTTTCTATCTCTTAAAATGAAGAAAAAAAGGTGCAATATTTGCCCTCTAGCAATAGAGGGTGCTGAAATACTGAAAAAGAAATCATTTCACCCTCTGCTGATGAAGGAAAAAAATGCATCTATTTTTAAGAATGGAAGAAATTGCTCTTACCACCCACTTCCCTCACACAGACATGAATAAAAAATTTAAAACATAAGTTAAGGTTTAATAATAAAACTAAACAAAATGCCACATAAAATGTGAGGTGGCCCTTAAGCTGATGACAAAACAACTCTAGGAGTAAAAATGTTGTGAAGGACAAAGGCCTAGGAACTTCTTCCATCATTCCAGTGTGTGAACAACCATAATCAAGCAGTTTGACATCCACCAATTCTTCCTCCTTAATATAGCAGCCATGCTTTAAGTAGCTTTTAGGATTTGTTAGGGAATTGTTTTGTTTCTTTGTTCCACTAAGTCTCTGACTTTCACTATTTTCTCTTCAAGGCTTCACATTATAAGGGAATTCACTGTGAATTGAACTGCTCTTAAGTGAGTGGATATTTTATTGAACCGCCAGTATCCATTTGATTTTACAGTAAATGTTTTGCAGGACAGGAATGTTGGGGTGAAAGGCCTTTGATCCTTGTCAATTCTATGTTTCTACAAAATACTATCTTGCATATAAGTCAGAAATAATCATCTGTAATGCACACAACTGCACGGTTTGTGTTTCAATGAGATCTCAAGGTTTATATCAGTGTTAAGACAACCTAAGACATTGTACCATAACATCCTCTCAAAACGGAATTATAATAATTTGACAAAATGCAGTGTAATAAAAACAGAAGAAAACAATGCATTCATATAAGGTGAAATGAATTAATGGACTTTTCTGTTTTTCTCCGCCACAATACCATCTATTCATTTCTCCATCCCAGAAGCTCAGACATTTTGCTCATGGGAGACAGGTAAAAGGTAAAAGAATATGAATTGTTTGTAGCTAAATAATTGAGTTACTGACACATGTTAAATAAAAGATGGCTACCTAGCTTTTCAAAAATAGGGCTTTGTATAAACTTCCAACAATACTATGTGTCATCTATAGTCCAGGTAATATTCCAAGGTTTGGTTTTTCAGACATGAACCATTCACACTGATGTCAAAAAAATAAAAAACAAACAAACAAACAAACCAAAGGCATGGAAGATCCTAGGATTGACATATAATATGGAAGCAAGTTTGAGGCTCTGTCTTAAAAATCAGGTTTACTTGGAACAAAAGAGTGAAGAAATGATCTTTAAGCACATACAGGCCACATCTTTTCTCAGCAAGGGCACTAATATCATTTCCTGACTTAATATATGTAAAATATTCTCAACTATTCATGACTAGGTCAATTGGAGCCAAATGTTGGTGCCTCCAATCATCTCTTTCTTTCTCCATATGTACTTATACATCTAGTGCTGGATCACCCATGCAAAACCACTGCTCCATTTTTCTTCTGCTTTGATAACTTTATTTAAACATAGTGTACATCTTGCAAAGAAAGAATAAAAAGGAAGGGAAGGAGGTAGGAATGTGATAGAGAGCTGGAGATGTATAGTATTCTTCTTAATGTTTCTTTAATGACTGCAGCCACAAAGAGCAGAATTCTTTCAGTTTACTTTACAACTGCCTGCTGATCGTTGATCACTGATGCATCTCACTGATGCATCTAGTGATTGCATGAGCGTTTAAATGACTAATGCACCTTTCAAACGTGCCCCATCACGCTGCCGTCACATAACGTTTCACAATGTTTTTCCCATTCACAGAACTGGAGTGGGTGTGGCCAGTGTGTGATGCATCCAGCCCGCAGGCCACCAGTTTGACATCCCTGAATGAATGCATACTAAAACACAGAATTTTCCAGAAGAACCTTCCAGAATTATTCAGGGCAATAATTTTCAATTAATTAATGTTAGTTAATTAATCAATGTTAGTTGATGTTATTATGAGTCACCAAAAAGATCTCTTTGTTATCATATTATAAGCAACTGCATTCTCTTCGCTCATGATGTAAAAATATTTAACTCCACTGACAATGCTGCTACCCTTCAAAAAGACCTTGACTTTGTGTTGGAATGGTCAAACAATTGGCAACTCCAAATCTCAACCAACAAATGCTCTGTCTTACACATTGGCAAAAGAAACCAGAACACAAAATACATGCTGAGTGGACACGACCTTGTAGATGGCCTTCACTCTGTCAAGAACCTTGGAGTATTCAAATCTAATGATCTAAGTGCCAAAGCTCACTGTAACAACATTGCCAAAAAGGCATTAAGAGTTGTAAACTTAATCTTATGTAGTTTCTTCTCCGGTAATATCACACTACTAACCAGAGCATACAAAACATTTGCTAGACCAATTCTCAATTACAGTTCATCTGTCTGGAATCTGCACTGCATATCGGACATTAATACAATTGAACGTGTCCAGAAATATTTCACAAAAAGAGTCCTCCACTCCTCTGCTCACAACAGAATACCTTATGCTATCAGACTTGAAATTCGGGGTTTAGAAAACTTAGAACTATGCCGCCTTTGGTCTGACCTAAGCATAGCTCATAAAATTATCTGCTACAATGTCCTACCTGTCAATGACTACTTCAGCTTCAACCACAATAATACACAAGCATACAAAAGATACAAACTTAAAGTAAACCGCACCAAACTCGATTGCAGAAAATAAGACTTCAGCAACAGAGAGGTCAATGCTTATTGCTTAACGCATTGTAAGCCACCCTGAGTCTCCGGAGAAGGGCGGCATATAAATCAAATTTTAAAAAAAATGCCTGGAATGCACTACCTGACTCTGTGGTTTCATCCCAAAACCCTCAAAATTTTAACCTAAGACTGTCTACTGTTGACCTCACTCCATTCCTAAGAGGTCTGTAAGAAGCGTGCATAAGAGTATCAGCGTGCCTACCATCCCTGTCCTAATGTTTCTTCTATTTCTATCTATTTTATGTATCCAATTTACGTTTATTACCAAATACGTTCTTGACAAATAAAATAAATAAAATAAATGCAAACAAAAGAAAACAGCCCCCTTTTGTCCTATCCCACCCACCCACAGTCTGTTGTCCTACTTTACCTAAAGCACACATTGAGGTTTTGGTAATCTGGCATTCCTCTGACATTCTACGGATTTCACTGAATGAATGAGGGAAATGAGTTAGTTAATACTTTGTAACGATCAACTTTGGGAGATAAGGACATCATTAAACTTCCATCTAGGAAAAAAAGTTATGGACAGAAAAGCCTCCACAGAAGCTCCCCAATTAAGCTTTAAGAATTGTAATTTCCTCTACCCTGGCTCCTAATTAACAACATTTTTCATCAAATACAAAAAAATTAAATTACCTCTTAGTGAAAATGAAAAGAAGGGAGAGAAGGCTTGGCTGCCCATCACATGCACAGACACCTTAAGCTTTTTGGAGCTGACATTTGTTTGTTACAATTAGTGATCTTTTCTGAGGGCAACTAATTGGCAGCAAATTGGACTCATTAGTAACTGTTGAGTTAAAGTGAAATAAAAAGGGAAAGGGGATTTATAGAGGGACCTGAACTGGTAAATAGGATTATATGGCTAATTTCCTCCTCCTACTCTATACCCCTAGGGCTAATCACACCTATATGAAGAAAAATATTGCCACTTTTATCCCACTGGGTAACTACCTAAAACAATACCCAAGATTTTTGGGGCAATGCATGCTAATACCCATCCATCATTTTGAAGCTACAAAAACCTACACAAACCTCTTCATTAGTCTGTTTGATTTTTGTTCTATTTTCTATGTTTGTTTTGCTGAAGATAAATTTACAGCAATGCACGAATAGCAATTATCCCAAATCAATTCAGTTCCTTACCAAAAATAAGTTTAGAAAGAAAATTGAACTTTCTGTTCGAGACAAGAAAGTTTCAGTAAAGATGATATAAGACAGAAAATCAAGGCGGTTTGTTTTTCTACCTTTAAACCAGAAAGTTATGACTTATTGATTGACCAGATGTATATATGTAAACATATGTGTAAACGCAAGATAAAAATATAATAAGAAAGGCATGCAAAGCCAGAATTGAGAAGACAGCACAAACAGCAAGTGCTACCTCTGTAAAAGAAGCTGAAGAAACTTGCAGGAGTTAGTTTCTGCAAGAAGATAGCATAGACCTGTGATGGCAAACCTATGGCATCCCAGCTCAACTCTTGCGTGCATGCCAGCTGAATTTCGGGCCTTCTGGGCCCACCAGAAGTAGGGAAACAGGCTGTTTCCTGCCTCCGGAGTGCCTGGAGTGGGTGGGGAAGGCCTGTTTTTCTTTCTCAGCTGGATCCAGATCCTCTCTATACATCTGGGAAGGGTGAAAACAGCCTTCCCCACCCCCTCAGAGATCAGAAATGGCCCGCATAGAATTATGGGTGTGGGCACACACACACGTGCAAAACTCCCCGCCCCCCCATTCCTGGCACGCGATGGCAAAAAGGTTAGCCATCACTGGCATAGCCTGACTACAACAATAGCAATAAAAAGTAGCAATAATGGTATATGGGTATATCTGCAAAAAATACCATTTGTCCACAAGCAAGAATTTGTTGGATCATAAAGTTGACAAATAGAAAACGAAGATGCTAAAGTGCTCTGGGACCTTAAAATTCAAATAGACAGACACTACCTTATTTAACGATTGTTAATAAGAAAGAAAACAACATTTGGATAGTGGATATTGCAGTACCTCGAGACATCAGAAGAAAAAAGAAAAAAGCTAGAGAAAATCACAAAATAGAAAGTCCTGAAAATAGAAGTAAAGCAACTGAGGCAAAATAAAGGCAAAGATAATACCAATAATAATAGGTATTTGGGTTCAATCTCATCAATCAATTGTACAATGCAGTTTTACTTGGAATAGCTTACATTCTGTAGTGATACCTTTAAGATCATCAAACATCAACATCTACCTATCCTAGATCTTTGGAAAGGACTTAATAGGTGGGAAAATGCCAAATACAGCCTAAAACATCTGGTCAACTGTGTAACCAACTATAATAATAATAATTACAAAAGACAGCTTTACTTAGAAAATCTTACATCCTGTGAGAATACCTTTAATATTATTAAGCAATCCTAGGTGCTGGGTTGTTGGAGTAGAAATATATAAAAATACAAAATCCAATCTAAACATTTGGTGACTGTATGACCAACAATAAGAATAACAGAAACCTTAGGAGATGGCCATGATGGCAGCAGCAATGCCAAATCTTCCTTAACTATGTCATGATTTAGAAAATGGTGGCCATATGTTAGACTTTTGTAAAAAAAAAGTTTTAAAAGTTTATAAACCATGTTCTAGCAAAATATTCAGAAGAGTTGGCATATTGCATTTAAAAAGACATGATACAGTATGGTAAAGCAACACAGGCAGAAAGAAAATAAGCAATATTCTGGTACTTCATATTTGTCTGTTTAAAGGATTTATATGTCATACAATCTGCTAACAGTTCTTGAAAATGCATAGGATTTAGCAGAGCATTATTAAATGTGGTAAATAAAAAACAGAAAGTAAATCAGTAGCATTGAGAGACCTAGTTAAACAATTGGGTTAAGGCTCACTGTTAAAAGTTGGGAGCTGGCATTAAGACTACTGGAAATTTACAATTTATGGAGACCATGGAGAAAGAAAAAAAAAGACCTTGATGTCAAATGCTATTTGTGACAAAGCCCATAAAAGGTACCCCACTGACGACCTAACAATGTGTTGTTGGCTATGTACAGAAGTAGCAAGTAGCTTAGATTTAAGCAGTGCACAGTTTGCACTATTATAATAGCACAGTTGGTTTATATAGTGAAAAGCTGGAAGTCCTGATCCTCTAATATTAGTAAACTTGAAAAAGGGACATATTTCAAGTTATACATCAGTTCCCAAGAAATTAAAGAGAAATTTTGTTAAATTCCATATGAAACTATTCAAATGTCCTAGATGCCCAAAGAAGTTATGGCTTCTAACATCTACATAGAATAAATAAATTACATTTAACACAACACATAACTGTTTTGCTATTCCTTAGAGAGAACATGAATTCAAAAGCAAACTTCTTTGTTCCTGGACCTCCTCCAGCTTCTGGGATAATTTATCAGAGTGGTGGGATGATGGTACACCCCCAGCTCAGACACTGCAATTTATATATCAATGTCCTTGAAGTTCTGCTTTTGTCTTGAAGGGATTTAAATCTCTTCAATACAGTAATGAAGAAGAGTATGGAAAAATCTGTCTTTTGCATATGTGTTAAAAAATGTATCTCTCCAGGAAGAGATATTGCCAGGAAGACTGGCAGAAGTATTATGAATACTGACTTGCTATTCACAACAAAAACAATGAGAGATACTCAAAGTAAGCTCAAAAAATAACTGATAATATGTAAACCTGTTGAGGAAAACATAGGATTTTCTGGAGAAACCATTCACCATGCATGCTGCCACATCCTAAATCAGTTGCAGTTTATAGACTGCCTTCAAGTTCTGCCCCATTAACAATAATTGAAATAAGATTACCATTTTATGAACCATAAAGACATGGTCTTTCTCCTCCAAGTAGGTGAAGATTTATCACAACTGATTTATCAGGTGAAACTGTAAACGTTCTTCCACACTACTGAAGTTATGTGGATTCATGGGGACTCCTCCTCAGTTGCCATCCTATTGCTAAAAATGGGACAACAGACCTAAGCCAAGGTGCAAAGGAACTGCATATGCAATAGATAAAATTTTATCAATTACTTCAAGAAAGAAACAATAAAACTGATTCAGGTAGATGCTAGCAATAATATTGTACAGTAAAATTCAGATGGGTGATATTGCCTAAGCTGACATCATATCCACCAAAAGGATTGGAAACACTGAATCATATGTCAATTAATAGTAAATTAGGATCTGTCAAGATATAACCATATTTTGATTATATCAGATTGTGATTTTTTTGGAAATTTTTCATAATCACTGAAGCCAACTGCACTTTTTCCTGCAGTTGCTTCCAGTACGGGACACTGTATTTTTATCTAATATAACAAATGACTAGGTAGCATTGCTATCAGTGAGATGGCATACTAACAGATGGAATTTTCTCTCCCACCCTTCCTCCCTCCCTTTCTCTCTCTCTCCCTGATAATAACACAATACTGAATACGAACAGTAAACCCACTTTTAGCTTTTATCAATTCATGGATAGACTTTATGTTTCACTCTTCCTATTGTTGCAATTAATAAAAAGGCAATTGATGGAATCTGAGAAACTGATACAGCCGGTGGTGGGATTCTACCATTTTGGACTAGTTCGGGCGAACTGTTAGCTCCGACTTTCATCTATGGGCGAACCGGTTCACTCCAATTTTGAAGTGGGATGTGTTATACTCACCTATATTTCCGTTTCCAGCTGATCAGTGTGACAGAGTAGATTGCTGTGCCGCAGCTGTTTTCCTTGCCGGCAGCAAACCGGAAGGTGAGTTTTCTCGAAACTGTGCACGCGCGTGCAGTGCGTGAAACATGCACTTAGCAAACCGGTTGTTAAACTGGTAGGATCCCACCCCTGGATACAGCTGCATATGTTGCAAATACTATATATATTTCAGATATATAAAGCATCTGAGTTGCAGCATTTTAAAACATTAGTGAAGTGAAGTTCAGTCTAAGTGAAGTTACATTGGAGTTTTGCCTATTGGTGAGATGGTAGCTTCACTTTCACTTGGAGCTGTCCAGAGTCCTGTTTATGTCTTTTATTCAACACCGCTAGATCTTACATTCCGGCCCAGGTATGCTCAATGAAAGCAACAGCATGAATCAAACAATATCTAGTTACGGAGTCGATAGGAAGAGAGAGACAACTCTCTCATGTCTTGTTTTCTGATCATGGTGTAGCCAAACACATCACTGAGCACAGAACAGTGGGAGAGATTGAGATGTTTGGGCTCTTAAAAGTATATTTCCCTTTGAAACCAGCATGCTAAGGGTGGTGGCAACCTAGTCCTTTTCCATTTTATTGTTAGAGTGATTTACGTTCATTATAATTAAACATGAAGTAAGCAATATCTCAGTATTTGCACTGGCATATGGTTTAACAAGTTACTGAAGGCTTTAGATGAGTTAGGTAAGGAAAACTTACCTAACTAGTATCACTAGCTCTCCAGATATCACTAAATTGAAAATCCATTATCCCTAGTATTGATAGGAACTACAGTTTAGCCACATATGGAGGACTGTACATTGTCTAGCCTTTCTTTAAATCAATAAATTTTCTGCCAAGTAGCAATTAATTCATAAGAGTATATGATAGATACGTTTAAATAATTTATTTATAATAAAGGTAGGTTTTCAAATTACTTGAAAAGAATATTGCATCTTTACAAAAAGGTGGTGAAACCCCTGTTTTTTCCATCTTAATAACATTGAATTTTTGAAATACTTAGAATACATAGAGATTAGGCTTATCAGTTTGAATATTTCATTGATTCTTCCCCCCCTCCCCACTTATTAGTATTCAAATAGCCAATTTTTCAAAAAATACATTTAGTTTCTAGATAGGAAAAGAAAAGTGTACTGAACATACCACAGCAAAATAATTTTGGTAGTGTATACACATATACATAGCAGGAGGACAGAAATGAACTTGCTTACAATACAGACAAAATTGATCTACAAATCCTTAGTATTTTTGAACAGCCTTTTTTAAATCTTAGCAAATATGATTCATCAAGTTAGAATTTAAATTTAAATTAAATTAAATTAAATGTAAGCAAAGACTAAAATCATTCCAAATGACAATACAAGATATCCAGTGCTGTTCAGTTGTTGAAAGCTGACCAAGATATTTAGGCTAACTTATTGGAAGTGTTTCAGTTACCAATTTCATACCCACTAAAACTTTTAGATTAATGCATAGCTTTCAGATTCATGCTGTAAACATATTATTGTTACTATATATTTGAATTGCACTACAGCACATTGATCTAATAAAAGTCCAAATCCATGTGATACAGACTAACCCAGGAAAATAAACTGTTTTTAAAAGGGCAAGTATGTTACAGATTCTGAATTTTTATTTAAAGTGCTGATGTTGGTAAAAAATATTCAATCATTATAGAAAAGTTTGCTGTGATCTGGAATTGTATCCCAGGATTCTGTTGCAAAAAGAGATTAAGGAAAATTTCTGCAGAAGAAGGATGCACTATTTCTTCAATCTAACAGCTGCATTTCATATTCCAGAAATCTCTCACTTAGTCACATCTGGGAGCAATATCTAAGGGTTATTGGTTATATGATGCTAACTTCACATATTTAATATTTCTTTTTTTTTATTGAAAAAGTTTTACAATACAATTTTTAATATCCCTTCCCCCCAACCCCCCACCCCAACAACCCCCCTCCCTTCCCCCCTCACCCTCCCCCTCCCCCCCTGACTTCCACTATTAAACAATCATATATTACAATCAGCAACTAACAACTTTTTAGGTGAGATCTAGCTAACAATATAACAAATTTAAGCTTAAATAGTACAAAAAATATTCTAAACTTATAACATCTATTACCCCCCTAGCCAAATATATAACCACATAAATCATTTATAAAAACTCGTAAAAAATCTCGCATACTAAATATAACACTTATCTTTTAAAAAAAGTAATAAAATAATTTTGAGCATGTTAAGTTTTAGATTAAAATATCATATAAATATTTAACATTAACTATAGTTCCCAAAATTTACTCTTAATAGTATTTCTTAACCAGTCCAATATAACAGTCAGCATTAAACAGGATAAGCAAAAAAGCATCAAATAAGATAACAAATTTAACCTTTTATAATAGAAAAATTAAGCTAAACTCATAACATCTTTTAGACCGCTAAACAAATACATAATTTATAAAAACTCATAAAAATCTAACAAATATAACTTCAAACATAAAATATGATATAAATGCAAAAAAATATATTTATATCAAAAAAAAGTATAAAAGTATATCAAATTCAAACAGTACATCATCGTAAAAATATAAATTCAGTTATGTAATTAATAGACATTATTATAACTCAAGTGCTACTTGAAACTTCTTACTTTGATATTTATTCTGCATGTATTCTACCCATTTCTTCCACTCCTTAGCAAAAGCTTCATGGGTCCTATCTTTCAGGTATGCAGAAATCTTAGCCATTTCTGCAAAATTAGATATCTTCAATATCCATTCCTCTATAGTAGGTACACTATCCTTCTTCCAATATTGTCCAATCAGTAGTCTAGCTGCAGTAAGCATGTATAAAATTAATCTCGTTTCAGTTAATGAACAACCCTTAACTATTCCCAGCAAAAAAAACTGAGGAGAAAATTCGAGCTTCTTCCTCAAAATGTTCTGCATTACCCACCAGAGTTTAATCCAAAATGCTTTCAATTTTCTACAAGTCCACCAAATATGAAAATATGTTGTATCCAAACAATCACACCTCCAACATTTAGGCTGAACATTTGGATACATACATGATAACTTTTTAGGATCTAAATGCCATCTGTAAAACATCTTATAGAAATTTTCCCTCAAGTTCTGTGCTTGTGTAAATTTAACATTCTGGACCCAAATCTTTTCCCATGTTTCCAACATTACTGGTTCTGCAAAATTCTGTGCCCATTTTATCATACAGTCTTTAACTAATTCACCCTCTGAATCTCTTTCTAACAGTAAATTATACACTCGCTTAATATGCATCGGCCCTTTACATTTTATTTGAGTCACCAAATCTTCATGTAACATTAGTCCAATTTTCTGATCTTCTCTCCATCTCGCTTGAAGTTGAAGGTACTGCAACCAAGTTAAATTCATTCCTTCTTCCAACAGAATATTCAAAGGTTTCAAACTCCATCTGCCCCCATCATTAAAAAGTATCTCTTTGTATAACAACCCCCCGAGTGACTTTATATTTGGCATAATCTGCCCAAGATCCAACCACAAAGGTATTTTGTATTCCAATTGAAGCTGGTGCTTCTTCCAGACTCTTATCAAAGCATGTCTTAAGATATGACTGTTAAATACTCTATCTCTCTTATCTTCATAAAGTAAATATGCATGCCATCCAAATAGCAAGTCGTGGCCTTCTATATTCAAAATTTCTGTTTTTGTTGTTCCAAACCAATCTCCCACTTGTGTCAGCACTGCAGCCTCATAATATAGACGTAGGTTTGGAACTTTAAGGCCACCTCTTTCATGAGCATCTTGCATAATTTTAAGTTTAACTCTTGGTTTTTTCCCATTACAGATAAATTTATTTAAACCTGCTTGCCATTCCATCAAAGACTTATCACTTTTAAGCACCAGAATCATTTGAAATAAAAACAGAAGTCTAGGTAGAACGTTCATCTTGACAGCTGCTATTCTACCAAGCAAAGATAGTTGCAGCTTCTTCCACGTTTCAAGGTCCTTTTGAATCTTGTGCCACAGTTCCTCATAATTATTTTGAAAAATTTTTATATTGGATGCTGCAACTTGAACTCTTAGATATTTCACCTTTGTAGCTATTTCAAAGCCTGCCAACCTTTCCAGTTCATTCCTTTGTGGTTTCAATATATTTTTAACTATCATCTTAGTCTTTTTCTAAGACTTTCTATTTCTATCTATTTTCTATTTCTTTTTCTAAGACTTTTCCATATTCCTCTATAATGTTTTTCATCTGTATGATTGATTCCAAAGGTCGTGTTAGGGTAACAACCAGATCATCTGCGAATGCTTTTGTTCTGTAATCTTTTTGCCTTACAACTATTCCATTCAGGTTGTCCGAGTCCCGTAGAGCATTCAACAGCACTTCTAGAGTTAAAATAAACAATAGTGGGGATAATGGACAACCTTGTCTAGTTCCTTTCTGTATGTTGAAGTTAGTGGTTAAACTGCCATTAATAATAATTTGTGCCATTTGTTCTTGATAAATTGCCGAAATCACTTGTAGAAACTGATCCCCAAAATCCATTTTGTGCAAAGTCTTTTTTAGAAAATCCCAATTGACTCGATCAAAGGCCTTCTCCGCATCCAAAAACACCAGCACCGCAGAAATCTGTTTATTTTTCTCAAGATATTCCAATAAGTCTATGAGTTGCCTGACATTGTCCTTCATATATCTACCTTCTATAAAACCTGCTTGATCTTCATGAATCACATCTTGAATAACTGGCATCAGTCTGTTGGCCAATACTTTTGCATAAATTTTATAATCCGTATTCAGGAGAGATATTGGTCTAAAATTTTCTGGTTTTATAGATTCTTCTTCTTTAGGTATCAATGAGATAAAAGCCGTCTTCCAAGAGGGGGGTATTTTACCCCCCTGCTGAATATTACAAAACAAGTCCTTAAGATGCTCAACCAATTCCGCTTGTAAAGTCTTATAATATACTGCTGTCAAACCATCTGTCCCAGGAGCTTTGGATAATTTCAGTTGTTTTATTGCAAATAAGATCTCTTCAGATGTTACAGGTCAATTCAATCTATCACTTTGTATACTTGAAATTTTTGTAACTCTCATCCTCTCAAGATAATCATCAATGAAATCCTTTTTAATATTATCAGCTTGGTACAATTTAGAGTAATAATCTAAAAAAACTTGATGTATTGAATTCTGTTGAAAAACTTGTTTCCCTTTGTACTCAATAGTATTTATAATACAAGAACTTTGTTGCTTTCTCAAGGTATAAACCAACCATCTACCAGGTTTGTTAGCATTGCAAAAAGTATTGTGTTTGGCATATTGCAAATTAGTTGCCGTCTGATCAGCCATCAATATTTGAAATTGATCTTTCAAAAGTTTTATCGTTAACTGTAATTTCTCATCAGTCGGATTTTTAATAAGCAATTGCTCTTTCTCCTTTATTTCTGACTCCAATTCTATTCTTGACTTCTGTCGTATTGATCTGTATTTAGAATTCATATAAATCAGTACACCTCTCATATAAGCCTTACTTGCATCCCATACAGTCTCAATAGGTGTACTCTTATTCAAGTTAATATGAAAAAATTCATTAACATGTTTTTTAAGATGCATAATATTCTTTTCATGTCTAAATAAGTTCTCGTTCATTCGCCAAGATCTTCTCTCCCTCTTGCCAAAATCCATCTCCATCCATACCAAACTATGATCCGTTAAAGTCCTAGGAAATATTTTTGTTTTAACCACTTTAGACAGTAAATCAGAAGTAACCAGCATAAAGTCAATTCTCGAAAAAGATTTATGTCTATCAGAAAAAAAAGTAAAATCCAATTCCTTCGGATGATGAATTCTCCATACATCTTTCAATTCCAATTCTTCCTTCAATGCAAAGAACGTTTGTGGTAGTTTATTCCCCTTCTTGGACAACGTCTTTTTATCAGGATTTGTATCAATCACACCATTCCAATCACCCATAATCAAAAAGGACTTATAATTCCACTGCAATGTTTTAGTATTCAATAATTTATAAAAAATTTCCTGCTGCTGATTTGGGGCATAAATCCCGATAAGAAGCATCGAGACGTTCTGTATATTTATTTCAACTGCAATATATCTTCCTTCATCATCCGCTTCTATCAGTTTAGCTGGTATTCTTTTAGAAATGTACAAAGCTAATCCATTCCTTTTCACGGAATTAGACGATATAAAATGTGAGCCAAATTTTGAAATTGTCAGAAATTTTTGGTCCTGGGTTCTAATATGAGTTTCCTGCAAACAAATAACATCATTTTTATATTGCTTCAAATAATGAAATATTTTCCTTCTTTTCTGTGGTGAATTTAAACCATTCACATTCCATGATAAAAATCTGAGTGTCATTTTGGGGATGACTGAAGCCCTTTGAGAACTTGCCGAAGACTCTGTTCAACTGCAGATATCTTTGGTCTCGCCCCTCCCACTGCTTCAGAGTATAGTTTCTTTCCATTTGCACCATTCTCCTCCTGTGGCGTCCTGGACCTCTGTTGATTTTGTTTCTCTAGTCTTTGCTTCTCTGCTGCACGAGTTATACGTTGATCTTTCGGTTCTTGCAACAACAAGTCAAGGTCCGGCTCTACCTCTCTTGTAGCTCTGGACTGCTTTGATTTTCCCTCTGGAAATTCTGTAAAAAAATCCTCTGAGAGACCTCCTACTGCTCCCAGAGTCTCCTCCCTTACTGTTTCTCGAATTTCCTGTGATTCTTTTTGCTGAATCAGTTCTTGAGTCCCGTCATCAAGATCCTTCTCTTTAGAAATTTCTTCAATAGATAAAAGTGTAGATGAACATGGGGGTGTTGAAATTTTTTTAAGAACATTGTTGTAAAAATGTTCTGCTTTTTCCACAGAATTAATGCAATATCTCACATCTTCATGTCTCAGGATAATGCCAACAGGAGCATCCCATCTAAATGGAATCTGATGCCTTTTTAATTCATTTGCCAAAAAACCAAAATCTTTCCGGTCTCTTAACATCTTAGGTGGCAGCTCTTTGAAGACACCAATTTGATTCCCCTCATGGTGAACAATGGTGTGAAAAGAACTTTGCAAGATATCATTTCTCAATCTTCTATCAGTGAAATAAATCACTACATCTCTTGGCAAATTTCTTTGTCTCACCACACGCGAATTAACTCTGTATAGCTTGTCAATTCTATTGTCAATCACATCTGATTCAGCTTTTAAAATCTTAGCCAATATGTCCACACAAGCTGCCCTCCGATTTTCTCTATTATTTTCCCTTAGGCCTCTCAGTCTTATGGCGAACTCCATATTCTGAAATTGTATCATTGTAATCTCATCCTCTAGCCTTTGATTTTTAATCTCCACTTTAAAAATCTGATCATTTACTGCCTTCTTGTTAGCTTCCACTTCAAGATTTAAATCATCAACTTTTTTCTCTACCCCCAGCAAAGCATCAGTAAAAGCAGTAGCCACAGTAGAAACATCCTGGCTTAACTTATCAGTTTTTTCCTCAACCAAGTCCATCATTTCTTTTTGATTTTTTTCCATCCTTTCATCCATTTTACTCATTTTTCCAGAAAGCTCTCCCAGGGATTTATGTATATCAAGTATAAAAGCTTTCAAGTCCTCAATCCCACTGCCTTGTGACTGTCTCTGAGCTGGCACTGATAGCATGGCTGACTTTTCTTTTGTTTGATGTGTGGGGGAATCCCCCCCCCCCGCTTTCTTTGAAGCCATGCCTGAACAGGATTTAAGTCTTTGAAAAAAGGAAAATCTTCCTCCTTTTCCTGTCTTCCCCAGTTTTACAGAAAAGGAATCAAATCACCAGTACTTTCCAGTTAAAAATCTTGCTAGTACATTCAGTTACAATTACAGGCAGGCAACAAACTGTTACACTTTCACTTTTCCCTTTCACTTGCTCCGCTTTAGTCAGCCACCATTTTCAGTCACTTTCACACAGAGACAGCTCACTTTCAAAGTTAAAAAAGAATCCTTTAAATATAATTAAAATTCTGAAGAAATAGTCCAGATCTCACCAAATCCTTTGTAGATTAAAAGAATGTGTATTGTAGCAAGTAGAGTTGCTCTCGTCGTCTCGCTCCGTTAGTACAGAGGTCCCTCGCCGCTCGGAGTTCCAGCAGCCTGAATAGGGAGCCCATTCACAGAACGCTTACCAGGGCGAAAAAGCCCTGGCAGCGATTCTGGGGGCTCAACCTTGCGGCTACCTTCTCTATCTTCCTTTCTGATCTGAAGGGAAGATTTCCAAGCCGCTTATTGCTCGAAAAAGCGGCTCTACAGGCGGCGGGGGCGGCGGCCATATGATCAAGCCGCCCTGCGACGACAAGGACGCCACCGGAAGTTCATATTTAATATTTCTGATGTGACTTAAAACTGTGATGTCTAAAAAAGCAAATCAATTATTTTTACCATTATAGAAATTGTTTAAGATGAAAATTGATAATGCAACCCAATTTCTTATTTGACAACAAGCATGAAGAAAAAGTAATCCAATGTCAATGTAACAATAACAGCTAAATTAATAAATGTGAATTTCACATCAGGGTTATACAGGATGCCTATTCAGTCAGTGATTGAGTTTATATATGGTGCTAAGCCACATATTTTTAATTAGGTTTGTTGAATACACTCATGACTGGTGTTTATCTATTATGCTAAGGGAAAGTTAAAAACAGTAAGACAAAATAAATCAAACAAATAATTTTAGGACTTACCAGAATGTAAAAACAATATCAGAGTGATATCTGTTTTCAATAAAGAAGAAATGATTAATGACACTCAAAATGAAAACCAATAATCTGCTTTGATTTTATTGGATATATTTTATCCATATCATTCTTGTAATCTCTCTTTTTTAAATCCATATTCAAATCAACTTCAGTTTCAATCTTGTTAATGACAATCTTAAAAGCTGACAAATCCAAGCAAAAGTTTTCTTGTAGATGCCAGGTTTCTCTGGCATCTACAATAAATTTCTCTGGTGAAAAAGAACAACAGTGGAATAACAAATTTAAAAATTTAAAAAGAAAAGTATAAACTGGTGTTCAGGCATAAGGTCTAAAATATTATTTAAGTTTTATATGCAGGAAATAGCAATATTCCACTGGTATTCCTTTGGAATCCCCTGCGGCCATTTCTCTTTGTTGTAGGACAAAAGTCTGTGTATCACAGAGCATGCCCCGTGCCTCATAAATTTGTTTTCTATCCTTAGGTAGAATAACTATGCAGGACATTTCTTTGTGCTTTCTTTTAGGCAGCAAAATAGCTTACTGCCATATAAATTCAAATGAACTTTCAGCACAAAAAAAGAAAAAAAACCCAAGAAAAGAATCTCTCTCTCTCTCTCTCTCTCTCTCTCTCTCTCTCTCTCTCTCTCTCTCTCTCTCTCTCCCTCCCTCCCTCCCTCCCTCCCTCCCTCCCTCCCTCCTTCTCTCTCTCTCTCTCTCTCTCTCTCTCTCTCTCTCACACACACACACACACACACACTATCATATCCATCATTCATGTTTCACCTGATTACACCCTGGTAATATTTAATACCAGATAATAAATTAAATGTCAAAGTTTTGAATATCTTAGTACACAAACTAAACAAATTACCCCAAAAAGAATTGAAAGCATATATAAAGTGTAAAGGACAACACATAACTCAAATACATGACAACTTATTTACAATAAGTAGCTCTGAAGTATCCAGTCCCTGCAAAGCAGAAGCTGTAATTTTGCAAGACTTACTTTAATAATGTGTATTTAAGTCCAAATTTCATAAGTGCTGCCCGAAACAAAATAACTAAAATGACAGCTATTACAAATCAAGTTAACGTTGGCATGGGCACAGCTTCTAATTCCCCTCTGCTTATAATAAAATCCACATTATGTAACTTGCTGCTATTTGCATAGGCATTTCAGTTCCTCATATTATGAAGATACATAGAATACTATTAAGTCATGTACCTATGAAATTATTCTACATCTTTTATTTGGAACTTCTTACTCGAACCATACATATGGTCCAGTGTTACAGCTGATTTCTTATGACTATAGAGGTGGAACAAATTAAAAATAAGCACTGTACCCAAGACATTGGTTTCTTTAGAAAATGGATTAAAGGTGAAAGTCAGTAGAATAAAAAATAAATAGTTTTTGGAATACAAATAGTATAATATAAACATAGCAGTATTGCTATGTTCTTGTGTACCATCACAGACCCTAGCCATGCCTTTTATCCTGTCCATCTCCGTCCTGTGCTCGGATGTTTTCGAGGTCCAGCCTTCTTGCCTTGCGAGATTCCCCCCTCTCGCAGGTTTGGCCCTCTACATTATCGAGGGCCCACCTTTATGACGGGTTTGGGACCCCGAGAGGTGGCATGCCAAAAAACGTGGATTGAGGGGTTTTTTAAATTCTTGTTTTACTAAATTTTTAAGGGGTTCAGGGGTGGGGGTGGGAGTGGGTTTGGGGGAGAACCCACGGGGGGAAGGTTAGGTCCAGCTGTTTATGGGGCCGCGGGGGGTCAAGATTCTGGAGGCAAGAGGGCTTCTACTAAGCCCTCTGTCGAGGGCTGTGCGATTAAGATACTGTGTGGGAGGGGCAGATATGGCGCGGGTAGGGGACCATATCATGTGGTGGGGGCTCGCACTCGCTGTCTTCGAGCGATTGCATGCCCCGGTCCCCCAAACCATTCCCGTTCCCTGGGTTGTTTAGAGTCTCAGGACCCGAAGCTCCGGCTGTTGTTATGCAACGCGAGGTCCGTTGTCAATAAGGCCCCCCTCATATGTGACCTTCTTCAAGAGGGGGGTGCGGACCTGGCCGGCATTACTGAGACCTGGTTGGGCCACGAGGGGGGCGTTCCCCTCGTGGAGATGTACCCACCAGGTTTCCTTGCATTCCACCAGCTGAGAGCCCAGGGGAGGGGTGGGGGAGTAGCGGTCATTATTAAGGAAGGTTTGAGTCCGAGGGAGACCACTGTACCTCAGATAGCCGGGTGTGAGTCCATCTTCGTGAGGTGGGGTCGTGGTGGGCAGATGGGTTTGTTAGTCACGTACCTGGCTCCCTGCCACGTGGCAACAACCCTGCCCGAGCTTCTCAATGTTGTAGCCGAGGTGGCGGTTGATACCCCTAGGCTTATGGTCATGGGGGATTTCAACCTGCCATCTATCGGTGAAACATCTGAGTTAGCCCGGGAGTTCATGGCTTCCATGACGGCCATGGACCTGACCCAGGTAATTCGGGGCCCGACCCACGTTGGTGGACACACCCTGGATCTAGTTTTTGTCTCTGGTCAGTGGTTGAGTGGTCTAGATATTGGGGATATAGTTGTGGAGCCCTTGTCATGGACGGACCACTCGCTCCTTCGACTCCACTTTCAGACCGCTGCACCTCACCGCAGGGAGGCGGAACCGACCAGGTGGTTCCGCCCCAGTCGCCTGATGGATCCTGATAGGTTCCAGACGGAGCTTGGGCCATTTCCTGAGACACTGACACACGACTCGGCTGAGGACCTGGTGGCTGCCTGGAATAGGGCAGCCGGTGGGGCCTTGGACCGCGTCGTGCCTTCGCGGCCTCTGACCCGGCGTCGAACTCACTTATCTCCTTGGTTCACCGAGGAGCTGAGGGAGATGAAACGCCGGAGAAGACGCCTAGAGAGCGGTTGGAGGGCCAGTCGCTCTGAATCTGACTTGACACTAGTAAGAGCTCACATTAAGACTTACTTAGTGGCGATAAAAGCGGCAAAATCTAACTATTTTGCCGCTCTTATCGCATCATCAGATAATCGCCCAGCCGCCCTGTTTAGGGTGACCCGCTCCCTCCTTCATCCGGGAGGGCGGGAGGATCCCTTGCAGGGTCGTGCTGAGGATTTTGTTCAATATCTGGATGACAAAATAACTCAGATTCGGGACGATCTGGCCGCCGACTGGGTTAGTTCGGGCGAGGTGACTGAGGCAGGTCTTGAGAGTGTTATCTGGGCCGAGTTCGATCCTGTGGCTCCCGAGGACGTGGACAGGACCTTGGGGAGACTGAACGCAACCACATGTTTATTGGACCCGTGTCCCTCCTGGTTGGTGCTGGCCTCCCGGGAGATTACACGAGGCTGGCTCCAGGAGATTATAAATGCTTCTTTGAGTGAGGGTGCCCTACCGGCCGCCTTGAAGGAGGCAGTGGTGAGGCCCCTCCTCAAGAAGCCCTCCCTGGACCCGGCTATTTTAGCTAACTATCGTCCAGTCTCCAACCTTCCCTTTTTAGCGAAGGTTGTTGAGAGTGTGGTTGCGTGACAGCTCCCTCGGTACCTGGATGAAGCTGTCTATTTAGACCCGCTCCAGTCCGGCTTCAGGTCTGGTTACAGCACCGAAACGGCATTGGTCGCGTTGGTGGATGATCTCTGGCGGGCCCGGGGTAGGGGTTATTCCTCTATCCTGGTGTTATTAGACCTCTCAGCGGCTTTTGATACCATCGACCATGGTATCATGTTGCGCCGGTTGGAGGGACTGGGGGTGGGAGGCACCGTTTTACGGTGGTTCTCCTCCTACCTCTCCGACCGGTCGCAATCTGTGTTGACAGGGGGGCAGCGGTCGACCCCGAGGCGCCTGGTGTGTGGGGTGCCGCAGGGATCGGTCCTCTCGCCCCTCCTGTTCAACATTTATGTAAAGCCGCTGGGTGAGATCATCCGTGGTTTTGGGGTGGAGTTCCATCAGTACGCTGATGATACGCAGCTGTACATTTCCACCCCAGACCATCCCAACGATGCCGTGGAAGTGATGTCCCAGTGCCTTGAAGCCTTGCGGGCCTGGATGGGGAGAAACAGGCTTCGACTCAACCCCTCCAAGACCGAGTGGCTGTGGCTGCCGGCGTCCTGATATAGCCAGCTGACACCATCGCTGGTTATTGGGGGCGAATCATTGGCCCCCACGGAAAGGGTATGCAACTTGGGCGTCCTCCTGGACCCACGGCTGTCTTTGGAGGATCACATGACAGCTGTGGCCAGGGGAGCTTTCTATCAGGTTCGCCTGATACGCCAGTTGCGGCCCTTTCTAGATCGGGACTCCCTACGCACAGTCACTCAGGCACTCGTCACCTCTCGCCTGGACTACTGCAATGCTCTCTACATGGGGCTCCCCTTGGGGTGCCCCCGGAGGCTCCAACTGGTGCAGAATGCGGCTGCGCGGGGGATTATGGGAGCGACGGGACGCTCCCACGTGACACCTCTCCTGCGCGAGCTGCATTGGCTGCCGGTGGACTTCTGGGTGCGTTTCAAGGTGTTGGTGACCACCTTTAAAGCGCTCCTTGGCTTAGGACCAGGGTACTTACGGGACCGCCTTCTGCCACCAATAGCCTCCCACCAGCCGGTGCGCTCCCACAGAGAGGGTCTCCTCAGGGTGCCGTCAGCCAGACAATGTCGGCTGGCGACCCCCAGGGGGAGGGCTTTCTCTGTGGCAGCCCCCACCCTCTGGAACGATCTCCCTCCAGAACTGAGAAGAATTCCCGACCTCCGGACTTTTCGTCAGGCCCTAAAAACCCATCTTTTTCAGCTTGCTGGTCTAGCCTGACCCCCTTAAATTTTTTAAGATTTGTACTATATGGTTGGGTATTTTAATATTTAATGGTTTTAAATTCTTAGCCAAAGTTATATGCCTTTTAAGAAATTTTTAACTTTTATGTATTGTTTTTATTTGGCTGTCCACCGCCCTGAGTCCGCAAGAAGAAGGGCGGTATACAAATCTAAAGGTTAGTTAGTTAATTAGTAATTGGTAATACTGTAGTGGATCTTGAAAAATGAAATATATGTTGGAGAATCTAGGAATAAACTTAAAAAGCATGGTATCCAGTTGCTTGCAAGAACATTTTGCTTTTGTAAAAAACTGTTACAGTATTAAATGACCTTAAAAATCTAAAATTTAAATTTAAAGATCCCCTTTAGGAGAAAAACAATTTAGAATGTCATATTTATTTTTAATCTAAAATTTTTACTATAGTGTTATTCCAATATGTTAAGAAGAGTTAAATGTGATATAAACTATAATTAGAAGTTGACAATATGATACAATGCCCTAGTAATTCTAGAAAATTATTTTCTGGACTTTATAGCTAAAACATATATTAATATTTTATACCAGGTTATTAATTTTTAAAAAAATATTTCATGGTTTTCAAGGCCAATTTATTAAGAATGACACTGTATTTATTTAAAATACCTCATGACTTGATGTTTTAGTTCAATCTGAAGTTTCTTGAACATTCATATCACACAGCCGTGGTGGTGCAGTAGTTAGAATGCAGTATTACAGGCTATTTCTGCTGACTGCTGGCTGCCAGCAGTTTGGCAGTTAAATTCTCACTGGTTCAAGGTTGAGTCAGTCTTCCATTCTTCTGAGGTCAGGTAAAATGAGGACCCAGATTGTTGGGGGCAATATACTGACTCTGTAAACCACTTAGAGAAGGTTTTTGTTAAGTCCTCACTGATACGACCTTCCCAAAGCCGTCCCTGTTGCTGCCCCGCTCCGATTGGCGAAAGTGCGAGCAATAATATAGCGGGAAAAATGCAGCCCTTCTATTGGTTTACCCTGTCTGACAGCTCTCTATTTAAGCAGCTGTCAGGTGGTTACAAGTTGTCAATGTTTCCACACCCGCGTGCACTGTTGCCTGTTGCTGTTAGCATTCTGTTAGAAATAAAGCATTGTTCTTTAAGCCTTGGCTCCGATTACCTGCCTAGTTTTCAGCCAGAACATTGGTGACGAAAAATGGGATTTTCCTGAGGTCAAGGCTGCTGAAGTCACAATTAGAGCTATGGCAACCCAAGCCAAGGGTGCCCTCAGTCACGAGCGACGAGACGTCGCATAAAGGCAATTCGCAGTGCTACATTGACCATGTCTACGTTCCTGCTGGCTTTTGCCCCATTTGTGCCAGCATCTGAGATGTGGACACATATCTAGAAAGTTTCGAATGTTTCCTCAGCCAAACGTCAGGCAAACGACCTGACAGGCCTCTCCAGGTCACGGAAATGGAGCTACTTCCTCAGCTCCTGTGGGAGCAAGATTTTTGGAACTGCTAGGGCCCTAGCTGACCCCCAGCAAATATTCGAGGTGCCATGGGAGGCGCTACTGAGAAAGTTGAAGAATCACTTCTCCCTGGCACCCTTGCGCATTGCGCGGCGACATGCCTTTTGGTAGCGATTGCAGAATGAGGGAAAATCCATCAATGATTATATGGCTTTCTTGTGATATAATCGGGGAACTCAGCTTGGATCATCAGAGCATTTAAAAGAAGACAAGGGTTTTTTTTCTTTTAAATGCCTTTGACGTGCGGCACGATCATCAGAGGCTTTTTAAAAAAACTTTTAAAAGCATTTTTTCGGCCGTAGTTGTAGAAAAAATGCTTTTAAAAATAAAAAAAAAGCCTCTGATGATTGTGTGGCTCAGCTGGGCATGCGGGGGGGGGGGATTTTTCCTACCTGTTCCACGAACCACCCACCTCCATCGCTACCCGATCAAGCAATCCGGTATGAACCGGGAGCATTTCACTTCTGCACCCCTGCAGGGGTGCAAAAATAAATATGAGTATTATGCAATCTCATAATATTTTAGGATAGAAATGTTCCCATTTTACATAGGAAAAGCAAAAAAGCAAGTCACAAGTCAATGGTGTTCTCAGGGACCCGTTCATCTTTCAGTGCAGTTGAATGCAGTTAATAGTAAGCTTTTACTATGAACCTGAATATAAAGAAATCCTGACCATTAAATTTGCAAATTTTAATTTGTGTCAAGGTACAAGACAGAAATCAAACCTTCAGATGCACATGGGTAGCTCCCAATGACTTATTGTCATAGTATCTGAAGATTTTAGGAGACAGCTTAAAAAAGGAAATGCCATCTGTTAGAAGGTAGAAATGTGATTAGGAAGATAAGAAAATTGCATAGATTACTGAGCCAAATAGACCAATGCATCAATGCATGTGGCTAAATCTTTGCAAAAAGTACAAAAGGCAACTCTGCTAACAACAACTCCCTGAACAGATAATCCACAAGCTATAGATTTTTAACTTCTTTTTCTTGATCAACATACAAAATTATAGTCCTTGAGATAATCAGATCTTGATTTAATATATATAGGTACTGTGTAATATTGCTTAATATAGTTTATCAAAAATTGAATCACACTGTGAATTATGGCATTTAATAATTACATGAATTAGAATTATCATATTCAACTAAAATAGGGAATTTAAGTAGGATGAAATGTGTAGTTCTGTTTATTTTTTATTTTGTTTAATTTTCAAAGAACTAAAAAAAGGGTATGTTTTACATTTAAATAAAAAGCAAGTAAAAAGAAAAAGGAACAAAATAAACACATACACTTTAATTAAACAGGTTAACAGTGAACTATAGTAATAGTGACACATTTTCAAGGATTGTATCAAGTTTAAAAAAACAACCTTTAATTTTCATTCTCAATGATTAGTTTGTAATATCTCAATGGCCATTTTATACATTAAAGCAAATCCTGTTTAGTAAATTATATATAAAATATAGTATGCATGTATGTATGTATGTTTGTATGTATGTATGTATGTATGTATGTATGTATGTATGAATATTGTTCCTGGCAAACTAAGATTCAACTTTTAAAGTCGGGGCCAAGCATTATGAGTTGTAATATTAAGTAAAAGCATAGCTTCAAATAAGCTATGAACTGTACCATAAACTTATAAGAATCTGATTGGACTGAAAAAGACCATAAATAAAATAATGGTACTGGATTTTTCCCCCTCACTGAAAATTAATTATTTGTTGATCATTTTCTAAGAAGATTCAAGAAATAAAATGAGATAGCTGAACGCCAGGGCATAATAAAAAAGGAAAAGCCAAATCTTTCAAGAAAGGAAGGAAGGAAGGAAGGAAGGAAACCAAATTAAAAGGTACTGCTTGTGGGAAAGGAGATATTGTGCAGAGAATTAGACCGTATGACACACTGAGGAATTTTAACCTCATGAATGGTCATCGAAACACATATACATACTTCAGGTTAATGGTATCCAAGGTAATACAGTATCTCATCCTACTTTATGTTCTAATCCCCTAAAGTCACAGTGTAAATCAAATGTTCTAAGAAAGTTGGAGGCAGACAGATTCATATTCAGTCCCCGAAAAAAAATATGGAGCCAGTAGCTATGCATTGTAGAGGCTTTCTTTCTCCCTCTGGTGAGAAGCATGACTGACAACTGTGTTTGTCAGTGAAGACAGCTTGTCTTGAATTTGAGATAGCTAGCCATCACTTGGGGAGATTATTAGAGGGAGAGAATGAAATACTGAACTGGGAATACAAAGACCATCATCAAACAAGCTAGGTTAAATGGAAAAATGTGGTCTTGGTATTAGAAAAGAACATTACAGTATAAAAATGTCAAGAAAACAACTAACAGGGTTTTTTTTTTACTATTAAAAATACCATAAGGAGATTTCATTCAAATTCATTACTGTAGAAAAAGCATTTCTATAGCTTTCATGAGGTCTCCCATAATAGAACTGAAATTATTATAGTTATATAAGCATGTCTTGGGCCATGGAGAAATAACCCTGAGCACTGATATTCCTTTTTATCCCTGAAGATCCCTCAGAGACTCTTCCTTTTCCAATCTATAGTTTCTTTCAAGGGTGAGAAGTAAAAAGAAGTTGGGATGGATGACACATGGACTACTTGGGAGCAGATTTACATCTGCAGGACTCAACATTTCTCAAGTCATTGAACTTGAAGGAAATATTTTGAAACTCTGCTATGCAAGTATAAACCTGGCATCATTTTGAATAAGAAAAATCTTCCAATTTCGGGACACTTAGAACAATTTCTTCACAACAGAGGTGGGTTTCATCAGGTTCTGACCAGTCTGGAAAACCAGTAGTGGAAATTTTGAGTAGTTTGGAAAACCGGTAAATACCACCTCTGACTGGCCCCACCCCCATCTATTCTCTGCCTCTTGAGTCCCAGCTGATTGGGAGGAAATGGGGATTTTGCAGTAACCTTCCCCTGGATTGGTGAGGGAATGGAGATTGTACAGTATCCTTCCCCTGGAGTGGGGTGGGAATGGAGATTTTACAGTATCCTTCCCCTGCCATGCCCACCAAGCCACGCCCACCAGGCCATGCCATGCCATGCCATGCCACGCCCACCAAGCCACACGCACAGAACTGGTAGTAAAAAATTTTGAAACTCACCACTGCTTCACAAGTAGTACTGTGTTAGCATATATAGTAACTTGGTGTCCTATTCATATTCTTACAGACTTATTATTATGTGCTCTTATTTCCACGCTCTCATAAAAACTGTATATCTCTCTCATTGTCTTATTTAACTGCAGCATTATATCCTAATGAGCACTGCCAGCAAAAGCTCTCTTTGCACTTTTTACTTACCCTTATCACCTGCACAAATATATATCCGTGATTCAACAGTCAGTGAAGAAAATTAATGGCTAAACAAAACACTGCGCAAAAATAAGTCTCATACAGACCACTTCTAAGAAGTTTTGAAATATCATACATATTAATAGTAGTAATAGTAATGTTTGTATGGTCAATGGCCAGCAGAATTTAAATTTTGAAATAAAATATGTTTGCTTAGCTTTTTCTAAGTAGTAAATAATAGCTACCAATGGTCTGAATCCATAGTAGTGCAAAATGTTGGAATTAAAGTTTTAATTTAGATTAAAGGGGCAAGCTACATACTTAGAATTGGTTCCCAATGTGAAATAATACTTGTATTGCAAGACACACTGCCTTTTGTTATTTAGCACACAAAAGAGGCTAGAAGTTTAGCCTCTCTTATGTGCTAAATATAAGTTTATCATCATTTTAGAACTTTATCATCATTTACCTGAGATTTGGGAAATATTTCATTATTAGAGTTTATTTGATTTCAGAACCCACAGAAAACTTATGTGAATCCTTATCTTCCTGATGCCAGTGTTCCAATATTGGAAAGGTGGGGGGGGGAGAGAAAAAAAGGATACCTAGATCTATGGATGTGGATATTGGAAAATCAAAAGTGTTTTACCAGATATTAAAGAGAATAATTTTGGTCGACCATTCTAATGTATCATAAAGTTTATTTTTACAGTTATTACAATTAAAAAACTCCTATGAAATATGTAGGAAGCAAAGACCACTGAAATTGCAACTAAAAAGGATTTCAAATCAATTTCAGAGAATAAAGAAATAATTTCATAAAATACAAGGAGAGGTTCATGTTATCTATTGAACTCTTATCAAGAACAAGAAAATAACTAGGTAGCAGCTATCGCCATTAGAAAGAAAAGAAGAGTGTCATGCAGAATGATTTTTAAACAACTGAATTGCAAAAAAAAAAAAAAAACCCAACCCAACCCAACCCAAACCAAAACTCAAAAATCTGCTTGTTAAAAATTCCGTGAATAAGGTTAATTGGGCTATCATGAAATGAAGGTGATTTAGTAAATATAATTATTGATATAGAGCAGTCAAAGAATTATTTCCAGGAGGAAAAAAGTTCAAGTCTCTACAAATCATCAGCTAATGGATTAAATGCATCCAAGGGTGAGAAGGAAATTAGCTGATCAATTCATTCAACAACTGCTAATTATATCTGACAAGTTAGAGAGAAATGAGAAGGAAGTGAAGGACTGAGGAAAAGCAACTGTGATAGAAACCTGTGTGTGGGCTCAGTAAGTACAGACTCTGATTCAGTTTGTTGTGACTGATTTAAAGCTACGGACAGTTAAGTGATTATCTGACGTTCTGTATATAAGGTCAAATGTAAGGTTCTTATTGTGCACCAGCTCAAATCAAACATATATTACAGTCAAAGTCCAGCATAAGGAGAATGGCATACACAACAAGAACCATAAAAGATACATCAAAATAAAACAAATCATATAAAAAGCTAAAAAATATTTTCTAAAAAATTCAAAGGGAATTAAAAAAAATCTAACAGGATAGGTAAGAGTATGTATGTAAAGAAGCATCCCAAACTAAATCTATCACAATTACTCCAAAATAAGAAGCTAGGTGCTAATTAAAACTGGTTTATGGCAAAGGTCAGCTTCTGATGGATTTACAATAAGTGTTGCTACACAGTACCTGGCAGCATTCTATGTTGTAGCAGGGCTGATAACTGAAAGCACCAGGGAGTGTAAATTGTACATAGAATATTTCTTCTTTGATTGCCCAGTGTACTGTCTACATGGCTTTTCTCTATAGAATGGATATGCATAATTGTCTCCTAGTGTGCATAAAAACACATCCTAATTAAGTTATGAAAATTAAATTAAAAACTAACTATGTAATTTCATGTGATTCATACCTAAGGAACGTTAAGCAAAGGAGTTATAATTGCAGGTGGAGACAATCATGGAATAGTCTTGTGGGTATTCTCTTTTAGGAAATTGTGCTGGCTATGGAAAGAAAATAAGGAAGGAAGGAAGTACGTAAGTAAATAGGTAAGGTGGTCAGTGGTCAAGTGGTTAAGACACTGGGCTTGTTGACCAGAAGGTTGGCAGTTCAAAACCAAGGATCATATGATTGAGTTAGCTTCTGGTCTTGGCCCAGCTCCTGCCAATCAGCCAGCAATTATAAAACAAGTAAATGCAAGTAGATAAATAGGTACCACTTTGACTCTTCGGCTGTTATCAGAGATGAACAACCCCCCTAGGTACAGACATGACTGGCATGGGAAATCTTCACCTTTTCTTAGGCAAACACAATATATACTAGAATATATATATACCAGCCTATATTATCTTTTGAAAAGCATAGCACTGATTTCCTGCTAAATTTATATGAATACATTATTAAATTAATGCTAGTACTCAACTCTTAACAACAGTCAACTTTGATCATGTAGAATCATATTTACCATACAGTGGTAAATATAAAGTCAGTTTGCATGCAGTTTTCCACTGGAGTAAATCCATCTTTCTAGAAGTTTTTTATTTTTCATGAAAAATACAAAGTGAGTTAGGCTTTGAAAATTACAAATTTTAGGAATACAATTTAACATTATCCGGACTTTTTATGCAACCTTTGAAATGTCTGATATATTCTTTCTCTTTCTCTATATGTGCGTAAAGTTGTTGTTTCTTTCCCTCTAACTTTTATTTATTTTCTGGTTTATTTTCTTTTGTTTTTTGAATTATGCTTTATAATTTGATTTAGTTATCTCACTTAGAAAAATATTCCATTGTCTTCTGTTTGTGTTGGATAACTAACAATAAGGATCATGACCACTGATATATGATAGAATCCATCATTTTTCTGATGCCTGTAGAAGCTTTGTTGTATAATACACCCTTTCTGCATTGCTTTTTTCCAATTAACAATCAAGAATACACAGAGTGGCAATCCCTTGTTTGCAGCGTCATACAACACTACTGCTCAATATAATGCATTTCTGCTAAGTGAAACATTTGCTAAGTGAATTTGCCCAGTTTACAACCTTTCTTGCCACAGTTTTTAAATGAATCACTACTATTATTAAGCTAATAACACACTTGCTAAGTGAATCTAGTTTCCCCATTGACTTTGATTATAAGAAAGTCACAAAAGATGATCATGTGACCCAAGAACACTGCAACTTGCAGTGACTGCAAATATAAGCGTCTCAATTTTGATCACATGACCATGGAGATGTTGCAACAGTTGTAAGTGTGAAAGATGTTCATAAGTCACCTTTTCCAGTGGCATTGTCACTTTGAACTGTCGCTAAATAAACTGTTGTAAGTCAAGGACCACCTGTATATATGTGTACTGTATGTAAACATACACATATATGAGAATCTGTTTGGTGTAGTGGTTAAGGCATCAAGCTAGAAATCAGGAGATGGTGAGTTCTAGTCCTCCCTTATATACAGTACAAAGCAGTGGTGAGTTGCCCCAGTTCGGACTGGTTCACAAGAACCGAAGAAAAACCACCAGGAGGCCCCACTCACTGCCCTAGATGTCATCATCGACGATCTGTGCACGCGAGTGAAGTGAGCACGTGCGCGCAATCCCATTCCAAACCAGTAGTAAAGGTAAGTACAACCCACCCCTGGTACAAAGCTAGAAACTTTAGGTCAGTCCAGGAAGGTGACAATGGCAAACTATTTCTGAAAAAAACCAAGAAAACTACAGGCAGAGTCTGAGAATTTGACATAATTAAAAAGAGAAAAACCAAGTATGTGTACATATCAAAAATACTGTTAACAATAAATGGAAATAAAGGACATACCCGACACTAGAATTTTACTCAGGTTTTATAAAGTGTATACACCTTTCATTTCATACAGTTATCATATATATTAATTTAGCTTTTCTTTCAATTCTGAACATTCCATTCAAAATAAATATTTTGTACATAAATATTTCTTACGTAAAAAGAGTAATAATTTTTTTCTTCAGTTACAGCTGCATTATACTTGTGCCTTTGGGTCAGTCTTGACTCTTGGCAACTACATGGACAAATCCATGCAGTTTTCTTTGGCAACATTTTTCAGAAGTAGTTTGCCTTCTTCCTAGAGTTGAGAGAGAGTCACCCCATCAACTTCATTCCTAAAACATGACTAGAAACTACAGGGTCCTGATTTCTACTCCAGTCCTTTTAACCACTATACAGAATTAATTTTCTTTCCTTGCATTAGATGCGTGCTATGCATGACTTATCCCATTCTTGTATGCAAAAGAAAACCTGCTTACAACAACTTTTAAGCAACATAACATGCATTAATTATCTTATGTAGGGATAAACCAAGGAACCAGGAAGTTTCCTGAAAGCAGAACATCAAGGAGAAAAATGAAGTAATTATATTGAAACAGGAAATAAAAGTAAGGGGTTTGTTTATGTTTATGAAAAGCAGAATTGCCGGTCAGAATTGCTAGAAGCGGACATGTCATTCAATTTGGCTTCTACATACAAACTTTTTAGATTAAAATATTTCCATTCTGTTTGTTTAATACTTATGAAAAACTAAAGGAAGTGAAATGTTCATCCATCTTTGCTGTCAAGTTAAATATGCAAAACCCAATGAAGGTCAAGATTCTGTTCTGTATCATTCTGGAGTGCAGGACATGGAATAATGGACTTAAATTACAAGAAGGCAGATTATGGTTGAATGCTAGGTAAATAATTCTTAACAGCAGGATTGGAACCAATTACCAACTGAGGCGGTGAGCTCCCCTTCACTGAATCTGTCCAATCAGAGGCTAAAAAGCCATATATCTTGGATGCTGTAATTTGGATTTCTGCACTTCATCATTTTAGATACATCTATCCCAAGCATAGACAGCTCTTTGTTCTATCTGCCATATAGTTAAAAGGAAGAATGGTTTAAAAAAAGATGGAAATCCTATTTCTGCACTAATAGCATCATTCAACAGGCAGCTTTTTTTCAATTTTGCTTCTCCCACACTTTAATATTTTTTAAAAAATCTGCCAGGTCTTTAGTTCATGTGTGCAAATTTTGACAATTGTTTTTTAAAAGATAACAATAGTCTAATGATAATTATACCAGCATTTCCAAAACATATGATTCTTTTATCTTATATAAACACACGTACTGAGCAGTTTTAACTATAAGATAGGCTAATCATTTGGAACTGGTCAGATCTCCAATCAAAGATTTATAAATATAAAACATAAACAAAAGCATTCTTGTTAATTGTATCAACAACATTAGTCAGAGAAGCAAATTATGGCTCTAAAGGCAGATATATTTCCTAGCCATCTCCATAAAAATTCTAGCTTTTAAACTTTTAAAGATAATGCTAGCTAATTTACTCTTCTGGTATCAATATTTTGATGTGGGTTCATTTAAATCATAAAGCGCTTGCAGTAGCCTCCATCAAAGCTGAACAGCCTTTCAGTTATGGTCAACTTCAGAATCCCTTAGACAGTATGGCCATAGTTAATAATGATCTCCACACTTTTGGAGAGAACCCAGTAGAAGGAAAACTGCACTGGTGTTCTTTAAAGTGAATCATGGTTTCAGTACTTCAAAGCCTCAGAGCTGAATTATTTACTTCTCTTTCTACTCACACCACCCTGTTGAAATAACATCACACTAGTTTTAACTAATTCTTTATGGGAAGTTCTCAGAAGATTAAAAACTATGTGACAGTGGTCATTTAGATAACTAGAATAAGGAATATTTTGCCTTAGATTCTGATTTATATTATGTCTAGGATCTGATGTGGTAAAGTCAGTGGTGGGATTCACTGGTTGTAACAACAGGTTCGCTTCACATGCCCTCCGGAGGCTGGAAATGGGCCTGTTTCTGGACTTCTAGTACTTCCAGTAGGCCTGTTTTTGGCCCTCCCCAGGCTCCAGAGGCTTTCCTGGAGCCTCCAAGAGGGCGAAAACGGCTTCCTTGGGCACCAGAGGCCTTCAGGAGGCCAGAAACAGATCCATTTCCGGACTTCTGGTAGACCCATTTTTCGTCCTCCCAGAGCCTCTGCAGAAGCCCTGCACTTACCTGGCATCCAAAACGGGCCACGGGAAGACTCCTGGGAGGGGCCAGACAGGGTAGGCGGGGTCAGCGAGTCCTTGGAACAACTGGTTTGGCAAACCAGATTAAAATTAACATCCGGTTTGCCTGAACCAGTGCTACCCGGCTGAATCCCGTCCCTGAGTAAAGTTGAGTTTATACAATGCAGTGTAAATTTAGGTTTACCATAATTTTACCCTAATTCTGAAACAGCTGTTTCTGTCAAATGTGGGGCCATTCATATCAGAAGACTGAAAAGTTTAAAAAAATGCTGCTAAGATCATAGGTACAGGAATTGTAATAACTTTCTACATGTAACTTTAATAGATTATTTATTTATTTATTTATTTAATCATTCATATGATAGCCTATTTACAGCAGTGACTCTGGGCAGCCTACAAAGAACTAATCTATATATTTTAATGAAATATTACACGAAAAAAACTTATTGCAGCCTCCTAATTTTTCTTTTCTTAGACACCAAAATAATGCTAGAGATATAGATTGATCTTATTTGACATTGTGGCATTGACACATGTTCATACACACACACAGAGACATAAGTGAGATTCAATTTTTTTTACAACTGGTTCTGTGGGCATGGCTTATTTGGGGGCGTGGCTTGGTGATCATGTGACCAGGTGGGTGTGGCTAGCTGGTCATGTGACTGGATGGGCCTGGCTATGTGTATAGAAATTACTCAGAGGGCTGAAAAAAGTCATTTCTGAGTGGTCCTCGTACTTTTGACTGGTCCTCACACTTATGACCATCCTCACATTTGTGCCCATTGCAGCATTCTTAACACTGTGCCACTCATTTCACAAATGCTTCTCTTCACTATGGTGACCAGATAGGGTGCAAAACGTAAAATGTGATGACAGTTGTAAGTACGAGGACTGGTCAAAAGTGCAAGGACCAGTCAAAAAGAACTTTTTCAGCTCTCTGAGTAGTCCCTATGCACATAGGGACTACCCAGAGAGCTGAAAAAAGTGATTTCTGACAGTTTCTCGCACTTTTGACCGGTCCTCACCCTTATGACCGCTCATCATTTATGCCCGTTGCAGCATTCTTAACAACCATGTCATTCATTTCACAACTGCTGTGCTTCATGTGACCGAGTGGGCATGGCCAGGTGGTCATGTGGCATCGCTTCTTTGCGCTAATGACAGTTTGCTGCAATGGTCGTAAATGTGAAAAATGGTCATAAATCACTTTTTTCAGCATCATTGTAACTGTTGTAAGTCAAGCATTATCTGTACAAAAATACAAAAAGCTTCTTTGCTTGAAAAAAGCTGCCCTAAATACCAATCATTAGATTAGAAATACCTGCAAACTGGAGTTACATATCAGGCAGGGTGCCGGAGCACCTTGAGGAATTAAAATAGTTAAAATGCAATGATAACGATCAGCAGCCAACTCTTGCTCATAAAATGAAACCCTTTAGCAGAGAGGTCATTTAAGCTCTCCAGATGAGGCAAAGGAACAAACAGAATATCTGTTGCTTGTTAAACCAATTACCAGAACAAATAGACCCAGGAACTAGTCAGATTTCCGAAGGTGCTTCTTTTCAGGAACAGAGATTAACTTTTTTCCTTCCAAACAAAGATGAATAGAGAAAATTATCTTATTACTAAACACAGGATTAAACATCACCAAGCACAGAATTAAACTTCACCAAAAACCAGTTTTAGACCAAAAGTCAGAAAGGGTATGTAAACTCACATTTGAATATCAATCTTTCTAGCTAGCCAACAAGCCTTGCTGAATGTCACTCATCTTGGTTCTTGTCATTAAAAGCTTCTGCTTTGTTTTTCAATTATTTCTTTAAAGTGCTGATCATTGAACCCTGGCTGGAAGAACTCCAACAGGGGAGTATTTCCTCCCAACAGTGGTGTAAAAAGCTTAAAACAACCCTTTTAAGAAAGTCAAGAAAAAAAAAGAAAAAGAAAAAGAAAAAGAAAACCTCCGAGAAGCTCCAGAACCGGAAATGACAGTATGTCTAGGCGTACTGCCAAGAATGTAATCAGGATTAACAGAGAGCTGTACACAGGGCAATAAAGATTAGGCTAGGAAAAACACCAGAAAGCTGTAATTCCTTACAGGATTAACCCTGTAAAGTGGAAAAAACACCAAAAGGAGTTTTCTTCTAACAACCAGTTCTCCAAATTGCTTAACTACTTAACAAGCAGTTCTACCAAACCAGTAGAATCCCACCACAGACAGATATATACTTACTGAACATGGCAGTATTAATATGTCAATCAAGTTGACTTGGGGTAGTTTTTACTGCTAAAAGTTAACAACCTAACTCTTAAAATGCAAATCCTTAGTGCTGAATGGTGTCCACCATGTATTCTTTCTAAAGTGAGTTTCAAAAATGATAATCAAAAGGAAAATACTTTGTTATATAAAATTTTGTTTTATATGAACTCCTGCCTGGAAAATTTAATTCAGGCCAGCACCAGGATGTCAGCACTCCCATGGATTAAAAAGCAATGATAGAACTACAGTAAAGTCATTTTTGTTATATTATTTCTAAATGATTTAAGTTTTGACTTTCCTCTATAATATAATACATAAGGCTTTTAAACGACAGGGTGGAATGTAAGATTTCTATCACCAGTCATATTCACTCTAAGAATATATATCTGACTAGCTTCTATGTGTGCGTTTTTACCTTAATTTAAAGAAGTTTTTAAAACATTATATTATATGGTATCTATATAATTTCTATATAAGAAATTACTGTATTTTTCAGAGTATAAGATGCACTTTTTTCCTGGCTAAAAGAGGCTGAAAATTTAGGTGCGTCTTATACTCTGAATATAGCTTTTTTGAAGCTTTTTTTTCCAGCTCTGAGGAGCTAGCGAGTAAAGTGATCTTCTGCACACTTTGCCTGCTCCTTCCGATTCTCAGCTGTGTTTTAGAAGCTTTTTTTTTTATTGCATTTATATACCGCCCTTCTCCCCAAGGGGACTCAGGGCGGTTTACAGCCATATTAAAACAGTCACATATAAAAATTAAAACTAATAAAATAATTAAACTATTTGGCCGTAAAATTTAAAACCCCTAAAAATCCCTATTAAAATTAGCACTAATTTAAGTCAGAGCGGCTTGATGAAATAGTAGAGTCTTCAGGGCTCGTCGGAAGGCACGGAGGTCAGGAATCTTTCTTATATCTGGGGGTAGTTCATTCCATAGGGCTGGGGCTCCCACAGAGAATGCTCTCCCCCTGGGGGCCGCCCGTCGGCATTGTCTGACAGACGGCACTCTGAGGAGGCCCTCTCTGTGAGAGCGTATCGGGCGGCGTTTCCACCTTGAAACGCACCCGGAAGACCACCGGAAGCCAGTGCAGCTCGCGCAAGAGGGGAGTTACCTGGGAGCGACGAGTCACTCCCATAACCACTCGCGTGGCCGCATTCTGGACCAGCTGAAGTCTCCGGGTGCTCCTCAAGGGGAGCCCCATGTAGAGAGCATTACAGTAGTCCAAACGGGAAGTGACGAGAGCGTGAGTGACTGTGCGTAGGGCGTCCCAATCCAGAAAGGGACGCAACTGGGCAATCAGGCAGACCTGATAAAAAGCCCCCCTGGCCACGGCCGTCATATGATCGTCTAAAGACAGCCGTGCATCCAGGAGGACGCCCAAGTTGCGAACCCTCTCTGAGGGGGGCAAGATCTTATCCCCAATAGCCAGTGATGGCACCAACTGGCTATATCGGGGCGCCGGCAGCCACAGCCACTCTGTCTTGGAGGGATTGAGTTTGAGCCTGTTCCTCCCCATCCAGATCCGTACGGCTTCCAGGCAGCGGGACATCACGGCAAGGGCATCATTGGGGTGATCCGGGGTAGAAATGTACAACTGCGTGTCGTCAGCATACAGTTGACACTCCACCCCAAAACCATGGATGATCTCACCAAGCGGCTTCACATAAATGTTGAACAGGAGGGGCGAGAGGACAGACCCCTGTGGCACCCCACAAGTGAGGTGTCTCGAGGTCGACCTCTGCCCCCCTGCCAACAGAGACTGCGTACGGTCAGCGAGAAAGGAGGAGAACCACCGCATAACGGTGCCTCCCACTCCCAAACCCCCTAACCGACGCAGCATGATACCATGATCGATGGTATCAAAAGCCGCTGAGAGGTCAAGAAGGACCAGGACCGAGGAAGATCCTCTGTCCCGAGCCCTCCAGAAATCATCAACCAACGCGATCAATGCCGTTTCCATGCTGTAACCCGCCCTGAAACCCGACTGGCACGGATCCAGATAGACAGCTCTAATGAGCTTTTTTCAGCTCTAATGAGGCGTTAGCGAGTGAAGTAATCTTCTGCATATTTTGCCTGCTCCCTCCAACTCTCAGCTGTGTTTTATAACCTTTTTTCAGCCCTAACAAGGCACTAGTGAGTGAAGCATCTTCTGAGCTTCATCTGCTTGTCTCATTGCTTCTCTCTCCAAAGATCAGCTGTGCTTTAAGAAGCTGTTTTTTATCCCCAAGCAGGGGATAAAAAGCGTGTGCGCACACTCAAAACTAGCAAACTAATGTGCTGAAGCTGACCAGATTTAGGATGCTAGCCAGATGAATACCTGGTAGGCAGATTTTATTTTCCTCCCCAAAAACTAAGCTGTGTCTTAAACTCCGGTGCATTTTATACTCTGAAAAATATGGTATATATTAAACGTCTAAAATTGTATTAATAAATCTGCAATACTTGAGGGTCAGTTTGATACAACAAATGGAAGATTGAGGCTAGGAGACCATTGGTTTGGCTAAGGCCATTCGAAAGATTTTGGCTAAAGGTATACAGTATATGAACCTTCCTAGATAATACTTATTTTTTCACACAGACATTGTTATTTGTGATGGCATCACAAAATTACATGAATTATGTAATTTGTATCAATGATGACTGATGCATATTTCATAACTCATGACATTTGTATGATTTAATGATGCATGTAATGGCATTGGGGCTTGTAAAGGCTGCCTACGTAGCTGGGTTCACATTAAAATGTGACAATGCCTGTACAATGCCATCACATTTATTTATTTATGTATTGGTTCAATTTATATGCCGCCCTTTTCCGGAGACTCAGGGCGGCTTACAATGTGTTAAGCATTGTAGGTGCTTAACTCTAAAAGCATACAACATGCATTGTAGCTATCCAAAATATGGTTTCTTTGATTCTTGCTTTGCAGATTGTAAAATCTTAGATGGCTGATCATAGTAAGCCACACTCTTAGCAGATTTCTATTATAATATTTGTTTATCCACTTCAACGTTTTCAGATCTGGAAACAGAACTTTGACTTTTCTCTATTGTCAAAAAAGCAGACTATTTCTAAACTCCTCAACATTTGATCATATACTACCAAAGGCTGATTTCATCTGTGATATTCAATTTTGTAAGAGTCTCCACCTCAGGCAACTGACTTTTACAGTTCCGGCATAGGGAAGAAAATCATTCTTCTAAAATGGTATCTTAAAAAGGCAAGGAACTGAGATGAAAAATAAATAATTACTTACTGATAAAACTGATCCATATTAGCAGATAGCAGTATCATTGTTTAAACCACAGTGACTTGCTTCACATATAACATTAAGCCCTAAAGCATAAATATATCTATTGCACTAAGTTCAAATCAAATGGCCAACCTTATAGTTGAACACAATGGGTAATTGGATAATTGGAAGTTTGTAAAAATCTATACACATTGTTCCTGTTAGCATAATTACTGCATGTCATGATTTGGACCTCTAAATAGTGTAGTTCTGCTTAAGTTTAATATGGTAAACTTGGCAAATTAACATATCTTTGTTTGGAGAGGGTTAATTATTTTTAAAGTTGCTAATCTTTCTCTTGTGATTTGTCAATGTTCTGTAACTCTCTCCAAAATCTGTAGACGGTAATTACAAGTAATCAACAGCAACACTGCTTATTTTTTCTTTCTTCTGAGGTATTTTATTGGATTTACCATGGGTTTATTAGGTTTATAAAGGGAAAATAAACCCCCAAAGAGAAAGTGAGACCGGAAGTCAGGAAAAGGGCTGTTTCTGGCCTCCAGAGACCCTCGGGGGGGGCTGTTTTTACCTTCCCCGGGCTCCTAGAAAGGCTCCGGAGCCTGGGGAGAGTGAAAAACAGGCCTTACCCACCCCCCCTGGAGGCCCTCCAGAGGCCAGAAGCAGTGTGTTTCCTGACTTCCGGAGGGCCCAGAAAGCCCGAAAATCAGCTGGCGAGTGTGTGCATGTGCGCTGGAGCTGAGCTCGTGTTGCCACTGATATGGCTCGGCATGCCACCTGTGGCACGAGTGCCATAGGTTTGCCATCACTGTATTATGAGGAGAAGAAATAATAGAAACATTGTATTAGTTTTATTTAATACAATCACCAGTTCCTATCTTGGTATTTATCTGATTTGTTTAGGTTACCCATTCCTTGAATTGCTGCTGAAAATGTGCGTGCCTGGGACATGTATTACCTCCTTGAGTTAATTGGGTTAAAATGTGAGTTGAGGGTCACATAAATTGAGACAAAGAATATACCATTATTTAAAATGGGCAGCATTTAGTTGTACAAAAGTTATAGTTTTAGACTGACATAGGGGATTTAAAAATTTGTTGTTGTTAGTTGCAAAATCATGTCCGACCAATCACGACCCCATGGACAACGTTCCTCCAGGCCTTCCTGTCCTCTACCATCCTGTGGAGTCCATTTAAACTATGCCTACTTCTTCAGTGACTCCAGCCAGCCACCTTGTCTCTGTTGTCCCCTTCTTCTTTTGCCCTCAATCTTTCCCAGCATTAGGCTTTTCTTCAGTGAGTTCAGTGATTTAAAAATAGATGTTCAATAAACAAAAATGCAATAAATGGAATAGCATACATAGATACATACATATATTGTGTAAAGTACATGGTTCATTCCTAGGGTAAACACCATTATGTAAAATGCATAACTTAAGTAGGAAATAGTTGCTGAAATTAAAGGCATGAAATTAAAAAAAAAGAAACAGCTAAAATTCATTGATACTAAAATAATTCATTACACTTCTCCAAACCAAATCACTAAACTTCATGTAATATATTGAACCAGGAAATTAACAAGTCATATTTCAGCCTAATGTCTTATGCCAAACAACCTACTGTCTCCTTTGAGCAGACCCACGCAACAGTATCTAATTCCCACTTTCAACTGCACATGAGCCTTTTCGCCATTCCAACATGATTTTATCAAAGAGAATAATAGCCTCCTTCTTAATAACAGAACCTCAGATATGCCACTGTCAGTTCATTATGTTACCCAGCCACTTAAAGGAAGGCAATCCATGACTGGAACATTGGAAATGCTCCAGCACATTTCATTTGGTCTTTATTGAACTTGTGACTTAACTAAGATGTAAAATGAAGACTTCTAATCTCATCTCATAAGTAAAGTGCCAATCTTCCCCAGTTCTTCAGGGAGTGGAAAGACAGTCTACTATGTAGCAAAAACTCTAGTGTTCGATCCTCAGCAAAAGTAGATAATTTATCTTTAATATTGGAATTCTTATTTTGGATTTCACGAATTGATAGCGGAGTCAAGTAGAATGTGTAAAACATCTTAAACCAATGTTTTGTGTATTCCGAGCGTTTGTTTTGAAGATGGAATAAAATCTGCAATTTCAATTTCAGCTCACATAAAATGTAGGAGTTTCATGCAGCATTATCCTAAGTATTCCAGTGATAAGCATACGTACCAATCTTTCTTGGAAGCATTTTATAACACAATCCTATGTAAATCTACTTAGAGAAAGCATCATGTAATTTAATGATAGTGTAGTAGATTTTAGAAATGCATAAAGTTTTGGGTTTTTTTTAAAAAAAATCAAGATATAAAATAAAATGTCAAAAAAAGTAAAGTAATAAAGTAAAAGCCGATACAAACTAGCAGAAAGTAATGAATAAAAAAGAATAAAAAAGAAATTAAAGAAAAAGCAAAAAGTACAAGAAAAAAGATAAAGAAAATTTGAAAAGAAAGAAAAAAGTATAAAAAGTGGATTTGCATAGTTTTTATAGCAGTTATAAGTACAAATATGTGTACTTATGTGTGCAGTGGACTAAAGTGCTGTTTAGTAGCACTTAGTTGCCAGCTGCCTGCAATTATTGAGCATTCAAATCTCACCATGCTCAAGGTTGACTCAGCCTTCCATCCTTCCGAAGTAGGTAAAATGAGGACCCGGATTGTGGGGCCAATAAGCTGACTTTGTATAAAAAAAGAACACCACTTGGGGGGGGGGGGGCAAGAGCCCTACTAAGCAGGCATATACAAAAGTATGAAGGCTATTGCTTAAAGCATTGTAAACTTCCCTGAGTCTCTGGAGAAGGGTGGCATATATATATATATATATATATATATATATATATATATATATATATATATATATATATATATATATATATATTTGTTTTCTGAGGTTTTCGCGGGTGTTTGTAGGTAGGTCTTTGGTTATTCGGGTCTTCTCCCGCGTAGAATTGGAAGTATCTTGGTGACGTTTCGACGAAGTCTCATTCGTCATCTTCAGGCTGGTGTTCTCGGAGAGAATATATATATATATTCTCTCCTAAAGTTCACAATATATTACCCTTCTTTCTGTAATCTGTTGTGTCTAATCATCAAAATCATGTCACAAGTCCATTCCCCCCCACCCCCCAATTTTATGTAAAAAGTCCTTAAGAGGCTTTAGTCAGCAATACCTTTTCTCTAGGCAAAGAAGTTAATTTATCTATTTCAACAAAATCTGTCATAATATTCCATCATGGAGAATGTCAAATCATTCCATCACTATGCATATAAATGATCAATGCAATAGGCAGTGATAAATTTTACAAACAATAAAACAATATTTGCCACATTCCAAGTAACTGAATCATACTGTTCACTTAATAACAATTGTACATACCGTAAAATAAATCTGTAAAACCTGGAACTTCAATTAATAAAGGGATTTGTTATTAATATAACCATGCATTTTACAGAATAGGTAAAGAGATGACTAGGTTGAGCCTGAGGGAGAGCTCAAGCGCGCCATCACTCTCAAGTCCCTTCACGCCCACAAGAGATATAAATCCACCTTGAATTCCACTGACTCTTGTCTACTACCATTTGTTTTGACCATTAGTAGTAGTGTTAGAAAGCAATAAATTTGTATTCAGAAAGAAACCACCTTTCTTCTGATTTTTTAAAAATTTGACAACAATAAAGTGATAACATGCTGATTTTTTCACCATTCTTTCAATTAAATAACTCAAAACAAATCTTCTGGTTCAAATCTCCCCTTCCAAATATTATACCTTGAAGGGTTTGCTGTAAAGGGAAAATAATTATTCACCTCAATTTGACAATTTCCTAGGAATTGAATTCAGTTCCATTTAAGTATTTTTAAAGTGTATATGCACATTTTCTACAGTAAAATAAATTTCTTTCCATGTATTTGTTTATATTATGTTTTATGTTAATGGCAGTATAAAGTGCTTAATTGTGATTTCAATAAAACTCCAAATTAATATGGCTAATTTAGGACTTATACAGTAAGTATAAAGACAACATTTTTAATAGATCCTGACATGAAAGTCTTTTGAAGAAGTCTATTTGAATCACATAATTAGTTATGGGGTAAATTTAGAGATTGGGCAAAGCAATATCTGAGCTATAAAAGCCCTGAGAGCTGCTGAATGTCAGTAAAGACATGCCTAAAATTCAAAGTCTTTCTGCTCTCTACTGTGCATGATCATTTTAATTTTTCATGAAAAGTGTAACATTTTTTAAGACTGGACCACACTTTGTTCTTTCCAGGTGCTAAGGCTAAGGTTGCTGAAGTAACATAGTAATTTCTGTGGGGACAGGATATAATCTGAATATTCTTTTAATTTATTAAAAAGTACAACAGGAATGTTGAAAGGTTTACAAGTTATTTGCTACCATCCACTAGTTGTCCAGATTTTTGCAGATTCAATAGCTCTAAGTTTTGCTCCTGAGATTTGGGCAATAGGCTTCTACAGACGTTACTAATTTTATAATTCTGAAAATATACCTTGTTCACATTGTGTACTCCTTAAGCCCTTTATTTTTTTGCCTTCTGTTCAATTATGTCCAATTTTTGCAGACTGCCTGGAGAAGTCCTTAAATATTTGCCACATTCCATGTTTCCTTGGCAAAATTTGCCATTGTCTCCTTCCTAGGGCTGAGAGAAACTTAGCCTAAGGCTACCCTGTGGTGGGTAGGCAGTGGTGGGATTCACCAGTTTGAACCACTTTGGGAGAACTGGTTGTTAACTTTCTGAGCAGTTTGGCACACTGGTTGTTGGAAGAAATCATTAGGGCAGAGAACTGGTTGTTAAATTATTTGAATCCCACCACTGGCTTGCATCACATCTATATCACAGTAACTCATACAATTGTCATAGCTAAATTAAAACATATACAATGCCTTCATCATTCTAATCAATCCTGAAGAAAATATCCAGCTCCCTCTTCAACAAATTGTGATGAACAACTGCATTTTTATGGGGGAGGGATTGTGTCTGTAATGCATAAACTGCAGTCATCCAGCTGAATCTGCATTCAGACTACCTTAATATAATACAAGGGTTGAACTATTCATACAAAGGTAAATGTCCTAATTCGAATGCACCTTATAGTGTCACCATAGTTTGTTAATTCTTAGGTGTGCCTAAGGCAGTAACACACCTCAAGGTCTCCTATTTTCTAAACACTTTACATACTTCACAATGAGCTTTCCACACGTCATTGTTATCTAATTTTAGTGTGGGAATCAGTCTGTAGGTTACTCCTCATCTGATTGAAAATGCAGTGAATTTATAACATTGGATGTCCTTATTGAGAAACAACAATAATGCTCCAAATATCAATAAAAGTGCTTTATTTATGCGATATTATTTAAATTATGTTTATATTCCTTTGTGAAATAAATTCTTTCACATTTATCACTTTCTGATATCTCCAGTTGTGTAAACTCAACAAAGTTCTTGCTATCATAGTTAGAACAAGCCTGCAGAGGATTTTCCTTTTCCTTTTGCACCTGGATTTATTCTTCTTGGTTTGTACATGGGTATAAGAAATGGAAGGGATGAATCTTTAAATCACATGACACTGAATCCCATTGAATTTTTCATCAATGTCAAAGGCACAGGAAATGCAACAAGCCATTTAGTGCCAGACATAAAATTTCAAAGAGAATGGATAGCACCTGACAAGTGACATTGCTTTCAGACTCTTCTCCAACTTCAGTAATGAGTCTCAGTCTTCTATGCCAGAGGTTGAAAAACCTGTGGATCTCAGGTTGCCAAGAGATGTTGAGTCCACAATATTGAACTTATTAAAGGAACAGCAGTAAATTGGCTACAGTGGGATTGGCAGGTATGCTTTCTTACCTGAAGGCAAGCTAGCAATTTGTTTTGAGTGACCAAGTCTATTCTCAGAAAAAGTTCACTTTTCAAATCTTTCTTTTTTGCTCTCAGCATTCATCCCTAGTATGCTACACCATCTCCTCATAGGCAGGTTGTGCTCTGGGTTACAACTGCCTTATGCTCTGCACTTCATCTGTCCCTTCTTTCACTGTGAAAAGCGAACAAAAGCAAATGCCTGGTTTCTTGTAAACAACATGATGCCACAAGATAACAAAAAAATGAGAGGCGAGTCAAGAGGGAAGCAGAGCATCATTCTTCATGACTGATTTCATTCCACCTAAATGTACAAAATGAGGATGGAGACTGTCCCTTTCCAACCATGCCTGCAAGCTTTTTTTATGAGTATTCAGGGAGTAGGTGCCTCCAGAGATGTTTTTCTCTAGAAAGAAGCCTGCCATAGGGTTTGCAAACTCCCAGAGGCTCATCAAATTGATGACATTTGGTTCAGAGAGCTGTATAAATAGTACAGACTTCTACAACTTTTCAGAGTTCTGGACCCAGTGAGCTCTTAAGAACCTCAGGCAACTGGCCAATTTAAGTGCTGGTATCTATAATCCAAAGGAGGAAATCAGCACATTCCTGTCAAATCAGTGAAAATATTACTAATGCAACTACATGCTGTGCATGTAACAATAAAGAAAGGTGGTAATGCTGAGGTGCACAATTGACAGATGCTTGAAACATCTGCACCTACTTTAAAAGCAATGAACAGATCTACATAAGCAAATCAATATTTTCTTTTCAACAGAGAAACTTATTTCTATTGTCAGCAAAATGAAGTTTCGGCACTATCTTTCTGACATTTTTATGAGATAATATCCAATTCATTAAAACATTGTTTGTTTCAAAAACATTTGTGAGTCTATTATGTTTCCCTGAATGTTTGCAAAAGAAGCAACCACCAGATTCTTAATCTATTTTGTTGATTCCTCCTTCAAAATATAAATGTATCTTTAATTTTAGAAGACACACTCACACACACAAAAGCTAGACAAAAGGATTGCATATAATGGTCCTTTTCTAACACAATGAATAGAAGCCGCCCTGAGTCTCCGGAGAAGGGTGGCAAATAAATCGAACCAATAAATAACCAATAAATAAATAAGATAGCCTTAATACAATATAAAATCATTTATAGTGGTTTATTTCGACAGAAAAATGCAGATGTCCTTAGCTCTATATTTTAATCAAGTTTTGAACAGAGCAAGTTTTTTAAAAGGATACTTTACTAAAACAATAATTTTAAAATTGTAATATATAAAAACCTTTTACTATGACTACAAGCAGTTTAGTATTATATTATTATTTAGTTTTTTTTAAAAAAAGTTGATGGGGTGATAAAATGGCATCCATTTCAATCCAGTATGCTAAACTTTACTGGTTATTCCAATGATGTTCAGTTTTATCTTTTTCCAATCATAACTGTCCATATCCATTAATGTAGAGAATATTTTGTCGAATTGATATATAAAAAGTTTAATCTCTAATAGCATGACAAATTAAATGCAAAACAGTTCATAATTCACGGCAGAACATCACTGTCTATTAATGCTGTAAGGTATGTCTTTTTCTGAATGATTAAAAAAATCAGCCCTAGCCTGGACAAGTGCTCATATCTACATAATCAATGAAAGAAGAGTTTGAGATATAATTCAGAAGAAAAATGTACACAAACTTTATCAGAATCAAATGTACAATGCAGCACTTATTTGTTGATGGAACTTAAGTACACTTAACCTTTTTTTAAAATTTCATACTTTATATGCAAAATTATCTGTCCCAGCTTCCAAGCAGAAGAATAGCTTGGAAGAAATGCCTAAATATTAGAAATGCACTAGTGATAGACTTAGTCTGGGGGAAAAAAACCTCCTCCAAGCATCCATGAATAAACAAAATTAGACCATAGGGTATGAAAATCATTTCCCACCAGGTTGTCCATAGGGATGAATTTCCAATCTTAGAAATCATTGATTTCATCTTCCACTAATGTTTCATAGAAAGGTTTTTCTGTGGACTGGAAAGAGTATGGTTTTGCATGCTGCCTTTCTTTACAGAACCAGTCCTTGGTGCCCATAAAGTTGACGGCTGCTGTACATTACTGTTTTTTGAGGTTTCACTTGTTTGTGCAGACCGGTTACTGGTATGCTGTGGACTGGTGCTGATCCATGGATCAGGAGTTTGAGACTCCTGATGTATACCATCAAATATGATTAACATTATTTATAGAAAAATTGCCAAGAATATCCAGGAAGAAAAATCTTTAGGAAATATTGGTCATATGCAATGCAGAGTCCAAGCCTCCAAAAACTGCTGAATGTTACTCGTATCTGAAAAGATTCATCTCCAAACATTTATAACCTTCAGTAATATAAGCAGGTTGGCTTTTAATTGGATGAGGCTGTTGTTTGGAAGAATGTAAAGATGTTCAAGGGATTATATGTCATTGGTCCCTGTAGATAACAGCACTGACCTTCTGCAAGGTCAGATAGAGACGTTGAAATATATGTTCTTGTATTTTATGCAACAACTACAGCCATTCGGTAGATGGAGGTGTTTATAAATCTGCATTTATGTTATATACTCTGCAGGAGTGGGTTCTAAATTGTTTTACTACCGGTTCTGTGGGCGTGGCTTATTTTGTTGGCATGGTTTGATGGTCATGTGACAATTATTTAGGATTTAGCAGAGGTACTGGTCTACCAGGCTTTTAACTGCTTGCAAAACTGTACCAATCTACCCATTTATTTTTTGCAGGCACTGATCTACTCATGTATTTTTGCAGGCACTGGTCTACCATTTATTTTTGCAGGCACTGATCTACTCATGTATTTTTGCAGGCACTGGTCTACGCATTTGTTTTCTTTTAACACTGATCAGCTATAGGGTGGCCCTTTGAAGCCCCGCGGCAAGAGTTTAAATAGTTTTTTTCCCCCTCTAGCCATTAGCTGGGATTCAGGAGGCAGCAACAGATTGGGGGTGGGGCCAAATAAAAGGTAAGAATAATGTGGAGATGGGGGTAGTGGCAGAACCTGTTTGGTGACATCATATCATCACCACTACTGGCTCGGGAGAACAGGGCTTAACCAGGAGGAACCAACCACTGATACTCTGGCTTTTTGTTCTGAGTAAAGTTTCCAGTTTCCTGTTGTAGTTAAGCAGAAAGGCCAATGTGGACTGTACAGTGTACACTTTGTTCTGTAGGACTATATAAATAGAATTTCTAACAGGAGGGAAGGAAGGATATTAAATGTATTTTTACATATCTGCTTTTTGAAGACCACTTTGTGATTTAAACTTGTATTCGATATATAATAAAATAATAAATATACTAATATTTTCATGAATTTATTTACATTATATTAGGTTCAGTTCTAAAAAGATATAAAAATGGTCCTTGAGAAAGGAAAATGATTGGTACTGAGGTCCTCATTTTGATTCTTCTTCAGGTTCTCAAGTCCTTGTCCTGGATGTATAGCACTGATTGAAATACTTGCATTCTTCTGCAGGAAACATGATTGAGAAAGTTTGATATTCTCTAAGACATGTTACAAACCATCCAGTTTCTATCTGTATTTTTCTGTTACCATTTTTTATTTAGTCATCTTAACTCAGTCCAAAATCCTGCAGATAGAACTCTTATGAACTTCTGTTTATGAACAGTAACTAATGACCTGAAGTAGGTTTCAGATATCTGACACAACTTGGCTAACCCTAAAGCTTTGAGTAGGAGAGTTAAATGAAAACCAGGTGAAATGACTGGTTCAAATGAAAGGTGGTGCTTTTTAGTATCATGCCTTCCAGTTTGTCTTCAGTCTGAGTGGTTTATTTTCTCTCCCTTGATAAAGGACATTTATTGCTATTATGCTTGTCTTTTTGCCCTCAGCCACTGCCATTCTGATCTCCCCAATTCACTTTCCAATTAAATTTTCTGCTCCTGAGAAATAGCTCAGTGGGGACCTTCTTACTCTATTCCAGACAATGTTTGATTGGTCAAAATAGCCTCTAGAAATTTCTAGCTGACTTATACATAGAGTACTATACATTGGAAACTATTTTTTAAAATACCAGCTCTCTAGGTTCCACATTTACAACTACATGCCCAAAATAGCAGTCTGAATCTTAAGATTTTACATTACCAGTAAGATTAAAAATATTTTTTAAAAGCTGAAATAATAATATATATAAATGGTGAACACCATGGGGAGTTTATAAAGTTAAACATTTGGATTTCACAAATTACACACACACACACAGACAGAGTTTATATATATAATGGTATTTCAATTTCTTTCACACTGTAGTAGTAAGCATGATTTTTTTGAGACTGTGTATTGAAATTCATACAACTGATTGTTTTAAACTATTATTTATAAAAAGTTGTTTTTTAGCAAATAGGCAAGGAAGCCAATGCTGTCCCCAGTGCCATTGCTCCCACTGCTGCCAACAGATGCGTACTATCCAACCACCCTGATAGGCAAAATGACTTTCTTACCAATATCATCACCCATGGCCTCTAGCAGCTGGATAATGTCCACACAGCAGTTGTCTGAACCACATCAATTTGACAAGTCTCCTTATCTCATGAGTTGATATAGCTCCGGAGAAGTGATAGGTGTATGTGACGCTTGCTACCTCATAGCAAACAGCTCAAGAATGAGTCTGAGATGTGCGCCCCAGGTGGTAAATCAGGTTAGTGCAGAAACTTATCAACCAACCACATAGTTCTATCTATGAAGAATCAGCTGCTCTGCAGCCCTCTGCAATATACAAACACACTCTAGAATATACTAATGCATCTGATCACAATGTAGCCTATAATGCACATCAACCATTTCATCGCCATCTTGTTCTTAACTCCAGTCCCCGTGTTTTTATTTTAAGTGGCAATGAAGCTCATTACTTAATGTTCCAAAACACTGAAAATGTTTAATCTAGAGGTAAAGATGGTAAGCATCAGAAATATAAGAGTTACTTAAAAATAAAATAAGTGCTTATCTACATCACAAACCTGGAGAATCCAGCATTTAATCCCTAATCAGGAATCTTTGGGAAGTCAAAAATAAAGATTTTAATGATAACAAGATCTTCCTGCTTGAATTTCCCAGCAACTGTATACTGCTGCTAATATTTGAAGAAGCATGTACAAACAACTTATAAGATAGAATTGTTTATAAGGAAAGACATTTGAATATTTTGGCCAAATAAAAAGCTGAAGTGCTTTTACAAATTAAATATATAATAGTTTTAAACTCTATACCTGTTCGAAAGGGTAGTATATATTTATAAAAAATATATTTATATAATTAAAGTAGTGGCTACCCATGTCAAAGTGTGTGTAGTCTGAAAAGGAATTGTATTTCTTTCTTCTAATTACCTAAACTCTGTTGCAATTATTTTGTTTCAATGACTAAATAAAACTGCAAACACATGTATACACTCCATGTTTGTGAGTAATATCTATTTCTAATATCTATTCCTTCACTGCCAAGAAAGGAGAGAGCAAATGGCAGGATAATTGCACTTATGAATAAAGAAAAATATCAGCTGCTAAGGTATGAGTATGAAATACAATTGTGCAGATAATTTAAAGATCAAGAGTCTTAAGAACAATGTGAGGTTTCATTGACAGATCATATCACAACTGAATAAAAAATAATGTATGTAATGTTCTAAGCTGCTTGGTGCTGAAGTAATTTCAATGGTAGAAATTAAGTAGATCTGCCATACCAAGGCTGCACAAATCCATATGATCATTAGATAGCAGTTAAGATATGCCAAATTAAGTCTTCACTGACATGTAATGATTATTTGGATGTTTTCACTCTAGATGTAGTAGCCTAAATTACCCAGCTCAAGTTCTATTTTCATGAGAAACTTAATTATATTGTATTGCTCTATGACTTGCAGCTAAGCAACCTTCCTTCATGAAAGTAGAACAACAACAACAAAAAATGCACAAGCCCAAAAATGCAATATTTGTTTAATGCAAGGATTGTGAGGACCATCTTGAGAATTTCTTACATATATATACAAAAAATAATGAAACATTATTTAAATGCATCATCAGTAAAAATTGATTAGGGAAGATGAAATGAGAGCTATAGAACTTCAAGGAAATAAAGAAATTGAATACAAGCTGCAGTAATTATTTAAGTTGACCTTCACTAGAGAAGATTGATATTCTCAGTGCTTGGCTGTGAGCTGGAACAGGTGTTTTATTCTTAGTTACTCGTGATAGATTCTTTTGTACTGTATTGTAGAGACTTTAAGTATTAGATATCTGGATTAGAAGACCTCCAAGGTCCCTTCCAGCTCTATTCTGACTCTGAAGTAACTTCAGGAATAGTGAACCAATTGCCTTCTCCTCCCAATGACAAATACCTGGTTATTTACGGGACCTACTACCACCAATAGCCTCCCACCGGCCTGTATGCTCCCATAGAAAGGGGCTCCTCCGGGTGCCATCGGCCAAACAATGTCGACTGGCGGCCCCAGGGGGAGAGCCTTCTCTGTGGGAGCACCTACCATCTGGAACGAGCTCCCCCCGGATATACGGAGGATCCTGAACCTGCGCACTTTCCGTCGTGCGCTCAAGACTTACTTATTCCAACAAGCCGGCCTGACCTAAGTTATTTTCCCCTTTTAATTGTGAATTTTAATTTGTTTTAAATTATTGGGGTTTTAATTGTCAGCCAAATTATTTAATTCGTTTTATTCTATTTTAAATTTTTGTATTTATATGTTTTATTTATGGCTGTACACCGCCCTGAGTCCCCCAGGAGTAGGGTGGTTTATAAATCTAATAAAATGAAAAAAATGAAATTAAATGAAAAATACCGGTAAGTGAATGTGAGTTAGCTTTCTTTGTGATCAACTACTGATTTTAGTTCTTCCAAACAGAAAAGGAATAATTTTGTTTCCAGGTATCTCAGAACCATTCCAGAAAGATTCTGATGGATAATAACAAAATACATTTTACCTTTGATGAAAAACACATTTGGCTTATATATGCTGCCATTTTTCTCCTGGCATATATATTGCAATAAGCTTTGGCCCTCATTTTTTTCATTTGAATGGACTGCATAACTTATATATGGTAGGTCTTACAAAAAGCTACATTTGGCTCATATTGACTAATTTTTTAGCATTGTTTGAAGGATTTTGAAATAATGCATTCTAGTTCTATAACTGTTGCTAAGAAATGTGCCCTCTTTCTCACAACCTCTCTTGTGATTCCTCTATTTACAATTCATTGCCCTTCAGTACATTTTTTTTCCTGTATATGTACATACTGTTAAAGTGGCTTGAATCTTACTCTTAGATTTTACATCCTAAGAATTTTTTGATCTGGTCTTGTATTCTTTCTGATACGCTTTTGTCCTCCTTTAAAATTCATAACTACTGGGGCTGAACACAATTTTGAGCGCTTGGCTCACACTGCTATGTATTGAAGCAATATAAATTCTGCTTGATATCCTTTTTATATACACACAGTGTTTATATTAGCCCTGTTTGCCACATCATTAAACTCTGAGTTCCTGTGGCGGATGCTATCTACAATAATCCTTGGTCCTTTTCCAATTCACTGCTTCAGGCACAATTCCAACTATCCTATAGACCATGATCTAATGAGTTAAATTTCTGTATCAGTAAACATTTTACAATTAATAAATTCAATCTTTGCGTTTGAAATAAGCTCGTACATATATTCAAAACTACACAAACATTTGCACTTTTGAAAATTTATGCATGAATTTATGAAATTATTTTTAATGAAACTGGGATTAAGATATTAATGTTGGAGAGTCAATTTAAGTACAATATTTATCTAAGGACAATCAATGCTGTGGAAGTGAAAAAGACAACTGGGGTGTAGATTTTTGCTGCTTCAGTAGTCCCAGTAGTTAGTAAATGTCTTGCTGGAATCAATTTTAGGATCAAACCAAATGACTAGTTCAGATGGGAGATAAGATAGCTAGTAGCTGTCTGCATAGGTAGGAAGGAGACAGGGAAGGGGAAAGGACTCATAGTTACTGCATTACTGGGAAGTTGTGTTTAACAATGTATTTTCCCCAGGTATTGGAAGGCTTTATATATGTTTAAAAGTATAAGAGGCCCTTAACAATTTTTTGGTTTATGTCTTATGCTCTTGACATGGGGATCGGGTATAGGATCATGATTTCACAAAGTATATATGCATGTGAAATTGATTGGGGATTTAGATACAACAGGTGGCTTGGTAAGAAGATTCTAATTGTGATAGTTTGAGGAAGTTATGCAAGGAGGCATCAAGTTTGCCCTTAACAGAGAAAGATAACCAGCAAAATTTGTACTGGTCTCTAATTCAGGTTTAGTTTACTCAGATCTAAATCTATATAAAAAAGAGCCTTGGTGGTGCAGCAGCCTAAAGTGCTGTTAAGTAGCACCAGCTGCCAGCAATTACTGCAAGTTCGAATCTCACCAGGCTCAAGGTTGACTCAGCCTTCCATCCTTTCAAGGTAGGTAAAATGAGGACCCGGATTGTGGGGGCAATAAACTGACTTTGTATAAAAAAGAACACCGCTTGGGGGGGGCCAAAAGCCCTACTAAGCAGGTATATACAAAAGTATGAAGACTATTGCTTAACGCATTGTAAGCCACCCTGAGTCTCTGGAGAAGGGCGGCATATAAATTGAACCAATAAAATAAATAAATAAATAAATAGTTGGTCAGAAATCTGACTTATTTGTCTGGCATGTGTTGGAAGAAATGTTCATCTGGGTTCAATTCAAAGTTGGGAGAAAGACACTGGAAACATGGAGACTGCTTGGAAGGATGGTTTAATGGAGCAGAACAATTAAGCACATGGTCCTGGTATAGTTGAACACATGGAATGAAGAGTGAGATATATTTATACGCTCTCTTGAGCCTTGCAAGAAATGTATCCTCTTGGTTGTCAGACCCCATGGGGCTATGCAGTCACATCTGAAGTTGTCTGTGTCCCAGGCTTATGAGAATTTATGAGAGCCTTATGTCCCAGGCTTATGTGAGAACATACCATCCTCTTTACTGTCTAGTCAAATCTCTTCTCACATTACTTGACTAATTCTCAGGCTGGTTCTGGAATCCCCCTGATTTCTGGTCCTGGGTGCCTCCAAGTTTAATATTCTGGAGCCAAGTTGGATATATTTGAGCGTTCATAGCTATCCTTCATGGTGCTCTTTCCTTTAATAATCTTATTTATTAAATGGGGCTCCCCTTGGTGTGCACTCGGAGGCTCCAACTGGTGCAAAATGCGGGATTATGGAAGCGACAGGGCACTCCCACGTGACACCTCTCCTGCGTGAGCTGCATTGGCTTCTGGTGGACTTCCGGGTGAGCTTCAAGATGTTTGTGACCACCTTTAAAGCGCTCCATGACTTAGGACTGGGGTACTTACAGGACCGCCTTCTGCCACCAATTGCCTCCCACCAGCCGGTTCGCTCCCACAGAGAGGGCCTCCTCAGGGTGCTGTCAGCCAGACAATGCTGGCTGGTGACCCCCAGGGGGACTGCCTTCTCTGTCGTAGCTCCTACCCTCTGGAACGAACTACCCTCAGAGTTACGAACGATCTCAGACCTCCGGACTTTTCGTCGGGCCCTAAAAACTTACTTCTTTCAGCTAGCCGGGCTGGCCTGATTCTATGATAATTTTAAAGTTTGATACCAATTTTAATTGAAATGTTTTAAATTATGGGCCAAAACTTTATTTAGTTACTTTTAAAATTATTTTAAATTTTCTGTACAAATGTTTTTACTTCTTTTTTTTTTATTGAAAAAGTTTTACAATACAATTTTTTCATTCCCCCCCCCATTTCCCCCCTCCCACCCCCCTTCCCCCTTCCCTTCCCTTTCCCCTCCCTTCCCTCTCTTGACTTCCATTTAGTAAATGTATATAAAATTATTCTATCAAATATTTGCTAACCATAAATTTATCAAGTATTTTAAACACCCCCAATCCCCCTCACCCCCCCTTGACTTCCGCTACAATTTTTTTAAAAAAACCTTACATATATTAAACTAAAAAAGATACAGTGAAACATTTAGTAATATAATAAAAAGACTAATAATAATAAAAATATTTACCTCAATTGCCAATTTTACCTCAAATACTCAGTTATCCATCAATAATACTCTTTTAATCTTTAAGCCCCACTACAAAATGTTAACATTTCTATCAATCCCGCTAAGTGTAACATATAACATCCATATCAAATAATTTTCTGTATCAAAATGTTTTTACTTCTGACTGTTCACCGCCCTGACTCCGTAAGGAGAAGGGCAATATATAAATCTAATAAACCTAAAACTAAAACTAAATTAAACTTATTTAACTTATCCAAATGTAGAATACAAGTCAAAAATGAAAATAGCAGGAAAATGGGGAGGGAAAAGAGGAAAGAAAGAAGTGGAGAAGAAGGGGGAAAAAAGGAGGAAAAAAAGCATTGATTCTTTTTAGCACCGTAGAATAACAATCTTACTGCAGCTTCAGCTTTTTATTTTTACATACTTAATATATATTAGCCATTTCTACAACAATAAACTTGTTTAATCAGCAAAACCCAAAGTCAACATTTTGTTTTTTTTTCCTCTCAAGCAAAAATCCCAGAAATGGTTTTCCTACTAGAAACAAAGTTGAATGCACTCTTTTCTTTGATTAAAGCAGTTAATTTACCCATCTCTGATAGTTGCAGTTTTTCCAGCCATTCATTCATTGTGGGAATTAAAGTATCTTTTCCATTTTTATTCATAATGCACACTGCTGTCGACATATATAACAGTAAAATTCCAGATTTCTTTTTCAAGTTTTTTGTCCATTAATCCTAAAATCCTTCATGGTATTATTTAGCTACTGCTGCATGTACATGGTCATGCTATTACAACAATATAAAAATAAAAACTGCAGTGTACAAAAAAGAAAAAAAATATGTTGCAATAACTAGAAACTATTAGAATATTTAAAGTAAATATATAATATTTTAAAATGTTTAAAATATTAATGAAATGTTTAAAATATTAATGAAATGTTTTCAAAAGAAATAAATATATTTGTTCAGTTTTCCAGAAGCTCCTTTGAAACCATGTCATTACTATTGTTCCAGAGGAATACTAGAAAGTGGGCGTAGTTTTAGAATGGAAAAGATAACACTTAGCAATAGCAATACCACTTAGACTTACAGTATATACCACTCCACAGCACTTTATAGCCCCTCTCTAAGCAGTTTACAGAGTCAGCATAATACCCCCAACAATCTGGATGGAAGGCTGAGTCAACTTTGAGCAGGTGAGAATTGAATTGCTGCCAGTTGGTAGAATTAGCCTGCAATACTGCATTCTAACCACTGCACCACCATGGCTTCAGTACCACTATTCCAATCAAATTCACATCTTACCATAGTTGCCCTTAGAAAACTGAACAATTCTTCCACCCCAACATGCCATAAACGTTAGCTCCTCCATAAAAGAGAAAATGTGCACCTGCAAGTTTGTTTGCTTTGCTATGACATGACTGTTGTTGGGGTTCACCTGAGGGCTGAAACTGTTGGAGTTGTTGCCATCTGGCAGAGAAATCAGGATGCATTAAAATCAAGAGCAGGATAGTTTGAAACAGGAATTAACAGGAGGCAGCAGGCTCAAACTGGGCCTGTGCAATTTCACCTTGGTAGGGAAGAAATGCATTCCTTCAAACCTTCTGCAGCCTGTTATGAAAGTGTTTCTGAACAGCAACTCAACTCTAAATGATCCAGACACTGCAGCTAATTTTCTCTCAGACATCTGTTAACACACATTAGTTTATGTCATTAAATAGGAAAACACAGTTTATATGGAAAGGGCAGAGCTCAAAGACCCTGTGTTTAGAGAAGCAGAAAGAGACAGGAAGAATAACAAGAGACAGGAGATGTTTGTGCACAAGTGTTGTAACTCAACAATGAAAAAGAATGGGCTTGGACAGAGTTAAATGCTCATAAGTAGCAGTTGATTACTATTTCACTAATGTACTCCTGAAGTCATTCCAAACAAAATATAGCATACCTGATATTGGGAATCTCAGAAACTACCCCCAAGATCATTAATTACAAACCAATCTCAAATGGTACTATATGTCAAATCAGACAATTTGTCTAGGTAGATCGATATAATCTAACCTCAATTTTAGTAGCTCTCCTTTCACATTTCCACCCATATTGCCTGCCATCTCCATTCTTTCTTTATGAGATATGTTAAGAAATTGAATATAAATTTAATACCAAATAACACATGCATAATATGAGTTCCACCTTGAGTCAATGTCTCTTCCTCACCTAAAACTAAATTAAGTTCCACTTCTTATTTTCATTCCTTCCTTTGATTTTTCTCTAAATCAATTTAATAGAAGCAGAAATTATGTTGATTCTATTAAGGTTATTGATCTTAACCAAGAAAAAGTCCAGCTATTCAACTCCTATTTTGGCTCAGTTTTCTTCAAACAAAAATATTGGAATTTGTGGAGACCAACCCATAGCAGCATGATTGAAAGACAAAGGTCTGAAAATCACAAAAGTTTCTTGGAGTCTTATCTAATTAATCCCAGGAGTAGACTGCAAGACTAGGAAGGTTCCTATATTATAAACAAAACATAATACTGTAGTTATCTTGAACTCTGCATGTCCCAGCGAGTTGATTGTACCTGACATAAGATCATAAATTGACTAGCACAATATAAAGTGGAAAAAAAAAGAAAGCAAAGCATCTACAGACAACTTCAGATGGAAGAATGGCAGACAAATAGATACGAGAACTAGGGCCATTCCTACATTTTACTGGATCATTTTTGGGCCCAGATTTGCTGGCCAACATTAAGAATCTTCTAAAACTGTGTATCTGAAAATTCTTAGCATACAGGCCAGTAGAAAATCACCTACTCCTGAAATAGCATTCTCCTTGAAGCTGAAAAACACTGGCTTCCTGATATGCTTAGGTGAAATAATTCCTAAAATGAGCATTGAACTTTAATAACCTCTTAGGACAGAACTCATAAACTAAATTATAATCCTAAACAAGTTTTCAGGCTGTTAGCTGAACAGTAAATATATGGTTGATATATATATGATATTCCACTTTTCCTGTTTAAATGAGAAAACTCAGAACAATTCCATAGGTTACTCAGTAAAACCTGATGTTCTATGTAGTCATAATTGTTGAAAACCTAGAAGGACAATAATATTCTTTTTATTGATTTCCAGATGGAACTCCATTTTCCATTGCTACTAAAATAGACTATATTCCCAAATCTAGAGTCACGATCAATGGAATTGAGAGCCAAAAGTAATTTCAGTTCTTTTCTTTTCTTTCCTTTCATTTATAGACATAAAATATGATGAAAATTGCTACTTTTCCAACAAAAAACCCTGTGTTTCTATATTTAATATGTAAATTCTGTTTTATTTAAGCTTCTATTTTTATTCATTTTCTCATCTTATCCTTCCCATCTCCCTTGAAAATCATAATCCCAAAAGAATTCATTATAAATAAGTTTTGCTTGCTTATATTGCAATTTTCTATTTGTTTGTTAGTGTGCTTGCCAATTCTGTTGAGGAAAAGAAGGAATGCTACTTTATTTGTAATACTTTGTTGAAAGAGCTGATTGGCAGAAGGGTAATTTTCATTTTACTCTTGTCCATCAACTTTAAGTCGATGGATTTCATATATATCTATTTCTTGATCCTCTATAGCAGCGATCCCCAATCTTTTGGGCACTAGGGACCGGTTCTGTGGAGAGAGGTTTTTCTGTGGACCAGAATGGGCATGGTTTTGTGTGCTGCATCCCATGGGTGGAGCTTTACTTGTTTGCGCGGCCTGGTTTCTGGCATGCCGCGGACCAGTTCCAGTTCACGGACTGGGAGTTGGGGAGTCCTGCTCTATAGGACAGTGGGCTAAGAGCTATGAATAAATGAGGGGAACTTTATAGCAGAAATAGAAGAAATAAATGTCACTATTATTAGGTTTATACATTCTCCTTATAAGCATATTAATTGAAGAGAGATAGCAGACACATTAAGATTTTTTAATAGAACCTAAGAGGTAAGATCTAGGGAACCAATGATCTTCACGCTTTCAAGTCAAAATGCATTATGGAATTTGGTCTGTATACTTTGTCTGCTGATACACCCATTAGAGATTATGGTGAGGCTCCTTATTTGAAGTAGTCTGAAGAAAACTTACATTTCAAGTTGCACCTAATTTAGGGTCTGAATAAGCACACCTTTGTAGGATACTACAGGGTACTTCTGTGCAATTCATCTCAATAATTGTGAGTGTCTTACAGTGAGATTAGCCCATTCATTCTAGAAATGTTGAGAATAAATGAGCTAATCTCACTTTAAGACAGAAAGGTCAGTACTGCTATTCTCATTTCAAACATGGGAAACAGAAACAGTAAATTCCCTTATAGCAAAATGGGATTTGAGCCTCCACATTTCTTATCACTAGCTATCTTTACTTCTCTGTTTGTCTTACTGAGGCATTTGCTTGTGAATATGTCTATTATAATATATGGCTGGAAAAGGATCTTAATCAATCAGGAGATCTTAGAGCTGTTTTTGTGAGACTGCAGCAAGAACTATACAAATCAACAAATACCAGAGGCCATTAAATTATATTTGGAGGTTGTACATTACATGATATCAATATTTGACTCTTTTAAGGCAAGTGTAGTGTTGTAAATTGTGGATACATTTTATGTCAACTTTATAAGTAATGAAAAGACCCATCTTTATTGGAAAGTTTAATATTACTGATGTCAGAGCCATTAAAGACAAGAATTTGATTCCATTCTCTTATTTCATATAATGCAGTGGAGGAGAATCACTGTATATGTTATCATTGACATTTGAGGATCTCCTGATCCACATTATGTGGTCAGAAGAATGTTATTCATTTATTTATTGGTTCAATTTATATGCCTCCCTTCTCCGGAGACTCAGGGTGGCTTACAATGCGTTAAGCAATAGCCGTCATACTTTTGTATATACCTGCTTAGTAGGGCTTTTGGTCCCCCCTAAGTGGTGTTCTTTTTTATACAAAGTCAGTTTATTGCCCCTACAATCCAGGTCCTCATTTTACCTACCTCGGAAGGATGGAAGGCTGAGTCAACCTTGAGCCTGGTGAGATTTTAACTTGCAGTAATTGTAGGCAGCTGGCAGCTAAGTGCTACTTAACAGCACTTTAGTCCGCTGCACCACCAAGGCTCCTTGGTGAACTGGAACTTGGTGAAGGTTATGAATTGATCCTGGCACAGTTGTGTTGGGAATTTGAACTATATATAATTAAAGAGGCTTATGCATTCCATAACCTAAAAATATTAATATTAACAATAATGCTCAATAGCAATAGTACTTTGTCTTATATATCGCTTCATAGTGCTTTACAGCCTTCTCTAAGCGCTCTACAGAGTCAGCATGTTGCCTGTAACAATTTGGGTCCTCATTTTACTGACTTTGGAAGGATGGAAGTCTGAGTCAACCTTGAGCCAGTGAGAATCAAACTGCTGGCTGTTGGCAGAATTAGCCTGCAATACTGCATTCTAACCACTGTGCCACCATGGTTCAAACAATTTATTAATAATAAGCAGTTGATTATTTATGGGAAAACATGACAAAATATGTAAAGCTAATCTGAAAGCAATAAAATGATGAATAGTAATAACCTATGATATTATCCTATAACTAAGTGAAACATTTCAGGTGGCAAAGTAAACTAAAGTTCTGGAGGTTTCTTGTCATATCAAAGAGGGAGAAAGATTCACAAGATGCAGCATTTGCACATAAATTCTACAAGGGAGCACTACTTTCACAGGTACCACTTCCTGCTGGAGTGAAGAAATAAATATTTCTGGATTGAAGAGAAAACTCTATGTATGAGGGGAATGTACAGGAATATAGAGATAAGAAAAAGAAATGATTAAGCTCAATCTTGACCAAGAGGAGGAAGTGTGGGGGAAAAAATCACAATTGTATTATAATTATTTGTGAACCATCTAGAATTTAATTTAATTTAATTAGATTTTATATGCCGCCCTTCTCCAGAGACTCTGGGCGGCTTACAATGCATTAAGCAATAGCCTTCATACTTTTGTATATTTACACAAAGTCAGCTTATTGCCCCCACAAACTGGGTCCTCAATTTACCTACCTTAGAAAGGATGGAAGGCTGAGTTAACCTTGAGCCTCGAACTCGCATAATTGCAGACAGCTGGTTGTTAATAACAGGCTATCTAGCCTGTCGAGCTATCTGAGGCAATTGTTAGGTGACATACAAATTTAATACATTTATTACTGTAACAATGATGAGAATAAATATTAACCCCAATTAATTTTATTTTGCATAAAAACAAATTATAGAATTCTAGTTGGTGTCTATTTCCCCACTGACCTATCTCAAAGGTCCAACTTGGCAAGTGAGATGCCACACCTTTCTTTAGCAACTTGTGCACATTTGTGCACATAGTCTACTGCGCCTCATGACGCAGTGGACTAAACTACTGTTAAAGTAGTATTTAGCTGCCAGCTGCCTGCAATTACTGCGAGTTCAATTCTCACCAGGCTCAAGGTTGACTCAGCCTTCCATTCTTCCGAGGTAGATAAAATGAGGATCGGATTGTGGGGGCAATAAGCTGACTTTGAATAAACTAGAACACCGCTTAGGGGGCCCAAAAAGCCCTACTAAGCAGGTATATACAAAAGTATGAAGGCTATTGCTTAAAAGCATTGTAAGCCGCCCTGAGTCTCCGGAGAAGGGCGGCATATAAATCGAACTAATAAATAAATAAATAAATAAATAAATAAGCACTTGTGCAAGTTCTAGTTCTTGAAGGTCTGTGTTAGATAGATATTCCAACACTAGAAATGAGGGAACCCAATTAATAATTGCTTTGTCAGTATCTTGTCACTCAGTTTGCTCATTATGTAACTTTGCTTCCTGAAACCATGGTTCTATTACAAGAAATAAAATATTGAGAGAAATAGGTGAATGGAATTTGAACCCAAGAAAAAATAAAGATATACAGGGGAAGATAAAAACAAAGGAAGCAATTAGAGCAAGTCTGAATCCCAAGCCAAAAAAGATAAGAAATGTCATGCAGCAGTAACAGAAAAGCAATCCATCAGCATCAGACAAGGTCCAAGATGACAGCTACTAAGGGTAACAACTGTTACAAAACTGGTCACTTAACAGACAATAATAGGTAAAGAAATGATGTACACTAGTGGCAAAAGATACAAGTCTCTGTCAGAGGACACTTGATTTATTCATACAATTGTCACTTACAGTGTACACCTGCAAAAATGCAGAGTGTGAGGGCCAATTCTATAAAAGAATGATTATTAATGATTATTTTCATTAAGATAGCTCTGAAACATTTAATTTCTATCAACTATGCAAAAAACCTTCTACATTTTCACTAGATAGAAAGGCATAATAGCTCAGTTACCCAAGCACAATATCCCTCTATATATTTTCATAGCTAACAAGTTGGTTGCATGGTATGATTTGTCCTGGAACCTATTTCACATCTCATTGAGTAGCTGGCTAAGATCTGATTTATATTTGTTTCCTTGTTTTTTCTCCCTCAATATTCTGGGATGATTGTTTTTAAAGGAAGACACCTGTTCATAAAAGAAAGCTAAAGATGATGAACAGCTATTTGTTATTCCAACACAGGCCACCATCTATGAACAATGCTGGGAAAGCCTGGTAGTAGGAATCAAAGAAACAGCTGCATCAACTAATCCAGGGGTTGTTGACCACCCCAGGAGGAGACCTGGCCACAGAGGTTACAATAGAGTATTGTAGGCTAATTCTGCCCACAGTCTGGAATTTGATCATGATGGGCTCAAGGTTGCCGCAGCCTTCCATCCTTCTGAGGTCAGTAAAATGAGGTCCCAGATTGTTGGGAGCAATATACTCACATTATAAATCACTCAGAGTGAGCTGAAAAGTACTATGGGGTGGTATATAAGTCTAAGTACTATTGCTATTTGTGTGGCCCCCAGCCATTTTACATCTTCAAGGACATTCTTGTAGTGTGCTGGCAAAATGTGGCAGCAAAAATACAAATTTTGTGCAGTACGCTTTTACACAATTTTAATTAAATAAAGGACAGAAATTAAGTTCAATTCTCATCACACCTTTGCTATTTTACCAGATATCAGGGGAATTGTAAAAGACAACATTTAAAGTATATAGATGTTTTTTAAAAATTATTTTTAAGTTTATTTATTATTTATTAAGTTTATTTATTTTTATCCTAGACATTCAGAATGTATTTGTAATGTTTAGGCAACCTTCCATAGTTGACTTTTCTTCCAATCTGTTTAAAAGCTGATGTTCTGTTTCTGCCTCACATTACTAGCAATGACCTTTTAGCTGATTATTTGTTCTTGATCAAGACAGAATAGTTTTTATGATCTTTCGGTTTGTAATTGGGGAATAAAATTATGGCTCATTCACATAATCATGGGTATTGTATGAAGGTGGTAATAATCATTGATCTGTGATTGTGGATTTGCTAATAGCATTGACAGAAAGGAGCATGATTACTATTAAGAAAAAAGAAGAATATGAACAGAAATATCAACATTGGAAAGGTTACTGAAAAGGAGGGACTATTTGGAGAGTGTAGCATAATCAATGCAAGTTGTGCCAGATAAAATTGGCAAACTATTCATATTCTTATCCCCTTTAACTAGCCAGGACAAATAGTTCCAATATTAGGCAATGGAGATTAATTGCTTCCCCCCACACCCATATTTGTGTTCCCTGATATCATTATTTCACTGACCTTCATGGAATTTAACTACCTATTATTACAAAGAATTCACAGGCATAAGTAATGGCCCCTTGCAGAATCAGAATCAGCTTTTGCGTCCATAACTGCCACAGATGGCTGAAGCAAAGCACTAAAAAGTGTTGTGTCCTTATGTTTTAACCATCTTATTTATAACATATCGACACACAGAATTATTAACATTACCTGATTGTGATAAAGCTTAATTTTCCAATACCCAAGATGTGTTTCAAAAAAACAGGTTATGATCAATTTCAGAGGAACATTTAAGATTCCTGCTCATTTGTGAAATCATCCATGATTGATTGAGCAGCAAAGTTCAAAAGTGTCAATACTCTTTGTATCTGGGCTTCTTCAAAGTCCAACTTTTGCTTGCATACAGTGCCACAGGGAATAGCCCTGCTTGCATGATTCTGATCTTTGTTGATGTAGACACATCAAGGCATCTGAACATCTTTTCCAAGGGCTTCATGGCTGTTCTACCAAGTCTAGCCTGTGGCATATTTCTTCACTGATTGTTCTTTTTACTGCTGATGGTTGATTTTAAAAGGCAAAAGCTACCCACTAGTTCAATATCATCACTGTCATTTTGGAAGATGATTAGTCCATCTGTTATCATTAGTTTGGTCTCCCTTGAATTGAATTTTAGTCTCATTACTGTGGCCCTTGACTATTATTATTTGAACTTGGAGTTCATTTGTATTTTCAGCTATCAGAATAGTGTCACCAGCATAGGATACTTCACTGATGTTTATTCCTACAGTTTTAAAACTATGCCCATCTTTTTCCAATTCAATTTCTCTTGATAAATAAATAATAATTAATAAATAAGAGAGATGTATACAGATTAGTCACACTTCTTTTCTATTCCCAAAGTCAGCCTGTTTGACCATGCAGTGGTTCTTGAATTGTATATAGGTTGCTTATGAGGAAAAGGAGACACTTTTTATAAGCACAGTCCAGGGGTGAAATCCAGCAGGTTCTGACAGGTTCTGGAGAATCAGTAGCAGAAATTTTGAGCAGTCCAGAGAACTGGTAATGGAAATTTTGAGTAGTTCAGAGAACTGTTAACAGAACTAAGTACTGTTAAATACTGTTAAGTAAAACTAGCTGCCTGCAATTACTGCAAGTTTGAATCTCACCAGGCTCAAGCTTGACTCAGCCTTCCATCCTTCCAAGGTAGGTAAAATGAGGACCCGGATTGTGGGGGCAATAAACTGACTTTGTATAAGTTTATTATACAATAATAAATGATTCCTGATGTTCTTCCTGAAACGGATAATTATATGTTCAAGATTATATTATGGAAATTGGTTGACTTTCTACTCCTTCTTCTCTTCTCTTGGAATGTGCACACGAGCCGCTCATGATCTGTTTTATAGTGAGAACCTAGCTCTGTCTTTGATGCTACAATTAAGCTTCTCCATCATCCTTTATCAATAATATCATCTCCATGTATTCTATCTGGTGATATTCATGTATTCAAATATAGTCTTGGTTCTTTGAAGACAGTTGTTAGCTATGAGAAATTGGGATAGCAAAAATTGATGTAGGCTTCCTGATTTATTTACTTTCCTAAGCCATGTAGTTGTACTACATTGTGCCCTTTAATATTTCCAACATGGGAATTCAGTCTCCAATCATAAACAGTACATCTTGCTTTCATGTTCCGTCAATTTCAAATAGAACTTCATCACAAAGCTCATCAAACCCTTTTCTTCTGGACGAGTGCTTTGATAAATCAACCATGAGCCTACATTTATACAGATGACTATATGACTGCTGTGATTATTGTCATTTGGACATGTAAACTGACTCAACTAGAAGAAACTGTGTTTAGAGATGATACAAGTCAATTTGATCTGCGGTGGTTCACTTATAATGGACTGCAGTTACCAAATATTGTGAATGAATGTGTGAACCAGGTCAGTGTTTTATTATGTTCCAAATCAGTCCTTATATGAGTAAGCATCAACATCTTCTAGAAGATCGGCAAAACAGACCTAGGCAGAATTTATAATTCCTTATGAGTTGGTTTGGGGAGTGGAAATCATATTTTGACATTTTGTAAGAATCACATTGCCTATTGGCTTGAAAAACAAGTGAACATTATAGTCACTTTCCTTAAACAGGTGCTTTCCAGCTGTGTTGGACTACAGATATTGTAATACTTGTTTAAATATATAAGAGCTTAGCACATTCAGAAAGCATCAGCTTGAGGAAGGCTGTATTAAAGCAATACTGTTCAAGCTTTGATTAGAGATGATGGCTTTGACACTAAAAGCCTACAAATATTACTTTCTCTCACTTACAGAAGTGTAAATGGATATATATCTGTTCAAGTGAGAAGACTGCATGAGATTGAAGTAAGGAGGTGAGATTCTCAAGAGATATTTCATACTTGGAATCAGTTGAGGACACAACCTGTTGTGTCATTTATTCATCAACCATAAACTGTTCAGAAATCAGCAATAGAATGATTAGGTCCTGGAACTTCATAATTTGTATTTTTTTTTAAAAAAAAAATATATCCTGGATTTTAATATTATTTAGAACTATGGCTGCTTTCTCTAATCTCCAAAACAAGAGATTATGTATAGTTGACTGTGGAATCCTTATGCTGTATATGATCAGTTGTTTGCTTGCTGATATTCCCTTATCTAACTAGATAACATTATCAGTGAGACTGAATGTGAGTCCATGTTTATAAATAGTAGCTTGCCTGCTAGTTGTAGTGGAGGTGAGGTTTTATCCTTAATAAAACCTTTTTTATTGCCCCTTTAGAATGGTGTGAAAATATGGTTTATTTCTAGGATGTTCACAGTTTGTGCTAGTTTGTATGCAATGTCAATTGGGAAACCATGAGTATCCAAGATCAAGCCAAATCCAAAAATGCTATCCTGTTTCCCCCAAAATAAGACATCCCCTGACAATAATCCCAATTGCTTTTGAGCGCATTATTATTATTATTATTATTATTATTATTATTATTATTATTATTATTATTTATTAGATTTATATACCGCCCTTCTCCTTGCGGACTCAGGGTGGTGTATCGCCAGATAAAAATACAGTGTACAAAAGTTAAAAATCAATTAAAACCCATATAAGCTTTGGCTGACTGTTAAGAACAATTTAAATATTAAAATACCACAACGCTAGGACACTAAAAATGTTAAAATTCAGCGGGGATCAGGCTAGACCGGCAAGTTGGAAAAGATACGTTTTCAGGGCCCGACGGAACGTTCGGAGGTCAGGGATCGTTCTCAGTTCTGGAGGAAGATCATTCCAGAGGGTCGGGGCTGCCACAGAGAAGGCTCTCCCCCTGGGGGTCGCCAGCCGGCATTGTCTGGCTGACGGCACCCTGAGAAGGCCCTCTCTGTGGGAGCGAACCGGCCGGTGGGAGGCAACTGGCGGCAGTAAGGAGCACTTCCTTCAGGGTTCAAAAAAAATATAAAACAGGATCTTATTTTCGGTGTAGGGAATTCCTGGAAGTTTGGCACTCAGACAACTCATCCATCAATACACATACAGAAACAGACTACATTTACACAATATTCCAAAGAGAGAATAAAAAAGGAAAGAATGAAAGAAAAAGAACAGTAAACTTCCTTATCAGGCAGCCAATGCCCAGATAAGTGGGGATTCACCCTAAGCACCCTGAAGCAGAAAATACCCTAACTAAATTACCTAGGAGAAAAAGACAACCCCACTCATATTGGCAGGAAAAACTACTAAACAGGGAGTAAATCTGGTTAATTTGAAAGAAAATAATTTAGGAAGCACCAAAGTCTTCACAATTTCTCTAATCTGGTTACATCTATCAGATCAAGTGAGTTAAAAATGTATCTTCTAGAATTTATAACCAGTTCAGCAAAATTAACCATGTCCCAGAGTTTGAGTCTATTTATTTTTATCTCATTAATACTACTGAATTATACACACACACACACACACACACACACATACACACAATTTTTTACACAAACACACACACAAACATGCAATGTATTTTTGCTGAACAGAGTATTTGGCCGGTTAACAAATTTAAACAGTTTTTACTCATTTCAACTAAAATTACAATTTCTATACCTTCTTTTTGCCATAGTATTTATTTTCATCTATTTTTTTTACCAATATTACCATTCATTTTCATCACTAATTTTAACCAAATTCCATTTTTCCCTTCTATTCTATATTAAACCCTTCCCATTGTCATCTGTTTTTGTATCCATCATCAAATTAATTAATTTTGTGATGTTACATTTGTTCAATTCTTATAGGAATAGTAAACCCACTTATTTTATAACATACATTTCCTTTAATAATACAGTCCAACATTTTAATAAAAATCAGTAAATATCTTTTTCATTTATTTATTCAAAAAGGAACTAAAAAGAATATAAACTTAGATATTAATCATTTCTACTTTCACCACAATATGCAATTAAAGATATTTCATTTATTATAATTTCCTTAGTTAAGTTTAAAAATATTCTAGCTGTTATCCTCTAATCATATAGCTTTCCCTATGTATTGTTCCAAATCATCACTTAATCATTTCTACACACACCACTATAAATCATTAAAAGTATTTCAATTATTACAATTTAAACATTCATATTTCTAAAAAACCCTCATCATTATCTAAATTTCAGAAATACAAATGCTAATATTCCAATTATTATTAAATTCATTTTCACCATCATATGATTTACCATTATTTCTTACTACAATTCATATTTCAGTTCTAATTATATGCATCTTATTCCTCTTTCATTTCTTTCTCCTTTTCTCCCTTTTCATTTTCATTTTTATCTTTTTCTTTTCCCTTTTTTCCTTTTGAGCTTTAAAATCCTGATCTCTCCTGTTTTGACCTATGTTTCCCATTGTTTCCTCTCTCTTTTCTCTCTTTTTTTTATTTCACCATTGTTTATCTCAGTATTATCATTCTGTATTTCAAAGTCCTGGATTCTTCTATTTTGCCTTATATTTCCTGTTGTTTTCCACCCTTTTTCTCTCTTTTTTATTTTTTCACTGTAAATCCCAGTGAAATCTTTTAAGTTCTTTATATTCTTTCTGTTCCACCTTTCTTTCCTCATTTTTGTCTATTTCTATCCTCTCTATTTTTTTCATTGTTAATCCCAATGTAATCTCTAAAAACCTCCTTTTTATTATTGCTATCCACATGTTCAGTTACTTTTTCATATTTAATCGCATTGTCTTTATCTTCTTTATTTTCAGCTTATGTGTCTTGCTTCTCTGTCTTTATTTTCTTGTCAGCTTGCATATGCTCAATATTTATGTCCTCAGATTTTCATTTTCCATGCAGCATTGTAGTTATTTCTCTTATTTCCATTTTCCATGACAAGTACATCAATTTAATCATTTCTCCTAATTTCCATTTTATTCTTTTTGAGTTAGTATTATTCCAATTTTAAAAGTTCCATTGTATTCCTTTCCCACCCGCAAAGTCAAGCTGCTTGCAGACAAAGAAATCCTTCCCAAAAGTTCTCACAGCTGTTATCTGTAAAGTTCACAATTTTCCAAAACAAAGACCAAGTTGCAATGTTCCTTTTTGCTCCTGAAGGTGACTCTCTGCAATCCACAATTTCTTGTTTCAATCTACATTAACAATCTTAACTAGCTTCTCTTTTTCTTTTTGGCTTTAAAAATACCAAATAGTTTTATAATCCAATTTAAACAGCTCTTTTCACTTCTTTTTTCTTTTTTTCTTTTGTTTATACAACACTTCTATTACAGGGCTTATTGTCCATTCACTTTTGTTTTTCTTAAAATTTGAAAAAGAAAGGGAGGGAAAAAAGATCTATTTATTTCTTTCCAGTCCTTTAACCAATCTTGCGGTGATTCCTCTAGTTTTTAAAATTTTCCAAATTATTTTCCAAATAATTTTGTTCAAAAGTCAATTTTATATTTGGGTTTTTATCCCTTTAAAATTACACTTCAACATCCTCTTTTCTTCCCCCCATGATCGTTAGCCACCGTTTTTTTGCTAGGAGTCTTCAGGTTTAAAGATTTTTTTTCTTATTGTTGTTTCACCTGTGGATTGGCTGTCACTCACTCGGCTTCAAAAATCTCTGTTCCGTTCACTGCTCCTGCTCAATGCTTAGTCCGGTTGCCCCAGCTTCGTGACGACTGCAATGGCTGCCACCCTTGCTGCCGAGTCGTAGAGAGTTTCCTCTGACCTTCGAGGAACTTGCCTGTTCCTCTTGGTCTTCCAAGGTGCCTCTCTTTCATCCCCGTCCCTATAGGATGGTTCTGATCCGAAGACCCCTCCGTGGCGGTTCGTCAGCCTGGGTTTTTGCGGAACTCATCAGAGCCCACTAATTCCCTGACTGTCTTGCCGTGACGCTTCTGGTTGAATCCTCTGACTTATCCTTTAAGTCCATTCATTTTATTCTGGATTTACTCTGCCAAACTGAGAAAAAGAAGGAAGGAGATATTGAGATATAATGGCAGGGATTTTTTAAAGTGATATTGAAGTCCCACACATGAAGTAATTTAAATATTTTAAGTCAGCCTGGCCTTTCTTTCCACCTGACTGCAAGATAATTTTCATATGGCAATGGTATGAAAGTTATAGAGTTGTAGGACTTGGAAATTTTCTTATTTTTTAGTAGGACATTCCTTCCAAACAATTCTTTCCTGGTCAATGCCGTGGGTCCAATTTCTTATATATTTCTTTTTTATTTATATCCAACTTGTTTCTTTAAGAATATACTTATGTTAGTAAACAATTTATGCTTTTTATTCAGTCATGAAATATTTTGAAAGCAGTTAATGATTAGCTAGCAGCACAGTAAACTTAGTACCAAAGGTACTGAACAATTGAAGATGAGTAAGAAAGAAAGACGAAACAATCAATATTTTACTGTCAAAGCTTGTCTCTCTGTGTTTAATTTTTTATTTGTCTCTGCTCTATGGAAGAAGTTACAATAGTCTCACAAACATTATAGTGAAAAGAAATATAAAAATTGTATAGTATAAGGCAAAGCACAGAAAAGAACACCAACTGTCTAATCTCTTGTGTTTTGTTTTCTATATATGTGTATACTTCAGACTGAGTCAAACAAGAATAAATTTGGGGATACCAGGAAAAATATTTCATACTACAAGTGAACAAACATATTTGATCAAAAAAAAGTTTTTGAAGGACAATCCCACCATTATCTCACAGAATCACAGAATTGGAAGGGACTCTTTCTGAATCTTCTGTATAAAATCTTTCTCTTTTTTCCCTCTTTCTCTTTCTCCCAGATTGAAAAAAGAACTATATCACTCTTTAAGGTCTAAGAAGTATGTTGTGCCCTAAGGTTTCGTAAGCTGTTTATGAAAGACAGAATCTAGGATTGCCAATATATACGGGGAATTACTCTTATGTTAGCTGCAAAAAGAGTCAGAGAAATAAAGTCATAATATCTCTCATTTTGTGGTTGAACAATTGAATGAAATAGAACCAAGATCCAGGAAGGTGTAGTAATTAACCTATGGGATTGGAAATTAAAGATATAGGTTCAAGGCTATATATATTTATAGACCAGATAGCTAAATTCACGGCAGTATCTAGCTTCTTGATTATCCTTTGCAAGTTTATTATTATTAGGATAAAATTAAAGAAGAGGGCTCCACTGAAGGGCCAGACAAAAACTGAGATAGAAACATACTAAGAAATGGAAAAAATAAAAATATTATACTGAGGAAGAAGATAATTCTGAGGCTTGCTGAAATAACAAGAAATATAGTTTTGAAACTTTTTTTTTCTGTTCTGAAACTCTCTTTAATCTCAGTTGCCAAGATCAGCCATATACCTTCCAAACATTTAAGGCAAGAACATGAAGGCATTATCTGAGATAACAAGTCTTCAAATAATTGTAATACACTTTTTTTTTAAATGAAAAACTCCCAAATTCTGTCAAGAAAAACAAAGCATGCTGGTCTTGAATCATCACCCAGTCTAAAGCAACAGTTTCTCTCATCATTCCTCCTGCCAATGTTGCCCACCCATTTGGATGATAAATATCCATGTGAAAAACGCATTGGAGTATATTAGAATGGTCTGGTTGGTGGATAATATAGCTGTCTTCCTGAAAAGATACTGCAAGTAGAAAATGAGATTGCATTTGTTGCAAACCTTATTTTCAGTTTTAGAAAGACAAAAAAATGTTGTCGGCTAAATGGAATGGTTGCAGAGCACCTACAGAAACCACAACAGCCTATGGAAATATTCATGAATATAGATGGAAAAGGTGTATTGGGAGGATGGAAAGTTAAAAGTGACCTACTGTGTTTAAAACAGTTCAATCTTACCAGGATGCAATTATTTTCATGTTGAAGTTTCAAGACTTTACAACATGATCATTCCAACTGATGTAGTCACAAGATAACAAATTTTAGATTTTGCAGCTAGAATGATACTCTGATACAAAGTTAGCATCACAACTGGGACCAGAATTTCCACTGCTATGCAAGGTGCTTGGTGAGTGATGCCTAATTTTCAGATCTTTTTTGCCACTGTTGTTAAGCAAATCACTGCAGTTGGTAATTAAATCACATGGACCTTGGGTGAATCTGGCTTCTTCCATTGACTTTGTTGATCAAATGTTGGATAGGAAAATCCCAAATGATGATCATATGACCCCAGGAAGCTGCAACCCTCATAAATATATGCTGGTTGCCAAGTGCCTGAATTCTAATCACATGACCATGGTGTGTGTGTGCGCGCTATGACAGTTGCAAGTGTGAAAACTGATAGTAAGTCACTTTTTTCCAGTGTCGTTGTAACTTTGAAGGGTCACTAAACAAATGGTTGTAAATTGAGCACTACTTATAATCAGCCAGAATATATAATTTGCTGATATATATGGTTTTTTTCTCCTGATGTGTGACTGCCTCTAATAGTGGCTCTACAGTGCATGGTTTTGGAATATTTCTCATGGAGCAACATAGCTGTTTCTGTGACTTTCTTTTTTGCAGTCCTGAAGTATCCTGCTGGATAGGCAGGAAGTCAAGGGCACAAGGTCTTCATAATTAAATGGCTGGTTAGCACAGAAGGAAAAAAAATGTATCATCTTCCCTGCAGATGGTAATTTTATCTCTCCAATTAGTAAGGCCTTCACAAAAGGCATTATTCATATGTGTTCAAAGGGTACTTTGATCGTGAAAAGCTTCTATAGGCCAGAGCTGCTGCAGCTGAGGTATAACTGAAAGCCTGCTTGAAAAAAAAATCTGGTTTTAAATTTGTCTCCTTTTTAATGGCACTTCACTCTTAGCATATCTTATAGTGCCAATTACTATTTCCTTTTAATAGCATTGTGAATAACTCTGGCAAAGCAGAGGAATGGAGATTCAATGAAGTCAATAAGAATGCAGGAAATTGCACTGATTTTCAGTTTGACTAAGGGTTAGCATTCATTTGTTTATTGCATGTTAATGACAGCTATCACATGTTAGTATGACTGTGAGGAACCTCTCCTCCAAATTATAATTCAAGGATAGCATTCCCTTTAACAGTCTAAATTGTAGTAAAGATGTCCAAGACAAGATTTAAAGTTCTCAAGTTCATCTTCTGAACTGCTGTCCAAATCAGTGGTCCCCAATATTTACAGATGTGGACTGATGGGGACGGGGAGGAAATGGTTCTATAGAAGTGGCAGGTATGAGCATGTAAGAGTGCCCACCGCACATACAAATGGAGTTTTGTGCATATGTGTGAGTGCCCGCTGCATGTACAAGTGGAGCTGCGTGCATATACTTGCATGATGCTCGTACGGCCTGGTGCTGAATGGTGTGCGGTCCGGTATCGGGCTGCAGCTCTGGGGCTTGGGACTCCTGGTCTAAATGCTGAACTATGGATTTGCATTAACTATTTCACAGTATTTATATCAGTTTTGTCCAATCCTTAATAATTGCATATATTTCGTTATTCATTTGAACTATTTATATCTCATATGAATGAAAATTTATTCTCCTTTTTCAAAAAAATTGCAAATTTCCCAAAATTTCAATTATTTAGTGAAATGGATTGCAAAAAAATCCTGGATTTTTTAAAAAAGAGGAAGTGAAATGGAGCCAACATGAATAAATATGTCTATTCCAGCAAAGAAATTTAACATTTTATCCTGCATTCAAGCTGTTTCAGAAGGAGCTAAAGCTAACAAGAAGTGGCAATTTTTCTGAATTTGAGCTAATTTGGGCTAATCATGTTCTAACAAGTTACAGCCCATGTGAGACTTCCCTGGTGTCCCTAGAAGAAATATTACTCAAGTTTGGATTTATTTGTGTTTTGGGGCAGGTTTTTACAAGAGGGACAAGGAAGTGGATATCTGTGGAAAGCAAACCACTCCCATTTCTACCTAGAATTCTAAATCATGAAGTTCACCCTAAAATCATCTTGCAAAAGGAGGTAAGAGAAGCAGCATAGATCTGGATCACTGTTTGGAGGGTGAGAATGGGAACAATTCTGAGAAACTGGACCTCCTATTTATTTATTAAATTTGTTTACCACCCATCTTGCCACAAGGTGACTCTGGGTGGCTCCACAAAGCAACTTTATTGTATTTAGTATTCCCAGTGTAATTTTTGAAATAAAAATAAATATCTGTTAAATTATGCCACTTTGTACTTGATAATGGGACACAGTGGCACAGTGGCTAAGACACTGAGATTGCCGATCGAAATGTCGGCAGTTCAGCAGTTCAAATCCCTAGTGCTGCGTAACGGAGTGAGCTCCCATTACTTGTCCAGGCTTCTTCCAACCTAGAAGTTCAAAAGCACATAAAAAATGCAAGTAGAAAAATAGGGACCACCTTTTGTGGGAAGGTAACAGCGTTCCGCAAGCCTTTGGCATTTAGTCATCCCTGCCACATGACCACGGAAATGTCTTTGGACAGCGCTAGCTCTTTGGGTTTGAAACAGAGTTGAGCACTGCCCCTAGAGTTGGGAATGACTAGCACATACATGTGAGGGGAACCTTTACCTTTATCTTATACTGGATAAATTCAGCTTCATTACTGACATTCTTTGGCTATGAAATCTCAGTGTACTGGGAACATGTACCTAGCATACTGTACGCTCTATTAAAAATGATTTAAAAAAGACGACTTTTGCCAGTTTAGGCTGTTATATAACTACAGCTATATTCAGAGCAATCTATTCTCTGTTAACATTTCATCCAGATTATGGTTGAAGACACTCCATATATATGCCAGTTTGTGCAAAATTTAGCAGCAAGATAGTGACTGCACTTTGATGATGATTATATAATGCTTGTTTTATGTGATCTTCATTAGCTTCCAATTCATTTCTGATTTAAGACCAAGGTGATGGTATTTATCTAAATTCCTAAGAGCTAAAAACGGTTACAAATGCCCTACTAATATGCTTGTACATACTCAGAGCCCTCTGAATGCCCTTCTGATAAAAGTTAAGTTGCTCTTAACTTTTGGATACATTTAAGAAATCTATGAATGTAAATATAATATCTTTCATTGTTCAATTCATCTCTTCATTGATATCCAGACTCTCTGGCTTCCCATGGTTCAGGGAAATCCCAAGAGAAGTTGTTGTCCATTGAGCTTTTTCAGGTTGTAGTGCTACTAAAGAGAGACCTGCCCTGCAGACATTATTTCCAAATTATTTTCTTGGATAATTTTAGAAAAGTTTTATCAGTTACCCCATTAGTCTGCCCACAAAAGCTAATTATACTGTTTATTTGTTCAAGAGTACCAGTGTACAGAGGGCATTCATTTATCAAAATTTTGAAAAATGTTTCGAAGCAATGTCATCTGAAACTCTTACCAGCTGTCTTGTCAAAGTCACTGAAAAGTGAAAATCTCAGAATCTAATATGGGAATATTTTAATTAAAAAAGAAAAAAAGCATTATAAGATGAAAAGGAATAATATATAAGCGGTAAACCTGAATCCTAAGTAGTTAATAAATTCTCGACTTTTTAATTAATTTAAAAATGATATGGATGTCATTTGCAGAGATGTAGTCATGTGACTGCCCTGACATCTATATTCTTTGTGATAAATCTCCACCTCCTGTCAGCATTTCACATGATGTATAGTGTGAAATATAGTGTGAAATCAGTAATCAGTCATTCACATCTTAGCAGGCATAAGAGAATATCCTGCCCATTTTTAATTATTTGTCCTGCAGATTAATGTTAGTTTACCATTGGATATCTTAAAAGGTACAAATTAAGGACAGAAATTTGATCATGATATCATTTATCTTTATTGCTCCAGATAAAGACTAGGAGATTAAAAACCAATTCTATGTTTATGCAAAAATAAATTCCAGTCTGAACAGAAGAACTTAGTGAATATCCACAAAACTGTAGAATCTGTTTTCACTCTCTAAACCTCATATGATTTAGAAGACCCAAATCTATTTTAGACAAGGACAGATTCACTGCTTAAGTAGCCTAGTAACCTATTCTGTCTGGAAGTGGCTCTTTGGAAACTCAAGCATAAGAGTTTTTTTTTGTTTTTTTAAAAATGTAATCAGTGGCTTAAAATGTCTGATTGACAATATCAGTCATAGGCTTTTGGCATACAAACCTGGTTCCTTCTCTGTGCAGATTAAACTCAGCTACATTTATATGACATGCTATATCTTGAATAATCTGAATATATGCTTTTCTGAACAAACACAAAGAACATTATGCACACATATTGCTAAACTGCAAACCATGGTTTGATATCACTATGTTTACGCTGACTTAATCTGCCAGACAAAACCAAAGAAATAGAATTTAATAAATTCAGATCTGAATGGCATGTCAAATCAAGACACAGTTGCTGGAAAAGATGCAAGCCTTAAGCCATAAACCATCATTTACCAACGACGATGGCTCCATTTATCAAAATGTGCTAACCATTGTTTAGCTTAATGTAATGTATATGCCTTTATGTAAAGTTAAAAATATGCTTGAAAGTTTAAAATCAAAATACATGAATGAATGAAGTCATGGACTTCATATGTGATTTTGATTATATTTTGTAATATTTTATTTCAGTTATTATCTAGAAATTACTATCATTTCTGTCAGTCACACCAATCAGTACAATACAGTATTACAGTATTACAATGTAAGAAAAATATTTGCATTATTGTCACAAATGCATTGCCAACTAAATATTTCTGAGAAAACCATAGGGAAATATGTATGCATTACCTCTCTTGGTTCATTTCCCTTGCAACAAATATTAAACAGCAACTTGCTTCATATACCGGTGGCAATATTAGTGTTAGTATTCAAAATCACTATGCATTTATCAATTCTGTGATGACCCAACTTCTTATAAAGGTTTATTTTAGGAAGATAACTGTGCAGAGTTCAAACTTTAATTTTCAGTGGCTCTTCATATCCTTGTCTTCAAAATTAGATTTTCTAGTTACACATCAAGACAAAGTGAACAGTACCCTAGTTTGCTAATATACTGCCACGTCAGAATACTGAAGGAGAGATGGGAAATGGAAACCAGCCATTCTTTCTCAATTAGGATTTCCTTAGCAGGGAAAAAAAGGGGATGCAATTCAGGGCTTTATTATATATTTCTCAGACAACTCCCCAAGGCACTAAAAATAAATCTCACAATAGAATTGTTCATTACAATAGGAGTTTTCCAAAATTCTGCTCCCATTTTCAAACTTGAGTTCTTACCTTGAACAATCAAATAAACTTGAGAAGTCTTGGGATGGTGCAGCGTTTGGACTGAGCATGTATATGACCCTTCATCATAGATATCCACTTTCTGGATCCGAAGGCTGTATTCCAGAAGAGAAAGCTGCTGGAGCTCTACTCGAGGGTCCAGAGACCACTTGTCCTGACCAGCAAAAATGATACCAGAACGATTTAACCAGGCCACCTTGGAGCTTTTGTCTTCTATAAAACACCTGTATGAGATGACAAAATGAAATATTGATGTCTAAAAAGTCCTTGCATTTGAAATGTAAAACAAGCATGGATAACTTTTCTTACAGTCCCATCACATCAATAATGCATGTATTATAATAGCACATATCTAGAGGACATTTGAATTTTTGAGATTACTTTGTCTCTCTTTCCAATCATCCATAATCAGTAAAATTCCAATGATTGTCATCAATTCATCTAGCCATAGAATTAGGATAAATGTTGCAGTATGTGCCAAATGAAGAATAATGATCTGGGAATCTAGAAAACTATTTGTAATAAACTAATAAGAATTTTTAAAAATGCTTTTATAAGCAGTTACTGCCAAGTCCTTTGTTATCACTGAAGAGACCTAACAGTTTGTGGTTTCCTAGAAACTTAAAAAAAAGAGAAAAAAAGAGGAAGATCCTCCCCCACAATCATATGTTGATGTAGACTGGTTACTTATTGAGAAGTACTTCAGTTGCTAGTCTTGTAACATCTCTCTTTCTTCTTAATAAATTTTGCTAAAGAGAATTTGAGAGACATGCTTGAAAAGGAAATTATTTTAATTTTGATGAAGGCCAAGGCCTTGTAGCAATACGAGGAGCCTGTGTAGCGTAGAGGGCTAATGCCTCCTACTAAAGACAGCAATTAACACCAGCTGCCTGTAATTTCTGTGAGTTCAATCCTAGCCAGGCTCAAGGTCGACTCAGCCTTCCATCCTTTCTAAGGTAGGTCAATTGAGGACCCAGTTTGTGGGGGCAATAAACTGACTTTGTATAAATATACAAAAGTATGAAGTCTATTGCTTAACGCATTGTAAGCTGCCCTGAGTCTCCGGAGAAGGGCGGCATATAAATATAAATTTTTTAAAAAATACAACTGAAGTGTTCTATCAATTTGCTGTCCCAAGGGTTCCTATAGTTGTGTTGTTAATTATGGACAGTTAGGTTTAACGATTTATATTTATTTGTCATAATGAGTTAAATTCAAAATTTGTAAGTTTTCTACAATATAGTGATCTGAATAATCTGTTTTCCATAATCTATGAATGACTTATTTTCTAGGACTTACTTCTTCGGGAAGAGGATTTAAAAAAAGACTTTATTCTCTATCCAGGCTGCAAGGAACTCTGGAAAGTTAGGCAAAAATACAGTACAATTTACCGCTTAACTATGCCATGTTAATGTCAATACAAAGAGGAAAAATGACTAAAAACCTTAACTTATTTAAACCTTTTATATGAAAGCATAAAGAAGCTCTTATAAATTTGGGAGATCCAGCTATATCTCATGGATAAAACCATGGAATCTGAAGTTAACATAGCTTCACCAAATTTGGGAAGAATATATAATTGTTTAGTTGAGACAGCATAAAAGAGAGAGCTTTTTGGATGATACTGATGACTTTAAAAGGAACTTGAATGATTTTGATTCCAAAGTGTTAAAATACATTTTGGCTACTGCGTACATGGAAAAACCTGTATAAAAACCATACGATACAATTTAGAGTGTTCATAAGTATAAATAAGTACAGCTAGTCTTATTTCATTTAACCATTCATTTAGCGAACGTTCAAAGTTAATACAGCACTGAAAAAAGTGACTTATGACTGGTCCTTGCATTTATGACACTTTCAGCATCTCAAAGTCATGTAATCTGCAATCTGCAATTTTCCCAGCCAGTTTCTGACATGTAAAATTTTAATGGGGGAGGCTGGATTCAGTTAGCCATGTGAATCACTTAACAACCATGGCAAAAAAAGATAATAAAATTAGGCGTGACTCACAACTGCCTTGCTTAGCAATGGAATTTTGGTCCTGCTTTTGGTCATAAGTTGAGGACTACCTGTAAAATGATGGATTTTGATATATATTGCGGGTATCTATTGTTCATTAATTTAAAAATTGGCATACAACAGACTAATGGATATTCCAGCCTAAATCAGCTGCTAGAGGATGTGGAGACATTTGGAATTCTGTCTATGAGTAAAATAACGTATTTCCAAATTGCTTCTATCTTTTAAGTATACATTTTAATTATTTGTTGTGAAGCAGACACTGGAAAATAAAATAACATGAAATAATGATAATTACAGTTTTCTGCCTTATCCATTAATACACTGTCATTGTGGCAGCTTCTTTAACTTTCTAACTTTAATTTAGCGCCAGCTGTGTATAGGCAGTGCACAGAAATAATCAGCATGCTTCCCAGAAGACTAACGATCAACACTACAAAATATGAAAAGCAAGAATCTTAGCACTGCATTGCACTGGTATGAAAACACTCCAGGCAATTTGGGAAAGGCATGTGATGTCCCAAATGGCCTATGAATAATGCTGGGCTTGATTGAAGTGATATTGAGCTTAGCCTGGTTTGAACAAAGATGAAATTATCACCATCAAAATCTAGAAGTAATATGCATATATGTGCTGAACTGAAGAAAAAAAAAAGATTCTACCAACTGTCATATTTTTATGAATCTTTCATTCTGTGTTAATCAAGTTGGATACAGAGAATATATATTTGAGTCAACAGGAATCACATTAATGTTATTAGATTATATAACTTGAAAGCACCAGGACTGGTAATTGAGGTTGTTTTTAGCTGATTACTGCCACTCCCTCACAGAAGGAAGAACTAATAATGAAGCTAAAGCTTAGATATTTTGGATACATATTATGAAGGCAAGAGTCAATTTGAGAAGACCCTGATGCTTTGAAAATTAAGTACAAAAACATAATCACAGAAGATAATGGTCAAATTATGTCACTAACAACACAACATAAACTCATAACAATGCAGTTTATTACAGAAAAATAAAGTCCCTCAGGTCAGACAAAGTTAGAAAACACATTATCATTATTTTTTTATTGTTGTTATTATTATTTAATGTATTATGATAACATGGCACAAGAGAAGTAAACAGGGTCGTGCTGCGGATTTCGTTCAATATCTGGATGATAAAATAACTCAGATTCGGGATGATTTGGCCGCTGACTGGGTTAGTTCAGGCGGGGTGACTGAGGCAGGTCTTGAGAGTGTTATCTGGGCTGAGTTCGATCCTGTGACTCCCGAGGACGTGGACAGGACTCTGGGAAGACTGAACGCAACCACATGTTTATTAGACCCATGTCCCTCCTGGTTGGTGCTGGCTTCCCGGGAGGTTACACGAGGCTGGCTCCAGGAGATTATAAACGCTTCTTTGAGTGAGGGTGCCCTACCGCCCACCTTGAAGGAGGCGGTGGTGAGGCCCCTCCTCAAGAAGCCCTTCCTGGACCCAGCTATTTTGGCTAATTATCGTCCAGTCTCCAACCTTCCCTTTTTAGCGAAGGTTGTTGAGAGTGTGGTTGCGTGGCAGCTCCCCCGGTACCTGGATGAAGCTGTCTATTTAGACCCACTCCAGTCCGGCTTCAGGTCTGGATACAGCACCAAAACGGCATTGGTCGCGTTGGTGGATGATCTCTGGAGGGCCTGGGGTAGGGGGTACTCCTCTATCCTGGTGCTGTTAGACCTCTCAGCGGCTTTTGATACCATCGACCATGGTATCATGTTGCGCCGGTTGGAGGGACTGGGGGTGGGGGGCACCGTTCTACAGTGGTTCTCCTCCTACCTCTCCGACCGGTTGCAATCTGTGTTGACAGGGGGGCAGCGGTCGACCCCGAGGTGCCTAGTGTGTGGGGTGCCACAAGGGTCGGTCCTCTCGCCCCTCCTGTTCAACATTTATGTAAAGCCGCTGGGTGAGATCATCCGTGGTTTTGGGGTGGAGTTCCACCAGTACGCTGACGATACTCAGCTGTACATCTCCACCCCAGACCACCCCAACGATGCCGTGGAAGTGATGTCCCAGTGCCTTGAAGCCGTGCAGGTCTGGATGGGGAGAAACAGGCTTCGACTCAACCCCTCCAAGACCAAGTGGCTGTGGCTGCCGGTGTCCCAATATAGCCAGCTGACACCATCGCTGGTCATTGGGGGCGAATCACTGGCCCCCACGGAAAGGGTGCACAACTTGGGTGTCCTCCTGGACCCACGGCTGTCCTTAGAGGATCACAGGACAGCTGTGGCCAGGGGGGCTTTCTATCAGGTTCGCCTGATATGCCAGTTGCGGCCCTTTCTAGATCGGGACTCCCTATGCACAGTCACTCAGGCACTCGTCACCTCTCGCCTGGACTACTGCAATGCTCTCTACATGGGGCTCCCCTTGGGGTGCACCCGGAGGCTCCAACTGGTACAGAATGTGGCCACGCGGGGGATTATGGGAGCGTCGGGGCGCTCCCACGTGACACCTCTCCTGCGCGAGCTGCATTGGTTGCTGGTGGAGTTCCGGGTGCGTTTCAAGGTGTTGGTAATCACCTTTAAAGCGCTCCATGGCTTAGGACCAGGGTACTTACGGGACCGCCTTCTGCCGCCAATTGCCTCCCACCAGCCGGTTCGCTCCCACAGAGAGGGCCTCCTCAGGGTGCCGTCAGCCAGACAATGCCAGCTGGCGACCCCCAGGGGGAGAGCCTTCTCTGTGGCAGCCCCTACCCTCTGGAATGATCTTCCTCCAGAATTGAGAATTATCTCTGACCTCCGGACGTTTCGTCGGGCCCTAAAAACTCATCTTTTTCAACTTGCCGGCTTAGCCTGATCCCTGCTGAATTCTTAGAATTTTTAAAATTTTTAAAGTTTGTAGAGTTGCTGCATTTTAATATTTATTTTGTTTTAATTCTCAGCCAAACGTATATGTGTTTTAAAATTTTTAACTTTTATGTATTGAATTTTTACTCGGCTGTTCACCGCCCTGAGTCCGTAAGGAGAAGGGCGGTATATAAATCTAATAAATAATAAATAAATAAATAAATAAATAAATAAATAAATAAATAAATAAATAAATACGAGAGGTATCAAATTCAAGTCCCACGGGCCAGATCTGGCCTGTGGGGTGCTTAAATCTGGTCCATGGGGCCAGCCTGGAATTGTTCTGCCCAACTATGGATCCCAAGAAGTGTAGCACACACACATAGTTCCAAAAACTCCATTTAATACAAACAGACTCCTTTCAAAATGCAGGCTTTAACCACAAATGTCCTTATCAGCCTGCTATGAATTACAGAGATTAAACAAAGTCCGACAAGGGTTGGCAATCAGCCCAGAAACCAAGTTGTAACAAAAAACTCACTCTCAAAATGCTCTGCATAGGACCACACCGTTGTTTCCAGCAACATTTGCTATCTGTATGCGAACTTAAATAGGCTAAGGGAGTGGCCAATTAACCCCAAGCCTTACTCTCAAGGAGACCTCCTCCTGAGTAGCCACTCCTGCCTTTTGGCAGCCCTGAATGTTCGAGCATTGAGAAAAGGCTCCTCCACTTCACTCTCTTCACTTGAAGGAGCCTCTGGAGGTTCTGAAGGCCCTGGCTGAGTCTCTGCCTCTGGCACCACATCCTCTTCAGCCTCCTCACTGTCTGACTTAAGTGCCAGCTGCCCAGGCTGCTGGTGCGACACCACACCAGCCTCCTCATCGTTAGGATCAGCCACAATCCGTGCAGGCCACTGGTGGGCCACAGCAGTGCCTCTGGCAGTTGGAATGCCCTGCCATGCCCTATTTTGGCTGGCAGGGTGCTGCAGGAGCCGTCCATCCCATCTCCCCACCAACTGGCCCATGGAGGAGAACTACAATGCTGATCCGGGCCTTGAAGAAATCCAGTTTGACACCCCTGATATATACAGTCCACATATATAAAACTTCTATGGGGGTAAGGCAGTGGCCTCATAATTGGATGTTTAATTCAGCTATCCAGGTGATCGCTTCTGGCATTGTTTCATGCAGATCTTCTAGGGAACCAGAGGGAAATCTTACACAATATGTTTAATAGTTTACATATCAGCACCATGTAACATGCCCACTGATACAGGGAAGATGCACTTTTTTCAGTATCACAACTAATTCTGTTTAATTTCAAGACAAGTCAAAACCAGGTGATTTGGTAAAGGGATAATTAATGGTCAGCCCCCAAGAAAGTACCTTGGACCATTACTCTCTCCAGGCATTCTTGGAGTTAAACTGGGTAAATGTTACATGAATAGTTGTTTTCCATGCTAGGCTATGGAATTTCAATCTTGTGATGGGCTGTACATTCTCCTGGTGAATAGAGACAGCCTTGTTATTCAGCATCCTTAACCATAGCCTAAACCAGAGCTTTTGGTCTTCTAATCTGTGGCGGTATGATATTGTTAAGTACTGGCAACACGGGGGTGGGATACAATGTGCCAGAAATGATACACATTGTCTTGCAGAATTAGACATTGACAATTTGTGCGTGGGCACTGTTAAGCCACATGCTTGCATAATATTTAGTTGTGGAATAAACCAAATTACATGGTTGTTGTTCATAGGGTGTTAACATTAGTGTCCTAGGATGTTCTAGCCAGACTGTTCAGATGATCATTGCGTTTTTTTCAATTTTGCAGCTGTTTTTTCCAGGTGTTGTCAGAAGGTTAGTGATACGTCCAATGTTACCCCCAGGTACTTTGGAGATTTATTACATTGTAAAATATGGTTCTGGAATTTCGCCAGTAATTATTATATTAATTGCTGTAAGTTACATGGTTCCTCACCAGTCCCTCTGACAATCATATTTTACTATTTCCCACAATATCCCATCATATTCTGACTATTTTTGTTTGACAAATTTTTGACAAGACCTATGTTTCGCTACTTTTACTAGCTTTCCACAGCTTACAGTCCTGCCTACTGTAGGAAGAAAATACCGATGCCATGCACCCCTCAAATCACCTCCCTTCCCATCCATTCCAAAGGCAAAACCCTCTCCTGGCCCAAAGTTATAAAAACTTTTATAACCTACGTAGACTGAAACTGACAAATCACATCTCCCCAGGAAGCCAACTACTACCAGCAAGTTAATCAGAAAACAAAATCAAAGATAAGAAAATCCCTAAGCACAATATTTCTCCCCAGTTCCAGATCCCAATGCTTGACCCTCATAAAATTCCCCACCTAGGAAATATTTCCCACCTAGGAAAGATCAATACATCCTGCAGTGTGAGACATCTCTCCTCTCTTCACTGGACTTCACAGGGCAAAAACAATTCAGTAAACACATCCTCATGCCTCACAATCTAAATCCCACCATTACTATAAATATTGCTACTCTCAGTGTTCTGATTTTGCAGCCACCTTTGAACTGCTGACCCTCTGTTTTGTGTCTGTCTTTTCAAATAAAACTCTACTTGTAAGTACAGTATATTGTCTCTGAAGGTAGAGATGTTAGAGCCATTTAAAATATTCTCAATTGCCTTATCATTCATATGACCGTGATTGTGAACCTATGGCACATGTGCCACAGGTGGCATGTGTAGCCATGTCAGTGGGTACACCAGCTGAGCTCTTGCGTGCATGTGTGTGCTGGCCAGTTGATTTTCGGGCCTTCTGGGCCCACTAGAAGTAGGGAAACAAGCTGTTTCCTGCTTCTGGATGGGCTGGGGGGGGGAGGGGGAAGGCCTGTTTTTCTTTCTTACCTGCCTCCAGATCCTCTCTCTGCATCTGCGGAAACAACCTTTCCCACTCCTCGGAGACCCTCCAAAGGCTTGAATAGCCCATTTCCCAACTCCCGGTGGGACAGGAATTTTTTTTTTTTTTGCTGTTCCCAGCCTCCAGAGACTCCTAGAGAGGCTGGGGACAGCAAAAAAGTCACTTCCTGTCCCACCGGGAGTTGGAAAATGGGCCCTTTCAGGACTTTGGAGGGCCTCCGAGGGAGTGAGAAAGGCTGTTTTCGCCCTTCCCAGATAAATAAAGAGGATCTGGAACCAGGTAAGAAAGAAAAACGGGCCTACAGACCATTGCATGCCAGGAGCAGGGGTGGGAGAGGGGGGTTGCACGCGCATGTGCAGGGCAGGGCACATAGAATTATCGGTGTGGGTGTGCGTAACCTTCCCCCGCCCCCTCTCCTGGCACGTGATGGCAAAAAGGTTAGCCATCACTGCACTATGAGATGACCCACTGTGGTGACCTTCTGATAGAATTGACCTAATCGCTCTAAACTCCTAGCTAGCAGATGCCATCCCAACGTTTCTGAAGGTATCGTGTTGGGGAAGTCTAGTTTATGCTTTTAAAAGCATTAAATAGCAGCCATCATGATACCTAGTGATAGCAAATACATTTTGTGATATTCCAGTCCTCACCTTTGCTTGATAAATAATTTTCTGTTCTTCAGGGCTCAATAAATGTTTCTGCAGTGCTTTTAGGACTAAACCCTTGTGGAGCTCATTCTGGATAAGACCAATATCACAGACTTAAAGCAGAGATCCTGCAACAGTTTTGCCTCCTATATCATGGTAAAATAAGTAGGTCATCTCTAAAGAAAGCCTGGTCTTAAGTAGGGTTCTTTATGGACTGTTCAAAGGCTAGTGGAAATATTAAAAAACCCAAATCTTCTAATCATATTTTTGCTTGCTGCACACGTTTCTTGCTTCCATTTCTACAGCTGAGGCTTTATCTTTTGGAACAGGGGAAATTTGGCCACTTTTCTGTCCTCTCTTCCCCATATCCCAAGGCAGATTAAAGTAAAAAGATATTAAATCCATGCCTATTACTTTTAATTTGTTTGTTTGCTACACCTGCTAAAGATTTTCTAGTTTAAAAAATAGCTTCCCATATTTCTAACAACAGAATAAGAAGCAATCTCACTTGCTCTGCATTTCTCATCCTGTATAACTAAATGAAAATGTCTAATCCCAAGGCTGTTGACTCTCCACCTTTAGTCATCTCTGTTCACACCAATGAATTTTGAGAGAGGAAGAATAAAGATTGGAGCCTAAAGATAAGAAAATTCTTTGGCAGCAAATTGTTTCTTAGGGGAAAAGTCAGACGTTTGCAGTGTTCCTTAAACTGAATGTAGGTATGATCTATCTGCTAAGATCACAGATCTCTGATTTTCTAAACCATGTTCAAACTTTAATCTGTTGTTTTTTTGGCAAAGAAGCTGGCATTTCCTTCCTTGCGGTTCTTTCTGGACAGTATGTTTGAGGAGCCTTGTATCCTACTTAAGAGAGCACAAATCTTTATTTCAACAACTGTTGAAGTATTTCCATCTATTTGAAAATATTTCCTTATCTGAACAACTGTGCAATCATTTAGTTTTAGTCCAGTTCAAAGTGCAAAAGATTGTCAGTTAAGTGGTAGAATTTGTGTACTGAAGAATAAATGTAAATGCCTGGAACACTCTATCTGATCCTGTTGTTAGTCTCTCTAATCCCCATACCTTTTACCATAAACTGTATACCATGGACCTTTCATATTTCTTAAGAGGTCTCTAAGGGGGCATGCATAAGCACACCAGCATGCCTACCATTCCTGTCCTACTGTCTCCATTTACATATAATCATTCTATGTGTTTATGGCTGTGCTTTGCCTATTTATATCCTTTTATTTGTGCCAATTTTTTTCATGTATCCATGTCTATGTCTATACTGTTACTGTTTCCTTGTACTTGTTGACAAATAAATAAATAAATAAATAAATAAATAAATAAACAAACAAACAAATAAATAAATAAATAACTTTGTGTACTGAAGAATAAGCAGACACATAGATCAGAGTCCCTAACCAGTCACTCCAACTATAGTGAGCTATTTTAAAATGCATAATTTAGTGTAAAGTTTACCTTTCAACCTTCCTTTGGTAGTGCACTTTTTCTGTTTAGGATTAAATTTAAATTTCTGTTTTGATGAATGATTGAAGAGTAGTAGGAATTAAACCAGAAATAAATAACTTGTGGTACGAAGGTAGGTTTATGTGCAGCTCTTTGCTTAATTTCAAATCTTTGGATAAGATTGGATCTCCAATCCAAAGGATTTCTTCTTTATTTCCTAGTGATGTAAGAAAAAAAGAATTGCCATAAAGAGAGTAAGAGGATGGGATAGGGGTCCTATTCTTGTCCATTACTTTCTTATCTCTTATCTCCACTTCCTACCCTATTGCTTAAACAGCAACTTTAGATATTCCAGTATTGTCTATCTTCATGCAATATAATACTTTCCATGAAAAAAATTCATCTTCTTACAATTACAAATGCAGAGGACCAAAAAAGGAGTATATTTTAAAGTATTTTTTTTAATGGTTTTGGACTCATGCATGATACTGTACATAGTACATTTTGGATCAATTGTACAGTAAGTAAAATAGAATTTCATTACCCAAATAGCAGAAAAACCAATTGCCTGACATGAAATGTCAAAAACATAAACTTCTTATGTAACACTGGGCATTATAATTTAAATTCTAAACTAATAATGATTTATGTAAAATTCTCAGACAGAAAATAACAAGGGTTAATTCAGAATATTAAGTGCCAATGTAGCTGAAGTCAAGACAGCCAATATATAGCAACCGTCAGATACTAAACGGATATATATATATATATTATATATATATAAAATCAAAGAACATTATATATATATAAAATCAAAGAACATTGTAATAATCACTGTTGAACACTTTCATTATAGATGTCAAAGTTTTGATTGGCAGCTTGGCTAAAAATAATTGCCCATTTCAGGTCAAAACTGCATTTTTATATTCAGATAACAAAGAAACTTACTTTTTAATGGAGTAACCCACTCTTATTGACACTTAGCATACTTTGTGAGAAGCATAACACTCATTCCTTCTTCATTTAGACAAATACATACAAAGTCAGATACTATCCAAATACATGAAGGAGGTATAATTCTTATAACTCTTATAGCTCCTATAACTCTTACAAGATGGGATAGCTGTATATGCATATTTTCTCATTCACTAACCTGCCTATTTTCTAAACTATGACTTTCAAACTGTACTTTGAACAGGGAGAAAATGATATTTCTTTTGTCTTGGTATTTTCTGCGTTGCACAGAATATTGGGGGACAGAACTGCGATCCCACGTGCCCAGAGTTAGCTTGCTGCCCTTAGTTGTCATGCAAGATCCTGTTGTATCATATCTTGAACTATCAGTGGATAAGAATGAATGAAACACAACTTTTCCAGCATTATTAGCTTCATGATCTGGCATATAATTTTGCATTCATTTCTCCTGAGAGCCAATTTGGTGTAATGCTTGAGGCATCAGGCTACAAAACCAGATATAGTGAGTCCTTAGGCACAAAACCAACTGGGTAACCTCGAGCCAGTTACTTTCTCTCAGCCCTGGGCAATAGCAAACCATTTCTAAAAAGCTTTACAAGAAAACTGTAGACTCTTGTCCAGGCAGACTCTAAGTGTCAGACAGGATTGAATGGAATTAAAAACAAAACATTTCTATTATAATCATTTCTGTTGACATGGAATAAATTTCCCTTCCTCTTCTCTTTTTCCTTAACTATGTTCTGTGATGCCTAAGAAATAGCCAAGTAAGGTGAAGAAGAAACTAACAAATTAAAGAAAATGAATTAGTAAGTATATGTCGATATGAAAGAACAGAGTGATGACTTACATATTTTTTAAACTGGTTCTACTAAATTTAGTCAGGAGAATTTAAATATGTTTTTATATTCTTTTGACTTTTTTTAAAAAAAGATTCTAGCATCTCTCTTGAAACCCCCATTTTCTTTCAAATTATCATTATTTGCACAATTTCGAAACTAAGTACATGAAAAAGTGGTGAAGTCCACTTCATCTTAAAGAAAAGAACATTGTGAGTTTTCTCATCAGGGCAAATATGGGTAAAATTTTAGGTGTAATTTATCATGATTCTCATACTGACAATTTCAATTTACACCAGATAATATACTATATCTGTAAAAGAGCAATAATAATGCTTTTTACAAAGGGGAAGGAGGGGGAGATTCTTTCTTAGCAGAAATAACAAAAACAAAAAAATGTAATGTAAAATGTATTTGGGAGTAGTTTGAAAAGATGGCAGTCATTTTTCTGTTCCAGTCAAGCTGCCTTATTCTGAGAGGAATGCAACCTGCTAAAGCCTCCACACAAAGCTTGTTTTCCCCAAAGGATCACAGAACTATGAGAGCTGATGAGCTGGCTATAATCTTGCTATTTCACAAATATTTGCAGGATTCAGCTAACAACTTCCCTTGCCACCCATCCCAGCCCCTTGTCACTTTCACCGCCAGTAGCAAAATGGCAAAAAAAGAAATAAAACAGGATCAAACACTGCTTGTTCAATGCAAAACAAAGTTGACTCCCAGTAGGAAGCATAAACAAGCCTTGCAAATTCTCTAATGTATTGTAAAGTTTGATCCTGGAAAGCAAATTCTTTTGTTAGATGAAATACAGATTGGGGGCAGGGGTGCGAGAAAAGGTGAGATGCAACATCAGAACAAATCATACAAAGATGTTTTTATTCTATTCAGCTTTCTTCTTCCAACTGATCAAATGTAGCATACTGTTGTTAAAAGGAAAGAATAACAAGAAGGTAGAATTCACCTTTTAGCTTCTTTTTATTATATCCTGTGGAGATCCAGGAAGCAACACTATAAAGCTCACTCCTGCTGGAGTTACTTTGGAAGAGTCACTGGAAATGCTTAAATTAAAAATAAATAAATAATAAATAAGAGGGAAAGGAACTGTCAGAAACCCTATGAGGACTATTGACAGATTTCCAAGGAATTCAAACCCAAATAATTTGTATTATACCTATAAAATGCATAAATGCATATTTATGCATATATTCCTAGTTCATTATATAGGCCTTGCCTTTTGACCACAACTGAGATTGGCAACTCCATTGTTAAGCAAGATAAAAAAAAATAACAGCTACTTGCAATTTTTCCGCCAATTTTTCCATTGATTTTGTATGAAGTTAGCTGTGAAGTGCACAGACAATAATGGTCATAAACATCTCCTTGTTGTGAAACACCAGAATCTTGATTGTGTAACCAAAGGAACACAATCATAAAGTTACTTTTTCATCATAGATGTACCTTTGCAGTCATTAAGCAGGGACTATTCTATTAATATGTCTACATACTTTTCTGTTTGAAAACCCTAGGAAACACTTATGTACAATTTTTATCAATCATGTCCTGTTATTTGCCTTGAAAGCTCTACAGGCAGAAAGATACAAAAAGCACTACCACCATCTTCGTTGTTAAGAATCTAGTTGGTACAGTAGAGACCAAAAATTCCCAAGCTAGTGAAAACATTTTTCAAATCTAGTAGCTTTCTATCATTTTGAAAAGGGACACCCAAACACTTCCAAAAATTTTATAAAAGCTTTACTCCAAAAAGAGTAAAAGAGAAGATTGTACTTTCCTAAAAACATAAATAACTAATTAAATAATTAAATAACTAAATAACTAATTAAATAACTAAATAACTAAATAATTAAATAATCTTTTTAATGTTGGTAAAAATGGGGAAATTTTCATAAGTGATACCATAAGGATTTGCTGTAGTTGATCTAAAGCTGTTGTGAAGGTGATTCTGTTTCACTTTAAATGATTCTGTTTCACTTTTTTTTGAAAGTTTGAATTCTTTTTTTTTGCAGATGTGGGGATAATATTTTTCCCTGTCTTTCATCCTACCGACCAGAGGTGGGTTGCATTAGGTTCTGACCAGTTCTGTATAACCGGTAGCGGAAATTTTGAGTAGTTCAGAGAACCAGTAGTAAAAATTCTGACTGGTCCCGCCCCCATCTATTCTCTGGCTCCCAAGTCCCAGCTGATGGGGAATTTGCAGTAGCCTTCCCCTGGAGTGGGGTGGGAATGGAGATTTTACAGTGTCCTTCCCCTGCCATGCCCACAAAGCCATGCCCACAAGCCACACCCACAGAACTGGTAGTAAAAAAAAAAATGTGAAACCCACCGCTGCTACCAACCCGTCTTGGCAAAGCTTTTGTATTAACAGTCAGAGATTTCTTTTCAGCCTACAGTGCTCAGGGACTTTTTACATTCATACAAAAAGTCTACTTTTTCACTTTTCAAAGTCACAACTTGAACTAACAAAAAAGTTAGTTCAAATTTTGACTTTAGTCATTTTACAGTAATTTATTTCTGTATTTTTTTAAAATTAGATTTATATACCGCCCTTCTCCGGAGACTCAGGGAGGCTTACAATGCGTTAAGCAACAGCCTTCATACTTTTGTATATTTTATACAAAGTCAGCTTATTGCCCTCACAAACTGGGTCCTCAATTTACCTACCTTAGAAAGGATGGAAGGCTGAGTCAATCTTAAGTCTGGTGAGATTCGAACTTGCAATAATTGCAGGCAGCTGAATATTAATAACAGCCTTTTTTTAGTCTGTTGAGCTATCCAGGCTCTTGGATTTTGGTTACATTTTCTCCTCAAACAACTTCATTCTGTTCCAATGAGTTAGTTATTAAAAAAATGTTGCCTAAGTGAACATGTGACTGAGAAAAAAAGATGCATTACGAAGACAGCTGGTTACTTCTGTCTTATTCAGATTAAATCTTTTTATGAAATGTCCTGTTCCTGCTCTATTTTGCCCCCCTTTCTCCTCCTTGGTGGGTGGAGAAACTTTCCACCCACCAGCTGCTTTTTTTTTTTTTTTAACATTGCAGTGCTTCTATAAAAAAATGCTAACATCAAGTTAACAAGTTCAGTTCTGTGACCTTAATTCGTTTATTAGAACATCTGGCTGTTTTACCCTGCTGCCTGAAACTGACCAGAACATAATCAGTTTCACAATGAAGGTTTTTGTTGTCAGGCACAAGAATTTGGTAATAAATGTTCAGAAAATATGTTTTTATTATTGCTCATTACTGTCAAATTTCCAATGTTTGCTTAACAAGGTACTCTGTAACAAGTTGCTGTGCTACATTTTACATCTGAAAACCCAAAGTTTAAAGATACCTTGAAAATGTTTCTTTTTGGGAGGTCTGTATGGACCTGGAACAGATATTCTTATTGTTAAATAAATAATGTTGAATATTGAAAAATATGTTTGCATGTGCATACACATGCAGTATGTGTTTATACTATAATTCCATAGATTTGTTAAACATGTTTATTGCAGCCTATTGTTCTGCACTTAAATATAAGGTCATACCAAAATGCTACTTACTGCTACTTATACTCTTGCTTAAAGACCCACAGAAAAGATTCAGGTAAGCAGTTGTTCATACTGTAGACAGGAATAAAGTTTTTCTGAATAAAGCCTAGATTCCTTTCAATGTTTAGGACAGATTCCTCAGCTTGACCTTCCCAGCAAGATGACTGGCTGAATAACTGCAGAATAGGACTATGTTCCTCTGCAAAGAAACCCCAAATCTAAAAAGCAGCTTCAATAAGTTGGACACTAAGCTCTTTCTGCTTTCGTTTAAGATCCTTATCTGAATTCTGCAGAAATGGAAAAAAAGATTTCAGGTGTTAAAGGGCTCAGCTTTGAGATACCTTGCCTAGAGGAAGCTATTTTACAAAATTAAACTCTCCCAAAGGGCTTCTAAACAGTGTAATTATGTTGATATTTCAGAGTAAGTCTTTAGCTATGGAAACAAGTATCTGTGATTTTCCTTCAGAAGTTTAATGAGAGCAAATAATCATCCAACACAGTCAAATACCACGGAACAGGTAAATAGTAGGCACTGACTCGCCTCGTTCTTGCATAAAAGAAAGGTAAGATGTATACAGGGGTGGGCTTCAAAATTTTTAGCAAGGGGTTCTTTGCCCAGTTGCTGTGTGGGTGTGGCCATGGTGGGCGTGGTCTAGTCTGCCTCCTTCACCATGGGTGGGGGTGGGTGGGCTTTCCTTAAGCCTCTGGGAGGGTGAAAACAGCCTCCCCAAGCTCTGGAGGCCCTCTGGAAGCTGGAAACTGGCCCATTTCCAGCCATCCTGAATTTCCGGTAGGCCCATTTTTCGCTCTCCCCGAGCCTTCATGCACACCCTGCCCTTACCTGCATCCAAAACAGTCTGTGTGGGGATTCCTGGGAGGGGAGGGGTGGGTGGGGCCAGCCAGGAGTGGGATTTGGCAGTTCTTAGCTAGAGGTTCTTCCAAACCTCTGCGAACCCTCAGCAGCCCATTCCTGGATGTATAGGAGTAGAATTTGAAGAGAAAGCGAGAGAGAAATGGTAACAAAAAAGGCAACTCTGGCATGCTCTGTCATTCTTCGGTGAATGTTAATATTGAGATTTTAAAGTGGTGGAGGAAAAAGCTTATTTGGGACAAATGCATAGTCACCATTCTCCCTATTTTATTTTGTAAGAAAGATCTGTTCTTGTTTTTCCGGTGGATTTAACCAATGAATCATCAGTCACAGCAATGACTGTCATATATAGGCTTGATAAGGGAACTTCCAGAAACCTATTTGTTTTTTTGATGTGATTTAAATATAAACATTTAGATGTATTGGCTGTGAATAGAAATAAGGTATCTTTTCCAATTAAAAAATAGTTTAAAAGCCTTTCACTTTTAAAATTTGGTGACTGTTCCGAATTTCTAAATAAGTGGAAATGATGGTTATATATATGGTACATTATTGAAGCTACCTTTATTCTCAGCAAGGATAGGAAGAGGTTTTGTTGAAACTCCTGCATGCCTAATAATTATCAAGCTTGCTGAGACAATTTGATACATTCTGTGCTGTGTCAGAGATTAGCAGCATCCAGAGTCCTTAAATCCAAATAAAATGCAAGATGATAACCAGGAATATGAAGAAAAAAAAGTAATAGATAGAACACAGAAATGAGTGCGAGGCAAGAGATACCAAGGTACTGCTACTAAGAATTAGCTAAAGGCAAAAATACATAATGCCAGGAAAATTTTGAAAGAAATTAGAAATAAAAGGAAAAAATGAGACAGGGCAGAGACATGAATTTATAAGAAAGTGTCAGAGACAGGAAAAAAGACAAGATGGAAGATATAAAGACATGTGTGAAGCTTTCTGTTGTGCCTCTCCCACAGTTGGATGCTATTCTATAAACATAAAAATGATCAATGAAGGAAGACATCAAAAAAACAAGGCAGAAAATCAAATGTGAATTCATCAGAGATGCCATAAAGCAGTCCTATTACATTAACTGGCTTGTTTCTTAGATAAAAAGAGGGCCATTTCATCTTTTGATTGCTGCAGGACTCATGATAGTGGAAAATGTGGAAGAAATGCTACGGATGACATGGGCCTAAAAGCACAATCACTTGCCTTAACACTGTACAAGTGGCATTAAAATAACACACACACATCCAAAAAAGTCTAGCAGCTACAATTCTTTGAGGAGCTTAACCCCCTCTTTTCCTTTCTCCTGCATTTTTCTGTCAAGAATGGCTTCTGAGGGAGAAACACTCATTACCATATCTAAAGCCAAGTTCTGAAATACCAACTGCAATTGATGCTCTGAGAGAGAAAAGGTGGCAGATTCCCTTTTCAGCTGTTCTACTGTTAGTCATTGGAACAGTAATTATTGCCACAAAAATATCCACCAAACCTCTATACAGTTCTGGAAGCAGGCTGCCATGCTTCCAGAACTGGAAATAGTTTGAAAAAAACAAAACAAGCTAACAAAGGGCTAAATGGAGGAAGGAAAAGAGGAAAGAGGAAGGAACCATCTAGGAGATGACTTCAAAAAAGAAAAGTTTAAAATTATTAAGTATGTTTAGGTTCGGCAAACAAAAATTTGAGAAGACAGCTTTTTTTTTAAACAAAGAAAAAGCATGAGAGAGGGTGAGGAAGTATCTCATACAATTGATATCTAAAACAAACATTGCTGGGGGTTTTTAAGGATGATTATTTGTGGAATTCACTGCTTTAGATTCAAAAACAATGTGAGCACCCTTAGTTACTATACCTTGTGTAAGATGAGTGTTACTACTTTCCTAGATCACAGTTGTTGTTAGTGAGTTTTCTAAAGTCATTTTGCCCAGCCAAAGAGTTAATACAGAGATTTTGGACAATCTTGGATGTAGCCCTAATGATAGGAGAACTAAATGACTTTGAAACTAGAATTACCAAGATATACACTAAGTATAGTTTCCACTTCATAAATGATTAATGTAATTTAAACATGAATATCATACATATCATCATAGAAAGATTTAATCAATTGATTTTCTTGGAGCAGTAAAGTATGTGTGCGTGTATGTATATATCCATATCCATCCTCCTATTTTCCACCCAACAACAATCACTCTCTTTCAGCTGGGCTGAAAGAGAGTGATTGGGCTAAGTTACCCAGTTGGCTTAGATACCTAAGACTAGACTAGAACTCACAGTCTCCTAGCTTCTAGCCTAGTACCTTAACCATTATACTAGGTCTGTCAAACTCGCAGCCCACGGGCCGGATGCGACATGCACTGGCCACATTCACACCTGGTTTAGCAAAAGGAAAAAAGTTGTGACATGTCACATGACACCGCTGTGACACAAGTTTGACGCCCCTGCATTAGACCAAACTGGTTCTATCGATATTGCACAGAATTATCAAACTCCCAGGTCTCTGGTATTGGACTCAAGAAGATCCATAGGTGTGAGAAGAGATTTTTAAAATATACATACATACTCATACTCCTAGGACCACTTACTCTCCACATTCTCTCTAGTTCCTCCTTCAGGCCCTACTATTTTTCCAGCTTCTCCAGCTCCTTCCCCTGATGTTGCTGTCACTTGGCACTGCTACATCTATCATCACCACTGTTTTTGCCCACTTTCATCTATCTTCTTCTGCCAAGTGATTCTTATTATTATTTTTAGCCTTTGTTCTTATCTCAGACGTCTTCCAAATTACACTAACTGTACTATATTTGTAGTTAAACCATTTCCCCATTTTTTTCCACACATTTAATGGACTGCCAAATGAGTTAGGATTATGCGAGTTAAAATTCAACTCATCTGGAATTAAGCAGGTCAGTAAAGGCTGCAGTAAAACCATTGCATATATTATGTGCTTGACTACTATATATTTAATATGTTTGATTTTATTTGGAGAAACTGTCCAGTGGCTTGGCAAACTTCCTTGAATACATTCATACGGTATGAAAACCACACAAGAAATTGTCAGTTTGTGTTTGCTACCATTTGTAATTTTTTTTAAAAAATACAATCATTTAAAGAATGTCTTTTCATGTATATCTATACATAAATTATACATGTACAGACTGTTATAAGAGAGCTAAGATCTTTCTTAGTAGTATTTGCTCAATAATATTTCAAAAGACATTAGCTAGTAAAAATATATATTAGCTAGTACCTAACTTGAAAAATAGAAAATTTCTTCTCTTCCAAATGTTTGAGTTTTCAGGATACCAAAGATATGTCACTTTGTCCACTGTCAGCTGTGCAAAGGAATTATTTGAAAAGAACTTGAAGCAAGCAAGAAATAGGAGGAAAGAAGGCTGGGAATGAGGCCTCAAGGCAGCTTTGATCTGAATTCACCTTCATCCTTGCACCTATAATGAGTTTTTCCAAAGGAAGATGCAGTTATAAATAAATAAGCAGAAGTGGTGGAATGGGGAAAATGAAGAAGAAATGGCAGGATTTATTTGATGGAAGATGTTTCTTTTCTCCTTTATCTTTTTCCTTGTTGACATAAAAGATAGAAGCTGATTGATAAAAGATGTGAGCATGGAAAAGCAAGACAAGAGGATCAACTGATTCTTCAACAACTGACATGGATAGATTTTATTCCTGATTGCAGGTTCCACTCTTATCTTTTTTAAACCCCCCCCCTTTTTTTTGTTATACCCTTATTGTATGATACAGCTTTCCTTAACTTCATGACTTTTAGATATATTGGACTTCAACTTCCATAATCATCCAGACTCTGCCATGCTAGTAGGAGAGAAGAGAAATTGAAAGCATTAGGTTGGAAACAGCTGATAGGGTAGCCTCCTGAAAACTTTCTGCTCAAATCTATGAATGAGTTTAAAGAAGGCTTACAGATGTAGATGAGATTTGTTAGTGTGAAATGCCTTCTGTCTATAGATTTTAATGTGTACCAGCAAGAAGGTTGTCTATGGAAATTTTCAATCATCCAGGTCATGATTGTCCCAAATTGTTTTTAAAAAACAACTCGACTCCCCTCCCCCTTGAAAGCATTTCTCTTCTCATTCAAGAAGTTTCTTCAGTTCTGCTTGCCTTCATTTCATTACCAGAGTAGATGTTTTCTAATCTGCTAAGGAAATGACTACAAGCAACAACCAAGCTAAGAGAGCATAAAGGACTCCACAGTTCAATCCTGAGCTACAAACATTCTTTAGATTGATATAATGTTTCTCATACATTCATTTTCCCCTTGACAATGATTTAGCACCACAGGAGTTAAAATTATAATTAAAATTAACATTTTAATTATGTTTTATTTAACTGATGTAATTAAAACAAATTAATTTGATAACAAATTAGTTATCAAATATCTGTAACTGAATGAAAGCTATCACTTTATTCCTTAATCCCTGTTGTTTTGGTGATGGAGGCCCACTTGCTGTCTTTAACTGAGCAGCTACTGTTATTACTTACTCCAAGTAAGAACAACTTTAGGTGCGAAACCTGCAAACAGAGTGAAAAAGAAGCATACAAAATTGATGTTGTTGATAAGTATTGATAAAAACATTTTTTGGCCTTGATAAGAACTAATAGGCCATGCCAAGTCAATACCACCTGTTAGTCAAGATAAATATATTCATCTACAAATGTGCATCAGAGAGAATTGTGAAATGATGAAAAAAAACAGATGGTTTTCAACAAACTACATCAAGTTATGATAAACTCTCTACTTAACAACAAACACCATAACTATTTCTGTATCATAACATATATGTCCCAAACAATGAGAAACTCCCCTGAAGTTTGTAACTGCTTATATTAGGTTGCTCTTATCGATTCAATTTTCTTTATTATGTAAATTATATGATTATATCTTATTAAAGCCTTATCATCTTAGTGTATCTAGGTGTGTTATTTTATTTCCCATAATTTCTTACAGATTCCATAGAAAGACTGCTAGAAAAACTTGAAACCTAGGTGCCCCCAACAATAGGGACAAGGCCAGTGGTCGGTTGCCCCCAGTTCGGACTGGTTCTATAGAACCGGTAGTAAAACTGGAAGAAGGCTCCGCCCACCAAGCCCGATGTCATCAGGAAGCTCTGTGCATGTGCACGGCCCCATTGTGAACCGGTAGTAAAGGTAAGTAGAACCCACCCCTGGACAAGTCAGATTTTCTGATTCAATATAAAGGTATTGCCATTTTTATTTAGAAGCCACCAGAATAAGTCTATATACAGAGGCATTTTAAAGAATCAAGTTTCTCTATTTTTTCAAGATACAAAAGATAGTACCTCATATTACCACACATTATCTGTACAATAATACTGTGCAGTTATGACATCTACTAATCTAAACAGGTAAATCAATGCTCGTATTTTAATCTTGGAGTCTTCTTATGTAATTTGAGCAAACACTTCATGTTGCTTTCTAGAGGAATTGAACTATCTTGAGTTATACTGTTTGCATTTTCAATCCATGCAGTAAGAGTTCCCCCTTTCATTTGTTCTTGCAGATATAAGCTCTTAACCGTAATTTCAATTAGGATGTTTCAAATAAAATGGAAGATAATGTGTCCATAGTTTCCCATGTTTCGAATTGATGAGACTAAGGAAAAGTTATTTCCAGGTTCAAACTTGGCCTTTTCTTGATTGATGAATCTAATAAAGAGTTTATTGTGATATAAATAGCCTTAAAAATGTCCTGGTGAGACAATATCAAAACTTGATGGCCTCATGCATGCAAGGTTCTTATTTCAAATAGCACTAAAGCTTAATGAGTTATGCTTCAGAAGAGTTTTCTGTTGAGTCTGAGAATTGATTTGGGAAATTACACAATGGCAGAATAAAACAGATAAGCACCAGTGGAAAAGAGTAAGTGCTTAACCAACTTTGCATGATTCTACTTTTGATCTTCTAGTCAGCATGAAGTTTAAGTACAATATAGAAGAACTGACACGAACCAACAAAAGCCTAAGAAACCAGTTCATATATCACTTGGTTGAAAAGTTTGACAACCAATTTATGGCCTTTGTGGCCTTTTTTGTATAGCTATGAGTTGATTTGAAATTTATTCCTATAGACACTGGAATTGTAAAAATAATTACTACAAATGGATCAGTTATATTTCAGAAAGATGAAGGTCAATTATGAGGAAGACTATAATATGGAATTTGTCAGAGCTGCCACTTTGCTGCTGAACCATACCAGGCTGTTCAAAAGGATAAGTCCTTCCTTAATTTTTCACTGCTTAAAAACCAAATCCAAAGAGAAAGCTGTAGGCAGAACAGAAAAGGTAGCCATCTGTTCCCAAAATATATGAATACAGGGAGGGCCATTAAAATGCTGTTCTAGCTTCACAAGGAAAGGATCAGTAAGTCAGAGACTGCTGAGCAACACAAAAGACATTAAGAGCCACCTAAGCAAGAAAGAGAATGGGAGAACATGGAAAAGCTAAAATGAAAACGAAGGAAACTAACATAAGCTGGTGTCAATTATTGATAAGCATATTATTTGAAAATCAAACTATCTTTTATATTTAAACGCAGGTATGCATGCATATATAGCATTTCTATGCCACAAACCAACAAATATCTTTACTCAACTTGATTTCAAGCTTTGTTGTGGGCTTAACTCATTTCTAGTTTCTTTATATTTAAAAAAGTGCTCAAAAGCATCAACTAAGACTGTGATGGTGAACCTATGGCACGCATGTCCGAAGTGGCATGCAGAGCCATGTTGCCTGGCACATGTGGCATCACCATTCCTCTTCCGGGTTTCTGGTGCGTATGTGCACACAACTATCAGCTGGCCTTTTTGTATGCAGCAGTGCTGGAAACTAGAAGAGCTGGTCTTCCGTTTTCCTGCATGAGTATGCGCACCAGCTAGCTGATTGTTGCATGCGCATGCACGCCAGAAACCCGGAAGAATAACTGGCTGAAACTGGAATTTCAGTAGCTGGAACCAGAAGTTCATTTTTGGGCATGCGCATACGCCCTTGGCAGCTCCTCTTCTGGGTTGCAGCCCAGACATGTGTGCACTCGGTGCCGAGAAAGTTCGCCATCACTGAACTAAGATAGAGGACAATCATGTACCAGATCACAATGTACAATGCTATAAGTTTGATAAAACAACACATTGAACAGATATGTCTTATATGGGCACTAAAAGTTTAAAAGGCATGGTACTAAATACACCAGAATGGAATGGAAATCTCAACAACTTAGATTTCTGCATTGAGGGTATCCTCTCAGGTTGCCAAAACAAAATACTGGCAAATATGGCACCATCAGGGGCATTGTTAGTTATTTTAATGGATAATCAGGTATGTAAACTGGCAGGGGGTCCTTTAGGAATTCAGGTTCTAAGCACTTTGGGTTTTATATGATAGAATTTGACTGTCAAATTGACAGCTACTGCAGGTGGAATGTTTATATGGAGGGCATCCCATATAAACATTTATATGGAGGGTTTATATGGAGGGAATGTTTATATGGAGGGGGGGGGAGGCTCAATATAAGATTTTCCAAGATGCAATAGAAAGAAAAGGATTAAGGTTTTTGATAGTCCTTGATTAATGACCATATGTTCAGTGACTGTTTGAAGTTACAAAGGCATTGAAGGAATGGTGGTCACAATTAATCTTCCTCTCTCCCAGTATCCCTAGTGTCACATGATCAAAATGTGTATGCTTGGCAACCAGTTTGCACTTACAACCTGTTGTAGCACCTTGTGATCAAGTTATTGTCATTTCCAACCTTTCCTGCTGACAACCCCAGAAAATCAATGGGGAAGCCAGTAGGGAAAGTCATAAGACTTGGCGTAAGTCTCCCTGATCCCTGCACCCTCCCTGAGTCCCCTGTGCCTGTGCCCTACCACCCACTTACTCACATGTCCTGCATGCTTCCCAAGCATCACCTCACACTCTTATGTACCTCCTCGCACTCTTTCTACACTCCACAACCCTTGCTATGCCTCCCTTGTACCCTCATACACTCTTATATACCCTCCGCAATCCTCAACATGTCTACTTTGCATCCTTGCACATCCTTCACATCCTCATGCACCCTACTAAGTGTCATCCTCCCCATGCAACCTCATGCACTCTTCCCAAACGACATTATGCCTTGCTTTTATTCTTGCAACTCATGCAGCCCCATGAAACCTCCCCAAGCCTCTCTCGCACCCCACTCATGCCTTCTACCACATGGTAGCAACCACTTATATGCATACTGGCCTGCTTGCAAACCCACCCAGGATTTGCAAGTTCTTGCTAGTTTCCCTATGGACTTGGAAACAGGCTTGTGGAAAGCCATCAGGAAGTTGCCTTGTCTAACAACAATGGGATCCATTTAACCATGGCAGACATGACTGTAGGGATTGTCATTATTAAATTCCCTGGTTCAGGTTTCAATTACATACTCGTACACAGTTGCTATAGAGATTAGCATTTTACTGAAGGTTAACAGATAACAAAGAGAAGATAAATCAAAAAAGACTCTTAAAAAGGAAGTTGGGTGGTTTTGCTTTCAACAGGAGACTGCAGAAGAATAATCAAAATCCCATACTAAGTTCAGAGAGCTAAATATGAGGCTAAATGTGTGGCAAGATTACTTATGGTAGGACAAAGTTAATGTAGATTTTAAAAATCATTATATTATGAATGTTATATCCCACATATGCAATAGATACACACTCAGGCTATGCCCCAAATACCTACATTGGCCTCATTTCAAGAAGCATTTTATAGAAAAGAAACAGCAGGTAAAGGCAAATAGTTAATTTATTAAGATTTGTTAGTCAGGAATATGGAAAGTGTCAAAATTCTGAGTAATAAACACAACCAATCCAGCAACTCTGAGATTACCATGTTTCCCTGAAAATAGGACCCTATTTTATAATTTTTTGAACGCTGAAATAAGCGCTTGGCCTTATTGCCATGCGCTCAAAAGCCCGATTGGGCTTATTACCAGGGAATGTCTTATTTGGGGAAAACAGCGTATTGCCTTTCTCAAAGAAGTTTTATTGAGTACATTATTTCGACACTTTTGAAAGACCAGCTATGGTTATTTCCCGCACTTTCAGTATAGTTAAAGAACAGACATTTCCTTCCCTCCTTGTCACAGGTCATATTGTCCAATTAGGTGTTCTGGCATCTCCTTGGTAACCTCTTCCAGTCTGTTGCCCGTACCTTTGGGATGACCTTGGTTCCCACAAGATATTAAATTATTGATGTCTGCTCTGACATTCCAGAGCTCCTTCTCATCCCCAAAGTATGTTAAGCTGAGAAACAGAGAAAATAGCTGCAACAGTCCTGATCCATTTCGAAGTTGACAGAAAGCTTAAGATGAAATCAAGGGAGGAACTGGCTGCAGAAACATTTGATTTTCAATAGTTCTCATGCACAATTAAGAGAAAGATTTAATATAGATAAAAAGTCCCAGGAATAAAAAAAAATAGTTTTAAAGTAAAGTAAAGTAAAAAAATAATTTTAAAGTAAATTGTGAATGAATGCATAATGTGATTATTAAAATACGAAACTTTAGCGGAAATTTGAAACAAAAGAAGAACACATTAAAGAATGCATGGCAAAATGGGCCAAGAATTTTGGTTCAATATTCAAATGAATCAATATGATTAAAAGTCTGAAATTCACATTATCTTGCAATTTAAAGAAAACTTTTTAAAAATGATGTAACATTGGTATATGACAACATAGAAATTGTTTAAGATATATAAAGATACTTCTAATCACTTTGGAAAGGTGTATTTTATCATGCACCTGTGAGGGCTTGTGGAAAGAAGCAATAGCAATAGCAGTTATATACTGCTTCACAGCCCTCTCTAAGCAGTTTTTACAGAATCAACATATTGCTTCCAATAATCTGGGTCCTCATTTTACAGAAGAATGGAAAGCTGAGTCAACCTTGAGATGGTGAGACTAGAACTTAATTAGCCTGCAATACTGCATTTTAACTACTGTACCACCATGGCTCATTTCACTACAGAAAAGCAAAAAGCTATTGGATACAAATACATAGGGTGATGCAGCGAGTTCTAAAAATTATCAGATGAAGCTGGAATTTTTCCTATTAGGATTTATGGACAGTCAACTAGAAAAGGTTCATGGACCATTGATTTCATATATGGTACCAGTACTGAGACTATTATATGCACAAAACAGATAACTACAGAAACCCTAATAATTGAGTAATGGATTGTGGAATGGAAAGATGGCATTTGAAGAAATGGCCAAACTGACTTATTTGATTAAGTATTTTTTACAAAAGATTGGAAACCCTTTATGGACTTTGGCTGGATAAAATGAGCTGGTTATTTTGGAATTTATTGATTAAAAAGGTCTGCATATGGGGAAAAAAGGAATATGATATGTAATATGGGAAGATGTTATGCAAAGTAGGCAATTGTAATGTTTGTAACTGATACAAAGAAGATTCCTTAGATTACTTTTTTTCTCTCCTTTTTGTTATCCTTCACTTTTACTTTTACCCTCTTGCATTTTTTTCTTTTTCTTTAATGCTTTAAATCATAAATTTATAACATGTTATAACATATAAATTTATAACATGTTCTTTTAATAAACATTATCTAAAAAGAAAACAACAAGTGGAATATGATAGTGATATGTCCCTCCCTTCAATAACTTGGCTGAGGCATAGTGCTTTAGTTGCAGTTTCCAGGTCAATCTACAGCACATTCCAATTTTCCAGTCTTAGAATTTATTATTTGTTATTTATTTATTAGTTAGATTTATATGCTGCCCTTTTCCGGAGACTCAGGGAGTCTTAATGTGTTAAGCAATAGCCTTCATACTTTTGTATATACCTGCTTAGTAGGGCTTTCGCCGCCCCGCCCCCCCAAGCGGTGTTCTTTTTTATACAAAGTCAGCTTATTGCCCCCACAATCCGGGTCCTCATTTCACCTTCCTCAAAAGGATGGAAGGCTGAGTCAACCTTGAGCCTGGTGAGATTTGAACTTGCAATAATTGCAGGCAGCTGGCAACTAAGTGCTACTTTAACATAACTTAGTCCACTGCATCACTAGGCTCTGAATTGTCAGCAAAGATTACTTCAGAATGGCAAAATATAGTCCTCAAAAGAAATAGGACATGGTGCACTTTGCAAAGAGGTAAATGTTGTGTCATGCTTTGCTTGTGAAGTTCTGAGAAGTATTAAATGTTCACCACTGAACCAGGGGTGGGTTCTACTTACTTTTACTACCAGTTCGCAACGGGAGCATGCACAGATCACCCATGATGACATTGTGGTGGGTGGGCGGAGCCTCCTGCCAGTTTTAATACTGGTTCTATAGAACAGGATTGAACCAGGAGCCACTCACCACTGCACTGAACCTAAAGAGCTAGAGCCTTACATAATGATCAAGTGTGAAATTTGGAGATGATCCAAGGAATGTATGTACAAGAACAGTAGTAGTATGAGGACCTGTGTGAGACGGCTATACTTTACCAAAGCAGTGCTTTGTCCCATCAAGCTGATATGATTATTGTCCATCAGTTTAGCCTCATTTAACTGCACAGAAACCTCTTCAAACCACTGAAGTTCTAGACAAGTGGTGCTAGTAATGCAAATCAAAGCCATGCAGCCACTTCACATTGCTTTTAGTGCTACAGGAATAGGAATTCTTTTGTGAATAGGCTTCATAAGAGTGCTTCACATAAACTTTCAACAAAATGAAGTACCCCCTCCCAAAGCCTTGCACAGACCTGGTAGTTATCTAGGAAACTCAATTGACTAAGTAGTTAAAATCATTAAAATGACAAAATGTAATCCTCTTCATCCTCTATCTAAAGCCGGCAAGATCAATCATTTCCTTGGTGTTACAGCTAATATCACTATTCTTGCATGTCTTGTCTCTCTCCCTCATTTCATACTCGTGTGTATGTGTGCGTATGTGTGTGCGTGTCTGTGTCTCTTTGTATGTGTGTGTGTGTGTATATTCAGGGATTTTTTTCTACAAGAAATAAGAAAACATTAATTTAAAAGCCAGGACCAGGTTAATTCAATGTTCTATTAAGCAAAAAAAAAAAAAAAAAAAGGAAGAATAGTTTAATTAAAGTAAATCTTGGGACCAAGTCCAAAGAGCTATAATGGTACCTCAGTACTCAACTATTTTGAAACTAATAGAATTTGGTACTTGATGCATTTTGATGCAATTTTGCTCTGGTAGTCTTTGTTTGTTTGGTATTCAGTTTGCAAGGTAAAACTTGTTTTTGGTTGCCTCATAACTTGCTACCCTTTCCAGCTGAAATGAAGGGTCACACATTAGTTACATGGTTTGTTTGGCAGTAATGACTTTTAGTAATCATCACATCTCATGGAACCAATTAACGATGAGTACTGAAGTATCACTGTATTTATTTCAGTATTCCTAGTCACAATGGCCACCAGATTCCAATGCAAATGTGATATAACCATAACTGTCTTTCAAAGACTAAAACTGCCTTTTATTCTAGATCAGAGGTCTGCAATCTTAAACACTCAAAGAGCCATTTGGACCTGAGTCAGAAACCCTAGGTGGGGTAGCCAACTCGATGTCACTCACTCTCACCCAGTCACTCTAGACCGTGGCTGGTGCTTGTTCCTCAGCCAGCCCAGATTTCCAAAAAGAAGAAAGAAAAGGAGTAGTGAAGAGCCCCAAGGAAAGCTCACTGGCTTTCCAAGGTAGAGAGAGAGACACACACACAGAAACAGGGAGCGAGAGAGAGCGAGAGGGAGATAAACACACAAATACACACACACACACACAATACAGAGACATCGAGACACACACACAGAGAGAAATACAGAGAGAGCAGGAGACCAGGTGATGGGTGAGTGTCTTTGGCAAGGGCCCTCTGGCTTTCTCCAAGTCTGATCCCCCGAGTTGGGCATGTGAGGTTCGGTGGGGCCACCTCCTCCTTTCCTGCTGCCCTGAGCTTCTTAAAGACATGGCTGGGCAGTGCGGGTCCATCCACCTTTACATCATCCCCTCCTCCCGGATCCCATTCCCACTGCAACAGCCCTCATGTTAGCGAGGCCGGCATTGGTCGCGGCTGGGTTGGACCAGTTTCTTGGGGCAGAGAGCAGGTTGCACATCTCCCCAAGCAACCGTGGCACGCCCAGCACCAACAAGGGCCAGAAGAAGCTCCAGCAAGAGTGAAGTACCAGAGAATCAGCCCTGGCCTCTTCTCCATCCCCTTACCATCTCAGGCCAGGCGAGGAATGACTGGGAGGGGAAGATGAGGGGCAGGGCCAGCCATGATGGGACAGGGAGCCACAGCAGAGGGCCCAAAGAGCTGCATGCGGCTCTATAGCTGCAGGTTGCCAACACCCGTTCTAGATAAAGTGCAAATATGATAATTTCCATTTTTTGTTCTTTAATGTCACCCTTGTTGGTTGTCATCACTGAATTCTGAAATAGAAAATTAAAAGTTTAACCAGATTTTCAAGAATGTCTAAAGATTTACTTTTACTGAACAAGCAATTATCATTCATTTAATGAAAGAGAATTTTTTATATGTCTTTCAAAGAATAAACAAGGCATTTTAGAATTTCTTTTAAAAATATCATTTCATAAAAGATACTTATAAAAATGCTTATAGCCAGTTTTACTCATGCTGCAACTAAAAGGATGTGGACAACCCATCATGTCGACTACTGTGTAGTTTTTGGCCCTTTATGCTTCAATTAAACCCTATTGACATTATGATGAATGAATAAAATCATTCAATGTGGCTAAAATGGTATCCTGCCCTTGAAAATTTGCCGCACAATTTCTTTTTCCATTGGAAAAATTACTCACCCATTTACCTGCCACTGATTTGGTGAAGTGTTTCAAAGGCATTTGTGCTCGGCTTTATTCTAGTATTAGGGAAATATGTGAAGAATGATTCTCTATCTTCATCCTTTATGTCAAATGTACTTTTATACAGTCTAGGATTTTCCTCCTTTTTTATTGAATGCCCCAGATGTAGTATTTACTACAAAATAATTTCTCCAAATTCATGGCCACTTTAGCTATCTTTCAGCTAAAGATACAATATTTTTCTTAGAAAACTCTGGCCCAAGCTAAACACAGTATTCCAAGCAATGTTGTGGGATTGCTATAAATGAAGATACCACATTTAGTTTTATTTGATCGCTTTGTCCAATATAGAATTTCCCTTTTCTCCTTCTGTAACTGTACACTGTTTAACATAGCTGATTAGTATAAAGCAGAATCCAAACACTTCTTTCCAAGTCAATCACTGCCAACTTAGACTTTTCATAATGTTTCAGAAGCAGGATACTTTGGGCCCCCAATGTGTTTGCTTATTGGCCATTTTAAGGTTCATACTGCTAGTTCTTTTTGGAACCCTTTTCTCCATTATATTGCTATAAATCTATTGCTATAAGCCAATGTCGCCACTATGTTACATATTCCTACACTATGAACAAATTGAAAACAACTGGAAAAGGAGAAAGCCCAATGTAGGTCTTGACAGTCCCATATTTTAGTATCTTTCTTTTACAAGAACTGCTCATTTATTCATCTTTTGTACTCTGTAATTTAATTAGTAAAAGGGTCACTTTTACTATCCCATTAGTGTGATGTTTGTTCTGGAGGTTAAGACTTTGTCAAAAGCCTTCTTAAAATCCAATTAAACTGTGTCTACTAGGTCACCCTTATCTACATGTTTGTTGACATTCTGAGAACTCTCAGAGGTTACTGAAACAAGATTTCTTTTTGAGAAGGCCATGTTAATAAAGAAAGGGGGGGCACATGCATTGCTAAGAAAAGAGAGACAAGGTAAGTTTTATATAGAGGAGGAGGAAGAGGAAGAGGAATAATGGCAGAATTGAGGTTAATATGACCTAACTTATGTTTATGTTTATTTTCATTTAAAATGCAAGTTTATTACTTCAAGATATACTGCCTGCCAATGAAGTTATCTTCTATTCCTTCGCCAACATTTATAGAACATTTACAAAGACTTACTTTGCGGTTTCTTGATGCAGTGTTGATTTCAGAGATAAACATCTTTCAAGTGAGCTAAAGAAAGTTACCATTAAAATGTCCTATAAATATGTAAATCATATTGATTTTACATCAATGTCTTTGAGCTTCAAAAGGTCCCAATGGATCTTAAAGAGCATCAAAATGCTTATCACTCACAGTCTAAATAATTCTTATGACAATCCTGGAGTGTACAACAATATTATTATCTCTACAAATGAATGAGAACATCACATTCTGAACATTAAGATATTCACAAAACTAGAACATTTAGTTCTATCAGGAACAGGTGATAAAATGAGAAAGATTGTGATGAATTGATAACCAATTCAGATTTGTTCTAATAAAGTGCTATGTTAATATTTATATAAGAAAGAACACATTGATCTATTTTTTAATCCATGTCCCTCTCGAATATTTTATTTGGTATGTCTTTTTCATTCCATTTTGATATTTGTACCTTTTTAATATATAGAAAAGACTAAATTATCATGGAAATGTTTTTAATATAAGTATATGTTTATCATCTTTCATGGTTTTGTGCATTCCTTTTAAGTTCAAACAGTTAATGCAGTTCCAAGTTTCTAGAAGTGTCAATACTTAAGGCATTTAGATTTCAGTCCTCATCCATTTTTAGTTGCAAAAGCTTTCTAATAGGCCCCACTTCCACTTACTCAGTGCATCCTGAATCCTATCTCTCTTTTACCCTAAGGGACACTTCATTGCAGGAAAAGTAAGTACAATAGTGTATTAAATCAAGAGATACTTCCTCCCCCATAGGCATCAAAAAAAGCTGTTCTAAAAAGCTGCCATTTATGGTGTCACTAAATTGCCTCTCCAAATCATGCCCAGGTGTGCAATTGAAAGTTCAGTCATCTTGTCTTTTTATTTTTGCCTGTAACACTTTTTGAATGCCTGAGTCATTATTTTTTCAATGAATTCAATGACATTAAAAGTTCTTCTTGTTGTTCTTATCTGTTCACAACAATGTGAAGTCATTGCTGTCAGTTCTTTAGCTGTTGTTGGTCTTCATGTGCATCAAATTCTTCCTAAGAATACAGGATGTCATAATGTATCAGCATAGTATATGTGTATATTCAAACATGTGGTCTTTTGCAATTAACAGATGGAAATTTTATCAACGTGTATGTCAAAAACCATTAGGATCGTCACGGTCGATTTATGCCATAATCTTTCAATTTACATTTTCAGATCTTGATACCTTGTGATCTTCTCCAATTCTTTGTCTTTTAGTTTATTATCCCTTGGTACTGCAACATTAATCACTTTCATTACTGGAACATGAGAATTTTTATAGATGTTTCCAGCGAATCCTTTAGGTGTTAGTATGGTTAGTTGCTAAGTTAGCTAGAAGTTTTGACTGGATTTGGTATTTATTATCAGTGCTGAATTGTCAGATTTAGTTGGTTCCATCATCTTGGTAGTTTGCTAACATCCACACTGCTTTGCAATCTACTATCCATGATGGAGGAATAGGAATAGAAGTATGTCCATACTAAGTATTACTATATGGGCACTACTTACTGTGGAATTTCTCATGCCTTGGGAATAAAGTTTAAGTAATCTCATAAATCAAATCATTAACCTAGATTAGAACAACCTATCTGAGCACAAAGCCTTGCTTACATATGTTTGCAAATTAAATATAAAAATGACAACATGATGAAAACTTCCTAACTAAGCTCCATTGGTCTGTTTTGCCAGGACTGTGAATGCTAATCTGAAAAAAAAAAAATGAAGAAAATAAGCAGAAAATGTACATTCGAGGACTGAAAAGGTGGTAATATGCTAAAATGATACAAAATTTTACAGTCCAACTCAATGACTGCTATCAGGTTATAATACTAAATTAACAGAGTTGGAAGGAGCTTGTAGGTCTTTTAGTCCAACCCCCTGCTAAAGAATAGTAGCTGATAGATTGTTGGTCAAAATGCCAAAGCATCTGAAAGGACTCATATTTTCCCTTTCTTGGTTTATTGTTTGCCATCCGCCATGCTAATCCTCTCATGGAAATATAGCAAATAATACAGAATTTTGTAAACAAAAATTGTTACTATGATATAAAGGTAAAGGTACCTTTACCTTTACTTTTTTGTTACTATGTAAAGGTATTCTCTCCAGATGGCTCAAGAAAGTTTATCAGACAAAGGCAAAAGATTCTGTGACTGCTCAGGCAGTACCCTGACTTCTTTGTATAGAAATCATTGAATTGAAGAAGAGTGCTCTTAAATATCGTAACCAGTTCTGGGCACAACATTTTGAGAAACTGGAACAGGTTCCTAGAATAGTAATGAGAATGATCAGAGAACTAGAAGATTAAATCCTATGAAAAAAGACTGAAAGAGCTAGGCACATTTTGCTTTTAATATGATGGGAAATTTGAAACTCTTCACATACTTGAAAGGATCTCACTCAATCCAGAACATCAAATAATAGAACGATTGGTTTAATTATCAAGAAGGCAGATTCCAACTGACTGTTTAGAAAACAAAACAAAACTCTATGTTTGACTATGGAAACAATTATCTAATGAAATGTTAAGTCCCCCTTCACTGGATTATTTTAATTACTTTTTTCCCAACTCTTTCAGCTTTATATTATTGTTTTTGGGACTTTTGGCAATTGCCTGGACTAGTCCCTGAAGTTTTCTTGGCAAGGTTTTTCAGAAGTGGTTTGCCAATGCCTTCTTCCCAGAGCTGAGATAGGATAACTGGCCCAAGGTCGCCCAGCTGGTTTTGTGCCTAAAATAGAACTAGAATTCATGATCTCACAATTTCTAGCTTGATTCCCTAGCCACCACACCACATCAAGCTCTCATGTCAAATATATCTCACAATATATTACATAATGGCACAATTATATTAGCATTTTTATTTGCAGTAAATACTAATACTTCCTAATTATTCCAAGCATAGATTTTGCCTGTTTTACACAGAATACTGTTAATAAGACGTCCACTGGGATCCCTTCGCTAAACCAGTCATTTCCTGCTCAGATACCATTCATCTATGGGTGAAATTTGTCACTCTGGTCAAAGTGCTGACCATTTACTTGACTAGATTCTTGTGTATTCGCTTGAGTAAATCTTCTGTCCTGCAACTTAACGTACAGCCCTGATGCTTTGCACCTGACAGTAGACTTTCTACTAATTGTTCAAGTTACTATCCAATTTCTTAATCAAATATTGACTGCAACACTGACATGAAGATGGCCAACTAATATTTTCATCAATTCATCCTACATAATCTGATTTTATAACAAGGAGGCAATCCTCAGATGTTAAATTAATGATTGGCATATTATATCTATATATAGATACAGTATATACAGATATATAGAGATATATATGGATTAAACTATAGTATTCTAATAGTTCTATCAAGTATATTATAAATGGAATTATTTCTTCATCTATAAAAATGTTGTACGGAAGTCTTCAAGGATGTCATTGATGCCCACAGAGGGGGCTCACAACTTGGGTGTCCTCTTGGATACACGGCTGTCATTGGAGAAGCATGTGATGGCCATGGCCAGGGGGGCCTTCTATCAGGTTCGCCTGATACGCCAGTTGTGCCCCTTTCTGGATCGGGACTCCTTATGCACAGTCACCCATGCCCTCGTCACATCTCGCCTGGACTACTGTAATGCTCTCCACATGGGGCTCCCCTTGAGGTGCACTCGGAGGCTCCAGCTGGTCCAGAATGCGGCTGCACGGGTGATTACGGGAGCAACCTGGCGCTCCCATATAACACCTCTCCTGCGTGAGCTGCACTGGCTCCTGGTGGTCTTCCGGGTGCACTTCAAGGTGTTGGTTCTCACCTTTAAAGCCTCCATGGCATAGGGCCAGGGTATTTGCGAGACCGCCTGCTGCTACCAATAACCTCCCACCAGCCAATACGCTCACACAGAGATGGCCTCCTCAGGGTGCTGTCGGCCAAACAATGTCGGCTGGCAGCCCCCAGGGTGAGAGCCTTCTCTGTGGGGGCACCCACCTTGTGGAACGAGCTACCTCCTAGTTTACGATTGATCCTGGGCCTTTGTACCTTCCATAAGGCCCTGAAGACCTACATATTTCAACAAGCTGGCCTAGCTCAAAGGGTTTTTTAATGGGGTTTTTTAAATTGTATGGATTGGTTTTTAAAATTGGAATTTTATGGATTTGGGGTTTTAAATTGACTAGCCAAGGATTTAATTCATTTTAGTTTTCTTATAACTTTTGTACTTTATGTATTTTAATTTTGGCTGTTCACCGCCCTGAGTCCCTTCTGGGAGAAGGGTGGTATACAAATCCGAAATAAAATAAAATAAAAAAAGTACTTTATCTAATATTTAATTTCATATTTGAACTATTAGTTTCCCTTATGGCTAGAATCAAACACATTATTATATTCTGAGTATGTGCCATGTTTCTTTGTCATTTCTTATGGATGTTCATTATAAACATATATTTGCATAACAGAAAGTTTGCTAATTATCAAGTTATTCAAATAACTGGAATCAATCTCATATACTATGGTACTTCGGTACTCAACTGCTTTGAAACTTGTTGAATTTGGTACTCAATGCATTTTGACAAGAAAATGTTGTCCCAGTACTCATTGTTTCCTTGGTTCTTGATGCACAAGCTAGAATTTTGTGTCAGTTTTCTTAGTGCCTCATTATTCCTAATGGGTAAAAAAATGTTTGGTACTTGTCATTTTTGGTACTCATCACATCTCCTGGAACCATGAATACTAGGTACCACTATACTCCCTTTTAGTTCTACACTAGCTCTGGATAGTTGTATGAAATAAGAGTTTTACTTGGTGTTGAATTCATTTAACTAACATAAAATCCAATTTTCTTGGATTATTCCAAGAAAAATCTAGTTTGAAATTTAAATATTTCAAATGGTTCATCTTATTAATATTGATATTAATATGAACAGATAGTTAAAAAAATCCTGTGAGTATAATTGGGAGAGAGAAAATAAATGTTGTAAAGAATAATATTTCTTCAGTATTGATATATGTATTTAGAATGATTCTTATTTATTTTACTTTAAAAGATTCTAGTCAACTTAACTTAACTTAAAAGTATTTTAGCAGATACTTTTCTGCTAAAAGATTCTAGTCACATGGGTAGCACTAGGATATCAGAACTTTAGGTCATTTATAATTGACCTAAAGTTTATTATAATTTATAATAAATTACATATTATGTAATTTATTTATTTAAATAATTTCAGTATGACTTTTCTAAAACACAGGGAAGTTGGTTTACCCAGTGGGTTTACCTTTTACTTTTCAAAAATACTTACATAAAATACTTTTTTTGTCATTTCCATGAACAGAAATACCTGTTCCTGATCAGCAGGATCTATGACATATGTGAAAGGCATATTAAACCAGGTTCAATATAATAGTTAATATCTTCATCTTTCTAACTACGTGACTACGTGACTAGGATAGGCTAAATTTTAAATGCTATAGTACGCACTTTAACCCCAGAAGAGTTAGGAATCAGGTGTAATATTTAGTTAAAATATTGAAATGCTATACAGGTAGTCCTCAACTGATGTACGACAACAATTGATCCAAAAATTTATGTTGTTAAGTGAGAAATTTGTTAAGTGAGCTTTTTCCCATTTTATGACTTTTCTTGCCATATTTGTTAAGGGAATCACTGCAGTTGTTAAATTAGTAACACGGTTGTTAAGCAGATTTGGCTTTCCCAGTGACTTTGCTTGTCAGAAGTTGCAAAAGGTGATCACATGACCTTGGGACACTGAAACTGTCATAAATGTGAGTCAGTTGTCAAGCATTCAAATATAAATCACGTGACCATGGGGATGCTTCAACGGCCATAACACTTTTTTCAGTGTCGCGGTAACTTTGAACTGTCACTAAGCGAACTGTTGTAAATCGAGGACTACCTGTAATTAACTTCAGTTCACCTTTTTTAATGGGAAGTACTTTCTATTTTTTAAAAATGCAGTTGCATTAAATTTTTTTAATCTGTGATATGCTTCGTTAATTATTCTTAATGCTAGAATTTTTATCATTCTGTAAATAGATCCTAGCCTTTCTTTTTAACAACCTCTTCTCTTTCAGTTGATTGTAGTACTGAGTGTCCATTTGCATTTTGTCCTGCATTTGCTGCCAGTTTTTGTGGACAAGGCAGCCTCGTAATATCAGGTTTTATGCTACCAATTAAATGCAGAAGAAGAAGATGTCCTTCTGACAGATGCTGGCCTGTTGTTTTCCTGCTTTCAGGACTGGATTGTGATTTCTGCATTGTGATGGACACCATTAACTAGAGAAGAGAAGGAACTATTTTGTGCTAACTTTGTTCTCCTTCAAATATTTTTTTTAAAAATAGGACAACAATGGAAAAGCATGTTCATTTAAACTCCCTAAAGGCAGCTTTGATCAGTTCAATTTTCTTATGATTAATGGATATGAAAAATACCCAATAAAAGTTATTTCTTCTAATTTTAAAATGCGTGACTAGATTCACACCTATTTGAAAACTTAATCCAAACTAAAAAATTTTAACTGCTGCATTCACATAACATGAGTGACCAAACCAATAAACCTTGCTTGATGTGATAGCCTGATTCACATAAAGTGCAAAAACAATGACTGGTTTCCCACAACATGTTAAATTCAGCCCTAATTAAGGCTAATCTAATGTGTCCAAACCAGTGGTGGGTTTCAAATTTTTTTATTACTGTTCTGTGGCGTGTGGCTTGGTGGGCATGTAAAGGATACTGCAAGAATACTGTAAAATCTCCATTTCCTCCCGATCAGGTGGGACTTGGGAGGCAGTGAATAGATGGGGGCAGTGCCAGTCTTAATTTTTACTATCGGTTCTCCGAACTACTCAAAATTTCTGCTACTGGTTCTCCAGAACTGGTCAGAACCTGCTGAAATCCACCTCTGGTCCAAACCTAGCCAATATGGTGGACAACTTTTTACTTTTGAGAACCAAAGTTTACAACACAAAATGTTTGAGGCCAGCCCACTCTCCAGGTATCTGTTGTAGCCAACTCAATTGTCATAAATAAAAACAAAATTAATACACCTGCCATCCAGTCCAGCTCCATTTAAAAGACAAAGACCACTCTTTTGAAGACAGCAAAGTCCACATTTTGGACAGAGAGGACTGCTGGTTTGAAAGAGGAGTCAAAAAAGCCATCTATGCCAAAATTGAACAGCCATCTTTTAAAAGAGGGGGAAGGTTACAACATCATCTATCTCCAGTCTACAACACAGTTCTTTCAACAGTTCCAAGAAGGCTCCACACCCATTTGCACTACTCAGGTGACACTGATGATGCAGATAAACCTCCAGGTCACCTCAAAAACTCTTTAAAAGAATACAAATGACCAGCTGTTTGCAAGGAGTATAAATCCTTCCATTCCCCACCATCCAGTCAAGGTTGAAAAAGGTTTTTGGATGAGAAGTGAGATGTCTTCAAAGAAAAAAACAGAAAGTCCAGTTGCCTCCTGAAAAGGGACTGTTGGGACTTGCCATCATATCCAATCCTGAGCTCATTTCCAGTTGTTTGTCTTTTCAAGGATTCTTTTATGAGAAATATGAGAAGGAAATAGCCTTAATGTACCAAGAGCTGTTTAAAGAAAGGCTCAATTGAAACCTAGGCCAACAAATTGTACAATTTTAGAATGATTAAAGATACAGTATTTTTAAATCCTATTGAAAGGAAATTTTGTGTACTTCTCCTATAATTAAATGGCAGCTCAGTTGTTCCTTTAACATCCATCTTGAGCGATAAAGAACTTAATTACCCTGTCAGGAAAAAAGTATACTAGCATACTTGACAACTAAATTCCCTTGTGAGAATAGTTTCAGTTCCCTAAGGAAGTGCATATGTTCTGTAATATGATATATGGAAATGCAAATTTTATTAGGAATAGTTGATCTATAAATAATATAAATCTAAATCTATAAATGTTGTTTATACAAAAATTGCAAATGAATGTCATACAACATGATAAATAAATAGTAAGTATAAACGTTCCACCTATTTCCCTTTTCCTAATTTAGATTTTCCCAATAGTTCTACAAAGGGCAGAAAAACTAGAGATTCAGCAACTGCTCCACCCTCGTGTTTCACCTGTTACTGACCAAGAGCCCTTCCAGAAACCAGAGAAAACAACAAAAAGACTGCAATGATGTTCCTTCTTACTGTGGCTTTCTCTCTTGTTTAAATCAATAGTTTATGACATGTAGAAGGGGAAACTGTAAATTTAATTTTGTCCCCTGCAGTGTGATTCATATCTTATATGCTAGGAACATAATGAATACATTTGCCCTCCGGACCCCCTGCCCAGTAGAGTAACTGAAGAATAAAGAAAGGGAAAGTAGCAATGTGCAATTAACGAGTTGGAATAATCCTGGATAAATCAACTGTTCAGTTAAATATAGCACACTACTATTGTATTCCTGTGTTTTTACAGAGAGGACAGAAATAAAGGGACAACTTCCCTATGGGATTAATAAAGGAGGTTACTGCTGCTTTTTTTGTCCACAGATATAAAATGCTGGCCTTAGAAAGTATCTAGAAAGAACTAGAGTCCCATTGCTAAGATGTTCCTGTGAAGATCATCACAGTAAAGAGGCCTGAAATTTCCAGACCAAGTCATCTAACCAGCATGTCTAAAAATCTGGAAATGGGAAACAGAACACAAAACTAGAGAAAGTCACATCTGCTGCTTATGTTTCCAGTGGCAATTGTCTCCATAATGAGTCAGACCAAAAACTACAACTTGACACCTACATTTGGCACAAGATTGGCTTTTCAGAGCCAAGGGCTTACACTCACAAGCCTTCTGTTCTGACATGATAAAGCCATGCCAATATCCCCTCAAACTAGCATTTTGGTAGTGATGTGATGTGAAACCTCCCCTCTGCTCAAATCACAGTTTGATTGCAAATGGTGAAGTTGTAAAATATTAATTCTCTTTCAGTGCAGCTGCAAGAATGCTGCTGCATTTTTTTTAATCTAGGACTGCTCAAATAAAGAATTTAATCTGAATTTAAATTTAGAACAGAACTATATTCATTTCATGATATAACTAAATACTGTATATGGAGAAATCTATATATTCATCCCTTCATTTTTTTTTACCATCAGAAACACCACCAGAGTTTGGCTTAGATTTGTTTTTGTCCTTTTTTTTTTTTTTGTCCTCTTTGTCCTGCTTTCCTTCTTTCTGGGTCAATTTAACCTTTTCAGAGGCATTGTGAGCTTAGGACCATATCCCATAATAATGTATGGTGCTGCAGAGATAAGCTCACAGGAGATTCTTGAGGCTGAACTATCTGTTTTGTGTTGAGGTATGATTATTTTTAGGGTCATTTTTTGTGGTTGAAAAGGGCAATTGAAATTCAGGAGGGATATCTGCAAGGGAATAGGGGAAGAGGGTGCTTCTTAATTTTGTCTGTTCAGGTTATTTCCCTATGGGCTTGAAGAATGGAATTGATTGAAGTCAACATAAATAAACTCTAAAGAGTTCCATGAGATTTTTTCCCTCTGAACCACATATAAAATGTAACTGAAGAATTGCATACCGTATCATTGGTATTCACACAGAAGCATCTATTCTGTGCTATACTGTTGTGCTGAAATTTATATTAGTCAGTAGAAGACCCCCTGAGCTTTTATATGCTGTTGCAGCAGTATTATAATTAAAACATTAAGGGAAAAAAAACCCTTGGAAAATTACAGTGTGATTTAAAAATAATGGAACCCAGCTAGGAACCCAGCTAGGATGGCTGTCCGTAGTCCTTTCTGTCCAATGCCAAGAGTAAAAGAATGTAGAAATTAAAAAGGCAAATAAAAAAAATTATTTGCTGTTATTCCCCACTCCTGTAAAAAAGGATATCTATAAATGCTTGTTCTTAATTTTCTGAGAACTGGTATTCCTATGAGTGTCGATAAATATCTCTCTTTGTTTCCCCTTTTCCTAACTTTATAAAAGAAAGAAAAAGAAAGTTTCCTTGCATTAGGAGAGAAGAACCCTCTCTAGATAGATATTTTGAAGTAGGTACAATGTAATCTTTATCCTGTGACAGTAAATTGGTTCTAATAGCATCTTTACATGTCAGATATGCCTCACTGCACTGGCCAGGAAGAGAGGAGAGCAGGAGAAAAAAAGATTATGAACACAACAAAACTAAAGGAAAGAATGCAAACACAGTAGCCTTTTTTCCTTCTCAAAAAAGATGATAACCGTAACTGATTGTGTGAGACAGATCTGACAATGCCCTCATCCCATAGTATTATTTCAAATACACCTAGTTTGAAAGTATTGAAGTCTGCAGGCAGTCAACAAGTACATAAAAAGGAGTTAGGAGGGTCATTCAGGTTTTAATCCCTACTCCTTCATGCTGTTGCTGGATGATTTTGGAACTTTTGTTTTTCATTTAATCTAGTTCACTGTCACTGAAATACAGAGAGGGAGAGAGGGACACACACGAATGGACACGTGTGTATATTCTCAACTCAAATGCATACATGAGTGCATGTACGTGCGTGCACCAACACACACATATACACAAACCACATTAATAATTACCAATAGAAAAATACTATTGCTCAGATTTTATATTTAGATTTGTTTTTATCAGCCATCACCACAGGGCAAAATGTAGTATTAAATATTATCTGCTAGTATTTATCATTTTTCCATCAACAATCTATACACAAGTGCACCCAAAAAAGCTCAGGGGTGATTGAAAACATGAGTACTCAGTGGCATTCCCCCAGGTAATTTCAAAATGCATTCATGCTCCCCTTTCTTTTATTAAGGTAAAGATGCCCACTTCCTTCAGTCTTTCTTCATTGGGCTTATATTTTGCTCTTGTCCTTCTTTACACATTTGTTTCAGTTTCTCTGATTTTTTTTTTAAAGTTTGGTACTGGACATGGTACATCAGATGTGATTTTATTTGTACAGAATAAAGTTTAATCACAAATTCCTCTGCTCTGAAACCTATACTTTTATTGATCACTTAAAATTGTACATATTTTTCTAGAAGAGATTAAGCTGTTGACTCATACTTTACTTCTAGTCAACCATAATTTCAAAATTCTTTTCATATATGACATTCCCCATCCTATGGATTTTATTTCTCATTCTTATGTGAACTATTTTCATTTATGCTAATTACATTTTATTTTATTATTTTAAAACCCACTTTCTGTATCATATCATGAATATTGATCTTCTAAACAATTAACCCTTCAAGCTTTTAGTCATTTGTAGATTTGATAACTACTCCCTTTGCTTCTTCATTCATGCAGTTAATTTTAATGTTTTGAATTAAAATATTTTATATTTTACTCTAATTTGAAGATAGATGAATATTCTTCCAATTCAGACAAGATCCACAGAAGGTTTCTGAGTATGTGTGATATCTGATATTGACATATGATATTAAATAGCTGTTTTTTGTACTGTATTTTAATCCTGTAGAAATGATAGTCATGCTAGAATATTGTGCTATTAATATAGCTGGTGAAATGGTCATTTTTACAATTTTCTAATCCTGAGTTTAGTCAGGAATCATTGTTGTAGGTCTCTGTGTGTGTGTGTACAGTATATGTATATGTAAATGTGTGTATATACACACACATATAATAGCAGACTGAGATATATTTGCCCCTCATATCCTCATTCAAATTCCTATTTCATCAGGTCTATGAGCCTGCAGCCTTTTCATGGACCTCTTGGACTCTGTGGGTGAAAAATACAGAAAATAAGGTAATCTTTTGCCTAATGTAGGAATGGGATGTCTTCCAGATATTGCAGAAATATAATTTCCACTAATCTCAGGAGAATTGACATTACAGTTAGCATCATCTGGACGATCAGACTGCTGATGCTTGTCCTATGGACATTCCTCTGTGTTTACTGAAAGCTTGTTAAATGTTAGGATGGAATTCCAATGCAGCACTGAGGACACAGATCAGGATGCTTTTAGATTGTAGATTTGCTCTCCATATCATTAATTTAAACTGCTCTCTTTTCTACTGGGAACTTCACTAGCTCTGTGAAGACAGCTAAAATATGCTTAGCACATTTACTAGAGTCCATTCCTAGGACTCTTTCGTGTAAGCCTGACAATGAATCTGTCATAATTTTAATGCATTTATCACCGACAGCAGTCATAAAACTGATCTGAGAAATAACACCTATATCCCAGCATATAGTCAAGTAAAATTAACTTCAACCTACTTCAAAGAGGAGAATAAACAATTAACAGTTTGAGAATATTAGGAAATAGCTTTAGTGGGCAAAGTAGTTTGGCTGACGAGCCTTAAACACTTTTATAAATTTCTGACAGGAAGGACATTGCAATCCTTTAAACTTGTGTCCAAGCACAGTTACTAAGAGTGGATATGGGCCTCAGAAAGGGAATACTGGAAGCAGATCCTGGCAGGGAAAGATATGATGGTAGGCGCTGGATTGGCTATTCCAGTAGACAGAGGATTAACAATTTGGTGCTACAGTCTCCATGTTATAAGATCATGATTTCCCCATGATCTGGTATGTAGATCGGTTTGATCGCCTTGTCCTAATTGTCCAGAAATGAGGAAGGTGTGTTTCCATTGGAGTTTTGAGCCTTTTACTAGGAAAAGAAGGGACCAAATGGCAATGATACTATGAGGAACTTGGATTTTAGTGGGGTGCATTGCTCCACAGATGATTGGAGGCAAATGTGTTAAATTGGCCTGTAAGAACAAACTAAAGAGATTTTTGATTTAGGATACCTCAAAAATGTATACCTCAATCCTTAGTGTATATCAGGTCAAACAAATGCATGTCAGATTCTAGAAATTTCACCTTATTTATTGAAGGCTTCCAGGAAATGAAGAAGTGGAAATATAGAAATCAAAGAACAAACACAAATGGAAATAAATATTCCATCATATTCAGGCTAACACTGGGATGGTAAGGCAATGATGCACCAGTATTTGTCTTTACTGGATCAACAGAATGTTACCCAACCCTGTTATTTAAGGTAAGTTGCACTCTACTGAGAAAAGGTGAATTATTGTTCTCTATTCTTTTTTACTTCAAAATTGCTTGCATTTATTTGAACCAAATGAAGTAACCAAGGCAATGACCTATGAGGTTATCAATGACTCTTTCAACTATGTGGATTTAGGGAGAAATAAAAAACAAGATTTTTACAACATCAATTCACCCATCTGTGATCTGGATTAGTGGTGGGTTGCTACTGGTTCACCCTGGATCAAGCAAACTAGTAGCTGCGGCAGGAGGCTCTGCCCACCTGCCTGGACGTTTCTGCACATGCGCAGAAGTGTTGTAGGCGTATGTGAGTATGCACGTGCGCATGAGCGAACCGGTAGCAAACTAAATTGAAACTTACTACTGATCTGGATACCGGGCCTATCTTGGGAAAATTAACACTTTTATTCATGGGCTATCTTTTTTCCTAATGTCTGGGAAGCATAACAAATTAGATTGGACAAAGCAAGTTGAAATTAAATCCCAACATGATCGAGCACTTTTCATTTGAAACCACTTGGTGATTGATAATTCTCTCCACTGGTTCTGATAGGAGTTGCTTTGCTCTCAAAGGAGCAGTTTGTGATTTCACATTGCTATTGCATTTCTGGAATCTAACTAAGATCAGGAGGGTTTAGGACTAGGGGAAGGATGTCTTTAATCATCTATCATTGATATATCAGCTGTTTTGGAAGTGGGATGTCTGAAGTCTTAGTAATTCATAACCCCATTACCTTGAGTCTTCCTGGAGTGACTCCTGGACAACTGGCAGCTCAAGTGCTGATGGGTTAGTGTCATTTCAGCAGTGTGAATTCTACATATATCATGAAACAGATGTTTTTCACGTGGAGATCTGCCCTCTGGAACCAATTTCCTGCTGAAATACAGATATTCCCCATAACACACAAACACACACACACACACACACACACACACACACTGTTTTTCTGTCAAAGCATCTGGTCCACCCCAATATGGGAGGGAGCATACTGCTTCCCTTTCGTTAGCCACACCCTTCTGGGATTCAAACCTGGATTCTGTTGTACTTAATTTGATATTTTATTATATTTCTGTACTTAGATTCAATAATAGATTTTTAAAAGATATTGTTGTCCTACCTTTATTTTTTTTAATAAATAACTTAAGGTGGCAAACATAGTAATACTCTTTCCTCCTCCTATTTTCCCTGCAGCAATAATCTTGTGTGGTGAATTAGGCTGAGACAGACTATCCCATAGCCATACATCCTGCTTTCATACCTAGGTGGACTATAGGTCTCTGCTTTCTGCTTTCTAGCAACTGGCTTTTTATACAAGTCATTATGAATAAAATATAGTTTCTTAACTAGGTACATTTTTGTAGCTCTTTAGCTACAGCATACAAGTCCAGTACAACAATTCAGCTGCTCATAGAGTAATAATTTCTTGTGATAATTGTTAGAGTTGAACCAATAACAAAATATTGTTATTATTTAGAATTACAGGTTTCAGAAACAAAACAAAACAGAGAACCTAATGAAGAAAGAATATATTGAGAAACTCAACAATGTGCTTGTAATCAAATAAGGTGGAATAAATTTTGCAATGGACAGGACTGGGAAGCAGAAAACTATAGTAAAGAATGTCAGAGTTTGCAGCAATCCAACCAGCACACAAGTAAATAATTCAGCAGGATTCATTTATAGAAGAAACTTGTTTATATACAATAATATAAAACATGATGCATGTATACAATACCCATGCAGCTCTTGCAACGTGGTAGCAAATACAAGGACAAGAAGCCAGAACCAAGAATCACAGAAGCACCTCATATATATACAGATCAGTCAAGCTAAGCCATGGCCAGGCTCCGAGCCGTCTCCCATGGCTCACAACAGATCCTGTTTCTTAGTCACCAAACAGTTCCCATTGGCTGACTTGTTGTTATGGCTATCTCAGCTCATAATTTCTTATACACTGACAAAGAACAATTGACATAATTTAATTGAATAAAAGAGGACAGAAAACATGGTTCATCAGGGCTTGCAATGCCACTGATAGGCATTGATAGGCAAAGAGTTTCAATACTGTTGGAAAAGAACAGTTCTGGTGACGTCTTTTCCCCTTTTAGCCAGGATGACCAGTAGGATTAAATGCACTTCTTTGGCACCACAAAATGGAATCCCCTCAGATATGTCTTTTATCAAAGCATTATACTCCAACCAGAAATCGTCATAAAGAATCCACATGTAGTAGACTATCTACACATCTAAGATCTTCATCCCCATCAGGGAGGGAGGGGACAATTTTCCTCTCTAGACTTCAGATGTTCATAGGATAGGAACATCTTAAATTTGTATATTTAAAGTACCTCACATTGAAGTCCATCACTTCACAATCAAAGTCCAATGTTACTATAAACAGGCCAATTGTTTTTAGCTTTCCAAACTCTGTAACCTTTGATTGCTACATTCAATATCATGCGGTCACATAAACTACCCTCTTCTTCAAACAGCTGCCCTGTGTATTTACCTGGTTTGGAACTGAACCAAAAAAATTCTTCTAACAATTCATAAGTCCCATCTGATTTGATTGGATAACTATTCCCTTACCTATCAAAACCCTATGAAATATTAACTCTACCATGAGCTACAACTTCCAGTATTGAGGATAGAATGCAAGGGTCATGAATTCATACTGGCATTCAAATAGTTTGGTTTGTAACGAAATATATTTGTGTTGCTGAATACCTTGTAGGTTTTGCAATAATTTTTTGAGAATACTAAATTTCATGACACCTAACCTTGAATCCTAGACTTTTCAACTAACAACAAAAAAAAGAGCATCATATGTGCCTTCCAATTAGCATCTATTTTGGTCTCCTTATATGAGCCTCTGCCTAAAGCTCGATGTTAAATTTATAGAGTAGAACTGCCCACTGTGAACAGAATTGCTTATAAAGTTCTCCAATAACAACAAGGACTTTGGCATCTCATTAAAAAAAATCATCTTCAAATTAGAGATGAGCTGTTAAAGCCCCTGGTTTTCTTGTGGTTCATATAAATTTCTAAGCCAAGGAGGAAATCTATTTGTGCCATACCAGTCCCCAGAGGTCCATATCAATATCTCCACTTCTCCAAATATCCTTCTTTTTCTTTTTCTAACAAGGTAATGGTTAAACAACAACAATGGTGTCTAGGAAAGTAAAACAGAGACTTACGCATCTTCCCCTTACCTCTCTCATTTTATTTGCTCACTAATCATCAATATAAAAAGAAATAGAAATAGGGAATCCTGATCATCTATTCCATTTTAATTTTTCTAATGATAATTGGTATTTAGTTTATAGGATGGAGTACCACTCCTGATAGTGGGGCACATTTAGAGAACCAATTTGAAGAGTCTAATAATACACTTTCAAACCATCCCATATTCTAGCCGAAGAGATTTAGAGCAAGATATCAATACTGCTCTCCAGTGAGTTCACAGAGACAAGATAAGGGGCGCAGGTTTGATGGCAGTCTATAAAAATAAGCTATATTTGAAAGCAAGAGGAACATATACAGCTGGAAGATTAAAAGAAGCATCACATGCTAACAAAGATATATTCTGGATAGGTAATGTACTTTTGCAACAATGTCATTTAAGTCTGTGGTGTTGTTGTTTTTATTTGTTGATATCAATAACAGCAAGTTTAACTTAACACACTATGTGTGGAGCCACTTGATAACTTGTTTATCTATATACATTTGTCAACTGGCAACAGAATTGTACATATCAGGTCCAGGTGCTTGACAACATTTGCATTTAAGAATAAAACCTGATCAAAAGGTGTGGGAGGAAGGAGGACATTTCTGCATATTTTAGATGCTGTAAATCATACAATCAACTGTATGATAGAAACAAGTTCCTCATATGTGATTGTTCTTTCAGATAGTCCTCGAGTTATGATCACAATTGAGCCCAAAATTTGTGGTGCTAAGTGAAGGATATATTAAGTGAGTTTTGCCCCATATTAGGACCTTTCTTGCCACAGTTATTAAGTGAAGCACTGCAGTTGTTAAGTTAGTAACACATTAAGGGAATCTGGCTTCCCCATTGACTTTGCTTGTCAGAAGGTCGCAAAGCTGATCACATGACTCCAGGACACTGCAATCATCAGTTGCCAAGCATCTGAATTTTAATTATGTGACCCTGGAGATTCCGCAATGGTTGTAAGTGTGAAAAATGGGCATAAGTCACTTTTTTCAGTGCCATTGTAACTTTGAACAGTTGCTAAATGAACTGCTGTAAGTCAAGGAGTATCTGTATTTCAATTAATCTTAAAAAAATCTATACCGACATTAACAAGGATTGAAAAAGCAGCACTATAAAATTGGGACTGATTGGAAAGAACTTCTGCACTCTTCAAATGCTATCATTCACCTTGAAAATTATTAAGAGAGCAAAATAGAACATGCTCTCTATAGCAAAGTTGTCTGTCTGTCTGCCTCTATCTATCTATCTATCTATCTATCTATCTATCTATCTATCTATCTATCTATCTATCTATCTCTCTGAGTCTGTCTGTCTGTCTGTCTGTCTGTCTAGTTATCTAGCTATTTATCAACCTTATTTGCCAACCATCTCGCATTTCAAGGTGATTCTGAGTGGAAGAGCAAAGCAAAATGCACAAACATCCACCATTTATAAATATAAAATCAGATTAAAATTACAAAAATTAAAATAAACTCAAAAAGAAGGGCTTGGAGAAGTGAAGGTGCCTTCCCTGTCAGTACACAAACCACCTCCACCCAACAGTTTCTCATTCAGAGCCCCATGCCCCCAGCATAGCCAGGTATTAAGGCTTTTCCTGAAAGGAAAAAAAGAGGACAGTCTTGTAGCAAGATTTATTTTATTTATTTATTTACTCATTTACAAAATTTATAGGTATAAGATATTCTAAAGGGCAGGAGCTATGGTCAAAAAGGCTCATCTCCTGGATCCCACCAGCCGAAATTCCTTATCCGATGGAATCCACAGTAGGTCTCTTATGCCAGCATAAATTGGGTAGGCCAAACTCATTGAGAAAAGATGTTTCCACAGATATTCTGGACCCATACCACAAAGGGCTTTAAAGGTTAGGTTATCCAACACCTTGAATTGCACTCAGAAACAGATCAACAGTGATTCCAGTTCATGCCACAGTGGTGTTATACCCCCAGGGGCTGAGGTGAAATCCAGCTGGTTCTGACAGGTTCTGGAAAACTGGTAGTGAAAATTTTGAATAGTTTGGAGAAGCGGTAAATACCGCCTGTGGCTGGCCCCAGAGTGGGGTGGGAATGGAGATTTTCCAATATCCTTCCCCCTGAAGTTGGGTGGGAATGGAGATTTTGAAGTATCTTTCCCCTGCCATGCCACCAAGCCATACCAGTCAAGCCACATCACACCCACGAAGCCACGCCCACAGAACCTGTAGTAAAAAATAAATAAATTTTCACCATTGCCTAGGGGGCTCCAAAAGTGTTCATGCCATTGCCTTAAAGACAAATGGACTTTCTTGGTTTTTTTCATTAAAAATATTTCACTCCTCAACCAAGAAGCTTCTTCAGTTCTAACTGTTCTGTTAGAATTGAAGAAGGTTCAATTCTAGTTTCATTGCAACTCTAGGAGACTCCCCAAGTCGTGTATCCCACTCAGACACTAAAGATAGTTTAACAGATTTAACGATTAACAGAGTTGGAAGGGATCTTATAGGTTATCTAGTCCAGCCCCTTCTCAAGCAGGAGATCCTACACCATTTCTGACAAACGGCAGTCCAATCTTTTTTTGAAAGTCTCAAGTGATGAAGCTCCCACAACTTCTGTTCCATTGATTGATTGTTCTCACTGTCAGAAAGTTCCTCCTCATTTCTAGGTTGAATCTCTGCTTGGTCAGTCCATCCATTATTCCTTGCCTGGCCTACAGGTGCTTTGGAAAACAGCTTGACCTCCTCCTCTCTGTGGCAGGCCCTCAAGTATTGAAAGACTGCTATCATGTCTCCCCTGGTCCTTCTCTTCACTAGACTAGCTATGCCCAGTTCCTGCAACCGTTCTTTGTATGTTTTAGCCTCCAGTCCCCTAATCATCCTGGTTGCTCTCCTCTGCACTTTTTTTTAGGGTCTCAACTTCTTTTTTATAGTGTGGTGACCAAAACTGGATGCAGTATTCTAGGTGTGGTCCTACTAGGACTTTATAGTGTGGTATTAGTACCTCACTTGATCTTGATTGTATCCCTCTGTTAATGCAATTTAGGATTGCATTGGCTTTTTTAGCTGCTGCTGCACACTGCTGGCTCATATTTAGCTGGTTGTCCACTAAGACTCCAAGATCCCTCTCACAGTCACTGCTATTAAGCCCGGTTTCCCACAGTTTATATATGTGCTTTTGGTTTTTCTTACCCAAGTGTAGGACTTTACTTTTCTCTACATTGAATTTCATTTTGTTAGATAGGGTCCAGTGTTCAAGTCTGTCAAGATCCATCTGAATCTTGAGCCTAACTTCTAGGGTGTTAACTATTCCTGCCAGCTTAGTATCATCTACAATAATAAGTCTGGAGAGAAATGGAAAATAAAACCAGTATATCTAATATTTTAAAAGTAATGTAGAATCCATTACCATAATTTACAGTGCCATTTATGTTGGTGTAAAAGGCCTGCCTATTGTCTGAGATAATGTATGCATGAAGAAGAGGGAAAGAAAAAATAAATAAGCCATACTGTTCTACAGTGCATATCAATCATAAATTAACACTCGAATCCCAAGGGCAAAATGTCTCATGGAAGTATGTCTGCAGTCTCACCTCCATATGTGTGGATTTTGTAAGCTGAACTCATCTACTGACTTTAAAAATCAGCCATGACTTAGAAAACTGATAGAACCATATAGTTTGAAAGGTCTTCAAATATAAAAATTAAGCTTTCAAGCAAGAAAAAAAAGCTGTATCTTATGTTACCGTAAGTCATCATGCAGCCTTCTAAAAATATACTGCAGTTGCCAGAGCTTCAATAAACCATTTGCTCCTTAATTTTTTTGAGGAAAAAAAAATGCTTGTGATAGGTCCTTCTTTTGGAGGCACAACTAATGTACATATTGATATCTCTTTGTGCCTGGCTAAGACATTTTTCTTCTCCTAGGTATTTTTACAGTCTGTTTCTAAACAAAAATATTTTAAGTTCTATGTTATACTGAGATGGTAGCTTCTATATATTTTTCATTCTTCCTGGACTCCTTAATAATGTATTTTATGGTTTTTATTCTACATTTTTAATATTTTAAGTAACCATCTGTTTAGAAATTCCACATATTAGGTGAATTAAAATTATATAGAATGTGTGGAACATGGATGAATAGATACTATAGATTGCTGTAGGCAAAATAAAGTAGGAAGGCAATCAGACAATTATAGAAAAGCACAAAGGATCAAATGTTAGCAGAGAATACACTTTTTACAAAGGTCTGGCTCTAAAAGAATCTCATGGATTTTTCTCCATCCTGGATTTTGTGGTGTTATTTTCTAAAATACCAATATGCATAACCCACATCTCTATCCAAAACAGGACATCTTATTGAGATCAGGTAAAAAAATGGCTTTAGGAAAAAATATTTTTACCATGGGAAAGGAATAACTGAAGTAATGAAGATGTTACACTGTGTTTGTGTGTGGTTTAAGGCATAAGACAAATCCTCTGTTGGATACAGAAGCTGATGGGGTGAAAAGTCATTCTTTCTTATCCCTGAGCCCTAAGCCTCAGATTCTGTGATAAATTGGCTGATAAACCGAATCTCTCATTTCCTCATGTTTTGATAACTTCACCATTTGAACTGCAATAAACAAAATGCAAAACAAGTATACACTGTAAAATCAGGAAACTGCTATGAACTATACAACTCTCTCTCTCTCTCTCTCTCTCTGTGTGTCTATGTGTCTGTCTGTCTGTCTCTCTTTCTCTTTCTCTGTCTCTGTCTCTGTCTCTCTGTCTGTCTCTGTCTCTCTCTGACTCTCTTTCTTTGTCTGTCTGTCTGTCTCTGTCTCCTTTGCTATCTCTGTCTCTCTCTCCCTCTCCATTTCTGTCTCTGTCTGTCTGTCTGTCTGTCTGTCTGTCTCTCTCTCTCTCTCTGACTTTGAAGTCACTTACATTAAGCCTACAGATCAATATAGGCCATAAATATCGCAATGTCCTGAATTCTAACATGCATCCCATACCAGATCCAAGTATTTATATTTCCTCCAACCACATAACAATCTCCCATGACTGCCTAAAAATTATTAGTACATCAAGTCATGATGTACAGTGCAAAGGTCAGCTTTGCCTAGCGTAATTGGTTTGAATGGACTAACTGGGCATCACAATAAGGCTGACAGCTTGAATTTAAATTGGTGATGATAAAAGAAGAAAAATGTTTTTACCCTTCAGATACAACAGTGTGCTCTTTCATAATAAGACATTTGACAGAAGTATTAGAGAGTTTCCTATGCTTCTCTCTCCTTCATCATCCTTTGGCTGTCTCACAGTCCTTGGGATTTTATTAAACCACTTTTAATCTCTTTACTATTGTGTGTAAAATCTCTGTGTTCTGTTGCCTCCACAGAAATAGCAAGCTACCCAGATTTTTTACTAGTTCATAATAAAGCTTCTCTAGAAGCAGTCCTGTGTCACTGTTCCTGCAGCATGACCTCTGCAAATGACTTGCTTGCTCTCAAATTTCTCCTCAGGGTGGTTGCTTTTCTAAATAAAACATTTTAAAGAAATAAAGTGTATATTAATACTACTTCTCTATTTCTTATAAAGATGTGTATAGGCCACATATACTAAAAGTTGCCATAGTGAGCCTTGATGCTATGCTTTTTGCGAAAACAAGAAATACCAGGAGAGTGATTCGGAATTGGTATCATGTTTAGGGTATTACAATAGGACCAGGGGAGATCCAAATTTAAATCCATACTTTAACCAAGGAAGCTTATTAAGTGATTTCAAGCCAATCAAATGCTCCTAGATCAGAATTATCCAAAGTGTTGCTACTGACCCTCAAGGGTTGATGGGACTATTGAAAGAGTTAATTTTATTACTAGTAGTGATAATGTTTTTTATATTATTTTCATATAATTTATGTTTGGAGTCAGTGAACAATTTGCAGCTTCATGAAAGAGATGACAAAGTGAAAAGTTTTGGGATGCTTGTCCGAACCTAACCTGACCTAAGCTAAGCTAAACTAAGCTAAGATAAGCTAAACTAAGCTAAGCTAAGCTAAGCTAAGCTAAGCTAAGCTAACCTAACCTAACCTAACCTAACCTAACCTAACCTAACCTAATTCAACGCAACCCAACCCAATCTAACCTAGTATTGTATAAATAAAATTGAATAAGCAATATTACATAACCTGAATGTAGTTTTAAGAGAAAACATGTGTCCTATTTCCAGGTCTATACAGAAAAAGTGATTACATGGAAGCTGACTCTTATTTCAGTACTGGTGAGACAACAACTTTCTCTGTTGCAGCTGAAAACAACCTATGTTGTTTTCAGCTGCAACAGAGCTGCAACAGGATAGGATTGGACATACCCAATCCTATCCTCTTATATCTTACTAGCAAGATCCATCCCTTTCGCCCATTATTTGCCACTTACAGATTTCATTCATTTATTGTCCTGCTTAAGTGATCTTATTTAGCTGTTTTAAAATGAGGCAAAGATAGAGGTAGGTAGGTTGGCTAGATTATCCTCTATTATTTATTTATTTATTTATTTATTTATTTATTTATTTATTTATTTATTTATTTATTTATTTATTTATTTATTTTTGTGATTTATATGCTGCCATTCTCCTGAAGGACTGAGGGTGGCTTACAAAAACAACAGTCAACAATACAAATCACAAAGCAAAATTAAAATCCCCAATTAAAACCATATTAAAATTATTACAATTGTGCAACCATCCAACGGATCAGGTTATTTGGTGGAAAAGCCACGTCTTCAGTTCACGGCGAAAGGAGAGGAAGTCAGGGGTTATCCTGAGCTTGGTGGGCAGACCATTCCAGAGGGTTGGCGCTCCGACAGAGAATGCTCTCCCCCTGGGGGCTGCCAGTCAACATTGTTTGGCCGATGGCACCCTGAGTTGGCCTGCTCTGTGAGAGCGTGCAGGATGATGGGAGGATGGCAGGAGATGGTCCTGTAAGTATCCCGGGCCTATTAGAGTTTCAGAGTTTCAGATATCACCTGGCGTCTGGACAGCTTAAAATATTGGCCCATTTAAATCAATATTAATTTATTAATTACTTGGATTGTATCTCAACTAAATAAAAAAAATCATCACAAAGAACAAGCGGTTATTAAGAATGAAGTAAGCCTTTTGCATTTATAGTAGCAAAACTAGTAAATTTTCCAGTTTGTGTGACATGAAAAAATCATATTGAGAAGCAATGTGTATTGCTAAGGGATATGTAATTCTTCCGAATTTTTTTTCCCAAATGACTCATCTTAGTTGCTCATGGATCATGAATATTTTGTATGACTATTATAGGCATCATATTATGTGCCAAAATTATAGGTATATATTATATGTGCTTGAACTTTACTCCATCTATGAAGAAAGGGACAACCAATCACAAGTTTTCTACAAAGAAAATTGCTATTTCATGACACTTGTAAACAAATGAATTCCATTCATATAAAGATACTTCAATGCATATTATTTTTTTAAAGATTGGGTGTGCTGTCAGAATCTTGTTTGTGTTAGATGAGACAAATGTATATGTGGAAATGAAAAAGATATAGAAAAAAAATGACTGGTTCAGACACCAACAATGAATCAGAATTCATTGTTCTGAATAGTGAATATAGTGGGAAATCTCCTTAGGAAAAGGTCCGTTTGTTTCAAATTAACATTAAGCAAATATATTTTCATCTTTCTATGACATCCAATTCTAAATAACCAAACAAGGACAGTAAACAAAGTTTAAAAAATAAGCAATTTAACAATAAAAGCCAAGAATCCATTAAACCAAGACCACTCTTACATATCCTTTTCTAGTTTAAAGAAGCCCATCCATCCATAATAAATCAAAATGTGGAGGAACAGCAGATTTAAAACTAGGATTGGATGAGTAGGGAAACAAATGAATCTACAGTGGAATGATGATCCAAAGGGCAGGTGTAGCAGAAGATAAAGAAACAAATATCTGAAAAAAAATGACCAATTTGATTGTTTACTGAAAGTTTTAAGGGTTCTGAACATAGGAAGTTCTGAACAATAGTGGTCTGAATAGACTACTATTGGGCATTGTCAAAGTGGACCATGGGATAAACTGATATGAAAGAATAGGAAACAAGTGAAAAAAGAATGAAAGGAAAATGATTGCTGATAGAGAAATTATACATGTGAGTCATGTATAAAAAAGAATTAGCAGATATATTAATATTCCAACAAATCAATGGAAAGAAGATGTGAAGAAAGTACTAAAGAATTAGGTGAAAGCAGAATGATTAAAGGAATAAAATCTATTGGTTCAGTATGAAAAAATATTACAAGATAGATTAATTTTCTAATAGACTGAATGGAAAGTAGATGTAAGCAAAGAGCTAAAGAATTAGGTTATACAGTACAATGGAACCGTGAGGAGTTAACACTAATGGAAACTGAATAAAGGTATTTGATGGAATGATGAAATAGCAGTGGATAAGAAAAGATGCATTTATTGTTTCAAAAATTAAGATAAAAATATGATAGTCTATAATATATATCAAGAGAAAAAGAATATTAAAAATGTGATCATAAATAGCCACAGATTATAGTTAAAGGAGTCGGATGAAATGCTGAGTGATGGAAATTTAAAAAATGTTTTTGAAAAAATGTAATCGAACAACACTAAATAAACAGAATGACTGAAAGTCTTAGGGTTCAGTCTAAATCTTTAGATTCGGAACCTGAGGCTGAGCAACAGGAACTTGCTAAAAGATAGTGCAACCAGAAACAGAAATGTGAATTGAATCAGCTAATCTAAAGCCTAATCTAGTCAAGGCCTGAGGCCTGAACATGTCCTAAAATATTTTATATGAACATGTCATATAAAATAAAATATGTCAGGCTGCCTGCAACCTCTTAGAACATTTCTAAATTAGTGTTTTGTCTATCTGGATTATCTGAAAAGAAAGCTTTTGTGGCTTTATTCTGTAAGCAGAATGTTTGCAGTTTGCCACAGGTTTATGTTTTTAGTTTAAGAATTTACAACTGTAATAAATACCTTTATATCAGAAACTGACTTTCAGTGTGTGGGTAAATGGCAGCACAGAACAGGAATTCAAAATAAGAGTAATGAAATTATATGTGAGAAAATGATGAGAAGAGTATCTTAGAGATTTCCCTGGGAAATATGGAGCTTATATTGAAAGGTAGAATTGAAACAGATGCTATAAAAATGATGTCTAAGAAAAAAAATCATAAATGTCTTGAAAAGGCTAAAAATGAGGTTCCGTGGCAGCTGCTATAACTGGATAAATGTTAATATATATATGGCTTGCTTCTTGAGTGGCTTGCAATTGGTTGATACTGTGTGTGAAGACTGACTGATCTTTTAAAATGTATGATAAAGTAAATAGGCTTGAATTATAGAAAGTTGTGGATGAATATGGATATTGTTTGGTTGCTGAATAATAGAATTAAATGATGGAAGATAACTATACGTGAGAGTAGATGAAGTTCTTAGCAAATGCTTCAAAGAGCGAGTTCGATTTCTTGGCCTAGAAACTTGGAGAATATGAGTTCTAGTCCCATTTTAAACCTGAAATCTGGCTAGATGACTTTGGATTGTCCCTGTCTCTCATCCTAAACCATTTCATAGGGTTTTTGTATGGGAAAACATGAGTAAGAAGGTGCATTATATATGTTTGTCACATTGAGTTACTTATAAAGTAAAAAAATGGTAAACATTGAGCAGGTACAAAGATAGGAAAGTATGATTTTTTTTCTTCCTTGTTCAATATCATTCTGGATAAATGAATATGAAATGCTTATGGCAGCATTAGAGGTGTGCTACTTGGATATGTGAAAAATATGTGTGACTATGTTATTGGCTGAGAAACAAAGGACTTACCACAAATATTAATAATGAGTATGATTCAGTGGTGAAATTTACTTACCTTCGCTACCAGTTCGGAAATGTGAGCGCTTGCTCGCTTGCTATGCTCGTGCATGCCTACTCCATACATGCACAGACCCTTCTGCTCATGCCCAGAGGGTAAAAAATGGGGCATGATGACATCCGGGTGATTGGGCAGATTCTCCTGCTGCTGGCGCTACCGGTTCACCCAAGCCAGATAGAACCGGCTGAATTTCACCACTGGTATGATCTAATGTGGACTATGGATCTGACATTAATGTATTGAAAAGCAGCACAGTTCTGTTTGGCAGGAAAAATATAGTGTTCTTTGCAAGTTATATATAAATGGCAAGAAACTGTTGCAACTAAATCAATCAAAACTTTTATCATGGTCAACAATCAGATGAAGAAACAATTCAACAACAATATTATGAGAGACTCTGGTGTTTTATGTCAATAATGTAGGAACCAAACAAGTTGTTGTCCACTTACAATATGGTTTTCCCAGGATACACAGACATACATTTTTCAATATTAATAAACTTAGTATAATCAGTTAGTCTGTTTTTTATATGGGAATAGCATAGACTTTGAAACAGCTTGAAATGAGAGCTGAGTTATTGTTTCTTAATTATCGTTTGAGGATCAGGGTTTTTTTTTACCTTGAACATTTAGTACTTAGAAATTCTTAATTAGGTTTCAATGATTTATCACTTAAATGTTAGGATATAACATTCATTCATTTTATTTATTTATTAAATTTATGTGCCGACTAACTCCCTCATACAGTTATGCTTATGCCATGCTTGTAAACTCCTAGAGCCCCAAAATGAGAGAAAACAGCATACAGATATTTAAATAAATAAGCAGATAAATAAGGAAGCAAGCCAGCCTGCTAATCCTGGGTTAAGTCTTCAATTTATCCTTCAATTTGTCCTACAGGTATGTTTAAACGTCTATTGTTTGGTGTTAGTTTACATTATTGCTGGCCTACTTCTTTCCTTGTCCAGGTCTCAGTTTGCTTCAGATCGAATCCCAGCAGTAAAGTACTTTTTTCTCAGGTATTTTCTAAAAACTAATGACTGTATAGCTGTCAACATATTAAATATATTTTGGTATGGAATTTGTTAATCTGTAATAGCGTATGTCTATTTTTCTAGAAGGAAAAAAATAAATATAAATATAAATATAAATATAAATATAAATATAAATATAAATAGTGTATAGCACTAGCAGTTAGACCAGGATGCACAGCTGTCTTTAGAAGAGCACATGACGGCCGTGGCTAGGGGGACATTTTATCAGGTACGCCAGTTGCGTCCCTTTCTGGATCGGGACTCCCTATGCACGGTCACTCACGTTCTTGTGACTTCCCGCCTGGACTACTGCAACGCTCTCTACATGGGGCTCCCCTTGGGGTGCACCTAGAGGCTCCACTGGTCCAGAATGTGGCCGCACGGGGGATTATGGGAGCAATGGGGCACTCCCTTGTGACACCTCTCCTGCGGGAGCTGCACTGGCTCCCGGTGGTCTTCTGGGTGAACTTCAAGGTGTTGGTGACCACCTTTAAAGCGCTCCATGGCTTAGGGCCTGGGTATTTGCAAGACCGCCTTCTGCCGTCAATAGCCTCCCACCGGCCAGTACGCTCGCACAGAGAGGGCCTCCTAGGGTGCTGTCGGCCAGACAATGTCGGCTGGCAACCCTCAGGGGGAGAGCCTTGTCTGTGGCGGCACCTGCCCTCTGGAATGACCTACTCCCAGAGATACGCAGGATATCAGACCTCCGGACTTTTTGTCGGCCCTTAAAACCCACTTGTTTCATCTAGCTGGGATGGCTTGATCCCATCCTTTGTTTTAAATTGGCACTGATCTTAAATTGGACTGTTTTAATTGTCAGATGAAAATATTTAATATTTTTAAATTGTTTTAAGTTTTGTATATCATGTTTTATTTTGGTTGTTCACGCCCTGAGTCCGCAAGAAGAAGGGCGGTTTATAAATTGAATTAATAAATAATAAATAAATAAATAAATAAATTTACAGAGTCAGCAATTTGGGTCCTCATTTTACCAACCTCAGAAGAATGGAAAGCTAAGTCAACCTTGACCACTCAAGATCAAACTCCTGGCCATGGGCAAACTTAGCTTGCAATTCTAACCAAGTCTGTTTCCCATATTCTTAAATCATTAATTCTCATCAATTTATTTTTTTATATGCATTTTGACAATCAGAATTCATGTTTGTAAGGAGTTAACATTCAATAGTGAAACATCTCTGTAAATTATTTATTTTTGTATATTCCATTTTTTCATATAAAACGTAAGGTAGACTACAAAAAATTAAATCAAATAGTAAAATACAGCATAGTTAAAACAAGGCAATGAAATCAAGATAAAATCAGTATCATTATTGTAATATCAAAATGAAAGAATATTTTTTTTAGTTTAGCCTATTAAAAAAATAGCCTGCTTCATTTGAGACCCATATTTTACCTCAGAGACTGACTGACAATCTCTTTTCGGGGTTTAAATCTTTGAGGTATTAACACATAAAATGATAAGGGATAAGACCACAGGGTATATATTAAATAAGGGCACTTAGGTTGAAGGTTATCTGGGTAGGATACTCTTAAATACTGTTATTACAAAGGATGTAATGGTTTTCCTCTTGATATAATCTGATGAAATTTACACAACAAACATGACTTTTCTGAAGGGATTATGTCTGCCAGCATTCATATAAATAGTTTCAGGGAGATCAGATTTTCTAATTTGTAGGCTTGTCCAATTTTCTTACTATATGAAAATAACAGCATTCATAAGAAAATAGTAACATTTTCAAAGAATGTGATCTCCTATTTTTTCCCCCTCCAATCCATAACTGATGCATTACAAAGAAATAATAATTTCAAAAAAAATGTTTAACAATCCTAAAAAATCAGAAATGTGTCCAGTGATTGGAACAGTATAACAAACTAAGAGTGGTTTAATTTTCTTTTCTATAATTTATACACTTCTAAAAAGAGGGAAAGAGAGGGAGATAGGATATGTATCAACAAAAATGAAGCAATGCACCAAAAAAATAGGCTTACATATGCAAATTTATGTACACAGATTTAAATGCATCTCATTAGCATATGTGTTTCATACGTCCCTTTGATATTTAAGGATTACTGAATCACATGAATGTTATCCAAAGTGAGACAAAGTTAGTATTGGTGATAGAAAACTCTTGTTCATGAAAGATCTGGCACTTTCACATGAGATTTGAAATTTTTTTTTTATTCAAATTGATACCCAACTCTAACCCAATTCTATTTTTTCTTATTTTTATGCCATGAAATATGCATTGCAAACTATTTGAATTGTTTTATATTTTAGAAAAAGCAAAGATTTTTTTTCAATCAAATTCATGTAATGAATAATAGATTAATTTTTAAACTTAAACAACTATATATTTACACCAATTAAAATACAGCTTAAGCTTATTTACATGTGACATAATTATAGAGCAAGCATCTATAGATATATTTTGTAGTGATGTAGAGGGTATGTCAGTTGTTTACTAATCTCAAAGCTACTAATCTCTTGTTTGACCTTGAAACATTGTTGAAGATTTCAGGAGTTTCACCTTGAAATCAGGGAAAGGAAAGGAAAGGAAAGGAAAGGAAAGGAAAGGAAAGGAAAGGAAAGGAAAGGAAAGGAAAGGAAAGGAAAGGAAAGGAAAGGAAAGGAAAGGAAAGGAAAGGAAGAGTGGGGAAGAAGCAACAAAGTTTTAAAAAAGGAGACTATTCAACTATGAGATGTTCAGTTCAAAACCAGTATCAAGATGGAGAAGGCAGGCTGAATATTTTGACTAATCAAAATGGCAACACTAGCTCCAAGAACTGGTACCTTAGAAATCATAATAAGCTATTATGGGTTTTGGACATAATTTTTTCCAGTAATAAATTTTGCCTATTTCCATAAAAATTAGTAGAACTATATGGCTCAAATCCTATTTTTTCTTGGCAAATTTAGAAATGAGTCACCACAGGGGTGAAATGCTCCCAGTTCGGACTGGATCGCCCGATTCAGTAGTGATGGAGGCGGGCAGTTCGGAGAACCAGTAGCAAAAATCCCTCCCTTCTCCCCATTGCCTAGCTGAGCCGTGCAATCATCAGAAGCTTTTTTTTTTTTAATTTTTAAAAGCATTTTTTCTACAACCTCTTTGGCCGAAAAAAATGCTTTTAAAAGTAAAAAAAAAAGCCTCTGATGATCGCGTGGCTCAGCTGGGATCATTAGCGGCTTTAAAAAAGAAAAGAAAGCATCTGCCAATCAGGCAAGTCAGCTGGGATTGTCAGAGGCTTAAAAAAAAATCCTCTGCTGATCAGGCAAATCAGTTGGGATTGTCAGAGGTTTTTTTTTAAAAAAGAAAGCCTCTGCCCATCAGGCAAGTCAGCTGGGATCATCAGAGGCTTTAAAAGCATGTTTTTAACAACCTCTTCAGCCAAACAGGTTGTAGAAAAAATGGTTTTAAAAGTAAAAAAAAAAAAAGTTGTCCATGCCCACTCAGTCATATTACTCCCCCAACTAAGCCATGCCCACAGAACCAGTAGTAACAAATTTCACCACTGAGTCACCATTGCCTGCTTCCTACTGCTCAGAGAGAGTGGCTGGTTCAGGGTTACCAGCTGGCTTTGTGCCTGAGACAGATTAGGACTCACATTCTCCCACTTTCTAGCCTGATATCTTAACCATTATATCAAACTGAATTTCAATTAAAGCTCTACATATTATTTTAATGTTTAAACAATTTTCCTTAATTGTGTGCCCTTTTTCACTGTGATTGCTCTTCTTAGAACATAGAAATAAGTATCTTCTGATAAAAGAATATCTTTTGTCTTCTGACAAAAGTAGGGTTGCAGAATTTCTGGGACTTATAAAAAAATTTCCAGAATCAATTCATTCTGAAAATAAATTCTGTTTTTTTAAAGTTCTAATTTAATTGCATTAGAATGCATCATTAGAATATATTCTCAATGTTTTCCAATAATGCCTTGGGAGATAATGAATATGTGCTAATATTTCACTGGCTATGTCACTAGCTTTTCTGGAGAAAACGTGAAATAAAACTTGTCACCAGATATCATATTCTTATACACAGTGTGTGTTCAATGGAGTGGATTTCCCACAATCAGTCCCTAAATATCAAGTAGATAATACAATTATTTGGATAATTATCAATAACTACTGTCTAATAATTATCAATAACTACTGTCTAATAATTTTGGGAAAATATTTGTTAGATTAGGGCTATTAAACTTGTGGCCTGTGAGCTGGATGCATCACTTGCTAGCCACGCTCCCACTCAGTTTAGCGAAGGGGAAAAAAGTCCCAATACATCACGTGATGCCACCGTGATGATGCAAGTTTGACACCCTTCTGTTAGATCTTTGTAGATTGCTAAAACTTTCTATGTCTATTTTGTGCTTTGGTTCATGTGATTGGTGTTCAGCCAGTCCTGTTTTGGAACCCAATGACCCTTTCATATATAAATATATTGTTTTTAATTCTACATTGTGTAGACTATCCAATTTGTCTACAGACAAACATGTATATAAAAGTATGCCTCACTTTCAATATGTTTATATACCTATATACAGGTGTTTGTGTGATAGAGAGGCAGAAAGGTACAGAGGCCTAATTGACATAAATGCATTGACATGAACATATATTAGCTACTGTGGTTTCATGAGTCTATTTCTCAAATAATTGAAGGTGCCAAATATTCATAGATACCACAAATCCTATTCATTCATTGCAATATCCCAGTGAAATATAACTCTATGCCCATCAACAATTATTGTACAGTATTCAAGAAACAGTGTTACCACAATAACCGATGGAAATTCAGAGATCTTGTGTAAACATTTGAAAACTGTCATGCTGATTTTTGCTTTTCCACATATGACTGATAATTCTGCTTACTTATAGTCTTCTGATCACAGCACAGAGAAAGGTAAACATGTATAATTCCCTGTGGAACTTATGCACCTAGTTAAGTATTTAAGTCCTTTAGACGTCAGTGAGAATTAGCTGTATTAGCTTTATCCAGTTTCCACTTATTATATCTATTTTGCATTCACTAGTTGAAATGATGAGAACAAAAGAAAAATTCAAGAGGAAAGATATGATCCAAAGGTATTATGGAGTAAATAAATTCATAGGCAGATAACTGCGAAGCCTATTATCCAAAGTCAGAAAAGTCCATTAAACTGCTATGAATTAAACTATTTTGTTCCATTTCTATAGCTGTATTTCTTTAAACCCCATTCCCATTATTGAAGCAGACAGGAAGTACCCATTGGTCATTCAGAGGCTGAGATCCTAAATGGATGAAATGAGCCAGTTGTATTAATTTCCATCTGGGAATCTAGGTCACTTTAATCAAGGGAAGTTGTAGAAAAAGACAGCAAGGAAACTAAACAAGCTTATTATCAAGATCTTCTCAATATTCAAAACATGCAATTTTCTGGTTACTTGTCCCTGCAGAAAGCATGCCACTGAAAACACAGGGTTTCCACCCATCCCCCACCCCCCACAATTCCATTCAATTAATAGTCAGTATAAGAAAGAAATTGCAGCTGATATGAATTCTGTAAAAAGTATTTTACTGTTTTTAAAGCATGTTTGTCAAAGTCGCAAGTCATCTTTGAAGCAGGCATTTTTAAAAAACTGCCACAGAAAAGTCTGCAGTATTATTTACAATTCTTAATTGACAAAATATTATTAAACTATTGTTACTGTTTTTACCTACTTGCACATGGTAAAATATACATAAACCTATCTGGGTCTTTTAAGTAAAAGTTATCATGTGCTGTAGAAATTAAAGTAAGAATAAGCAAAAAAAAAAAAAAAGGACATCCAACTATAATGAATAGTTCTGGAAAAGGTTCTAAACTGAGAAAGGTGGAAAGAAAGAGAAGAAAATGACCAGAGGTGAATTAACGTGTTTACAATGGCAATGAGGGCACCATTGGAAGATTCAAAAGAGCAAGTGAAGGAGAGATCACCTTGGAGAAAATATATTGAAATGGAATCTTTTCTGTTTTACTCTGCCAGTCAAAAAAAAAATAGTTTTTTTCTCTTATGTGAGATTCTAAACGGAATTTATTCAAGGCAACCACATGTGTATTATCAATCTGCAGTCTTCTTTCACCTCGTTGTTGCAAAACCTGATCTTTTTTCTTCTTCCTGATAAAATGCACCAAGACATCCCTTGGAACATTTCATATTCACACAAACCTTGTATTTATTCTGTAAACCTTATCAATTTCTGCTTCTATATTCTCCATATCCCAAGTAAAAAAAAAGGCTAAAATTTTTATAACCAATATTCTTAAAACTCTAGAGATGATCATAGATTTTAGGAGGAGCTCCCCTATTCTACCACCTCTTACAATATTAGGCAACACAGTATCAACAGTAGAAAGCTTCAAATTTCTGGGTGCTGTAATTTCCCAAGACTGAAATGGACACTTAACATTAGAACCATCATTAAAAAGGCAGAACAAAGAATATTCTTCCTGCACCACTCAGAAATATCAGACTGCTCAAGGAGTTGCTGATACAGTTTTACTGAGGAATTATCAAGTTTGTCATTTGTACTTCTATAATTAGTTTGGTACAGCAATCAAATGGGACAGATACAGTCTCCAAGTTAAGACTGCAGAAAAAACCATTGCAACCAGCCTGCATTTCATTGAGGACCTGTATACTGCATGAGCCAGAAAGAGGACTGAAAAACTACCTACAGACCTCTCACATCCTGGACATAAACTGCTTCAACTTCTCCCATCAAGATATCGCTATAGGGAAAACAATGCTAAAACAACTAGAGATCACTCTGCTAAATACATAATTCCCACATCACTGTCTCATGCCTAAGGATATAATCATGTAGTAAGACTGTATTACTATTATTCTTCTCACCTTTCCTATTACCTATTCCTACTGGTATCTTATGACTATAATTTGTTAGTTGTATCTTATGACTTATAATTTATCACTTTGCTGCTTCTATGTATACTGAGCTTATGCACTGGAGACAAATGCCCACTTGGCCAATAAAAAATATTCTATTCTATTCTATTCTATTCTATTCTATTCTATTCTATTCTATTCTATTCTATTCTATTCTATTCTATTCTATTCTATTCACCAGGCTCCTTGAATTCCTCTAAATATAAAACAAAATTACTTTTCTCCTAGTTTTAGTAGTGCCAAATTATCTAACTGTCTTTTCAGCTCTGTGTCCATAACTTCTGTCTTACTCTCCAGAATTTCTCCTTTGTCATTAACTTGCTTCACACCTCCATACATTTGTTTTACAGAGCTTTCTGTTTTCTTAACTTTTTCATTCATCTCCTCTTTAATCTTTACAAATCTTTGATCAATTCCTTTTTTCAAAATCTGTCAATTAAATATCAAGTAATTCAGCTAGTTCATTGTTCTATTCCTCAAACATTTTCTAAAGTAAATGTGATGTAATTCCTGTCTCTGCAACTTACTCCTCTCCTGCTATTTTGGCCATTTTTCTGTTGGTTGCCATTGTAATATTGTAATCTAAAAGTGAAAGTTTATCTGTGGAAAATTTAAAAGGTAAGCTTCTCCCCTCCTTTTTTCTGTTTTTTATTTCTGTGCCCTTAATACTTTCACTCCATAGCTAGAGTCAGCATTACAGTCAGGTTCATGTCTTTTTATGTTTTATTTTGTAAAATCCACCAATTGTCTGCACACTTTAATGGTAAACAAAAAACCTTCCCATGAAGGTTCAGTTCATTTGTCTATTTTAATTTTAATTCATTCAAAAGCACTTTCACTATCATCACCCCCAAAATCAAAACAATAATCTCCTTTATCTGTTTCAAAGTTTCTTATATCCACCGTATGTTAAGCTTTTTTGCCAAAAGTTTTTAAATCTTTAAAAAATTTCCCCCCTTTTAGTCCAGAAATAATGTTGATTCACCAAGTCGAATCCTCTTACCTTGCTGCTCAGAAAATTCTCTTTAGTTTTAAATTAATTACATTCAGAAGTATGACTTATATACCACTTCACTTAGAACCCTCTCTAAGAGGTTTACAGAGTCAGCATATTGCCCCCAACAATCTGGATCCTCATTTTACTGATCTTGACGATGGAAGTCAACCTTGAGCAGGTTAAGATCAAAAGAGTCAAACTCTTGGCAAAGTGAGCAGAGCTAGCCTGCAATACTGTATTCTAACCATTGCGCCATCACTTATGAAAACCTTGTGTCCTCATAGGTTGCATCATGATTGTGAGCTTGATTTAAATACCTCAACTCTCAGTCACTCGGCTCATTAGTTAGCTGCAAAGACCTCAGTTCTTGATATCTACTCATGAGGTGTAGTTGTCTCGAGTGCAAATGGGTAATCTCACAATCTCTGTCAGAGTGATAACAACAACAACACTTCTGGGACCAGTAAATTCTATGTCACATAGTCTTTCATCACTTGGATAGGTATAATTATTCATAATCAGATGATCTCCTGACTCTAATAAAAAAAGTAATAAAACAATTCTAATAAAACAAAGTAATTATTGCTAAAAAAAATTAGCTGTTGCAGAATTGCAGATAATATTCTTACTTTTTCCAAATGCAACTAAATTCTTCCTGGATCTTTGGTAATCTATCCTTCCTTCCTTCCTTCCTCCCTCCCTCCTAACTTCCTCCCTCCCTCCCTCCCTCCCTCTTCCTTCCTTCCTTCCTTCCTTCCTTCCTTCCTTCCTTCCTTCCTTCCTTCCTTCCTTCCTTCCTTCCTTCCTTCCTTCCTTCCTTCCCTCTTCCCCCTTCCCCCTTCCCTTCATTATTTCTTTCAATACTTACTAGATCTCAAGATAATAAGTAAGCACCCTGTAAACATTTTACAAACATTAATATTGTAACTTTCCTCTGCCTTTATTTAAACTAAATTTGCATGTCAGTGATTGTGTGGCCTCTGTAAATGCCATACACTAAATAAAATAAAATTTCATCTGCCTGACTTTGTAAGATAGGCTAAATCACAATCCTTGCAGTATAGACAGCAATCTTCCAAAACTGATAAATCTGAAATAAAACTTGAGTTTTCACTTGTACAAAAGAACATAACAACATGAAGAACAGCTCTGCTGTATTACACTAAAAGTTTATGCTTCTCATAAAACTTGAAAGAGGAGGCCAGGAAATGGAACAGAAAAAAAGGGGAGGATGAATCGCAAGTGCAAGTAAAATTGATTTTATTACAGCACAACCCATTTTGGTAGAATATTTTTTTTCAAGGGCACTCTAAAAAGAGAAACAAAGCTAAAATAGAAACTAATGATTATGCAAAAGCTTACAATAGACATGTTACAATATTTATAATAATGGATAGTTCTTTTTATGCATATCCTAATTCAGAGGTGTCCATAACAGAAAGTTACACTTTTTAAATGCGAACAGATGTATTTATGGGAAACAATATTTATTTATTTGCAGGTTTTGGTTAAAGTGTCAGAGGTAAGTGTATTGTTAAGTACAAAAAATAAATGAATAAATGCAAATAATATGAACATACTTAAAATATATTACATGGAGGGTCCCTAAAATAAGTAAAAAGTAAAAGCTAAGAAATTCACATATAAACATTGTCCATTTTTATAAATATATATTGTAAGATATACTTTGTAAACTTGTGCCTAATCTTTAGTGTCTTCTTTTTTATTTTATTTTATTTTGTTTTGTTTTGTTTATTTTAGAGTGTCCTTGAGAAAGGAATATATTCCTGAAACATATTGGGGCTCTAATAAAGTCATTTTCACTGCCAGGCAACTCCTCCTTTCTTTTGCCTTATCATCAATCAATTAAGACATGAGAGCAAAACTAGCTTCTTGTTTGTATTTGCTAATATACATTTTCTGATCTTGACCAATAACTACTGATACCATTAACCTTCAGAAATTTGTGCATCCTCTTTTAAAGCTATTTAATTTAGTCATCATTATGTGTAGGAAATTATATAGCTTAGCTATGCACTACATTGGTGATAGGTAATTATTTGAGACTTAGAGGCTACCTTTTCTTTGGATAGGAAGATGAAGGCTATAGTAGGAAACCAGGCTGAAGATGATGATACACCTACTGTATGTTTAGATCTCCTTAGGGAAGTATACTGTAACTGTCACATGTATAACATTTAGAAAAACAATAGATACATACATCTCTTGCATTATCTTTACTGCCTTTTAGTTTTACTGATGTTACTGATGTTAATGTTATTTTGATTCTTGTAAACCACCTAAGTGCTTATATGATACATGCTTAACTTAGGGTTTTTTTTTTTTAAAAAAGAACAAATATATGGTCTCTTATATTTCAATAATAGTTTTAAATTTCTCAGTGGTTGAATCTGTGCATGAGTAACAACTGAGAGAACATGGAAGCAAAGAGAATGCAGAGTCCTGGAATAGTTTCCTCATCCTTTCCATAGGTGGGTTTCAGCAGGTTCTGGCCAGTTCTGGAGAACCGGTAGCGGAAATTTTGAGAAATTTTCAGAGAACCAGTAAATACCACCTCTACTGGCCACACCCCCATCTATTCTCGGCCTCCCAAGTCCCAGCTGATCGGGAGGAAATGGGAATTTTGCAGTAACCTTCCCCTGGAGTGGGGAGGGAATCGAGATTTTACAGTATCCTTCCCCTGGAGTGGGGTTGCAATGGAGATTTTACATTTAGGTAGTTTCTGTTGTCATTATGATTGAAAAAGAGTAAACACAGTTGACTGATAATAAATGGCTTCAGCCAAACACTAACCATGAGTGAAAGAAAAGTTTTTGTATTATTATTCGTATTTTCTGAAAAATATTTATATATAAATATAAACACACACACACACACACACACACAATATATATATATATATATATATACATACACATACATACATACATACATACACATACACACACACATACAGAGAGAGAGAGAGAGAGAGAGACAAAGGGAGAGAGAGAGAGAAAGAATTGAATTCTTTATTGGCCAAGTGTGATTGGACAGACAAGGAATTTGTTTTGGTGCATATGCTCTCAGTGTACATAAAAGAAAAGATACATTCATCAAGAATCATAAGGTACAACACTTAATAATAGTCATGGTCAATAGTCAATAATAGTCAAATCATATTAGGAAACAGTCAATATAAATCGTAAGGATACAGGCAATCATACAGTTATAAGTAGGCGGAGATGGATGATAGGAACGATGAGAAGATTAATAGAAGTACAGATTTAGTAAATAATTTGACAGTCTTGAGGGAATTATTTGTTTAGCAGAGTGATGGCATTAGGGAAAAAACTGTTCTTGTGTCTAGTTGTTCTGGTGTGCAGTGCTCTATAGCATTATTTGAGAGTAGGAGCTGTAACAGTTTATGTCCAGGATAAGAGGGGTCTGTAAATATTTTCACAGCCCTCTTTTTGACTCATGCAGTATACAGGTCCTCAATGGAAGGCAGGTTGGTAGTAATTGTTTTTTCTGCAGTTCTAATTATCCTTTGAAGTCTGTGTCTGTTTTATTGGGTTGCAGAACCAAACTAGACGGTTGCAGATGACAAGACTCAATAATTCCTCTGTAGGACTGGATCAGCAGCTCCTTGGGCAATTTGAGCTTTCTGAGTTGGCACAGAAAGAACATTCTTTGTTGTGCTTTTTTGATTACGTTTTTGATGTTAGATCTTGAGATATGGTAGAGCCTAGAAATTTGAAGGTCTCTACTGTTGATGCTGTGTTGTCTAGTATTGTAAGAGGTGGTAGTATCAGAGGATTTCTCCTAAAGTCTAGCACCATTTCTACAGTTTTGAGTGTGCTCAGTTCCAGATTGTTCTGGTCGCACTATGAGGCTAGTTGTTCAACCTCCCGTCTGTATGCAGATTCATCATTGTCTCGAATGAGACCAATCACTGTTGTGTCATCTGCAAACTTCAGTAGTTTAACAGATAGATCCCTTGAGATACAGTCATTGGTATATAGAGAGAAGAGAAGTGGAGAGAGCACACAGTCTTGAGGCCCCTGTGCTAATTGTACAGGTATCTGATGTGATTCTGCTTAGCTTCACCTGCTGCTTCCTGTTTGTTAGGAAGCTTATGATCCACTTACAAGTGTGTTTAGGTACCGCTAGCTGGTTAGTTAGAAGAATGTCTGGAATGATGGTGTTGAATGCTGAACTAAAGTCTACAAAGAAGACTCTTGCATAGGTCTTTGGAGATTTAAGATGTTGTAGGATGTAGTGCAGAGCCATATTAAGAGCATCATCTGTTGGTCTATTTGTTCGGTATGCAAATTGAAGGGTGTCTAACAGCGTGATGGTTTTCAAGTGGGACAGCACTAGCCTTTCAAAGGTTTTCACAACTACAGATGTTAGAGCAACTGGTCTGTAGTCATTCAATTCCTTGATGGTGGGCTTCTTCAGCACTGAATGATAGTAGAGTGTTTGAAGCAAGAAAGAACATAGCACATCTCTAGCGATTTATTGACAATACAGGTGAAGATGGGGGCCAATTGGTCAGCACAGACTTTTAAGCAAAAAGGAATTATCTTGTCTGGGCCTGGAGTTTTTCCTGGCTTTTGTCTGTGAAATAGGGCTTGCACTTCCTTTTCTGTGATCACTAGGGGTTGTGAACCCAATGGAATGGGGTCAGTTGTAGGAGGTTTGGCTGTTGGTGTGTCTGAGATGGGGGTTGTGGAGATAGGTGGCTGTAGTTTCCTTTCAAATACACACACACACACACACGTACACATGCACGTGCACATACATGCATGCACAGACAGAGAGGAAATATTGCAAAGGAACATTGAAGAAGAAAGGAGACTTTATAAATGTTTTCAACGAACTAAATATAATTCAGAGAAGCCCAGACAAGCTTTCTTTCTATATCTATATAACCATTTTTTGTATTACAGACATTAGTGTGAATCCATTGTGTGCCAGAAAAAGACAGAAGAGCCCAGACATTTGAAGTCTGCTAGAAACGAGAAAAATGTCCCAGATGACTGCAAAGGGTCAGAGACTAATTCTTTTTGTGCTTTTTCTATTGATCAACTTAAAAGGGTATTGCTCCCATGGAGCTGCAGATATCAGTGAGTACTTGACTGTCCAACCATCTAACCATGTAGCTGTAAATTGGACAGTCTAGAATCTTGATGGGGAAAATGACCCAATTCTGAAGCTCATGTACCCAGAGACAAAGTTTACTTTTGGAAAGCACTTACAGAATATTTTCACTTTTGAGATGCTTGTATCAGGGGTGGGCTGCTGGGGGTTCACAGGGGTTCGGGACAACCTCTAGCTAACATTCTGTGCAGTTCAGAGAATCCTCAAATCCCACTCCTCGCTGGTCCTGCCCTGCCCACCCTGCCCCATCCCTCCCAGGAGTCCACATGCAGCCCATTTTGGAAGCAGGTAAGTGCAGGGTGTATGTGGAGGCTTGGGGAGAGTGAAAAATGGGCCTACCAGAAGTTTGGGAAGGCAAGAAATGGGTCCGTTTCCGGCCTCCATAGGGCCTCCGGAGCCTGGGAAGGCCATTTTCGCCCTCCCAAAGGCTTGAGGAAAGCCTCCGAGCCCAGGGAGGGCAAAAAGGCCCCCAAGCCGTGGTGTAAGAGGCTGACGCCCACCATGGCCACACCCACCCAGCAACCGGGCAGAGAATCCCTTTCTAAAATTTTTTAAGCCCATCTCTGGCATGCATGCATGTCCGTTATCTCTTAAAAAGAATTGTATGTAATTTTAGACTTGAACAGATATTTGATTTGTTTACTATTATGGATATGGTAATTTCTTCCTTCATTAAGGGAAAAAGCATATATCTATGCATATTATATTTTTGAGAAATGTACCTTTATTCTGACTTTTTCACTTGCATACCTGAAAATTCACATGATATATAGCAACAAAGCAAGAATGAGAATCAAATATCTCTAAGTTACTTCATTGGAATGGAAGAGGCAAGTACCTGCTGAATTCTGTGTTTCGTTCCCCCCCCCCTTTTTAAAAAGGTTCTTCACCTAGTTGGCAGGTGCCATTCAAGACACATATATAGTTTTTTTCTGAAAATGCAAGTTCATTAAATGTGCTGTCGGAATGTCCAAAATGTCTCTTAGGAAATAGGGAAGACAGCAACTAAGAGAGGGCTTTGGGGATTCAAACTATTGCTCCGTTAGCAGATTTTTTTTTTTTTAAGGAACAGCCTCCAGTCAAAAATAGAGCTTGTCAAGTCATGTCAGTAATGAATCAATATGAAACAGTTACCAAATCAAACCAAAGTATGTATTGATTTTTGGGATGAAATTGTGTGAACCAAAAAATAGTTCAAGAAAGGTAATTTCTTGAAAGGTTCAAAAATAACAGAATAACAAAGTCAGATGGGACCTTGGAGGTCTTCTAGTCCAAATCGTTGTTCAAGCAGAAGACTCTACACCAGTGCCATTCTCTATTTAAAAACCTCCAGGGATGCAGCATCCACAAATTCTGAATACAAACTGTTCTAACAGTTATTTGTTTGGACTGTCAGAAAATTTCTATTTATTTCTGTTCTCTCGTTGATTAGTTTCCATCCATTGCTGCTTGTTCCGCCTTCTGGTGCTTTGAAGAATAGGTTGACCCTCTCTCCTTTGTAGCAACCTGACAAACACTGCAATATCTATCTAATCTTTCTTTTTACTAGATATACCCAATTCTTGCAACTGTTGTTCATGTGCTTTAACCTTCAGTCCCCTGATCATCTTTGTTATTTTTTTCTGCACTCTTTCCAGAGTCTCAACATCTTTTTTATATTGTTGAGACCAAAACTGGATGCAATATTCCAAGTGTGATCTTACCAAGGCATTATAACATGGTAGTAACATTTAATACAATCTTGATTATATCTTTCTGTTAATGCAGCCTAGGACCACATTTGCATTTTTGGTGGCTGTAACACACTGCTGGCTAATATTTTTCTTAGTGTAAAACTTTACTTTTTTCACCATTGATCTATCAATGCTCTCAGCTCAGTGTTCAAGTCTGTTGAGCTCCTTCTGAATCTTAAGCCTATATTATGAATATCTGGCTATTCCTGTCAGGTTGGTATCATATGGAAATTTGATTGTTCTCCTTCTATTCCTTCATCTAAATTGTTTATGAAGATATGGAAGAGTACTGGACCTAGGACAGAACTTTGGGGTACCTTACTGCTTAAGTTCTCTCCATGTAGGTGTAATTCCATTAATGACTACACATTAAATTCCATCTGGTGGTGTGTTATCTATCCGTATTTTTCTAACTTGCTAAGAAATAGGTTGTGGTCTACTTTGTTAAATGCCTTACTGAAATTCAAATATACTACGTCCACAGTATTTTTCTGGTCCACTATGTTAAAGAATGAAATAAGATTTGGCATGATCTGTTTTTGTCAAATCCATGTTGGCTTCTGGTTTTAACTTTGCTTGCTTCTATGTGTTCACAGATCTGTTGCTTGATTATCTTTTCCAAGATCTTCCCAGGTATTGATGTTAGATTGATTGGTCTATAGTTTCCTGGATCTATTTTTTCCCCTTTTTTTGAAGATGGGAATCATGTCAGCTCTTTCCCAGTCCTCTGGTAATTCCCTGGTGCTCCAGGATTTTTGAAATATAAGGTTCAATGGCTCCAAGATCATGTCCGCCAGCTCCTTCCGAAATCTGGGATGTAATCCATCTGGTTCTGGTGATTTGAACTTGTCTAAGATTGACAGGTGATCTATTACCATTTTCTTGCCTACTTTAATTTGTAAAAATTATGGTTTTATTATGGTTTTTGGTAATTTTTTTTTTTTGGAGTGAAGACAGATGCAAAAAATGAATTAAGCAATTCTACTTTCTCCCTGATTCAAAAAATAAACTAATCAAGAAAACACTACATCTATATTTTCCCATTTGCCTAACTTTGTGTGATAGGTAGGAGTCCATTTTCTATACATTCCATTTACAATAGTTGAAAGCAAAATATTAAAGAGCAAGAACATTAAAAACTTGAAAGATCAGAAGGGCTGATGCTGGCAATACAGTTTGCAATATTGATTTCCTTGTGGCTTTTAATTTAATAGGATGAGCAAGAGAATTATGTCTCCTGGTGGCAAAGAAATATGAAAATAACTGTTCTTGCCATTGGCTTTCAACTGAAAATAGGATGAATGCTTGATGCCTTACTTTCTATTTCTCTGCTGGCTTTCTGTATGTTGTTTTTGTATCATATCTACCTTAGCTATTAAAGTACTTCAGTTTCTGGATATGCATAAAACAACAAATGACAAACTAACCAAGAACACATAGTCCACAAAGAACATTAAGCCACTAAACAAACAAATCAATGTTCAACCTAACCAAACCTTGCATAAAGTGAACAATGGTGGTTAGAGACATAACTAAAAATTGTATGTGTTGGATGAATACATAACTAAATCATTTAATAGCGTTGTACCATCTCTACTTCTCACTCCTGGTCTGGTGTAGGACTTTTTTATAGATAACCCTGTTCCTTGACATATAATGCTTATACCAACAGCAGATTTATTTTGCGTTACCAGCATGGTATTTTTGCTGTGTAGTACCAACTGGGCTAGAGACTTTGAAACTATCAAAAGTCACTGTCATCTTAGCCCATAATACATTTACACCACCAGTCACTGAATTAATAGGCTCTCTATGCTACCAGATACATATTTTACCCCATGGACTGCAACACATGCTCTTCTCTTTAGAAAGTAAACTTACTTATGCACAGACAGTAATTAACATATGAGTGAAAATAAAATTATAAGTCAAATTGCAATTTTTGGAATTCAGTTTTCCATATTCAGTAAGCAAGTGTTTTTGTTTTGTTTTTTACTTGTGACAAGCTTCAGTCCCACTCCATTAAATTAGGTGAATATGGTGTAGAAATAGTTTTGTGGTCTCATCTGGTCTTTCTGCAGAGAAAACTTCCCCATAAAATGTGAAAATCATTGTGCTGTTGTAATTTTGCAACTTTGGTCCAATCTTTCTTGAGCTCAGCCATTGGTATTCCTTGCACAAGAAAATGTATCCCAAAAATGTAAAAAAAAGAAAATGTATTTTGTCACCATATTATTTAAAAAAAAACATTGAGAAAGAGTGCAGAAAAGAGCAACAAAGATGATTAGGGGCCTGAAGCTAAAACATATGAAGAAAGGTTGCAGTAACTGAGTTTGTCTAGCCTAATGAAGGACTAGGGTTGACATGATAGCAGTGGTCCAATATTTGAGGGGCTGCTATAGAGAAGAAGGGCTCAATCCATTTTTCAAAGCACCAGAAGGCAAGACAAGAAACAACGGATGGAAACTAATCAAGGAAAGAAGCAACCTAGAACTAAAGAGAAATTTCTTAACAGTGAAAACAATTAATCAGTAGAATGGCTTGCCTTCAGAAGCTGAGGGTAGTCCATTACTGAAGGCTTTTAAGAAGAGACTGGAGAGCCATTTATCTGGAATGGTATAGAGCAGTGGTGGAATTCAATTTTTTAATTACCAGCTCTGGGGGCGTGGCTTGGTGGATGTGGTGTAGCTTGATGGGCGTGGCTTGGTGGGTATGGCAGGAGAAGGATACTGCAAAATCTCCACTCCCACCCCACTCTAGGGCCGGCCAGCCATAGGTGGTATTTGCCAGTTGTCCGAACTACTCAAATTTCTGCTACCGGTTCTCCAGAACCTGTCAGAACCTGATAAATAACACCCTGGTATAGGGTCTCCTTCTTGAGCAGGGGAATGGACTAGAAGACCTCCAAGGTCCCTTTCAACTCTGTTATTCTGTTTATGCATAATATCTCATAATATAACTGATGCAAAGTACTTAAGTGCATCATCTGCATTATGATGTCGTGAAATATATATTGTCATTTGACCTTCAGGATTATTGTTGTGAAGATAAAGTGAAAAATGATCTCCATCTAAGCCACCTTGGGTTCTTATCATAAACGTAGGGTATCAGTTTAACAAATTATAATAGTGTTATTTCATGTTATCCCAGTAAATTCCTCTATGTTCTTCATATTTCTGATAAGCTACCAGCAATCTACAGATGTATCCTAGGAGTAACATAACCAGCAGTGGCAGAATCTTCAAACTGACCATCTTCCTTTTGCATAATGTAATCACAGACATTTTTTTAATCTTTTTGCCTGCCATGTTCTATTGCAACTGATGTTTTGACAAAGGCTTCTCCTTATTAGTTATTTCTCAGCCACTCCTACTGAGACACAAACCATAGGTGCTTTAATACCATACTTGTGAATGAAGGGTAACAGGATCACTCCTTTCAGGTAACTTGTACTAGGAATTGAAAGATGGAATAGAAGAATCTGATGTAGATTTTGTTCCTGTTCTTACTTGATAAATGAATGCACAAAAGCAAGTGTGTTTAGCCCTGGACTTTGAGATGAATGGACCAGTATGAAGACCCCCAAGGCTGATTTTGGTCAGGAAAAAAGAACAACAAAAATTGTGCCTTTTAAAATAAGTTGTCAGTTAAGACCCCACACAAAACTGGCTTATATCAGTTCAGATGATTCATTCATCTGGGTTAGTACTGTGAACATTGCCTTGGGGTAGAGATGCAAATGCAGGGAGTGGATGTGCCAGGCATCTTGAAACATCCCTAAATATCAGCAGGCTCTCAAATTTTTTAACTGATCCCCTTCCATGAGACTGCCAAATCTCATATGATTTTGCAAAGACATTTTATGAGCATGAATTAATTGTCTAAGGTTTGTCATCAAACTTCATTAACAGAGTGAAACCTTATTGGATGAATTTGCAAGATATGGGGTTACTTTCAAACTGAAACAAGAGCTCCTGAAATGATCCTTTCTGCATAAGAAAAGGCAACATTTAGCAGATTTAGGGAATTTATTTTCTGATTGTTTCCAGCAATCTAAGAAATTGCACATGGAATTCATAAAAAAACATTTGTTGCATAATAAGTTAGGGACCCCTATATTGTACGTTGGATTTATAAATCATGAATTTTCAACCATGGAATAAAATAGCCTGAAATGAAGATAGCCAAAACCAGTTTATGGAACAGCATGTGACTTCAGAAAAAGATGCAGCTGCTTTAATGATTCAAAGAGACAGATTACGGCACATGGCCAAGCATCTTTTTTGAAGAATCCGGAATGCCATTTTATGTATAATGTGGATAAAAGTGAACAGGAAGATGAGACTTGCTAATACATACAATGATGGCTCCCGTTTTCCTTCTCTGACTTGCATTTGCTTTTAAGTTAATATGCATTCAAAGTCTTGTGTGTGAAAATTCCATATTTCCTCCGCTTTGTCAAACTCTTCAAAGGAAACATTATCGGCTTAATTGCTTAATTCCAATTTGCATAATATGCCAGTCTGACAGCTTCCAAAACTAGGATAAAAAAAAAAAGATTAACAAGTTTCAGGTGCAAATTGCCAGGCTTTTGCATTTGGGGCAGCAAAAATGGCTTCTTCTTTCTTCCATATCCTATCTTCAAAATAATTTACATTTTTCTTTTCTTTTCAAGAGAATGAAGTCCAGAATGAGTTAAGTATATGGTGTTCTGAGTGCCCTCTAGTGATGCTTTTTATTATAGTATCTTCAATCCAAAAACATACATATTGGTTTTCACAGTTGCATCAAACTAGTGATATGAATATGTCTATATGGGAGTCATCCAGAATAAAAGTAGAAAAATAGAATAAAAGGTAGAAAAAAATGTAAAATATTTGAAGTTCTGGGCCACAAATAAGAAAGAATCATCTATAGTCTAGACTAGGAGTGTCAAACTCCCGGCCCATAGGCCAGATGCATTACATGCTGGCCACGCCCCTGCCCAGTTTAGCGAAGGGAAAAAAATCCGATACATCATGTGATGCCATTGTGATGACGTGAGTTTGACATCCCTGGTCTAGACTGACAGTGATACTATAATGTTTGTTCTACTACCTTTAAGTAGTCCTTGATTTAGGTTCACAATTGAATCCAAACTTTCCATTGATAAGCAAGACAGTCATTAAGAGATTTTTGCCTCCTTTTATGACATTCTTTGTCACCATTTTTAAGAGAATCACTGCAATTAATAACTGTAATAAGTTTGGTGGTTAAGTGAATCTGACTTCTCCATTGACTTTTCTTGTCAGGTAGTGATCACATGACCCAGGGCCAACATGACCATCATAAATGCAAGCCAATTGCAAAATGTTTTAATCATGTGACAATGGGTATACTGCAATGGTCAGAAGTGTGAAAAATGGTCATGAGTCAGAACAAATAATAAGTCACTTTTAAGTGCCATTGTAACTTTGAATGGTCACTGATCAATGGTTGTAAGATGAGGAACTACCTATATCTATCTATACAAATGGAATATGCTCCAAAAAATCCAACATGGTGCTATGCAAATGTAAAAACCATACTGCCAGGAAATAATGAATAAGTATAGATAAATAAAGTAAATTATGTAATGCATGCTTTAGCCAACAATTTAAGAACTTTTATTATCCTTATATATGCACGACATATTAAATTATTTATCCTTATATATTCATGACATATTAAGTTATTTTTGCATTTTCCTATACCAGCAAAAAAAAAAAAAAAAAAAAAAAGAGGGGGGGCAGAGAGAAAGGTATACAAGGACAGTTTAGATGTACAGTTTAGATATACAGAGGAAAGCTCTTGAAATTCTAGATTCCTTCTGAATTCATTTATTTGCTTTCCTTAATATCTTATCCCTCAATCTCCATAGTGTAATTCTAATTTTCAGCCCATTCAAGGCTTAAAGTGGGAATGACCAGGGAGACAGATAGAAAAGTTGCGGACTTGACAATGGTCAGACAAGTAGTAACTGAATTTGCAGAAGGAATGGAGGTGTAATAAACAACTCAGAAGGGAAGGAACCAGTGCTGGGATTCAGCTGGTTCTCTTCGGATCGCGTGAACCAGTAGCGGCGACTGTGGGAGGCTCTGCCCACCCGCCCAGATGTAATGCGTGACTACTGCGCATGCACAGAAGGTAAGTGAATCCCATCTCTGGAAGGGACCCTCCCTAGTTTTTTGGGGAACTGTAAGAGTAAATAGAGAGAGATGTATTTTCAGGCTTGCAATATTCCATTAATCTAACCTTAACAATGAAGTTAGAGTTAATACTTCTAGTTGTACTTCTTGTATGGCCTCTTTGCAAAAGGTGAAGAATGCTTGGGAATAAGTCTCCACTATCGGTCCTCTTGATTTGATCTGCTGAGTTGGGACCAAGGCTGCTTCCAATGCAAGGCAGACTTCCAAAAATGACATTGTTCTTCATGAACCCAGATATTAACAACTTTGTAACCTCCATTCCTGAAGAACCCCAGGAAAATGCTGAAGAGGAACTAAATGGAAAACAAAATAATAAATTTCATAGTGATGCAACAAGAATGTGGAAAGAAAATGGGACTCGACTGGTGTTATAAAGTAACTAATTGGGATCATAACTAAATAGAATAAAATAAAGGAAGGATTTCACTTCTGCTTGACATTGTTGAAGAATAGTGATCTTGCCAAAGGCAGTATCGAGTGTGATACTGCTGGGAGAAATGAATTGGGTAGATTGATTAAAAGGGTTCAAAGATGCGATGACAGATGGCAAAATGCAGCAAGGCCTACAAGTGAGAACTAAATCAGCACATATTGTTTTTTAATTGTTTGGCCACTGGCTCACAACATTTAAACACACGCACACACACACACACACACAGAGTTCTCAAGAAATCTAAAATAATTACTAAAAAAAGCAATAGACATTTTAAGGTATTTACCATTTTGAACATATTTGAATTAAATCAGAAATATTTTTTCAGATATATGAATACAAATAGATCAAACTATAATAATATTAATATAATAATATATTATAATATTATAATATAATATTATGATGACTGAGAAGCTTCTGTATTAGTAAAGGAAGATGAAAGAACAAAAAGTTACCAAGAACAGAATAAAGCAAAAAAGAAAACAGAAGCAGAAAGTTTTTAAGAGTTTACAGACAAAAAAAGACTAGGATATTTTATTTGGCCAACTGTGATTAGACCAGTGGTGGATTTCTTCTGGTTAACCCAAGTTTGGACGAACCAGTATGGCAGTGGCAGGAGGCTCCACCCACTCACCCAGACATCACCCAGACATCACCCAGACATCATCACGGACACTCTGCACATGTGCAGAAGTGCCACACGGGAGTGAAGCGCACTCACAGTTCCAAACTGATAGCGGAGGTAAGTGGAATCCACTACTGGATTACATACACAAGAAATTTGTTTCCAGTACAGATCTTCCGTACTGCACGTTCAGTGTACATGCAAAGCCACAGAATCATCATCATAATCCCAATAAGAGGGGGAAGTAAAGAAAGTTAGAAGGATAAATGATAACACTACAATCATACTACATGGCTAAATATTCATAGACATTAGACAACAATATGAGAATTAGATTGTTTAGCAGATTGATGGTGTGAGGGAAAAAACTATCCCTGTGTCTAGTTGTTTTGGCATGCAATGCCCTATAGTGCCAACGTGAGGGGAATAGTTGAAATGGATTATGTACAGAATGTGAGGGGTTTGCACATATCTTCTCAGCCCTCCTTCTAATCCACATGATATACAGGTCTTCTATGGAAGGCAGGATGGTTGCAATTATTTTTTCAGCAGTCTTAACTATCAGTTTGAGTCTATGCCTGATATTCCTGATAAACATAAAAAGAAAGGGAAAGGAAAAAAAGAGAGGAAGGGAGAGAAGGCAGGCAGGAAGGAAGGAGGGAGGGAGGGAGGGAGGGAGGGAGGGAGGGAGGTAGGAAATTTCCTGGAAACATGAAAACCATAATTAGGACTAATTAAGAGACAAAAGTAGAAAAGAAGATCTGCCTGGTTTCTATCACTGAACAAAAATAGCCATAACTAGCTTTCTCATCAGGTACCCTGCTAAAAGCCTGATGGTAGAACCATTTTTGGTTCACCGTTTTATTGTTTTCACTTGGCCATGTTATATATTATATAAATATATATGGGAGGACACATATTACCTTTCCTCTATATGCCTTTCTCACAAAGCAAACTGAGCAATAATGGAGCATTAGCCAGCCTGCCATCTGTTTTCTCAATGTTAATCAGAAATGGTGTGAGTTAGCAAGATTCCACTATCCAAGCAGTGCTCTTAGAATCATCACTTTAGGTGGAATTGGAAAAGTAAACACAAAGTAAATTGAAATAAGTTTGGAGATTCAGGCCAAATATTTGCTTTACTCTTCATATTGTTGCTTCCTATTTCATAGGGAAAAGACCCATTTGTCCTCTGCATTATATCTTAAAATGCAGATAGTCCTCAATTTACAATAGTTCATTTAGTGACCATTCAAAGTTACAGTGGCACTGAAAAAAGTGACTTATGACCATTTTTCACACTTATGACCACTGCAGCATCTCCATGGTCACATAGTCAAAATTCTTGGCAATTGGTGCCAATTGGTGCTTGGTAATTGACAACTGGTTGTATTTATGCTTGGCAATTGGTTTGTATTTATGACACAAACTGTGTCCCGGGGTCATGTGATCACCTTTTGCGACCTTCTGACAAGCGAAGTCAATGGGGAAGCCAGTTTCACTTAACAACCAGTTTCACTTAACAACTATTACTAACTTAACAAATGCAATGATTCACTTAACAACTGTGGCAAGAAAAGTCTTAAAATTTGGGATAATTTAGATGATACATAGGAAGAAATGAAAAATAGAATTTAAAACCATTGTTAAAAGCTGTATCTACACATAATAAATAATAGATGCTTCTATTATTAATAATATTATTGAATATTATTCTATTAAATAACCATGTTCCACCTGGTACAAGGACCTGTTGAAATATAATGTTCTAATGGTTTTCCTGAATGAAACAAATGTACAAACCAATGGTAACTCAGTCCTAAGCATATTCTGTAATATGTGAGCTAATACCAAGAAAGCTTGTCTCCTAATCCAGACCTTAGACTTCAAATAAAGTGGAACTCTTATCAGATCTTCCTTAATCTTAAACTAGATGCATATACAGTGGTGGGTATACTAGATGGACTCCGCCCATCCACCCGGACATCATCACAGAACAGAAGGTTCTGCGCATGGGCAGAAGTAATGCACACAAGCAAAGTGAGCACACACATGCACACATGCGTTCCTGGTTCTGAACTGGTAGCGAAGATAAGTGGAACCCACTACTGTGCATATACGTACTTATACTTGGCAAAGTGGTTCCTGGAAGAAACTGGTGCCGTTCCATATAGGATTTGGTACCTGTTCACGTAATTGGCATTTTGAATTGGGACCAGAAGTCTGTTGGAAGCCAATGAACAATGTGAGTATTATCTACAATGACATGCTTCCCTGGGTTTTGTACCAGCCGAGCCTTTCAATTCATCTTCGAGTCAGCCCAATATAGAACACATTGCAATAGTAATGTCTCATTGTGTAGAGTAGAGGTATTGTTAACAAAGGCATCACTGTTCATATTCAGCCTTAACAGGTAATCCAGCCAAAGTTGAACATAGTCCAAGCACAACCTCCATCTGCTGATGAAGCAGAAATGACAACTTCAGGAAGATCAAGGCTCAAAGCAGATGGATCAGGTCAATACAATTCCATCAAGAGCTACATCTAGAAGTCATGTTAACAGATAGCTCTGATGCATGCAGACATACAATTCTGGCTTACTAGGGCCCAACCTGAGATTATTTTTCCTGATTCAGATCCTAACAGATTCCAGATACTACTTCAAGATAGCCATGGCATCTTCAGCTCAGTCTGAAGTGGTGATACATCACTGAGTGTCATCAGAATTTTGTTGTATATCCACAGTGTAAATTTATATATCTGTTTATAAGATCATTTTGAGTCTGCTTTTCTTCCTTACTCTCAAAACATACCCAGTACAATTCCCAATTTTGAACTGAGGCAGAATTAAAACCTAAAAACTTGTAAGCAATGTCACAACACTCGAAATGAGGGTACAAAGAATTTTCAGCTCCAACTCATCACTGAGCTACTGACAGCTTAAGCCAAGGCATATTACATTCAGAGCCATTCTCTGATGATGATAGCAAGATGACTGAGTATACTGGGAATCAAGCCAACACTTCTCAAATTAATCTTTATCAAATATAACATTAAGAAAACTTATAAAAATTATGACTAAAATCTTATTCAGTTCAGTGATCTGACATATCAGCTTATCACCCTTTCCAGTGTTTATACTGCGTTACAGTACCATTTTGTGCAGTGTATGCCAAATCTAAATCAGGTTCTGCTTGAATAGCAATATCTCTGAGAGCTGAAATGGATTGTAACTCCTATGACCACCAGATTTTTAATCTGAAATGAAACGTTCTCCACACTAAGGCAACAGAGAAGGAAGGGGTCAAGAAACAGGTCTTTCTGCATAACTTCTTCTTACTCTCACTAGTTGGCTAAATCTTTAAAGGAGGAATAAAAACATTTGGAGATTAAAAGCTATTAACAGGAAGAACGAAAGAGCTATTAGCTAGAAATTGGGAGGAGGGAAGACTGGGATGGATGGGATGTTCTCATTTTCAATTTGGAATATAACCTGAGTTATATTTGATTAGAAGACAAATGACCTTGGTTCATTTAGAGTGGAATTAAATTAAGCTTATTGATAAGCCAATCGAAGAGGTCTTCCATGTCTTTTATTCGCATACCTGCATAGAGGTTGAACAGAAACCGTTTATCTAAAAGAGGTGAACAGAATATCATTATGCAACAATATCAGTTAATGACACAATAGTTGCTGATGCAAAAATTTATTTCTGCGGGTGTTGCATTCAGAATAAGCATAGCATTAAAAATGACTCTTTCAAAAATCTGCTGCCATCGGCATCTGTACACTTTGCTTATAATGGGAGAACCTCCTTTCATCTTGTATATCATCCTATTTGTTCCCTAGGACATAATCCTGCAGCAGTCTAATAGACTGCCTTTTGCTGGTAATCACAGATTTCTTACAGAGGGGAACTAAGGGGATTGGCGAAAGGAAGGAGAGTACAGGACAGCCCAGTTGCAAAGCTTTAATTTAGCCGTATCTTCCACATGAACTGCACCTGAAATGATAGCCTCCTTCCTTGAACCCTCTCCCCTCCCTTTCCTGAGGAAAAGCTGCTGATTATGCTTTACACGGCTTCTCCGAATGTGTGGAGCTGTAATAATTTGCGGTGAAAAACACCCTATCCCCAGTTTCAGCCTTCTGGAATCCTTGCCCACCTCATTTTGCTGCCTCTCATCCAGCCCCTCTCCTGCTTTCATTTCCAGTGGGGTGTAATCAGTTTTCAGCTCTTTAACCTTATTCTGAGTGCTCTGTGTTTTTTTATTAACAATTTGCTATTCCACCCTAAAGCACTCAAAGGGAAAGAAACAGACACATTTTAATTAAATTTTGTTCCATATTCTCCCCTTTTCATTTGCATATGTACTTCCCTGAAAAAAATAAATAAATAGAGATGTGGAAAAAAATGTAAAAAGTGACAGAGATAAAAATGAGTACCTGGGGTAAGCAGTTAAGTACTCTGGGCCCATTAGAAATATGCACTGAGCTAAAGGGCCACTGCTAATTTCCATCTTTTAGGTGTATTTAATTAACATGATTTTCATATCCTTTTTCTCCCCTAGAAGACTGATGAATGCAAGACAACTACTGATGGCCATATTTTATTCATTCAAAAGAATTTTGATTCTAAAAACGTTATCCACCATCAAAGATTTCATGCTGCCCTTGAAACAAATTACATGCATATAGAGATAAAACGTATGTATATGTATGTATGGTTACACACACACAGAGGAATATATATGTGTGTGTGTGTGTGTTGTTTGTGTGTGTGTGTGTATACACACACATATTCACAAAGAATGTGAGAAATTTAATTAATTTGAGCCCTTTTTTTATTCATTTGCTTCAAAGCCTTTCATATTTTTGTAAATTTACCATGTTTTTCCTCTAAGAAGAAATGCCATTGTGTGCTTTCTACAAAAATGCACAAAGACGCATAAAATTTAATGGGAAAAAATAGGCAAAATGTGCAAATCATTTCTACTTTTTTCATTATATATCTGCAACAAGACATTGTTTTAAAAGATAAATGTGAAGCCATGCATTCCCTTGTCATGAAAACAGCATATTTTCATGTTTCAGTGGCATAGATGTACTTATTTTTGTTAATACTTTTAGTATGAAAACCTATAGCCTTAGAACTTTAGAATTCAGTACATGTTAATACATGTAGGAGACAGAGTCTAAACTATGGCTTAACACAATGAATAAATAGGACTATGGTAGCTATTAGGCATTTCTACATTAACTGTTCCTAGACAAACAAGCAATTTCTGAATTTATTGCATCTGAAACAAATTGCTATGACTGTTGACTGCCAGACCAAATGATATGAGAAATCATAGCTAGCTAAAAGAAGAAGCAAATATTCTAAATTGCACTCAGTAATTCAGAAAGGAGGAGGAAAAGGAGATAACAACTAACTGTGACTTCTTGATTGCTTGTTCGCTTTAAATCAGGTCTACGAGCAGACTAAATAGCAATTTTCATTTAAAAATGAGCCAGTTAAGAAAAATGTTTCACTCGCTAATATTTTAATGTTCTTATTCTGAATAGACAATTCACTTGATTAATTAAAATCATAATAAATTCATAAAAATAATCAACACCATAAAATATTGCAAACAATACAGATAATTCCCGGGTTACGAGTGTTCCCTTAACATTCGAACATTCAAAGTTACGCAATAAGTGTCCCCTAGCATTTGCAAACAAGTCCTGAAACTAAGAATCTTGTAGCACCCCTGCAGTTGTTCACCCTTACGAACAACCACAGAGGCTCTGCAACATTCATCTTGAACGTTGCTAGCCAAAATGGAGCTTCTGAGCCTCGGACAGTCTCTAGAGGCCTCACCTGGCATGTTGCAGGACAAAATGGAACTTCTGAGGGGTGGATCATGCTCTCCACAATTGCTTTTCCCCAGACCCAACCTGTTGCGCCAGGTTACTTAGCTTATGAAGTTCTAACTTGCAGTCTCCTCTCCAGCACTTAGCCATGTGTGCCCCTCTGCAGTTACATTTGTGCCTCTGTAGGCCTCTCCTGACAGGTTACCAGCAGAAATGAAGCTTCTGAGGGGCGAATCCGGTCCTCTGGCACTCAGTTTGGCTCTCTGCGAATCCAGCCCTTGGAAACTCTATTTTGGCCTACAACAGGACAAGGGAGGCCCAGGGAGGGCTGGAGCATTGGAGGGCTGAAATTGCCTCTCAGAAGCTCCATTTCAGCCAGCAACCTGCCAGGCGAGGCCTGCAGAGGCCTGAATGAAACTGCAGAAGGGTGCACATGGCTGAGAGACTGGAGAGGAGACTGCTTTCTAGATCTTTGCACAGTAAGTGACCCGGTGCAGCAGGTTGGAGCGGACAAGAATTGTGGGGAGCATGAGGTATTTCAATGGGTCAGGGAGCCCTTCAGTGGCTTAGGAAGATGGCCTGTTCCATCAGTAACCCACCTCATGGCCTTTCCCACCTTGAAATACCTCATGTGCACTTAATGAGCCTTGCATTTGATTAGCGAATGCGTGGGTTGAAGGAGGGACTGATCCCATTCAAGGTATGAGATTCAATCTCACAAATCCTCAAGTTACAAATGGAATGGATACGCTCCATTAAATTAGTAACTCAAGAACTACCGATATATTGCATAACAATATTATTTGTGAATCACTAAACTATTGAAAAAGAAATACAGAATACGAGTTATCCTGAAATCATCTGAAACTGGACACAGACATAATACATGTCCTGTGCTTTAGCATGCCATTTGCAACAGAAATTTGAATGCAGCACTTAAAAAATTGGTAGAGGGTTGATTTTGGGGAGAGGAAGGCATAGGAAGAAATAAAAAAAAAATACTTTACATATTTACTAGCAGGAGAATAATCCCAATAAACCAGAAGCACCAAAATGTAACATATACACAAACTGTAGCTGCCAAAAAAGTGTATGTGTATGTAAGTATATGTAGATGATAGATGGATGATAGATAGATAGATAGATAGATAGATAGATAGATAGATAGATAGATAGATAGATAGATAGATAGATAGATAGATACTTCTGCTGGCAAAAATGATAATTCAGTTCTAGGATTGTATCAACAAAGCAATAGGGTAGATCATGTGAAATGATAGTGCCACTTTATACTGGTGAGACCACACTTGGAACTCTACATCCAATTCTGGTCACCACAATACAAAAATGATGTTTAGGCCCTAGAAAAAGTACAGAGAAGAGTAAGATAATAAAGGGTCTGCAGCAAAATCGTACAATGAACAATTGAGGGAACTATGTGTCTAAAGGGTTAGGGGTGATAAGATAGCAGTCTTCCAATATTTGGGGGGCTGTCACTGAGAAGAAGGGGTTGACCTATTCTCCAAAGCCCCTGAGGGCAGAAGAAGATCATGTATGGAAGATCATTAGAGGTCCAATCTAAAACTAAAGAGAAATGACACTGCACTTTTTAAATTGTATCATAAAAACATGTCATGAATCATGGGATTCACTTATTAAGTACAGTGATCATAGATTTGAAGTGGCTGAATTGAAGTCAACTGCTAGAAAAAGGAAATAAATAAAATAAAATGACATAAATCTAGGCCAGGGCTGTCAAACTTGTGGCCCATGGGTTTAACAAAGGGGGGAAAACTCATGATATGTCATGTGAAGATTAGGGAAGGCCTGGACTAGGGAAGGCCTGGACTCCGACTGAGTAGGTTCAGATGGAGTGATGGAGGTGGGTCTTGAGAGTGTTATCTTGGAGGAGTTTGACCCTGTGCCTTGAAAGAAGTGGTGGTGAGGCCCCTCCTCAAGAAGTCTTCCTTGGACCCAGTTGTATTAGTGAACTATCGTCCAGTCTCCAACCTTCACTTTGTGGTGAAGGTTGTTGAGAGTGCGGTGGCGCAGCAACTTCCCCAGTACCTGGATGAATTTGTCTATCTGGATCCATTCCAGTCGGGCTTCAGACTGGGATACAGCACAGAAACGGCATTGGTCGCATTGGTTGATGATCTTTGGAGGGCCTGGGACAGGGGTTGTTCCTAGGTCCTGATCCTATTAGACCTCTCAGCGGCTTTTGATACCATCGACCACAGTATCATGCTGCACCAGTTGGAGGGGTTAGGTGTAAGGGGCACTGTGTTGCGGTGGTTCTGCTCCGTCCTCTCTTGACCGTATGCAGTCTGTGTTGGCAGGGGGTCAGAGGTCGACCTCGAGGTGCCTTGTTTGAGGGTCGGTCCTCTTACCCCTTTTATTCAACATTTATGTGAAGCCACTGGGTGAGATCATCCATGGTTTTGGGGTGAAGTTCCATCAGTATGCTGATGATATCAGTAGTACATCTCCACCCCTGACCACCCCAATGATGCACTTGATGTGATGTCCTGGTGTCTGGAGGCCGTGGATCTGGATGGGGAGAAACAGGCTCAGACTCAACCCCTCCAAGACTGAGTGGCTCTGGTTCCCAGCGTCCTGGTATAGCCAGCTGGTTCCATCACTGACTACTGGCGGTTGAGACCTTGGCTCCCACAGGGAGGGCCCGCAACTTGGGTGTCCTCCTGGATGTCACTAGAAAAGTATGTGATGGCTGTGGCCAGGGGGGCTTTTTATCAGGTTTGCCTGATTCACCAGTTGCGTCCCTTTCTGGACCGGGACTCCTTGCGCATGGTCACTCATGCCCTTGTCATTTCCCATCTGGACTACTGTAATGCTCTCTACATGGGGCTCCCCTTGAAGAGCACTCGGAGTCTCCAACTGGTCCAGAATGGGGCTATTCGGGTGATTATGGGAGCGACACGGCGCACCCATGTAACACCCCTCCTGCGTGAGCTGCACTGGCTTACGGTGGTCTTCCGGGTGCGATTCAAGGTGTTGATGACCATCTTTAAAGTGCTCCATGGCTTAGGACCTGGGTACTTACGAGACTGCCTTCTGCTGCCGATAGCCTCCCACCGGCCAATATGCTCCCACAGAGAGGGCTTCCTCAGGGTGCCGTTGGTCAAACAATGTCAACTGGCAACCCCCAGGGGGAGAGCCTTCTCTGTGGGGGCACCTGCCTTCTGGAACGAATTGCCCCTAGAGATACAGATGATCCCTGACCTAAGCATCTTTCTCTGTGCCCTCAAGACATTATTGTTCCAACAAGCTGGGCTGGCCTAAACATGAATTTTAAATTGGGATTTACTTTTAATGATTAGGCCAACATTATTTAATATGTTTTAAAACTATTTTTAAATTTTGTATTTGGGTGTGTTTTACTGTTGGCTGTGCACCGCCCTGAGTCCTTTGGGAGAAGGGCGGTATAAAAATTAAAATAAAATACCGTATTTTCCGGCGTATAAGACGACTGGGCGTATAAGACGACCCCTGACTTTTCCTGTAAAAATATAGGGTTTGGGCTATACTTGCTGTATAAGACGACCTCTCTTCCAATGCACACCAAATAAAAATTAAAAAACATCAACTGGCTCACCCACAATGTAAAAGCAGCTATGCTAGACCCAAAATGGCCCCTGCAGCAAGCAGGGACCTCACACAGCCACAAAAAGCCCAAAAAAAACAACTTTCACACTTTACACACACAAAATTCCACATACAGCTTTGTGATATTTTGTGCATTTGTGTAGTTAGAGTGAAATACTACAAAAACACACTAAATCTCAGAAAGCTGCACAAATATTATTTTATTTTTATTTTTATTTTTATTTTTATATGAAAGCTAAATTTAAAACTTCCTAGCCTAAAACTTAGATCTAGCCTTTAAATGGCTAGGTTTAAAAAAGAACAACTAACCCCCCCCCCCCCAATTAACTATTTTTTTTAAAGCTCCCAAAGGGGGAAAAAATTTACCAATAGAACAGGGGTCTGCAACTTTGGCAACTTTAAGACTTGTAGACTTCAACTCCCAGAATTCCTCAGCCAGCTTTGCTTTGCTGGCTGAGTAATTCTGGGAGTTGAAGTCCACAACTCCCTGCCTGCTTGATTGCAGGCAGGGAGATTTAGTTGCTTGCTGATGCAATGGATTGCAGGCAAGGCAAGCCAAGCGTTGCGGCTAGCAGCTAAGGTAAGCAAGCTGGAGGGGGGGGGGATTTTTTCTACGTACCAATTAGCAGGCAAAAATTAGCAGCTGGGATGGCCAGCATGGTGTAAAAGGGACGTTTTTCCCTTTTAAACAGGGCTTGGCCATCCAAGCTCTGGCGATCCCAGCTCAGTTGCCTGCTAATCAGGCAACTCAGCTGGGATGGCCAGCATTGTGTAAAAGGGAAGTTTTTCCCTTTTACACGGGGCTTGGCCATCCAAGGTCTGGCGATTCCAGCTGCACCAGCGTTGTGTAAAAGGGAAGTTTTTCCCTTTTATACAGGGATTGCGTGTAACTCAGCTGATTAGCGGCAACTCAGCAGGCAATTCAGCTTGGCTCCTTAGAGCCATTTAAGGCTCATCAAAGCCTTTCGGGCTGGTCTGCCTGGTTACAGGAGATCGACACCCGGCGTATAAGATGACCCCCAACTTTTGAGAAGATTTTTGCATGTTAGAAAGTCGTCTTATACCCCGGAAAATACGGTAAATAAAATAAAATAAAATAAAATAAAATAAAATAAAATAAAATAAAATAAAATAAAATAAAATAAAATAAAATAATAAAATAAAATAAAATAAAATAAAATAAAATAAAATAAAATAAAATAAAATAAAATAAAATAAAATAAAATAAATAAATAAAATAAAATAAAATAAAATAAAATAAAATAAAATAAAATAAATAAATAAGATGCCATGACGACACAAGTTTGACACCCTCTGATCTAGGCTAACAAGTCTGTTGATGGATCAGGGAGGGAAATAAGGAAGCAATTTATGAAGTCACCATGTACAAAAGTTTTAATGAAAAGGTGAATGTGAAAACAGTCTAAAAAAACTTCTCAAGATACACAAACAGCTGACAAATATCTGATTTTAAAACCATACCTGGCAGATGGAAAATATGATGGCAAAAACGAAAGGTGTCCTCCTTTTCCCAGATATCTATTAACTCTACTTAGGTGCAATTCTGCTTTCAGATGTCTCTGGACTTGTGCAATCTTCTATTGTTCTTAATTTTTGAATCCTTAGCTTTCTTGGTGCAATATACAGTCCTTTATTGTAAAAATGAAAAGTTTTGCAGCCTGTCGTAGTTACTTTCTGCCTCAGTGCCTACAAACACCACTTGGCTTTCATGCATTGTTGCCTTTACTATATTGGTAATTAATGCTGTTAGTTTTATAATTAAAAAAAAATCTAAGTTTATTTTTTTTCTTTTTGCCTTTATACATAGGGTGGGAACACTGCAAGTAAAAATTAATTAAAATAAGATGAATTGCCTTCAGTTGCACAGAATGGAAAGGAGCCCCCAAAATGAGGTGGATTAGAGGAGAAACATGAGATGCTATGTAATAAAACAAAATGATATGGTTTGGAGGGATACTTCCTTTGCTTCTTTTGGAGTGGAATTTAAATTACTGGAGTCTAAAAAAATTTTTTGGGGAGGGGGAGAGAAAGGGAGAAGTAGTGGGGCAGGAATTGAAAGTTGCTATTCTCTGATGAGGAAGAGCAAAAAATAAAATGCCTTTGTTTCTTGAATCCCATTTTGTATTCCTTTCTTTAATGATGAACACTAATTGGCTTTGACTTGAGACATTTTATTATTAACTGGATCTGATATTTGGGCATTTTTCTTCTGAAGCTGTGGGAGAAGTGGAATATGGCTTAAAAGAAAGCAAGGTTTTTAAAGCGTTTATACATTACAGAAGATCAGAAGGAGCCACTTCTTGGCTTTAACAAGTGTTTCAGATGACACTTATTACCACTTAATTCTCCATACTTATTCAAACCATTTTGTACTTGAAACTGAGTTATGTAAAAAGGTATAATGCTGGGAAAAAATGCATAGCAGGACAAACAGGCAACCAATTCCAGAATAGCAAATGGTAAATACAAGTTAGAATTTAATCAGCACCATTAACACATCAAGAGTTTTGCAACTAATGGTTGAAACATCCAGCTGGAAATCAGGAGTGAGTTCTGGTTCTGGTTTAGGCACAAAGCTAACTGGGTGACCATTGTTTTTCAGCCCTAGGAAGAAGGAGACAGTAAAAAATCACTTCTGAAAAACCTTGCTAAGGAGAGACTTGATGGCACTAGTCTAGACCAGTGGTGCATTGCCCCCAGTTCGGACAAGTTTGCAAGAACCAGTAGTAAAACCGGAGGGAAACTCTGCCCACCGACCCCGACATCATCAGGAAGCTTCTGCGTATGCACAGAAGCATGTGCATGCGAGCAAATGAAGCGAAGCGAGTACGCCCGTGCGGCCCCGTTGCAAACCAGTAGTAAAGGTAAGTAGAACCCATCCCTGGTCTAGGCAGCTGCCTGGAGTCAAAAACTGCCCTGAATGTGCAAAAGAAAAAAAAATAAAATTCAAACTTTATACAATCCTATCTATTTAAGGAATATACAAGAAGTTACAGTTCTATGTAATGTATATCCATTGCTCCTATTGACAGACCCTGAAGAATTTATTTCCTGCCACTCTGAAGCGAACCTGGCTGAAGCCATCTTGTGCTGCCTCATAACTGCCACGAAGCCTAAGAGAAGTAGATAGGCCAGCTAAGTCAAAATAAAATGTTTTCCTGTGGGAACCAAGATCATTGTAACAGGTGGTTGGTGAAGGAGGAGAGGAGAATATGGCCAGCTATATTCATTGGACAATGTGACTGATCTCACGGGGGCGGGGGGAGTTTTACTTTTTTAATTAAGTGAAAACCGCAGGAACCTTTAGAGTTGGTTTTCACCAGCTGTGCCAATATGATGTATCCAATAAACATATTCTTTGAGGATTCTATCTGCCTTGGGGTTCTGCTTTCAATGGGTGCGTTACTCGAACACTGCCAGCTGCCAGCACAACTAGCTATCAAACTGCATGCTTCTGGAATACAATATTGATAAAGGTATTTGTTTATGCCTTTATATTTATAGCTCAGATTTTCCAATAATACTGGATTGATCCAAATGCTGACTCTTGTTTAAATTTCTACTAGTGTTTGGAAAAACAAGACTGAAAGCTTGTATTAACTTTGAGTTAAATCCTATTCATCAAGAGTGAAATAAATGTCAATGCTATCTGGCTGCAAATAAAACTTACTACTAGGCAATACCAGAAATAAGTTTCATGTAACTAGGAAGATGTTTAGGATTGGGTTTTAAGAAATAAAGACTTCCAGTAGAAGCAGAAGAAATCTGAAGTGAGCCTATCAAACATTCACTGCAGTTAAGATTAGAATGTGATTCCATTATCATTAATTACAGCAACAGTCATTTTAAATTAAATAATTCCAGCAGGCGCTGTGGAAGGAGTCCAACCAGGGTCTGGCAGTTAAAATAATACTGTGAAAGAAATAAATTTTTTATTTTTGAAGATTTAAAATGGGATTTTTTTTCAGGCACAATATGTTTCCTTTCATGTGCCAGTATCTGTTAAATCCTTTTCACTGTCTACACACAAACACACATCAATGTTCTTTCCTAATGTTTTGTGCAGCTTTCCATTTTTATTGTTTTCCAATAAGTTTCATGTATTAGTGATGAAATAAATCATTCTTATTAAAGTGCCCAGATTCAAAGAAAGAATAGTTAGTGGTGCTATAGATCACACAATTCCAATTCCCACAAATGAAAGGGCCATTAAGAGACAGAAAATAGGTGCTCAGGATTGAGGAGGAAAAAAGCTCCTTGGTAAACACTGAGCCATAGTGATTCTTCAAATACAGAACTTTAATGAATGAATATTAAATCTTGAAAGCAACTTGACCATAGATATGCAATAACTTTTCTTTTTAAAAAAAAGTGGGGGGGGGGGGAGAAGAAAAAGTAAAACTACCCAAGAAAGCAGTGGAAGGGAAAAAAAGACAAGAGCTGAACATATTGTTCTTGACTGTTTAGATTCTATCTGCTATCAATATTGTATTTGAACACATATTCTGAGCCTGGTGTCACCTGCATTTTTATGTTGGTGCAACACTACTGTAATATATAGTACTCCTGATTTACAATAAAGTCAGGAAAAGAAGGAGCAAGTTTTGCCTGAGGCGCATAGCTCATTCTACAATCTGACTTTGCACAGCAGAGATGATCAAAGAGAAATGTCTGGAAAAGAGGATAAAAGGGGAACAATGTTCACCTAGTATCTGTGTAGGAAAGGGGGAAAGGACTCTGTAATGTGATGAGGCTACGCCAAATCATTCTGAGAGAGAGTTCAATGCAACACTATCAGTAGCGCTAAGAAATAAATTTAGACAGTGTTTCCAAATGGGAAGGAAGATTTCTTAGCAGGGGTGAGTTCTACTACCTTTACTCACTTCGCTTGCACATGCGCCTTGCTTCTGCTCATGCACAGATCACATCCAGGGCAGTGGGCGGGGCCTCCTGCCAGTTTTACTACCGGTTCTTGAGAACCGGTCCAAACCGGAGGCAACTCACCATTGCTTCTTAGGGATTTTGTCAGAAAGTTCCATGATAAAATTAGGACTCTTGACCCATTCTCTCCAACATGGGGAAAAATAAGTCAGATCATTGGTTCAATTAGTTCACTATTATCTAATCCAGAGCTTTATGAGCCATGGTGACATAGTGGTTAGAGTGCAGTACTGCAGGCTACTTCTGCTGACTACCTGCAATTTGGCAGTTCAAATCTCGCCAGGCTCAAAGTTGACTCAGTGTTCCATCTTCTGAAGTGGGTAAAATGAGGACCCAAATTGTTGGGGACAGTATGCTGACTCTGTAAATCGCTTAGAGAGAGCTGTAAAGCACTGTAAATCAGTATATAAGTCTAAGTGCTACTGCTATTGTATAACCTGAAGTTCCTCAAAGTTCCTCAAAGCCTTGCTTGTACTACCCAGAACTTGTTACCAAGTTACATCTTTCAATGTTTTTAGAAGGAATAAATTATTCAATGCATCCATGGAAAGTAATTATATTCATTATATGTAATGTTAATTAAATACAAATCAATTGTAAGTTTTTTTTGTTTTGGAAAGCTGCTGCTTTGTGGAGTTTAGCTCTTCAATGTTACCAAAGAGCCAGAATCTGAAGGTTTTCACCTCTGGACTCTGATTGGTAGCCACGTTCCAGGTTTTGTTTTTTTAAAGATGACTTCCTTCCCTGTCATGTCAGAATGAGCCAGGGATATTTCACATGGAATGATTAATCAACCAGTAAGCATTTTCCCATAAGCTTTTCCATGCACTCTACTCTCCCTTTCTCCACACAGCATTTTTACACTGATTATTCCATGTACGTTTCCCTCTGGAGTAAAATAGTTACACTAGAGTTAGTCCTTAGTATTCATCTTGCTGAAAAGACTGTTTATCTTCCTCCACAGTTTGGTTTCCAATTGCATCAAATCCTCCAACAACCTGTGGGACTTACTACAGTAACAGTGGAGAAGGAATTAGTGATTCAAACCAACCAGCGTTACAAACAACTATTGGGATCAGAAAAATCCAGCTGGTTTTTGTTTTTTTTTTGCTTCTTACACTGGCTTCAGTAATAAAGATTCTGCCGATGGATCATAGCTGGCAGTTTTGCTGCTGATGCATGAAGCAAAACAGTCTTCGGCTCATTCTCCTTAGCTGTGTCAGCTCCTGCAGGGCTAAGTGTACAAAACTGTGACTTGAAGCAGCATATACTTTGTCCAAATCCTGACTCAGTTTCTTTTGCTTGTCCTACCTGATAAAATGGCCTAGCAAACTAATGATTCCTGCTATTTGCAATCAGCTCAAAGACATTCCCTTACGTCTGCCGGTTGCAGCCCCTAGTAGTTGGATAATGTTTAGTGACTACAAAAAAGTTTAACTCTTAAAAGAATCTTTTTTTTAAAAAAAACCCCACTATGTTAATTGTCTGTTTCTTCTTAAATTATAGTCTTATAACTAATGGCATAACAGCCAAGTCACAATATAAGGTTTACAAATGCAATGCTACCATGTTTCGCTGAAAATAAAACCCTGTCTTATATATATTTTTTTGAACCCTGAAATAAGCACTTATCCTTATTGCCATGTGCTCAAAAGCCTGACTGGGCTTATTATCAGGGGATGTCTTATTTTGGGGGAAACAGAGCATGCTAGGCCAATCAAACCACATAGCTTAGGGCAGGGGTGTCAAACTGGCAGCCCGCAGGCCAGATTTGTCATGTGTTGGCCATGCCCACACTTGGTTTAGCAAAGGGGGGAAATTATGCTACATCACATGATGTCAATGTGACAATGTGAGTTTGACAGCCCTGTCTTAGGGCAATGGATGAACTCAATGCAGTATGTACAATGTGGAGTTAAATATCAACTAAGCAGCCATGTTACATCAGCTTGATATGCAAAGCACCAAAGACAGAGCTTGTTCCATCTGGTTGTGGATTCAATATGTAACATCAAAAAGTGTTTTCTGAGTTGGAGAATGCAAAAGAGAAACAGAGATGGTAGGAGGAAAAGAGTCCTAAGTTCCATCAACACTGGCTACATCCTGGTTCCACTAAGAGCCAGTCCATATAGAAGACAAATGCTACTGATGGAAAGCATTGAGCAAAGAATGGCCTCACCTGGTAGTTGAATTAGAGATTCCAGTTAAGGAAAGCACAAATACAAATAGATAAAAAAGAAAATTATTCTAATGAATCTGACTCTAGTCTTTCAACTTATGTTCACATAGTACATATACATCAAAGGATTAAATGCTGTGTGTAGTATTTAACCACTGGACATTTAATACATATTAGCGACAACTACAAAACATTAGTTCCAAATAACAACAAGAACTTCTGTTTACTTTAGTTAGAGTTGTCAAGAAACAGCATTTCTCTTTGAATAATGAATGGCGTTACTTAGCAAAGAAGGGCTTTTGCCTATGTAACACAAATTATCTATTGTGAATATCAGATGCAGCTGCACAAGCATTGAACTTGAACTGGTTCCAGTGCTTCTAAAAGCAAGCCACAGGGTCTCTCTGCTCAGAAGATCTCCAAAGAGAAAAATAGATCACAAGATGTATCCTGAACAAGAAAACACTGGTGAATTTTGAAATTGTTTCTTTCTGATCAGTCCCATTCAATGCTTCAATGGTTTGAATCAATGCACTGAGTCCTTGCTATTTAAATATGAAGAAATGACACAATATTTAAAGATGAGTATTATTTCTCTACAGTGGCAGACTGGATGAAGTTGGAAAACGTCCTCTTCTAGTTATCCTCAAAAGATTGAATTGTAAATGAACTTTAACCAGAGTTAATAGAATACATTAGATAGGAACTATAAACAAGTTGAACATTAAAAGTGTGATAAAACGGTAGTGACTTGGAAAAGCAAGATTCCTCTGTGAGCTAGCAGTTTTTCAGGTCTATTCTGTTCTCATTCAGTTTTATTTTTTCCAAGATCAATGTGGTTTTTACAGGTAAATAAGAACAGGTGTGTATTAATATGCATGCATCATGGAAGTAATTATCAGACACTGACTACAATGTTACTGAAAAAGCAGCCATTTTCCCTTTAAATATTCCCAGTCACTTCTCTAGAAAGAGGCAGGTGTGTATGTGTGTGACTCCTTTTTAAAGCAGAAAATGGCCATGGACTGAAAACAATATCACAAACATTTCTATAGAACATCAACAGTAGAGCTCATTTAATTTCTCTTTTAATTTGGCATCTATTTAAAATGTGTTTTTTTTTTATTAAAGGGCAATTCTTGCTTTGCATCTTGAGACTATTATCTAAATGTAAGTGCAGCATCTTCAGAATAGCTTTTGCAGGGGAACATTGGTAGAAAAGGGAATCTGCATTGGCTGCTTGTAAGTGTTTCATTGGATTCACGTTGTACCAAAATGGGTACTAGTCCAAAAATTATCAGAGGTCTTTCAATTAAGTCTTGTAGAGTTATTCTGTGCAACTAAGGTTGTTGAAATTGTCTGCTGAGACTTCACATTTTTTAAAACTAGACTCAACACAAGAATGTATACAAAGGATTAAGTCAGTAGGGTTTTTTTGATAATGGACTATGGTTTATTTTAATCTGCTTGCTGAATAAAGCACATAGTGGCTTAGTTTTAATGCTGGGAAAGAATTGCCTTACATATTTTGTGTCAGAAACCATGATTTCTAAGATTGTCATCTCTACCTCTTGTTAGTACAGGATAAGGGTGAGTAGTCCTATTAACAAATTAGCATTATTTGTGAAAGACCACCATCTTTGTATACTCTAATATGGGAAAATACATTAATGCCTAATAATTTCCATATATTTTTGTTTTACTCAGAAATAAATGAATTGTTCAGGAAAGACAGTTCATTATGATGGTATAAAGTGTGCCAACATTCATACAAATCAGTGAAGAAATAAGTTTCACAGTTTTAAAACATGGTTTATTAGGATAATCTTTTGCCAAAAAGAATAGAACTTAAAAGAATGCTAGATCATTCATAAAGTTATGAAGCATGCCTTTTTTCTGGAAATCAGTGCAGGAATTTTAAGGTACATGATCACAGAAGCTGCTAGCTCAGAAAACTTCAACTTTTCCAAAGTTCCCATTACTGGTTCACCAGAAAATTTTTTTATAAGACTTCTGTCCAAATTTCTAGATATTTTTTCTGATGGTACTAAATGATACAGTAACAGAGACATACATGCAACTACCAGTTGGGTCAAAATGGGACCTCAAGTCAGTGGTGGGTTCTAACCGGTGTTACCACCATTTCACTTCACGCGCACAAGTGTGCATGCTTCACTCGCACGCATGCCAAGCTTGCATTTTGCACAAGCGCATTGAATTTTAAAACAGGTGAGGCATGGCAATCCCCTTTGCTGCATCTTTCAGCTGGGCTAAAAACTAAGGAATAAAGGTAGGTATAGCGCAGGGGCAGGTGGGAGGGCCCAACTGACGTTTGGAGCGAACTGGTTCACCCCTCACATCAACATTTCCGCTACTGGCTCTCTCAAACCAGGGAGAACCGGTAGCAACCCACCACTGCCGTAAGTACAGTTAAGGCTGTTTCTGTCTGTTACAAGGCTAAAAAACAGGATTAGGTACACACATTCCTATAGTACCTTCAGTTTTACAGTTTAAAAAAAGGAATTAACCATGAAACTTTTTGTGGAAAGTGAAAAATTATCTAAACAAAACACAACAATTAGAAAATCATGTATTGCGGAAGGGAAAGAAATGGAAACAGAATGTGAATGGAAAATTGTATTTAATTCCTTCCATTTTAAACAGTTATTTTAGGCTAAGCTTCTTGAATAAGACCACCTTTGTTTATTTTTTTAATGAGAACAAGGCATTGATGTACTGATACATCAATGCATCCCTAGGGCTCTGTCCTTGGTCCTGTGCTAATCTATACGTAGAGGAGGAAATGGAAGAGATGCTTATTAAATTGGCAGTAAAATGGGCTTCCGTCACAAAGCAAAATGCCATATATACATTTTAAAATAGATAAGAAACAAACATCTAGTACAGTATCAGCCAAGTCTTCCTCTTTTGGATGTGTCAGCCCTATGTGATCACAAGCAATAGTGTTTTGGGGCCTTTAGAGCTTGCTAAAACATTTTAAGCAAAATTAAAATCCCCACAAGCTTCTGATATTAGCAGAAAAAGTAGACATGCAAACAAGAGATGGTGCTATTCTAAGTATTTCTTTTTGTCACTGTTATTGTTGCTGAGAGAGCAGCTAAGAATGCCTGCCTCAGATCTCAGGGGTGAGACAGAGAACTATAAGAAAGAGTCACATAAAGTAAAAGGTGAATTGCCCTCCCCTCAAAAGCCAGCCTGGAGGACGGGGAGAATCGAGGCCTCCACAGATGAGTGCTTTTAATTAGGAAAAGGGCTGAACGGCAAGGAGCTTATGCTAATGAGCCTATTTTAATCAGCTTATTTTGAAAAAAGCAGCATTTTGTAACAGTCAAAACAGGTCTGGAAAATGGTAATTATCAGTAATGAGTTAACAGGGAGAGGGTGCTTCGGTGTGCCGAAATTAAGGATTGTTCCTATTTGACAGCAGCATATACAGGACAGAGCAGCTACTAGGCAAGAAAGAAAGCTTCAACCAATATGCTGGCAACTCACTGCTAGCCATAGCCAATAAGAGTTCACTTTTCCTATGTATTATCAATGTTCCTTTGATTTTTCTATCTTTGTCTCCAACTCTCTGCCTCTGACTGCTATATCCAGGACTCAAAGCAAGCTTGGGTTGTGGATAAATAAAATACAGTTGTCAAGTATTGACCCTACAGTAGACATTGTTGAACTCTGGTATCTGGCATCCTTGGTTACTGTTGTTGTTGTTGAAAACATGATTATTCGACTCAGCAAAATGTCTTAAAATAATTAGATAATTTCTATCTTTTAGGATTAAATTGAAATTAAGTGAAGCATAAGGGAAGAAATGTGTTTGTTTTTATTGGGGCAGGCATGTATTCCCTATGAGGACTTCATTTTGGTTTTAGATTTTAGATTCACTTTGTTTTTAAGGTAAAGGTTCCCCTCGCACATATGTGCTAGTCATTCCCAACTCTAGGGGGCAGTGCTCATCTCTGTTTAAAGGCCAAAGAGCCAGCGCTGTCTGAAGACATCTCCATGGTCATGTGGCTGGCATGACTAAATGCCAAAGGGGCACGGAACACTATTACCTTCCTATCAAAGGTGGTCCCTATATTTCTACTTGCATTTTTTATGTGCTTTCGAACTGCTAGGTTGGCAGAAGCTGGGACAAGTAACGGGAGCTCACCCCATTACATGACACTAAGGATTCGAACCGCTGAGCTGCCGATCTTTCAATCGACAAGCTCGGTGTCTTAGCCACTGAGCCACTGCTTCCCTCACTTTGTTTTTAGATCTTCTGAATACCATACAAGCACACATCAGATGATATAGACAGAGAAGATATTTGCCTATTTTTATTTTTTAGGTTTGGGAGAATGTTCAAAGAACAATTATATAATTATACAATATAATTTAAACATCAATGAAGCTTTCTTTTATTTTTATTTATTTTTTTACTAGGATAGCTTAGAAAAATTGTGGTATTCTGGAGAAGGGAGAAGCACATTGAGGAAATGTGAACTAAGGGATGTTTAACCTCTCTGACATCATCATTCTGCATAGATGCCATAATCAGTGCTCCATCTTTCTACCTTTATTGTGAGCCAGTTCCTAAAAAGGAAATAGGATTTAAAAGAATTGGCATGTGTTGACATAAGTGAATGTAGCAAATGCCACTTTGCACAGTTCCTGATTTGCTGAAAAACAACAATACAACCCTGTGCCAAGTGTACAGTGCCATCTGTTCCTATAAGAGCTGCCATCATTTTTTTGGTGCAATGTTCAATAATTTTTATTTTTTTTTGCTAAATATCACTTAACAACAAGATAAAAATCCCCCCGGGATTTTAAACTCATCGGGCTTTAAAAATTCATCTTTTTCAGCTTGCCGGCTTAGCCTGATTCCTACAAATATTTATCATTTTAGAGTTTTATTTTAAATGAATTTAGTTTTAATCTATGGCCATTTGTATTGTTATTTTATGAAATTTTAACTTTTGTATGTTTGTTTTTTAATTGGCTGTGCACCGCCCTGAGTCCGTAAGGAGAAGGGCGGTATATAAATCTAGATAAAGATAAAGATAAAGATAAAAATGAGATGTTTTTAATGTGCTGCTTGGTTATTGGTGTGAAATAAGTAAGCAAGAGTAAGAGAAAGTTCACTAGACCCTCTAAGGAGTGAAGGCTGAGTATTTTAGTTTAGATATTAAAATAATCAAGTCTTAAGCCATGGCTTTTGGTTTAAGAACTGTCCTAGTATTCCTGCCACATATTCTTCTGGGAGTTGATATTAGTATCTATCCTACTCTCATCAGACTTAGCAATGGAAGGCAAGCTTGGATCAAACAAAGTCTAGGTAGCCTTGGCTTTTCACATTGCTTAATGAAACTTTACAGTAATATGATGTTAGAGAATCTGGGTCCAAGATTGAAAGCAGATTAATTTAATGGATAGGCCTGGTAAATTAAGGCCTGATGAAGATTCTAAATCTTGGCTTCAGAGTAACGCTTCTAAAATTCAAGTACTGTTAATAATCCAACAAAATCTTGCTTACTGGATAGAGACCATCTTATCATTTTCCCCTTATATCCTATTATTCTGATATTCTAGGGATTCTGTCAGGGCATGACAGCAGATTTTCAAAAACAAATTTTAAAAAGAGAATTTAGCCTTTTATCCGAGAAGGAGTTTTATCACCAAAGCTAAATTTATGGATTTATGAGCATGCTAGAGGTTGTTATTGGTATATACATGACATTAAAAATATAAGGATTTGTATAACCTAATGTAATTGGTCTGTATAAGCATTTTAATGGTGGCATGTTTTTTTATTGTTATGTATTTTGAAGGAATGAAAATGGTCTGTTATTTACTCTTTAGCCAAATTTTAAATTTTGCCCTTTAAACTAGCCAATAAAAATCTCATATAATCCACTATTTACCTGCCCCAGAAATCATAACTCTGAAAACATATAATAATTCCAATATGGTAGAAAGATGGGTTGAAAAATACTTGTGGTTCTATTTTTTTTTGAAAAGAACAAACGTCTCATGCATATTTAATCATCAGCATAACAATCTCTGAAAATATAATTTAATGGATGATTTTGGGCTTTGCAGAAGAAAGGATAGAAGGAGTCTGACACCTCAGATAGAACACAGAAAAACTTGATAAAAGTAATTTTTGGGAAGGCAATGGATTTGAGAAAAGCCCCACATCTTAAAGAAATATAGAAAAGGTAATGAATAAGAAACAGTATGAATCTTATTAGGAAAGAAATCTTGTTTGTCTTCCTCATCCTCTCTTGATAATAGGCATACATGCCAATCAAGGCCAAGTATCACTTGGTATCTGCCAATCTTCACTACTTTACAGGAGCCCTGCTCCCTATGGCTGATGGTCCTTATTTATTGTCAGCACTGCACCTGTCCTCTTTATGTGTTCACGTTATAGTGTTCCGTTAATTTTCTTTGTAGGGGGTTCTGTAGATTGGTATCAGAAGATTAGAGCAAACAAAGGGTAGGAATCTAATGATAAGGAAGAGGTATTTAATAAAAATTAAATATTTATTCTATATGCCAATTCCGTTTGGCTTGCAATAGATAGGTTCAATATTTTAATAATTAAAAATCTTCCTTTGAATGCAGAGGAATTTCTCTGAAAGTAAAACATCAAAACAGAAACAGAAAACTTTTATAATATCAAACCTCTATAATTTTTTGAGCATAGCTTGAATTCTTACAGCACATGTGAGTGCTGCTGTGGACCCTGTACTGATTTAATTGAAGAAAATTGTAGCATTCTGAAGAAAATTGTAACATAGCCTAGATAATTTTAGGATAGTCAAATATTTTTTTTTTCCAGGGTAAAGAATCTTTTGAGAAATCACAAGACAGTTTCAGTTTGGTATTTCACTTTATTATTCACTCATTTTAAAAAAAAAATGAAAGAAAGGCCAATTCCAAGACTGAAGAATGGTAGAACAAATTTTGTCTCTCTCCTAGACATGCGTAGACACTGCAGGTGATCACCTCACTGGAACTCTACTTGGACTTATGGTTTCAAATTAATTCCTACAATGATTCTATTTTTCAACTATTTTCTGTTTTATTTCCCATTCTGTTTCCTGCGCGCTTGTGTGAGCTGCAGACAAGGGGTTCACTCACTGCCTGAAAGGTACTCTGACCTTTGTCTCTGCAGGGAACAACTCATATCTTCTGTCATAATAAATTTGGGCATGGACAGCAAACAGTCTCTATAGAGCTCTGCAGCTGGGCTCTCACTTCATTTACAAACTGTCATTGTTTGAGGCAGTTGTGGAAATTCAGTCAGCATAGCCATCATTATCTATCTACTTCTTCCTTTTAGCCAGCATACAATGCTGTTTCTATATTTGAAAAAACAAAAACAAAACACCATTCTAATTTAAATTCCACATTCTGTTCTTATTTTTCTAAAGGAATGGTCATAGCTGTAAACAGTTTAAACAGGATAATGTTCATTAAACCTTGACTCAAACTCAAGTTTATTATTTGCTTAATATGCAAAACAGACAACACAACTGTTATTCCCAGAGTTCTCACTAAAGTACAAATGACCAAACTCAAATTATTCTACTTTGGATACACTATACGAAGATCTAGCTCTCTAGAGAAGGCTCTAATGCTGGGATATGTGAAAGAAAGAGAAGACAACCTGCAGCAAGATGGATTCATTCACTTACAATAATAATAATTTCAACCTTGAAAAACCAGGTTAGTATAGATTGTAATAGATAAAATATATTTATGTGATCACTAAGAGTCAGAACCCACTCAATGGCACATAATCAATGATTATTAAATACTGTAGTACAGGAATGAAATAATCGAGTCAGATATGTGTCTTCCAGAGCTCTTTGACTCCACTAATCCCTTAATTCAAAGAGGTGTGGATAGCTCCAGATTAAAAATGTCATGCTATCCCATAGCTTCCAATATAATTTCAGCACGGTAAAATGCAACTCATTCATAAATTGTCCAAAATGGGCAACACCAGGGGTAAAATGCTCCTGGTTCGGACCGGATCGCCTGATCCGGTAGTGATAGCGTTGGATGGTTTGGAAAACCAGTAGCAAAAATCCCTGCCCCCATCCTATGCTCGGCTGTGCTGCGCGATCATAAAAGGCTTTTTTCTATTTTTAAAAGCATTTTTTTCTACAATCTCTTTGGCAGAAAAAATACTTTTAAAAGTAAAAAAAAAGCCTCTGATGCTTGTGTGGCTCAGCTGGGATCGTCAGAGCCTTTTAAAATCATTTTTTTTTTCCTGCAACCTCTTCAGCCCAAGATGTTGTAGAAAAAAAAATGCCAGCTGAGTTGCCTGATCATCAGAGGCTTTTAAAAGCATTTTTTTTCTTGTAGAAAAAAAGGTTGTAGAAAAAATGCTTTTAAAAGAAAAAAAAAAGTTGGGCATGCCCACCCAGTCACATTACTCCCTCACCAAGCCACGCCCACAGAACCGGTAGTAACACATTTTACATTTCACCATTGGGCAACGCTATTATAAACAAGCCAATACCTATCCCTAAAATTCCAACCAAGGCTTGCTTACTTGATTGATTGATTGATTGATTGATTGATTTGATTCCACATAGAAGACTATTTTAATATTGGAATTGTTTATATTGGGGGAGATGAGGTATCTGTTAACTTAGGAACAAAGTCCATTTTTAACCCAGCCTCTTTCTTTCATCTGTTACATCTTCCTACCTATTTTATATGTATATTTGGGAATAACAATCTATCCTGAAATCAAACTATAAGTTAAACACAACACCTTGAAAACTGTCTATAATTACAGTGAGCAAGGAAACAGCACTTTGAAAGTCATAATTCTAGAAACAATCATCAAGTCAAGGCTAATAGCCGGTTCCCCTCCCCTCCATCCTTTCTTCTTCACAGGATCAAGGTAAGTGATGGGTTTTTCTTTTCATCATCACTTATGAAAGTGGTTAAGCTTGCCCCAGTAAATGCTTGCTCATTCAGTGATAGCCCTGATGTTGTATAACAGGGGATTCTGTGTAAGTCAGTACAAGATTACATCATGGTCTCAGTATGTACATTGACTAATGTGAAAGCTCTTTTTTCTGAATTACTACCATGCCCAAGGAAAATATGACAATAGTGAGCAGGCTTAGTAGATTCGTAAGTACAACATTCATGTTTATCATCTCTTATGAGGGCCTTTGTATAATTCCCATTCTCAACAGTCAAGATTGCAATGGAAATTTCTAGTACATTTTGGCCGACTTGAAAAGTGATTAGTTAATGGATGAAGCTATTTATCCATGTAGTAAAGGGTTGGGAACATTGAAAACATTCACCCTAGCACACAAAACTTCAGAGCTCATCAAATTTCAAGGGACAGGTACATAATAATTTATTTGCCCAATGCCATGGCAAGGGATGGCCTCTGGCATTTCTTGAAAGTTAAAGGAAAGGTAATTGCTTTTTCTTTCCATCAGTCTTTATTGGGATGTTTTACTTTGTTAGAGTTTGCAGCAATCCAACCACACACAAGTAAACAATTCAGCAGGAATCATTTATATAAGAAACTTCTTTATATATAATACCATACAGCCGAAGCCAGAACCAGAATTCAGAATTCAGAAATGCACAATCAATAATCACAGAAGCAATAGAATCACAAAAGCACTCATATATAAACAGATCAGTGAACCTCAGCCACGGCCAGGTTCCAAACTATCTGGTTAACCAAACAGTCCCCATTGGCTGACCTGTTATCATGTCTATTCCAATTTATGAACCCTTATATACTGACATTCTTCCCTGGAAGAAACAAATTTTTTGAGATTCTTTTGGAGTGGGATATTCACTGCTGAGAATTCAGTAACTTGAATTGATGAACTACTAATGCTTCAGAGCTAAAAGAAACTGTAGCCGAACCAAAATGGGAGAGCATTCATGTGCTTAATAAATGTAGTCATGGATGACTAACAGAGAATGGAATCAAGTATGTTACTGGTACACTTATTGTATGAGAGTATATTGCAGCTGGACGTTTATTGCAGCCTTTCCAACATAATTTGCAACATTAAATGTTCAACAAAACAGTTGCTATATATGATGTAGTTACTGGCACCAAGTAGACATTTTACTGTTAGATGGATATAAAGCCACTTCACGAGAGAGAATAAGGCCATTCTATAATATAAGCAGGAACAACAAACTAGATTTTACAATGTTGTAATCAAAATGTGTACAAAGGAAAGGAAGTAGGAAAGGAAATTCAATCATTAAAAAATTGTGGATAGCTAATAACCTTAAGAATTACCTGCAATCAAAATATCTTAGGTAATCAGTAAAATTATATTTGTTAAAGAAATGAAAAGTATTTCAGGAAGAGAGTGCATTACCCCATAAAAGTCCCTATTGTAGGCATAAGGAGAAAATTATGTTTAGGAATGGTTGCTTGCAGTGGTGGGTTGCCCCGGTTCACACCAGTTCTATAGAACCGGTAGTAAAACCGGCGGGAGGCCCCGCCCACCGACCCTGACGTCACCAAAATGCTTCTGCAAATGCACAGAAGCTTCTGCACATGCGCAGAAGAGCGTGCACACAGCCCCGCTGCGAACCGGTAGTAAAGGTAAGTAGAACCCACCCCTGGTTGCTTGCATCTTGGAATTAAAATATAGTTTAATAATATGATAATATAAAGCATGTTCCATGGTAGTTTCTCTTCTGGTGAGGACAACAGCCGTTGGAAGGATTAACTTTGATTTTGATTAATCATAGTTTAATCTAACAGATTGTGGCTAATCTTAATTATGGTTGTCTTGAGGCAAACTGAATCAAACCATGCTTTATGATTGTGTTCAACAGTTTATAGTTACAATTAGCATTATGCCGGAATCTCAAATTCTGACTAAAATCTAGTCAATAAAAAATAGATATGAAAAAGGAAACTATAAAATTTGCAGTGGATTACCTGTTCATGATAAACATGTCTGAACATAGCCACCATGAATTCTGTTCTTTTCATCTTAGCTAGGTTGGAGTAATGAGCAATAAACACATGCAATAAATACTAAAGGGGGACATTAACAGTGATAAAATTCAATAATCATGATGATTCTTAAAGTTATCAGATGCTATATATATTTGTTACTGTATATTATCTCAATCCTTAGAATGCCATGAAAGTAGGTTAATATTATTCAAAACTCATAGAAAGGGGCTAGGACTGAAACATTTATTAGAAATCTCTCCTCCCTCCCTCTCCCTCTCTCCATCTATCATCTCTATCTCTATCTCTAACCCTATCTGTCCATCCATTATATTTGTATCCATGCATCTTACAAAACATGATCCCAGGCAGCATGAAATAAGAAGATATAAACAGTAATATAAAATCAATAAACAATTAACAAAGTTATTATTATAAATCAGAGAGATAGCTAGATATTAACAGATATTAATAATAATGGAGACATCTCAGTAAAATTATTTATAAAACAGAAGCTAAATTTAGTTTTATAAAACTAAATCCTGAATGTTTTTCACATAAGCTTTGGGTATGCACAGAGTTAGCATTAAGGTTCCCATGTGGGTTCTGTCTTTATTTGTGGCAAACTATTATCTAAAATGATAGAAGTTTTACAGTACGGAGTGTATAGATTAAGGATTCAACCCATTATCTATTTTAGGCCTCAAAATAGAATTGCTAGATGTAGATATAAAAAGCAATTTGCTTATAGAAGATTTCTGTTTCAGATTCAGTCTTATATAGAAAACTAATGGATGGCTAATGATTACAACAACAGAAGTCTATAACCACTAAACCTAGATCAGTTGTAATCAAAATGTTTGAAGACATTTTTCTATCACAGTATTAGTTCAACATAAAGTCCTAGTTGCCAATATTTTTTTGCAGTGCACTATTTTAATATGTGTAGTTTGTATGCATGTTCTGTTTTTGCGAAAAAAAATTGAATGAATGTAACCGAACAGTGTAGTTCAGGATGAATACAATATAAAACTAGAAATACCCTTTCTATAACTCACATGAGAGGCAAAAGGCTCGAATTGTTTTTGCTGAGGCCTGCACCATAAGGAGGGAAAAAAATGTGCTTGTTATTTTTATATTTGCCATCAGATAGTGCCACGCTCCATCAAGCCTAGAGGCTTAAATGCCAAAGTTGGAAGGAGAAAAGAAATCCATCTAGTCTTTGAATATGTTTGATGTCTGCATAAGCATAAATGCTGGTATCAGTCTCTGAAAAAATGTGTTTGTTTTACCTACCTCCAAAGACTGAGAGCTGAGCTAACACAACAAATGCTTTACAATTAGAAACAGAAAAATGTTGTGAGTGTGCGCATACTGTATATGTATATGTATACCAGAGGTGGGTTTCAGCAGGTTCTTACCAGTTCTGAAGAACCGGTAGCGGAAATTTTGAGTAGTTCAGCAAACTGGTAGTAAACATTCTGACTGGCCCCACCCCAATCTATTCTCTGTCTCCCAAGTCCCAGCTGATTTGGAGGAAATGAGGATTTTGCAGTAACCTTCCCCTGGAGTGGGGTGGGAATGGAGATTTTACAGTATCCTTCCCCTGCCACGCCCACCAAGCCACACCCACCAAGCGATGCCACACCCACTAAGCCACACTCACAGAACCGGTAGTAAAAAATGTTGAAACCCTCCACTGATGTATACTGTATATGTATATATATTGCATGAGACATATAACCTTCTGAATCATAACAGTGGGCTGGGAATTGAATAAATAAATAAAGTGAACAAAACAAAATTTATTTATTCACATGACTTTCTCACAAATTAAGTATTATGACTTAATGGCCTGATCCACACAATATGTTAAGACAATTGTTCTGCTTCCGTATTCATAAGCTACCTAACTATTTTCTCCTAGTTGAGAATTGTCAGGGCGGCAATCAGCCCCATTACCTTGTGTGGGGTAATTGCCCTCATTTTGAGTTGGATCGTGACGTTCTCCTTGTGTATACTTTGATCAATAAACCGAAATACATCTTCTAATTAAACTCATATTTATTGTAAGAAAATAAAGACATCTCACTATCTAAATTAGATTACATGTTGGCAAAGAATCCCCAGCCTGACCTTTAGCTGGCTGGAGAACAAAGGAAAGTTTTTAGAAGAAGTTTTTAGAAGAAGTAAAAGAATGCAAGACATGCGCAGTAGATGCTGATAAGAAATTTGGCAAACTACGGTAAGTCTGACAGTTCAGAAATAATAGCTCTGCTGGTAAATATAAAAACGCAGTGACAAGAATGTTACACAAAACCAGATATTTTAGTAAACTATCTCACTAGTAAACTATCTCATAGATCATTTTAATGTACATGTTGTATACCATTTTAGCCATATAGGCAATGTATAAAAATATCAAAATAATACATTTATTAATGTTGTTCTCTACTTGCAGCATTAATACTGCACTAATACTGCAGTACCAACAGTAGAGTAAAAAGACTCTGCTGAACTTACTGTCTACCAATACCAAGTCTTGCACGAGGGCAAAATTACTGGTCCTACTGCAAGAACAACTTAAAAATGGTAGCAAAAGGAAGTGTTCTGGCCAAATTTAGATTCTCTCACTCACTGTTTCCCTTCAAAAAATTCTGTTTAGAATAAAAATCCTTTCCAGATGGAGGGCTGTATCATTTACCCTAGCATGTCACTCAATCACCACATATAAAAATTCTGCCTGGAAAAATCTGTGCTTATTAAGCTATTGTTAATGAAACAGTTATGGAAAATGACAAAAGTATTTGTGTTTGGTATTCCAACAGGGTAGCATTGGAAACAGATTGTTAAGTGTGTACCAAAACCATTTGGTGCATAACTATAGATTTGATGAGCTTTGCTATAAACATACCAATACTACTGGTAATGAGTAGACTGATTGTGAGATGGGATTTTCATGTTTCTGTACAAACACATTCATACAGTACATAAATTGGGGCTGAAAAGTGGGGTTGCCCTTTCTCTCTGGATTCATACAAGTTAAATCAAATTTTGGTAACAAAACTCAATTGCTGCATTCACATAAAATGTAATGCCAAATGAATAACCCTATTATGCTTTAATGTGATAATTGTTCCACAATACATGAAAACTACAAAATATTCAGGTGCATTTTAAGAAAGACAACCATGTTGTGTGACTCCAACCAATGGAGTCAATAATATATGACATGGGTTGTATTCTCCAAGTCCTATCACTTAAACAATGTTTCTGGGTCCTTAAAGCAAAGTTTTCATTGCACCTCAACTATAGTTCTGCATCTAGATGGCTTCAATCTTGCTTGCCTCAAAAGACTTATCCCCCCCGCCCCCCGCCCAAAGGACTCAGTCAGAAGAACTTGTAATGGTTTTGGGTTTCTTTAATTGTTCCAGCATAATTTGCTTAATATTTTATATTTTATTATATCTTATTTTTATAGCATTATTCTTTTATTTTTATACCACCCTGAGTTGAATCAGTTCAATCCTGAGTTAAACTGACAGAAATAACCTCTTCATCAAATTAATAAGTTGTTCTCTGTAACATATTTAAGCTAAGATGTATATTGTGATCAGTTCTTTTCTTTTTTGGAGGAGCTGCTTGAATTGTTAAAAAGACATAATTTGACTTTGCAATGTCAGGCTCCTGACATTGCAAAGAAGAGATATTGAAGAGATACTTGTATTGTGATTTCATCACTTAGATATTAAGAGTTATAATGGATCTAACATTACAATTTAGAGTTATCATCAAATCTCCTGTTAAATACTGCAAAAACTATTATGGAAATGGCAGCCTCAGTTTGGGAAAATTTAGATTTGGGGTTCCTATAGTGTTGTATCCATATATTCTCTAATGTGCTCTGAAGTGTTATAATCCTATAGTTCTTTTCTCTGTGAACACAAAATGGACTTCCTGCTCTTCCCCACACACAAATAGTGGTAATAAATAATCCGGTGACAGTGAAAACTGAGGTTGTAAGCAAATTAAGAATCAAAATGAGATAAGCCTCTGTAAAAAATCAATGGAATTTATTCCCACATAATATGTTTAGAATAGGAGGTCAGAGTCACAAAGCATTCTTCTGGCCATTCTTTGTGGTCTTTTTCAACCACATTTAAAAGGGTGCATTTACTCTTTTTCATGTTATAATGACTTCTAAAGTGATTCCAGTAGTAGTTTCTGTAATAACTACCCATTCATTTTCATCCATGTGGCACATTTTCTCTTAAATTCTTTTCCTCATTACAGAATCATTGGCTCAAAAGAGAATCTAATCCTACTAACTGACTAGAAACCAGCCCAAAAGTATATCTGAGCCTTCTGTTCAACTTGTGCTTTGGGAAAGAGTGACTTGATTGGTAAGTGAGACAACTGTGTTTTCCCACTTCTCTTTTGCTTTTGTAAATTTATCCTATGACTGATCCAAACCTCAACTCTAATAAGTGGGAAAAGAGACTATGTGGATAGGGTGTTGGTTAAAAAGTCATCTTTAATGTCTATAAGCATTGAAATACAACTCTAATACACATCCCTAACCACAATTAATTAATTAGATCAGTTAGAACATTTTCTTGCACAGGGAATTCTACCAAAAGGATTATTTCTGACACAGCTTGCTGATATGTATCTCTCTGATTAGATCCACTTTCATCACATGATCCGATGCTACAAAAGATTAAGGCTACTAAAAATATCCTGTGATCAGTAGATAGAAGAAAATAGAGTTTAATTTATCTCTTGAAAACTTATATTTCTCTACGTTTTGCAATGTAAGTCATTCTGTAAAAACGTATTTGAGATTAGGTCCACAATATTTATTACATTCCAAAAAATAAAATTGGAGAAATGTTCACAAATATGTATGTACATTTTCATGCAGTTTTTTTTAAAAACCACAGATTTATACAGAATGAAGACAAATCTAATTTAAATTTGTAAAATTCACAGATTCAGTCATTTAAATAGTCTTTTTAAAAATTTCTATGGAGATTAAAAATATTGTTGCTTGTTTTATTTACTGTATGGAGAATGAAACATTATCTTTCTATATTTCAATATTAGAAAGTTTCCAGTATCAATTAGCATCCCATATCTTATCTTTGTTGAAGATGGAAATACGCTATTAAGCACACACACAATAATATAAAGATCACTGCTTCTGAATTGTTCACTCTAGTCAATCATTTCCATGCTGCTAGAAATTCAGAAATTTCCAAATATCAGCAAATAACTTGAAGATTCATTCAGGAATGCTAAACTATATAAAAAGCATTATATTTATTTATTTATAGGTCTTATTTACAGGACTCAACTGAGTATATCAGTGTAGTTGTAAAGAGAAGGAAGATGGTAGAGGAGACATAATTAGATATTGCTCAATTGAGTATTTTGGCTCACTGGTGAGAGAAAGAAACTGAACTGAAATGCTTTGCATAGCACTTGCTGATTTGGTACCAAGAAAATGTGTTAGTTAATTTGGTGTGGTCTTAGTGAGAATTGAGTCCTAAAAGAAGAGAAAAGTTTGGGAGATTTCTGTGGTTTGTTAATGCTAAAAGTATTGGATGAATTCAAGAGTAGGATAGGATAATGTTGATTGTCAATTACTGGTACATAGTCCAGTTTTGTTAGTGGGTGTTGCCGAAGGGCAGTGTTTTGTGAGAGATAATGACTCAGAGCTTAAAAGTGGAACAAGAGAACAGAAATAAGATTAGGGTTTTATGAAGACAGGAGATATATCACTATAGTAACAGAAACACTAAAGTATTATGGTAGATATTGGTCTAGCTCAAAGGTGTAACATTATTTCATTGAGGACCAGATCAGGATTGTGTTTGGCCTTAGGGTGCTGGGGTGGGCATGGCCAGGGTAATGTGGCCAGCTCATTGTCATTCATATTAGGGACACCTGTGGTGGCCAAGTGCTAAGGCAGGACTTCCCTCAGACCCTCCCTATAATTATAATGTATTTCTTTCCTTCCTTCCTTCCTTCCTTCCTTCCTTCCTTCCTTCCTTCCTTCCTTCCTTCCTTCTTTCTTTTTTCTTCTTCCCTCTTCCTTCTCCTTTCTTCTTCCTTGCCCTCTTTCCTTATTTTTCCTTTCTTGCTCTCTTCCCATCTTCCCATCTTTTTCTTTGCCTTTCCTCTTTCCCTTTCTCCTTTCCTGTCCCTTCTTGCATGCTCAAATGCAAAAGGGGAAACATTTCTCCTTTTGTTTTGTTTTTAGTTTTTTTGCTAGCCCTCTGCCAGAGAAAACAGAGGTCAGGAGGCCATACGCAGTCCTGGGCCCCGTTTTCGGCTGGGATAGCACCATGCAATCCTCTGCCAGTGAAAATAGAGGTTGGGGGTTTGTGTGCTCCCCTGACCATGTTGGATGCTCAGGGGGGCACACAAGCCTCCAGCATCTGTCTACCTGTACTGTCATTCCTTTTCTGTTCATATACAGTGAAGCTTTTGTCCAGTTGTAAACTGCAAATTGCCATTGTTTTCTTTATCATCACAGTCCTTGCTTGAAACAAAATTATTCTTTTTAATCCAAAGGGTTTTTTTTCTGTTTTATTCTTATCCCTAGAGTTAGGTTGACGAGACCCACCCGGCTTGACACTTCAGGGGGAAAAACAGCTGTATACCAGAATGGGGGGAAAAAGCATAGAAGCACGTTACGAGCTGAAAGGGGGCAACCAGAAAGAAACGAAGACGCTGTTATGGAAGGAGGGGATACTCACGGTGGTGGGGGTGTTAGGCAGGGTTTAGGCGGACAGTCACACTGCGGCCGGGATAGGGCAGAGTCTAGATCTTGGCGGGTGACATCATATATATATGAAACACCAGGAGCAAACCCGGAAGCATCGCTAATAGGAAGACGCTGTGGCGCGTTACTTTAAAAAGGGGGTGGGAAGCAGGAAGCACCGATGCCGGCTTTATGTTATCTTGGTTGAACTCAGAGATGTCTGCGACAGCCTGGAGCACGAAATAAACTTTGATCCTGCTCTAAGACACTAAATAGAAGTATCAGACCAACTATTTTCAAAATGAAAATAATGCCTTTAAAATTATCATTCAGGTTTAGAAGAAATGCCTACCCTGTTGTCTTTACGCTAATTTCTCTGGAGTATTTTATTCTTCTGCCAACAGATCGTAAGAAAGATAGAATGAACCTTATATATTTGCTATGATGACTGAGACTCTAACCCTTGGCAAGTTACGGTGTTAATAACAAGAACATTAACAGCTGCTTGATTATCCATTATATTTTGTGCTTGGAAATCTATTCCAGAATACAATTGACAGGAAAACATCTAACTGTATGAATGAACTATGTCAATAATTGTGATTTTGTTCAACTCATTTCCTAGCACACATACTGGGAAAACTTGTCAGTGCAACAACTTCTATGTAAAGCTTGCCTTTAGAAAGAGAATCTGAATTTTCACATATGTGAAAGATTGCCAGGACTTCTCCAGCAATATTGTACATTATAAAAGGAAATCCACATAAACCACAAAAATTGTAATTCAGAAAAAGAATAATAATTAAAAAAGCAGAAAAAATAAAAACTGCCAGCCTCACTAATCAGATTCCCAAACTTGATAGTATAAACAATATTTTTGCTGAGAGAACAAATTTATGGCATGACAAAATTGATTATAATCTACTCACATTTGTGAATTTTGCTGAGGAAACCATTTATTCACAAGGAAGAGCTCAATAGTTGTACCATTCAAATGTATTTTGTTCTAAGAAACAGGATACCAAGTACTAAAAGTGTTGCATGTATGACATCTAATTTTTCTCTGTTTCACCTACTCGCGTATGGAAAAAAAAACCAAGCAGCTTTGTCTCCCTCATGGGAGACGTTGGAATACCAATTTGGGTTTAGATGAAAATTCACTGTAGCTTTGCAATTCAGTTAAAAAAGAAAGAAAGAAAACTCTGCTATAAGAACATTTCCAAGCAATATGAAAAACCGAACCAACCAATCACCTTCCTATCCCTCAAAAATACCTGGACTAGCTGCGTTAGGTATTAATTTACCTTGCTGTGCAAATTGCTTTAACATGAAGTATGCTCCCTTATTTTTAATGGTCACAATCCAAAAATGGTTGCACTGGGCCATTTCCTGATTCACTCTGCTCGCTCGGCACTCCCCTGTTTATCCAATCTAATGCAATAAAAGCGTAATTAATTTCTAAACGCTTCTGTTGAGCAGTGCAATTTGTCAAGTTGTTAATAGAATTAAGCTTTTTATCAGCGATTAGCAAAAGAAGGTAAAAAAAATTAATTAGAGAATTGTATGCCTCCCTGCTTCAAAGCCAGTTTTAGGATTAAATGCTTGATAAAGGTTCCTTGGCACATTATAAAATATTTAGCAAAATCCTCTCCCACCTCCACTCCAATAATTTCACAAAACTATTTCTGCATTGAGCAAAGAACTTGAGTTAACTAGAGCAGTTGAGCACATGTACAAACTGGCATTAAAATTGAACTCCACTTTCTTTCCCAAACCATAGTGACTGAAAAAGCAACTTCCCACAATTAAGTTTTACAGTATGAAGTGCTGCTCTCTAGAATGCATTTATCAAAAACAAAAAAAAGAAAAGACATGATGGCAGACTTTTTGAGGCTGGGAATAAATTGTAAATCAACAGGCTATGAGCAAGTTTCCTTCTTATTCTGTGGCTTTATTTGAAATATTTTAAAAACAAAACGAAGTAAAAAAACTTGGTTGCATTTCAGTTTGTGTATCAGATTAAACTACTACTCAATGTATTTTTCAAACGGTTTGTCTTTTGAAGCAACTGACAACTGAATATCGTAACAGAAGCGATTTAGGATTAAACTGAATAACTTGGCCAGGTTAATAGAAATCTAATTTTTTAGCTGCCTAGAAACTTTGACAGTCTTTACCATACAGCTAGACATTTTAAGGCCTAAAGGTACTTAAAATATTACAAGCCAACATAGGGTTTTTTTAAAAACATTAGGCAAGTTAACATTTCTTTGCAAGAATGACAGTCAGTAACATATATATTTTAACTTGATATCTTGCTTTGTTTGTATTTTTCCCAATTACTGTATTATGATAGAATTTATGGCTACTTAGGAACTTCACTTTGTTTTTTTTTTAATAAAACTTTTGACTATATAGAATAGTGCATATAGAATAGTGCATAAACTTTTGACTATATAGAATAGTGCATAAACAAAGTAGAGCAGTTTGTTTGTGGGAAAATCAATATCATGGATACTTCTATTTATCCAGTTATAACAACTATTTATATTATTCATTCTTTGATTGTTGGAGACATATTTCCAAAAATATGTCTCATCTTTCATGTTACTGTTAATCCCATGTAGATATGAGTAAAATTTTAAAAAACAAACAAACATGTTTTTAATTCTTTTCTGTCTATGCACCACTTTTCTATGGTGAGAAACTTCATTTTGTGCCCATAATCCTATGGAAAAAAAATGTCCTGTAATCATACACTGATACAAAAGTAAAGAAAAAAGAAAAAAGAAACAAACAGTAAAATAAAAAACTCACTCATTTTTCACATTTTAAATTCCTAAATAATCCTAAAATGAGAGAGGTACAGTGGCCTAGAGATGAACACAATCACCTCCCACTTCGAAGATTGAGAGTTCAATCCTAGACAGTGGCAAGTGTTTTTCTATAAGGGCGCAAAGAGAAAATAACTGCTGCCAATTTGTATAGGTATCAGGAAGGGCATCCGGACAGTAAATACTCATCTCCACTCCACTCAGGTGCTCCAAATTCACCCTGAAACAAGGGTTTAAAGCAGGGATGTCAAACTCAAGGCCCAGGGGCCGGATTTGACCCGTGGAATGCTTAGGTTTGGCCTGCAGGACCACCCTGGAAACAGTGAAGGACTGGCCCGCAGTGCCTCTGCCAGTGAAAATGGAGCTCAGGAAGCCACATGCGCCCTTCCCAAGCTCCATTTTCGCTGGCAGAGGGTTGCAGAAGGCTGTCACAGCTGAAAACGGAGCTCGGGAGCCTGTTTTCTCTGACAGTGCTCAGTCCACCAAAGACGCCTCTGACATGAGTTACATCGAGCTGGCCATGCCCACCCTGGCCACACCACTCCACCCCCTCCAGGTTAAACACAACCCTGATGCGGCCCTCAATAAAGTTGAGTTTGACACCCCTGGTTTAAAGGATTGTAAAAAGAATAAAAGTAGAAAAAATAATCCTAAAATGCCATGCTGCTATTTTAACCATCCTGGCTAATGTTTCTTTCCTTGCCAACATGTACATTGCTATTAACTCACTTCTATCTCAAACTGACTAACCTATACTTAGTTTGTTTAAGTTTATTTTTTTAACAAGGCAACATGAGCCTTTTAATTATCCTTGCAGTTGGATTCTGAATTTCTTCCAGTTGATCCAGTGTGAAACTGCCAGTAAGCAGTGGAGGGTGGTACATAGGTTAATGAGGAGTGGCTTTAGCTCCACTAAAACTGTATGGAGAGTCTTTTAACAAAATAACAGAGTTGGAAGGGACCTTGGAAGTCTTCTAGTCCAAGTCCCTACTCAGGCAGGAAACCTATATCATTCTGAACAAATGACATATAGTGTCTCCTGTTTGAGCTGGGGGCTGGATTAGAAGACCTCCAAGAAGGGGTGAAATCCAGCAGGTTCTGACAGGTTCTGGAGAACTAGTAGCAGAAATTTTGAGCAGTTCAGAGAACTGGCAAATACCACCTCTGGCTGGCCCCAGAGTGGGGTGGGAATGGAGATTTTGCAGTATCCTTCCCCTGCCACACCCACCAAGCCATGCCCATCAAGCCACACCATGCCTACCAAGCCACACCACACCATGCCCACCAAGCCACGCCCACAGAACCGGTAGTACAAAAATTTGGATTTTATCACTGCCTCTAAGTTCATTCCAAAATTATTAGTCTCCTAACATGAGACTTTACTGAGTCCTTATCTCAGATCTTTGGAGTTAGAATTCTCTTTCCTCACATATTTGCTCTTATACTTTCTCATAATTATTATTTTTGTATGATACAGGAGCCAGGTTGTCTTCAGTGGAATTGCTGTCAAAGTTATAAATGTTTATAAATTCAGTGTTGGGAACCAAGGTATTAGGTTTCATACAGTGAGGAACCTATAGCAGGCATCCATGAACTAAAGATGATTATACGTACATCTGCCATTATACATTTTGACTGTGGCCTGGAGACAAATTCAGACCGACACAAAGCCAGGCACTGAAGGGCAATCTGGCTGCAACATCTGGTATTTCAGTGATTGTCGGGTTTGATTTGGCTGATCTAGGCCAACATTATTTTGCTATCTGAATATGGATACCAAAAGATACAAAATTCTTTTCACACCTACTGCAGAATACTCCGCATAGATCTGTTTCTTTATTTAACAGTAAAAATACAATAAATTAATTCATTAATTAATCATTTGTTAACCTTTTGTGATACATATAGCTGTCTGAAGCAATTGTCATATTCTGTCCAATTGTGGTCCTAGGCTAAGAATTTTAAAAATAATCTATGAAATATATTTCTGGATTTTAAACGAAATATTAATGCTAATACTATACTAAAATTTTTCTTCTGATTTCTGAAGTTATTTTTATTTCTGGTTTTCTATGTCAGTGTCTGGTTACTTTCAAAGTTATTCTCTATCTATCTATCTTTGGTGCAAAGTGGAAAAACGAAGAAGAGTCCCTGTTGTATTAGTCATACTTTCAACATTCTACCGGCTTCCTAGCTGCTCTCCACTTGTTCTGGTATTTATAACATTTTCACTAGGAACTAACAAATTAACCCAAGAGTGGCAATTTACCTGTGAGCGAAAGTCAGGACACAAACATTCTCTAGTAACGTCCTAACCAACATAACTGTAAAGCCCTGTTTAACACCAATAGGATTGTTTTAAAAATTCCTTGAAGAAAAAGCAAACTTGAAAGTCATTTTTTTGCAAAATGCTGTGTATCATGACCTCCAAAACTGACTGGGAGGGTGCCCACATACTGTATATACACAGAGATTACAGTAGATAGTAGTAATTGGGAATATGGAGAATTAAATATTGCACAAATAGAGTTGCTAGTACTGTCTGGGCCATGGCATTTTATGAATGAAACTATTAATAATTACCTTGTTTCCAATTACCCTGATGCTTTCACATGCAATTATCTAATGATTATCATGCTTTGAAACTCTTGGCATTCAGAGTTCAATTAAAAGACTTTCCTTCCTAGCCTGGATTTTGATCTTTTTTTTTTTCCTATGAAGGAAGTTCAATGTTAAAATGTGCTTATGTACTACAAATCTCATAAGCCTGGGTAGCATAACTAATCAGAAATAATTAAGAGAGTATCAGCCTGTCTATCACAAATCATTGAAAATGTGGGAGAATCAAGTTTCAAATATTTATTCCTCATTGTGCTTTTATTGACTGAACCTTGCTGAACTGCTGCCAAAATATGATGAAGGAAGAACAGCATATATTTCCTGAGTTTTTTGGAGGAATCATCAAAAACAAATTTAATAGATATATCCATGACAATCATAGTAGTCTCTTCTAGAACTCTATATAAAGTTGGGCAAGATATAGCAGCACTTGGATGTACAGTAGTTCCTAAATCCTTATGGTAATCTTCTTAAAACAGCAAGTTATATGAAGACTGAAATTTCAGAACTGATGAAGGACAGAATAAAGAATAGATAGGAAAGTTTCATGTCTCTGACCAAGCTAGAGATAGGTGGAATTGATATTTCTGAATTTTTTTCTCTCTCTCCTACTTATATAATTTCTTAGGCCGTTCTCTAGAATCAGAATTGATTGGCATACCCATGCTATCTACTATTGGTTTAATTACTCTACCACAAAGGACTTACAAACAAGGGTGACATAAGTATGATTACTGAATACTAAAGATTGAAGAATTTTAGCCTAAAAACCTTGTGAGCAAGCCAATGGTGGGTTGCCCCAATTTGGGCAAACCAGTAGCAGCGGCAGTGAGAGGCTCCGCCCACCTGCCCTGACATCGATCTGCGCATGCGCAGAAGCTTCTTAATTCCCTTAGTTTTAACTGATTTATTGCATACCAAGCAATTTAGTGATGTTGATAATAATGATGATCTCCTCATCTTCATCATCTTCATCCTCACTACCATCAGCAAGTTAAAGTTTATACTGCATTCCAAGATAATAGTGAAATAATTAATGTTTCTGTTTTATAATTAATTTTAGTAACTGACAAGTGACTTTCTGTTGAAAAATGGCAAATATGCAAATAGCACACTATGCAAACAGCAACCCTAAAAAAGCAAGCATTATTTGGAAATATCTAAAGGTTTTGACAGGCAGCATGAGCAAAATTGTATGACCAACAAGAAATATTATGAGGAAGGTAACAAAAAAAAAATCACTTCAATTGAAAGATATGAAAAATTATCTTCTCTCTAGGTAGCAAGATGAAATTAGCCTGGGAAGGACTAACTTTTCTATTACTAGAAAAATTACAAGGTAGAAAAGCTTGTGAATTGTGATTTCTAGTAATCAACAATGAATTTAAATAAGTGGTTTGAAATGTGCATTTAACGATTTCAATTTATTTCTGAATTGTAGGTGCCATCTAAAAAAACTCTCCCAGGACTACCATCTGTATCCATACACTATCTCTAAAAGCAACTATTTGGACACAGTCTGTTAGGATTCCTATTGGTCTAATTGATCAATAATTGAGCAGTTACCAAATGGAGATAATTTTGAACAGATTTAAATAAAGTTGTCCTTGAAGAGTCTAATAAAAAGTAGTTACATATATTGTACCTTTCTTGTATCTATAGTATCCACAGTACTTAACTGTTCAAATTCATAGGTGTGCAGCAACGCTCATAGAATCATGATTTGTTGCCCAAATGGAATGATCTGCAGATTGCAAAAAGATTAGGATTTGGTATTGCATTATTATCACTCCTTCCCCTGACTACCTACTGGGTAGATTACTATCCCTTGAAGTTTTTTTTTTTTTAAAAAATATGTTCATGTAAATTGAGGGGAAATGTTTCAATATGACTGCTTACAATGTTTTGAAGTGTTTAAGATATTCTGAAGTGTTATAGTCTCAGCTGTTTGAGATATATTTACATGCATAACTCTATATTGCAATCCCGACCTTCGCTCCTTCCGCCGTGACCTTAAAACATGGTTGTTTCACCAGGCTGGCCTGGATTGAATGGGGTTTTAATGGGAATTTTAATTTTTACTGTCTGAATTTTAATCTGGATTGGTTTTATTGTTGTGAGCCGCCCTGAATCCTCATGGAGAAAGGATGGTATATAAGTCCGATTATAAATAAGTAAGTAAGTAAGTAAGTAAAGCCTTTTCAAGTTCTGCCTGGAATTTACTGAAGATGTAAGTCGATCCTTAGTCTCTCTCTTTCTCTCTCATATATCAGCCAGCATTGCTTTCAGATTCTACTTATTTATTATTTATTATAGCTTTATATGGCCAACTATTTTATACACACTAATAACAATAAAACTTATAAAACACCAAATAAAATTACTGGTATAACAGCATTCCAAAGAATATTCCCTACCATGGCCTTTATTAAATAAGAAGATCCTCACAGACAAAAAACCAACAACCTGGCTTTAGAACAGACCAAAGAACACATTATTGCTAAAGAATAGAATAGAATAGAATAGAATAGAATAGAATAGAATAGAATAGAATAGAATAGAATAGAATAGAATATTTTTATTGGCCAAGCATGATTAGACACACAAGGAATTTGTCTTGGTGCGTACGCTCTCGGTGTACATAAAAAAAAAAGATACATTCATCAAGAATCATAAGTTACAACACTTAATGATACTCATAGGGAACAAATAAGCAATCAAATCTTATTAGGAAACAGTCAATATAAATCGTAAGGATACCAACATGAGGGAGGAGATGGATGATAAGAACAATGAGAAGATTAATAGTGCAGACTTAGTAACTAGTTTGACAGTGTTGAGGGAATTATTTGTTTAGCAAAGTGATGGCGTTCAGGAAAAAATGTTCTTGTATCTAGTTGTTCTGGTGTACAGTGCTCTATAGCGTCATTTTGAGGGTAGGATAAATGAATGTTGGATAAAATTCAAAAAAAAAAAAAAAGGATACCAAAAAGAAGTCAGTCTTTCGCAGAAAGTCTTTAGCTGTTTCAACTACATGAAGCTGCAGTACATAGTGAAACAGTCTGGCTCAAGTTTTGCAAAGGAGTGTGACAAGGCTTTATACCATTCCTTTATTTATTCAACCTATATGTTGAATATATATTAAGGGAAGCTGCATTGAAAAAGATAAGTATTATTTTAAAACTGGAGGAAGCAGCAGCAATAATCTGGGTGAATAGGAAAAAATGCAAAGGAGGTTTAGTTAGTAAAGTCAAGGAATATGGTGAAAAATGGGACTGAAACTAAATATAAGGGATCAAACTAGTGACAACAGCTGCAACTAGAATTAAATTGACAAGATATCAAAGTAGTGGATAGCATCTCCCTTTTAGTATTAATCAACAACAACAAAGGAACAAGGAGTCAAGAAATACGTAGAGGCCAGGGGTGTCACACTTGTGACCCACAGGTCTGATGTGTCAAATCCACATCCACACCCAGTCCAGCTCCGTGAAGGAAAGAAACATCGTAGTGATGGCAACATGACACAGCAAGTTTGACACCCGTGCACTAGACTAACACTTGGTACAGCAGCCATAAAGGTTTTGGACAAGATATTCAGATGACGTTATATATTTATAGTTACAGAGATAAGAATCAAGCAAACCATGAAATTTCTTGTGACAATTGTGGAAGCTAAAGTAATGTCATTGAACCAGTAGAATGAAGAGTTGGAGCTAGAGAACAGCTGGAGAAGATTGCTGAAATACCATAAACAGCCAAGAAAGCAGACCAATGAATCTGTCTATGGATATTCTCAGTCATCCAGGTCATGGTTGTCCCAAAGGTGCTTTTTCAAGAGCAACTGGACTTTTTGATTTTTTAAAAAATGTTTTGCTTCTCATCCAAGAAGCTTCATCAGAAGTGAAACATCTTCAAAGATGTTTCAAAGATTAAGAGCCTTGGATAGCTCAACAGGCTAATAAGCAGACTAAAGCCTGTTATTAACATCCAGCTGTCTGCAATTGCACCAGTTCGGGTCTCACCAGGATCAAGGTTGACTCAGTCTTCCATCCTTTCTAAGGTAGGTAAATTGAGGATCCAGTTTGTGGGGGGAATACAACTTTTTGTATAAAATATACAAAAGTATGAAGGCTATTGCTTAACGCATTGTAAGCCGCCCTGAGTCTCAGGAGAAGGGCGGCATATAAATCTAATTTAAAAAAAAAGAAGAAGAAAAACCAGAAAGTCCAGTTGCCTCTTGAAAAAGCATCTTTGGGAAGACCAATGGATCAATCAATCAATCAATCAATCAATAAATAATCTAGACCTCAAGAAAAAGATAAATAATCAAGCTCGAATTAAACCTCCTTTGGCCATATTATGCTAATATGCATCTCTCTGGAGAAAAAAAAATATTAGGAAAGATGGAAAGAAAGAGAAGGATAACCAACAGCAAGGTGGATAGACTCAGTTATATAATTAGTGCACTGTTACATGATAAGTGTACTATTGAGAGACATGAAAGACCAGGTTAGCTGGTTACTGTGAGTCAACAATACTTGATAGCATGTAATCAAAGTCAACATGAAGTACCACTTTCCCTGCTTTCTTCATCATCAACTCTTGAATACCGGGAAAGGACAAAGAAATGGATAAGTATAACAAGCAGCAAGATTCAGAAAGGTCTTTGCTCTTGTAGAAATAATGGGTCTTAATAAGTACAAAACTGCAAAATTCTAACTGATCTTACTGTCTTACTTTTTGTGTTAATTGCATTGGGTCCTAAATAGCAATTCACATTATCATGACATTTCATCATTGCTTTTTTTGTTTTGTTATATTTTCAAAAGACATCTCAATCCATGTATCTTAATCTTGAACTTTCAACAGTCCAGACTTCATCTAGTGCTTCTGTTCAATGGAACCCCAATGGCATCTCTTATCTGTGGGTCTCTTTAATGAATCACAATTACCTTTTGAATTTCAGTATTACATTCTTTTGTACAATGAAGGGCTATTCAGTATGATGCCTTCTTTTTTCTATTATTTTAGTCAGCTGTCAATCTAAGCAAAATTTAACCTCATCCTTGGCTTTCCAGGATTTCAAAATGTGTACAACTTTCAGGTCAAGGGAGACTTTTATTACCCTTTGAGGCTTTGCAAGGAGAAGGATGAATCTGAAATGCTGTTACAAGCTAGGGGAGGGTGTACCTAACCAAAAAAATATTCTCTTTCCTTAGAGAGTTTGAATTTTACTTGCTGTTTTTCTCCAGGGTCACAATTACTTAGAATGTTAAAATAACTTCCATCTTCCCTCCATTAACAACTCCCACCTCTCAGTTCAGCAACAAGAGAAAAATTGTAGAGAAACACTACTTAATTATCACACCACGTAACTAATTAAAAGCAGAACACTAGTGTGTGGTATGCTAAAGGGGCATTAGAGAGCCAGCCTGGTTAGGCAAGAACACACAACCTCCTCCCCTCCTCTCCACCTCACTGTAGGGGCTTCAAGTTGACAGGCAGCCATGATGAGATGGGGATTTATTATGCTGGGTTTTTGTTCAGAACTTTTACATGAGGCCAAAGAGGTCAAGAAACTTCACTGTTGTAAAGGGAAAAGAAAACACCTGGGCAGGAATCAAGAGGATAAATGTTTTATTGAAGAAAGTTATAAGCAGCAATAATTTTCTAATGCACTATACAGTACTTAACTGCTTTTCTTCCTTAAACAGCTGATGAAAAATGCAAACCATTCCAGAGAAAGTAAACTATTCATTATTCAATCAAGAACTCTTCAGCTCAGAACTGCTTGGGCATCACTTTCTCTGACCTGGAAGCCATTCTGCCTAACTCCATAAGTGAATTGAATTGTCATTTAATTCAGGACGAGAAACAAAATTCTAATTCACATAATGCATGCTACTTGGGGCCTACTGGGAGTTTACTCCAACTTATCTAATATTCACTAGGCTGAAGGAGATTGATTTTGATAGCTTTCTAGACCAAGGTTTCCCAACTTGTGTTTTGTGAAATATTGTTTTCCAAGAGCTGATTGGGAATTTGAGGGGGGAGGGGACTTAGCTGCCTAGCAATTGAGTATTTTAGGTGGGTGAGAGGATTTTATTATGTTATCTTAAAAGTATTTTTCAGCCTATAGCAAATTTAAGTCATTTTGATTTGTTTTTTTATATGTTCAATTTTTCTCATAGCATTTATTCTCTTTAATTTTAAGAAACCAATATTACTTTTCATCTTGACTTCTCATCCTATTATAGCTCAATTTTTCTTTTCCCTCCTTAAAATTTGAACCACTAAATTTAGATTCACATAACATAGTACAATCCTCAATTATTTTTTTAAATTCTCTTCTTCTAATCACCAATGATTCTTTTATCAACTATTCCCAATGATACAATTCAACATATTAGTAGAAACCAATTAACTATATATCTTAACCCAAATGTTCCGACTGCTGCAATTTCATGTATTAAACTTAAATAGATTTCATGAAAACTAGATAAGTCAACACTCAGCACTTCTTTGACATATAGAAACAAAATGGTTGATATTTGGCTGTCTGCTTGAAGTTGCCTAGGTCAATGCCCCAGAATCTTGCAATAGTGAGAATATGCCTAGGGAATATACAATTGCTGCCAAATCAGCAGCAAGTAGTATAAAGATCTATGTTGAATTTATATAAAATTAAAAGCAATAGTGACCCAAGAAACAATGAGGATTTATGTTAAAAGCTCTTGGAAGAGACCTGCAAATGTGCTGGAGTTCTACTGGGTAAGTAAAAATCCTTTTGTACACAGACAACACATAGTCAAGTGTAATACATTTATTTCCCAATAGACAAGAATTTTGATTTCTGATTTGAAAACATGCCTGATATATATTTTTGGAAGCAACTGCAAATATTTAAAAAATTATCTCTTTCTTTCTATACACATATACACACACAGATACTCCCATCCCTTCCTCTCATGGGCTAGTCTCAATTGGAAGGGTTTTTTTTTTCATAGAAAATGTTCTTGCATTTAGGAATATTGAAAGGTCAAACATCAAACAAATAAGAAAATGTTTAGAAGAGAATGAGAATCAATTTGAACATTTAATATAATTTACATAATAAATTATCTATGAGACTTGACTTTGTGGGATTGACTTTTGACATTCATTCTCTCTCTCTCTCTCTCTCTCTCTCTCTCTCTCTCTCTCTCTCTCTTTCTTTCTCTCTCTCTGTGTGTGTGTGTGTGTGTGTGTGTGTGTGTGTGTGTAATGTATGAAAGTATTTTGTATCCTGATTTTAGGCATTGCACTTAAGTGATGGTTTGCTCAACTGATATTATGTTGGGCAAAGAGGGGAGGTCAAACAGGGAACTAGCATTAAGTTCTTGTACAGCTGCAAGAAGCATAAACCTGGCCCCAGCTCTCACAAGTTCCATGGGGTCTTATCTAAAGGAAGATAAGCAGCCTGGGAAAATTCTTGTAATCTTGGTAGAACACAATAAAGTAGCTGACTTGAACCTCTCACAAGTAGATCTGGTTGCTTGTGCCTGACAACCATCACCTATTGATCTATTTATTTATAATGAATAAACTACAATAGCCAGATTTACAAAACAAGCAAAAGTCCATTATGATATTTTATATATCATGTGTATGTGTGTGTGTTTGTGTGTGTGTGTGTACACACACACACACACACATACGTGAGCTGTGGTGGCACAGTGGTTAGATTGCAATACTGAAGGCTACTTCTGCTGCCTGCCAGCTGCCTACAATTTGGCAGTTTGATTCTCAATGGCTCAAGGTTGACTCAGCCTTCCATCCTTCCGAGGTGGGTAAAATGAGGACCCAAATTGTTGGGAGCAATATGCTGACTCTGTAAACCACTTAGAGAGGACTATAAAGCACTGAAAGTGGTATATAAGCGCCATGGCATTCTCTCTCTCTCTCTCTCTCTCTGTGTGTGTGTGTAATACACTAGACAGTCCTTCTCAGGAGAAGCTTAGTTTATATGTATCATATAAATATATTCTGCTACACAGTTGTAAAATTTCTCTTTTATGGTTCAAATTTTGAACTTCAGTGTGTGTGTGATTATGTGTTTTGGAGAGATATAAGAAGGGAAATGGATACAGGTAGTCCTTGACTTACAACAGTTTGTTTAGTGACAGTTCCAAGTTACAACAGCACTGAAAAAAGTGACATGACTAGTTTTCACACTTACAATTGTTGTAGCATCCCCAGGGTCAGGTGATCAAAATTTGGACACTTGGCAACTGATTTATATTTATGATGATTGCAGTGTCCTGGGGTCACATGATTTCCTTTTGCAATCTTCTGATGAGCATAAAATGGGGCAAAGTCATTTAAGAAACCTTTCACTTACTAACAAATTTTGGGCTCAGTTGTGGTTGTAAGTCGAAGACTACCTGTACTTTAACCCCTGCAGATGCCCTGATTTTTCCTGCTCCTAGATTGACATGTCACAGGTGCAATCCTCAAAATAAGAGAATTCATGCATCTACACTATAGTCACATCTGGTGGAAATAATGTCTGTGGTCATGTTTCTGTCTTAAAGCAACTAAATTAGAAGCCAATACAAAGTATAAAATGTTATTAAAATTAGAGGTAAGATATCATGATCATCAAGTAAAACACCTTATGTTAGACATCTATCTAACATAAACAGTTTATTTATTTAATAATAAATTCATTTGAATTAACCATTTTATAGAACATCAAATTACTGTTTATGAAAATAAACAGTACATAAAATACACAAATGTCTTAAGAATGATGGAAATTATAATCGCAACATTTCAGGAAGCACCAAATTTTATGAATATTTAGAAAGTATATTTACTAGAACTGTACTAATATTTATTTACAAACAATATAGCATGACTTCATGCATCCATTGCCTTGAATTTGCTTGTTACATAATGAGAAAGAAAGGGTCTGAAGTGAGTTTATTCCAAGAATATAGAGCTTTAGGAGGTTCAAAATTGGAAGGAGGAAGTTTAAGAGGAGCCCCATTTTAACTTAAAGTTCTCTTGACCATATTTAAATCAGTTAGTTCTTGGTACAAGCTTCAGCTAAATCCAGTGCATATCTTTTTTGCCAACAGTTTATTTTTTACTGTGACTATGATTTGGCCCACTGTACTATACTGTAATGGCAGCTGAGAGAAAAACTCATAATGCTTATTAATCAGCAATGAATTTTATGTCTAGAGCTTATAAATTTCTCACTCCTATTCTTAAGAGAAACAGTTTCAAATAAATTGGAGATGTTAGAATGCCATCCAATTCACGTGCTTGAAAATGTTATTGGTGAATACACTACCAAAAATTAGTACAATGATTTAAAATATGCAATAAATATTAGGCAACCGTACCCCAACCTATTTTTAAAGGTTTGCTTTTTATCTCTTATCGCTATGTGAATCAAGGAACACTACAAACTGTGTCACTCCCACTGTCTGTACTCCTATATAGGGCACATCTTTTTGAATCAGACTGATGTTTGCTTAGCAGAACCCTCTGGGTGAGAACAATTTAGTTTAATTCGGTGAGGATTATCAGAGTGACAAGCTACAGAAACATTGGCATGACAAGCTAACACAGAACAAAAACAAACTGGCACACTGATTTCTTCAAACATGGGTAAGACCAGGTCAGAATATACATTTTTTCCTCCTGTTCACCCTTCAAAAAAGAAAAAAAAAGTCCTCCAGTAACTGTAAATATGGGACCATTTTAAAGGACAACCATATTACCCTTTGATAAATGTTCTTCCTTGCTTGCTATGAAGGAATCATTCTTTGTAAAAGAATTCCCTCCCCCAACCCACCAAGACACACTTTGGATAATTCCTTTTCATGCAGACGGTTGTGAACACAGAGGTTAATATATTATATTTTTTGAATGTTCCTTTCCCATTTTGGGATCCCCAGGCCAAATGATTTTGCTTATCAGGTCTTGCATTATGCCTGTGAATTCAGCCTATTAGTGTTTTTTTTCCCTTCATCCTCTCTGCTGCATTAAGTTAAGTCAAGATGTATCTTTATTATTGCTTTCATCAGTACATCCCTTGGAGGTTGGGGTGCCAAAATGGGATGTAGAATATATCCTTTCAAAGTAAGCTACCATTTGGGGACTTGAACATATTATTACTATTAGAGATGAGCGTATACCTTGTAGCTTGCTAAAATTAGGTAACTGATTTATTTTTGCATCCTGCTGTGGGCACAAATGTTGTCAGATATTATATGAGAAACGTGACTTTCAACAGCAAACTTCCAAGGTATGAGGATGGGAGAAAAGGGTGCATTATGTAAAGAAAGAAAAAAAGAGAAAGAAAAGAAAGCATCCTGGGAATGAGGATTTTTTATTTCTTAGTTTCAGGGTGTATGTAGCAACACAATCCAGTGCGTACAGTTGTATTATTCCTGCTCTATAAGTAGCAGGGTGGCACTGTTAGCATCCACTTGACATGGGTAGTTAGCTGTGAAATTAAGAAAGATAAATGAATATCCCAATCTTATGGCATAGGTATTAATTAAATAGGAACTCACCCCAGAGGTGGAGGCATTTTTGTAATTAATATAACCATCTGGGTATGTACAGGTAATTTTACAAAGGATTCACAAATCCTTTGAGATACAAATGTAAAATGGTAAGGATGGCAGTGAAGGCAGCAGTGATAGCTCCCCTATAATGGATTCCACTTGACCATAAAAACAAATACTAGCTGCACTAGGTTACAAAAAGGCTATAATATATTCAGCAGATCTGTGCAAGGTCATGTTCCTTATTTGAACAGACAGTACATAAAGAATGTGAGCACTTCAGCTCCATTTATAAAAGTAATTGCAGTGCTATGCTGACTATGGGTAGCATGATGACAGATGATGTGAGATGAAGTAAAAAGTTTGGGGTACCAAAATGCATATAGATTGTTGAAAGTGATTTTAACGGATAGGCCTTGCATTATAAGTCATGATAATAAATATGAACAAAGATTAGCAGTGATTCACTTTATATAGTTTTATAAGTCGGAAAATATAGGGAGGTTGCCATTATATTGGTCTCCTGCAATGGCAAATACAGTAGATAAAATAATATCTTATCAGAACTAGTTTAGTAGATCTGCATTTGAAGATTGAACGTAAAACATACTTGGAAACAGACTTTTGACAGTTTTATTCCTCTAAAAGACATAAAGTTGGCACAATGTTATATGTCATACACTTGGAATTCCCAAGTAAGTAAAAAGACCAGGAACCAAAGATTGTTGGGATGTTTTTTGTTGTGGTTGTTATTTTATTTTTACTGCTGTTGTAAAATATGTATCAAATCCTCTGCTTGCTTCGATAATCATTTCTAGATTATGTTTTCTCCCATTATGTCCAGATGCTGCTCATATTGTGCCTGTATGTTTACCCCTTCTGTTGCTCACAGCAGTTCTGGGAGGGAAGGTAATTTTGCTTCTCTGCTTTTTTGGCCCTGATCCAAATAATTCCACTTAGTTCCTCCCCAGTTGCTGCTTTCTGCAATTATATATCTCCCATATAACACTGAAGAAAGGCATAAGAGTTTACAGTAGGGAAAGGTGAGCCTCTGATGTGCTAACTGCACTTTCCCAAATTCTGCAACTGGATTGCAACTTATTTCATACAGCTCTGAAGATGAACCCAATTCACTGGAACCACGTTTTATTTAAGGACTCAAACCAGTAACTCCGGAATGGCTCTTATCACCATTTTTCTCTACTGAGCAATAGAGTAACAAATGGAATAATCAGATAGTCTTACCTAATCATGTATATGCCAACAGAATTGCAATGTATGTGCATCTACCTGTATGTGTAATTTAGCTTGTTTATTATTTATTTATTTATTTATTTTATTTGACTTAGGTACCACCCAAATCTAATTGACTCTAGGCGGTTCATAGCATGGAAATAAAAGAATATACATTTAAAAATACAGTATATATTTTGGACAGTTATATGTTACAGATAGATATGTAGATAAATATAATATCTACCATGTAGAAATGGTGGTAGACTTTAGGAGAAACCCTCCCATACTACCACCTCTTACAATACTAGACAACACAGTATCAACGGTAGAGAACTTCATATTTCTAGGTTCTATCGTATCTCAAGACCTAAAATGGGCACCTAACATAAAAACGTCTGCATGCACTGTTCCTAGTGCATGCATGCACAGAGCTGCCAGAAAGCAAGAACAGTTAAAACAAAAGGGATGACTCAGGAGTAAGGCTTGGAAATGATTGGCCCCTCCCATAAGACATAAAGGAAGAGCAAAGGCACATGGGCCTTTGCAGGAAGCAATGTTGTGGATGGTGTCGGTTTGTACGTTGAAGCTCTGTTTTTGACTCTGTGTTCCATGTGGCCTTACCAATTAGGTCTTTGGCAGCTTGTCAAAAAAGTTAAAGGTGGGTGTTTACCAGCCTTATCCGAAGGGCTGTGGCAGACTTCTGTTGGACTATTTATAAACTCTTGGTGATTCAGCAGGTACTGTGAATGAAAGGAATTCACAGCCATTAAAAAAGGGAGGGATTTGGGACTAATTGTGTGCTTTTTACTATATCAGGAAGTCTAGGTCAGAACAGTTTGGGTCTGCAACCCAACAAGATAGACACAGATTTCAGAAGATAATTAGAATTGCAGAAAAAACAATTACTACCAACCTGCCTTTCATTGAGGACCTGTATACTGAATGAGTCAAAAAGAGGGCTGTGAAAATATTTATAGACCCCTCACATCCTGGACATAAACTGTTTCAACTCCTACCCTCAAAGTGACGCTATAGAGCACAACACGCCAGAACAACTAGACACAAGAATATTTTTTCCCCGAACACTATTATTCTGCTAAACAAATAATTCCTTCAACACTGTCAAACTATTCACTAAGTCTGCATTACTATTACGAGTAATCTTCTCATCGTTCCTATCACCCATCTCCTCCCACTTATGACTGCATGACTGTAACATTGTTGCTTGTATCCTTACGATTTATATTGTTTCCTAGTATGATTTGATTGCTTATTTGTACCCTATAACTATCATTAAGTGTTGTACCTTATCATTCTTGATGAATGTATCTTGTCTTTTTATGTACACTGAGAGCATATGCACTAAAGACAAATTCCTTGTGTGTCCAATCACACTTGGCCAATAAAGAATTCTAATCTAATCTAATCTAATCTAATCGTGAGAATGTAGAAAATCCAGCCAATAATACAAACATGTCAAACACCCATATGTTGGGCTAATCACCCTAGCCCAATACCTGGTAAAGGCATTTTTGGCCAGGCCTTTAAGTCTTTCTGGAATACAGTCAGGATAAAAGATGCCTCAATTTTAGAGAGAACCTTTCCAAATTGGCATTGCTAGATCAAAGGAACCCAGAGGACACCGGCCTTCTTATTGCCAACCCTTCCTCAAGTTGTCCTATTTAGGTAAGAACTCTTTTTCAATATAGTTTGTCCCCAAAACATCAGACCAATTTTGCAGATCTTTCCAAAAGTTGCTGACTATTGGAACAACATCAGTTGCAGCAAGGACGGGCCCCAAGCCACCAGCCACATCCATGGCCTTCCAGCAGCTGACAAGGACTAATTAGGAAATGAAACATTAGCTAAGTCACTCTCAATTAGGGGCAGGATAACGTTTCCCTGGCAGCGTGGGGCACTTTAACTGCTGGTCCCATGATGACAGTGAGCACATCAGACTTGCTGAAGGAGCTTTAATGTTTAACATATGTTGCAGGATTACAGAAAACCTTTCAGCTGTGACATTTTCTGTGTGTTCCCTGCTTTTTCTATCCCCTGCAGCAAGCAGTGAGTGGTAAAAGCTACAGCACAAGAAAGATGCTCAAAGCTATTGCCAATGAAAAAAAAAAAGTCCCATATTTAATGCAAATCTGTCTACGTTTTATAAAAACCAAGGCAGGATAAACATGTTTTCTGGTTTTAAAGTATCTAAAAAGCCTTGACTCAAAGGCAATTTCAGATTCCTTTCCAGTTATCAATGTTCAAAAAAAATTGCAAAATCAAAAGAGAAGTTAGCTTGCAATTACAAGAAACCCAAATCAGGTTTAGGTAAGGTCCACCAGAATGTACTTTGCAAAAAGTATAAATAATAGGGAAATAATCATGAAATATACGATTAAAAAAATAAAATGATTATAAAAGCTCTGAATACCCCACAAAAGACATGGGAGGGGGAAAATATATTTCTTTAGGTAAATATAAATAAATAGATTATTCTACGTGGTAAGACAGTTTATTGAAAAAAATGTGACCACGTTGAAAAGCTTCAGGTTCCATTCTTCTTTGGAAATACACCATTTCAGATCTAAGACTGAATCCTTGGTATCATAGGCAGAAATAGTCAGTATCAGATAAACTTGTATTTCTGCCACTAGATAATATGATCTAAAGGTCTGAATACACAGACATATATATCAGAAATATTAGAAATAAAAATAATATTCTCATTATTAATATGCAGAAAGCTTTCAAGTCTTGGCTTTTTAGGCAAGTTTTCAGATACTAATTAGGCAACGAGTTATACATGTCTTGGGATTGTTTACTATTGTTTAGGAATATTAAAGTTAGGATTATTTTTATTGCTGTCACAGATTTATTTGTATTATTTACATTGGCACTTATTGGATATTATTGATTTGTAATTTGCTTAGATTCCTTCAATAAAAGTACCATGTGAGAACTTCTAGTAAATAAAAAATACAAAACATTTAAATATAATGTATTTTTGCTCTTTGGGGTTATGTCATATTTAGAATGGGAAGACACCATAATACATCCAAAATCATTTTGGAAGTATATAATGTTCCAACCAGGTTATCATACTATTGTTTTTATTACGAGCCCAATAAAGTGCCCAATAAAGGCAAAATGTTTTCATTTTGTATCTATATAGTGCCTTACCCACTTGAGACATTTGCACAAGCAATAAACAGTAATGAACCTACAGCAGCAGAATTTAATAACGTTCTGTCTCCAAATATTTCTGCTACTTTAGGGCAGCAATCTAGTATCAGATGGGAATTCCAATGGTGATAAAATATATAAAGCACATATTTATCATGATTTTGTGAAACATCCTTATTTTCTTAGAAGTAAGTCCCCTTAATCCAATTAACTTTAGACCTTTTTACTATAATGAATGTATTTTATCTTCAGATCATTTAAAAGATGCAACCAAAAATTAAAGAAACAAACAAACAAATCAGGCATGTTATCCCAAGCAATCAATACCCAGATAAGCAGGAAATAACTCCAGGGTAAACAATTAGAGAAGAAACAAATCCCTAATCAAGAAATCACACCCCAAACAAGACTGGCAAAACATGCTACTATATATAACCAACCAGCAAATTCTATTCTCCTGTGCATTGTTATTATCTAGCTTGCTAAGGAAATGTCTACATGAAAACACCAAGAACCCAACAGTTGAGTCCTGAGCTAGATATATTCACAGGTAGTTCTTGACATATAATCATAACTGAGCCCAAAATTTGCATAGATAAGCAAGACAGTTAAGTGAGTTTTGCCCCATTTCTTGACAATCACTGCAGTTGTTACATTAATAACACAGTTTTTAAGGGAATCTGTTTTCTCCATTGGCTTTGCTTGTCAGAAGGTTGCACATGACCTGGGATGTTGCAACTGACATAAATACATGCCAATTGCCAAGCATCCAGATTTTGATCATGTGACCATGGGAATGCAGTTGTGTGAAAAACTGTTGTAAGTCACATTTTTCAGTGCTGTTGTCACTTCAAATTGTCACTAAACAATGATTCTAAGTCAAGGACTATTGGATTTCTTGTATATCTTAGATCAAAAGAAAAGTCAAAGGAGGTATTGATTCATTGCAAAGACATAGTGTTAAATTAGTAATGGATGATGTTGAGAAGTCATATCTTTATTTTGTTTGTTTGTTTTTTATTTATTTATTATTTTAGACAATTTATATGGCTTCCCACTAATTCTCAGTGACTCTGGATGCCTTATAAAAATAAAAACCCTTCTTAACTCCTATTTTCGCTTGTCTTTTCTGAGAAGGTAAATGGAGCTTTAGATAGAGATTGTCTTGCCATTGGGAGAAGAACTGGAAAAAGAACTGGAAAATAAGGTTAACATTCAGAGGTTAATAGAGAACTTAACTAATTTATACTAATTCAAGTCTCCATGACAAATGAATTGCATCCTATAGTTTTAAAGGAACTGATGGAACATATTGCAGAAGAACTCACAACAATTTTTTAAAAATGTCTGGAGACTTGCTGAATACTGGAGAAAAATATGGAGGAAGGGGACCTGAGAAACTGAAAATCTGTCAATCTGGTGTCAGTACTAGACAAGGTATTCACAGATTTACAAACAGCATATTTGTGTGCGATTGGATAGATATACTACAATTAAAATCCAGCATGTGTTACAAACAAATCATGTTGGACTAATCTTACTTCTTCTTTGGCAGAAATAGTAGCTTAGATCAAGCAAATGTCTTCCACGTAGTTTTTCCAGATCACAACAAAACCTTTGATACAGTATCCCATAATAATCTTTATAATATTATGGAGAAATTGGGGTAGATGAAATTGCTATTAGATAGATTAGACAGCTGAATTCCATATCCAAAGAGATAATTACCTTAAGTACTGAGAGAAGTATTGAGGGGGTACCACAGGTCTATGCTCTGGGTCTACTGAAATTTACTATTTTATCTGTGACTTGGAAAAGGACATTGATGGGTATCCTATCATGATGGAAGAATACAAACATGCAGGCAGATGGCTAAAATTTATATGACAAGGAAGAGTTTCAGAAAGAAGTAGATAGACCTGAACTGTGAGCTGAATAAATACAATGAAATTTAACAGAAAAATGTAAAGTTCAATATAATATCTGAATAGGAAGAATGCACAGCACAAGTAGAGGATGTAGCTTAAAATCTCTGTGTGTGTGTTTTTATATACTAAAAAAATTATTTTAAAAAATATAAACTTTTAACAGTCTTTTTGAAGATTTGCTAACTGTATTTAGAATTCCATAAAGTCCAAATGATTTTTTTTAAACTCAGACTGTGGTCTACTACTTAATAAATCATATATTATAAAACAAATATTTAAATGTATTTACAACATTTTGGGTGAGAACAATGCAGCTTAGTGTTCAAAGAGAATGGAATGCATATAAAAGTGGACATAAATGAAAGTAATCAACTAATCCGTAAATCCTTTATTTACTGTTTTAAGGATTAAAGGGATGTTCAGAAAGGAATTGCAAAAGGGTCTGATTCCAAGCATTTAAAAAGGAATAAAAGCAGAATCAGACTGTTATATTTAATCTATTTTGTAATTTAAAAAAGCATTTACACTATATGTCACTATGAGCCAACCAAATATAAATAAATAAAAAGGACTACCCAAAGGTTAACTATTTTTATTTCCCAAGATGACTACATACTAATTCATCATCGGAGGCACTTTCAAATCCCAGGCATTTATTCAAACAAATAAATTGGTTTTAGTTGAAGCATGGCTAATGGGAACTGTAAATTAGCTTGCTCAAGAACAGCCTCAAAGTCTGCCAGATGGGGCATTGGGAGAGAAATAAACATTTGTGTCATCATGTACGGAAATCGCATCAGGAAATTGGCTGCACTTGCATAGTGATAAAGCACATCTACAATTGTCCCACAATGTTCTTTTAAAACATTGCTTTCCTGATCTAAGACCATGTGGGAGAAGTGGAATTATTTCCTAGTTTGTGCATACTTGGTTAGTTATAATCAGGACTTCAAGGAACTCATAGAAAACACAGAAGTCATGAAGTAAACCATCAAAATCAAATCCAGTAAAACATGAGATACAAGCACTGAGGCACAAGGGAATGTCCCTACATGCTGAGGGGAAAAGTCAATATGAAGAAAAATAGAATAGAAAACAATCTTAAGAGATCCCAGAAAAGAAAGCACATAAGGAAAATTTAGCAATGGTGATAATAGCTTACTGTATACACCTTAAGAGAAAACTGCAGAAAAAAAGGTTAATGACAATGGTCACTTCTCAAATTTAGGCCTTCAAGTATGGAAAAATGAACTCTGGTCCCCCTATGTTTACCTCAAGAAATGGATATCACATTTCAAACACAAAAAAGAAATCATGTTTAGGACAAAATATACTTTCTTATGACCTAGGATTCTAGAATCTTTCAAAGATGTGTCTTCTGCCAGAAACTCAGTTGATTTGATACATAGCCTTTTCTTGTCTGGCTTCTAGACTATGACATATTCTCCAAGTTACATCTTTGGTTCCATTCTCCTAATACTTAGGAAAATAACCAAAATGGTTCTCTTTAGCCAGGTTAATATCAATATATTCCATTTTACTTGTTGTAAAATACCTGGCATTATGGCCCCTTGATCACTGCCTTCACGTTTTGCACTTTTACCCACCTTGCTTCTGAAATTGGGTAGCCCCTTTATTGTACTAAGTATTGAATTTTACATTATATAGTCTAGAATCCAGGATCTGTTAGTCTTCATAATGTTTTCCACCCCCTATTATTATTGGTCCTGACCCTCATTCTCGATTGGCCTTAATCCAGACCCCACCGCTGGCTTGAATATGATACCTGAACTGCTTAAATAAGAAAAAAAGATGGGATATTAATATACTTTTGAAACAAAATGGCACGTGCTTCTATCTTTATGTCAAAAACAAAGATTTACATATAATTTCAGGGACAGGGCAATAATCTTTCCAAAACCTTACTTAAAATATATCCTTGAACTACATGATTCTTGTGGTTCTAGACCAATTGTATTTTAGAACATAGGGATTTGGTTTTAGTGAACATATAAAGTAGGAGGTTATTTAAATTTTCATTTTCCTGGAAATTCTACTGCATCTTATTACCAGATCCTGGGTCATAATAGGTAACCAGTGTCCCTAGGAAACAACGTCACTGAAATCTCACACAGCCTCATTTTATTTTTATCTCAATGCTACAGTATTTGCCTCTTCAGTAGACTAGATCTATGTAATTGGATCTAGGATCTATGTAACTAGATCTATGTAATTCACAAATTACAGTAGTGCTGATCACTCACTTAACCGTAAGTATAATGAAAGCAGAATTAATAGATTAATTTATGCATTTATTATTAAAGGTAGTACATGTAAATCAAAATTATGGATTTTACAAAATATACAATATCACCTTGAGCTATTCAGGAATTCAGAATTGAATTCTGAATCAACATTCAAGCCTGCTTGTCTGAATATAAAGTCTAGAATTTATTCACCATGGTGCCAAAAATTAAACTTAGTTTTGTGTGGCTGTGTTTAGAATCTAAAACTAGATTTTTTCAGCAGCAAACTATTCCTTAGTTGTTAGGATTTCTTCTGTACCTTAGGTATTTTGTGATGAACTCATACAAAACTTTGTATTTTTAACTGCTTTCTATCTTCTCTCAGTAACCATTGATAAATTACATAAATAGGTACTCTGTCCTGGGTTGAATTTTACCAATTATTTACCAACAATTATAGCTCTTCACAATGATTCCACAGATGCATCTTTATTCCTTTGGTAAAAGGAAACTGTTGCTGTGCAGTCAGATTTTTTTACTGTAACTTGCTTACTACTAAGAGGATAAATAGAAGCAGTTGATTGACCTTCACAATTCCATTTATTATTTTCATGCCATTATGTTTCTTCATGTTTGCCTTTATTGCAGAAAATATCTTTTTTTATCTGTTTATAAAGAAGCCTTTTAATGTTTCATATGTCCTTGATTTTTTAAAGTATTACCTTTCCTTTTGAAGAATATGACTTTGATTCTTGCATAGTGTAAAAAGCATATTTTATATTTATATAACTTCTTTTTTGAAATATTTTAGTGTATTTTCCCATACATATACTATTAATAAACTATGGATTCAGCAGAAAACACATACACAAATTCAAAACCAAAAATAGCAAATCTAAAACTCAAGTTGTATAAATAGAATAGGCACTGGGGAGCTCTGATGAACTAAAACCAGGGAAATTTTGAACAGCTGCAAAACGAAGATCAAAATGCAGTCATACAACTATTTTAGCAAAAGTCCAGTAACAATAGCATTTAAAGGACATATATACTGTATTTCCCCGAAAATAAGACCCTGCCTTATATTTTTTTGAACCCTAAAATAAGTGCTTGGCTCAAAAGCCCAACTGGGGTTATTATCAGGGAATGCCTTATTTTGGGGAAATAGTGTGTGTGTGTGTGTGTGTATCTATGTATCTTAAATATTATATGTATCTATGTATCTTAAATATTATATTAAAAGTGGGGAGAATTCTGAAGTAATTTATCTTGGTCTGTTTTTTTTTTCAACATCTCAAATACTTGGCATTTTAACAGAGATGTGTAGATTTTCTATATCCACTGTGTATGTGTTTGTGTGCGTGTGCATTTATATATAAAAATTTAATAAATAAATAAATAAATATGTATAGTACCACATGTAGAAGCAGTGCTTCATCAATTGGAATGTAATGGTGTCACTGAAGTTCTAATTAGTTCAGAATATTAGTCCATCTCATAATTTGCATTACAAATCATGCATAGTTTCCTTGAGAATATTTTCAGCTATATGGAATTTTACTATAGCCCTTGTGAATGTAATTAGAACAGGGAAAGTATTCTTATCTTCACATAAGATAGAAGTTTTTATAAATAGTTTTAGGCTAAAATGCAGGTAATCTAGGAAAGGGAATTTTCCCAAGTCCAGACTGCACATTTCCCTTAATCCTAATGCAAACAGTTTAGTTCCTAAATTGGATGTTAACATTGTTTCAAGAATGTTCCAGAAACAACACATTTATGCATCTCTAACTCAATGTATAACATTAAACATTCTGGCAAAGCTGCAAGCAGATTTGCATTTTTTAAAAATAATGTATGTGCAAAATGTAAAAAGAGAATGTTGATTGGACATAATTACTTTCTTAAAACTGGAGATCTTTATGAGACAATTAAAGGAATAACATGGATCAAAACAAACAGTCTTATGCTTTGTCCATAAGATTAAAACCCTAAGAAAACATTTAGCAACTGATTTTGTCTTACATATATGTAATGGATTGAACCAGGTACTTTCTTCAAAGAAAACAACTTTCTTTATTATAAAAACAAAATTTTAAGAAACTGCTATGGATCATAATTTATATTTCTTCCATTTTCCTCAGTTTGGGTCCTTACAAAATATTCTTGTTATCACACAAATAGATAAATATGTTTTTATTCCAACCTTATTTTTTTGAAGATGTTTAGTGACTGAAGTCTGTCTTCATAGGATATGAAATGGCAACTCTAAGAGGACAGAATAATAAAACATATATTTCAACATTAAAAGTTAAGGTTTTCTTTTAGAACTATGGAAACAGATAAGTATTCATTGAATTCCACCAAGCTGAACGTAGTTCATTCTTCACTACTGAACTGTGGTGTACTGAAATGAGTGATCAATCTTCTAAACATTTTTTTTAAAAAAAACCTCTCTTTTTTTTAACATCAACTACTTTAAGTGAATTTTTAAAATCTAATTTATTTCAGTGGAAACATTTCAATATATCCTATTCATCTGCTTTTAATTAGTTTAATATAGTTTTTAAGAAATAAACTTTTCCCCAGGATGTACATAAAGAAATATATACATTTCCTAGAGTCTAGTTTCTCTTCCTACAGATAAAGTAGATTCAAATGCAAGATCTTCTAAAAATAAAAGCAGAATGTCAAATGAAAACTGAGTTGTGAAGGTACATTTTTTTAAAAAAATGCAAAAAATATTTTATTTTGTGACTTTCAAGTGCACATGTACTCTCAATATTTCATCTTTTTAAAGAATAGTTCCAACAAAAACTGATAAGGAGCAATGTTTGATCTCAAGCAGGAGTGCACACAAACATCCCAGGATTGAAAAGCTTGGTTTCATTTATCAAAGCATGCCTTTCTTTTTTAGAAAATGGAAAGATTTTTATCAGGCTGGGATATGCTTCATAATTTTTCATTTGGAAAAATGATTGTTTGAAAAAATAACTCCTTCCATTATAAAACTTTTGATGGAGCCATCACAGATGTGCAGCTGTAGGTAGCAATATACTTAAAAGAAAGCAATATATTGAAAAGTGCACTAGGGAGTATAATCAATCTAGAGGCTGATTTATCAGATGAAAATACTAGACTTGTGCATTTATTTATGATGGGCCTGTGAAGAATTTTGTTCATGATATCTTCCCCATCATCCTAAACTGAAACATTATTTTCTAAAATCAGAATATGCACTTCAGTTTACTCTGCATACAAATATCACTAAATAAAAGTTGTAACTTTAGAGATTATTCTAAGAACTCTAGTTCTGTTTCCTGGTTTAGTCTTTGATATGACTGAAATCTTCACTTTTGCTTGAATTCTACATACAGCTTTCTAGTCTGGTATTATTCCAATATATTGCCACAACAACCACATAAGAAAGGAAATCAAGTTGTTCTTATATGAATTTCCCTTCGATACAGCTGTCATTAGGGCAGCCACTGACTCATATATTTCTTCTACCTATTTACTTTCATTCTGACTTTCACAATATGAGGAGTTCATCTTTCTATTCTTTTCAGAATAGGCATCTAAATATGATGGTACGGTTATAGCAAATGCTGCTGATTAGTGAATATTGAGATACTGTTCAATGGAAGAAGGCAGTGGATGAAGCCTTCTGATAGTCATCGATTACTGGGCAATAACTTATCAAGGTCTTGTTTCAGCCAGATTTTCTTCCCTAAAAAGGAGATTTAATCTGTTTGTGCAACCGAATATTTAATGCACTTGTACTGAGATGCCAGTGTTTTAAACCTTACATTTGCCTCTAATTTTTTCTGCTGTCATTGCACAGAATGATAAAGGAGTTTAGAATGGTACATAGTCAAATAGTCTCTACTTCTCCCCAAAGTATAGCCAGAGAACTTTTCCCAACTATAAAATGAAGAGTCATTTGTAGTACTTAACTTGAAAAAGACCAAATCCATTTCAGAGCTGGACACGTAGCAGAAGGACTTTATTTTGTATGATTTTATGATACTTCTCATTGTTCAGTGTATTTTCTTAACAAATATGTCCTTGGTTATCTAATAAAAATCACCTTATATTACTAAAAAACATGGTTATATTGGATGATTTTCCATAACATGCTAAGATTTTAATTGGTTTTAGCTTAATATAATTGTGGAATACCAGCCACTGCAGTTTATAGTGGTTTATGGCTTAGCAGGACATAAACCAAGCAACTGTGATTCAGTTCCCAATCATGATTAAACATTGCTGAACCAAGTCATTGTTTTGGGACTATGTTTAATTCATTAATATGTTACTTGAGATGTGCTTCAAAATATGTGTAAACTGTGGATTCAGAACAATGTGTTCACAGAATATTATTAATATGGAACAACTCAACTTGTTCTCAAGGGCTACATCAGAATTCAGAGAATAAATCCATTAGCTAACCTAAAAATGCTTGTCAATGCATCTGGGCAGTGTAGCTAGGCAGCTTTCTGAGGTTAAGCAATATTGTGATGGCTGGTACTGGCATGAAATACTACCAAGGATATGGATAGACTGAAACATTGAAAAATATGCTGAAAATTCTGTATTGTTTCAAAACAATAACAACAAAAACACTTTCAACTGCCTCCCCTCAAACCCATGATTGCACCCATGAAAACACTAGAAACTCCATCCAACTAAAAGACTCTATTTTACAAAGTAGTAAAGTAGTACAAAGTATACTCTATTTTAAAGTAGTAAAGTAGAGTCAATTGATTTCAGGATTAACAAATTAAAAAAGGCCACATGAATCTTCCAAGGTTTTAGTCTGCTCCTAATAACAGCTCAAAGATCTGGGTAACTTCTTCATCATTTTGAAAAGATCATAGGCAAACTCAGAGAAACTTACTTATCTGCTAGAAATGTGTTATCCTCCTACCTTTTAAAGAAAGTAATAAAATTATTTAAAGATCTCTAGAAATAAAATATGGGTTTTTAAAGTTAAAGATTTCTAATTCCAAAAAGATGGAATTAGAAGTAGCAAGCATGTTTTTAAATTCATGTGGCAGCCGGATAGGATTAAGATAATATTCAGAATTCCAGACTGTAGAAGAAGAATTAATCTTCTCTTCTAAGTAATTTGGGTATTCTTGTCAACCACAAATTGAACATAAACTATCAATGTAATGAAGCTGCTAAAAAAGTAAATGTTATATATCTTGGGATGCATAACAAAAATGTTGCTGAGTCCATCATCCAAACATCACTTCCCATGAGTTCAGATCATGAGAAGTAATTCATGCAGTATATACTTCCTTACTAAGACCCAATTTGGGATATTATTCCTGGGTCTAAGCACCACAATTCAATAAGGACAGGGACAAACTGAAGCAAGTTCACTGAATAGCTATCAAGATGTTGAGAGATCTGGAAATGAAGCCCTGTCAGGAATGGTTAAAAGACCTGGGTAGGTTTAGTTTACAGAAGAGATGAGGGAAAATATGATAGCAGTCTTCAAGTATTTGAAGGGTTGTCACACAGAACAAAAGATGGACTGGTTTTCTACTGCCTAGGAGGCAGGACAAGATTTATGCATTAAAACTACAAGGAATTAAGTTCAAGCTAGACATCTTCCTGATTGCATGAATTGTCAGTGAAAAGAACAAGCTGTCATATGAAGAGGCTGAACTCTTTTGCTGAAAATATTCAAGGGAGAACTGGATAGCTATCTGTTGTGGATGCTATAATGGTGTATTTGTTCATGAGGTAGTAGATGACTTCTGAAGTGCCTTCCAACTCTATGATTCTACAATTTAATGAAAAAAAAAATCTTTGAAGTTGCTGGATACACAGAGAGAATATCTCCCTAGAGAGATAATTTTCAATGTGGCAAATGAGGAAAGAACTTCTTTCCTGAATTTCCATGTGAGGATCCCTTAAATAAGTGATAGCTAACCTTTTTTCCATTGCGTGCCAGGAAAGGGGGGTGCGTGCATATGACCACACCCATAATTTTATGCACCCTGCCCCCACACATGCATGCATGACCCCCCCCCCCATGCTTCACACTCTCTTGGCATGCAATGACATGGTAGACCAGTTTTTTTGCTGTCCCCAGTCTCTAGAGTTTCTAGCAGTCTGGGGAGGGTGAAAATGGCTCCCCTGGAGGCCGTCCAAAGGCTGAAAACAGCCCATTTGCCAACTTCCAGTCCCAACTGGAAGTTGGCAAATGGGCTGTTTTGGCCTTTGGAGGGCCTCCGGAAAGGCTCTGGAGGCCTGGGGACAGCAAAAAATGGGCCTTCCTGTCCTACCAGAAGTTGGCAAATGGGCTGTTTCCGGCTTCCATAGGGCCTCGGGGGGAGGAGGCCATTTTTACCATCCCCAGACTCCTAGAAAGGCTCTGGAGGCTGGGGAGAGAGAAAAACAGGCCTTCTCCCACCACTCTCCGAGGTCCTCCAGAGGTAGAAAACAGCCTGTTTCTCTACTTCTGGTGGGTCCAGAAGGCCTGAAAATCAGCCTGCCTGCACGCGTATACACAACAAAACTAAGTTTGCATGCCCATCGATATGGCTACACGTGCTGCCTTAAATTATGAACTCATGAATTCTCTTTGCATTTTTAAAATGAATGTTTTTTTTATATTCAGAGTTGTATACTGACCTTGAAATTTGTACCATTTTCAGTAACTATTAAACTAATAAGCCCATTACACACACACACACACACACACAATCATTCAAGGAAAACTGTCCAATAAACTCACATCATTATTATATATAGAAGATGTAAAATAATAGGTGCCAGTCCCTTAGCTGGTGTTGGCCTTAATATACATCAAGTTCTTCTCAAAAACCTAGGATGCCAAATGTATTGACGATCCAAGCAGTTTTGTGTGGCTGGCTGGCTGGGTGGGTGGAATGGGCTTATTAGTTTAATAGTTACTGAAAATGGTACAAATTTCAAGGTCAGTATACAACTCTGAATATAAATAATTTTATAATTGACAGATGCAAATTTTGTCAAGGAGCATATTTTATAAGTGCTGTCCAGCATTTTTTTTTGGTATGGCAACCAGTATAATGATAACCACTGGGACTAAAATGATCAATTTATGCCATAAACTTTGTTTGGTTTTTAGATCTTTGATACATTGTGATCTTCTCCAAGTCTTTGTTTTCTATTCTACTATGTTTGGTATTGCTGCATCAGTTAGCCACACTTTCCTCTCTTCAACTACATATAATTCAGGTGTGTTATAAGCCAATCTTTATCTGTTCATATCTGGAAATCCCTCAATTTTTAACTTACACATTTTCAACTGGTTTTTTTTTCAATTCTGTGTTTCTGTTATTGTTGCTGTTGATGCTATTATTCCACTATTTCAATAATATTCAAAAATATTTAAGTAGTGATTAGTATTTAGGGGGAAGGGAAGAAAAGGGAAAGAAAAGGAAAGGAAGGGTGACTTACGGAAAGTTCTTCCTCTAAGAGCTTTTCAATGTCTTACTTTTTTACATTGTTTCACTTTTCTGTATCTTTGATATTATTTGCTATCATTTTGAAGATTGTGATTATATGTTCACAATAAAGATTCATATTCAAAACTACTGCTACTATTAATGACAATGTAACAAGGAAACCCATACATGCTATAAATTGCAGAAGCTAACAGACAGCCTTTAATACAAACAGGGAGGGAGTTAATAAAAAGTAGCAGTGTTAGCTGGGGATCTTCAGTATCAACTGATATAATAGAATGTATGAATGGGCAATGTCTAGTCAGTACAGATGTTTTTGAAATGTACAGGAACAAAACTGTGTGCTGCTTTATATAGTGGGTTAAAACCAGCATTTTTAATTAGACTAGAAAGCTACTGGCAGCAGAGCAGTAACCAAAGTACTAGTATAGCATGCTGCAAAACCTTCTCCTCATGTTAGCAGTTGATTGATTGTCATCTCAGAACAACTATATAGATTTTTCCCTGGGATGATCTCTCTCTAAGCTGGTCCTTCAAGTCTTCCAACAATGCAACCATTGCTGCTGTCGCTGACTCCATCTATCTTTTTATTGGTTTACATTATTATATATTGCTTAAGAGAGGTAGGGTTTTACATAGTGTGTTCAAAATATGATAATCTGAGTCTAGCCATTTGGGCTTCAAATGAGATGTTGTTAGTAGTTAGGCCACAGCACTTGGATTCCCATTGTCTTCAAATGGTGTGTGATTATGTATTGTATATTGTAAAGAATTTTTGTCCATATAGGCCAGAATTGGCACAACAAACAGAGCCTTTTAACAAGTTTTCATCTGTTGCTTGTGTAAAAGCACTGTATGTAAAAAAAAAAAAAATCCTAAATATAAATGTTTCAATTGAGACATTTATATTACTATCTTGTTAGAATTCATACTGTGTTTCCCCAGAAATAAGACCCTGTCTTTTTTGAACCCTGAAATAAGTGCTTGATCTTATTTTCAGGGAGGTCTTATTATTTTGGGGCGCATGGAGCAAGTCAGGGCTCCTCTTGCCATCTTACTTGATTTCCAGCTCTGTTTCCCTAACCCTAACCAGAGGAAATGGTGAGGACCAGCTGAGCATGCATTTTAATATTTTCGGGGATGTCTTATTTTTGGAGAAACAGGATATTATACTTGTTTGTGTCAGCCCTTCAAGTGCTCAGGCAATAGCATCACCAGCCTTGGGTGGCATATATAGTGAATAGAGGAAAGTTGCTCTATTCAACATTTCCTAAAGATGTTATACACCAACCTTAATTCCAAGATTGGGGAGGAAAAATGACAATAATATTCAATGACAAATTGAAGACCATACCTACGGTTTGATAAGTGACTAAATGTGAGGTCTTGTAGGTGAAGATAAAAGATGTAGACAAGGAGGGTATACCATTGTATACCATTTCTACTATTTCATACCACATACTGTCAGCAGACTCTGAGCCTGAGTTCCTTACCTTTATTTGATGCCATTGTTGAACCCTTACAGGTCCTGGCAAAAAAAAAAAAAAAAAGATTTTAGCCTTGGCTGTGGAGTTGAAGGTGGGTCAAAAATTTATAGCTATCATGAAAACCAAAGACGGTCATCATGACTCTGATTCTCAATGGATACAATACATCGTAACTGAACATTGCTTTGGAGCAAGTAGCATGTGATCTGAAGAGAGAGGATATTAACATCAATCTGTTGTTATGGTCAGATTATCTAGTCACCTTGAGGCTAACAGCCACCACCAAGTTCCATAGGTGAAATAGATCTATTAATATGTTCTGCCTCAGGTGATTTACGGTTTTAATTGGTTTCTAGCAGGTATTTGTGAAAGCTCCCAAATGTCTTGTGTGGCAGACTGTTCAGATTCTACTTTAGTGGTGGAAGATAGAGGTTACAAAAATATTTAGCAGGATTGTTCCTGAGTAGTTTTTTTGTAGTAGATTGATTTCAGAATGATAACTGATTTATAAAAGAATTCTGGAAGATGAAGTGTCTGAAGAGATGCCAAGAGAGATGCTGTTAAAAGATGAAGAGAAAACATGATTGGATGTGGGTACAAATTGGATCTCTGGTCTATTGTAGAAAGATGACACTTCCACTATTGTAGGAAGCATGGCAAACAGCCAATAATTGTGTTTTTTTTTCATCTGCAGAATACTGTAGAATGCTGACTATTTTATGTCACTAACTCCATTTTGGGTATTGCAGGATTGAAAGACTCTCTTTCTGAAGACTGAATTGTTTCCTAAGCATCTTGTGGATAAAAGTTTTCATATACAGAGTTGAATGTCAGATGGAAAGGATCTCATGAAATGCTAAAGGTGGAATCTTTAATCTTCTTTTGACACCTAAGAACATTGACAGACTGCTGGGTGAAGGGTGTATTCAGTCACCTGTAACAACAGCTTAGTTATTGTTTGTAGGTGGTGTAGTATGTATCTTGAAGGAGGAACAATCATTAGCCTTGTAGGAGCAGTAATATCATGCTTCCTCCTTAAGAAATCCTCAAACCAACCATCCTAAATAATTATCAAATCACAATTTACCTGCTTATCTGTTTACAGAAGGTTGTACAGAAGGTAATTGGGCAGCAATACAGAAGATGCTTGATGAAATAAATTATCTCTTCCTACTGGAGTTCAGATAGTCATGGGATGGAAATTATATTCATTGTACAAATGGATGACATATGATGGGATCTGGATGGAGATATTGCTCCTTTCCTGGTCCAATTAGATCTCTCAGTAGTATTCAGTACTATCAATCATGTAAATAGTATGCATGAATGATTTTGTGAGATGGTGAAAAATGCTAAGGAATGGCCAGATAAGAGATAATATAGTTGCAGCTGCATAGTTTATAGAACAAAGGTGACAATAAGAGAAATTTATTTTCATACTTATAAGATTCTGTTAATGTAGTTTTACAATAAATTAGAATTAGTTGATTTGGTTGTTTTTTCCTGTCTAATCTACCTGATAAGACTGTTTTGGACCACCTGCAAATTTGGGTGATTGGAAATGTCTTTTCTGAAGTAGTTTCAGTCCTTTCTGAATAGATAGTTCCAATCTCACAATAAGCATTGATGGAAAAAAGATAAAGACCTTTGGCAATATGACATTCTCAGAGTTCAATCCACTCTCCTATTTTTGTTATCATTTACAGTTACTGGAGCAAGCCATCAATAGTTAATTATTACTGATGGGCTAATAAATCCAGTTATTTATAGCTACCACAAGCTAGGCAGGGATGTAGTAGATGTTTTGATGCAGCATCTGAAGACTATGAATAACTGGATGGAATGGAACAGATTCAGTCTGAATTATAGCAAAACAAAAATGCTGTATTTAAAGAGATCCTCTAGTTCCACAGAGATTCATCTATTATCCTTGACATGGTTGCAGTTCCCTTGAAGGAACAGGTGTGCAATCTGGGGTTTTCTATTGTGATAGCTGAGGCCAGAGAAGTAATTGTTCAGCTTTGACGACTCTGTTACTTGTGCTTTTTCCTAGACAAGGAAGTTCAGAAAACCAAAGTCATTCTCATCTACAATTGGCTGAGCTGGCTGAAACTATAGCTAACACAGAATGTGTGTGACTTGGTTGCTGGTAGCATTCCAGGCCCAAATCAAAGTGCTCTTTGTATCTTATAAAGCTTTATATGATTTGGGCCCTTGCCACTTTTAAGATCTCTGAATATATAGGTTAGATTCAGGATCCATGGAGGTAGAGATCTCTAGAATGGTCTTCTCAGTAATTGTGCCCTCATTCTGGAATAGTTTATACATTATATAAGTTGAAAGATATACATCTTTTTGGATTTGATTAATTGCACCAATAAATTATATATACTCATATCAGATTATCAGATAATACTTGAGAATTTCGTATATTTTTTCCATTCAATGAGCTGGTTTGCACAACAAGCTTTATAAACCAGAATGTCTAAGTTTATATAACATGCCAATCCAAATAAAACACATTACACATTAAGTTGATGTGTAAATATGTGAATCTGTCTGAAATATATGATGAATATAATCCTCATAATCCTAGTCAGTTTTAGTTCATGATAAATATGGGCAATACATACATATTCTTATATACATAACATTTTAAGTTATCATTTGCAGTGTGAAAGTATAACACAGCCTTCATAACTTAGTGCTTTACAAGAACATTAGGATCACAATATTTAGAACTCCTAGCCAGCACTGAAGGTTCTTGTAACATCTTAAATTAGTATTTGACCATTCATTCATTCATTCATTCCATTTCTATAGCCGCCCATCTCAGCCAAATTTGCTCTCGTGTTTAATATGTGCAAGAACAAATTGGCAAACAAATTAGAAACTGAAATGAGAATCTCTCATTGGTCCTTAAATTAAAATTTTGTAATTACAACATATGATTTCATAAATATCTACTATCCAAATCATTATTATTTTGCCAGAATGGTTTTTTAGTTCTTCCACCTATTTAAATAGTTCTTCAGTAAAAATCCTCTGTGGATTCTCGCCCATGAATCAATACAATAAAAAGCAGTGACAGTTTTATTAAGCCTATTGCATACTGAACAGTACTTAAACTGAATCAGAGCACTGGACCATATAGTCTAGTGCTATCTTGCCTGGCAAATATCAGCTTGTCAAGGTCTCAAATAAAAGTCTTTTTTAGCTGTTGCATGATATTTTTAACTAGGGGTTCCAATACTAGAACTTGGAGCCTGTTTAACACAACCGATATTCCTGAAGTTTTAAGCCTCAATAACTATTTTTAAGAATATACATTATTGGGAACTGACATCTGATGAGTTCAAAAATCACAGGTGTTTTCAGAATATTGAAAGGGATGTGTGTGACAATGTCTAACCTTCTGCTCATAAATGTGAATGCAATGATTGCCCTTCATAGACAGCACAAGGATGTGCAATTTCAGAAATCACACACCCAGAAGGTACCAGTTCTGTACATGCATCTCACTTACAGATTGGACTTCAACTATTGTGTTAATCCCTACAACTGTTTGTAAAAGTCCTTGATACAGGCATGAATGTTACTGGCAAAAGTCTATTTATTATACAATAGCCTACCAACCAGCTCACTCATGTATGCATATCTTAATTCACTTTCTGCATTTTTTAAGGTCATGTCATCATAATTCAATAACTCTTCTATTTTTCAGAATATGCATACATCTAAATAGTGCCAAAGTGGAGACATTTTGATAATGCAAAATCAAAGTGGATTAATGGCCATAGAAAGGATCTAATTAAATAGGGCCACATGGTGGTTTTTAACTTCAAGATAGGTTCATCTCTCTGGTCCCACTCTCCTTGTCTTTGACAGGTAATAGTAAAATAATCAACTTTTTTGCAGCTTCTATGTATGACTTATGTTCTCCACTATAGTTGAGCCCTTAGCCCAGTGAACTATTGTATTCTCTTTATCTGTCAAGCAGGCAAGCAATCAGCATACAGATTTGAGCAGCTTCATCACATTTTTAACTATTTTAACTCCTGCTCTTTTCTCTAATGCAGTATAGCAATTGCAATTGCTTGATGAAAAAATTGAGACCAGATTAGAACAACTTGTTTGGGCAAATAGACAATTACCAGATGGGGGAAACCCCCCCCCCCTTTAAAAAGAAATGATCTGCCTTGCACATTTGTGATGGGAAAACCATAGTGATTAAAATCTTCAGTCAGAGATTAAAATTTCTAGGTGATCACAGACCAGATATAGTCTCTAGAACTTTGTAGATACTGTAGATATTGTAGATACTATACTTTGCTCTTTGAGGCAAAGGACAAAATACTCTCCTGGAGATATGATATGATGAGATTGGAAGTTCAAGATTTAATTTTTATCTTTATTCAGCCTTCATTTTTTTTTACCATTTACTGCATGCTATTTCTGACAAGACTATCAATTTCCCATAGTCTTATGAAATAATTTCACAGAGGTTAGTCGCCAGATAACGGCATCTATAAAATAGTTTCATAGGATTTCTGACCTCCTGCAAGAGTGACAATCCTGTCAGAGAAAGAAAAGATCAATATACATATGTCAAATACTCCCCTTCAAAAAAGGTCTGCCTGAGTAATTGGAAGAGCTGATCTGAAATATAAAGCAGAAAAATATGAACAAGAAAGTTCTCAGTGCTTTGGGATCTCTGAATGTCTTTTTCCCACTTTCTCTTTCCTAAAAGCAAATTTGCCTGTGTATCAATTTGGGTCTAAAAACGGTGTTTACCCTCTCCCATTTGTCCTTTTACATACATACATACATACATGCATGCATACATACATACATACATACATACATACTTGTGTATCTGGATCATGATTTTCCCAGCATGCATATCCACACATATCCATCCACAACAAATAATACAATCACAGAATTGTGGATTTGGAAGGGAGCACAAAGTAACTCATCCCTCTAAAACAGGTGTATGAAACTCACATCATCATGGAAGCATCATATGATGCATCAGGATTTTTTCCCCCTTCGCTAAACTGGGCATGGGGGTGGCGAGCGCATGACGCATCTGGCCCAAAGGCTGGGAGTTTGACAGCCCTGCTCTGAAACTGTTCTGAGAGGTGGCTGTCCAGCATCCTCTTAAATCCCCTAAAACAGTGTTTCTCAATCTTGGCAATTTAAAAATGTGTGGACTTCATCTCCTAGAATTCCAAGGAAGGAAGGATTCTGCTAGGCAAGGAGAGATTATAGATGGGAAAGCAAATAACATCTCTGTTCAGTAAGGAAAAGGAAAAGGGCAAAGAGGTAATAAGGAGATTTCTTCATGGAATGAGTTTCCTAGACTGTATAATCCAAGATATAATCCTGGAAAAAAAATAACATATTGATGTAGTAATTAAACCAAATATTGGTGTTATTTCTAATTAAAAATGCTGCTAAGTTGTTGAGGTGAATAGCTCTTCTGTTATAACAGTTTCTTTTATACAAATAATATATTTATACATAATGCAGACAACAATATTCTTCAAGGCTTTCATGCTAAAGCCCTCAGGATAATGACTAGTCTCAAGTTGTTCTCATGATGAATTCGGTTTGAGATTCCTGATTATAAAGTGTTTGTTCCAAGGCAGGATGATATGAATATTCAAGAAACATATGTTGAAATATATGAACGAGGTGAATTTCTTGGCGGCTACATGAGGTAGTTACAACATGAGGATGTAATAAGGCAAACATTAAATAGAGCAAAAAGGTTGGCAATAATGCCTGGTTATAGTAGTTAGAAGAGCAATGGATGGTTTAAACATAACCCTTATCTACCTGATTTACTTGTCAGAGCAGACCTTTCATTCTCTTTTATGGAGAGCCCAGGTTTAACCTATGATAAAATGCACCAACTCTTTGTATATATGAAAAAGTTCTTTCAAGAAATTTAATTAGTAATACAAATCCCTGGTATCTATCGATAAGACTTGACAGAAATGGTTCATATTATTTTCCTGATGTGTTGTATCTTAAATTCTATTGAGACCTAATTTTCTGTTGAAAGAAATGCAAGGAAGAAGCCAGCATCTTATGGATGTTACGGTCACTTCTCAGGTGCACACTGATGTATGACAGCCCAGCAAAATGACCTGCTCCTTGCAGACTAAGTCAGAAAGGCTATACTTGTAAAGTATCTCTAATGAGGCCATTCATTAGCTATATCTGTTGGACCCTGTTCAGCTATCTTTCCTTCCTTTCCTCCCTTCCTCAAGCTAGTCATTAATGCAACAGGAATACTGTAGAGGAAAATAAAACAGTTAGTCTTGGTATATATTACTGAGCTTTGTATTATTAATATAAAACTATTATTTAGACACCTAAATCCCCAGTGTGGTTTAAACAAACCAGCGGGACAGAGGAAGAGTTGTCTAATCTGCATCACAGTGGAATATTTGTGTCTCCTCTGATAGATGATTGTCTCTCATATCCATACATAAGCAAATGGACAGTCGGGCTGGAATTCTCCTTGTTCTATGGTATGTTAGCTGTGTTCTGTATATATGTTTTAGAACTGCCATTTTTATATATTATTAAAATTGCACATCTTTCTGAAAAGTAGCTATTTGATTATTGTAACTTTTAGATCTGAACACTAGATGTTTTCAAGAAGAGTTTGGATAACCATTTGTCTGGAATGGTATCTCCTGAGCAAGGGGTTGGCCTAGAAGACCTCCAAGGTCTCTTCCAAATCTGTTATTTTGTTAATATACACCATACTGATGAATTATAGTTTTATATATGAAACGATGGTTGAAAACAATCTGACATAAATACATTATGGTTGCATGACTTCTAGAAAGCGGTACGAGAGCTTCATTGGTGTCAGTTTGGGAGCTCTAGATTTGAAAGCCTGACTCATAAATGGAAGAGATTTTGCATTCTTCCAGGGGCCACAATGCTAGAAACAAAATTCTGATTTCTTTAAAGTCGATTCACTGTCTCCAGGCTTTTCTTTGATTTAATACTTGTAAGTTCAGTAAAATTTAGTTTATATAGGAAGGCTTGTTCATTTGATAGATGTATTTATATTGTAGCTTAGTGCTATAAAACATAATAAGAACGTCAGGTTTTATAAACTCCTGGTTTATATGAGGTTATATTGCTGTATTTTGCAGGAACTAATTATCTCCCAAGTAATGCAGATAAGATTCTTGCTTAAATCTTTAAGGAGCCATTAGCCTTTATATCTGATGGCTAGGAGTTCACAATTCACAAAAAATGTTTCAATTTACAATTGTTATCTGAAAGTTGAGGCTTCATTATTGGCTTTTTAATAAAACCGATATCAGCATTTTAGCATGACAGTCTTAGTCGTCTTTTGCTAACTTTAGAAAAGTAGTTTTTCAACCAAGGATATTTCTTAGGATATGCAAAAGCCAACTTTTCTGATATTAAATAATAGGGAGTGCATTCTGAAATCCTTGAGTGTTGCAAAAATTACAGAAATAAGGCCAAATGAGAAAGGAGAATATGCAGCATATTTTGAGGGTGGCTGTCTTGTCTCATTTCTAATCAATGTCTTTTAATTTTGTTTTCTGACATATCACATATACTGAATTTATCTATGAATTGTTTCTGCACCCTATATAAAGGCTTGACCCTGTCCCAGTAAGCCTTTTTCATTTTGCCTAAAGTAATTGTTATTCATACAGTGATGTGTGTGTGTGTGTGTGTGTGTGTGTGTGTGTGTGTGTGTGTGTCTATAAAGCCATTTTGGAAAGTTGGTGTTTCTCTCCCAAATTCGGAGAATGGGTTACTCTGGCTCTTCACCACTTGGTTGCCTAATTTTTTAAAGGCAATACAAATTTCAGACTAAAGGTATTTGTCTTCTTCTCATACAAATTTCTTAACTCCCCTTAACAGCTGGAATGCCATCACTGCCTTATTTATTTATTAAATTTTTATGCTAACTATCTTACTCTAGAAAGTAACATCATATGCTAAGATAATAAAGTAACTTAGTAAAGAGCCCTGAATGAGAATTTTAATGTAAATTCAGGGATCTGTAGAGAAGAGTAAACCTTTTCCGTTTCCGTCCTGCTAAGTAAACAATTAAAATAGTTTAATAATAAAAATAAATATGCAATTAAATTGAATATGATAAGTCAGACAGCTAGGGAAGAGTTATCAAGTTTTTCTTACTGGCAACTATACTAAACTTTGGTGCCTTCCCAGATACATAGATCAACTTCTAGAGTATAATCAATATCCATGAAGACTTGGGAATTATGGAAATTGGGATTTATGATCTGGAGAGTGTCCAGGTGAGAAAGGATGCTCTAAGAATGTCTATCATAGCTGAAGGAACCTTCTTGAATGTATTAGGATCTATTTGATTGGCAAATATTAGATATAGTTTTATTTAGTAACAATGCCATTTAGTGCGAGCACAACTTTTGTGACATGGCTTTTCTGTACTTGCATTTTAAGAAAACTATTACGATATTTTTTTATTTATAATTGTTGACAGCTGAATTGGTACCTCACCAGTGAATTAAAGCAGAATAGACATTTATTGATTCACTCCATTCTCTTATATGCTGCTCTGTATATCTAAAATGCTTTAAATAAACAAGCAATATTGTATTTCACTTTTTTTGGTGGGGGTAGAATAGCATTGATGATACCACATTTTTATCTTATTATGCTCTTTGTTTCATTTTTGCTTTCAGTTATATGACTAGAAGCTATTCACTTACTAACTTTATCAAATTAAACACTGTTTGAGCATTTGAAATACAGCTTCCAAGATTATAAGTCAAATAAAGTTGTGTGTCACAGTGCTCTAGGGAAGCATTGAACCAACACTCATGAAAGATGGAAAAATTTACCTCACATATCAGAATGAACTAAGCTGAGGAGACTGCAGACTGATAAATTTTCTCTTATCGGCTACACTTGTGTGTGGAGGTGGAGAATTTTTAAAGTCTGCCCATTCTCTTCAGTGTCAAACCCAAGGGCAACATTTGAAATTCTCTGGTGACAGGGAAAGACAGAGACAGAGAACTATGGCCATGTGTTATCAACCCAGAGGATACGACTGCAATAGGAAAGACAAAAGATAAAAATGTTGGTGGAACTCCCTAAATAATTCAGAGAAGCGAATGCCTCAAAAAGTGCCTTGAATACAATGTGATGCATTAATGTCTGAAATGGAACTCAGAGACAATCTCAGTTTGTTCTTTATGAAACAGCTGATTGCATTTTCTTCACCATTCTTTTGTAATTTCCCAGTATCCAAAAATGTTTTAATGTTTCAGTGGCATTTCTTGCACCCTGGTAGCTGTTTGGCAGTTCTCAAAAAAAGAAAGAAAGAAAGAAAGAAAGAAAGAAAGAAAGAAAGAAAGAAAGAAAGAAAGAAAGAAAGAAAGGAAGGAAAAGAAAAGAAAAGAAAAGAAAAGAAGCAGAAACAGCTTGATTCCTCCTATAAGTAACATAATAATGGAAGTCTGTAGTTTCACCTTTTGAAAATATGCAGGTAGATATTCTTTAATCTTCATCCAATCTGTTCTTATTGTAATATACACTGATTTTGCATGATCTTCAAATGCAGGATGGACAAAGGGGCCAGCAACTACTTCCAGGAAACCATTGAGAACTCAAGATCTGGTGAATGAATTGGCTCCCCAAACTCCTCTCCGTGAAGGAGAGGATCTGGGATTGCTCATAGTGCTTCATACAGATGCTTCCCACAACAAGACTGTCTCCAGCTCTGGAAGCCAGGAAAGTCAGCCTTGCTCAAGTTGCAGTTTGGAGTCTTTAAAGAGACAGTTGGTTGAACCGTTTCCTCTCTTAATCAGTTTCACAGGAAATGGAATATAATTTGTTTTTGAGATATTAAGGGCCTTCAAGTTTTATTATACTGGATGATTGTCCTTCAGTCCTCAAGATTGAAGAATTTTCATATAAGTTTAAGGACTTAAATAAAAATATCATTATTTGGAAATAAGTGTTAAAAGGATAATTTGAGTGTCAATTTTGAAAAGATTTAAATAGACTAAGGGGCCAGAAGGGGCCATGGAAATTAGATTTTGAAATAATTGTAAGAATTCTCTCTATAGTTTGTTTTTAAAAAATCTATTAAAATATATGAAGATTTTGAATTCAAGTATAAGAAATATTTCCCTGAGAAAATATTGTGGAATATTAAAGAGGAGACCTTGAAGGCTGGTTACTAGAGGCAACCAGAAAGAACTAAAGAATATAAAGGAGAAGATTCACTAATACAGAATGAAGAAAAGTATTTTAAACCTGAAAAAAGTTCAAGGATATTTGGCAACCATGTACTCAGAAGTTTCTTTTCAGATTGTTTCTTAATATAAAAATAGATTCAAAAAATGTAAACAGAAGAGTATCAGATCGTTTTTGATATAGATTTAATATTACCAACATGCAAGAGTGTTATTGACATTGATGTTATATAGGATATATGAACGAAACTGGTTGATGCTTTAATAGTTAAAATGGTCACACAGAAAAATGACTTGGATATGTGGGCTTCAACTCTGAAGAGAGACTTAGACAAATTTGCTATTTTGGACTTATAAAACAGAGGAGTTATACCTATGAAGGAATTCCTGAGAAAAGTTAATGAAAAAATATCAGCTTCTGGAACATTACTTAAAAGGAATAAACATAATGACTTTTAAAAGAAAATAAAAAGATTTATAAAATTGGCTTATTCAAGCAAGGTTAAAATGTGTATAATTTTTTCCTAGCAGTTTTTAATGGTATTTTCATGACCATTTCTGAAATTAGATATAGAGAAGATAAGAAATTAATTTGTGGAATATTATTTGATGGGATTAAATTTCAATATGTGTTGCTTTTGGTAGCTCTTAATTGAATCCTTTTGATTAACTTTGAATGATGAAGCTTTAAAGATGTGTTTATAGATATAAGACATGAGAAGAAGATGTTTTTTCATTTATAGAGAAAATAAGTTACTGTGAAAGTAAATATGAAATTGATATTTTTAAGTTTTATATGTGTCTGTCTGTTTGTAGGAGTGTATATAACATACAGATTCACTGAATGTGTTTTTCTGATTAAGATTGAATGATGGGGATTTATTCAGTGGTGGGTTTCAACCGGTGTAACAACCAGTTCGCTTCATGCACACACTTTGCGTGTCTATCACCTGGGCTAAAAATGAACAAATATAAGTAGGTATAGTGCAGAAGTATAGGGAGGGCCCAACTGAAGTCAGAGCAAGCTGGTTTGCTCTCAGCTGATCATTGGAGCTACCCGCTCTCCCGAACTGGGGCAAACCAGTTGAAACCCACCATTGGATTTATTATTTGCTACTGGGTAAAAGATATGAAACAAAGAGAATTTAGGCTGAAATGTTCAAGCAAGTGATAAATTAATGAAATTCTACTTGTCCTTGATAACAGGACAAGTCATTTCTTTATATATTTTTCCCTTTCCTTTACATATTTTTCGTTCTTCACTTTATTTTTACTTTTCCCCTTTTTTGTGTGTTTTTCTTAATTTGTATAGTTTTTATCTTTGTATTTATAAACTTTGATAAAAAATATTATTTAAAAAGCACAACGATGTGGGCAAAAGTTCTTGAGGCCAGGCACAGGAAGGAACTGAGGAAGGCTATCCTGGATGGCATCATTGTGGGTATCCAATTACTCCTGTGCTTCTTGTCCTTTGGACTTGCCAAGTGTACTTGAAGAGGAATGATAATGCCCCAGTTCAGACCGGTTCAAAAAAACTGGTAATAAAACCAGCGGGAGGTTCCACCCACTGACCCAGACGTCATCAGGAATGCGCAGAAGCGCGTTTCCGGGCCAATTGCGAACCAGAAGTAAAGGTAAGTAGAACCCATCCCTGAATCTGGGCCTTTATAGAAAACATTTGCTGACCCTTAAGTGCTATCCCTAAACACCAACAGGTAAAAATTACACTCAAAACCAATCACTGATTCATCAGAATACACTACACTTGCACGAGTCATTGGTTCACATCACTTGAAATCATTCCAGATAGAAATCTAAGGATCTCATGTATTTCTTTAGTTAGTGTAGCACTTGACTGATGCAGTCACAAGATAAAGTGCATATCCTTCTAATCATTGTATCATCTGAGTTGAAGTGAAAATTAGGTAATCTTATCTTTCTGCAACCTGCTTATCCAACCTTGATTGCATTTCCATGAGCCATCCTTCATACACACAAAGTCACCTATAACATTACTGGCCTTGTCAGGCATGGCATACTGACTTTGGAACTATATACTTCAGAGTATACTATATTAACAAAAATTGAGGTGATAGTTTGGACAGCAGCAGTTTCCAGTTCAGACATAAAAAATGATGTTTGCATATTCGTGCTATTGCCTGCACTAAAGATGGTGAGGTTTCTTAGTGCATGCCAGGTTTGAAATCTCTAGGCTTCAATGGTGATTTTTTTGGGTGATCTTTTGTTCTTTTGTCCTTGCTGTTGAATGTTTGATTGTCTTTTGCTGATTCAACTGCATTTATGTTTATACACAAGCAAACAGGCGTGCATGATTGCTCTTTTTTGCCCTATTGTTTGTTAGCTTTTCAGAATGCATTGAGATTGTGCTTCTTGGATAAAGAACTTGGGATACCATTGTAAACTGATGTATCAATAAATTTATTCAAACAGAAACAGGAACAGTTGGAGCCAAATGGTTTCTGAAATTAGTTGAAAACATAAAATTTTTGCAACTGAAAAGTACAATTTGTGTTTGCTTGGCTGGACTTGTTCATCTTTCCAGGACATGCAGCTAATTCATAATTGAAAGAATGTTGATGAGAGACTAGGTCTTTATGTCTTGTTAATATTTTGGCTGAGTGCCTCAGAATTTATTTAAAGAATGGAAAATTTCCCTATTAAGAATCCTAGTACTTTAATATGACACATGGTTAAGTTTTAAAAGGTTGTCTATTAAACTATTCACAGACACTAAGGCAAAGATGGAAGGAACAGTGGATTCACAATAGCATCAGTAGAAATAGAAGAACATAAAGTGCAAGAAGGAGAAGCAGAACACAGCAACATAAATAAGAATCAGGGGTGAAATGCTCCCGGTTCGTACAGGCTCAGGCGAATAGGTAGCAATGATGGCTGGTGGTTCGAAGAACCGGTAGCAGTGGCAGCTGGAGTATCAGGGGTGAATTTCCCCAGACTCCTACTGTTCACCTTTCTCCTGCAGCTGGCTGTCAGGGAAGGCAAGCGCCCAAAAGGTACTAGGTTGCTCATTTTCCTTCTTGAATGAGCCACTCTGGTCCACGCGCTGGCTGCGCAAGTGCACACCCAACTTGCCACTGAATTAAATAAACTGTGTGCTTGCGCAGCCAGCGTGTGGACCAGAGCAGCTCATTCAAGAAGCTGCGGGAGAAAGATGAGCAATAGGAGTCCGGGGAATGGGGCGGGTTGGCTGAGCCATGGGAGAAAGAAATTTAAAAAGTTTTCCTACTGGGTTCTGTGGGCGTGGCTTGGTGGAAAAGGGTCTTGTGACTGACTGGGCATGGCTGTGAGTGACATTGAGTTGGCCACATCCACTCAGTCACAGGACACTTCCCCCACAAAAATTACCCGGTAGGGTAATTTTTAGATTTCACCCCTGATAAGAATATAGAAGAAAATGTGCAGATGCTTGGCTCCTAAAACTTCTTGGTACATTTGGCAGAGTTATGGATGGCTCTTCTACTTTATTGCATTGCATTTTTCTTGTTAAATATTTGCAAACTATCTTTCAAAGTTTTAGTCTTCCCTTGGCAGCAAATTAAGAGAACTGCTGATGCTTCATGCTTGATTCCATGACTGGACTGTCTTAGTCTGAAAGCAGGCCAAAAAGCAAAGGGTGGAAACTAATCAAGGAAAGAAGCAACCTAGAACTAAGGAGAAATTTCCCATCAGTTAAACAATTTATCAATGAAATGACTTGCCTACAGAAGTTCCAACATTTGAAATTTTAAAGAAGTGATTGGACAATCATTTGTCTAAAGTAGTATAGGGTTTCCTGCCTGAGCAGTGGGTTGGACTAGAATACTTCCAACTACATACATACAAAGTAGATGAATACCCATCACCAATGTAAAGATGAAACAATACTTTTTTAATCTCCTCATATCCTCTGAATCAGTCGTGAAATCTTCACAGGTTTGCCACAGGTTTGTTGCCCATGTATGCCAAATGCACACCGTGTGCGCACGCATGCACAGTGCACGCTAAACACATGCTGCATGCGTGCACATGCACAGTGCATCCCAAATGCACACTGCACACCAAATGCACGCTGTGCATGAGCACATGCATAGTACACACCAAATGCACGCTGCACATGGAAAAAGGAGGCTTGGGAAGGTAAGTAGAACTGCAAGGAGTGGAAACAGCTTTACCGCGCAATTTAGATTCACTTTCCTGCTTTCTAGTGATTTTAAATCACGCGGCACGGCTGATCATCGGAAATACTGGTGGACCAACCGGTAGCTTTTTTTTACTACTGGTTCGCTGAACCGGTAGCTTTTATCACTACCAGTTCTCCCGAACTGGTGTGAACTGGTAGGATTTCACTACTGCTCTGAATAAACAAACACACAGCACAGTGCCTAGTGTCTTTGAAACTGAACTGCTGTTTATTGTTTATGTAATGGCCATCTCTATCTTGGGAGCTACTGGTTCCTACCTTACTGTTCTCAATGCTTACACCAAACAGATTAAAAATATTAAAATCAACACTAGTTATATAGTCCTTTGAAGTGGTTTATTTTAACAAAAGCTCAAGCAAACTCAAAACTACTTTGCACAGTCCCTTCTGTAAATGAAATAAAGGGACTATGTTAGTTTACCTGCACTACTAATTTCCATTTTATTATTTTGCTTAGGAATGGAGGAAAATGTCCAGAATTCTAGGTTTATTAGGTCCAAGTTTTTCTACCTAAAAAGACATTCTTTAGAGTTTTATTTGATTTTCCTTAGTTTGTTCTATATTGGTTTATAAATGTTGTTTTAATGTTTTAATATTGTAAGCCACCTAGGAGTATGAGTAGACAGTATAAAAAATATGGTAATAAAATTAATAAATACGTTCCTAAATTTGAACTACAAATTATCAATATTCATAATAATTTCCATTCTTGTGTTCTTCCCACAGTATTTCTTTACTCTTCTCCCTATTAGGAGGCAATGTGTCATGCTATCTATTCTCTACAGACTTCTGTATTGTAAATCTGCTAGAAGTGTGTGTGTGTGTTCCTTTTATCAGCAAAAGAATTGGAGGGTGGAATGAGAAATGGTAGAAAGAGCACAACATTTATTTTAACCCTTCTGATAAGAAAGAAAAGCATCAGTGCATCTGAAAGTTTCTGCTTTTCTTTCTTTTGGATGAACTCAGCCAAGAACATCTTAAGGTCAGGTGGTAAATCTTGTAAAGCACCATTATATATTCAAAGCTGCTCTACTTTTTATTCCTATCCATACACATTCACAGAAAGGAAGAAGTTTTGAAATCATCAAATTTCAATCCTACTCTTTTGACAAGAGATAAGGGGCATTTTTATATGCACAAAATTGCTGCAGAAATGAAAATTATTAGACAGACTTCTATTGCTATCAGTAATATCCACATTTCATTTACACTGAAAGGGCACAGCAATGACCCTTTGTATATTGGCATTGTATGACCTTCCATTCTATTTCTATGGATTTGTAAGTAGAGGCTGTAAACATATTTTGATACTTTCATCTACCGAATGGCTTCAATATTTGAAGTTGGCTGACTTTATCATAACATATTCCAGGTGGAAGATTCTGATAGAATATAGCCTGAATCCCTGGGAGGGAGGGGCTGCATTCCAGAGCCAAAGAGGCAAAGAACCATGGAATATTCGGCCACGAGGAAGAGGGTAAAAATGGTTTCTCCCTAGCAGTTTCCAATGTAGATCTATAGTGATGCAAATAGCCTTAGTTTGGCAAGACTTCTATAGGTGAGGAATGATAAAGAAAACTACTTATAATCCTGGTTATTGGGGGACTTCACATAGACATGAAAAATAATTTTTCATAGAAACATAAATTATAGTGTTAAACTGTCTCACAATCAAAGATGTTATTACAATTTTAGCTATTATCCCACTGTTCAACTATTCTCCTTGTTATTCCACTACTGGGCAACTATGCTGTAATTTTTTATTTCATCATCTGAACACATTTTCAGTTTCTGCATTGATATCTGATATGAAATGTTATTATGCAAAAGAGTTAATTCTGCATGTTTCCCTTTGAAATGAATTGGCATGATTTTCTAAAGGCTTAGCATACCCAAGCTCTTTTATGATATATTTACTTATTTATGTAATATATTGGACAGTCAGAAACTATCTAGCATATAATTGTATTTCAAAAGTGTTATACTTTCACATCTGCTAAAAAAAAAGAGTGTGAGGTTAACATTTCTTTTTAAAAAAGGGTTCACAATTGTATGAATGTTAAAATACTGTACTGGTTTATATGTTATGCCTGTTGATTGATCATAATAACTTTTTTTTAAAAAAAATAACAAAATGCTGAGAAGATCAGTTTTGTGTCATTTCACAAATGCTCATCCCCATCACTATTTTACCAAAATATCTATGTGTTTGGAATTTATCTAGGAGATGCATTTGACAATGATATAGCATGTTTTCCCCAAAATAAGACTGGGTCTTATATTAATTTTTGCTCTAAAAGTTGCATTATGGCTTATTTTCCGGTTAGGTCTTATTTTGGGGAAAACAGGGCATTCACTATGACTCTGCAACAAATTTAGATATATCTGCCCTATTTCAATTCAGTTTTTTTTCTATTTGTAGAGGGAAAGGCTTATATTATTTTATCTACTGTTGTTTGTGTGCAAATCAAATGGATTTTTTGATGGAATTGTGTGCATTCTAAATCATACACAAAGGGGCAAGTCCATAGTAACTGCAAATATAAAATCGCATGGGAATAACAGAAATTCACTAATGCAAGCATGTACATACATATATAACTTGCTTGAGTTATGGAACAGCAAAATAAGCCTCATAAACCATCTGTTTCACCGTGAGACAAGACAACCCAGGAATCCTGTTGAACCATGCTATTTTTACATTCTGTCCTTGACTCAGAGAAAGAGGCAGCAGGACAAGAGGGACGTCAATAGGCTCTGTCAATAAACCAAACAAGAATCTCAGCTGTTCTCATCTAACACAGTTTAATTTTTAATCCCGCAAAGCAGCAACAAGGACATGGGCGGCAGCAATCCGACAGCAGAGCAAATTGGTCAGGACAGAGTGGATTGATCTATCTGAAGAAATGAAGACACAGCAGAAACTCCATTTAACAAATGAAAATGGCTTTTGGCCTTTCTTTCGGTCAAGAAAGACAGGTTCACATCAATGGTAAGGACTGCATTTTAGCTACTGTTTGTGAAATCAAGTATGGTACCAATTAATAAAGTATACTATTCATAAACAAGTTCTTAAGTGCTTACAGGCTCAATATATGAAATAATAGTATTGTTGTGGTCCGCTGGCAGCTTGCTGGCAGCAGAGTAGGACAGTGAGAAGGCTGGGGAAGAACATGGGCCAGTCCTGGAATCTAGAGAAGGCTCATATTAGGGCTCTGAATCAGATGCAGAGATAGGGCCAGGACCATCTAGGAGTTATGTGCTGACACTGGAGCCTCCAGAGTCTGACGTCAGAGAGGCAGAGTAAGTTCCCAGTGGAGAGTCTGTTCCCAGTGCACATATGCGAGAGAGTCTGTTCCCAGTGCACATATGCGCAGAGCTGCAGAAGGCAAGCACAGTTAAGACAAAAGGGCAACTTGGGAGTAAGGCTTGGAGATGATTGGCCCCTCCCATAAGACATAAAGGAGGAGCAAAGGCACATGAGTCTTTGAAGGAAGCAAAGTTGTTGATGCTGGTCAGTTTGTATTCTGAAGCTCTGTTTTGACTCTGTGCTCCGTGTGGCCTTGCAAAGCTAATTGCCAATTAGGTCTTTGGCAGCATATCAAGGGAGATAAAGGTGAGTAATTATCAGCCTTATTCTGAAGGACTGTGGCAGACTTCTGTCGGACTCTTTACAAACTCTTGGTGATTCAGCATGGGCTGTGAATAAACAGACTTCACAGCCATTGAAATAAAAAGAGGGTTTTGGGGACTAATTGTGTGCTTCTTACTGAATCAGGAAGCCTAGGTGAGAACAAGCATATAAAAAAGTTATACCTTATCTACAATGATTATTGGTTTTTATCAACTCTCTTTCTTTTTTGTTTCCTGGTTTTGTCTGAAAAACGTTTCTGCTTCCCCTTTTCAGAAGGTCTTCTGACTTTACTCATGACACTGGACAACAATAATTTTGCTTCCTGAACACTTTTGAGTGTATCTTATAAATTGAACCTACTAGGTACTGTTTTATAAAAAAAATTCTGTTTTTGCAAGGCCACCCAGATGATTTAACAAATTTCTTTGCACTGGTTCACAACCTTGTTTTTTGTGCCGACATTGACAATTTATTCACAGCTTTGGGTTGTGAGATGATCCACTAGAATGGTGTCTCTTAGTGTTAAGCCTCAAGGCTGTCTTGTTACACAATAGCAACATGCATTCTTCAATATTTGTTGGCTATGCTTCACATATGAAAGAAACATATGAAAACATGAAAGTGTTGTTGGGGCACATCTAACTGGAATATCTGTGGTGATCTAAAAGAAGTAGCTCTGCTGCTTGGAATGCAGCTAGAATATGCCATGTACTGTTGTTACATATGCAAATGGGACCGATGTGCAATAGAGTCCCATTACATTAAAAAGAAATGACCACTCCAAAATAATTTGGTTCAAGGACAAAAGAACATAGCATATGAACCACTTGTTGACCCAACAAAAATATTTTTTTGCTTCTGCTTCACATAAAACTGATGAAAGATTTTGTGAAAGTGATGAGGAAGGAAGGTGAAGGTTTTTGTTATTTGAGACAGCTGCTTCCAAGAATAACTGATACCAAGATTAAGGAAGTCATTTGTGATCAGATACCTCATCAATGACAAGTGGTTCCAAGATCTGTTAGTGGGGGCAGAGAAAATGGACTGGAAAGAATTCAAAGATGGCATTGAGAATTTTCTTCGCAATTACAAAGCATCCAATTACATTCAGCTGGTTGACAAACTTCTTACAGAATACAAGACCATGAACTGCAACATGTCACTGAAGATTCACTTTCTGAATTCACATTTGGACTTCTTTCCAAAATGTCTAAGTGTGGTCAGTGATGAACATGGTGAAAGTTTTCACCAGGACATTGCCACAATGTAGAAATGGTATTAGGGCAACTGGAATCTTTCAGTGAAGGCTGACTGTTGTTGGAGACTGCAGTGAGATGCATCAGACACTGAGTAGAAATGACTTTGCACTGCATTACTAGGAGGCAGAGACATAACACTACACCAGAAATTAGGATCTGTGGAAATAAGTTATACCATTAATTCTTCTAGCTTATTTTTTCTTAACATCAGAAATGGCTAAATAAATCATAAAATGTACCATTTTAGTATAATTAGTATATTAGTCTGACTTATTTTCAGTACAACATGATTGGAAGTCACAGTTTGTTCTCGAGTTTTAACTCTGGTCTTATTCTGTCTAGAATAATAATTAATCAAGATGAAGATGTGTGTTATTCAGCCAAAACAAAATAAGATATTACAAGGCATTATACAGACGTTATGTTTTCAACTAAAATTATTCAACATGCCATCAATAAAGTATTATTTGCACATCCTAGTCAATCATAATTAAATATCTCTTGCTTAAGCTAATGTTTTCATTTACAAATTGTCCCCAACCTACAAATTGTCCCCAATCAGTTAGTCACCTAACTGATACACATACGAAGATGTCCCTGAACTAAACCCCAAAACCAAAATATTTCCATATCCAATCTGGTAATATTAATACATAATAGCAATATCAGTTACAATATCACAGAACTGAGATCAGTTCATCTTCAAATATGAGGTATGTTCTTGTTGCTAGAAATGACCTTCTACTCTCTGCACAGTACAAAAAGGTCAAACTTGACACAAAAAAATAAATGGACATAAATCTGACATCAGACATGGTGACATTCAGCAATCAGCATGAGAACATTTCATTCTCCCTACATTTCAGTTTCCCTGGAAACTCTGGTGTACACTCAAAAGTTGCTATTCTCTTCACCAGAACATTAAAAAGAGGGATTCAGCATGAAATATCTGAATTGGAACTAATTGCCACATTTGATTCTACTAGTTTGGGCATGAAAAAGAACAATGGTTTCCTGTCCCACTGCAAGTATTAATTAACTTAGTAATGCTAGAATGATTGTGTTATCACCAATTATTCATCCTGTTGTTTATGGTCACTGTGCATATTTTAATGCATTTAGGAAGTAATCACATTTGCACAGACTGTACTTTTTGCATTTCATTGCCACTGGACTTTTTAATTTTTAGTGTGGCTTCTTAAGTTGCCTTTATAGAGAACAGAATGAATGCTTAACAAATTCATAATTCAAGGTCTTTTCACTACCTAGTAAAATTAATAGGCAAGTACAAGATAAATAAGCACAGGACTATTTTGATCAGTTTTGGAGACTACGAGTCTTATACAAGTTTTTAGTACCCCCGGAACTGAAATAGTTTAGGGTGTCAAACTCAGGGCCTGTGGGCCAGAAGCGTCAGGCACTGGCCATCCCCACCTTTGTTTTAGTGAAGGGGAAAACAGTCATGATATGTCACATGATGACAATGTGATGCCACAAGTTTGACACCCCTGGTTTAGGGATACCATGAAGTGTTTGTTATAGAGCTTCGTTACCTCATCTCCCATGTAAAAAATTGGCAGAAATTAATTTATCACCTTACAGATGGAAACAAATTAGCAGCAAATGCAACAAAGAACAAGGATTGCCAACTGAATTTGATTTCAACATGTTTAGCAATTAGTTCATACAATTTCACCCGTTAGACTATGCAATATCAGCTTCTTCTCTAAAAAAAATTACAGGTGTTAAATTAGTAACACGACAATTCCCACATTGTTCTGTCACTGCAAGAGAAACACTGAAAATTATTAGATAAAATTTGAATTCCAAAATGATGAAAGAAGGCCTAATTTGGATGTTAATTATTTGCTCAGTCACATTTCTCAGGTGTTACTACAGTCATAACCACTTTGCTAAACAATGGAATTTTCAGAGTACTACTTGAATGTTAAAGAAAATCTGCTCACTGATTAATATAAAATTTTAAATTAATCTTGACTTTCACACGTTAGAAATGAATCCAGTTATACTGTGCCATTAAATAACATATGAAAAACAAATTCTTCACTGTTTCTACCATCATCCTCCAATTCAAATAAAGTGAACAATTTATTGAATCAAAGGTAGACTTTTATGATTTTTTTAAAGCAATGGCTTAGACAAATACATCCATAGCAGAAGCCCATTCAAATACACATTGTACTGAAGAAATGGTATTTGCAAGTTGGGGAGAAAAAGGAACTGCATTTTGAGAAAATAATTCACTTATATATTCCTTTTGCATGTGTAGTTCAGAGTCCTTCCAATGTAATGAAAAATCTGTAAAAGACTCTAACATAAATTGAACTTCAGAACCCTAGGATAAATGCAACAGTAGCTTTGGAATGCTATTATTTCATAATATATTTTCCTTTAAAAGTACAAATTAATAAGTAATTTTAAATTCAGATATATATATATATATAAATTTGTATATGTATATGTATCTACATATATACACTAATATATATCAGTGTTTCCATCATCATCATCATCATCATCATGACAGATCGTCAACATGCCAGATATCATAGTTGTCGAAAACTGAAATGTACAATTTATTGACATTGCGGTACCAGGAGATGCCAGAGTTGAAGAAAAAGAACTGGAAAAAAATCATGAAATATCGCAAACTGGCCAACGAAATTACACGGCAATGGATGAAAACATGTAACCATGATACCCATTGTCACCAGGGCACTTGGTACCATGTCCAAGAATTTTATAAGATACATTAACAAATTGCAGCTTCCTGCAATAACACCAGCAGAACTGCAAAAAACTGCGCTACTTGGAACATCGTACCAAGTAGCATAAGAAGGTTGATACCTAAGACGCTGGCAGCAACCTGTATCAACCATTAGCACCAGTCAATGGTATTTGTGATGCATTTTTGAATGTTTAGTTGACTGAGTTTCATGTTTAATGAATAAAGATAATAATAATAATAATAATAATAATAATAATAATAATAATAATAATAATAATACAATGTTTAAAAATGAATGCCAGTTTTTGTTAGAAAAATTGCATCACAAAATTTGGAAAGTACAACATTTAAATTCTCACATTAATCCTGGAAGGATAGAGACGATGTTGTGAAGACATTGTACAGTAAAATTTTAATGATTCATCTTCTGAAGCATCTCTTATTAGTAATGCAGGACATTTCAGCTCTTGAAAGCATTGTATTATTACTTTGCCCTGAATAAAGGGAGCTGTTTAACTATTTTCATTAACTACAGTTTATTTGGGGGTGATATAGATAATTAAGTACTAAAAGCATGGCTATCTTGACACAGTGCATTAAACATACGAAGTATTTCTAATAAAAACAGAACCTCCATTGGGATCTGAACTCACTTCCTTTCTTTGCAGTCTAAGCAAAGTATTCTGTTCACTAAGCTAATACTTTCTGTTTTGTTCTTCACTGTTGAAATTTATAACTATGATATTGGCTGCACACATTGGTTCTCCCTGTTGTTATTCTCTAAAAGCCAAAGAAATATACCGTTTCTAGACTACTCTATGAGCAAATAAATAATTTCTATAAAAATAATATACGTGTTATAATGTTCCCAAACCTGTTCCCTAATTTGTGCCAAGTTCTTCAGAAATGCTTAATTTTATTACTCACAATCGTTTCTTCTCTCTCTTTTTGCCTCCATAAATAAATATGAAAAAAAAATAATAATGTGGCCAGGAGAGGCAGATATTCTCTCATTTTTCAGATACCTCTTGAGCTCTGCTGAAATAATCTGATACTATACATGATTAAATGGAGTAGGTCTGAATAAGTACACTCCAAATAATAATGTGAGCACACTTACCATTGTTCCATATGGTAAGTGTGCTCAGCTGTTGCTCAGCTATTCTCCATGAAACTAGTACTGAAAGAATAGACAGTAGCACACCTGTCAAACATGAAATAGTTCATTGCTATAGCTTCCAAATATGCTACTATAAATTAAATCATACAAGCTTTCAGAATTATATGTCCTCAGCATAAATTATATGTCTTTTCATATTATAGTTTTATTTTTTTGGTACAAAAGTCTGGCTTATATATTCTAATCTTCGTGGGAGAAAGATTAAAAAAAACTAAATTCAGTTCAATGATAGTTGAGTAACAATCAAGTGTGGAATTTATCCATTTTCTTTGCATCACTTTATGCTACATCCACTGACCTATTATAAGTAAAAACACACTATAGTATGTAAAACAAAATAGAAACTGAAATTTCACAAAATTGTTAAATTTGAAATGGTTCCAACATCTTTGGAAAAAAATATTTTTCCAGTTCCATTCATTCATAGTCTGGAAAGGATAATGAAACTCCAAAAAATCTAATAGTACACAAGCATGTTTGCTGAGAAATATAAGTCACACACCAAGATCTAACTCAGGTGTTCAACTGTATATTTTAAAATGCAGAAATCAATGTTTGCAAACTAGCATTAGTGCAAATTTAGGACATGCATGTGTTTCAGAAAAATATGGAATGATCATAAGGTTAGTTCAAAATCTTTGGAAGCTTCTGGATGTGTAGATTTCAACTTATAACTTTCAGTGTTGAAACTAGAATACTGAATAATGACAGAAAAATCATAAAAAGCTGGATAAATTGCTATGGAATTCATATTATTTTCTTCTGTTCATTTGTTTTTTTATTAAACTTTAATAACCAAAATAATCTTGTCCACCAGTAGATCTTCCTTCTCTCCATAAGACAAGATGTTTCTCTTAAAAAAAAAAAACAGCACTTAATTAATCAGGAAACAGAAAAATAACCTTCTATTTGGGCTTCCATGCATATAAAGTATATTCAAAGTAATAGTGCACTAATATTTTGAAAGCAAACTTGTTGTTAGTTGATGTTATGCATATTTGAATATGTTATTGTGAGGTCTCAATAAAAGCTGTTGCGTCCCCAAAATATTTTTTTGGATCTGAAATTTTACTGATCAGTCACAAACAAGTGGAGAACAATATAAAGTTCAATAGAATTCAATTATTTTCGAAGAAAAGTTTTTAGCATTTTGACAGATAGTTTTAAACTTTGTAATATAAGCATGATGGCATAACATCTATATTTTAGTTAGCATATTAGTCAAGGATAGTTAAATAAGCCATAGGGGTTTGATTTATATATTGTTCTACCATTTAGGTATGAAATAGAATTAATATATTTATTTATTTTATTCATTAATCAAATCTACATAGCCACACATCTCATGACAAATGACTCTGGGGCAGTATATATTAGTCAGTAAAAAATAATATATACTTAAAAACCATACAATAAAACTCAAAAAAATAGCATTAAAATGGATGTTAAAATTAAAAATATATACAATTCCAAACAGAGAGTGAATGAGTCCATCTGTCTCAATTGTTGCTGTTATTAGTTGCAAAGTCATGTCCGACCCATCGCAACCCCATGGACAACTTTCTATCAGGCCTTCCTGTCCTCTACCATCCTCTGGAGACCATTTAAGCTGATCCGTCTCAACAGTGGACATCTAAACAAGTCTCCTATTCTCTGAGACCTCTGGTCTTAAAGGACTTCCAGAACATTAAAAGGAATGGAAGCTAACTTAATATCTGAAGGGAGAATACTCTATTTGTCAAGGGCTGCAGCAGAGAAGACCCATGGCCTGGTACTTCCCAAATGTAGGTTATGGGTGTTCTATATTCTATAGAACAAAAGGAAGATATAAACTTTAATATGTATGTATTGTACATATGTATTAATGACTCAACAAAATAACAAAAAGCTCAGATATGACAGTGTGCTTTAGCTTGTTCTGAATGTAATTATAATGCAACAAGTATTGATTTGAATCTTTATAATACATATAAGAACAAATATGGAAATATTTTATTCATTTCTCTATAGAAATTTATAAAACTGAAGTTATGCTTGAAAGTGGCATGTTTTTCTGACTATGCAGCCTATGGATAAAATTATGGGATTCTGAAGATTTAAAATCCTTTGGAACCCACACTGAAAAGGTCAATTAGTTTTCTTCACATTTACTTCTTTTTCTGCTATTCTTGTGAAGAAGCAAATGTTAAGATTCATAAGGAGAGGTATCTATAGCCCCCTTGATTTTTTACTTAAATTATAAATGGATAATTTAATTCAGAGCAACCCTGCTAAAATTAAAAATCAACCTTATTCCTGGAAGTAAGTACATGTTAAGTAATGACTCTGTCAAGTGAGTGGAGCTTACACTGTGCTCCTTTTCCTACATCTTTCAAGATTTAAGTAAAAAATCTACAAAGCGGTAGGATTGATAGGATTGGTTTTAAAATATAGCTTGACCCTAAATGGACAGTGTTCTTTCTAGCAACAAAATAGGACAAACCAAATGGAGGAAGCCCCAAAGAACTTTTGTTAACTAGGACTGCCTTTGTTTGTTAATGTATTTGCAGTTAATTAACCTGTAGCTCACAGTGTTGCATGTAAGGAAAGCAAATTTTTAAAGAGCTTCCATACTACTGAGATAAATCAATAAAATAAGCTGCTGACGGGCTTGTAAGTGTAAAGAACTCTCCTGAGATTTACAACCCTAAGAATGCCAGATCAGATGTTTAGAGCAGCATGTTATGGTGGGAAGAAGTTGTCATAGTCAGAGCACATGGAAGCAACAGATATAATTATGTTATGAAAAATGACTAGAAATACCATGAAACTAATTTTTATACATGATCCTTTATTTAGAAGGAAGTCCCATTATGTTAAATGGGTTTATTCCCAGCTAAGATAGAAAATGCAATATGATCAAAACTGTATCACTGAATAGTTGTACTACAAAGCCAGACACTGAGCTTGTCAATCAGAAAGGTTGGCAGTTCGGTGATTCAAATTCATAGTACGGGTCTCCTGTGCAGTGATGGGTTTCAAAAAATTTTACTACCGGTTCTATGGGTGTGGCTTGGTGGCATGGCAGGAGAAGGATACTGCAAAATCTCCATTTTCTCCCCATCAGGTGGGCCTTGGGAGGAAGAGAATAGATGGGGGCGGGGCCAATCAGAATTGTTACTACCAGTTCTCTGAACAACTCAAAATTTCCACCACTAATTCTCCAGAACTGGTCAGAACCTGCTGAAACCCACCTCAGCTCCTGTGTGAGCAGGGGGTTGGACTAGATGACCTCCAAAATTCCCTTCCAACTCTGTTATTGTTACTGTTACATTTTTAGCTGCTGTCTTATGGTGTGATCAAGTAATATTTTTGTTTGTGACTAGATTTGCCCATCACACAAAGATGTGCTGTGGTTTTTATGTATGGCATAACACAATGTATAAACCGAACCATTGTGGTTTATTTGTGTTGAAATAAACAAACTTAGCATAATGTGATGTATCATCTTAGTTCCTGTATATGTTTTCAATACAATTTCTTAAATAAATAACAAATAACTTCTTAAAATTCCTGAAGATATGTGCAACTCCCACTCTAAATGAGCCTCAAAAACATGGCACTTTTTCCCAAGCTTTGAGTTGGTATATATCAGCCCCTTTAAAAAGGGGATATGATGAAAGTTCTTTTTTAAATGCCCACTTTTTAATTGTGTAGTCAACCAGAGTTCTTCTGGACCTGCATATAGATATTTAACAAATGAATGAACAAATGAATGAATGATTTGGAATAATTTTGCAATTAGAGCAGGGATGTCAAACTCGTGGCATCACGTTGTTGTCATATGATGTATCACAACTTTTTTCCTCTTCACTAAACCAAGGGTGGGCGCATGATGCATCCAGCCTGTGGGCCACAAGTTGGACATCCATGTCCAAGAATTTTCCAAACCAATCAAGAAATTGCAGCTTCCGGCAATAACATCAGCAGAACTGCAAAAAACTGTGCCACTCGGAACATCTTGGTTGATACCTAGGACACTGGCAGCAACCCGTATCAGCCATTGGCACCGGTCAATGGTATTTGTGACACATTTTTAAATGTCCAGTTGACTGAATTTCATGTTTAATGAATACAATAATAATAATATAAATTACATATCAACATATAGTAAGATCCTGGAATTCACTTGTTTATTACAATTCAAGAAGCCATCCAATCTGCTCCTTTTACATAAGTTTACCCACAAAGAATTCTACATGTTTTCCCCTTCTGTGAAGTGACAGGACTGAGGTGATAAACACAAAGTAAATCAAGCTCTAGATACACTTTACTTCTCCACTCAAATCAACCCCGTCTGCTTTTATTCAACAAAGCAGCTATTTCATATCCTGTTAAAAATACTCATTTGCAATGTACAGTGTTGCTTCAAAGGAGAATGCACATGGAGAGAAAGTATAAATAATCTTTTTTCTTTTCTGCACGCTGGACAGCAAAATAACTCACAGATGGCTCACTAAACACATTTCTGACTGCATAAGAAATCTGACACTTTCAAATTCAATTCTAATGTAATATTTTAAACAGAAGTAAATCCCATTGATCCCAATCAGTTATTTGTGCTAGATTTGGATTGTTTATATTATATTGACAGTATTGGCTTAATGCATGTGTTAGCCTCTCCACTCCTGCTTTTCTCAGAGGAGTTAAACACGTGCCAGAAAACCCAATCAGCAGGATGTCTGTGAATTTTAGGAATTGTAGTCAAATATATTTTGAAAAAGTATATGGAAGAGACAGCTAACAAATATTAATTGTATTCTGAATGAAGGTGAGGCTAGAAGTGGGTCATGTCATAGTTTGAAGATCAAATAAAAATATGTCAAATAAATAAAGCTGCACCTTATTACTTCATTATTGTCTCTACTGATTAATAGCAGTTTTAGAATTCTTTTAACTATTCTAAAAAAAATTGTGGTATTTGACTATCGACTGTGAAACATCTGTTTTACAAATGAGTTGATTCTTCCATTGAATAGAATAGAATAGAATAGAATAGAATAGTATAGAATAGAATAGAATAGAATTTTTTATTGGCCAGGTTGATTGGACACACAAGGAATTTTACACCATGCTCTTAGTGTACATAAAAGATACGTCATCAAGAATCATAAGGTACAACACTTAATGATAGTCATAGGGTAGTCATGATTCTTCCATTAAAGAATCATGCAAAAATATCACCAGGACAATGCTATTTCATTCATCAGTTATTTTATAGATGTAAGTGCTATGATTAGGAGGAATTATTCCTCCACTTTTTTGTGCTTTTGAGTCAGTGTTGATACCTGGTAACCGCCTGGACTAATTTCTGTGAGTTTTTTAGGCTGGCAGAGTGATTGGTCCAAGATTATTGATGGCTTCATGTCAATAAATGGTGGTAGTAAAATGCTTTGACATTATCTATACCATTTGGAATTACAAATGTCCCAATTTCTATCTACCACTACACCAAGCTGACTGTCATACACCCAAATGAAGCATCATTTTGTCACATAAGATTTAGTATATTCACAGTAGCAAATACAAAAACTATGTTTTCAATTTTTATATCAGTCTTCATATGTACCTTATAAACACTGGTGTCCTATTTCATAGTATTTACATAGAGAATATAAGCAATTTGAATCTGGAATGAACCTAACCTAATATATAAAAGCAAAGTGGGTTACTGTAGATTCAGCTGGTACTATAGATTATCCATTTTGTTTGTAAAGTATGAACCATTTTATAATATCTGCCCGCATCCTGTTTTTTTACCAATGTTTAATTTGTACTGGAACATTTACATATACTAGAAGCAATCATTAAATACATTTAATATAATCATCTCAACTATTCCATTTAGTTCAGCAGTCCCCAACCTTTAAGGCTTGGCGGCCCAGTGAGGTGGGGGAAGAGGGGAATTGTGATCCAGAGATTGGGGACCCCCGATCTAGTTAATCCTACACTTCAATGATTAATATAGTAGAAAAAAATTAATCTACATTTCAAAGTGTACAATTCTTGATAAAAAATTGCAACAACTGATTATTCTTTCTGAAATGGTTGTGATAATTCTTTATTATATTCCAAGGGAACACAACCAGTTGGGCCACTACATTGCTTCTATTAACAGGGTATTTATTTAAACCCTTAGTAACCTCACTTTCAGGAACACTGGTCTAGATGCACCTCACTGTGTGGAGTTTTTTTTCAACTTACAAGTCTTAGTCTCAATGTAAACAAGTTCTGACATCCAATAACTCATTTCTTTTCTCTCTTGTCATCCTGTTCTCTCCTCTAAACTGGTCCATGAGTAGTAAAATGCTTTGGCATTATCTATACCATTAACAATTTTACACTCAATTAGACACCTTATTAAGGACCTTTTTTCTCCTCCAAAGGTTATCAAAGGATGTTCTTAGTATGCTGACTTTACCAAGGACTCTCATTGCCAAGGATTTGCAATCTATTTATTGTCCTTCTTTCCACCTTTTCAGCTTCACACATTGTGCCAGAGTCAAGGAATTCTGCGGGGTCAGCAGAATTTCATTGTCTAGCAATTTCTTTATACTCAGTTACTGTGTCATAGATGATATAGTCGATCTGCTCTAATATATAAAACGTTTATCATTTTATACATATTGCCACTGAAGAAAAGATTGGCTGCTACTAATTTATCTTGCCCTTTTATAGGTAACTTTGATTTGATATCATTGCATCTTTTTTAAAAAATTACAATTCAATATTTATTTTGTTTTCCCAGATAAACCCAAAAGATGGGAAAAAACAACTAATAGTTCTTTTTTGGGCTCAGCACAATGGTTAATATTCATATGGGGGGCTCCAGAAAATTCCAGGGCTGGGAAATTCCTGCCTGCCTGCCTGCCTGCCTGCCTTCCTTCCTTCCTTCCTTCCTTCCTCCCTCCCTCCTTCCTTTCTTTCCTTTTATAACTGATTTTTCACTGTGGGCACAGTCATAGCTACAATATATGGACATTAATTTCATTTCATTAAGTAGCTGAGTTTGATTCAAAGGAAACTAATTTTATTTTGATAGTTATAACAGTTTTGGTAGGTACAACATATTGGCAAAAATTAAAGTATGAATACAGGCAAGTAGATATATTACGTGTGTGTGTGTGTGTGTGTGTGTGTGTGTAAACCTGGTATGTGTGTATGTGTGAGTGTAAACAGACTATCTGGACCTTTTTAGTTAGGTTTCAGACAGGGAAATTATACTGACAGCAATTATCACACTTATAGATGACCTTAAGTGGGAGCAAGATAAAGATGGCACATTCATCTCAGCCCTTGAAATTTCTGTGGTTTTAATATCTTCAGTAATGGTAGGGATAGGGCTTAGACTGCTGCCTTGAGAAGTTCCTGGTGCTCTGTTCTCTCTTCATTCCTAATTAATATTTACATTATACCACTGAAACATAATCCATTGGCATGAGTTTACGTATCATCAATATGATGATGAAACACAGCTTTATGTCTCTACCTTGGGACGACTCAAGTGATACCATCAAGGTTCTTTCCCAACATCTTGAGGTTATGGGGATCAGATGGAAACCCAAAGTATCAGCTCAAGCCAGATAAGACCAAGAGCCTGTAGATTTTAAGAAATTTCAAATATGGAGATTTTCCACCCTTAGTTTTAGATGACGTTTTACTTCTCCAATGGAACTGATGCTCAGCTGGGGTTCCTCTTGAACTCACAGGTCCTGTTTGAAAATCAGCAGCAGCTTTGGTCAAGGGGTTCTTTTATAACTCTTTGAGTTCATCTGTGTCGATTCCTTGATTGAAATGCCTTGCTTTTGATTACTCATGCCTTGATCACTTCCACTTGGACTATAGCAAAATGCTGTACATGGGATTGACTTTGAAAACTGCCTGGAAGTATAACTGATCTAGAAGACAGCAGCACAGAATAAGAATACCATGATATATTCATTTAATATTATGTCTACTAGCCATTCATAAACCTTTAAAACTTGGTTCTTCCTCTTAGCCCTGGTTTAGGATGTGAGCTAATGCAGAAAATAGGTTATTTAATGTATTTGAAAGGTAGTTTTGACCTTTGTATTGTTTTATAAAGTCTGGTTGTAATTCTTTTAAGTTTATTGTTTACCCTGTTTTGCTAATAACTGTATGTTAGACATCCCAAGTAACATTTTGTGAGTTGGTTGTTTAAAGACATAAAATATTCTTCTCCCTTGACTGTTTCCTTGAAATTGATATAGGGAGGCATATTGTCTCTAGTCCAGAAGTAAAATTAAGAATTTATCTAATCCCCCTTTAAACCCATTCAAGTTAGTAGTAAACACCATGGTTTGTGATCAGGGGTGGGTTCTAAATTTTTTTACTACCGGTTCTGTGGGCGTGGCTTATTTTGTGGGTGTGGCTTGACGGTCATGTGACAATTATTTAGGATTTAGCAGAAGTACTGATCTACTGGGCTTTTAACTGCTTGCAGAGCTGTACCGATCTACTCATTTATTTTTGCAGGCACTGATCTACCCATGTATTTTTGCAGGCACTGATCTACTCATGTATTTTTGCAGGCACTGGTCTACTCATTTGTTTTCTTTTAACATTGATCAGCTGTAGGGCGGCCCTTTGAAGCCCTGCCGCAAGAGTTTAAAGAGTTTTTTTTCCCTCTAGCCATCAGCTGGGACTCAGGAGGCAGCAATAGATTGGGGGCGGGGCCAAATAAAAGGTAAGAATCATGTGGGGTGGGTGGGAGGGCTGAGGGGCGGGGGGTGCAGAACCGGTTCAGTGACGTCATATCATCACTGCTACTGGCTCAGGAAAACCAGGCTGAACGGGGAGGAACCCACTAATGTTTGTGGGTTAGTAAAATCTTTCAGTAAATTCTGTTATACAAGTAGTCCTCGATTTATGACCACAATTGAGCTCAAAATTTTCCGAGGCAGTTGTCATTTAACACCTTTTTTTTGCCACAGGTGTTAAGTGAAGCACTACATATGAATCATGTGGTTAATGGAATCTGGCTTCCCCCATTGACTTTGCTTGTCAGAAGCAAGTTGGGAAGGTTATAAATGACTTAGAGGTGGAACTCTTGCCTCACAATCAGGAGGTTGTGAATTCAATCCTAGGTAGAGGCAGATGTTGGGTCTCCTGCTTGGGCAGAGGGTTGGGCTTGATGACCCACAAGGTCCCTTCCAACTCTGCTAATCTGTTAAATGGTGATCACATGATGCTAGGGTTAGGGTTAAATACATGCCAGTTGCCAAGCGTTAAAATTTTCATCATGTGACCATGGAGAAATGCAATGGCCGTAAGTATAAAAAGCCTGTCATAAGTTACTTTTTTCAGTGCCATAAGTTTGAATATTCATTAAAATGAATGGTTATAAATCAAGGACTGCCTATATAAATAATAAGAGATTTATTTATTTATTTATTTAAATTTGTATACTGCCCTACTCCCAGAGGGTCTCAGGGCGGTGAACAGCCAAAAATAAAATACACTTTACATACAAAAGGTAAAAACTATTAAAAAAGATTAAATTTAGGCTCGAAAATTTAAAACCACCAATTTATATAAACATTTAAAAACCCAATTTAAAACCAATTTAAAAGGGAGATTTATTGGTGGCACAGCAGATTAAAGTGCTGTTAAGTAACACTAGCTGCCTGCAATTACTGCGAGTTCAAATCTCACCAGGCTCAAGGTTGACTCAGCCTTCCATCCTTTCGAGGTAGGTAAAATGAGGACCCAGATTGTGGGGACAATAAGATGACTTTGTATAAAAAAGAACACCACTTGGGGGGTCCCGAAAGCCCTACTAAGCAGGTATATACAAAAGTAAGAAAGCTATTTCTTAATGCATTGTAAGCCACCCTCAGCCTCTGGAGAAGGGCGGCATGTAAATTGAACCAATAAATAAATAAATAAATAAATAAGAAAGAGAACTGCAGTAGCAGAATTTATATTCATTTTAATCAGGAATTCCAATAATATGGGTTGACACTGTACCTTTATCACCAATTCCTTTTTATCAAAACAGTGAATAATACAACCATTGTATGCTTTCACCGCACATCGACAATCCAGCTCAGATCACACTTGGGTTCCTAATTGATCTGCAGTTTGCAGAGGCACTTCAATGTTATTTTCAAAAAAAAAATAATTTTTTTTTCAAAATTCTTTAAAATAAGTCCTCTTGGAATATTGTACTATCATAATTTAATAAACAACAAATAAATAAACAAATTCATGCCATAAATGACAGCTGAATTGGATCAAAACTAATTTGATTAGCGCAGCAATGAAGGATGCTTTGGAATTACAGATCATCCTTTTGAAAGATGTAGCGTCCATTTTCTTTTAAATAACAAAAGCTATTATAATATAATTCAAATCACTTTAAATTGAGACAACCTACTGAAGTGGGAAGAAGGGTATTTTATGCTCTTTAGTTGAATTGAATTAAATTGAATTTGACTCTCCTGATGGTTGCATGTGGGAAGAAATGGAGCGACAAAATTTTTTTATGGCAATTTAATATTTTATAGTGTGAGAAAAGAGAGTCCTCCTTGCATAATTGGGCACAGTGTTCTAGCAATAAGAATATCTCCAAATATGTATCTGATGCAGATACTTGAATCAAAGAAAACAAGTTGTAGCCAAATATATATTGATTACCGATTCTGGCATTTCTTCAGAATATCAGGTATGTTCTGCTGTCACTAACTGAATAATGAAATGTCTTAATTTCTCTTCAGATGTCATTATTTATTGCCTGGTTATCAAGAGACATGATGCAAGCTGGAAAACATCATATCCAAAGTCACTATTACAAGATAAATGAAGAATAGTAGGCTCAATCTTCAAGACCATCTGACTAGAACCAGCCTGAGCTTAACAGAAACTAAAAGGCTTGGGGAAGAAAAGGAGATTTAACATTACAGTGTTCCTACCATGGCTCAGTGGCTAAAATGCTGCGCTTGTCAATCGAAAGATTAGCAGTTCAGCGATTCGAATCCCTAATGCCGCGTAACGGGGTGAGCTCCTGTTACTTGTCCCAGATTCTGCCAACCTAGCTGTTCGAAAGCACGTAAAAAATGCAAGTAGAAAAATAGGGATCACCTTTGGTGGGAAGGAAACAGCATTCCATGCGCCTTTGGCATTTAGTCATGCGGCTACATGACCATGGAGCATCTTCAGACAGCGCTGGCTCTTCGGCTTTGAAATGGAGAAGAGAACCGCCCCATAGAGTCAGGAACGACTAGCACATATATGCGAGGGGAACCTTTACCTTTATCCTTGTGATACAACATGTATACAAAGTTTCTAATAAACTTCGTATTCCCAGCACTAATTTTGCAGACGTGCAACTGACAAATCACTAACTATCTGCTGCTTTCAATTAGCAATTGAAGAATCTAGGACTTGTCTACCTGACACTGTTATCTGGGAACCTGATGGATTAACCTTGGGTTGGATCTATCCAGATCAATACCTTCCTTAACAGAGCTGGAAACATGGTGATCCATCTTACAGATGAATTCTAAACGCATGAGCATAGCCACTTGTCAGCTTATCATTAAATATCCCTTAGGGCTTTTTTTCATGAGCTGGAAAGTCAGCTCTTACTATACATAAACTCTGTATGTGTGCCTATGTGTTTATTATTGTAACTTGGGTTTTTATTTTTTTTTCTTTATTGCTGGCAGGTTACATTATTTTAAGTTTAAATAAACAAACAGATACTGCATAATACTAACAAGAGAACACTAATACTTAAATATTCTGGATCCAATTAAAAATCACATTAGATGGATTCTCTCTTGAACCTTTTTCTTCCTTTAACATGGAATATGATTTACTTGATGTATCACTTTCTTGAAGTATCACCTGTTTAGCCTTATAGATATGACAATTTTAATAAACAAAATTTGATTTGTTAGCCTGTACATTTGCAAGAGTTTGATGTGCCGCTGGCTGTTTCAATTGATACTTATCTTGCTGCCCCTAACCTGTATCTTATTCCTGGATATGTTCAAGCTACAATGCCTAAAATTCCAAGTTGGTTCATAGCATTTAGCAGATTTGTAGTTGAATTGAAATGGCAATAGATTCCACCATATGACATGGTGTGGTATATTATGATAGAGTTTAAAGCAAGTATCCCAAATTTATTGCCAAGAAAACTCTAAACTTGCAATGATTATTGATCAATGAATACCAATAGTACCACTGGGAAGAGATTTAAAATAAGGAAATAGTATAATGAAAAAGTAAATTCTCTAAGTCACAAGTTCAAATCATTTCAGAATATAACATTATTTCTATTTTAATATTAAACATAATAACAGAAAATCCATGAGGCAATATTTTTATAGGGATAAACATTTTACACAAATTTTAGAGCATAAACACGGAATTGTTTTTCTAAACAGTTTAAGATCCATCTTTATTATCATTTCTGGGGAGAGGGCAATTTCAAAGTTCATCTCCAAGAAATGACTTAACATAGGTCTTATGTATCATTGGACAATCAGTGACCCATTGGGTCATTCCTTCAGAGATATTTCCTTACTTAAACAGTGAAACAGAATGACCATGGGTAGGCAAAAAGTAGCGGGAACAAGAACAACTTCTGACTTCCTACCTGCTTCTCCATTGAGTTTCCTTGCATTGGAAATTTCCCTTAAGTAACCATTAAATATCCAGAAAATTCCTCTCAGTGCCCCCTAAAGATGTTCCTGTGACAGAAACAGAATGCTATACCACACACTGATCTTCTTCTTTTTGATGGTGCCTGCCTTATGACAACTTAGACTGGCTCGGTTGATCTTCTAGATGTCCCTCAAAATCTAACTCACCATTAGATCAGTGGTGGGTTTCAAATTTCTTTACTACCGGTTCTGTGGGTGTGGCTTGGTGGGCATGGCAGTGGAAGGATACTGTAAAATTTCCATTCCTTCCCCGCTCCAGGGGAAGGTTACTGCAAAATCCCCATTTCCTCCTGATCAGCTGGGACTTGGGAGGCAGAGAATAGATTGGGGGTGGGGCTAGTCAGAGATGGTATTTACCAGTTCTCTGAAATACTCAAAATTTCCACTACCAGTTCTCCAGAACTAGTCAGAACCTACTGAAAACCACCTCTGCATTAGGCCTGTGGTCCCAAAGGATTTTGATGGATGCATTGTTGTAAATATCTGATGCCATCACTTAGCCTTTAATTGCCATTTTAATTTTTTCCTGAATATTTTTATATGATGACTGTTTTATTCTTTTATTGTATGCTGCCGAGAGTAACATTTTCATGTGATGGATGACCATATAAATTTGACTGATAAAGAAACAAACAAACAAATAAATATAGTATTGTACTTGTTAAGATTCTGTCTCTTCCTTCTTTCCCAAAAACTAACTTCCAAACTAATCTTTTTGAAAATCAAAATGGATTGTATGCACCTGGAAGCATTTCCTTGAGAAAAAACAATCCAGATGGCAACAGAATAAAGGCATTCTATTCAATCTTGAAACCAAACATATGCAAACAGGCATCTAATGAGGAAAAAAAGAGAATAGTGATTTACTTGAGGTCTAACCATGGTAACAATGCCAATAAAGAAAACATAATTTCTAATCCAAGTACATATGTAATTTTAAAAAATTACCCTGAGGGAGGACAGTGAATTTTATATTTAATTACTATTGCCCAAAGAATGAAAGAGTTTGATATTTATTCATCAGTGGACTCTATAGAAAATATGTCCGAAAGAAAGTAACATTCCATTGCTGGATACAAGAACCATATTTGTGTAGCTTCAGCTTAATAGAAGCTATGTGGCATATTTTCTTTAAGTGTGAACAAGAGAGATGTCATTGAGGAGTGTTGAGGGATTCGATTTTATAAAACATGACAGCCTTTTCTCCATCATTCTCACATTTAATCACAGTTGTTTTAATGTATTCCACACAGGAGCTTTTTCTCTGTTGTTCTCAGAAAAGTCCCAAAGAAAAATAGCTGTCTTGTACACGTCAGAAAAGAATTTATGTATCTACACATACATAGGCACTGTATGGCAATATTTCTATAAACTGGATCACATTCTCATTGTCAAGATATATAAAAATATTTTAATGGATTCTGGATAACATTGTTTAGCTCTGCTATTAACTGGAAACAACCTTTTAATTATTTTAAGACACCTTAAATGAGAAAAAGGGAGGGGGAGGGGGAGAGGGAGAGGGAGACAGAGTTTGGCACCAAGAGTCTCCTTTGAATCTGCACTAAGGATGTGTGGGCAATTAACATAAATGTTTATTTTCTTCTTCTGTTATCAAGGATGAGATAGAATCAATAATCTAAATGCCCTCTACTAACAATAATTTTTTTATTTTATTTTATGGCAATCCAAAAAGATATCACCTCTAACCCTACCCCTGCCCTCCAACTGTCAGTTTTATAGTTTTTCTACCTATGGTCATAGACAGGAAGCCAAATTATACAAATCACATTTCAACTATTCCTTCCAATCACAAACAGAATCATTCTAAGTATGGCAGCATCACTAACAAAATAAGCAGTTATTTGTTAATGTATTTTTCAAACGGAGGGAAATTTGTATCAAACTGCATTGATTTGATTTATGCATTAGAATGAATCAAATCAATGGGTTGAGAAACAAAAAAAATATTATCATGAGAAAAGGTGATTATTCCTAGTCTATGCAAAGGTACTACTGCAGGGGCAGGTTTCAAAACCCGTCACTACTGGTTCACTCATGAGCGAGTTCACACCTGACACTTCTGCACATGCGCAGAAGCATCCAGGCGGATGGGCAGAGCCTCCCATCGCCGCTACAGGTTCGCCTGATACAGGGCGAATTGGTAGCAACTCACTACTCTACTACTGATGAAAGTAGTTTGTTTGATGTCACTTTCTGCTGCACGAAATGTTAGGACTAAATCTCTTCAAAATACATACTGATTTTTATCTAATTTTATCTGACATTTAAGCTACAGCCATTTAATTTAAAATGAATTCCATTGAATTTAAAGGAAGTTAAGTAAATTACTTCAGAGGAGGCATAGACCTATGTTTGTGATGGGAACATACAGCCTGCCTTAACTTTGCTATAAGACTTCAACATGCATTTTTCTATTATGTTCAAAAATTTTCATCCCTACTCAATGAAGAACATGACTTCCTACCATTTTCTCCACAGTTTGTAATCTGGTCCCAAAGTATTGAAAATGCAGCCAGTTCAAAAATAAGACCCATTTGCATTCAATTGGTACACCTTGTCAGAAGACTGTTTTAAAGATGTGTGAGAGAATTAGAGATTTGCTTAATACCCACTGTGAAAATGTCATAAAATCAGGTCTAATCACATTATAGCTCACTTAGCAACTGTAAACTTAGCAACTGAAATTTAGGTCCTAATTGTGATTCTAAATTGAGGACTCCCTGTGTTGCTGGTTTCATGAACAGACTACACCAGTGTTGGTGAACCTTTTCAGTACTGAGTGCTGAAATGGGGGCGCGCGTGTGTGCGTGCTAGAAACCCGGAGATCATCTTCTCAGTATGTGCATGTGCACCGGCAGCTGCTCTTCCAGTTTCTGGAGCTGCTGCGCATATGAAGACCAGCTGGCTGGCGCATCGGAGCCCAGAAGGGCAACGGCCAATGGCTGGCATGCCTGGAGTGATGGCTCTGCATGCCACTTCCGGTACACGTGCCATAGGTTTGTCATCATGGGACTATATGTATTGCAATTCTTATGATCTTATTACATGTCTCATCACATTTCTTGTCTGTTATGAATCACCTACTGAAACATTTACACGATGTCCTTGAAGAAGCATGATCAAACTTGAAGATCAAGAATAGTGCATATTCAATTAGTGTCACAGAAAATATACCAAAAGTAAACCCAACAAAATCCTTAAACTCTGAAGTAGTTTTTAATGTGTAAGGAGAACTCCAGAGAGGAAGAGCATTATTCCTGCTCAAGTCTATTACAGATAGTTCTCAACTTATTTAAGCCCAGAATTATGGCCATGCCTGTTATTAGCTGGTCATCATGTGACCATCCCAATGTTACACATTTTGCAGTGGGCCTTATGCAAATCCATGATAGTTAAGTGTACCCATTTTTGCCAGAAATTGGAAGTAAACACTGCTTTATGACACACACTAAAAATGTCATAACTTGTAGTTATGTGACTGCCGGATACTGCAAAGAGCAATAAATCTGTGTGGTGGCTGAGTGTCTAAGATATGAACATGTGATCACAGGAAGGGCAATGGCCATCAGAATTTTGAATTCAAGTCGTAAGTAAGCTTTTATTTATTTATTTTTTGGTTCATTGTAATTTCAGTCACTAAGTGACCGGCTATAGCTCAAGAATTGTCTTTTATTAGGTTTCAATTAGTATGTATGTATGTGTATGTATATGTATGTATGTATGTATATCTATCTATCTATCTATCTATCTATCTATCTATCTATCTATCTATCTATCTATCTATCTATCTATCTATCATCTATTTGTATTTTATCCCTAAATCAAAACTGTAAAATCTATGTATTCTAAAGTCTTTAGTTGAAAAAGCTAAATGGATCTGCGATATATAGCACAGAGCCCTCTCTTCTAAGGAAGACACAGAGGTTAAAGAAATGAAAAATAACACAGGAATTCCCTAGAACAAATGCTCTAAATTGTGTGTTTGCTATTTTGAGAGAGAAGCAAATGCAGCAGAATCTGGCAGTATCCTTCTCAAAGCTGTTACTCAGGCTCACATGTGCTTTTGGCAAACAGCTTGTTCTTGTAGAACTCTCAAGGACAATAATAAATAGAATGGAAGCAAAACCATCCCACACAGCTCTTTTTCGAGAGTGAACTGGTGTCCTTGAGAAATATCATCTTAGTACTGTTTGCTTTGAGGTATTTTTTTTTTCTTTGCATCATTATAGGACAGGTCAATTCCTTCCCCGATTCTTTACATAGAAGCAGTACTATCAATTATCTTCATCCCACAATAAAGGAAAATTAAGAGACAGTGGAAGAACAAAGTCCCTGTTCACTCACATCCCTTTTACAAATCAATCATGCCTTTTAGTAAAACAAAATGAAAAACAAACCATAGTAGGCTGTTGTGCTAGAAAAATCATATCATCAAGCTGTCTAGAGTAGCTCTACATAAGCAGCAAATAAATTTAACAAAAAAATAAATCTTCACCACCACTCTTACCCTATTACAAGCATCCATTTTTATTTGAACAAACATATACATCTATCTCTGTATTCTGTTCCATATTCTACCTTAAATAAGTAAAATTTAAACAGTAAAATTACTCTTAGTAGTAAAGAGAAAACATGAACAAATGATTAATGGCAAACTGGATCAGTAGTGGGTTTCACTTACCTTCGCTACTGGTTTGGAACTGTGAGAGCTCGTGTGCATGCTCCCTTTGCTCACATGTGGCGTTTCTGCTCATGCACAGAACCTTCTGTGCATGCACAGAGTGTCCGTAATGATGTCCGGGTGGGTGGGCGAGCCTCCCGCCACCCCCACTACTGGTTTGCCTGAACTGGGACAAACTGGTAGAAACCCACCACTGAACTGGATACTTCATCCCATAATTTAAAAAAAAAATGATAGAGCTATCTATTAAATGATTGTCCTTTTTATTTTAGCATATAGAGTAAGTGAGGGTGAAAGAACCCACTTGCTTTTAATTTGTGAAAAGATGCACAGAACATAGCAGCAAACATCTGTTTTTCAAGAGCACTTTATCTTTTCCAAACATCTCTTTTAAAAAAATCAATTGTAATGCTACATTAATGATCCTAAACAGTTCTGGGGAGTGTTGAGATAAAAAGTATTTCTATGGATTTGAAGCTGTGGCACTAGTACAGAAAAGAATGGAAAATCTGTCAGTTTTAAGAAGCAAAATGTTAACAGTTGAATACTTAAAGGAGTTGTTTTATATAAACCATATGAGTGAAAGATCTGTGAAATGGATAAATATTACAGACATAAAGTTGTAAATGGTACAAATTTCAATTTATTCCTTTAAAATCCTGTTAATAAATTCATGTTCAGTAGAGATTCTTAAACTTTTACCAGAGTTTGGATAGAAATGTCTAGTTACTTAGAAGTGTGACTTAATTACTTAGAATTGCATCAGCCTTCATTTGGTATCCTGTAAGTTTCTAATATATTTATTGGTAAATAAGATAAAAATATAATTTCCCAGAATAACATTGTCAGTTATATGAATTATTATTTTCCACCACTGCATCCTTCACTGGTCATAAACCAATTCTTTTCTTTCCCCTAATTATGCTTCTTTGGCTGCTACTCTCAAACAGCTTTCCTATTACAAGCTGCTGACAGATGTCATATTTAACAGAACGGAGCTCTGCTGTCAGCTTTATTAGTCAGCCAAGGAGAAAAAGCTTCATGGGTTTGGTGGAACTCCACCTACCTAGCTGAGAGCTAACATCAGTAGCCAGTTACTGAACAGGCAGAAGCAATATTGACATTTTCTAGTTAATCCTTGTCCTCAAGTCATACATGAAGTACATAAAGCGGTATATAAGTCTAAGTGCTATTGCTAAACTTCAACTACTCTTTCTGTGAAGTAATACTTTCTAATGTACTTTTTAAACTTGTCTCCTGTCGATTTGAAGTTTATGTCCCATCATTCTTGTTTTTTGCTTTATATTGAAAATATCACCTTCTAGAACCTTATGTAGATCCTTAATATATCTAAAGCTTTCAATCATGTTCCCTCTTTCCCTTCTGTTCTCCAGGATGTACTCTCCTGATATGTTTTGTCCCTCAGATCTTGCACCATTTTTCTTGGACTCACTCAATCTTATCTATATCATTTTTAAGTGAAATCTCCAGAAGTGGGCACAATATTTCAAATGGGATCTGACTAAAGCCTGATATCAATGATGGCAAACCTATGGCCCTCTCTGTAGACATGCACACCATCAACAGCTGCTCTTCTGGGTTCCATCACATGCATGCATACTGGCCAGCTGGTCTGGCATGCATGCGCACCAGCAGGTGCTCCCTTCTGGGTTCCAGTGTGTACATGCACACACTTCACATGAAGACCAGCTGGCCTGTGGGAATGCATGTGCTGGAGCCCGGAAGAGAACAGCTGGCCAGTGCTCATGCGTGTTGGACCAACTGGCCGGCACGCATGCACACGACAGAACCCAGAAGATCAGCTGCCGCCCCGCACATGCACACTGGTCACCTGCTCTCTTCCAGGTTCTGGTGGTCCGCATGTGCATGATCTAGTTTCGACACTTGGTGCCTAAAAGGTTAGCCATTACTGCCCTATATAGTGAGATACATTAGGAATAATAAGAGAACCACAATAAAATTATTATGTATAAGGCAGAGTTTTTAATCAAGCTGCATTTCACCTTCTTGTTAATATTTTCCCAAACTTAATGTACCAAATATGATGGAGACATGATCCAATGTGAATCAGTTTTTGAAAACCCACACAGAAAAACCCATTTCTTGGAAAGAGAAGTTTTGATGGGCAAGTCTGGGCGACATCATTTTAGACAAGTCCTACATTAGTTCAAAGTGGTCTGGTTTGGGATTTGGTTTCACATCAGCAAGTTCTACTTTCAGAACAGGTATTTTCAAGAGGTCAATTTCATCTCCCTTTAAGCATTTAATCCAGTTACATCATAAAGAGATTTCTCTTTGGATGAGCAAGCATAGATGCGTAAACACTTAAAGAGAAACCATTTAGAAGAGTAACATTGAAGGCGTATCTTCATCCTCAGGGCTAAAATATATCCCTGATTTTTTTTTTTAAAAAAAAAAAAGATTGGTGGATACTGGCAAAAATTCTTTTCATTATGAGTTGGGATAAAAGATGTACTGAACTGAGAACTGCTGTACGGCTTTGCATCTTTGTCACTTTGAATTATTAACTGAAGAAAGAGCAACTAAGCAAGGATTTTAGTTATTGTAGTGCTATTTTAAGATGATTTCATCCAATGTGCATTAATGTAAAAATTGGTACTTCATCTGCAATACCAATAGTCTGTAATTTAAAAAACAACAACAAAGCAAACCCTACAATGTCAAATAAAGAAGGTACTGGTGCCGGAAGGAAGGATGTTTGTTCTTTTAAGCTGTGCTGAGTCAGCAGAGAAAATAATTACCGTTGCTAATAATCATTTCATTGGTACCTTTCCTCAAGAGAAGGGTAATAAGGAGGCAGCTCTAAATTAAAAGAAAAGCACTTTCCATTCTTTCTTTCATTTAGAGAAAACTTCAATAGAGAAAAGACCAAGTTTTCATTAACAGTGTACAATAGATAAAAAGACGAATCTCCATCAATAAACATTTTTGTTCAGGATCAAGTTATGTTATGAAGTGACACCTAATTAAAAATGGTAAAGAATCTCTTGAATCAAACTCAGCTCCTGGTGACCATATGGACACATTCATGTAACTTTCCTGACAACAAAATTGATTTTTCCTTGCCTCATTCCCCTCCACTTCTTTTCTTTTCTTTTCTTTTTCTGTTCTAGTTCACATAATCCTGGTTTATTCTCATCCAACTGTTTTACCTTGGGGTCAGTTCAGTGGTGGATTTCAAAATTTTTTACTACTGGTTCTGTGGGTGTGGCTTTGTGGGAGTGTCATGGCTTTGTGGGCGTGGCTTTGTCGATGTGGCAGGGGAAGGATACTGTAAAATCTCCATTCCCTCCCCACTCCAGGGGAAGGTTACTGCAAAATTCCCATTTCATCCTGATCATCTGGGACTTGAGAAGCAGAGAATAGATGGGGGCGGGGCTAGTCAGAATTTTTAGTACCGGTTCTCCGAACTACTCAGAATTTCCGCTACCGGTTCTCCAGAACTGGTCAGAACCTGCTGCAACCCATCTCTGGATCAGTTATAGTGAACTAGGGTGTTGCTTCTTGAAATCTGAGAAAATGAAACAAGTATCACACATAGATGTAAATCTATCTTCTTGGCCTCCTTCCACATTGAAGAGACTAATCAATCTACAATCAATACCACTTTTGCATATTCTTTGGATTCTACATATTAAGAAGCTCAACTCCTGCTCCAAAAGAAACGTCAACAATGTTTTTTATAGTAACTGCCTTATGGGCTTTTCTATTCCTCCTGAGGGGTGGGGGGCTTTTCCAATTCCTGCCAATTGGAGAAGCCACTTTTCTGCTCCTGTAGTGCCCATCCAGCTTATTTTTTCTTATCTTGCAAAAAAAACTACTGTGAAGTGAAGAATAAGAATGAGACCAGGTGCGGACTTCCGGTGGCGCCTTCCTCGTTGGCGGCGGGCTTTCCATGCCCGCCGGTCTCTCGGCGCCTTAGAGCCGCCTTACAGCTGGCAGGCGGCTCGAAAAACCTGCTCCTTGATGGGAGGAGCAGGAAGAGCTTCTGGGGGTGAGGTTGAGCCTCCTTGAGCCCCCCAGGAATTTTTTCTTGTCCTGGGGAGGGCTCAGAGGGATGGCTCCCTCCATACCCCCAGGGTACGCTCCGCGCCGAGAGGATCCTCCGCTAATTACCTAATTAGCGGAGCCAGACGCTGGGAGCAACACCACAATTGAAATGATAACTGGAGCAAGCTGGAAAAGAGAGAAGAAAAATTGAAGCAAGTATGGATTTTTTTCAGCGGATTTTTTTGGAGGAGGAGGGGGGGGAAGGGGGAAGGAGAGAAAGAAAAATGAAAGTTTTTAAGATGGCGACTGGCTCTGCTTGAAAGGGAAGTGATAGCGGAAATGGAGCGCAGAGTTTAGTCCTGAAAGACTTTGAAAAGAATGTTTTGTCACAGACAAAGAACTTAAAGGAACAGAGGCTGATTTAAATAGATTTCTTCTGTTTTTTTTTTTCTCTTTTCTTTTTTCTATTGAAGTAAGAAGGATTTTTTTTTTCTTTTTGGTCCTTTTTAAAAGTAAAGATGCCTAAACTTAAAGGAAGGGGGGGCTCCCCTTTGCATCAGATGAATAAAGTTGAAATGTCTCACTGCAGAGACTTACAGAACAGGAGTTAAAAGAGTTAATTACAAGGTCCTTAGAGAGTGTGGTAGATAAGATAAAAGTTTCACAGAAGGATCTCGAGGAACTGGTTTCTGGGAAATATGACCAACTAAATCAAATTATTGCTCAAGTAGCTTCAGATTTTTCAACTGCGGTGGCTGCAATGGGGAAGAAAGTGATTGAGATGAGTAGTAAATTTGAATCTCAGATACAAGAATTACAAGGGAAACTTCTGGAAGCAGAGGCCAAAAACCATAACATTCAGAATGATGTTATTATGCTTCAAATTAAGGCTATGGAATCTGCAATTAGACTAAGAGGGATAAAAGAAAACAACAGAGAAAACTTAAAAACAACTTGTGCAAAGGCCTTTGCAGAATTATTAAAGCTACAAGATGAATTAATCTTGGGTTCTATAGCAAAAGTTTACAGAGTTAACTCACGTTTGGCTAAACAAAGGAATCTGCCTAGAGATGTCGTAGTTTACTTCACTGACAAAAGACTGAGAGATGATATTTTACAAAAGTCTTATTCTGATAGAGTGCAGGTAGCAGGTACACAAATCAGGATCTTCAAAGAGCTACCATCGAAGGTTGTAAAGGACAGGAAAGATTTTGATTTTTTGGTCAAGGAACTGAAGAGAAGTAATATCCCATTCAGATGGGATTTTCCAGTTGGTATAATTTTTAGATATCAAGGTGTGAGACATTGTTTGAATACTATTGAAAAAGCAGAATATTTTTATCAAAATATCTTTAAGGGAGCACCGAAATATCTCAAGAACAAAAAGTCAAAAACAGAGTTTACAAAATGTGAACAGAAAGAAGAAAATCAAAGTGTGTTAAAAGTAAAAGGAGAATTTGGTGGTTGTCCAGAGGATTCTATTACGGATTTTTCTGATGAGAAAACTGAACACCTCAGTGTCCTTGGGGGATTACAGGACCTTGAACTGCGGGAGGAAGATTTAAAAAACAAAGTTTTACTTCGAGATGACCAGCAGCAGAGGTCCAATACTCTTCAAGACATGGGGGGTGATGCTAACCGACAGGAACTAGAATTCAATGAAGAAATCCGACTGGAAACCACAGGTGATAAATTTAAAGAGCATCGTGAATTGTTTGATACTGAATCAGAAAGCATTGAAAGATTTGGAAAAAATGGATTATAAAAATTCTTTTAAGAAGTACAACAATTTGTTAAAAGTTCATTCTGAGTTGGACTAACTTTAAATTCATATATTAAAATGGATTATAAAAATTTTTACTATGAAGTTTATCCTGGATTGGACATGATATCCTGAGTTCTGATAGATTGCTGCAAAATTAGCAGTGATCACTGGTTACCCAATTATATATTTTTTGTGGAACTTATCATCTAGGAGAAGACTATGAAATTGAAAATATCTTATAACCTGAAGGATTGAATTGCAAAGGGTGGCAGGATTTGAAATAATTTTAAAGGAACATCTGGGAATGCAGCTCTTAGTTGGTTTTTTCTTCTCCTTTTTTTTTCAAGATTTGAACATTAAGGCTGCAAAAGCCTATTTTTAGGTATAGTATAAGTTAGCTTGAATGAATTTTCCTAGAGGTGTGAATATCTTCGTGGTTGGATTTTATCCATATAAAGTCACTCGGGGGGTTGTGTGGAGAAATGTTTTATTTTGCTGATGGGGGCAGCGGCAAGATGAAGATTATTGAAGCAGGATTTATGTGAGGAAATATGTTTGACATCAATCAAGTTGAAGAGAAGATTGAAATTTGGATTATAGAGACTGAGAAATGAATTGAATAAAAGATAATTTTCTTTATGACATAACTGTATGATTATAACTATATATGCATATATATTTCTTATGTTTTATGTTTTTGGGGGGTTTTCTTTAGTTAAGGGGTGTAGTTAGGATAGAATTATAATGGTGTTCTTAATTATAATGACTATCAATGGTTTTTTTATTATAATATTGTTTAAATATATTAATGTCTGGTTTTTTGTTTGTTTGTTTTTTTTACTTTTTTTCCCTCTTTCCTTCTTTCTCTTTCTCTTCCTCTTTCGAAATTTGTTTAATTTAGAATTTGAATATTTAATAATCTTTTTCTTTTTCCCTTGTTCTAAATTTTGTTCTTTTTAACTTGTAGCGGGAGTCGGGGGGGGATAGGGACGGAAGGGGCTGGGGTTGAGGGAGGATGGGAGGGGTTGGGGAAGGGGATTGGGGAGGGGGGGTGAAAATGGAAAAATTTCTGTATTGTAAAACCTTTTCAATAAAAAAAAAAAAGAATGAGACCAGGTGCCAGGAGCCTCTTATGTTGAGGGTTTCCCTACCGGTTGTTTAGAGGAACTCCTGCCTCATACAAGAAAGGGAAGGTTAAAAGGACAGCTGCTGGGCACCATATCATGCTTTAAAATTTATGATTACAGTGCAGAGAGTGAAGAAAGCAGCCACATGCAAAACGACAGATGCTAATTATATTTCTGCAACCTAAATTCTATCTAGAAAAAAAATTAGATATCACAACTATCAATAACTAATGGGGGGAATTTGACTGGACTCTGGGGCTCAGCAGCTGTAGAAAGAGACATTGATTGGTTAAACTCTTATTTGGGAGCCACATACAGTTTTCAACAGTTTTTTCTGTAGCAACTGAGCTCCAAGAGCCCCACCCAATTTTCCACACATCTAGATCAGGGGTGTCAAACTTGGGGGCCGGGGGCCAGATGCATCACATACTGGCTCTGCCTGGTTTAGCGAAGGGGGGAAAAAGTCCCAATACGTCACGTGATGCTGCTGTGACAACGTGAGTTTGATACCCCCGATCTAGTTAGTCTGAGAGGAACAGCTTTATCCCAGCATTGCTAATAGCAGTAAGAAGCAATAAAATAGAGCCAATTTGTATGAAGGGAAGCAAGATTAAATTCTCCTTCCACCAAGCAGTGAGCCTAGGTAAAGATTGTTCTTGTCCCTTATTTGCATCAAGGAAATAGAGTTTTTGAATAGAACTGATGAGAGATGAGATTAATATTTTACCCTTTTCTCCATAATCATCTGTCAATATGGAGCATGGTGATTGCAAATTGTGTATATCTGTTATGTGTAAAATGGGTTGTAGTAGGGACCAGATTTTTGAATAAAATGTAACAATAAATTTCACATACCTATAATACAGGGGTGAAATCTAAAATTTCTTATTACCGGGTTCTGTGGGTGTGGCTTGGTGATGGTGGCGTAATGTGACTGGGTAGGGGTGGTCAATTTTTTTTCTTTGAAAACCATTTTTTCTACAACCTCTTTGGCTAATAGGTTGTAAAAAAATGTTTTCAAAAGGTTCTGACGATCCCAGCTGAGTTCCCTGATTGGCAGGAGCTTTTTTAAAACTCAGCTGGGATCGTCATAGCATTTAAAAGAAAAAAACCCTTGTTTTCTTTTAAATGCTCTGACGATCCAAGCTGAGTTCCCTGATCAACAGGGGCTGCCAATCAGGGAAATCAGCTTGGATTGTCAGAGCATTTAAAAGAAAAAAAAAGGTTTTTTTCTTTTAAATGCCTTTGACGAGCTGCGTGATTATCAGAGGCTTCCCCCCCCCTTTACTTTTAAAAGCATTTTTCCAGCCGTAGTTGTAGAAAAAAAATGCTTTTAAAAAAAAGCCTCTGATGATTGTGCGGCTCAGCTGGGCATGGGGGGGGGGATTTTTGCTACTGGTTCTCCGAACCACCTACCTCCATCACTACCGGATCGGGCGATCCAGTCCAAACTGGGAGCATTTCACCCCTGCTGTAACAGTTAAAATAACAGATAGAGCTCAAATACAAATTCCTTGAAGTATGGGAAAGGAAGCTACCTAGAATATCTGCCTTTTATTAGTCAAATAATAAATGATTAAACTATTGCATTATTGTTCAGGAACACAATGGCAGGAATATATTTTTGTTTCAGAATTCAGGAGAGGGTAACATTTCAACAGAGTGCTTACAATAGGGCTCAGAGTATAATTGTCTCCATACATTATTATAACTATACAGATTAGCTTATTTCTAAATCTAGGTTCCCCATGGAAGTTGGAACTTCTTTCTTGGTATTGGTGTCGGAGGAATGTGTCTCAAGCTATATTTTAACATCAGGAAAAATAGCTCAGATATGGGTTGCCATCTTCAGAATCTGTACCGAAAACATTTTACTGCAGTTGCTCTCTATATATTATAATAGAGATCTTGGGTTCTCTATTCTTGGGTTATACTTTTAATCCAAGACTAAAAATTGTCTTGCTTCTTAATGGCAATTGTATCCAGAAATTAATAGCTTTGCTTCTTAATAGCTATTTGGACAAATAACAGAAACTGCTGTGAAGCTCAATGTTAGTTCTATTTTCCCCTTTAAAATATATTAATATTATATTAAAATATTAATATATTATTCAGACACATCCATAGTTTACTTAATATGGCTATGAAGCTTTTATGTAAGAGATGACCAGGCTGAGCCCAAGAGAAGGGTCGAACACATCATCAGTCTCAAGTTCCTTCATGCCTTCAAGATATCGAAGTCCAGCCCACATTGCGTTCTGTTGACTCTTATTTACCACCAATCAGCTTTGACCATGAGTAGTTCAGATTCTTGTAGAAGCTTCAGCATGCAATAAACCTGTATTTGTTTGAACTGCCTCATCATCATTGGCATCCTTCAATCTCAAGAGACTATGGTATTGTGCTTTGGGAAGAGGTCCTAAAACAGCATCTAGTGTGACTAAAAAGGCCAATTTGAGAGTGGCAATCCCTTCCACACTGAGGGCAGATACAGGTGAAACTCGAAAAATTAGAATATCATGCAAAAGTTCATTTATTTCAGTAATGCAACTTAAAAGGTGAAACTAATATATGAGATAGACTCATTACATGAAAAGCGAGATAGTTCAAGCCTTGATTTGTCATAATTTTGATGATTATGGCTTACAGCTCATGAAAACCCCAAATTCACAATCTCAGAAAATTAGAATATTGTGAAAAGGTTCAATATTCTAGGCTCAAAGTGTCCCACTCTAATCAGCTAATTAAGCATTAACACTTGCAAATGGTTCCTGAGCCTTTAAATGGTCTCTCAGTCTGGTTCAGTAGGAATCACAATCATGGGAAAGATTGCTGATCTGACAGTTGTGCAGAAAACCATGATTGACATCCTCCATAAGGAGGGAAAGCCTCAAAAGGTAATTGCAAAAGAAGTTGGATGTTCCCAAAGTGCTGTATCAAAGAACATATTAATAGAAAGTTATGTGAAAGGGAAAAGTGTGGAAGAAAAAGGTGCACAAGCAGCAGGGATGACCGCAACCTGAAGAGGATTGTCAGGAAACGGTCATTCAAAAGTGTTGAGGACTTTCACAAGGAGTGGACTGAGGCTGGAGTCAGTGCATCAAGAGCCACCACACACAGACGGATACAGGACATGGGCTTCAAATGTCGTATTCCTCTTGTCAAGCCACTCCTGAACAACGTCAGAAGTATCTTATCTGGGCTAAAGACAAAAAGAACTGGTCTGTTGCTCAGTGGTCCAAAGTTCTCTTTTCTGATGAGAGCAACTTTTGCATCTCATTTGGAAACCAAGGACCCAGAGTCTGGAGGAAGAATGCAGAGGCATACACTACAAGATGCTTGAAGTCCAGTGTGAAGTTTCCACAGTCTGTATTGATTTGGAAAGCCATGTTATCTGCTGGTGTTGGTCCACTGTGCTTCATTAAGTCCAGGGTCAACGCAGCCGTCTACCAGGAGATTTTGGAGCACTTCATGCTTCCTTCTGCAGACGAGCTTTACGGGGATGCTGACTTCATTTTCCAGCAGGATTTGGCACCTGCCCACACTGCCAAAAGTACCAAAACCTGGTTCAATGACCATGGGATTACTGTGCTTGATCGGCCAACAAACTCGTCTGACCTGAACCCCATAGAGAATCTATGGGGCATTGTCAAGAGAAGGATGAGAGACATGAGACCGAACAGTGCAGAAGAGCTGAAGGCCACTATTGAAGCATCCTGGTCTTCCATAACATCTCAGCAGTGCCACAGGCTGATAGCATCCATGCCACGCCGCATTGAGACGGTAATTGATGCAAAAGGGGCCCAAACCAAGTACTGAGTACTTATGCATGCTTATACTTTTCAGAGGTCCGATATTGTTCTATGTACAATCCTTGTTTTATAGATTTCATGTAATATTCTAATTTTCTGAGATTGTGAATTTGGGGTTTTCATGAGCTGTAAGCCATAATCATCAAAATTATGACAAATCAAGGCTTGAACTATCTCGCTTTACATGTAATGAGTCTATCTCATATATTAGTTTCACCTTTTAAGTTGCATTACTGAAATAAATGAACTTTTGCACAATATTCTAATTTTTCAAGTTTCACCTGTACATTCTGTCCCCTGCCCAGCCCCCAGATTTTGCTGGTTCCAGGACTGCCTCTTTGCCTCAGCCTGCCAAAAAGTGTCTCTTCAAATTCGAGAAGGCCATGCTGCATCTTTAGCCTCCAAGTTGAATGATCGGAGGTCTATGTTTCCCAGTTGTTAATGTCCATTCCCAGGGCCTTTAGGTCCCTCTTGCAGATATCCTTATATCGCAACTGTGGTCTCTCTCTGAGGCGCTTTCCCTGAACTAATTCTCCATACAGGAGATCTTTCAGAATCCGACCATCAGCCATTCTCATGACATGCCGCAGCCAGTGTAGACATCACTGTTTCAATAGTGTATACATGCTAGAAATTCCAGCACATTCCAAGATTGCACTATTTGGAATTTTGTCCTGCCAGATGATGCCAAAATTCAGGAGACAGCACATATAAAAGGTGTTCAACTTTCTTTCCAGTTGTGCGAAGAGTGTCCAAGACTCACTGTAGTACAAGAGTGTGCTCAGGACACAGGCTCTATAGACCTGGATCTTGTATGTTCCGTCAGCTTCTTATTAAGCCATACTCTTTTTGTAAATCTGGAAAATGTGGTGGCCACTTTACCAATACATTTATTCAGCTTAGTATCTAAAGAAAGAGTGTCAGAGATAGTTGAGCCGAGGTACACAAAGTCATGGATGACCTCCAGTTCTTGTGCAAAGATTGTAATACAGGAAGGTGAATCCACATCCTGACCTATGACTTGTGTTTTTTTCAGGCTGATTGTTAATCCAAAGTCTTGGCAGGCCTTGCTAAAACTGTCCATAAGTTATTGAAGGTCTTCAGCAGAGTGAGCAGTGATGGCAGCATCATCAGCTAAGAGGAAATCCTGTAAGCATTTCAGCTGGACTTTAGACTTCACTCTCAATCTAGAGAGATTAAAGAGTTTTCCATCTGATCTGGTCCAGAGGTAAATACCCTCTGTTGCAGTTCCAAAAGCATGTTTCAGCATGACAGAAAAAAACAAAACAAAACAAAAAAAACAAAAAACCCAAATAAAGTTGGTACGATGACACAGCCCTGCTTCACTCCACTTCGAATATCAAAGGAATCTGAAGTTAAGCCATCAAAAACTACAATGCCCCTCATTTCCTCAAGAAAGGACCTCATGATGTTGAGGAGCTGAGGTGGACATCCAATCTTGGGAAGAATTTTATAAAGGCCCAATGAGTTTCATTAACATATGGACTTGGACTAATCATAAACATTTGGTGGGGGAGGGAGGAGAGAAAATTAGATGTCATGTCACTTCTGGAGAAAAATGTAGAAGTGATATCATTGCTTGAAAGGATTGATAAGATTGTTAAAAAAAGGTATGTGCTCTTACTACTTATGAGTGTCAAGTACAGGAAATCAGGAGTGTAGGCAGTTCAATAAAGGGTTAGGGTTAGGGTTAGGGTTAGGGATAGGGTTAGGGTTAACTGTCCATATGTTGACTGACAGCCTATGAATATGTTTTTGTTGTCCTTTCTCCAGAAGTGCTCCTGGTTGGTGCAAAACCCATGATTGACATTGAATGCACATGGTGGCCTACTACCATCGTCCCCAGAAATTCTTCCAGTTGATGCAAAACCATGATTGACAGATGCAAAACATGGTGAACTAATACTACATCTATAAACAGTTTTGATCAGTGGCCAGTAGGAACATCACTTAACTCGAAAGAGGGACATATTTACAAATGCCAGGAACTAATGAGATACAACCCCAAAGCATTACTAAAATATGTTAAGCAAGCCATGCTTTGTTTTAATGCTAGAAATTTGAGGCTTGTAGTCTTATTTTCTAGTCAGCTTACATGGAATTGCCACTGCCTGCGACTGCATATTACCATTTGTAAAAAAAAAAAAAAAAAACCTGAAGAAAAGCCTATATTGCAAAATACATTTAAGCATGCCATTTATAACAATTCTTCTGCAGCAGTAAAGGCAGGGGAAAAAATGAACAGGTTGGGAAATTGCAAAAGAATCTCTCAGAAACTCACAGTAAATATGCAAATACATCTGTAAGGACTTCTTACAAATAAAATAATAAGTGTTATTAAGGTGTGAATGGGGGCTTAAACATAAAATATAATATTTGTATAGCAATTCTGCAAGTGTGTGCCACTCAGAGCATGTCTGTTCTGACATTAAGGACCAGAAGGCATATTCAGAGTTGTCTGAGCTTTGATGGGGGGGGGGGGCGGGGGTTAAGGGTGGTATATTTTCCACCTGTAAGCGTCTGGCAAGAGTATATTCAGACTTGTCTCATGGTTATTATTCTGCACTACTGCTATAAAAAGTCTCAACTGCAGGTGGCTGTGAAGTTCAACAGTTCAACTCCAGCCTGCATTTGTGAATAATATGGCAACATCAGACTCCAAAGAAGAGTCAAATAAAGAGGTTTATGGCAGAGTCTGATGACAGCTTGTTTCATGAAAAAAACGATTCCTGAATCAGCAAAGGCAGGTTGCAGAGTTAGGAATCGTTTTTATATCATCAAATTATTAAAATAGTTTCTGGGGCTGGTATTAGGTGACCACGTGCATTTATTGTTAATCAAGGTTTTTGCACCAATCAGGAGCATTTCCGGAGGAAGGGACAATAGCATCATATTCACTAGCTGTCAATAAATGCCTCCCTATGGACTTGGACCAATCAGAAGGGGTTCCAGAGAACGGAATTAGATGTCACATCATTTCCAGGGGGAAATGTGGAAGTGATATCTCTTGATTGAAAGGACTGATAATCCCATTTAAAAAGTATGTACTTTTGCTACTCTCGTATATCTATAATCACCTTGTTATGCTTTGTTAAAAAACTAAATTGTATTGGTTAGTTGGTAATATGTGTTATATATTGTATGTTAAGAACTGATAGATAAAATAAATGTGAAAGCATAGGGAAGGGAATCAGCACTTAGCTTGCTATTTCTAAAATGCTAATATTTGGTGATTTCAGTTAGTTAGTGCCATTGCTGCTGAATAATAAATTTTAAATTTAAGTCGAAAGAAAAAACATCTTTAATGTCTAGGTGATGGCTGTAGTCATTTGCAAACTTCAGTCCTTCTCTTTTATTGGAGAAAGCAGATATGGGTTCTGTTATACATGCCTCAGCTACAGTCAAATGAAATGACTATAGTACACACTATGTGTGGTTGCCTTTGAAAAGTATTCAGAAGCTGCAGCTGGTGCAGAATGTGGTTGCCAAGAATTAATTATCTGGAGCATGTGACTCTGTTGCTATTTAATTTGAAGCAATTCCTAGTGGTTTTCAGAGCTAGAGCAAAAGACCTGAAATTGTTTAGGATTGGGCTACATTAAGGATGAACTACTCCTGCATAATCCTATTTAACCAAAGAGGTCTTGCTTGGGAGTTTATGGTCTAGTTGTTCAGTGTCTGAATGTTTTTTTAGTCTTGTGTTTTAGTATAAGGATAGAAGGCTAATACATTCAATATTTGTTGCTGCAAAATACTTTAGTTCATTTTACGGTTTTGTCGTTGTTCCATGTAGATTTCAGACATGACATATCAACACTATGCAAAAATGATTAAGCCTATTTATATTTATTTGTATCCCAGTTTTGAACAAATAAGTCAAGGTGGAAAACATGCCCAACACACTTTCTGCTTATTTTTCCCACAACAACCTCAGAAAGGTAGACAGAAAGGCAATGAGAAAACCCTACCAAGTATAGAAAATGCACATATATGTATATGAACGCTGTAGAGAAAGATTAAGCATGTAAACTCTCTTTTATCCTTCTCATATTATGTATTTTCAGCTTAGAGCATTGGTTTATTTTTTTAAATTTATGACTTGACATTTTATTGTTAATTATTAAAGGAATTATAGTTTATGAATTTAATAAATATGTTCTGTACTATAGAAGCACCACACTTGAAACAAGTTCATTTCCTAACCATGGTTGAAAGAGAGAGAGAGAGAGAGAGAGAGAGAGAGAGAGAGAGAGAGAGAGAGACCTATCGGAATTAGTACAAACTATGCATTGTGGCTTTGAAGTGTGCTTCAAACTCTAATCTGATTACTGAAAATGATTGTGTTTCTGAAAATTATTTGAGATTAAATCGGAGGGACCCTATGATTCTGATTACTATTTGACATTGTCACAGAAGAGAATCATACGTTTCCATCATTATTCAGTGATATGTGATAAGAGAACAAACTTGTTTTACATGAAAATTGAACTGTGCAGGTATCTTGCTAAACTATACATTAGTTTCTTAGATTTTAACCAAGCGTATTATAAAAATACACTTCCCCTTTATTGATCAAAACATAGCTACAAGACAGCCACTTTGATCTAGTGACTAAGACACCAGGCTGAAAAATGGAGAGACAGTAATTTCAAGTTCTGCCTTAGGCAAGAAGCCAGCTGGCTGACTTTAGGCCAGTCACTCTCTCTCAGCCCTAGGAAGCAGGCAATGAGAAACCACTTCTGGAAATACGTGCCACAAAAACTGCAAGGACTAGTCCAAGCAGTCATCAGAAGTAAAAAAAAAAAAATGACTTGAAGGAAACAAATACATTAAACAAACAACTAAACTAAGTGTGGTTCAGTAAAATGTGTGAATACAACCAGAGAAAGAATGCAGAGCATGGTGGATAAAATAAAATGTACAAATGGGAATGAAACTTTAACTCTGTGATATACAGTATTTTAAAGCTTGGCATTTTGCTTTGCCTAAGTTTCCCACCACAATTGTTAATCATTTAATGTCCGAATTACATCTTATCTGGGACAGAAAGGCAGCCATATTCCTAAACCAAAAGTGGCTGTATTTCAAAAGCGACTAAAGTGATTTGGCATCTTCTTACATGAGAATGCCATATAAATATCAGTTGTTATTAATATTTGGCTTTTAAACAAAGTAACTCTACATCTGTATTTTCATCTTGGGGTTTTCCAAAATGAATACATCAAGGCTGGGGACACTATAAAAACCCGCATGAAAAACGTAGTCTTCTGTGGCACAGCTGGGCATTCAAGAATGATTTATTCCCAGATTTATCATCTCTATACTGACTCTCCAACAAAGCAGCAGTTTTTAGGCTTCAAGGAATTCTGTCAAGGAGTTAAAAATGCAACCAACCCCACTGCTTTTGATTTAATGCAGGCAGGGAAAGGAATAGCTTTCCGAGGCACAGCAATGACAACAGCACTGCATATTACTTCTTTCTCTCTGCATTCCATACTCCCCAAAAGCTGTGCTGGAAAATTAAATCAAACCAATAAAAGCAGCCCAATACAATATGATTAAAAAAAGGAAGGGATCTTGCAGCACTCCAATTAATTTTGGAAAGAATTTCAAGATGAGCATAGGCACATATATAATTTATGGAAATAAGAGGCAAAATCCCTTGTTGCACGTGGCAATTTAAAAATTATGCACCAGAAAGCTTGTCTTAATGCAGAAGGTACTGTAGATTTATGTGCTCAAAATGGCAACAAGCTAACAGGAATTATTGTGTACTGGAATTATTCAGGAAGTAGCAGAGAGAAAAAGGCCTTGTAGATGAGTTCTATCAATAGCTTGGCTTCTCTCCTAAATTCATTTTTTGGGGGGTAGATGTGATTTACAAAAGCTCTCTGCTTGTCATAGCTTTGCCCTACACCTGAAATGAACTTCAAGTGTACAAACACTGAATTTTAACATCTATCACTATTCTAGAGTGCTTAGAAAGATCTTTAGCATTTGTTTCCTCCAGTTTTAGTGGATGAAAGTTTCAATGTATCATCTGACTATCCAAAAACTATACAGGAAATTGGACCATCAGATTATTCAGCCTTTCCTCTCAAAGCCATCATCAGTGCTGGCCCTTCAGTCCCTCCAGTCATTGTTGATGGGAGGGAAGGGATTATGACTGGAGCCCATCACTTGTGAGGTGCCTCAGGACTTGACGTTCTTTCCCATTCCTATCGTATGAAACCACTGAGTGTGGTCATTGGATGTGTTTGGAGTTTGGTATTGCCAAACTCCAATTGTATTGTTTTGATTATACCCAGCATAGTTTTCAACTCCATGATGTGCAGCTAAGCTATCAAAGTATTGATCCTGTGATTGATATACTGAAGCACTACCAATCTCCAATTGTTTCTGTCCATCTGGTAAAAGTGTGAACAAGACTCCTTCTATTAAATGTTATCTTGTGCAACCGAGGAAGCATTTTCCAGCCCCTTACCGCTGGAAAAATATCTCTTGAGGATAGTATCCATTCTCTTAGAGTTTGGAAAGTTCTTAAAACATAATTCTGCTCCTAAGCCTGGAATTAAATGTGTATTGAATTTACTACCTAGGTTCTAAGGAGTGGGCAACCATAATAAATTTAATAAAATTAAAAATAAAATAAAATAAATATATAGTATCCAAATGCTCCTTAATCATTTTGCTTGTCTAGGGTTCTCATTATCTGCTGATATTAGTGATTCTGCTTTTGTTCATTTGAATGCTATTATATTTTGTGGATTATTTCATTTTACAATTGTATAATTGTTTGGCAGTTTATAAATTAAAATAACTGCCTTTTTGGGAAAAAGTTGAAGCAAAGTAGAAGTTGAGGAATTTAATACTTCTTCCGCCTCCTGTTCTTTCCTACCATCTTCTAAGATTCATCTCTTTCTTTTATTACTGAAATTTTAAAAAAGGCATTTTAGTTGCTTTTATTTTCCTTATAAGCCTAACTTTATTTTGTGCTTTAATCTTTTATCTTTCTTTCTATTAATAATTGACTCTAGTAATTGACTAATTACTGGTACACCTACTTGATATTACAGAGAAACTTCGTTTTCATCTCCCTTAGTAAACTGGGTGGTAGCAGTTTTGCATTATGCAATCAGCTCATGTGTAATTTTTCGTGGTTTATGGAAAAAAAGCAAGAGAAATTCCTTGCAAGTCATTTCTTTCATTTCTATGTTTCTCTCATAAACAACAAATAATAAGAGATTTCCCTTTCTTCACCCCTGCCAAATTTCTGTTGCACTTCCTATTCAGGTGCTCAATGTTCTTGATTTTTTGAGTAGGTGATTTCCTTCAAGTTCAAATCTGCCATAACCAATGGAAAGTCACAGGGTGACTTTGAGTACTCCCTTTGTCTCAATCCAATTCGCCTCACAGGATTATTGTAGGAGAGAGTACTATAAAATTTTATATCAATCAAATAAGCAACAATTAATCACATTTGGTCTAGGAAGTTTTTCATTTCCATATCCAAATATGGAATGAGTGTATTGAGCCCTCCACAAAACTTCTATTTCAGAAATAAGCACAAACCAATTCAGTGACAAAATGAGAAGTAATAAAAGAGGAATAATTAGCAATTTCCAAGTGCACAAGAGCAAAATCCATCAAATAACTTAAAAGAATGAAAATTGAGGAAATAGACCAGATCCTACACAGGCAAATGATGAATGGAATGACTGCAAAAGGTGGTCACCTTTACCTCCTGCCAAGTTTATGTTATCCCACACATACCTTTGCCAATTTGCCCTGACAATAATTACCAGGACTTCCTTGACAGATCATTATGAGAACATTAGTAGAGTATTAGAGAGAATTACCCATTTTTCACACATTGATTACATGCCACTGTTGGCTCATTAGCTTATCAGCTTTTAATAGCCCCATTCTATCCAGTGCTCCATCCTTTAGCCACCTTCAAAACCCACTTAACTCAAAGCATGCTAAAAAACAGATTTCCCTAAATCAAAAATAGAAAGTGTTTAAATGCATTTGCCTTGCTCAAAAAGGACCTCATTAATCTATTGCCTGCAGGCAGTGGCTATGTACGTGTACTACAAGTTCAGTTCCTTTGCCTGAACACAAGCCATTTAACTACACACTGAGTTTTCAATATCTACCCATCTTACCAAAGTGTGCAACCATGATTAAATTATTGCAGAGGCCACTGATAGAAAAGGGAGGGATAGAGAACATGAATCACTGCCTTCAATCTAATAAAGTAGAAGGAAATGGGGTTTGCAGGGGGAGGGAGAGGTGGTAGGTTATTAAATGGTGATTGCAGTTTGATAGGTAATACTGGGAAGATAAAAATCCTGGTGTGATTATGTATTTTGCAGTGCATATTTCAGACTGTATTTAGAAAAGGGGGGCTCCATAGGGAGTGGAACTGGAGCATTGGTTTCCAGTCTCATACTGGAAGAACTGGCTTAATGAGAGATAAAAACTTCTCCTAGCCATGATGTACAGTAGTCCAATGCCAAGGTGTTGTTAACTTATAAACAATCTAAATGTTCTCTTGATTTTATGTATCATGAAACATAAACATCTGTTCATAGTTTAATAAGCATGACAGAAAAGAAAAAGAAGAAAGAGAGAAATAATTGAAGAGCAACAGGTACTTTTCCATTTGATGCATGGAATTTGGTTGTTCTCTCAACAAGTTCTCTCTATTACAATATAACAAATCCTGATTGATATATGGGGCTTTGAGTCTCTTCAGGATTTTTCCTATTCCTGTTATTAAGTTCTTTGGAAATAAAGGGCAGTTTCTCAGTTTACAGATAAGCACAGAACCAGTTGCATTGTATGATGGGGCATAGGGTAGAAAATAAATTGTAATAATATTGGCACCTATGATACTGAGAATGAAGCAAATTAGACTTAGAGACACTGTTGGTAACATTATAAAGTACTGTAATAGACCGAACTTTCTCTCTTTAATGAAGGATAGCAGATCACATCCAATTTAAGATAAGAAGTGTATCATTTATTTTGGGCTTAACAAGATGTCTGTCCCTTATTGTAATTTCCAACTCATGAGAAGCAAAAAGGTCTGCCTCTATTTTTACAGTTCTTTATTCAATTCATTTTTCCCCAAATGGACTGGGTGAGATTGGCCAGATAATTATTTACATAATTTTATTATTTTTTTAAAAAAATAATACAAATGAATATAAAATAGGAAAAAGAAAATAATAAATCAAAGAGAAAAGCTAAAAAAAGAAAAAAAAGAAAGGGAATAAAAAAGATACAAGTAACTTTCAAACTTCGTTATAACAGTTAGCAGTACAACTATAAATTTAATCTCTTACTCTACTCTACGGTTATTGCATAACTCTCTTCTTTCTACAATCTATTCTCACTAATCATCAAAATTAAAAACCATAAGTTCACTTTTTCTGTGTCATGCAAAAGGTCTGAAAGATTTTCAGTCAACCATAAATGTAGTTGTCTTTTCTCTGATCAAAGAAATCAATTTAAACCATCTCATCAGGTTCCATCATCTTAACCAACCCTTCCTCCATCATGGGTAGTGCCAAGTCTTTCCATCTTCATGCATACAGTAACCTTGATGCAGTTGTCATGTATATAAAGAAAATTCCATGTTTTTTTAATTGTTTGTCCATCAATCCCAAAGGGTTAAAACTCATTTCATCTGTATATTAATCTTTATAATCCTCTGAATCAATGTATGTATTTGAATCCAAAATTTTCTAGCTTTTTTACATGTCTACCAAACATGATAAAATATCCCGTGTAGTTCACATTTGCCTGCCAGACAATTTCTCAGATTGTTCCCTGCTTAGTTGTTAGGGACCCTATTTTCCAGAAGTACTCCAATTTCATTTTCTCCTGTCATAGTCAAACTGATACCTTTCAGAAGGACACTCAATTGGATTTAAAATTTATATATTTCAAGCTCAAGAAGAAGATAGGAAAGCCCAGGTCAGCAGGATTATTTCCACAGTCAATCACTGTATTGTGTCTCTGGTTACAAGAACAAGGCTAAAGCAACAAAAGGTGTCTGGTGAATGAGGATTTTCATCCCCCTCTTTTTCTTATACATCAGCACCACCTGTCCCCCTTATGCAGACAAGGAATTTCATTTGGGTTGCATGTTTGATAAGGTAAGGCAATCCTCTTAACCCTATTATACAACCGATTGTGCCTTCTTAATCCAGCAAGGTCTTGCACAGCTCCTGTGATTGGGAGGTTCTGTTCTTTCCTCTTTCTCATTTCAAAGATGTACATCAAAGTGGGATGAAATATAAGAAGTGAATTATTGAGGCATCACAGGCTGAGCACTCAACAGGGTTGGTGAGATTATAGGACAACCAAAGGTGCAGGTCCTGCAAAAGAAACAGGGTCAAAAAGCACATAGCCTTCGGCCACAATTGAAATGGATAAAATGAAACTGGGAGAGGAGAGATGAACAAGGGTGGGGATTCATTTCTTTCTAAGAGCCTTCTCTGTTTCTTGATGAAGCGATAAACAGTGATATGTAAGAAGGAGCAGGAGGGGTTGACAGAGCTCCCTGTTAACCCACCGGAATGAATAGGGTTGGTGCAATGATTGTAAAAGCCTTATTAAGTGAATTACTATAAAGGACAGTGTGAGTCACATTTTTAGATCCTTGTCAAATATAGAGCTTTAAAAATCGTGCATACAGTCATCACAATACAATAGATCTATTGTACACTCAACTCTTCCCATGGGTGAAATGAGACCTTTAGGGAAGGGCTATCTTTCCACAGAGAAGCAAAAAAAAAAAAGAAAGAAAGAAAGAAAGAAAAGAAAAGAAAAGAAAAGAAAAGAAAAGAAAAGAAAAAGAAAATGGTAAGCATGGCATGCCATTAACTTAAAATATAAATGCACAAGAAGATCATTGGTGAAAACAATATTCTGAAAACCACTGATAGGTAGCTAATCTATGACTCATTTGCTAGCTAGAAAAAGGCAAGTTGTCTATAAAGAGCTTCCACAATCCTGCCAATTATTCTGTTTTGGTAACAAACATGGTTCTTCTTAGTTTTATGCAAGATATGTTTGTTATCTTTGAACTACTAGTTTTCCTAAAAAAATATCCACTAGCCATCTTAAACAATAGGGAAATATATCTCACCGTGTTCAACTCATGCCTTTAAGATAGTTAGGTAGTTTCTTCCAAATTCTTTTCTCCTATCTACACTGGGATACATTAAGGACAAATTCACCACCGAATGTGTGAACAAAAAAGTTTCAGTGTATATTTTCCCAACTAAAGTATAGATAATTTTTCGATGGTTTCTCACATGTGCCATTATGAACTAGTAAACACTGGCATCACCATTACCAAAAAAGAGCCATGTGAGAAGCACATGATAAGGTCCCGTCCCCCCCGTCCCTCCCCCCCCCGTGATTTAATGAAGTATGAGAAACAGGGAAGCTGAAGATCACTAGATACAATGAAAACCAGATCCTTTACTCACATAAAGATTCCTAAGCCAACACATCACTAAGTAAGTGCACTAAAAAAACAACAACAGCTGAACTCCAAAATTCTTTGAAAGTGTGTGAAAAGCAAATCAAGTTAAATAAGAAATTGGAGGGGGAAATGCACTAATTACAACTCCAAATATCCCCAAAGAGTACAACTAGACAAGGATAGTTATAGCAATTCATTCTTGATAGTATATTAATTGGAGCAGGAATATGAACTTTGTTTCTGGGCCTGACAGAAATGCCTTCCAACACCAATTATCCACTATAAGTGAGTTTCATACAGCATTATTGATTTGCCTCTATCTGGTAGTAGGGAAAGTGTCCCTGAACTTTTACTTCACCCTTTTAAACTTAAAAAAAAAAAGTTTCTTGCCAAGGGAAAAGCCTGTTTCATGAAATAAAATGCACAGAAATAATGCATGAGGGCAATTTTCTTACTCCAGCAAAATTCAGAGCAGAGGAGGCTTTTAATTTTTAGCTTTTCTCTAAAGCTAAATTCTCTCTATTCTAAAGCAAAGAGTCAAAGAGACAGCTCTGGGAAATTTAGACAAATAAGGTTCCTTGGGTGGCTGTTCTTGGGTGGCTATTCTTTTTCAAGCAGAATGTATGATCTGAAGCAGGGGTGAAATCTACTTACCTTCCCTACTGGTTTGGAAGTGCATGTGCCGTGCGCTGAACCTCTGCACACGCTGAGCCTCTGTGCATGCGCAAACCCTTCTGCGCACGCACAGAAGGTAAAAAGCAGGTTACTTCCTGGTTAAAACCAGAAAGTAACAACTACTGGCGGGAGCATTTCACCCCTGATCTAAAAAAAGAAACTTAGCAAGGTAGTGAATCCATATGAAGATGGTAGACAAATAGACTGCTGCATGGAATATGAGCTTAGATAAATGGAATGGACTCTAAAAAGGAGACCCTTCAAATATTTTGTGGGAATCTGAAACAAAGCTGTGAGTTCTAATCATAACCATAAATCCACTGAATACATTAAGCCTGCTATGCAAGGCTTCAGCTTAGGAAATCTGCTTTTTAACTGGCAACTACTATAATCCACTATGTGAACAGATGGCACAGGGAGGAAGATATAAGAGCTACAAATAAGCACTCACCAGTAGTGATTCCAAAAATTACTAAACTTCCAACAGAGAAGAGTTGGATGTAAAGGAAAAAAATCTTTTTTTTCTGTTTTTTTTAAGGGCAACAAATCCAACAAGACTAAAAAGGGATGTTAATATTTTATAAAGTAAACTATAAGATGCTATTTGGGATATAGAATTCATCACATCACCGTCATCACCCCTCAATGCAGGAATTCAAGTTAAAGCATCCATAATACTTGGCTGTCCATTTAATGAAGGGAAGTCTTCTATTTTGTTCCTTTGCTGAACTGATTTTAGTATAAGGAAGTCTTCTCCAATTATCAACTATTACAAAAATAGAGTTTTAAGTACAGCTATGACGGTACCAAGATTTGCTTTGAACCCTGGATTTCCAGCCCATTAATAATGACACAACAGCTTTTGTACTGAAAAATATGGATCAATATGCTATTAGGCAACACCTTATATTTTGATTTTTGACTGATTTCCAATCCTTGTTACTAATTAACCCATAGGCCATATCAAAATACAAGATAAAACACTCAAAATAAAACATATCAGAACAGAGTCATATGTAAAAGTGAAGTACAAGGAACAAATTAAATAAAAGGGATAATTAAGGAATGTAATATCATGTTTCTGAGTTGCCCCTACAATTTACCCCAATCAGATCCACATATATAGCTCTCAGTGTGGTTGTTTTATTCAGATAAAGGGCCATGTAATTATCACCAATGAATGATGCACTGGGGTACACTTGAAAAACTGAAGAGAATACATATAATTAACGTAGCTTTGTAGTACTTTGGATTCAGTTTCAAATGTTTAGGATGATCAAAATTGGTGAGGATCAGATAAAGATGACCTATATGTGTTTTTTTTGGTTGAAAATTTTGAATGTCCTACACCCATTCATTGCCAAGCAGTTTATCAACATATTGCAAAAATTTAAAGATTGGTTAACATCTGGAAAAACTTAGCTGATAATGAAAGATCAAAAAAAGGGGTAGCACCAGGCAACTACAGGCTAATTAACTGCTTACCAAAAACTTTCTAATAGCTAACTGATGTGGTAGTTGATGCTGTCCAACAATATCTAGTTGAATACAAGCTCATTCCATCTGAGAAGAAAGGAAACCTGCCAAGCAGCAAAGTTCCTAAATGACAAGATGACATTGGAAAATGAAGAAGAAAAACCAACTTGACTGTAACATGGGTTGATTACAAGAAGGCATTCAACTGCATGCCTCATGATTGGATAATCAAGTGCTAAGAAATAATAGGAGATAGTAAAACATCAATTTTGTACAAAGACACAATGAAAGACACAGTTGCTTGTCAGTGGGGATAGACTGAGGCAGAATCTTTCAAAGATACTCACTATTGCTGTGTTTATCATTGCACTGCTTTCTCTGTCTACAACACTAAATAACTGAAGTCATGGATATCAAACATCAAAATCATCTGCCGGGATATACCCTTCCTTTACAGGGACAGTTGAAAACTGTATGGAAAAAAACATCTGAAATAGAATTGCTGCTCAATGCTTTCTGTACATATAGCCAAAACATTGCAATGATATTTGACTAGAGAAATATGCTATGCCCCCCATAAAATAGAGAACACAAATTACATGCATTTTTATAAAACATTTTAGGAACTTTGTCTGTATTGTGCATGGGAATCACCAATATAATTATTTTGACTAATTGGAAAAGTAGAATTATTCCAGATATTAAGGACTGGACTCAGAAAACAAACTCTTGTTTTTCTCCTTTAAATTGAAATTTTTTACATCATATACTTGATATATAAGTGATATAAATGCATTGTATAACATTGTTTCTTTTTTTCCTATTGCATGTTGTTATTAATTGGTTTTTGTTTTTATTTTGGCATTTTTGTGCAACTTTTTTTAACTTGCTATTTAAACAAAAACTATGATTAAATAAAACAACAACAAAAAAGCGCCTAACTATATCCAAAGCTGGGAATTGGAAATATGCTTATCCATTGCAGCATAAATAAGTAAATGCAAAAGCCATGTATACAATAGAATATTTGCTTGGTATTAAAAGAACTCTGCGTAAAAGGAATATCCGCCATCTAGATACTTATTTTTACATTAATATAATAGATATGCATAATTACTAATATAAATTTGTCCTAATCCTGTGAAAGACTTTTTGGCCAGCTATTTTAGGTAGATAAAGTTCCAGATAGTACATTTTTATATACAGATATAGAAAGTATTTTCAATCAATCAATGAATAGCAATAGCATTTAGACTTATATACTGCTTTACAGCCCTCTCTAAGCAGTTTTACAGAGTCAGCATATTGTCCCCAACAATCTGCATCCTGGAAGGATGGAAGGCTGAGTCAACCTTGAGCCTGGTGGGATTCAAATTGCCAAATTGCAGGCAGCCGGCCTGTAGTACTGCATTCTAATCACTGTGCCACCACAGGTCTTAGAAGAATATCTGCCCTTGGAAGTGGAAATAGGAGATTCAGGGATGGACACAAGAGCAAACAGTGGTTATAATATCTTCTGCTTGCAACTATAACTGTCTGTCTAGTTCTGATGTGGGAGACTGATAGTGGTATACTCTCAGTTACCAGATTTAAGTAATTGGAACATAACTATATGGCATCAGAGGTCAGTTTCAGCAGGTTCTGACCAGTTCTGGAGAACCGGTAGTGGAAATTTTGAGTAGTTTAAAGAACCGGTAGTAAAAATTCTGACTGGCCCCGCCCCCATCCATTCTCTGCCTCCCAAGACCCAGCTGATCGGGAGGAAATGGGGATTTTGCAGTAACCTTCCCCTGGATTGAGGAGGGAATGGTGATTTTACAGTATCCTTCCACTGCCACACCCACCAAGCCATGCCATGCCCACCAAGCCACGTCCACCAAGCCACACCCACAGAACTGGTAATAAAAAAATTTGAAACCCACCACTTATGGCATGTTGTTCTTTAGCCTTCACCCACTGTAAAAATGTAATCTATTCACAGAGCTATATTTTTATGTTCACGTCTTTCTTTTCCTAATTCATAAATATTTTAATGCACATACAATTGGTTTACAATTATGCCTTTTATCTGTAGTACCCCATGATACTTTTGTTATAAATACTAATCTACCACCTTTTGTATCAAAAATTCCATTAGTCTACCTTAAACTCAAAAATATAGGTCAGCAGTTCTTCATTTTCTGTGGACCATTTGTTTTAAAATGACAGGAACTGAAAAATAATATCCTTCCAAAACAAATGTTTCCTTTTAAAATTAATGTGAAAGCTGCTGTAATTTAAATACATTTAAATTAAAGGGTCAGACATATAGATTGTTGTAGTTACTTTCACTAGAAAATTGCTAGGTGAAACAACAAAGAGACACTGCATCAGGGATAGGTTTGTTCATTTATATAGGGGCAAATGGTATATTTGTCCTTCCTCCAGTGTCTGGAACTGCTTTCTAACTCAGGTGCCCATATTTTCAAATAATTCAAAGTTCATATTTTTCAAAAACAGAGTTGGTGCTCTTGCTTTTATTTAAATACTAAAGACCTGTAGGTTCAGGAAGATTTCTATTAGGGCTGCAGAATAGCAATAGCAATATCAGTTAGACTTATATACTGCTTCATAGCACTTTACAGCCCTATCTAAGTGGTTTACAGAGTCAGCATATTGCCCCCAACAATCTGGTTCCTCATTTTACTCACCTCGGAAGGATGGAAGGTGGAGTCAACCTTAAGCCGGTCAGAATCGAACTCCTGGTAGTAGAATGCAGAGTTAGTGTGCAACACTGCATTCTAACCACTGAACCACCATGGCTCAGAAATAATATTTCAATTTCTAAAGTAGACCCACGAAGCCTTTTTGGTAATAACTTGTGTATTTTCATTCCACACAGACTGACAGTAGAGAAAGTTCTAGAAAAGGTAATTTAGTATATTATGAAATCTGCCTATATATGTGTGCTTTTAACACCTGCTTTTATGCGACTTCTAATTGTCTACAAGTTTTCCTATTTCATTAAAACACTTTTTGCTTTTTGCCTCAAGACAAGTAAAAATACATCAGTATGAGATACAAACTCTGCACTTTTCTCTAGGGCTGGTTATACTTTTATACTATTGTCTTACACATACTGGTATGTACAACCGATACACATTAAGAAGTCATTCTGATTCTTTCATGTGCTAGTGACCTTAAATTCAGAGCTGAAAATGAAGCTAGTTCCAAACTTAATTTCAAATTCTCTTGCCAGTGACAAATTAGCCATCAACAGGCACGTAGAAATAAACAACATCTACACACCATTCCAAAGAGTCAATCAAAAAGCCAAAAAGGAAACAAAAAGATAAAACACATCTGCACCAGCGATCAACACCCAGATAAACAGAGATTAACATCAGGATTGATACCAGACCAGAAATGAAATAATAAACAATATTCCAATCCAGGAATTACTAACTCAATCCAGCAAGTTAAAAATAAACAACAGGATAATCAAGGAACCACCAAGAACCAGCACTGATAGGACAAATTGCCTGTAGGTAACAGAGAGCAAATCCCTCTCCCTTCTAGCACTGATGATTTTACCTAGTTGGTTAATGAAACACCTGCAAAAAAGCAACTACGGTCACAGAGCACTAAGGTTTGAACATTTGTACAAGGTCCACAATACATTTACTGCCTTTTTTCCTTTAAATTTCTTAAAATGTGTATTCACAGTTTTTATCATGTCAAACTAGCAGAATCTCTTCTTGAATTTCTTTGGAGAAGACTGAAAGTTGTGACATGAATTTTTAAAATTCCGTAGCTTCAAAATTCATTTTTGCCTGTGTTGAAGGTTTCATGAAGGTTGAAGTTGCAAGTAGGCCTGTGTACCTAACAGCAACTTTTCAAATCAGTCAACCCGTGATTAGGCCATATTGGTATATATGAATGTGGATATCAATCCCTTTGAGTGGCTATTTTGTTATTTTTAATTTCATTTTTTAAATCATGTTTTTCATACACAAGGTCTCTTCCACCACAGCAGTAATGGTTATGATTTTTTCCCCTCTTTTATACCATGATCTAAGTTTTCTGCTGTTAGCAGAAAAATCTATCTTTACCTCTTTGTGATTTGATAACAAAACTCATTTGGTCTATTTTTGTAGAAGAAACTGTCACTCCAGTCTTCCTAACCAGGTATGAGAGTAAACTCTTACCCATCTAGTTTCACTTTTTATGTAAGTGCCTGGGGCTAATACGCACATTTATATTTCTTACAAAGATTTCTTTAAAATATGATTTAAGAAAATTCATCTAACTGAGATTAAGGGTTTGTAAGCATAGAAAATGTTCCAAGTTAAATCCCTTTCTGTATTCCTCCAAAAGGAGAAGTGCCAACAAAGTAATATGAACCACTGGGAATAGGTTCAGGGTTGAACAACTCATAATGTTTTTCATAAGAATGGTTGGGGAAAGGTTAACTTGAATCTTTTAAAGTTAAGAAGAAGACTTAATAGTTTTCTCATTATTCCTCCTGTGGTTTTAGTAGAACATTCTTAAAAATATGAAGACATAAAAATAATTTTTAATTTCTAAGAAAAAAGAAAAAAAAGAAAACCCTAGATAACTTCACTTAGCTTTTCTATGTGATTATGAGCAAAGTTTTACTTATTTGTATTTTGATAATGATAATTGCAAACAGATACATTGAAATCAGACATATCAAGGAAATAAGAATATGATGCCCAAAATAAAAAAGAACATTTCTTACAGACTAAAATATACTAAAACAATAAACAGAAACACAATATGATATCGCAATTATTGTCCTAATTTTTGCTAATTATATACAAGAACAGTTTTTACTATACTAATATAAGCTTCAAAACTATTTTTTTAAGTTTAGTAATAATGCCACTTTTTAAAATGCAGCATTCATTCTTAAAAAAAAAATATCTGGGCTTTACCTCAATAGGAATCAGACATGAAAACCAAGCACAGCTGTATCACAATTAGTGCAAATTTGAATAATGCAATTTAATGGATGTTATACATTGATACCAGGTCACATTTAATGAAACCCCAAATTTAGTTAAAGTTAGGACAGCACATGTGTAGTTGCTGTTGAGGTTTTAAACATGCCTGATCTCTGTGTGTGCATAGTAGTGAAAAGAAAAATTCTGTTGAAGGAAAATGATAATGTAAAGTGAAGGAACTCACTCTTAAGGAATTTAAAAATATCTATGGAGTCCTTGGTGTTCTCTGAACTTGGTTATTTGTTTGCAGATGTTCTATTATTGGACTAGGAAGATTCATCAGTGCTACTGAATGTGGAGTTTGCTCTCTATTTATATACAGTATCTTACCTTGTCATGCTGGTAGGAGTGTGGTTTTCTCCTTGATAGTTCTTGGATTAGAGTATTGTTTTCTGCTTTATTGTTTGTCATGTGTTAAATTATGGTTATCTGGCTTTTGGCTGCTGGAGAGAATGTGTTCTTTTCTTTTTGTTTCCTTCATAGCTTTTCATTGTCACTTAAATGGTAAATGTAAATGAGATTTATTTCTATATACATTCTGATTTGTCTGAATGCAAAGCCTAGCCCTAGCCCTAGCATTTTTATATTTAGCTTTGTCTACAATGCTCATAGTTTTCCATTTGAATCTATGGTTGAGTCTGTTCGTGTATCATAAAAGTACGGCATTTTTAATTGTGTTTTTTGACTGCTAGTTGGGGTTTATTTTTTTTTAATTTTATTTTATTTGTCAATAACATATTAGGTAATATATATAAGTATAAGCATGAATTGAATACATAAAATAGATATGAATAGAGAAAACATTAGGACAGAGATGGTAGGCACACTGGTGCTCTTATGCACGACCCTTACATACCTCTTAGGAATGAGGTGAGGTCAACAGTAGACAGCCTAAGGTTAAAGTTTTGGGGGTTTGGTGAAGAAACCACAAAGTCAGGTAGTGCATTCCAGGCATTGACCACTCTGTTGCTGAAGTTATATTTTCTATAATCGAGTTTGGAGCGGTTCACTTTAAGTTTGTATTTATTGTGTGTTCATGTATTGTTGTGGTTGAAGCTGAAGTAGTCATTGACAGGTAGAACATTGTAGCAGATAATTTTCACACTCTGCTACTCTTCTCTCTCTCTGTCCTACATAGTGGCTGTTAACAATCCTTACATTGCATGTCGTAGATGACTCCTGTATTTTTTTCACCTTCGGCTATTGGGTCTTTTATTTTACTTAAGATGTTTTGGAGAGCTTTAGTTGGATTGTGTGCTACAATGATGCCATATGGTATAATAGTCTGTTGTTTGTTTCTGAGTAGTTTTTGAAGTTGTAAAACTTCACAGAAGTTGTAAGGCAATATATAAATATATATGGATGCTGACCTGAACATCATACAAACTATACAGATTTGCAGAGATGTGGATAAAGCAGTCTGTGCAGTATGAAGATTTAGAAAGAGAAAACAGTTCAGTCTGTGCTGTTAAATATTTTGAAAGCCAATGAAGATGTCAGGGTAAGCTACGACTTTTATCAGTAAATTTAAGTTTTGAACAATTTTGAACTCCCTGTGTCACATGAACAGCCCCTTCTGATTTCAGTTCCTTTCCCTAACATCTATTTAGTAACAACTTTTGCCACCCTTCTCCATGTTCATTATGAGACTCTCATTACAGTGATTTATTTGATAATGTATCTTCTATATTTTATTGCCAATTTACTGTGCCTTCCATACTGATTAGCACATTCAAATGCATAGGGCCTTATATAAACAGTTTGATAGGTGCCCAAATGAATTTAAGGAAGAGAAGGTATCATTCAATAGGCAAATGAAAAAAAAATGTTAATATATCAAGAATATTTGCGAGTTAGTTTATAGGCTATCCTTTAAAAAGCTTCCAGTTTATGTTAGCAAAATAAAAGTGGTTCTTTTCTATTGCATTTCAGCACCTTGTGCAGGCATTTCCAATTTAGTGACATGAACTTCACACTTCATTTTCTCTCTTTTTTCTCTTTTGGTTCATTTAGACTTCTTTTTAGCATGTGTCTCCCCCCACCTATCCTACTTTAACCTTCTAATCCTCTCTGTTATTCCCCCATCCCTGCCCCAACCATAATGAAGCCACATGAGTTTTTTTTTTTCTGCCACAATGTCTGATGCAAAAGAAATAGAAAAAAAAAATAGTCACTCAAATTATTCCCATAAAGATTACAGTCAGCCAGAACTCCAACCATTCCTTTCTTCAAGCTCCTCTTTGGATTAAAAAGAGAAAAAAGAAGGAAAAAACTTCACTCTGTTCTTCTCTCAAAAACAACAAAGCCTTCTAATCCTCAGCTCGGGTAGGATTGAAAGGAGGGTCTATAGTGTGATTAAAAAGTAATAGAAGAAAATATTTTGAAAAAAAAAATCTAGCAGCCCAAAGGCTTTACAACATTGTTTTTGCTTTCACATAATGGAGCACAACAACTGAGGCCTGAAATGATTTGTATACAACTACAGGTGCACACAAAGGGAGAATCACTTGGTGGCTGTCCCAGGTCTTCTCCAGGTGCCTATGCATCTATCACATTGGAATGGGGCAGACAGCATTAATTCATTATTACCATTTGCAGGAAGGAAAACAAAATTGCAAACAAAGAACAATAAATGCAGGAGGGAAGCCAAGAGATCTCAAGTGAATAGCAAAAAGACAAGCAGCAAAATGCTACTGACAAAATAGAAGTATTGAGTGATGCCAAAAAAAGGCAGAAACAGGGATGTCAGCAAAAGTGGTTAAAAAGTGAAGATGTTGGCTGCAAAGATGCAAGCACAGTTATGGGTTTTGGGAACTAAAAGCAAAATCAAGTATCTGGAATGGATTCTAAAATAATTTTTATTTATTTTATTATAAGCTAACAGTAAAAATAAACAATCAGAATTGTTTAATTAGTTCATTTTTCACCAGAGTATACTTACAAAATCTTTCAGATCTAAAAAAACATATAAAAGAAAACACTTAAAATAGCCCTAGGAATTATTATGTGACTTCAACAAACAAGAACAAAAATACCTGTAAAATGGCTGACTACTAACATTTGAGAAAGAGTCTCACAATTGTGTAATCCAAAGTCATTTGTTAAACCTGAATTGTAATTAAAGGAATTCATGTTGAGGCTTAACCTACTTTAGAAGACAAAAGTCTACACTAAAGCAATCTACTATATATTAATTATAATCATTAGAAGTTCAGCACTGTGTCTTTCCTCTTTTTCAATATTACTGAAGTGATGAGTTAGTGGGAAGTTTAGATATACTTTGTTTTTATGAATTAAGATTTAAGTCCTGCCATAATTATTAATAAAAGCAAGCAGAAATGTCAGAAATTGTATACTTGATACAATTTGGCAAGACATCTCAGTTTGGTTGTCTCCAAATATTTAGTACCCAACTAGCATGGTTATGGAAAATCATATATATTTCAAATATTACATTGCTTCTCATTTGGACAATTCATGCAAATTAATTTTCATAATAATAATTTTGCAATTAAACCCTCTCTCCTTTTAATCTTTCAATTAAAACCTCCCTTCAGGTTTCTGGAAGGCTCAGAAGTAAATCGATCAGTAGGAAAACTGAAGCTTTAATCACATCTACTTAAGGACCAGGAGGAAGTGTCCCAGTTCCAGTTGTCCTGTAGAAATGAAAGGCAACTGAATGACTTTCAGCCAATCACTTCCTTTCATCCCTAGTCTGGGAGTTCAAAACACAGCTATCTACCTACTCACATTAGATCAGCATGGTAGATTACAGTTCATAACTTCACTCAACTGCCTTCATCTTGCAGTAAACTGATTCAGGCGGATCATCATCATCACTCCATGGTTGCTATTTTCAGAGTAAGCATTCAAGGTGACTGGCTGCTGGCATAATGGATGGTCAGATGACCTGGAATCCTGCAGTTTCTGAGTTATATTGCATTTTATGTGCAAATGTATCAAATAAACTGGGTTTAGGGTGCTGTCAGTGGGGTTTCAAACTTTTTAAAAAATTGTCTGATGGAACATCAGAAACTTGCAATAATTATTGAAACACATCCAAGGGATATACATCAAGCTGTATCTGGGGGAACAATCTCCAAGTTACTGCCCTTTTTTTCTCTCATTCTCTAATGACCAATATTTAACCTACACATAGAGTATGATACCGCTGGTAGGTTAAAGAAGCAGTCAAGCCATTTGAGTTAATAATTAATTACTTCACATTTTAAATTGCAAGCCATTAACCGCTTACCCTTTAAAATGGTAATAAATTGTGTGAAGATGTCTAATTAGGGATCCTGTAAAATATTCTGGAGTGCTGAGAATACAGATATAAAGAAAGAAAGAAAAAGAAAAGCTGAAAGACAAACAATTTGATCTCACAACTAGGTTCTGCATTACTTCCTGAGGACTAGCCTGTGAAGAATAGTATCTGTTAAAAAGATCAGTCCTTTCAACATTAATGTTTTCAAGTGCTACCCTCCTATGACTGACCTGCATCTTCAATTAACACTTGAAAAGAGAGACTGCATAGACAAGCTAGCTCTTCCTATTTACTTTTGCAAGCTGTGAGATAACAGGCTTTCAGCTCTAACCCAATCAGATAATTATTTCCCTCTTTTGTCATAGCAGGCACCAAATGCCTGCTAGACACTTAATCCTCATTAATAGTTAGCCTTTCTTTGTGGATGCCTAAACTGAGCAATTTAGGGATGAAGGGATAAACTGAGGTTGCTAGTTTATAAAATTTGCCCAATGAAAGCAATCCTTTTTTGAATCATGTTCCAAATACTTTGCTATTGTTCCCCCATACAGCTTGATGTATATCCCTTGGATACGTTTCAATAATTATTGTGAGTTTCTGATATTCCATCATACAATTTAAAAAAAAGTTTGAAACCCCAACTGACAGCACCCTAAACCCAGTTTATTTGATATATTTGCACATAAAATACAAATGTATTTGGGCTCATCTGACTGTTTGGAGTTGTATCTTTCTGATGCTAAACGTATCTTCAGGAGTGATTTCTTGATATACCTTTTTCAATATTTATTACCATCCCAGCATCTCCCTTAATCTGCTCATTCTTTAGTATCCATCCTGCAAATTCTAAATTAAGTGTTGATGCACAGATCAATGGCAACAGCTACCATATATTTTAAACACTCCAAAGTAGGTTAAGAAATAAATGTTTAGATGTCCAGATCTGATTTACAATGATCAATCCATGGAATGCATTTACACAGAGATCTCCCTTGTATCAGATCATAATAAGTATTTCCAAGAAAATAGCTTAGGAATCTAGTGAAGAAAAGTTGTGTGTCCCTATAGCCAATCACATTCCAAAGGAAAAGAAAGAAAAAAAGTTAATATTGTCTTTGGTGCACCCCACACCTTTTTTAAAGGTGTCTGTTGTGGCCCATCAGCGGCCTGTGTGGATTGTAGCTGACTCTGACAGTGAGGAAGCTGGTATGGTGTTGCACCTGCAGCCTGTGCAGCTGGCACTTGAGTTGGACAATGAGGAAGCTGGAGATGATGTGGTGCCGAAGGCAGGGATTCAGCCAGGGCCTTCAGAACCTCCAGAAATTCCTTTAAGTGAAGAGGATGAAGACGAGGAGCCTCTTCTCGATGCACGGGTGCGCAGAGCAGCCAAAAGGCAGGAGTGGCTTCTTAGGAGGAGGTCTCCTCGAGAGTAAGGCTTGGGGCTAATTGGCCACTCCCATAGCCTATTTAAGGAGGAATGCCGACTGAAACAATTTGTAGGAACAACTTTAGTTCACTCTATTTCCCGTCTGGATTTTCTGCAAATTGCTTCTGGGCTTTCTGCCAACCTTAGTAAGTTTGTGATTACTTTATCTTTGGTTTCTTATAGGCTGTTAAGAAAGTTTCTTAACAGCCTTTGATTTGAAAAAGACTGAGTTATTTTAGTAAATTAAGTTTTGTACAAACTTTGTGTGTGCTGTATTCTTTGGGGTCCGTAGCTGGGGTAGAACAGTTTCTTTATGTGTGTGGAAATAAAAATGAGATCAAAGTAGCATTGGGCTATTGTATTTAAAAGCAGAATTAACCCTCTGGAGCATAGAAATGAAATGCTGTGGGGAAAAAAGATATATAAATATATGGATGAAGCTGAATGTGGGTGAGTTCTCCTAAATTTAATATTTTACCAAAAATAACCTCCTTGGAAAGGAAATTCATACCTAAAATTTGACAGAAGAGAAGATAGAACAGGATACACCAAAAAAAAAAAAAAAAAAAAAAGCCTATGAGCTTAACTTCATTTAATCTTCAGCATGAAAGCCTATTACTTTCTGTTGTGAAATATTAACAATAGTCCTTTGGATTAACAAATTAATCCAAACTCTCTATGGAAAAGTTTGTACTTAACATTTTAAATCTTTTAAAACAATGTCACAATATTAAAAGGAAAATAAAAATACAAAGAAGACAATAAGAGCCAATCTGGTCTTGTGGTTAAGGCACTAGACTAGGAACTAAGGTACCATGACTTATAGTCCTGTTTTAGGTGCAAAACCAATTGTGTGCTTTGGGCCAGTCACTCTCTCTCTCAACCCTAAGAAGGTGGAAGTGACAAATCACTTCTAAACATCTTGCATGATAATGATAGTCCAGATCCATTTGACTAAGCAGTTGCCAGGTAGTTAAGACACGAGACCAAGTCAACACTGAACGTACAAGAAAAAACAAAAGGTAGTAGTAAAATTATTTCCACATGATTGCCAAGAAAATTAATAAATATGTCCATAAAGTCTTAAAGAATTGAACTTGGCTCAACGATATTCTTACCTTGTCAAAAGCAAGTTTTTGGGATTGGCCAAAATAAAATCTGATTACAAGGTGAAATTAGATAACTAAAGATTTACAAATATACTTTTAAAGTTTGAATTCTCATTCCCATATTCTAATGGAAAAGAAACATTTGGTAAATTTTTGATACAGATTGACAGAAACCTGAAACTATATTCGTATGCAAATTGGAAGTAACTGTCCAAAATCTTATTACAAGGTATTTTTCCCTAAATGTCTAGATTGTAGGCATTATGGCATATGATTTAGCCAATAGTCTCTGGCATCTTTGTCTTCCCTTCATTCAAATAACTTTGGCTATCCAAACCAGTTTCCTGATAGATGATTCTATAAACAGGTCTCACATCTGACCCAAATTGTATTTTAAGCGGGGGGGGGGGGGGGGGGAGATGTATAATTGTTCTTCAGTTTCAAGAATAATGCAGCACATGCTGAATACATCTGAATGAATCAAAAGAATAAAAAAGGACAGTTCCTCCCTTCTGCTACAGTCTAAAATACATTATTGTTATATCAAGGTGATGTTTTTAAAAAGACATTGAACCAGTTTGACTGGACTTTTAAGAAACATTGAAAACATTTTGGAGTACTTATGAATTTTAAAAAACTGTAGCTCCTAACTTTTAAGACAATTCCTGCTGCTTAATGGTTCTCTTGGTTCCTTTCATCTACTATTCTGATTGTTTTAAAATAGTTGTTCATATGGATTTATAGCACTTTTAACATATTATAACTTTAACAATATCAGTCTAGTCTACAGATTACAATCTATAAGTCAGTGGGAAACACAATACAAATAATATTAAATAATATAATACATATGATACCCAGCCCTCTCCTTTATAATTCCTAGATTGTCAGAATTAGGAAAAAAGCACCCACAAGTATAAGTGTAAGAAAATGTTACACTGTAAAATCCTTTTGTTCAGGTTTCCAGGAATCCTTTTGTACATTTCCAGCATATTGCATTCCATATTCCATTTTTTCTCTGTTATTATTTGGTGCATAACATTCAGTGAACAGTGAGGATGAAGTTTTCATTGACCTGTTTTTATGGTCCATTTCTTATTCCATTCTTTTATAAGTAAGGTTTTAGCTTTGCTGAAACTCATACTTCTCTGGTTTGTAGGAAGAGACATTTGCTTGTGGCCTCATCAAACCAGATCTTGAGCTTATCTAGCAATACGCTCTACAGAGACAGGGAATGGTTCTTTAAGGTTTCTCTTGCTTGGCATCCCTGAAATAGGATGTGAGAGCAACTATACATACAGTGAACTTCTATCAGTATAATTGAGCTACAGTCAATACCTCAATGGAGCTTTGACACAGTGTGAAAGCCATAACATGATTTGGATTTTGAGATATGTACAATATCTGAGGACAGTCTATAGTTTATTCTTTAAGTCCTAGCTGGGCTCCATTGGCAGTTTTTAGTTCCTTCTGGTTACCTCTAGTGTTCAACCTTCAAAGTTTCATCCTCATTTTTTAAAAAAATAAAATTAAAACAAAAGTATTTTCCCAAGGAAAGGATACTTGCAATTAATTCTAAAATCTTATTTAAAATTGATCTGGACCATTAATTTGTTTGTAGCTTTCCAGAATAAAAGTTCTAATCACCTTTTTGTTGTTTATTACAAAACAGTTTTCCAAGTCTTTAAACTTCTTTTACTAAGTATTGAAGGAAACTCATCCAGTAAAATTTGTGGATCAAATCCAAAGGTTCCTAACAGCTGATAGATAGTCAGAAACAATATTCAAAAGTCATTAGAAAAGGAAGTATGTGAACTCACTGTTTATTTTTAAGGCACCAACTGTGATGTTAGCAAGATTATTATACTTCTAAATACTTTAATTACACTTCTAAATATTTTATAGATTGCTTTCTAGTGGTTTGCTCATAGTGGTTTGAAGAGTAACTGTATGGAGCACCTAAGGGAGACCTCAAGTCTTCTACTTCTCCTGAAAGGAATTAGAAAGAGCTGGTCTAGCCGTTGGCTCATCATTTCTTCACAATCAAGTTTTCACCATTTCCCCCCAGAAATTCATTAATATTATTAACCATAACAGAATTAACATACATGCAGCCCTTTGATTTATGCATACAACAAAAATAAATCATACAGGCAGATACAATGTAAATATATTTCTATTTTACTACAAGTATTATTTAAAAAAAATTTGGATAGCATGTACCTTGCATTGTCATACCATGGAATTGCTTGTATTGATAGAACCATAAAATGTTGTATTAATATAAAAGGGACATGGCAACTAAGGTAGAACTTTCCATGATTGAAATAAATAAAATAACTTCTACCCTGAACTAGTCATATAGAAAAGGTATCATATAGCACAGATGTTCAGATGGTAATTACAGTACAGAGTTCAACCAGGCAGGGATTATTTCTATCCCAGAGCTCTCATTTCATTCAATGTACTCTATCTTTCAATCCCACAGGAATAAATCAAGGCCATCATGAAAACAAACATCCAATTCCATGCAAGAGCATTTGTCTCTTTGAGGAATGAATTCTTCCCTGAGATTTTAACCTATGTAGCTGAACCATTGCAGGCACTTGTATTTTTGATGTGTATTTATTTTCTTTATGGTAAATTTTTAGCTTTTTCATTTCATTTTGAGTTATAGTTATTTTCTCTAAGATATACAGTATTTTATGGCTGTACTAAGATTGATGTTTTCAGAGAGAGGCTAGTAATATATAAGTATGTATAAGATACTGCTTGTGTACTATATACTCAGATATTTTGAGCAGGTCCCAAGTGCTTCCTGAATAACTGTGCCAAAAATACAATCAAGTATTTTAAATTAACAAATAACTAAGATTATCCTATCCTAGGATAGGATAGGATATCCATTTTTGGCATATATCATGTGAATATAAGATATGTACTGTCAAAAGGGAATGTTTGAAAATTGTGTTCTATATTCCCAGTATTAACTTTGAACTCTGAGATTTGTACCTTATTTTTTTTCCATAAGAAAACCTTACCTCCAAAACAGAAAACCAACTGAGCAAATTGAAAATGTTATATCTCTCATGCTGTTGTTATTGACAAATCAGTAAAAGAAAGCAACAAGAAAACTGATTAAAAACTTCATGAAAAAACATTTTCAAAATAGTGAGGTGAATGAAAAAGGATTTGCCTGGAATATAAAATGTAACTGTGGCATATTAATGGAGCACCACTGCTTTATAAAAGTCCCCTTTCAGGTCAAAAACAACGTTTACTATTCATGCAAAAGACATTTGGAAAAGTGTAAAACTTTAAAATGCTGCATAGTCAAATTGTTATGAAAGTTGGTAGTTCTTTGTATAATTAGCTTCAGAGTTATTACTCTTCAGAGTTATTACTCTTGCCAAACACCTCAAATGTTTTTCTGATGAAGAAGCAGATAAACAAATCAATTCAGAAATAATTATTTTTATTAAAAACATATTAAGGAGGAATGCATTACATCCATGTGTAATACATATCTTTTATTTTATGTACACTGAGAGCATATGCATCAAGACAAATTCCTTGTGTGTCCAATCATACTTGGCCAATAAAAATTCTATTCTATTCTATTCTAATACAAAGCTAGGATTCATCTTAACATTGTCTGCATTGTCTGCATATTTCTCCTCTACAGTTTCAAATGATCTATTCAAAACAGAAAATGATGTAATAATGTCTCAGATTGACAATTTAAATAATGGTGGTCCTTCAGTGAGCTAAACTATATATTCTGATTGGCATTGGTATAGTTTAAGGTATCACACAAAAATTCAAACCCACTTAAAAATACTTTTTATTCTCTCATTAATCAAAATTATCCTTGCAAGACTGAAAATCTGGTCCTTGTACTTTTTACCATCTGAGAGGTTCCTTGACATGAGCACCATCATGTGACAGGCAATCTCCATGCTATAAGCAACCTCTGACAAGAATATGTTGAAGAAAAATAAGTGTTTAGAGAAGTTCATGCAGTGAACAAGTATTAGTCATTGTGATTACTATCACAGATATTGTTTTCCCCCTGTGCAGAATAGTAGATTTAAAGTAGGTATCCAAGATGTTTGCCTTGTAACCATTCCTATAATGTCCAAAACAATTCTTGGAAATAAAATGAAGCTGGTATAGTTTGACAGCACACCAGTCCATTTTAAATGGTATGACCAGTCACCAGGAGTTTCCAAACCCCAGTCTGTGGACTGGAACCTGACCAAGGCATGCCAGAAAACTGGGCCATGCCAACAAGCAAAACCATACCCCCTCTAGTCGATAGAAAAACCTCTCTCCACGGAATCGGTCCCTGGTGTTCAAAAGATTGGGAGCACTGACCTATACCATTTAGTTTATTTGTTTTCTTCGAATAAATTTGGCTGAATGGGGCCTGAAGGCACAAAGGAGAAATATCTGCAGGGCACCATGCTCCCTTCTCTACTAAACTGCATCTCAAAAATGTGCCCATTATGTACTGCCAGGGGCCACATTCCCCACTGAAGCAAAATTGAATATACTGATAACTTGTCTAATATAAGTACAATGCTGACAGTGTTCCTGTCATTAAAATGTTATGTGTAATACAGTGGCAAAATGCCATTGGGCACAATTTTGAACTCACTTGCTGAGTAGTAAATTCAATTGAACTCAGTTCAAGGATTGGGCTGTAATTTGTGTACGTAATATATTTGTTACTATTTGCAGAGTTACAGAAAAGGTTATGTCAGAGACGTTGTGTCCCTTGATATAAAACCAATAGCAATATTGCAGTCAACAAGGCTGCATTTAGAATTAAATTCTAACTTTTGTAATCTCTGAAGGGGATAAATTAAAAGCAGTTAATAAAATAAGAGCTGCAAATGACATGAAAGAAATACAATATTTAAACATTTGCTTCATTTAAGACCGATTCCTGAAGGATCTTTTGCAGTAAAGAATTGGAAATAAAATACCACTACAAGTGAGCAGATATGATGCCCAGAAAACAGGCAAGAAATGGTATCATGCTGACAAACTAGATTGTAAGTAGCCATTCAAGAACATAAGAGCTCTGATAATAGGTTTATTGTGGAAGAATTAATGAAGCTGTTGCTATAAAATCATGATGGTGAACCTATGGCCCGCGTGCCATAAGTGGCACACAGAGCCATCTCTCTGGGCACACCAGCAATTGCCTGTTTCTCTTCCACGTTCCAGCATGCACATGTGCACTAGCCAGCTGGTCTTCACGTGTGCAGGAACATTGGAAACCAGAAGAGCAGCTCCCTGGCGTGAATGTGTGCATGGAGAAGCTGAGCTTCCGGTTTCCGGTGCATGCATGTGCACTAGCCAGCTGGTTTTCACATATGCATGCATGCCAAAAAGCAGAAGACCAGCTGGCTGGCACACATACGTGCACCGGAAACCAGAAACTCAGCTTCCTGGCATGTGCATGCGTGCCAGGGAGCTGCTTTTCTGGTCTTCGGCGCTCCCATGTGTACATGCTGGGAAACTGAACTTCCGGTTTCTGGCACTCACCACCACCCCCTGGCACCCCTCCCATTTCGGCACTCAGTGCCGAAAAGGTTGCCCAAGACTGCTATAGAATGTTCACAATCATAAGGTATTAGATACAACCTTTATTATAATGAAATCAGAATTTAAATTCTTTTCCTTCCTTTCTCCCCCTTCTTCTTTTGAGCAGAAGGAACAGTTCCACTTGCCTCTTGTTTTGATAATGGATTAATCCTGTTTCTAACCTTGTGAGAACTGGCTTTCATAAGTGAGATCAGAGAAGATGAGAAAATTGGAAGCAGAGTGGAAAGGGAGGTATAAGGCAATGAGGAATGAATTTCTGGGGAAAAAAACAGAAAAGAACAGACCACTTCAATTGCACATATAGTTTCTTTTCATTTCTGTTTTTGCCTATAAAGCACGTGCAAATCCCTTGCATATTCCTCTGGAGGCCCCTTCCTGTCAAACTCAAACCTGGAACTCATATGTTTGGAATGAAGCAGGCAACTCCTCCCTGGGTTCACACAGAGGAACTAATATGCTGGAAACAGGAAATCTATATGGGTAATATATTGAAGGCATGTGTATTTGCACTCTGTGTTTGTAGGCATATTTAGTCAAATAAGAGAGCCTGGCTTTCCATTCTTTTTTTCTTTCTACGCTAGGATCTACAAATCTTGATGAGTTTGAGACAGATCTCAGACTCAGTTCTCTTGACACTCAAATTTTTTTGTCCAGAAAAACAAATGAACACACTTGTCTATGGATATGCCAGTAGCATCAGTTAGATGAAGAGCACCCCGACGGAAATAACTGTTAGTTCCTTGTTCACATTATACTCACAAAATGAAACTTCACCTTGTCCTCTTACAGTGACTGTATCACCTGTCTGGAAGGCATGCTACCGGGAGTACCATTAATTAAAAGTAAAAGTGCTCTCATATCAGTCTCAGTTTCTGATAACTTATTGAATAAATTTATATCATTTTCTTGGTAATAGTATAGAAATAGCTTTACATTGCCTTCTTCCAAAAATGAGTTTGATTTCCAATCTAGTGGGTAGCTTTAGGGTTTTCTAATGGTCAAGCCAGGCTCAACTTGTTTGAAATTAGCCAGCAACTGGTAAACTAGCTGAGGGAACAGGAATGATACTGTGAGTATACTTCTTCTTTATGACTGAAAAAGGGATAACTTATCAAAGCAAAGGAAACACCCCTCTTCAGAAATTATTTTTATCTATCTATCTATCTATCTATCTATCTATCTATCTATCTATCTATCTATCTATCTATCTATCTATCTATCTATCTATCTATCTATCTATCTATCTAAATTTTTATACTACCCTTCTCCTGAGGAACACAGGATGGTGCACAGCCACAGTAAAACAACATATATCACAAAATTTTAAAAAAACAGTTTAAAACATATTAAATAACTTGCTCCTATATTAAAAACTCAAAAACTAAAACATCCATTAAAATTCATTATTTAGCCAGCCCAGCCTGTTGAAACAGTAAGGTCTTAAGGGCACGGCGAAAGGTACGTAGGTCAGGAATCATACATATCTCCAGGGGCAATTCATTCCAGAGGGCGGGTCAAATTATCATTCCAAAATTTGAAGAATTACGAGAGATGGAATGTGGAACAAGCATATAATACCATATAATTATGTTTTTGCCTTTTCCTGTGCTGATTTTTACCAAGAAACAAACCATAATATAACTGTTCCACATATACTTAATAACATTTACTTTCTGAGATTGAAGATCAGAATGCAATACAATTTGTGGAAGAACTTAGGAATTGTACCTTGAGCTAGTGGGAAGATAGCCATATTCATAATGTAATAAATTCAGGACTTGGGCTATAAAAATGACCAGGACACCATGGCACAATCCAAAATTGATCAGAAAATGTTAACAGTGCTCTTGGTTTCCAAGCTTAATTCATTGACTTTATGCTCTAGTGCTTCTTTTAGAATAGATTTGTCAACCTTTAATTTATACAAGCCTGCTGTGATTTCCCTTTAATATATGTCCTAGCTTCATATATTACTCTTCAAGATATGTCATATTTATAATAGTGGTTTTTTTTTTAAAGCCTTTGATACTATGTCAGCCTGGACTCATATTCATTATGTCTAAGCAGCAACAGCTGGTTCACACATTAGAACAACAGGTTTTCATCTTCCATTATTCTATAGAAAGAGAATGTTAACAAACTGAAATAAAATATAGGATTAAAAAGTTGCTTGAAGATTTATGATTAAGCAACAGTTCAGCGGTTCTGTGGGCATGGCTTGGTGGGCGTGGCAGGGGAAGGATCCTGCAAAATTTCAATTCCCACCCCACTCCAGGGGAAGGATACTGCATAATCCCCATTCTCTCCCCTCTCTTGGGGAAAGGGTATTGTAAAATCTCCATTCCTTCCCCACTCCTGGGGGAAGGATATTGCCAAATCTCCAGTTCTCCGAATTACTCAAAATTTCTGTTACCGGTTCTCCAGAACCTGTCAGAAGCTGCTGAATTTCACCCCTGCAACAGTTTCTTTACTATCCTTAACTCCTCAAAGAATCTCAGCAACATGAAAATGTTTTGTATCTTGGCTGGACTGCCCAATATGCAATGGGTCATCCCATTGGGAAGGGAAGTGATAAATCAGTTTGAGGTCACATCTGACAAGAAATTGACTTTGGCTCAGACCATGCACTTCAGAGCTGACTAAAACTCAGCTTGATTTCCTCTCTCCCTGCCAAGATGAAGTTTGTTTCTGTGCTTAAAAAAAATCTCTAGAATGAGCCAAGTGGGAATTGACCTGCCAGAGTGAAAGGCCAACAGGAAAACAGAAATCAGAGAAGTGACATCAAGACAAACCTTATCTAGATACAAATACAGACTGGAAATTACTTTAATTATGTATGCCAAATGATATTACATATATTTTGACAACTGACTCCAGGTTTAGTATTAGATTCCAATGTTTACCTGAAGTCATTAAACAGGTTTTGTAAATTTATATACTAGTACTAGGTATACTGTAAGTAACCCTTGGCCTTAAAGATAAAAATGGACCTCATTCCTATGTTAGTCTGTGGTTCAGAAATTTTGTACAACAGTCTTTATTTCACGCCTACTTAGGGGTTAAAAACCTACGGGCTTTTAACTAGGGGTTAAAAGGGACATGGTGTGTCAGTGGCTAAGACGCTGAGTTTGTCGATCAAAAGGTCAGCAGTTCAGCACTTCGAATCCCTAGGGCCGTATAACGGGGTGAGTTCCCGTTTCTTTTCCCAGCTTCTGCCAACCTAGTAGTTCAAAAGCACTTAAAAAATGCAAGTAGAAAAATAGGGACCACCTTTGGTGGGAAGGTAACAGTGTTCCATGCACCTTTGGCATTTAGTTATGCTGGCCACATGACCACTGAGACGTCTTTGGACAGTGCTGGCTCTTTGGTTTTGAAATGGAGAAGAGCACCGCCCCCAAGAGTCGAGAACAACTAGCACATATGTGCAAGGGGAACCTTTACCTTACCTAGGGGTAATAGGAGGATCAGGAAGTAGAAAATGGGATATGCCAGAAAGAAAGCTTGAACCCTATCTATCTTATGACTATTGTGATAACCCAGGGCTGGGCACAGAAGCAACACAGCTGGAACAAAGCTTAACTTCTCTTTATTGCTCCAACTTTCCTCCAAAAGTCCCATTCTTCCCTGCAAGGTCCAGGAACAAAGCTCTAAACACACACCTTTTGTGTGTGTTCCTGGTTGCTCTTAATCCAGAGGAGCAGCTACAATTCAGGGAATTTGGTTCCAAGGAATCCTCATCACAGGAAGAGTTCACTGGGACTGAAGCACAACCCAGAGCAGAGCAGAACTGGGTTGCTACGAACTCGCACATAGCCAGGCCAGGCAAGCTATGCAAGCAGGGTAAGGCAAACAGGGCAAGACAAGCAACATCTTCAGAGATCAGTAACAGCACATGAAACTGGAAAACAGGGCAAGACAAGCAAAGTCTTCAGAGATCAGTAACAGCACATGAAACTGGAAAAAGGCAACACTTGTTCCTGACAAGTGCCCCTCCCAGCAGTGGGGCAAACTCCTCCTGAGTCATCGGGTCACCCTGCACTGATCCCACCTCCTCTCCATTTTCCATTTTCTGTACTCAATGTAGGGGGTGGGAGAGATAATTCCTCATCGCCAGAGCTCCATCGCTTCTCTGCTCTGCTGCCTGCCCTCTCTTCCCCCTTTGCTTGGTCAACCTGCACCCTCTCTCCTTCACTGGCGACCCTTCCCAGGCCTGAGGGACCTGGGACTATTTCATCCTGCTCTCTGGTCATTCCTCTATCAGCCCTAGTTTGCTTTTGTCCTTCTCCTTGAAGCCAAGCTCAGATGGGGCCATGGAAACTATCACTAGATTACAGTAGGGAAGACCAGAGCTTTTGGCAGTAAAACAAAGGTTACCCAGCCTTGCTGTATACTTTCAAGAGCCTCTTCATATAGTAGTAGGCCACACCTCTTGATCAGTGGTGGGTTCCTCCCGGTTCAGCCCGGTTCAGCCAAGCCAGTAGCGGTGATTATATGATGTCACTGAACCAGTTCGCCCCCCCCCGCCCCCCCCCCCACTGCATTACTCTTACCTTTTATTTGGCCCTGCTGCCTCCTGAGTCTCAGCTATCAGCTAGAGGGAAAAAAACTGTTTAAACTCTTGCCGCGGGGCTTCAAAGGACCACCCTACAGCTGATCTGTGGTAAAAGAAAACAAATGAATAGATTGGTGCCTGCAAAAATAAATGGGTAGACCAGTGCCTGCAAAAATAAATAGGTAGACCAGTGCCTCCAAAAACAAAATGAGTAGACCGGTACAGCTCTGCAAGCAGTTAAAAGTCTGGTAGACAAGTACCTCTGCTAAATCCTACAGAATTGTCACATGGCCAACAAGCCATGCCTACAAAATAAGCCATGCCCACAGAACCGGTAGTAAAAAAATTTAGAACCCACCCCTGCTCTTGATACCCAATGCTATTTTTTCAAGCTTATAATGATTCTTCCTTTTATTTGTACATCTAGCTTCTAATACATTCTTAAATGGTTGAAATATCTCAGTTCCCATAACTGTTACTGACAGCATTGTTTAAGAATTAGGAATTAAAATACCAACTTTAGAATCCAAAGGGCTAGAGCTGAAGAATATAGTTGTATTTAGTTATGTCACAGTTTCAGCAAATGTAAGTTGGTTTGCTTATGGTCTGGTACATTCTGATGATTTGGAAGGTTGGATCCTGTCAATTGATGTGAGATTAGCAATATAACTAAAGATATTGGAAGCAATGTGGCATCTGCTGAATCTCAAAGTGTATAACGCTTATACAGTATTCAAATGCAATAGCTAAAAACATTCTCATGTTAAGATCTTATAAAGATCTCACTTTATACAGATAAGTGCTCTTGTGGCATTTTTAGCTTGTTATGGATACTGTGGGTGAAATATTAAGGTACAAGTCACACAGGTTTATCATCAAACTCATATTTTTGAAACTATCTGTCTAACAGATTATTCAACACTAATAGTCCCAAGTAGAGGAGAATCTGTGGAGGTAGTCCCAAGTGGAAGAGGTATCTGTGGAGGTATTCATCTAGGTGTTATTTTGCCTAATACTGGAAGAGCAGATCAGCCTAAGGAAAAGGAGAATACAGAAGGAAATGCTATTTAAAAATACTAAACACTGAGATTTTATATGCCCTACAATTCAATGATGGCAAGGCTATCATTATTACACATAATAGACATCTAGTTTGGAAAAATATAGAAGGGAGGTATTTTCTTAAACTGGATTTTATTGTTGTCATAAGGCAAGGCAAAAACAACAATTTAAATGCTATCTTTATAGATAAATTTGCTATTGTAATATCTATCAAAGGATAAATTGGAATGAATGGGAATGGGGAATGCTCTCATTTCAATTGTCTTGAACATGCTTTTATTTATTCCAGTAACATTAACATAACTGAGGTTCTAGGCATGTTTATCTTGATACTTTTATATTAAGGTCAGCATGAATTTAACTTTTTTTTTTTCAAGAGAAAGCTTCTGGCATTTTCCAAATTCATTTATTTTAGTATTCTTCTTTGATGGAGACTTGGACTATCTATAGCATCTTCTGTACTTTTGTTGAATCTTACTATTGTGTACCACATGCCAAAGCCCAATTTCTGGAATAATAAACTGATGTGCTAATCTTCCATGAACGGCTCTTCCATTTCCCATCATTATAATGCACAGACCCAGGTTGGCATTATACACTGATCCAAAATAACTACATTTGAGATTCTTGCAGAGTTATTTCAGTTCCAGTTGTGATTACAGGAGCTGTTGCTTTGGTGTCATTATATTAATTAACTTGGTAAGCAATTTCCTTCAGCTTATTTTTTTTAAAAGATGCTTTTATTACAGCTTACACAGGCTCGAACCAAAATACCCCGGGATTGTGACTGATAATGTGACTGATTTGTTTCTGCAGTCTGAAACTTCTTAGATTCAGCAAGTTCCTTTTGTCAAAAGTATACCTATGTCCTGGCAATCACCACAAGCCGAGTAAACTGGCTGAATCATCCACCCCCAACAACAGTAGTGAAAGCAATTTGGAGAAATGCTTGTTACCCTTATTCCAAACTTTTGGAGGAGAATCTATAGAAAGTATAAGTTCTCTGTTTTGTTCAATATCTATAGATAAAAATTGCCCTGAAGGGGAAAAACTGGCTGAAGTATGATTAAAGGGAGGTGTACGTTTTACAGGATTGCATCCAGATATCAACAAATATTTCTTTTTATTAAAGTGGAAAATGAAAAATTGCATTTTGGAAGGTCAGTGTCATGGCCCCATTGGAGCCTGGCTCAGAGGTGGAGCAGGAACTGGGACTGTCCGACAGGGATGGCATGTCTCCCTTGGTATGTTGGGAGAGGCCAGGGCTGAGGACAATGCTGTGCCAGGCCCCTCAGGCATTGGGGAAGGTTGTTGACTAAAGCTGCCTGCCTGCATACAGAGGAGGATCAGCTGCTGACCGCCAGTGCTGCTGATAGGCAGCAGATCTCCTCTGATGGGGAAAAGCTGCCGCCTCCACTCGATCCAAGGGCAAGGAGAATGGAGCATAGGCAAGCCTATGCTGCAAGATTGCAAGGGCTGCAAGACTACTTGGGAGGAGATCGTCCCACCCTTCCTCACAAGGAATACCTGGAGTGGAGTACCTTAAGGAGAAGCTATGGGGATTTAGTCATTGCCAGGATCAATTGTTTGCTTTGGCTTACACTCCCCCGGCTTCGACTCATGCCTGTTGCTGTTTGCCTTGCCTTGCCTTGCTTCACCTTTTGTCTTGGATCATGCCCTTAGCCTGTGGACTTTGCTTTGCTATGCCCTTGGAACTGCTTCTTGCCTTGGACCTTTTCTTTGCCCTGAGGACTGTGATTGTCCTGTGCCTGGATTTTGCCTTATAAATTGGACTTGGAACCCTGGAACTTGCCCTGTGAGCGTGCTTCTACTCTGTGAGCTTTATTTGTACTATAGGAGCTGTTGTCTGAGAGTGAATGCCTTCATGATGGCATGAGGGTGGAACCTTAGCAGTTGTTGGAGGGCCATTTGCTGGACCATTTGTTGAAAGAAATAAAGGACTCTCTAGAGACCTGCCTTGCCTTGACCACCTGCGTCATAACAGTTAGTGAGTAAGATATCATAGTGGAAAAGGACTTTATAAAAGCTGTGGTGGTGCAATGGTTAGAATGCAGTATTGCAGGCTAATTCTGCTGACTGCTGATTACCAGCAGTTGGCAATTCGAATCCCACCAGCTTAAGTTGACTCAGCCTTCTATCCTTCTGACATCAATAAAATGAGGACCCAGATTGTTGGGGGCAATATTCTGACACCATAAACCACTTAGAGAGGGCTGTAAAGTACTGTGAAGTGGTATATAAATCTAAGTGCTATTGCTATTGATTAAAAACCCAGCCCACACTTCTGTCAGTCTTGTCAAGCTTTTAGAGTGGTAAAATAGGTAATATGCACCAGGCATTCAACATGATCATAGAATCATATTGAATGTCCTTTAATACTCTGATAAATCTTCTTTTAGTACTTTGATAAGACCTTCACTGTACCATCACTAAAAATAAAATGTTGGTTCAGCAAAAAAATGTCATTTTCTCTTTCAACCTGGAGTACAGAACAGAAACAATTCTCTCATGTAAATGCACAAAACTGTATCCCACCAGCCACTTCGGTTCAAAAAAAGGATGCTTTAAGAATATAATGGAGAATATTTAAATATTAGAAATAAAAGGAAAAGTTGTTTCACTCAACATCTCCCTCAGCAACTTCCTTTATCTGAAATTCTGAATAAAAAAGGAACATGTTCCTTAAATCTTCCACTGTTCCAGTTTTTAATTTTTAGATTACCCATGGTATCTTTGACCATAGCTTTATTATGAAGAACCTATATTTTCTATACTATGAAATCCCACATAAATTAAGAAAACAACACTTATTTATAGCCACATACATCTATGAATCAGCAATGATTATATTCCTTATTTCCATATACTGGTATATTTGGATTAAGGAGGAAAGATCAGTTTATTTTTATTGTATGCCACTTATATATGAGCTCAGTCAGTCACATAACTAGTCCAAACTATTTTCTGCAGTACATAGCATTAAAATTGTATTGATATCCATTCTCTACTTAGAGGGCCTGTTGAATCAGATGCAGTGGTTCTAACCAGATTTTCTTATTTATAAAATCTCCCAGTTTGTCTCAAGATTCTTGAAACATTCCAAATGGCAAGATTCTTACATTCCAATTTTTATGCCTCTTATCATTGGAAATAAATATGAAGCTACACCTTTTTTAAACTTTTTAAATTTGATATTTTTTTTCTGGAACAGTAAGCCTTTCAAAATGATTTTGAATTGAAAAAAAAAAGAATGCTTTCATTTCACCCCTTCTCCCTACTCAAATGATTGTGTGGATACTAAAGGGTGGACACATCTATTATCTGATAACTTTGACAACAGAGGTCTTACAGTAATGGAAGTAGCTACAAGAAACAGAGCCTGACCCAGTACATTGGAATAGGAAACAAAAAAATTTCAGCCAAGCATTGGAAAACTGGTGAAGTAATGGATATTCTGTACAAATAAAAGGATTTGGAGGAATAGAAAATTAAAAAAGGGCAAGGGCAACAAAATCTCTCCTCTACTGACTCCAAATATTCAAACATTACTTTTAAATTTCAGAGAGTGGAAAAGATTCTCTAAATCATTCCGTATGATTACTAGGTCAAAAGCTTACTTTCTGCTCTTGCCTATCTTCCTAGCTAGTGCATTTTATATATAGAAAAGTAAAAAAGCAAGGTAGTATTTTTTAAAGTTTAATTTTAGTTGGTATGTTTACTTCCTGCAGTCCTCTTATGTACTTCTGACACTTTTAAAAGTTCCAGATTCAATATAAAAAAAATGCACTGTTTTTTTATCAGAATTTAAAAAAAAAACTTGTTAAGGCAACCTAATTTGACTTATGATTTGTCCAAATCTTATTTTATATCTCTAAAAATATATACTCTCTCATACATTTTGTATCTTTGGGGTTGGGTGGGAAATGACTATCCAACTCATGCAATAGCCTGGTTAATGTAAAGATTGCTTGAATAGCCATTTTTTAAGTGAACCAAAGTCTTTTACAGCCCTAATTTAAGTAAAAAGATCTGTAAAAAGCATTCAGAAAATTGCTTCATAAAGCATATTGGCATGAGCACAGCACTTTTGTGAAAATGTTAAAGCACTCATGTATTTCAGAAGGATCATGCAGCTGCTGTGAAAGGCTACCTACATGTCTACATCAGTGGCTGGTTTCAAAAATTTTTACTACCGGTTCTGGGGGCCTGGCTTTGTGGGTGTGGTGTGGCTTGGTGTGCGTGGCAGGGGAAAGATACTGTAAAATCTCCATTCCCATCCCACTCCAGGGGAAGGTTACTGCAAAATCCCCATTTCCTCCCGATCAGCTGGCACTTGGGAGGCAGAGAATAGATGGGGGCGTGGCCAGTCAGAATTCTCCGAACTACTCAAAATTTCCGCTACCGGTTCTCCAGAAGTGGTCAGAACCTGCTGAAACCCACCTCTGGTCTATATACAAACAGTTTTTGCTTGAGGAAGATGGACAGTTTATAAACATGAGATATAAATAAATAAAACTGATTCTTTTCAGTAGCAGTCCCACAACAGAAGTGTTTTCCATGCACACACATGTATGCACTAATGACAGCCACTGAAGTAGCAAGTGGGAAGAGGCCAGAAGAGGCAGTGGCTTTAATACTCAGTAGACACGCTTTGTTCACACCTGGCTTTGCAAAATACTTCTCTCAAAATGGGTGATGTACAGTATGTGTTTTTTTAGAACATATATTTTAAAACAACTTTGCTGCCCCTGTGAGAGTTGATGTACAAAAAATTAGGCGGGCATCAATTTATAACATTTATAGCATAGTGCCTTTTTTTTAATGCCTAAAAAAAATTAAGGCAAAATGACAAAATGATGGCCTGAGCAAATATTTGCATGCAAAAGGGCTAGATTCAATTTCTTGCATCTCTAATGAAGATGTTTTTTATTGAAAAATGTGGCCAGCTAATGTCAGTCTAAATGGATGGTACTGAACTAAATAGATCAATGGTCTCACTTGTCTTGCTAAAATCCTAAAGCTGCTAGCAAATTAGCTTCCTACAGGACAGAATTATAAATCCCATGCTGTAAGATTCTTAACTAGGCAGATGGCCTCAAGCAAGAACTAGATGTTCATTTGATTGTACATATGCTTGATCCATATGGATTTCCTTTCCCCATTAATAAAGATTTAACTGTGGAGTTGGGAAATCTCACATGGACTCTAGGATATTATCTCAGCTTCTGTGAAAATATCTAAAAAGGGGCTTTTCCATCCATATTTTTTGTTCCTTATATACAAAGAACACAAAGTTTATATTGAGCCTCTGCATGCATAAACTTTGTTGAGTCCTATATATGGTGTATTCCTTGCTTACAATACATTTTTCTAGTTTGTGTATTTCTCTTTAAGGAAGTACTAAACTTTCTTTAAAATGAGACTACATAATAGGAGAAGGGATGAATAGCTATTATAAACCTGCATGAAAAAGGGATTTTCCAATTAATTTCATTTTTTATAGAGCTACATCATGATTTAGCAACTTACTGCACCCTTTTCTATGTTAAATAAACTCCATAAAATAATATATGCCATAATTCAGACTATCCCTCATTTTTATATCTAGCACCAATGTGCTGCATTACAGGTTTTATAATTTTCATAATTCCTCTTAACCATTCTAATTGAAAACTCTAAGACCTGTCCAATATATCTGGAAAACACCAGGTAACAAAAAAAAAAATGTTCTTCAATTTCAAACAAAATAAATATAGTATTTAACCACATAAGATGTTTTAAAAAATGGACAGTATTTCTTGATGACAGATATGAAGCTGATTTCAATGTTAAATATTTATTTTTTAAAATATAATATAATCCTTTGAAATGAGAGGTAATAATGGACAATGGGGAAAGCTGCCATATTATTATCAATGTCCTTAATAGACACAGCAAATGGAATTGTCTCCTAGAGTCAGAATAACTTGATTTTTTTTTAATTAGATTTATATGCCACCCTTCTCCGGAGACTCAGGGCAGCTTACAATGCGTTAAGAAATAGCCTTCATACTTTTTGTATATTTTATACAAAGTCAGCTTATTGCCCCCACAGACTGAGCCCTTAATTTACCTACCTTAGAAAGGATGGAAGGCTGAGTCAACCTTGAGCCTGGTGAGATTCGAACTTACAATAATTGCAGACAGCTGAATGTTAATAACAGGCTTTAGTCTGCTGAGCTATCCAGGCTCCTGGTGAAAATTTACCCTGGTTGTTCTTTGTAATCTGAGTTATCTTTAAAAAGTTGTTGCAAGATTAATAGATCCAAACCGGAGGAAGGGACATTGAGTAAATAGTAGCACGTTAAGAGGGCTCAATTCTCTTTATGATGAACAATAACAGCCAGAAATAGAAAAACTCAAACAGCATCCATATTTTTTCTACCTCTCAACCCAATGCAACCCTGAAATTTATCCAGAAAATATATCACTAGGTTTGTGTCGATCTCTATGGCTGACCAATTTATCCCCTACATACATACAGTAAACATCAATGGTGAAATCCAATTTTTTTACTACCAATTCTGTGGCTTGGGCATGGTGTGGCTTGGTGGGTGTGGCTTGGTGGGCATGGCAGGGGAAGGATATTACAAAATCTCCATTCCCACCTCACTCCAGAGGTGGTTTTTGCCGGTTCTCCAAACTACTCAAAATTTTCGCTACCGCTTATCCAAACTGCTCAAGCTTTCCACTATTGGTTCTCCAGAACCTGTCAGAACCTGCTGGATTTCACCCCTCATACATGCATACATAGTAATTCAGTAATTGTGTAGTAATTCTACACAATTCAGTAGATTGTGTTTCTTTCTTCCAACTGAATAATGGGCAGCTCTCCCTTTCCTCAAACTGATTCAATACCTGAATTCATTCAGTGCAGTTGTTAGAAGAAGTGCTTTTCCTACCTTCTTTAACAATGTTATCCCATTAGATATTCTACATTCTAGTTCAATTTAACTGGTATTTAATAATACAAAGAAAGAAAAAAAACTAGAAATAAAGATAATTTATATAATACTGTGAAAAACAGTCTTATTGTAACCCTTACTGAAATCAGATTAACAATTAGCAAAAGTAGCCAATATAAGAATCATTAATTAAAAAACAATAACAACTGTTTACTTTTCTAATATTAAGGGTTACACGATAGTCTATTTCATAGTGGTCTGATGGTTATTTTTTTATTAAACTATAAATATATATGATACAGTATAACAATCTCAGAGTGAAAGCTTTTCTGCCAAGAATTTAAAAACAAAAATAGGAGTATGCAATATTTTGTCTTTTAAAAAGAGAGAAAAGTACAACCTTGTACAGTATATCACAGTCTTCTATTTTGTGATTGGCCAAGTGTAATTTTTTTTTTTAATCAGAAGTCTCATGAAATCTACTGCTGCTAGTAGAAATGCACTGATTGCTTAGAACCAGACAGAAGAGAGTTCAGAGACATAATCAAGAAGAGGGTGATAAGGGGGTCCCCAGAGCTGAGACTCCATCAGAAAACAGAAACAAACAAGGGATTTCAAATTATTAACCTTTCTGTTTCTGGAGGTTCATACAGATTGCTTGAGGCTTTGTTCCTATTAAAATCAAGCTACCAGAACACTAGCTGAGTGAAGTGTTTGGAAGATGGTTGTTTTTGGGGCTTTTTGGTCACAGTCACATAAAATAATTGCATGTGTAGGCCATGCTGTTATTGGCCCAACTTCTTCATTTATTTTCCTTAGTTCAGGGACACTGCGGTAACAAAACTATTATTCATTGCAATACTGAGAGAAGTGTATATGCAATAAAAAACATACTTGAGACACTGACAGTTATTGACAGAAAGTATTTACATTTGTGTATATGCATTTGTGTATGGTACCAGCCAGCTGCAGAGGCACAGTCAAATTTACTCGTCTATTGATAGTTTCAAATGTGATTTCCATGAACATTAGTCTACGTTAAACTCACTTGCTCAATTATTCAGTGCAAAAAAGAAAAACGTAACAAGCTAAGCCGTACAAAAGCAGCACAGCTGCAGATGAAGTGATTTCATTTTTGTATTGGAGCAAATATACGTGGAACAGATTTTGGAGTGGAATTTATCTCATTCTTATAATAAGCAGTAAACAAACAATTCAATAGTAACGGTGAACAGAATTATTCTATAGCATACAGTTATATTTTATATGCAATATATAGTAAACTTTTATTTATTAAAGCAAAATATCTGTTCTTACAACTACACATGGATTGATGATATATATGGACTTCAGTATCAGCATCATTAGGGCAGTATGAATGAGCATAAAAAAGAAAAACTCTTGGGAGCTGTTTTTGCTCTTTTTCTAAAGTTTCCAAAGGAGAGACAGAGAGGGACGGAGGGAGAAAGATATATTTTTATTTTATTTATTAAATTTATATGACATCTATTTCATTGTCAAAGAACTCTTAATATTTAAAGAATAATTAAATTTGACAAGCAAGGTATGGTAATTCATTATCATACAATTCTGGAAATGTTTGCAGAAGAATTATCATTCCAAATTGTGTCCCTACTAAATGTGGATAGTCCATAGTATGAATGAAAATGTAATGATAAGTTTCTGTATGTTTAACATACTGTTAAAGAGTTAGAGTTAGGCATTTCACTTTGGGGAAAGAGGTAAAGTAGACTAAATCCGTTTCTTTTGCTGGTAGCTCCAGACACTTAGAATCTAGTTGGATTAAACAGGTTCTACCTCCCCTTTTTTCCAAGTGTTTCAATCTCTATCTTCAAGTAGGGTTAGGGTCCTCACTTATTGACTTCAATTGAGCTGGCAACTAAATCACTAAACAACGTAAAGTGAAATCTCATATGACCACACCTGACTTACACCAGTTCCTCAGTTCCGTCTGCTATAGTTAAATGAATCACCATTAAGTATATATAACAGTATGTGACTGTAACTTGTGACAACTGATGGATTCCCCATTGATTTTGCTGATAGGAAGCCAGCTGTGAAGGTTGCAAATAGCAATTATACAATTACAGCACCCTGCAACCATCATAAATGTATGCCAGTTGCCAAGTGCTCAAATTACAATCATATGTCTTCAGCAACATTGCAATGGTCAAAACTTTGAGGACAGCCATAGGTCTCCTTTTCACTGTCACTATAAGCTTCAACAGTCACTGAATGAATAGTTGGTAAGCAAGAATTCTATCCATCTATCTATCTATCTATCTATCTATCTATCTATCTATCTATCTATCTATCTATCTATCTATCTACCAACCTACCTACTTACCTACCTACCTACCTATGGGATATTAAAGAGTTGTGGCATTTTTTTAAAAAAAACTTGAATCCCTGTTTTATATTAATGAAGATAATTTTAATAAAACAAAATGAAGCAAAACTTTAAGAATTAATTTTCAGATTAACATATCTACATATAACAAAACTGTAGTGGGATTAATTTGTAACTTTCATATAAGCACAGAAAAGTGTTGGGTAGATATTTTTCCTGAAGCTATTGTGAACCAGATTTCTCCACTTGCTCATCATCCAAGCCTCTGTGTTGACACATTTTGTACTTGATTCTAGTAACTGTCAGGGTCAATATGCTACAAAGTGGCAAACAAAATGTGTTCACCCTGTTGTAATGTATGACTGAATCAGAGCTGGGTATATGGGTTTAGTCTTTCTGCATTACAACAGGCTGAACAGGTTGTGTTTGTCACTTTGTATCACATTGACATTTTGAGTATGGATGCAGAAAAATACAGATGAAAATCTGCTTCTCTGAAGTTCTTCTGTCACTAATTCTTTGCTTTACTTATCTAACAGATTGATAAGGACAAACAGATTTATATGTTATGGAGGGCGTAACCTCCATCTCTTTCTATTCACTTACTCACTAAAGGTGAGAATAGATTCTGATGACTCCAGGTTGTACACAAAATTGCTCAACCAATACAAATATATGAAGTCTATAACAGAGGAATTGCTAGCACATACAAGATTGCTTTTTGGTAAACAGGAAAATTGCAAATTATTATTTTTTTAAATTTTGGGGGAAATGATTCTGAGATTTGGCACCCAAAAAATTGCAATAGTTTTGTATCAAAGTTAAATAAAAATAAATGAATCAAACTATTTCATCAGAGCTCACTATTAAATAAGATTAATCTAATAAAATTAGTAAGCTAGTTACACAATTGTTGTATAATAATAGATAGCAATAGTACTTATATACCGCTTCATAGTGTTTTTACAGCTCTCTCTAAGCGGTTTACAGAGCCAGCATATTGCCCCCAACAATCTGGTCCTCATTTTACCCACCTCAGAAGGATGGAAGGCTGAGTCAACTTTAAGCCGGTGAGATTTGAACTGCTGAACTGCAGCTGAAGTAGCTTGCAGTACTGCACTGTAACCAATGCACCACCTCACAGTGATAATAGTAATAAATGAATTGATAAATTAATAAGAATAGTAAGAGTAGCAAAATTTGTTGGCTGCATAGAACAAAATCATATATTTCTTCATTAAAAAGGTATGCAATGCAGTACCATGGAATTCTGCCCTGGGTCCAGACTCTTCAACAACTTCATAAATGACTTAGATGAGGGAAGAGAAGGAGTAATCACAACACTTTTGGATGACACAAAGCCAGGGAAGAGGAGAAGACAGGGTCAAGATTAAAAAAGAGTATGATATATTTGAACATTGAGCCCTAACAGTAATACACTCTATTCATTAAAGTATTGATTAATAAGGAGAACTGTTGGGTAAACAAATAGTAAGCAGATATGCTTAAATAGTAAGCAGATATGCCAGTATAAAATAGATGGTACTTGACTTAGAAATAATACTTTAAAGAAACCTCAGGACCTTAGTAGGCCACAGTTTAAGCATGACCAAAAAGGCATCAAAACATCCAATTCATTTTGGTTGCATCAGTGAAGGTATAGTGTCAAGGAATTGATAGTATTGCTTGATAGTATTGATACGATGATGGACTTGTCAAATCATATGTGTAATACTATTGGTATTGGTTATATAATGCAAAAAAGACCTTGAGAAATTGAAAAGGGAACAGAATAGAGAATAGTGAAGAAGATGGTAAGGAGTTTGGAAGCTAAATTCTATGAGGAGTGTTTAAAGGAACTTGTGCTTACTTAAAGAAGAAAAGATTAAGAATTCTTTATTTTAGACTTCTTTATTGGCCAAGTGTGATTGGACACTAAAGGAATTTGTCTTTGGTGCATATGCTCTCAAGTGTACATAAAAAGAGAAGATATATTCATCAAGAATCATAACGTACAACACTTAATTATACAAATAAGCAATCGAATCATACTAGGAAACAATCAATATAAATCGTAAGGCTACAGTCATACAGTCGTAAGTGGGAGGAGATGGGTGATAGGAATGATGGGAAGATTAATAATAATGCAGACTTAGTGAATAATTTGACAGTGTTGAGGGAATTATTTGTTTAGCAGAGTGTTGGCATTCTTGTGTCTAGTAGTTCTGATGTGCAGTTCTCTATAGTGTTGTTTTGAGGGTAGGAGTTGAAACAATTTATGTCCCAGATTGGAGGAGAGGATGGGAGGATGGGAGGGGTCTGTAAATATTTTCGTAGTCCTCTTTTTGTTTTGTGCAGTATACAGGTCCTCAATGGAAGATTGGTTGGTAGTAATAGTTTTTCCTGCAGTTCTAAGGGGAGATGATACTAGTCTTCCAATACATAGAATGATATTACAGGAAAGAAGGTGTGCATTTATTCCTTACGTCATCCAAGGATGAGAAACAACCAATGGATAGAAGCTTAACAGGGACATCCAGACTTTACATACAGACTTTATGACTCCCATTAAACAACAGAATAATCTGACTTCTGAAATTGTGAGTGCTCCATCAGTGGAAGTTTTCTATAAAAGATTAGAGTGTCATTTATGTGGCATAGTAAAATAATTCCCACATTGAGTAAGGAGTTAGATTAAAGACCTTTAAAGTCCCTTTCAACCTTGTGATTATATGAATGTGGGACTCCATTTATCTTCTTTTTTTAAAAAATACAAGGCTAGTTGTATTTAACAACTACAAGGTTAAGCTATGTAACCACATTAGCTAAACTTACTATGCAGATAGTGTATATGAGGGGTAGGGCTAAGAACTCCTTGCCTTCAAGTAAATAAATATGCTTGTTTCTCAATGCTGCCAAATTCCATATTTCACTTAATCCTTCAAAGTGTGGAACGCAATAAGCAATTGGTCTTTCCCATTTTACTATGGTGACTGTACTTATCAAACTATGCAAAAACAGATTGTATGGTATTATAGTTGGAATAAATAGGACATAGATACAAAATTGCAACATTTTAGCTGCTTCTGCTATTACTTTGTAATCTCAGTTTTCTATTGTGGGCATCATACAAACTATGCAGGCTTGTAAAACACGATATGTTAATTTATTTTCACATACTAAAAGTGTTATTCTTTCACTTCTCATTTCAGAAGATGTTAAAGTCATGCATATGCACACAAAGGTACAGCAATCCTTGCTTTTAAGATATTCTAAAATAAGTTACCTCTTCCATATTCTACAAGATGCTATCCTTTGGGGTACTCAGTTTTCTTACCTTCCTGCCAGCCTTGTTTCTTCCCTTAAACTTGAGGCAGAGAAGGTAAAAATACTACAAGGATTCAGCTGAAACCCCAAAGACACAAGCTGTTTGCACTGCTTCTTTTTTCTTCATAAATACAGCTGAAACTGTGACTGAATAATTGGCTAAGTGCCTGTCAGCTTAATAAGGGAGAAGGAAATTTTCACTTACTATTCAAAGCCATAGATACTTCCTGCCAATGGATTTTAACATGGATTTTGCTTTGCTAGTTTAGTAGACTGTGTATGGATATCAGGTACCATAGAGCTATCTCTTTTGCTCTGTTCTTATGTTTAGGATTGACAGGGGAAAATACACAGGAAGCAGGTCATGTAAAAATAGAGTTTATCCAGTCTTCTTGTAGTCATCTGCTACAGTTACACCTAATCAGAACTATTACAACTGCCAGGTCTTTAACCTTCTATACTTACCAAGAAAAAGGCTACTATCATCTAAGTGTGAATAACACTGTGGTGGAGCAGCGGTTAGACTGCAGTATTGCAGGTTAACACACTGTTCACTGCTAGGAATTTGATTCTGACAGGCTCAAGTTTGACTCAGCCTTCAATCCTTCTGAAGTTAGTAAAATAAGGATCCAGATTGTTGGGGCAATATACTGACTCTGAAACCATTTAGAGAGGGCTGTAAGACACTATGAAGTGGTATATAAGTCTAAGTGTTATTACTATTGATAATATAGGCACTTCTGTAAAAGCTTCTGAGAGGAGTTTATCAAAGGCACATATTTTCCCATCTGAAGCTTGAGGTGAGTAGATAAGATGTTCAGTGTTTTCCTAACATATGTATGTATGGAATGTAATGTATTTGGAATGTAATTTCCAAATATAATATTTGGATAGATGGATAGAATGGTATATTGCCTTTAAAAATTGGGTATTTGATTAAAATTAATTAGCATATCCAAGTCAAGTCAAAGTTTATTTTGGAAAAAAATAAGTATAGAACAAAACAATCTACAAACTATTTAAATGTAAAAGAGGAGGACCAGTTATAAAACCAAACTGAAGAAATAATACAGAATATTATTGTCAATATTATTATGAGTTTAAGATTTGTATGTCCATATTACAATAGATCTGGTTGAATGAGAATTGTAACACAATGTTAACAACACTAATTGGAGGTTTCTGTCCCTGGACCTATCTGTGGAGTATAAAAGATGCAGTTAGCAAGGTTATATTAATTTTGTTAAATTTATTTATTTATGGCCTCTTGGAATCAGTGTCGATTCTTGTCAACTGACTGAACTAATTCCCACAGTTTTCTTTGCAAACTTTTGGAAATGGCTTACCACTGTCTTTTTCCTAGGACTGAGACAAACTGACTGGCCCAAGGTCACCCAGCTGGCCTAAGGCAGGACTAGAATTGACAGTCTCCTACTTTATAATCTGGTATTTTAATCATTGAATGGGAAACATAAGACATTTTGCAATAAATTGAAGGAGGTGCTCAAACTCAAGGGAACATCTTTGAACCAGAAAAATACAACCAATAAAGTTTTTCCTCTACTATTAACTGCAATGTAAGTTATAAATTAGGGTATGATATCACTATATGTATATCAATCACTAATTTTGCTGTTGTTTTCCTAGGTAAGTGTCATCTTTGATTTGTTAACCCACCTACTTTAAGTCCCTGAAAATAGACTTCTGAGCTGACATATGCATTATTATGTGCATATATTCCAAACTCCAGACAGTTTCTCTGAAAAAGTCTGGGGTTATAAAATATATTTTACAAGATTTTCTCCTGCCAGACACCAGATGCATATATCTGTCTGCTAGGTCTGTATATCTAAAGTTTTGGTATTGTGTTTGGGGTACATATGGAACCAATAAAAAAAATATAACATACTTTAGAGAATTGTTTTCTTTTATCATTCCTTACATTATAAACTTTTTTTTAACATTCTTGCATGAGAGTATACATTTTATGTACCTGTATGATGGCTTCACACATACTGTTTCTGCTATATCAAAAGGAATATGTAAAGTATGTTATGATTTCTTTAGATGTTCATTCATTTGATTTGTTCTGCCAATTAAAAGAGATATGGTTTTCCCTTCAGTGGCATTGCCTATGGAATAGCCTTCAATAGTTGCTGACTTATAAAGGGTTTAAAAAAACGCTTCTAATTTAGAACACATAGTTTCTAATCACAAATTAAAATTGGAAGACATTTTTTGAGGGTCACTTGAGTTCTTTCAGTTTGACCTTTTTGCCTGTTGTTTATTTGAAACCCATCAAACTTATTAGAATATATTGGGGAAAACAGGTAGAGTTATAAGACAGTAATGACTAGATTAACATATCCAGAAATCCTACACATTGAATAGAAAGATCCCTGTTACAATTAATCTGGTTGTAACAGGGATCAATTTACAATTCTACTGATTTAAAATTCTACTGATAATAAAACAAAGAAAACCCTCTTCTCTTAAACATCCATATTTTGTGAATTGTTTTTAAATGCTATTTAACAGCTTTAAATCATGCATGCATGCAGGTATAATTGTCCATATGCATTTTCTGCACAAAAACACTGATTTATTGAATAAATATTTGAAGTGTATAAATTACATCTATATCTATATCCATAGAAGGAATAAATGTATGAATGCAATGGTTCAGCTGATAACTATTTTTGCTACTGCTATCTGCTAATATCTTTTAAATTTCATGTAACAGATGAAAGAATGTTAAGCGTAGACTGTTATTTTTAAAATTGATAATAGACAATAATAGAAAAGTAATTTATAGATTCCCTACTTTTATCTGAATGTGACAAGTTTATGAATTTTTAAGGTTATTGTATATAACTATTCTACTTGAAAATATTTTAGGTACATATTTGATTCTAGAAATATATGAAGGCCAACAAACACTTCATTTGTGTTTATTAGTGAAAGAACTTGGTAAGTCAATTTATGGTAGTGGTTAAGGCACTAGTTTATAAACCTTAAGGTTAAGGTTAGGGTTACTGTATATAACTTTTCTACTTGAAAATATTTTAGGTACATATTTGATTCTAGAAATATATGAAGGCCAACAAACACTTCATTTATGTTTATTACTGAAAGAAGTCAATTTATGGTAGTGGTTAAGGCACCTTTATAAACCTGGTCCCCCAAGGCACAAAGCTAGATGAGTGATCATGGGCTAGTCATCCTTTCTCAGACCTAGCAAGCAGGCAATGGCAGACTACTTCTGAAAAACCTGCCAAGAAAACTGCAGGGACTCATTCAGGCAGTCACCAGGAGTCAAAGATCGTTTTGAAGGGATCTTTGCAACTTTCTAAAATGAACGTCTTTGGATTGAAGTTGCTAAATTGCACTGGTTTACAGTGGTTCTTCTCCTATCTCTTGGGCGATATGCAGTTTGTGTGGGCGAGGGGTCAGAGGTACTCCCCGAGGCCCCTCACATGCGGGCTGCCGCAGGGGTCAGTTCTCTCCCCTCTGCTCTTTAACATGTACATGAAGCCGCTGCGTGAGATCATTCGTAGCTTTGGGGTGAGGTATCATCAATATGCTGATGATACCCAACTGTATATCTCCACCCCGGAGTAACCCAGCGATGCCCTTTCTGTGATGCCGAAGTACCTGGACATGGTACGGGTCTGGATGGGTAGAAACAGGCTCTGGCTCAACCCCTCCAAGACTCAGTGGCTGTGGATCAGGCATCCCCTGATCTAGCCACCCTGTCACTTATGATGGGAGGGGAGTTGTTGACTCCCTAGGACAAGGCTTGCAATCTTGGCGTCCTCGATTCAGCTGTCCTTGGTAGATCATTTAACAGCTGTGACAAGGTAGGCTTTTGCACAGGTTCACCTAGTGCACCAGTTGTGGCCTTTTCTAGACAGGGATGCCCTTCGTACAGTCACTCAAGCTCTCATTGTCTCTTGATTGGATTACTGCAATGCCTTCTATATGGGGCTGCCCTTGGTGTGCACCCGGAGGCTCCAGCTGGTCAAGAATGCAGCCATGTGGGTTGTTACGGGAGCCTCCCATTACTCCTGGGCAATACCTCTCCTGCGCGAGCTGCATTGGCTGCCGATGGCCTTCCGGATCCGCTTCAAGGTGCTGGTTCTCACCTATAAAGCCCTATATGCCATGGGCCCGAGGTACCTGTAGGACCACCTCCTACTGGCCTCCCACCGCCCTGTGTGTTCTCATAAAACTGCCCTCCTCCGGGTGCCGTTGGCTAGACAATGTCGGCTGACGACCCCCAGGATGAAGGCGTTCTCTGGAGCCACACCGATCCTCAGTAATGGATTACCCACCGAGCTCCGGATGGCTCCCGATCTCTGTACATTCCACACCAGACTGAAGACATGGCTTTTTCATCAAATTCCCTGACCGAATATGGGGTTTTAATTTGGGGATTTTAAATTTTGGACTGGATTTTAATATTGTATTGTTATCATTGCTATTGTTTTTATTGTGTGAGCCACCCTGAGTCCTAAGCGAGAAGGGTGGCATATAAATTTTAATAATAAAATTAAATAAAATTAAATAAATAAATAAATAAGTTACATTTTTCCTCAAAAATTTCTTTTATTTTTTTAATTAGAATTTGCCAGCCATTCTTTCACCTAGTTCTTCTCCTGATTCCTCTCTGCCTCCAAAATGTTAACCTTATGGACTTCAAGGTGGGGAAAATAGTGAAATAGTGAAAACTAACATGTCTCCAATGATTGGAGGAAGAGTCCAGTGACTGGCAGTCAGTCCAGATCTGCAGGATTTCCCCAGATAAAAGAGAAGCTAAGAAATCACCCACATGCACTCCAAACTCACAGGATCTGAAGGGAACCTGTGGATGAATAGCAGATCAAACACCAGGAGAGGAAGAATGATCAAGCTCTCAATCTCATGCAGAACCTGCATATAGGACACTGAGTTGACTCAAACTCTGCTTTCCAAAGCAACTAGAATATCAATACTTTGACAGCGACAGAGATCTTCTAATTAGCAGGACAAGTACATCACTTGGTGAGTGCCATTTTGACCCAAGAAAAATAAAGAAATAAATAATCAAAACATTTTAAAATTAATTGAAGGCAAGAGCTTGCTAAGAGTTTGAACTATAAAATCATGGAAGATTGGATTGTGAATATGACAGAATTAGCAGAAATGACAAAACTGACCTGTTTTTATTAAGGATAAACAATATGATTTTCTTAAGTCTAGACACCTTTTATGAGCCCTTTATTAAAAATGGATAAAAATGATGATGATTTCTGGATTTGTATTGAATATGAGAAGAAATGAATGATGGCAAGAAAAGACAACAATGCTTTTAACTGCTGTATGAAATATTGGAATTTGTTTCTTTAAATATCTCTTTTTCTTACCTATTGCATTTTCTCTTTCTCTTTTTCATAATTTTATTTTCTGCATTTTTCCTATTTTTTAACCTGTTTAAAATAATTCCAATAAGTTATGACAAAATGTTAACCTTTAACTTAACAACAAAAAACAAAAAAACTACCAATAAAAAAAACCTGTAGACTTGAATCGCACTGATATAATACATTCAATTAAGTTGTTCAATTATTAGGATTAATGATGACTGATATAGATTATTGTTATCATATTAAAATGTTTTAATAATTACCACTATTGTTGTTTATAGAATATGGTAAACCACCTAGAGTCTATTAATTTGGCAGAATAGAAATATTGTAATAAGTTATTTGGAAAATACTAAACATTTGATAATCTTGCACTACCTAAATTAGAAAGTTAATAGTGAAGGAATAAAAAAGTCCATCAGTTCATCAATCCAGTTCCTCTCTCCACTATTTTCCACTATTGGGAAACAGCAATGGCAGATCGTTAACAAGATTTTCCCAGTTCTACAGGTGGCACTTACAAAAGAAAATTGAAACTATTCCCTTACAAGTTGGTATAATTATTATAGTCATTCTTTTGTTGAAAGACAGATAAGTCTTGTTTTATTTCTCTCTGCGCCATACAGAGTATTAGAAAAACAATTCAGAATTCAAAACTAAACTTTGTCTAAACTTTAAATTCAAATAGATTTTCCTCAAGATAGAAATAACTATTTGTATTCTTGAAGTGTTGTATATTAACTTGCTCCTTATTATTTTCATTATGTAGTACTTATTTTCCAATAAATAAATACTTTCCACAGATTAATCAAAAGTAGTTAATTGTAACCCACTATCTGCTGTTAGATAAATGGATTTTCCATCCCCTGTCTAGAGCTAATTATTGGAGGAATTGGTACTTAGCACAATTTGTCTTCAGTTAGGATATGGTAACTATAGCTGATATGGTAGACATGAGTTAAGACTGAAAGAAAGGTAATCTATTTATTTTTGGACACACTTAAAGGCAGAAAGCTACAGTAGGTCAGATTATACTGAACACCAGTAAGAAATAAAAAGATGCCAAGTAAGAGAAGGCCTAAAAGCAATAAATAAGAAAACGGATAAAACAAAGCCATTGCTTCCATTCTGGCAAAGATGAGGCAGCAAAAAGCTTAGCCTTGTATAAATGTGAACTTCTACTTAACTTGGGATGGAAATCTTTCTGTTTCTAAGTAAACCCATTTATATCTTTCTTTTCAGTGGTATATCTTTCAGTTATTGCTGACACAGATCTGATAGCTCTCATTTTAGACATTGAAAGACTACTGCCCAGTAAGCTCTGGAATCTGGAGTCATTTTACAATATACTCTTGTGTGTTACTGAGCAGAACAGTGGCTCTTGTTTGTTGTTATAATAAGTATACATAATATTGTGAATGGCAGCAAGGGTGCATAGAATATTGGGCTAGGAGTAAACAACTCAGTTCTGGTTATACCCTGGTCATCAGAGTAACTTGGGCCCAGATCTTGGCTAAGAAGATAAAAAAGAATCACCTACAAATTTGCACTGGCTAGAGCAGGGATGTCAATTTGGCTTGTCACGTCGGTGTCATGTGACATGTCACGACTTTTCCCCTTTGCTAAACCAGGCGTGGGCATGGCCAGTGTGTGACACACCCAGCCCACGGGCCTCGAGTTTGACAGCCCTGGGCTAGAGGAATAGTTTTAATCCATGGTGGTTTGTTTTGGCCTAAGAATGAATATTTATAATTATAAATAAATAGTTTCAAATATATTGGTTAAATCCTATAATTGTACTCTTTCTTAGCTAAATATGTATATTTACAATTTTTTAAATATCATACTTTGCATTTAATTTTATTTAAAGCAATATTTTCCATATACCACTTCTAGTATCTTACCAGGAAGATGGATATTAAAATTTAGCTATAGATAAGTGTTTTGCACATGAATTAATATAGGTATTATATTTTGAAGATTGTTTCTTAGAAATAAAATAAAATGTCACATCTCCATTTCATGTATGTTATTTTTAAATATAAACCCTATTATATCTTATCTTATATAGACATATATAAGACATATATAGACATATATTATATCTGTACATTTTACAACTATACAGTGTTGGATGAGGTATATCACTCCATGTGGAAAGACAATGCAAAAATTACACCATTGAATACCCTTATTGGATATTTATAAAGATAACAGTTTTACTAATCACTAACTTCAAACATTAGAATCTCTTTTGACAGGGAAGCCTAAAATTAAGCATTTTTAATAAATTATGTGCATTGAACTCACATTTCACCATTCATCATAAGAAAAAGCACTTGAGTTTTATTTCATTTACTTCAATTCTATTTGCATAAACTTACATAATGTATACTGTATATTCATACAATTCAATATAATAACAATTTGGAGAAAGAGTCTTCCTAGACCTGGTACAGAAAACTCTGAAGTGAAACACAAACTTCAATTCATATATTATAAATTAATGAGATTCACAATATAGTCTTGGAAAAGCATTGACATTCACATTATTTTATAATCTACAGGAGAATGCTGATAAAATGATATACCATTGGTACATGATTCAAATGAAAATGTATAAAATGTATAAATGCATTTCAAATTTATGTTGAAAATATAGATAATATCCAGGATGATTTTATTCTGCTTAGTGGACTTGTAAAAAGCCAGAAAATTTTGGGTTCAAATACATGTACTGAAAGAAAGACTTTTAAAGGCTAAGATTCTTTAAACCAGTACTCTTCTTATGGGGAGATTAATGGGTAGGCAATTTTAAAAAGTCATAGCAAATTGTTTTTATATATGATCAGTGCTGCAAGATATGTGCAACAATGGAAAGAATTGTACTGGTTTGTGTATAATTGGAAATCACAATTTCCACTCATGTGAATGAGATTGACTTCATATACTCTACTTTAACTCAGCTTCCCATAGACATAAATCAGTTAGACTTTTTTCTTCTTTCTTTAACTATCAAACAATGATTCACACTATATTAAACTCTTTTCTTTAATATGAAAAAGATGAGAATGTTGGCTTATAGAAAACTATAATGTTCTCTACTTTCTGATGTAATGAACAATTGAACAGTTCTAGGCAACCTAGAACTGCAAGATTTTATAATCCCCAGTAAATTTCCTGTTACGCCAGGTGGTCTCCACATGTTCTACATTGGACAAGTTTTCTTGCTCTTTTCAGATAGGAAAACATAAAAAATATTTAATAATTTTTATAGTAAGTTTTGTTTAATTAATATATACATACTATTATACATAACATAGTATGTTATAGTATAATATAATATATAACATAATCCAAACCAGGATATGCACGTGATTTTGCATTAGGGCATTTGCTTCCATTCACTGCAATCCTAGTCCCCTTCTAAATAGCTTACGTGTGTTCCTCAAAATGGAACACACTAATGGTTGCCATCCACTGATGTTGTGTCATCCATTCTTCTTGTGGACACATTCAAGAGAAACAACTATTCATTTGGCAACGATCTGAAGTTACAATATCACAGAGGAAAATGACTTATCACTTACCAGTCGTCACGCTTATAACTGTTGCAGTTACATGATCAAAATTCCGGCACAGCAACCAACCTGCATTTATGATGTTTGCAGCATCTTAGAGTCATCTGATTGCCATTTGCAACCTTCCCAGACATCTTATCAAGCAAAGTCATTGAGAAAAGCCATATTTCTTAATGACCACACTTAACAGTGGCAGAGATTCGCTTAACAATGGTAGCAAAAAAAGGTTGTAAAATCTTACTTAACAATCATCTTGTTTAGATGCTGGTTCCAATTGTAGTTGTAAGTAAGGACTACCTACATTTCAAGTCAATCTATCTATCTATCTATCTATCTATCTATCTATCTATCTATCTATCTATCTATCTATCTATCTATTTTATATTTCCACCTATTCATCCATAATGACTCAAGGTGTCTTACAGAATATAAAACAATAAAACTGATAAAAAGAATCAAATAAATTAATATAGTATAATATAATAAAATCACCCCCCACCTCCCCGCCCCAGTGACAGCAGATCACATGAGCCATTTAATCAGCTCCATCCTACTCTGGGTTCCCCAAGCCTGCTGGCAGAACCAGGTCTTCAGCGCCTTCTGGAAGAGTATTAGAGGAGGGGCCATTCTAATCTCTTGGGGGAATGATATTCCAGAGAGAGGGAGGAGCCATGGAGAAGGCCTTTCTTTTGAGTCCCACCAGGTGTATCTCCCTTGGGGATGGAATCTGATTCCCTGCCTCCCTACTCTGATGGGTCGGGTCAATGTGACCGGCAAGAGATGGTCCCTCAGATAACCTGGTCCCAAGCCATGAAAGGCTTTAAAGGTGACAATCAGCATCTTGAGTTTCACCCAGAAGCAAATCGGCAGCCAATGCAGCTCCCATAGGGAGAGCTGATACATGTGCACACCGGGATCTGCAAAAAACCATGTGGGCTGCTATATTTTGCACCAACTGGAGCTTCTGGATGCTCTTCAAGGGCAGCCCCATGTAGAGCATGTTACAATAGTCAAGATGAGAAGTGACTAGGGCATGAGTGAATGTGAGTAGGGATTGTTGGTCCAGGAAAAGGACTATGAATGTTGCTGGATTATGCAAAACTTTTATAAAAAAGCCAATAATCTTTAATTCTATTAAGTTACAGGAATACAGGTTCAGATAAAGAGAACAATCACAGAGATATAAAGTTGGATTTTAAATGTAAAGCAGGAAATATTTAGGTATCGTTTTTAAACTTGTGTGGAATTCACTTAGAAGGGAAATAGAGGGAAAATAATGAAGAATCACAAGTTGTTCTCCATAATTTCTTTGAAGTAATCCCTCCATCTGAAACTTTCTTAAAGACAGAATTTTAGTTAAGTATATTTTGATGGGGTATCTACCTGTACTTTCACATCCAAAACAGTGTTTGCAAAAAAGAGGTGTTGATTGCATCAACTTAACATATTGATTTTTTTTATTGTGCTAATAATATCATAAGCTATCATGACAAGATTTCAATTTAAAAATCAATCAAATGTGTATTAAATAAGTACTACTCCCTATCTCCATTTCATCAAGGTTTAGTTAGTTTACATAATATCACATTCTGGTATGGTCAGAAACTATCATCCTAGATCTTTTATTCCCAAATGATTATCTGGATAGTGCTAGAAAAGAATAAACTATGCCAGTCTTCATCACCAGTGAAGAAAAGCATAAAATTTGTACAGCCAGTACTTGTCAGAATTTGTGGCCTACAGCAATAACTAAACATATCCTTAATGTAATTACTTTAAGTAAGCACATTTATGTGCAACATTTATACAATTCCAAGCCAAAGTACATAAAATCTGAACTGGAATGTGCAAAATTTATAAAGCACACAACCCTTTTTATTGTCGTAATGGTCAAACTCTGACTTCTATAGCTAGCTCTTTGGCTTTCTTAGTTAAATAATTATGGATTATGGAAGTTAACATACTGTTGCCTGAGATAAATTGTTGAAAGGAAGGAATTGTGCTTGCTTTTTTTTCATAGTGTGTCTCTCTCTGCTGGATGCCAATACATATTACATCTCTCTCTCTCTCTTTCTTTCTTTCTTTCTTTCTTTCTTTCTTTCTTTCTTTCTTTCTTTCTTTCTTTCTTTCTTCTTTCTTTCTTTCTCCTTCCTTCCTTCCTTCCTTTTCTTCCTTCCTTCCTTTTCTTCCTTTCACTCTCTCTCCCCCCCTCTCTCCCTCCTTCTCCCTGACCCCAGATGCTAACACAGAATTAAATGCTTATTAAAACTAACTGCCTATACATATTTGAGAAACTCTAAAAAAGGAATAAAATCGTACAAGTTTGTTCTTCATCACTATCCTGCAGGCTGCATACATCTTTGCAGCAAATGCATTCTGGGCACCTTGTATCTGTAGATAAACTTCAGACCTGCAAGGTTAAGTGGGAAATAGAAATCCAATGACCCCTAGCTGGGTAAGTGAGCTTAACGACTTCGCTAGTGCCATATGTACACAGTGAAGCTGAACATACTCCCTTCTGTGCTACTTAGGAAAAGGGAAGATCAAACCAGGATCTACACTATGCATTTTAAAATGAAAGACTAGAAAAACAGGAAAAACCCTACCTGAAAGGGTTAATTACTAAATCTCAACAGGGAAGGGCCATGGAGAGCTAAGGAGGGGGAGGGACGGGGAGAGAGAGAGAGAGACATCTCTAAAGTCACAGATAACACTCTGGTTTGGTGTTTCAGAAGCTTTCTATCACAGAACGCAAGTCAGATGAATTGCTTGCTAAATCCTATTACTTCATGTGGAAAATCTTACATGCAAGTTAACAAGGCTGAAGAGCTGAGGAATGGTGCTGCTGACAGTATATTCTAACATCAGAACACTCTTAGCTCATGAAATGAATGGGAGACTACTGCTTTGCATTCTCAAACCCCTCTCGCTAATATCAAAATACAAGGAATACATACTATTTTCCTGCATGTAATAAAAATGCCCTTTTAGCCACAAAACAGAGAGGTGGGTGAAAAAATGCTGAGCTTCAAAGACAAGCCTATCAAGTTTTATTCTACAGAAATGGAGTAAAAACTTTGTGTTGTCACTATGTTTGCTGAAGAACTATTCCCTGGATCTTTGACAGCTGTGCGGTATCTGTTCTTTGCATAAATTACTCTCTTCTAAATCACATCCAGTAATTTTATTGCCACAATATGCAGAAGGCAGATCCTGGTGCATGCATAGTTTCCATAACATGGAAGTTTAAATACAGTAGAGCAGATTGCAGTGTAAGGATTTGTTTATTTATATGAATGAGAGGGAGTTCTAATTCAAGATTTAAAGTGACTAGGATTTATATAATCTCAATTTGAATAGGCAGTACAAACACCGAGATGCAGCTTCCCATCACCAGCCAGTCAAGTCACACACATATGCACTGAACTTAGCTCTCCTTCTAGGCTTAACAAGGAAACCCACAGAGCAAGCCGCACAGGCAACTCAGAATCACCTGACAAGAAACCATGCACATTTGAAATTGCAACATTGCACTTAAGCTGTCCAAAGATTTTTTTTAACATCATAAATGAATTATGTTGTTAAATGGGTTTTAATCCATTTGTACAAGAGCCAGAACAACTAGCAAATAATTCTTTTAAGTAGTGCTTAAATTTTAGAAGAGTGTGATAATGGAGAGGGAAGAAAACAGGTTACTTCCATAATGTCTCTTTTCTCTGACCTCTCACATTATGTACACTGACTTGAGTTGTACAAAACGAAAATCAGGATATAATTCAAATAAATAAATGATGCGGGTGGGTGCTCAGGGCTTTCTTCTGCCATTTAAATGTTGGCAGGAAGGGAAAGATAACTTGCAATATTTCCCCTCTGGCTACTTATTTTCTCCTTCATTTGTCTGGATAACAAACTCACACAGAGTTGTATGGAAGATCAGCAACAGAAACGACCCAATAAAAACAGCTCCATCCAAAGCACATTTAGATATATTTTCTATAACCATTCACGAGCTACAGAAGACAAGTTTTTGAAGACTGAACGCAAATCCTAGGTACCCCACAACAAACATCATATATTAGCAGAAATTTCTTTTTTCTTTTCTTTTCTTTTTTAAATAAGTAACAGCCACATGGTTAATATACATCGGGAAGTCTTTTCAATCTTCTGACAAATGTAGGATTTGGGGAAGGGGAGGATGAATTGGGTACAATGACCCGAGAAACAGGATGGGGAAATGATACTTGGGAAACAAACGGGAACGATTAATCAAAATCAATCTCACACGAATCCCTTAGTCACATCCACACGACCAGGAGTACACACACTCGTCCTCCCAACCCCTCCACTCGCAGCCCGGGTCAGGACTCTCAAGCGGGAGACAAGAAGACGGTAAGAAAAGTTGGCCGATCGCCCCCTACCTGAGGATAGCTGTGTCTCCCTGCCTCACCGTGATGTTGTCAGTGCCTCGGTTATAATCCACGCTGCGGACCGGCAGCCCTGTAGGGAGAAGGCAAAGCAGTCTCAGTAGGACCAACGGGAATTGTCTCCGATCGGGCTGAGCCCTTCCCACCATGGCTGGAGTTGCAAAGGATGGACTTTTTTTCCCCCTCTCTCTCTGTCAATCTCTCTCGGTGCTTGGAGGATGGTGGACTTAAACCCAGAAAAGAGAACAGGGAGAGGGCAAGCAGGCGAGAGAGGTACAGTAATATCCGGCCAGCGATCGAAAAACGCACAACTCTGCCTGTCCAGTTGATCAGTTCTTTCGGCTTCTTGGAGGGGTGAGGGTGGGGGATGTCTCCTTCCCGACCTGGTCCTGGCTTCTTTGGACGCTTCTCCTCCCCCAACCCTCTCCCTCCTTTCGATGCCTTGGGGTTGGAAAGAGAGAATGTCTTGTTGTTTCTCTCGCGCGCTCTTTTTTTGCTTGTTTAAGTCCCCCACAGGCAAGCCGGACGGGGATGGAAACGAAGAAAAGAGGCGAGGAGGCGGTTACACACACGCACACATTAAAAAAAAAAAAAAAAGAATGAGAAGAAGAAAGAAAAAAGAGGAGGGTAGGGAGCCCGACGGGAGGGGAGCGAGGGGTGGGAGAGACGAAAGCAAACAAATCAAGGCGTCCAAAAGAGCTCCGAAAGGGCAAGCGAGCCCCCTAAGGAGAGAAGCTGCGACTTCGCCTGCCTGCCTGCCTTCCCCCCCTCCTCCTGCTCCTCCAGCGTGTGGATGCTTTTGCTAGAGCGAGCGGCGCAGCAGTCTCTGCGCTCGGCTCTCTCCCTAACCCACTTTCCCAGGCGGAGCGAAGGGAGGAGGGAACGAGCGAGCGGCTCAGCGGTGGAGGGAGAGCGGGTGGGGGGAGAGAGAGGGAAAGAGGGTCTCTTCGCTGCCTGACTCGGTGGAAACTCGCTTTCCATGCGCTCGTCCCCCCCTCCCCACTCCAGGAAGCCACTCGGCCAGCTGTGCCGCGCATCCTTTCTCCCCTGGAGCCGCTGCCTGGTCAGCCTGTCCCGGCCAAACCGCCGATGCTCTTTTAGGTTGTCACGACAACAGCATCTCCCCCTCCTTTTTTTTTTTAGAAAGAGGGCTGGTAGGCCGTTAGTTAAAAAGGGGGGGGGGAGAGAGAGAAACGGGATGGGTGGCAGAAGGAAGGGTTGGGGGACTGAAAGGAAAGAAGAAAAACAAAAGGCTGTGGGAATTGGGAAGGGAGGGGGAAAGGAGGGTATATAAAAAGAGTGAGGTGACATTGGGCAAGTGAGAATGAAGAAGCAAACAGAGTCAAATTTCATTCGGTATTAGTAGACATACTGTTATTAGATTTCTTCTTTCATTCTGAACGCCTAGAGCTGTTCCCTTGCTCAGCAGAACTGAACTTCTGTGAGGCATTGGCTGAATATAGGAGTAGCTACAGCTCGGCAAGCATCATGAGGTTTGCCAAGCTGGCTGCTTCTAGGTGTGATGAACAGAGGTGTGATGAACAGAGTCCAGTCAAGTGCAGAGAGAGAGAGAGAGAGAGAGAGAGAGAGAGAGAGCTGCTACAGGATGAAATGGCTGTGTGTGTGTATTATATTCATATAAGCTTGGTTTAGATGTTTATTCTAAGAGAGGAGAGAGGACACAAGCATGCTGTTCTGATCTCAGCTATCTGTAGCTTGCCAGACCATATTATGTGGAGTCCTATATGTCTGACTCTTAGCAGCATTTAAATTGGGAGCTTACAAGGATTCAGGGGTCAACCGTAGGCCAAAAGGACTTGAAACATAGTGAGGTCAACGCCCTAGAGGTAAAGGTATAACCGTCATTTCTCCAATTTACTTCCATGCTTATTAACAACATTTTTGGCATATGAGTTTTTGGCTCCAAATTGTTAATCCACACAAGTCGTTTATTTTTTGCGCACAAATCGGTTTATGTTATCCGTTACCTGTAAGGGACAATTATTTCATAAGACATTTTTTTTTCATATGTTTTTGAAAACATCTCTAAGTAACATCTGAATTCAAAACTTAAAATTGCGCTCATCAAATTTTCGTTTTCATTTCATTTATTTTATTTTAATCTTGCATTGGTTCCAACACAGAATTACTGTTTCTGGGCCTTTAATTTATGCAGACTTCACCAACAGTGCTCTGATATTTATTAGCTAAGAAGAGGCTGTTATATAACTGAGGCGGACAATCTCTGGCTTTAAGATTACACACAATCTTCAGCCTAATTTATATGGCTATCACCCTCATTTCAAAAGCCTGCTATGGTCAGTATAGGCCACTGACAAAGGTGATTGATTCTTTCCTTGACTGTCTGCTGTCTAAAAAGAGTCAGACTAAGAAGAGAATAAAAGAGGAAGACAGTGAAAGAAAGAATATTGTGCTCCCAATTGCTTTGGGTGCCTACTCTACTCACCTTGGACAATGTGTCTCAAACAATTTTTTTTCTGTATGAATGTGGCTCTTGCCTGAAACACATTGACCAGTTGATAAAAATGATTCTGAAATATATGCATGCATACATACACACACTTTTCCCTATTGCAATAACTAATTTTAATGAATAAAATGTGATCTACATAATGAAATGAATGTTGCAGAAAGTGAAAAAGAAATAGGAAAACTTGGAGCTCTTTCTTCTCCATCCAAATCAGTAGAGCAGTCTTTTTTTTCCCCCCTTTGATGAAAAAATGGAACATTCTTCTGGATAATTGGCATTTCAGGCTCATATATTGCTCTTTTATCCCATATTTTTCTTCTCCAGATAAAACATTCTCTACCAGAACCTTAGACCAGCCATTCCTCCCCCATCTCTCTTTTGGGCCCTTGATGTATGAGGGTCTAATTGGAGCAGAGACAATGGTGGTATTGAGTTGCCTGGAATGTGAATGCTGCATCTGTCCTCCCCAAATGCCAGGATTGGCAGCTGAGCTCCAGTTCATTTCAGCAGCTTCACCAACTTGACCCATGAAGCATTAAAAGAGTAGCTAATGTACCATTTGGCTCAATGCACAAGAAAAGAACTTCATAGAGAGTCACTTTCATGAAATGGGCATCTATATACATTTGATAAATAAATAAACAAACAGGCAAGCAATCAAGGATGGTAACTACCTTGGATGATGGTTTAACTAGTGCTGTCATCTTTTCCCATTGCTCATATATATGAGAAATGTATGTTTAGGGTTCATGTTGACAGTGCTAGTATCTGATCACATTTTGGAGGAAAGCTTTTGAAGGACAAAAGGAGGAATTGGAAAAGTATTTTATTTTGTCTAAAGTGCCTAAAGGAACTGTTGTTACTTCACTCCTGCTACCATATTATGAAGATACTCACTAATCTGTTAATTATATTTCCTTTTGCAATGGGCAAATCTGCATTGACATTCACTATTCCGTTTTTTCCAGTATTGTGATGTGTTGCTATCATTCAGCAGTGTTCAAGGATGAGATCGTTGAAGAATCACCAGTATTCTGTGAATACTGGAAAATTATAAATGGGAAAAAATAGGAGATTGTTCTGTGTGCTATAAAATAAGACTGTGCGTGTTAAAATAAGATCTTCATATGCAAGGCTGATTTTATGCTAAATCCAGAGATACAAAACAGGCCAAGCAGTAGTATTGATTTAGCTTTAGTCCTACACAGTGGTTGCTGGTGCTGGATGATGATGCACACTCACATCCAGATCAATAAGCACACTTAGACTACTGAGGCCCAGAAGACCATTGCCATATGCATGCATATGCTTTAGCTGGATAGACTGTATCCTATTCTTGCATGAAGATATCCTTTATTAAATTGCTGGTTGTTTTGTTTTGTTTTGTTTAATATAAAAAATAGTGCTTTCATTTTTTTTATAAGTATGCAAGTTTTTTTAATTATACAAGAACCAAATGTAGATTTATTTATACTTTTTACTGCCACAGGTTAAATAATTGGCCAGAGCAGATGGCAACACCTAGCCTACTGCAGCTAAACCGGATTAATATTTGGCTGGGGGATTGCCAGGAAATCCCACAGTTGTAGACTAGACTGTGAAGTTGAAAAAAAATCAAGTAGATATTTCTTGCTGGCAAGAAAATTACATGAATTACATAAACCTGTGGAATCACAGAGAGTCAAGCCCTGTTGAAGGAATCTTTACATGCAGTTTTAAAATTACATCACCCTGTGAAGCTTTATTTGTGTTCTCAGTTAAGAGAGGAGGGCCAGAACGAGGGAGGGAAGACTTCTTATTTTTGGATCTGAATTTTAAAATGAAATGTCCATCAAAATCTAAACTAGAATATATTAGTGGTAATTTCTCACTAACATCATTTTACAGTTTGTTTATTTGTTTTTTAAAAATAGAATACACAGAATAAAACTTATCTGACCGTATTGTTTTACTGTAGACATGTTCCCCAAAATCTCCACTAACCATTTCTGGTGCTATCAATTCTACAAGGTCTACCATTGATCTTTTAAATTGATTTCTTCAATATATAATAAAACATTGTCTTTTCAATAATCATATTTTAATTTATGTACAATGATTTTTATATTATCCAGTTAAAAGAGTCTGAATAGTGTACAGTTGCATATTAACATACATGCATCTTATACTATCAATACCATATCCACTAATCTATTTGGGACCTAGGGAAAATGAAATCCAGAAACAACTAGAAAATGTCAAAATTGGCAAGGCTGATCTAATGCTAGAAATTGGAACTTATAGGTATTAGCTTACATTACTTTAATCTTAATATAAAGACTCCATTGCACTGATATGCTTTTGAATAATGAAGCTTTTTCTGCCTTGTCCAAAATGACCTTGACAAGGACAATATTGTGCAATAACTCAAAGCTGTAACAAAGCTTGTGATACACTGAGTATAATCTAAAGCTTCCAATTCTACCAGGCAGTAGTGCATACTTAATTCTATGTAATCATATGAGTTGTTCATTTGTAGTTAATAAGAGTTATTATATGTTAATTAAATACCAGTGCATAAAGAAAACATATTTATCGGAGATTTACAATCATACAATGTGAGTTGCATCTGCCACATAACTGCTAAATCTATCTAAATATATCCTTATCTTAGAATATTTACTTAGGAGACAGTTACTACCCCGTTAAATCTAAATTTAATGCCTAGTTAAATATATTTAGGATTCATTTCATGAAAAATGGCATCAATATGTTTTATATGGAAAATAATAGAAGACTTCCCTAGATGAAATAAGGCAATAAAAACATTTCTGATGGTTGCAGTAACTACTAAATGCCAGATGGAAATAAAAATGGCAAGAAAATTTGTCTCCCCTCAAGAGAAGCCAGATGACTAAAACTACCTTACCGTTTTGATCACAAAATGGTCTTCAACTTCCCTGCTCCAAATTACAGAAATGGAGAAACGGAGTGAAGATTGGAAAATAGACGACTCATTAAAAAACAACTGTAGGATCACTTAAGTGCAAGGTTTTGCACCCTAACAGCCATGTCACACACACACAAGGAACTATTTTACAGGATCTACTGCTACCAGTAGATGAATTAGACTTATACCCAAATGAAAGTAAATATTAGGAAATATCTTTCATTGTCTTAAATTCTGTTGCCTTCTCTGCATTCCTCCTATTATTTTTTTCTGCCTATTTATTCTGTTTCAGTGCCCTGACGCTTTCAGTGCCCTGACACTTTTGTGCCTTTTTTCTCCATTTATACTTCCAAATTCCTGACCTGGTTGTTGATTCTGCAACTGCTAATCTTTGCTGCTCTGATTATCTATTCTACCCATTGCATTGGCAAGGCAAGACTGGTCATGAGATATTGTTATCATTTACATCTAAGTTTCTTGGCCTCAACTGCTCAAGGCTTTTCACCATCCTTCTTTTTATCATCAGTTAATTTTCACTGACAGAATATAAAGCTCTTTACCCTTACACATCATTGGATAACTCTCTTTACTACAAATGATTTGGTCCTTTCTCATATTTCAAATCTTGCTTAAAGCAAAATATTACTGCAAACCTGTTTTTAAAATCTCTTGTTCCTATGATTTTCATTTATTATAGCATAAAACAAGATAAGAGTTTATGATGATTTTTATGGCAATAATACCACTCTTAAAGCCTATGACTTTTAATATGCAATTCCAGCTAGATAAGGATTTTGAAAAAAAAATCTAAATTTTCATTTCACACATAGACAAAGATTGCTTGTATTTGTAAAAATCTGAAAATTGGCTAATAGGGCCTGTGTTACTAAACTACAAATAAAACTAAATTTGAAAAGCAAGTGAATTTCTATTAAATCATGGATTGTCTCATTCAGCAACAGTATCTTTCCACCAGCATAGATAATGTTACTTACTTTGAGTAACTAAGCTTCTGCAAGAAAACAGTTAGGTTCAGAGAGAACCAAGGAGCCTTCATTTCAACCCTGAGCTACAAATATTCTCCTTTATTGGTAATATCTTCCCATCAAGACCAGAGCAACGTTTTACAATTGCCTTTTCTCACTCAAGTGAGAAAAGTGATGACATATTCCAGTGACAAAATTCCTGAGTTTTCCACTATTTCTGTCTTTTTTCATACCTTAAAACATCTTTTGAGGAAACATAGCATGTATAATATTTCACTTGTAAGTCAGATTTCTGCTTGGAAGCATTGAGTTTCGTTTATATTTCTCTAAGTCCATCCTGTTTTGAATTCCTTGTAAACTTACAAGATGAAGTAATATTCCAATGAGACTTTGATTGTCTCTGCCAGATCATCCAATAATGATTTAACATTTAAGCTCCAGTCAATATAAATAAGATCTATCACAGGGTGTCAACCTCAATTTTATTGAGGGTTGCATCAGGCTTGTGTTTGACCTCAGGAGGGCCAGTGTGAACATGGCCAGGGTGGACATGGCCAGCTTGACATCACTTGAGTCGGGGGCGCGTGTGGCCCAAGCACTCTGTCATCGAAAACAGGCTCCAGAGCTCCATTTTTGGCAGCAACAGCCTCCTGCAACCCTCTGCCAGCAAAAATGGAGCTGGGGGGGTGCACGTGGCCCTCACAAGCTCGGTTTTTGACCATGACAGTTGTGGAGCCTCCCAAGCTCCATTTTTGCTGACAGAGGCACCAAAGGTCAGACTTTCGCTGTTTCCAGGGCGGCCCATGGGCCAGATATAAGCATCCCATGGGCTAGATTTGGCCCGTTGGCCTTGAGTTTGACACCCCTGATCTATGAGGTAAAGCAAAATGATATTTTTGATCTTGAAGATTGCCCAGTAATATTTTGGATATTATAACATCTTGTGGTAAAGGTAGTGTCTATATGGTGAGATACATTCATATCAGGGGTGGGTTCTAAATTGTTTTACTACTGGTTCTGTCGGCATGGCTTCTTTTGTGGGTGTGGCTTGATGGTCATGTGATAATTATTTAGAATTTAGCAGAGATACTGGTCTACCAGGCTTTTAACTGCTTGAGAGCCGTACCGATCTACTCATGTATTTTTGCAGGCACTGATCTACTCATGTATTTTTGCAGGCACTGGTCTACTCATTTGTTTTCTTTTAACACTGATCAGCTGTAGGGCGGCCCTTTGAAGCCCCGTGGCAAGAGTTTAAATAGTTTTTTTTCCCCTCTAGCAATCAGCTGGGACTCAGGAGGCAGCAATAGATCGGGGGTGGGGCCAAATAAAAGGTAAGAATAACACAGGGGGTGGGGATGGGGGGGCAGAACCGGTTCGGTGACATCATAGTCACCACTACCAGCTCAGGAGAACCAGGCCGAACCAGGAGGAACCCACCACTGATTCATATGTTTTTAAAAAAGCCATTCTAGTAGATCTTTGCGAAATCTTACAATTTTGTCAAAAGAATTTGAAGTAAACATTTATTCTAAAACTAAGCTCTTTCAGAAAATACTTTAGTGACTTTGAACATATTATCTAGAAAATTAAAGTCCAACGTATCTGGAGGACATCAGGTTACAGAAGGGTGTTTTAGATGCAGATAATTACAGATTGATTATCCATGACCTGCATTTATTTTTATCTGATATACAATTTCAATATTTTAAATATTCTTTTTGTTGTTTTTCCTACAAATCTTCCAACAAACTAGTTTTCAAATATTGGCAAATTGTGTTTCCAGAGGTATTCAAAACTGCTAAGGCTAACTCTTTCTAACAGGTGATAATAGTTTCCCAAATACTTTTTGATATTGATTATTACCAATAGTAATGTGTGAAGAATTTGCAATATATTGTTGAAATAAAACTGGGTGCATGATCATTTATAATAGTAAAATATATATTTCTGCTTAAAAATGGAACAAATCTGTACTTCCCTGTATCCTTTATAGTATTTCCACAGCATTTTATAAGGTGTTTCATGAGCCAAGAAAATTATTGTTGGCATTTTAAAATCAGTAGAATCAGTAGAAAGAGAATTGTCAAAATGGCCAATGGAATGAAGTCCACTAAATGAATTTGTAACATTGAAGAGGTCCTTCAAAATGATCATCTTTCTCCATTTCAGATGTTGAAAAAGCTTAACAGATATAGAGTTAATGAATAAGATAAACTAATCTTCAGAGAAAAAATAACAACATACAGGGTTCTATTTTCATAGAAGAAAGTGGAAAAGCACGAAAGTAAAAAAAAAACTTTGTTTTTTTTGTCATTTTTTTAAAAAAATGGCAATGGAGAAAAGGGAAAGTGTGTCCTTTGTCAATTTTCACTATTTTTACACTTTCTTTTCTCACTGCTGATTTTAACCTCTTAAAATTGTTTTGTGCTATCAATTCCACCTATCATGCATAGAGTATTTGAAGTGTTAAAAATGGCCCTTATTTTAAAAATTGCACACACCGATTCATCACAAATTGCTTTGGAACAAATGTCCAAACAGAAGACCACAAGCTAGAAAAAGTTTGGAAGAATGGACATAGCCAGGATAAAAACAAAATATGATAAACCTATTTTGCAAGAAAAGTAGAAGAGGAAGAAAAGGAGGAAGAACCAAGATAATAAGCTGTGTGTTGTTGATGCTGTGATACTATTTTCTAAGAACGGCGGACTGACTGCTGATGGTTTCTTGTGTGCTGCTGATTGCCCATCATGCCTGATTGCAGCATTGCACTTACTAGCCTAATGTACCTGAAAGGATATATAAGGAACCCATTTTCCAGAGAACAAGCACACTGACAGAACATACAGGGAGCTCAAAAAATAATTTGGTGGCAAATCAAGGAAGAGGATTCTTCATTACTTCTTTTATTTTTCTTTCTTATGGACTCAGCTTCTAGGATCCTACAACCAGAGTAAGCCAATGGAGAAGATCTGGATGAAGAGAGTCAAGGGATAAGTCTCTAAACAACTTGGATAGCAAGGGAATATTGTCATTATCTGCAAGGTACAATGTTTGCCTTTTTAATAGAAACAGATGCAAATTATATCTGTTGCAAGTACAAGCTCTAAAAAGAAAGTGATTTGAGAAGAAAGGTTCTACCCAGCAAGCCAGAATTTCCTGAGCATGGTAGTTTAGCTCTTCATAAAGGATAGGGCAGAAATAGCAGACAACAGGAAAATTTTCAGGAGTTCAGTAAACATTATATCAAGGTTTCTTTTTAGGGAGTAACCCACAGCCATTTGAGAAAGATTTTTGGGCTTTAGATAGATAGAATTTTTTATTGTCCAAGTGTGATTGGACACATAAGGAATTTGTCTTGGTGCATACGCTCTTGGTGTACATAAAAGAAAAGATACATTTGTCAAGAATTATAAGGTACAACACTTAATGATAGTCATAGGGAAACAGCCAATATAAATCTTAAGGATACCAGCAACAAGATTACAGTCATACAGTCATAAGTGGGAGGAGATGGGTGATAGGAACGATGAGATTATTAATAGTAATGCAGACTTGGTAACTAGTTTGACAGTATTGAGGGAATTTTTTGTTTAGCAAATAGCGTTTGGGAAAAAACTAATGTAAACTTATGTAGAAACTAAAGAAAAAAGTGGAAATGATAAGTGATTCCTGCTGAAAAGAACCAAGTGAGGAAATGGCAGGTGTACAAGTATTTTTCCCCAATCCTTTTAATTGAAGATTTTGACAAAAGTAGAAAAAAGAAATTCTGGAAATCAACAAGGGTTGGAATTATATGACAATAACATATGCTCTGTCTATGAAGCACTCTTAAAAAAAAACAGATTGCATCTTGAGAAGACTAGGAAGAATCTTTTTGGCAGAATCAAGTAGGCAACTAAGGACTGGACTGTAAAAACTGAATGCAAAGGGAAAAGCACTGTCAGGATAGGCTTGCAGATTTTCACAGGAAGCTAATATAAGGAAGCTAACAAAGAAGCTTATAGATGGTGCCATTCTAAACATCAAATATTTCCACACCAATGAATAGAGGAAGATAAACGAATGGGGAAAAGTAAACCTCTTAATTCTGGAAGACAAATATGATGTAATAGGTAACCATGACTCATGGGCTAATACTCAGACTAATGGCACTAGAAGGCTACAAGTTACTTGAAAGAAACACATTAAACAGATAGGGGGACTATACCATTTGTAAACAATAAATGTATGTAGTTGTGCGGAAAATCAGGATTATGGGAAAATGGTAGTTTATCATGATTCCAGAAATAATTGAAAGCTTGAATTATTGTAGAGCAGAGGCTAGAGCCTTTTGTCTGTTTAGTATTCATTTATGAAACAAATTTATATTAAGTAATATGATTTGAAGGAAACCTTAAATGAAGTATAATTTGATGTTAATTATCATGACAGAGTTATGACTATATATCCTCGACTGGATGATGACCAAGACTTCTAGGTTACTTGGAACAAATCAGCAAAACTATTTGCTTTGGATTGTTTAACAATAGCAGAATCCTTATATCCTCCTTTTCAACTCCTACAAGTTACTGTAATAAAGAAAACTTGGAATAATCCAGAAAATGGTTTTTGGGGAATGACTTTGAGTTGTATTCTATTATGGAGTTCAGAAACAAATTTCTTAGGTCAGAATTCATTTGAACAAAAATGCAATTCATATCTCATAGGATGGAGGGTAACTTAGCTAATTGTCTTTTTCTCCTCATTGTATTGTACTGCACTACTTGTCTTATTTTCTTTATTAGAATCTTGGATTATTTATTTTATTTGTAATGTATTGTAAATGTTTGATTTGATGTGGGAATAATCTTAATAGATGAATAATACAATGTTACTTATTTTTTAAATAAATATTTAAATAAGCAAATAAGATTCTGAAGATGTACTGGATTTCATTGCTTCAAAGTAGACAGCAACTATTGTTTGTGGGTGGGTATTTGCTTACTTTGAGTCTCTTCCCCTCATTATTCCAAATGCTTGAATCACATCTCTTATTTTATATTTTGGACTCTGTCAAGGAATTGATGTTGAATTGAAAATATTGGGAACAACAGATTCAAACGTAACTCATATGGTTCATAAAGTCTTTTTGCAAGCTTTAATTTACTTAGCTTTTAGGAGCAGTTTGGTGAATTCTGCAATGTTTTTTAGTGGATAAGGGTACAGAACAGTGTGGGCTGCAACAATAACTTTCCTGTAACAAGGAGGAAGAATAACAGTGTTGACATCTGTTCCAGTTACTGAGAGTTCTATTTTATCATTCCTGATTTGAATGATTTATATACTTCCTTTTCTCTAGGACCTCAAGAAAGCCCACATAACAGTCCCACTTCAAATTTTATCCTGTCCCAACTCTGAAAGTGATTGATTCAAAGTCAGCCAATGAATTTCCATGGAAGAGGATAGATTTGAATCTGGGTCTCTCTAGTCCTGGTCATCTCCATGACCATTATATTACCATGGCCTTTAACATTATATGGAGTATATGCATATTTATATGTATATGTATATGTATATGTATATGTATATGTATATGTATATGTATATGTATATGTATATGTATATGGGTTTCACTCTGTCTTAATGTCTCTTGAAGAAGAACAGAATATGGGAAAAGCCACCGATAAAATTAGTAAGATATTACAGAAACACAAAATAAAAACAGTGTTCTGCTCAGATAGAAAAATAGCGATGATGTTAAGAAACCCCAGGGATAAAATTGAACTGGAAAATCAAGAGGTATACGAAGTGTCATGTGCCTCCTGTCAGTCATCTTATATTGGACAGATGAATAGAAGAATAGGTGTGCATTTAGAAGAACACAAAAACGCAGTGAAAAAAGAAGAGTGAACTTCTTCCTTGGTACAACACATGAAGGCCACAGGACATAATATCGACTTCAACAATACTAGAACAGTGGTGAAAGGAACATCTTAATAAGAGAATAATTAGGGAGGCTATCGAAATTGAAGAGTCCGCAGTATATGAATAGACGAGATGACTCTTCTAGGTTATCAAGAATTTGGAGACCGGCACTGAGGGAAACTCGAGTTTTAACATCAGAGCATAGGCAGAGATCCCAACAGGGAATCAGTGGTGGTGTAATGCATGCCAGAGTCCTTCCCTCTTGGCAGATGATAGCTAGCAATAGAGAGAGAGAGAGAGAACTGAGCCAGAAGATAGGCTGAGATTTCAACAAGCAATCAGTGGTGTTGTGATGCCTACCAGAATCCTTCCTTCTTTGCAGTTGACAGTTAGTAATAGGGAACCAGAGAAAGCTGGGCCTTTAACACACAGTCAGGCTGTAGCTAGGATAATGAAGCAGGAGAAAAAACTGCTGCCCTCCAATCAGGACACAGAGTTGCAGGCTAACCAGCATATATCAGCAGCAGCGAACATAGAAAAGCGACAACTCCGATCTCGCAGCATACCCACAGCTTCTAAACTGAAAGTAGGGGCCCAACGATGACAAGTTAGAGAGCTTGTCGAAACATTGCCAAAAAGGAAAACCTTTAAAGTGTTGGTTAAGATTTTAGCCAGAGTTTCAAAAGACCTTACAAAGTAAAGTCAAAAGACCTTACAAAGACCTTACAACACCACTGGTTGCCTGTTTTGTTTTGTTGGGATTTTGGAGGATCTTAAAACTGGGATTTTAGTCCGGATTTTAAGCATTTCAACTAGTAGACTTTTAATGACGTGGCAAAACACCTGAGATTGACCTTTTACATACACACACCCACAAAAACTTGAGAAGATATATAAGTATGTATCAGTAACATTATTTCAATAAACCTTTGATTATTTGTTTGATTATTGACACTAGATGTATAGTTTTTTTTAAATGTGCATGCTAATTATTTTTCATTCAGTGCCACTTCTTAATTTTACAATTTAAAGTAAAAATATATAAAGTATCTTTTTACTTTTAGATTTTAAATTAACCAAAAAATTGATTTTTTAATGGCTGAACATTAATGATATTGTCCAATTGATTTCATTTAATGCTGTATCGTTGTCTAAAATGTTTAATGGGAAAGATTTTTAGTACTGAAAACGGATACAAATATTGAATCCAACTTTCTCTTCCTCTATCAGTTCAAACAATATATTTTCTTCCAATATTAGAAAACTATCATTTGTCCAAAAAGAGTGAATCCTATCGTATTTCTCTCACCATCAATTCATACGTACCAAGTCACTGTTTCTAAGATCTGTTTTCCTCAATTTAATAACAATTTTTGTTTACAAATAAAGAATAATGTGGTGACTATTAACTCCGTAAAGCTAATATTTACATTCACAAGAGGAACAAAATATTTTGGAGAAGAGATAATAACTAGTCAGAGAAAAACAGATGCCCAGCTTGTATTCTGTATTGAGGATTAAGCTGTATTTCAGAAGAACTTCTTAAGAATGTCACAACTTTCAAACATCAGAAAAAGTTTCACTGATTTATTACATTATAAATGTAAACAAAAAGCTGTATTCCTTTTATTATTCAGTGAACACCTCCGACAGCAGAACTCAAGGTAGGCCAGCTATCTGCATCTAATAATAGAGCTTTTCACACAATGTCTGTATGTGTGGGTAGCTGAAATGTGTGAGTCCCCTTATTTATACAGATTTGGCAGACTGTGAGGACCTTCTCTATAGCTAGGATGCCTGTTTTCTGTAGGATTTCAAATGACATATACTTTTATATGCATTTATATATCCAGTATCTTCTTTGACAGCTTAATCTTGTTTAAAATCAGATAGAAATATTCAGACAATGGACATGATTATTGATTTTTCAATAATTATAGCTGATTTGTACTATTTTAGACTCTTCTTAATTGGTAATGACATCTGGACAAGAAAATGCAATGCCTGCATTGACATAAGTACATTCTTACACAGCAATTGAATACTGAATATATTTCATTTTTTTTGGACTGAATAATCTTGCAAAGGTATTATTGTTACTGAAGATAGGAGAGCAAATATCAGCATATATGAATAAATTCAACATGGATACAATTCTCCTTTTCATTAAAGTCTTTCCTTTATATAACAGTTACGGTTTTTAGAGAATTCAAAATTTATCCAGTAAAAGGCAGAACTGACAATTTCATTGCTCAGATCAGCTGAAAGCTGTCAGTAGTCTATATACAATCTGCAAATAAGTTTCATTAAACATAGTAGAATTATGATACATAAACCTGGAATGGTTAAGAATGGTGGGCTATGGCCACCTATTCCAATGTAATTGAGTGGCCTAGCAATAGTATAAGCATTTAAAATACTTTCTTTTAAAAAGGAAGGGAGAAGACTGAGTTTACCAATCTGTGATGAAAAAAGTTATCAATTGCCTTACTTAACTCTTTCTCTTCATAAAATCATGGAAAAAAGAGATTTTTTTTTGTAACTGCCCTCAAATGTATCATCCAAGGCCATACATAAATGGGCTTCAGGAACAGGTGTTTTTCTACTATGGCATCAAAATAATGGAATGATTTTCCTAGACAGGCCTGCATGCCTTACAATGGTCAATTCTCCAGCAACTTCTAAAGAAAGAGTAGAAAGAACTATTGTGTTTCATAAATTTATTAATTATTTTATCATGCTGTTTTGTATTGTTTTGATTATTTTTAATATCTGCATTATTAGCACATTTGAAGACAAATTAGAAGAAAAGTGAGGTAAATAAACAATATAAACACAATAGATATATGAAATACAGCAGTGTTTAAAGTGAAAAGTAATTACAGAAAAGAATAGTATGACTTTTTTTAAAAAAAAATCCTGTTATGGTTACAGGATACTGTGTAGAGCAATGACCTACATTAACCCACAGTGATTCCAAATGACAATTTGTGCACCATAATATCATCACATAAATGCTGTGATCATGAACTTGGATGCCATTATTTGACACAAGTATGTATGTCATAGCATTTACATGGTGCTATCATCACACATTTCAAAATTTGCCTTCTTTGTCCCACTTTGTAGATATCCACAATTTTGCCATGGGAAGTTGAAGGTATTTACCATAACATATGAGTAGTAAGCTATCCTGATGTGTTCAATTTTTTTTTTAAATGCTAAAGCTGTATAGCATTGTTCTTTTGATTGGTTTTGCTCTTAGAGCTTCATTAACTTCATAACTGCAATCTTTCCAATAAAGATATCTATCTCCATGTATTCTGAAAGTCATTCATATCTCCATACCTCTCTACAAACACAAGGCAGGTATATATATTTCATGAAAATGTCCATTTCTTTGTCCATGCGAATGATTGGTGATAAAATATTTGATAGAGAAAAACTTGGAATACCACGATTGATTCTAAGATGACAGACTGAATGACTAAAGTAGAGAATTTTGAGAAAACAGAAGCATAAGCAAATCCCAAATTTCTTTTTCTATGTTGATTTTACTTATTTTCTGTTCATACATGGAAAAAATATTTTACACATACACACACAGAAAGTAAGTAAAATAACATTGTAAGAAAATATAATAATGAAACGTGACATAGACACATGTATAGCATTTTAAAATACTACACATTTATGTCATGTGTTTTATTATTACATTTTCTTATAATGTCACTAGTTTCTTTTTACAAAATAGTGTTTTCTGTTCCTAAATACCTCTCTCTCTTACACTTTCCAACCCATTGGAAAGCTGGAAGTAAAATATATAAAACAATGCTCAGTATTCTGCCCGTTCACCAATTTCTATCAGTCAATCCCCAGAGCATCTCTCTAAGAATAGAACAGAATGGGACCAAGTTTGATTTGTTGGGGAAAACTGAAAAACAAAAGGTACAGTTCAAAAACTGACTGGAAACTGAAAAGAAAAATATTCCAGAAAAAAAGCCAGAAATGGGAAAAGCAGTTTAGCACTGGAAGAGAATAGCACATATTGCTGTATAAACTCACCTGCCTTCTTCTCCTAATCTCATGATCCAGAGTGCAACAAAATAAGCCCTAATTAAGACCACGCCCACTCCAGGGTGCACGGGTAAAAATTAAACTAGGGTGGGGATGGCGGTGTGTGGAGCTGCCTTACTACTTATGTTCAGATAGTTGCAGCCAGGCTTCGACACCCTAGCCCATTTCTTCTGCAGCCAGCACGGCTTTCCTGAAGGCCTTTCCTGAAGAAATGGGCCAAGGTGTGTGAGGCCTGGCTGCAACCATCCAAAGCTGAAGAAGTTCCTCAAGGCCTCTGAAGCAAAAAGGAAACCTGAGGCGATGCGCACAAATGAAGTGAGTCAGTGGACAACATTCCCTCCCTGAAAATAAGACCTAGTACCTTTTTTTTTGGTGGCAAAAAAAATATAAGACAGGGCCTTATTTTCGGGGAAACACAGTATGAAATTTGTCCTATGATTGCCAGTGCATATGTACAAATTAGACATACACATCATAAAGTGGTCATACAACGATATATTAATTATGTAGAAGAAACTATAGATGTCTTCTATGCTATCTAGCTGCAGTTGAAAAATATTCCAGATGACATGTTCTTTTTAGCTTTTTTTTAAAAAAATCTATTATAGTATTTTTTTTTCTATCAAACTGCAGATCTGAATGTATAAATGGGTATAAAAATGTGGGTCTAAAATGAGTCTTGGTTGATCCCGTGGAGCTGTTTTTATGTTGTGAGACTAACCTACAGAAACTAAAGCTCCATGATAATGAAGCTCCTGAATTATTAGGCCTACAAATCTGAATCTATTTTTTCCTAATAATTTTTTTTTCTGGACAAAATTATTTTTGCAGAAGAAGCATGTGACCCATCACTTGCTATGTAAAATAGTACAATCCGGGGACAATTTTCCCACATTAATTATTCTGTATACCAGTCCTAATGCTTTAGTGTTTTACCTACTGTTATCTCTATAGCACAGGGACGCGATGGCTCAGTGGCTAAGAGATTGAGCTTGTTGAGCGAAAGATCAGCAGTTCAACGGTTCAAATTCCTAGCAGAAACCCCGCATAATGGGGTTGCTGCAGGAAATCCCCTTCCCAATCCAGAAGACAAGACCACGAAGTTTGGAGAACACAGGTTTATTTTGCTAGCAAAGGTTCAGAGCATTCGCATGCCAAGACCTGAACCCTGAGTAACTCCCGAGATCCGTCTTTTATAGAGTTAAGCATTGCACTTTGTTACACTTATCTGACTATATCAGCATTAAACAGAGTACATATATCAACTTAAAAACAGGATATGAAAAAAAGGAGAAGTTAACTTGCCATACTATTCCATATAGGATATATCTTACACCATCTGTTACATCTGTTACTTTCGGTACCCACCCTTTACTGGCTATTTTGTTACACAATAAGATAGTACATAAGTTATCAAGCATTTAGCAACTATTCTGTAATTTTTCACAGCTAGCCATAATGAAGCAATATAATATTTGATTGATTTCTTTTATCCAAGATTGTGGAGTTCGCTTTCCTCCCATCACAGGGTGAGCTTACTTGTCCCAGCTTTTGCCAACCTAGCAGTTCGAAAGCACGTAAAAAATGCAAGTAGAAAAATAGGGACCACCTTTGGTGGGAAAGTAACAGCATTCCGTGCACCTTTGGTGTTTAGTCATGCCGGCCACATGACCATGGAGACATCTTCTGACAGTGCTGGCTCTTTGGCTTTGAAACGGAGATGAGTATTGCCCCCTAGAGTCGGGAACAACTAGCACATATGTGCGAGGGGAACCTTTACCTTTACCTTATCTCTATAACAGGTCAGGACCAAAACAGGTTCTTGCACTGACACACTTTGCATTATATGAACAAAGATGTTGATATCAGTATCTTAAAAGAAAAAGAAAAAAAAACCTCAAGTGGCATTAAAGATAGCATGTACATAAAATTGAATTGACCGAAATTTAAATAGCTGAAATTTTGAATGGAGAGTGAATCTATTATCTGGAACCCAAATGTCAAGTTTCCTGAGGAAATGGACATTCAGTTACAGCACTAACACTTCATTCACACTGTCGCTATTTTTTAAATTTTCTTTCTTCAAACTTTGTAAGTAGTTGATGGATGAACTAACATCACATGATGAAGGAACAGAAGCAGCTAAAATTCCAAATGCTGAAGAGAGGCAGCATGATTTTGTTAAATTCTCCAAAAGTCACTCATTTGAATTTAGGAATTCAGGTTTGTGTTAAACATCTAGCAACATGCAACTACCAATTTTTGAATCTGAAGTGGACTGTTTTGCTACTGAACAGAACCAACAGATGACCAGGTACAATATTATCTTTCGATTACATTCTGCTTTGGTCTTTGGGAAATGGTCATTGAATGATCTAGTGTTCGGAGTTTCGCACAATGTGAAATCAAATTAATTATAATGAAGTCAAATGCTAGACACTCCTGTTTAGAAAAATATTTGATGGGAAAAAGTAAGCTTCCCACAAAGGGTAAAAATAAACTTTCTTTGAAAACTGAGTTCAGTAGCCTGTTTTCTGCTTAAAGCTATAATCTTTGCTATTTATTTTCTTTCCCTGAGTGAAGTTATAATATTTATTAACAAAGAATTTCCCTTCACGGTTTGTATTTCCCTGTTTATTCCTCTACAAATTACCTTTGGCTCACACTTTTATTATTGTAGTTTCACAAAATTTTATTGCTAAGGCTAAAGAGCAATATGAAAGGGTTGTCTTAAAATATTGTTACCACTGCTCAGGGGCACATTGAAGTATCTGTTTCCTTCTTTACTCATTGAAAGATAGATGGATAGATAGCTTTTATTGCGGTCAGAGACCAAATTAAATACATATAAAAAGGGGGGGTAGATTTTACAATTGTAGAAAGATCATGCGACAATACACCATGTACTACCTCAAATACAATCTATACTATCAATACTAGTGTTCCTCTGCCATAGGAATTACCGGTCTCTTCCCCCGTTTTTTTTCCGCCGTGACTGCAGCAAAAATTTTTGCCACCTTTGAAGTTATATTAGGGTCTGCATCCTGGAGTAGGAAATAAAGGCTGAACAGATCAGGTGATCCAGGGAATCTCAGGGAAATAGGGGAAATGAATCTTGATCTTATGTCTCGGTAGTGGGGACATACGAATGTAATGTGAAACAGAGATTCTGGGGATCGGCTATCACATGCACAATAGGAGGATTTTACTCCCCCCGAAAGCCTACTGCCGAGGACATTCGAGGGGATCACATTAAATCTTGCCTTCATAAATGCGAGCCTATGTTTGATAGAATGTAACGCAGAGAGGTAAGGTGGAGGGTGAGGCAAGGGAACAATTCCAAGGGAAAACGGTGAGCATGTTCCCGATCCGTTTGCCAGATTTAGTTGTCTGTCAATGTCATCCAGCCGTTGAAAGATCAATGATTTGGCAGCATCACGGCCTAAAGTAAAAGCTTCAATGGGGGAAATCCCGATCTTCAAAAGCTTTGTATGGATATTATGGGCCCAGGGACTATGAAAAGGGTCCCGCCATAGGCATTGGCCTAGGTAATATCCTGGGAGTCTGGTCCATAGGGACAACCAATATCCAATTGCACGTTTCCACATGATTGTAGCAAGTGAAGATATGCCCAATTCCAGCTGGATTGCGGCGTTACTTACACAGGGAGGGACTCCCATCAAACAGCGTAGGAACTGGTTGTGGATGGACTCAAGAGAGGAGATGTTGGATTGGACCCATAGGGGGGCGCCGTAGGTGACAGCCGCTATCACCTTTGCCCTATAGACTTTTATTGCTGAGGGGATATGATGGGCTCCCTCAGTATGAAAAAAATGCAGGAGGGCATGGGTGGAAATCTTAGCCTTATTACAGAGAGATTCAACCTGCGCAGGCCACTTGGTATTAGATTGAAAGAGGATACCTAGGTATTGAAATCTGTGGACCTGTTCCACTGGGCTGCCATCCAGGTTCCAGTGATAAATTTTCCTGCTTCTTGCAATGATGATTTTAGACTTGGAATGGTTTATATGGAGTTGGTTAGCAGAGCAGTAAGCAGAGAGGATTTTTAGGGCTCTACATAGGCCCACCCGGGAAAATGAAAGTACTGCAGCATCATCAGCGTAGAGCAGGAGCGGACATCTGTAATCTGCTAATCTAGGAGCATGGATATAGACCATGTGATCCGAAAATGCCTTTCTCCAGTCACTGATGTATAGGTTGAAGAGAAAGGGTGCGAGTATACACCCCTGCCTAACCCCCTTGTTAATGGGGATCATTGAAAAATATTGGATCTCCATGGGACAAAACTATATGAGTGTTAGAATTACAGTATTCAATAGTATTCAGTATTCAACAGGGCCAAACTGATAGATTTCAGTCATTTATTTTATTAATGTATCTAGTTTCTCTCTCTCTTTCTCTCTTTCTCTCTTTCTCTCTCTCTCTCTCTCTCTCTCTCGGTGCGTGTGTGCATAAGGGTCGAGTTTTGTCAACCCCCCCTCCTGTTTCCTGACTGAGTTAACAATTGCAATTACTGCAAGTTCGAATCTCACCAGGCTTAAGGTTGACTCAGCCTTTCAAGGTAGGTAAAATGAGGACCCAGATTGTGGGGGCAATAAGATGACTTTGTATAAAAAAGAACACCGCTTGGGGGAGGGCGAAAGCCCTACTAAGCAGGTATATACAAAAGTATGAAGGCATTGTAAGCTGCCCTGAGTCTCCAGAGAAGGGTGGCATATAAATTAAATTTTAAAAAATAAATAAATAAAATAACAATAATAAAAAAATAATTGTTTTATAATTCCATCTGCTGTGTATTCTTTTTTTATTTTTTTACATTGGATGGACTTTATTTAATTCTTATCTATTTTTATCTTAATCCATCCGGTGTCATATATATCACATGATATTAATTAATTCATGTTTTAAACTTTTCAGTGAAAATCTCCATGTTTTCATATACTTTTCTCCATTTTTGTTTGTAGTTTGTAGTTCTGCTTATCTTTTTACACTGTATACAAATAATTTTCCCATTATGCATTCTTTTCATGTTTATTGTTTCAATGCAGAAACTACATGTTGAATAGATCAACATGGTTATATTTATTCTAATAAAAAGATTTACTGAAATGCTAAAACTAGAATGCATGTATCATAATTAAATGACTGAGGAAATCTATATTTCTACAAAGTGTTTAGTGAATGCTCTCCTAGGTCAATAATATGTTTTATTTCAGTTCAACTTATTCTGGGAGAAAAAGTAGCATCCATATGACAAATGACTGCCAATGTCAGATTGAAGAAGTTCTTTATAATGGATAAATTGAATGATGGTGTCGTACAGTGTGACACTGTTACTGACTATGAGTTATTACTGACCTTCAGTTATTGATACAAAAACAGCTGGTTCTGTCTATATGTGATACACCAAAGAAGGCAGAAACCCTTGCATATTTTTTTAATATAACAATTTGCTGGAACACTGTCACCTAGTGGTTGCTTGAAACATGATTAAATCCAAGAAGAAGAGAGTCCCTGTATATATTATAAAAAGTCAATTATTCTGTCTTCTTAAATGGTCATCAAATATATTACACCATTTTCTTTACATTACTTATACATAATAAACAAAGTTGAACACAATACTTTACAAGTCAAACAAAAACAATTTAGCCACAATTTGGTATAGCCTTTGACACATCTTGGTACCTTCCATTTACATTGGATTTTAGACCCCAAAATCTCCAGCTAGGAGAATATCCCAGATGAAATATGAAGACTAAGGCAGGGATAATTGATAGGTGAGGCAGTATTAGCAATGAATATTATTTTGCTAGTACTACTACTAAATAATGGAAAGTGGGAGTTTGGTAATGATTAGAGCACTGATTCAAATTGAAGACTTTGATGTTTCAAAGTCTTAAAATTTGATTCAAACTTATGATTTGAGATCAGAAGCAACAAGACTTTTCAAGATATAAGAGAAGGCATAATGATTCAATTTAAATTGAAGAGTTAAGATTCAAGGAATTCTTGCTCTAGTATATAGCTGTTCTTATCTAAGACAACAGCAGAAGGGAAATTAGAGAAGGGATAGTTGTAAGGAAATTTTAAAAGTAAATTGGGAATTGCTCATATTTTGGTAAACTACAGTTTGATACTGCTGGCATAGATAAAAGATTTTAAATTTGTATAGTTCTAAATAAATCTTATAAAGAAACGCTGCATAAAACTGAAACTAAAGTTTTGCTTTGTATTGTTAATAGAGCAACGATAAAAAAATCATAAATTGATTGTATTTGGTTGACTATGGCCTGTTTCAAATTCTGCGAACCCATAAAAGTTTGTGAAAATTCTACAAACATACATAGTTAGGCAGTTTAGTGAACTGTGGCAAAACATAATAGTCTTTATCAACCTGGTATCTTCAAAGTATGTTGATATGCAGAGTGATAGTTTGAGAAAAGCTTTTTTTTATTTTCAGGTTTTTACAAGATTAAAAATAGGCTTTACAAGCTCTGTGAGAATAATAAGTAAAATTAAGGCGGTCATGTGCTGCACAAAATGAAAAGCTATTGGATATTAATTGACTGGCAATTGATAAAGACATATTTACTGTGATTTAACCACTCTAGAAGAATATAAAAACATTGCACATATATTTAACACTAATAAACATACTTGCACTCTTCTAGCAGTTTAACTTAATATTCAGTCTGCCTGCTCTATTAATTAAAAAAAGCACACACACAAAACATATTTGATTGCAAAACTTATTGCACATTAATTAAACATTTATTCATTACCAAAGACAAATAGGCCAACTTTAAATGACCACTTCCATCAATAGCAATTTTATGTGTAGCAGTTAATAGACTGCTTTGAATTTTAACAAAACACAGACCAACTACTTTTTATTTCATATATACACTTATTGCCAAAGAAAAATACAAGTTGCTATTTTCATATTCTGTTTCAAAATATTCACATTTAGGATTAGGATGAGCCACTTTCTTTTACTTATAGTTGATGTTCCATTAATGATTATATTTTAACAATGATGGAAGAGTTTGTGAGTTTTTCAGGGCAGGACAGGCTACAGAAGAGAAGCAAAGTTAGCCCTCTTTCAGTTAGAAGTTTGTTTTTCTACTTCTTTGTTAAATCTGAATCCTACGTTTGATGGTTTTCCAATCTCTTCCATTTTATCTTGGCAAAACGCTTCTTCCTTTTCTTATAATGCACTAAGAGCATGATAATTAATTGCTCATAAGCATTTGGTTTTGCATATTATGTGAATTGGTATTGTAATGTAGCACATTTTATAAAAAAAACCCGTGCACTTAAAATGTTTGGTTTTTACTAAATATTATGATCAGTACATATGTGTACACACACACACACGTATGTATATATGTATGTTTTTTCATATATATGTGTATAGACACAACAAGAAACTGTGAAAAGGCCCTCTTAGCAACAACTGCCACTTGTTCCTTGGGCAGCAATCATGAGTCTAGACCCGTGATGGCAAACTATGGCATGCATGCCACAGGTGACACACGGAGCCATATCTGTGAGCACGCGAGCGTTGCCCTAGCTCATTTCCAGTGCAAATACATGTGCTGGCCAGCTGATTTTCAGGTCTTCCGGGCCCACTGGAAGTTGGGAAATGGGCAGTTTCCAGCCTCCGGAGGGCTACGGGGGTGGGTGGGGAAGGCTATTTTCGCCCTCCCCAGGCTCCTAGAAAGCCTCTGGAACTTGGGGAGGGCGAAAAACGGGCCTACCTGGCCCGTGGCATTGCATATCAAAAGCAGGGGAATGCAGGGGGGTTATGCATGCATGCACAGGGGGAGGATCACATAGAATTATGGGTGTGGGCACACACGTGCATGACCCCCCCATGCACGTGTGTGCCCACCCCTCACTTTTGGCACTTGATGGCAAAAAGGTTAGCCATCACTGGTCTAGACTCTAGAAGAATCTTCAGATTTTATATTGGATGTGTCTGGGATAATGCCACCCTACCAGTACAATAGATAGTAAAGTCCCAGATCCAGACGCTCCATAAATCCAGAAGCATGGTAATTATGTAAGAAAAAATACTTTCTTCTGTATGCTCTAAATCTCCTTCCATTTATCTTTATGAACCCTGGTTCTAATATTTTGAAACAGAATGAAAAAGTTAGCACTCTCCATGTTCCCCTTGTCATGTATAATTTTGTACATCTTGATTATGTACCTCTGTATTGCCTTTCTTCATAATGTAAATAATCTCAAATATTCTATGTTTCTCATAAGGAACATACTAAGTTTCTTGATCATTTTATTTTCCTTCTTCTGCACTTTTTAAGCTGTTTTACAGTTGGGGTTATTACTTGGAACCCTGACAGCTGTATTATATGGTTTTTCAAATATAGCAACCAGAATTGCAATACAGTATTCTTGATATGAAGTTACCATAGATTTATATAATAGCATTACAGTTTTATTTTCTCCAAAGTTCCTAGAATGTAATCAGCTTTTTCACAGCTGACGTTTAGTGGGTAGACATCTTTGTGATATCCACCTTGACCCTAAGATACTTTTTATAGTAAATTATAGTCCACTCAAATGGATTCATCAATATATGTGTGAATTTAGGTTTTAGATTTTATGTGTATAACTCTATTTTTATACAAATTGAACTGCATTTGCCATTCATCCTAAATTGAAAATGTACTTCTTGAACAACGATCAACTTATGAATAAAGATGAAAATTCACATCGCAGTTTCTTCATTAACATATATGGGGGATGCAAATACAGAAAATCTGGGATAGAATAATAAATAAATAAACAAATTACATTGGGCAATTCTGTAACATTAGTAAATTTGTCAGAGCATCTTTACTCAAATACCCAAATTTGGGTATTTCCCTTGTTATATTTGCCCATCTCAATAACTCTTTTCTTTGAAACCACCAGTTTTCAAATAACCTGGTTTCATATAATGATTTTCTGCCTTCATATATTTCAAGCCTCATCTCCTCTGTATATCAGTGCTAGAGTAGATGTGATGATAAGCAGGCAGATGCTGTTGAAACTGGCAACTATATATCAAATTCTGTCTCTCCACTCCATAAAATCTACAACAGGTAAGCAATCATAGCCTGTGGGTCATATGCAATTCCCAGTATTCCAAAATCATAACTTCAGTAATAAAAAAAAGTCAATTTCAGTGGTATGGTCTTTGACATTTTCTTCAAAAATAAAGATGAAAATCAGAACGAGAGGTTTCCAAGAAGTAGCCATCTCTCTTTTTCAGCCTTAAAATTGTCCTAAGCCCTTACAAAACAGGGCCTGACATCATGCTGCTGAACTTTGGTCCTTTTATGCTGAGTGATAAAATTTTGGATTGATTGTGAGGGAGATGTATGGAAGTCTTGAAAGTAATATAAGTTCTTGCTTCAAAGGTGGGATTCACTTACCTTCCCTTCCGGTTCGCAGATGTGAGGCACACACATGCACAACCTTCTGCACATGCACAGAAGTTGTGCATTAGGACTGGGTGGGTGGGTGGAGCCTCCCGCAGTCGCCACTACTGGTTTGTGCGAACCGGACAGAACTGGCTGAATCCCACCACTGTTCTTGCTTGAATTCCCATTCTTAAAAAAACCTGCACTCAAAAAAGGATGCCACAGTGAGTTCCACTTTATTCTGTGATTTGACAATCCTTCCAATTTTATTCTCTGCTGGTCAGGACCATTGTGGCCACTATTTTTTCATACATGATCTAAAATAAGTTATCTATGTTAAGGAGGGAGGTTAGTGAGTTTCCAGTATTCCCCCATCATCAATAACCATTAAAGTTATAGGCAGAGAAATTAGGTGGAAAATTGCTTCAAATTTCTCTATGAGAAGGAAAAAAAATGCAGATTTTTCAAGGGCAGACTTTCCTCATTGCTGTACTTGAGGCTGATACTGAAAAAGCCCAGAGGAGGAATTTCTCATGATGTCTTTCCTTGGCATTTAATGAGGGTTGCAGTCTATTGGAGAGGAGATTGCAGAATAAAAGATACTCATCTTTCATCTACATCCTAGATAAGTATGTGAAAAATTCCTTTTTTTTTTCCTATGAGAATCTCTCTAAAATTCTTTTCTTTTGAAATAAAGTTATTTAACAAATTCTCTTTCATCATGTGAGAACTGCTGAAAATCAAGAATGTTTCTGCATCTCAGTGGTAATGCTAGGTCTATCTAAAGAGAGAACAACTGATTATGTGGTTAGAGACCCATGTTTCTCATCACAATTGGCTGGGTGTTAATATACATCTATTTTTAAAAATTTATTTACTTTGATAATGTTTTTCATATCAATATTTGAAGTCTGTGAAGCTTCCAATATTAATATGAAGATCGCTTCTAATATTGTTAATATTTAACAATGCATTAAATATCAAAATTTATTGTATATATAAGTGTACAGGGGGACTTGGGAGGCAGAGAACAGATGGGGGCGGGGCCAGTCAGAATTTTTACTACTGGTTCTTCAAACTATTCAAGATTTCCACTACCAGTTCTCCAGAACTGGTCAGAACCTGCTGAAACCGACCTCTGGAGTCAAGCTATTCTCCAAAGCCCCTGAGGGCAGGGCAAGAAGCAACGGATGGAAACTAATCAAGCAGAGAAGCAACCTGGATTTGAAGAGAAATTTTCTCACAGTTAGGACAATTAGGAACCTCTAACCTGCCTCTTGAAACAAGCCAAGTGAGTCGAAGCGAGGAGTCCGGATGGCCTCTCCCAAGGGGAAGAAAAGAAAGACGGCATATTGCTCTCCAAACAGTAAGGAAGTTGGAACCATTCCTCAAAAGCAACAGAAGATTGATGGATTTTGCCAGCTTTTGCACTCAACAGTGGGTCATGCATCCTCCCCCCTTTCCCTGCCGGTTAGCCGTGATGCTTTGGCATTGTTTGGGGATTCCCCCCTGGAGTGGGAATTGCAAGCAGAGGAGAATCAATCAGGAAGTCAGCTGGGAAGCTTGCGTACCCCTCTGCGTAATTTGACGACAAATGACTCAGCAACTATGGGTGAATCGGCTCCAGGCCAGGATAAGGGCTTAGAGTCGGAGTTTTACAACCATAGTGAATTAGCTTTAGGACTTGAAAACCAACTAAATGTTAGTACAAGAGATTTCATTAGCCGACACAGGATGCTCACTTCTCAGACAGTCTTGGCCATTTTTGACCAATTTGCAGAGGTGCGTTTAAAGTTGGACTCTGTGATCAATTTTATTTCTGCGGCACAGACGAATAAGCCACAGGTATGTTCAACTGGCTGTCAGACAGAACGACCTGGCCAGATGGTGCATTCGAGGGAAAGAACAAGCGGACAATATATTGACTGTAAGCATGGAAAAAAGCAAGAGATGGTGAGCTGGTTGGATCTGAAATCCCACGGTACAAGAGTGGGGGGGGGGGGGAAACAGGCGATTATTGAAGGAGCAGATTGTATTGAATATATATAATTCTGAGATAAATGTGGGTAGATGGTCTTCAAAAAAACAGATAGTGACCTCTTTGTCACAGCTTACTCGGTGTGACAAGGGGGCAGTAGATTTGGCAGCATATGAACATCTTCCACAACGTGATAATTATATCAGAATTCTTTTTAAGTTCAAACAACAGCTCTTCCCAAGCCTGCTTATGCGAATGAGAGGATTCTTGGCTTATTATCAAATTTTACCCACCCGAGTTTTTTCTAGTGATGAGGCCATTCCACTAATTCAGAGAGCCCCGAGGGAGAGTGTGGCAGTGCATGGAACAGCTGTTTGGGAAAGCGGACTGAATAGGGAAAGCAGGCTGGCCAAGGTAGGGAGGAGATTTAGCGTTACAGAGGAAATGTCGGTTAGGGTTTTGGACTCAGCTGAAGTGAAACTTCCTTCAATTGGTTTGGTACAAGATGAGACATTTGATTCTGCCTGTTTGGAAACTTTCTCCTCACTTTCACAAATGGAGCAGCAAGAAGTACTTAAAAAACTTAAAGAGACAAGGAAGCTGCTGAAGCAGACTATTTCTTCTGCCGCTCCTTTAGCGTCGATAGCTCTACCCCCTTCAAGGCACGAGGCAGCTCCGGAGAGCCAGCAGCCTATAAACCCAGGAAGCCTGATGCCCATGTCTATACAGCACAAGGTACCAGAGACAGCAGATTTGTTAACACAAAGTGATGTGGGACAAACATCGGAGATGCAAGGCACCCAGGAAGGAATCCCCCAAACCCCCTTAGCGGCAAAGACGATGCTAAGAAACGACACAAACGCGGTGCCTCATGCAAAATCATTTACCGTGGAGGCAGAGATTAATAGAGCCCATGGACCTGCAAGCCCGAAAGTAACAGGCAGTGCAATGATGCCCAAACAGACGTCTATTGAACCCAGGCGATTAAATGGGTGTGTGTGTGTAAACGAGGGAGGAGGGGTAGGAGAGATGGTCCAAGAGGCCTGACTAGGAAATAGTGAGCAATCACGTCCTTTAAGAGTGCACTTCCTCTCTTGAAATGTGGCAGGATGGAGAGGAAGTTGGGGCACAGATGTTTGTATTAAATTTTTAAATAGGTACCATGTAATTGCTTTGCAGGAGACATGGGTTAGCAAAGATGAGACCCCAATTGAGCTGCCCGGGTTTAATATTTGGCAGCTGCCAGCAAAGAGAGTAGCTAAAAAAGGAAGAGCCTCTGGAGGATTGGGCATTCTGGTGAAAGCCGAACTAGGATGGAAGGGAAATGAGATATGCTTGGAGGATGGCCCTTTATTTTTTCAAGCAATCCATTTGGAATATGAAGGGAAGTCAATGATATTTGCAAATGTGTATGTCAACCCAGCACTGGGGGATTTGTGGGAGGCTCTAGAGGTAAAAATATTAGAAATACGGAAAAAATTCACAAAAACACCTCTAATTTTGGCAGGAGACTTTAACGCGCGTGTGGGTCCCTCGCTGGAACCTTTTATTGAAAATGGTACCATTCCTGAGGGATATTTACATAACCAACAATCATGGGTCTCCCAAGATAGGAAAAAGAACAAAGATGGGGGAAAATTTCTAACTATGATATATAACTGTAACCTTCAAATTGTAGGCCAGTACTCGGAGCTTAGAAGGTACCCCATAACTTTTTTTGGCCCCAAGGCATGTAGTTCTAGCGATTATTTTTGTGTCTCTCACAGCCTAGTAGCAGGGGCAACTTCAGTCTTGACGTTACCAAGGTCAGAAAGTGATCACCTTCCTATTGCGACGTCCATGATAATCCCTTCAGATTTAAGGAAAAGGAATAAATCAATCCAACAAGTAGGTCTCAACTTAGAAAGAGCCCAAGAGAAAAGATTAACATGGAAGAGGGTTGATAACAAAGCAGTGACTGAATTCATGAATTCACCATGTATGGAAGCCTTAGCGCATATATGCGCAAACAGTACGGGTGAACAAGAGCCTATAGTTTGTTTTGCGGAAATATGCCATAAATTGAAGCATTTTTCCATGACTACCAAGCCAACGGGCCTGTCTGATTCTAGTAACTCATCTTGGTTTGACAGCGACTGTAAGGAAAAGAAAAAACAGCTTAGGAAATCACTTAGGAGATACTTAAGCAGCCCAAACATGGAACTACAGAAGGAGTATATTACCATAAGGCAGAAATATAAGCAGCTACTGAAGAGAAAAAAGGCCTCCTATATCGACAACCTATGGGCTGGTCTAGAACAGGCAGCAAAGCTGGCCTCACCCACACTATTCTGGTTGGAGGTCTCAAAAATTATTAGAGATAGAAAACCAATAAGTGACCCAAACATTAGTGCAGAAAGATGGGAGAAGCATTTGGCCACGCCAGCAGCAGAGGAAAACTCTGATGAGCTTATATCCTCTCCGAGCTTGATACAGGAACATGAAGCCTTACCGCAGTGGGAAGAAGTGTCAATCACGGAGGTGAGGCATTTAATCTCCTCCCTGAAGACAAACAAAGCTCCAGGACAGGATGCGCTCCCGGCAGCCTTATTTAAAGATAACATAGCCTGGTGGGCGCCTGTCCTGGCGGGTCTCTTTACTTTTATTAACAGAACAGGGCAAATTCCTGCTAGTTGGCGTTCATCAATAATTATCCCCTTACATAAAAAAGGTTCCAGAGACAATCCTGATAATTTTCGATTAATTAGTTTAATCGATATTTCAGCAAAAATTTATGCTAAGCATTTGCTTCATAAATTAGAGGACTGGATAATGAGAAATAACATCTTAGCTGAAGAGCAGTCAGGTTTCAGGAGCGGAAGATCTACTATGGATAATTGTTTTGTGCTGGACCATCTAATAACTAAGTTTAAGTCTTGGAAAAAACCTCTGTATGTGGCATTCATAGATTTGAAGGCAGCCTTTGATACAATTGATAGGAAAATTTTATGGGATAAATTAGAGGCTATGGGAATAGAAAAGAAATTGTTATATTTAATTCGAATGTTATACACAGAAACCCAAATAAGAGTTCGAGTGAATAGGTCAGGAGCGGTAACAAACGCAATCCCATTAAAAAAGGGCGTCAGACAAGGTTGCATTTTAGCCCCAACACTTTTAACCTATATTTAAATGACCTCCCAAAATGTCTGGAAGATACATCACTCCATGGGCCTAGTATAGGAACAAGACAGGTTAATTGCTTGTTATATGCCGATGATATAATTTTGTTGTCAGCCTCACAGGTGGGGCTGCGAAGGTCATTTGGGAGGTTGGCAGCATATTGTACAAAAAATCGCCTGACAATTAATATAGAGAAATCAAAGGTAATGATATTTAGCAGGCAACAAAATATAAGGAGATGGGTTTTAAATGACAGAAGAATAGAACAAGTTCAGTCATTTACCTATTTAGGGCTAGTATTTCAGACAAATGGCAAATGGAATAAGCAGGTAAAAGCTGGAGGTCGGAAGGCCACGGCTCGGATTGCTCAATTAAACAAACTTATTTTAGAGAAAACTCCATCTACATTAATCCCAGTGCTAAAGGTCTTCCAGGCGAAAATCGAACCAGTACTTACCTATGGGGCAGTAATATGGGGGTCAGTTAAGCTGCATGGGCTGGAAACCCCTCAAAATGAGTTCCTTAGGAGAATTTTGGCAGTGTCCCCCGGAACCCCAGCATGTGTAGTAAGGGCAGAAACAGGAGTCCATGCGACTGGCACTAGGGCTTTGTTGAAGACTGTTTATTACTGGTTGAGAATAATCAAGATGGAGGAAGGGAGGTTACCAAAATTAGCGCTAATGGAGCAGATTATCTCAAGTAATAAAAATAACTGGTTATCAAGAGTGCTGAAGCAGGTATCTAGCTCTGGTATCCCTTTAAATTGGCAGCAGTATGACTATAGGCAGATCCGAAATTGGATTGCACAGAGATTTAAGGACATAAGTGCCCAATCGGATATTGCACAGGTGACAGCAGTAAAAGTTTGCCCCTGGTTATCAGCCAATAAACAAATCTTCAAAATAGAAAAATATTTAGCTGTGCCTTTGTTTCCTGTCCTGAGAAGATTCTTTACAAAACTGAGGTTGGACCAACTCGGAACAAATATGCTCTGGGGTAGATATAAGGGCATTCCTGTAAGGGAAAGGGTCTGTCTATGTGGGACGGGGGAAGTCGAAACAACGTCCCACGTAATTTTTGATTGCCCCCTATATTCAGACCTGAGGGAACATCAACTGGGCAGGATCTTTTATACCAGCACCACTAAATCTAAAGAGCACTTTTTGCGACACTGTTTGTTAGGTTCCAACTTGCAGTTGGTAAAATGGATTGCTAAATTTGTGGTAAAGTTGATGGGAAGGAGGACAAAGTTGGTGCAGCAAAATGCGGTAGATTGTAAGAATGACCACTTGATCTAACAATGAAATTTTAATAGCAGTCAATACTGATTGGGCGACATTATAAATATAAATTTAAGTATATTTAAATGGTATTTTAAATTATTGTATTTTATCCCGAATTTATTTTAGATCGTATTTTATTCTAATTGTATTTTAATTGTGAGTTATTCCAACCTTACTTAATTTGTTTTATCAAACCTTTGTAATGATTTGTCTTTGTAATTCTGCATTTGATATGGCCCAAAGGGCTAATCAATAAATAAATACTACTACTATAAGTGTACAGTTTTTAATATAAATACTGTACTGTTGGACTATTGTAGAAAGTACTTCCTACTTATGCTTGCATTTTTTTTAGTGGAACAACTTCAAAGTTCATAGTAGGAACTTAGATGATCTCATAGAGTAGATCAAGGTGGATCTTTACATGTGGATCCCAAAAAATATGTCTGTTGACAAAATGATGTTGCAACGGTCTAGGGCTCTACGAGGCATAAAATGATGCTGGGAATCCAGGTGGGTATAGAAACAGCCCATCTTTGGAAGCTATGTGTTTCTTACAACATCTGTGAAAGGTGAACAACACAAATGCATTCTGTGGCTGCTTCTTTTTGTCAAGTACAATTAGTTTCCACTGTTTTTGCATGAACTTTTCCCAATTGGTGGTAGTAGCAAAGCATAAAGTTGGAATGAGAGCTCATAAATTACTGCTTTTTCATATTATTAGGGCTAATGTTGAGCCTGTGTTGTAGTATATGGATTTTGGATGAAATAATCTATATATATTGTAGGATTCAAGTTAAGCTTTGAAAGATCAAGTTTAGAACACAAATAAAGGATGGCTGGAAAATATAGTTGTTGGGGTAAATAAAAGGGAAAGAAATAAAAGAGTACCAAAAAAAAAAAAAAAAAAAAACAAACCCAACAACAGTTTTTAATCTAAAATAGCTTGTTTGACCTCAAAATCACCTTTTGTAATGGAAAATATTACATAATCCTGTTTTTAGAATGAATCTTCTTCTTCTTCTTCTCTCTCTTTCTGTCACACACACACACTCACTCACACTCACACACACACAAATCCTGAATCATCTTTGCAGATCAAGCATATATAACAGTAGTAATGATGCTATTCAAAACTGACTGAGTGAAACAAACACAAACATTTTAACTTAGAAGGCTTGACTATTTTCACGACAGATACCAGGAAGATGCACACATGCACATAAACACATGTAAATGAAGAAAATATTTAAAAGCGGAATTATAAATCTACAGAAATAGGTTTTTTATTCAATATAAGCGGAGATCATATGCAATCTTTTAAAAGTGTCCTTTGCTTGTGTAGATTCACTATCTGCCAACTGCCATTTTCATCACCAAATAAAAGCATAATCTTCCTGGAGGTTCTTTTTTTTTAAAAAAACTCTTACATAAGTAAGACAAAAATGCTTTAAATGGCTATGGTATTCAGAAACAAATATTTAGCAATAATAGGTAATTGTTAAGTACAAGGGCAAATCGCTTTTAAATCCTTAATTACAAGCAGCTTAAAAATGCTTGCGTATATTCCTCAAAGCACCTCAACATTTTGCCATTAAGCATAATTTTTAATAAGACCAAAGGGGAAAATTATTAAAAACTACAAGAGAGGGAGGGAGGGAGGGAGGGAGAGACAGAAAGAAAGAGAAAAGCGCACACACACACACACACACAGAGAAAATATAAGCAAGTTTAGTAACTTCCTCAGTAATGTCTAGAGACCAGAATTTTATAAGGGATTTCTAAAATACCACAGTAATGGTAGAACTTTGGTCCTGGATCATGATATATTCTTGCAAATAATAGGTTTGATTCCCGTCCCTCCCCAAGAGCAATGCAGTGTTATGAGTGGAACAAGCTTAATGTGAGCTGTAAATCAAGCTGCAGAAATTCAACATTCAAAACATATCTTAGGGGCTTCTTCTTCCCAGTATAATCCTTTACGGTTTACATTAGCTGTAATGGGCTTGTGCAAGAACAGGTATAAATCATAGAAATATAGGAAGCTGCTTTACAGCTATTAAAACCATTGGTTCATCATTTGGCAATAGCTTTCTAGAATTTCAAAGAGGAATATTTCTCATCCTAACCTTGGGACTCCAGAGATTGAACCAAAAATCTTTTGTATACAAAATGTGTGCTTCACCATTTGAATAAGTGTACCCAAGATTTGCAATTGTATAAGATGTTTGCTTGATATAAGGTGCATTTTTATATTTCCTTCATTTTTTAAGTGCATGACACATTCTTCTTCTCCATTTTAATCAATATAATTAATTGATGTTGTGCTTGATGCTTTGTTCATTTCCCTATGCATGAAATTCTGTCTTTATGTGCCTATCTTCATCTTCACAAAATCTTTGCAGATGCAAGAAACTCAAAATGAAGGATTAGATCTGCAGAAGTAAAATGGCAATAAGTGCCAAAACCTTAATGTTTTTATGGGTTTTTCTTTAGTCCCGATTGACAATTTGTATTTTAATTATGACCTTGAAATGACCTTTATCATTTAGATTGATAGTTTGTCTTTGATTCCTTACTTCTTAGATGGTACCTTATAACTTTGGGGGCCAAAGAAGGAAAAAGCAGATTCACATATTCTCATACAGAAGTTATGAGACTGACTTATTCAATTATAAAACATTAACAGTATGGGTGTTTTGTATTTTTTTTAAAAGGACAAATTTCTGAGACTTCTGGGAACTGATGCACATGGACTGCACTGATAGCTTGCACAAATGACAATTACAAATGGCATTACTAATGAATTCCCTTTCTACATGCCATCCTGAATTTACAGAGAAATAATATCTAAACGTGTGGAAAAATCAGTCATTTTTATGTGCCTAATCTAAATAAGAAAGATACCTTATTTGACATGTAAAAATGTCACATAACCAAATGAACTTTATTAAGTTATTAATTAGTTAATCCATTTATTATTATAGATCTATGGTTATTAGGATTATTATCTGTTTCTAGAATTTTGAATAGGAAGAAATGCTTGTCAAGCTGGATTTTTTTGTGAATAATTCTAGTATTAGCTATCTTAAAGGTGTTTCATAAGGTAAAAGCATTCTTCCAGAACTTTAAATATTTGTTTCCTTATTTAATTTCAACAGATCTAAAATAAATGTAGTTTGTGTGAAGAATTTTTAAGTGTTCAAAGTTTAGAACTATACTATTCATATTGACTGAAGGCATATTCTTGCCTGAGGCAAAGAACAAGATACCCTTTCCACACCAGAGTACTGCATATAGAAGGCAAGCACACTAGCATCTGAATTTTATTTCAACTCCAGAAAATAGTACCATGTCCTCAACTACTCCTAAGCAGGTTATATAACAGTATCCAGCTCTGATTTTCAATGTCTCACTTCTGACTAAGGTGATTGCTCACTTTTCTTAATGAGAGGCTGGCCCCCAATGACACATCATACTGTGGTTTCACACTGTGTTCAATTTAGTGATCCCAACAGAAGAGAATATATGTAGTTCATGGTTGAAATGTGGAGTTCCTTGGAAATCTCTGAGCCTGATAGTTTGTTTGCAGCCATTTCATTACCCAACTAGGTAACATGTTCAGTACACTGAACCATTGGTGAAATCCAATTTTTTTTAATAGCAATTGTGTGGGCATGGCTTGTGGGCATGGTGTGGCTTGTGGGTGTGGCAGGAGAATGATACTGCAGAATTTCCATTCCCTCCCCACTCCATGGGAAGGATACTGCAAAATCCCCATTCCCTCCCCACTCCTGGAGGAAAGGATATTGCAAAATCTACATTCCACCCGACTCTGAGGCCAGCCAGAGGTGATATTTGCCAGTTCTCCAAACTGCTGAAAATTTCCGCTACTGGTTCTCCAGAACCTGTCAGAACCTGCTGGATTCTACCCCTGCACCGAACATGTTACCTGGTCAGGAAACGAAATGTCTCCAACCAACCAAGCTCAGACAGCACCAAGGACTGCAATGAATTGATTAGTGATAAAAGCTGCATTCCAACTTATCTGATAACTAGTCATAGATTCTAGTCATAGATTCTAGTAGCTACAATATGGATTCTGAGTTTAAAAAATCTTATTTGATTAAATCTGTTGGTCATGATAATGAAATTATTGTTCAGTGTTTATACTAGTAGCATGATAGCATCTAAACATCAGGTAGCTCTGTGAATATATTTACAAAGAGATAAAGTTCACTTTCACAATGAGTGTAAGGGCAGGCATTTGAAGGAAATGACTAGTAGTGCAATGATATTGTTGCCGATTCAGAACTAAGCCCCAATTGCAGCTTAAAGAACAATGACTGAGGGCAATGTAATTTTTGGAGAGTGGCCTAAAAAGCATCAAGAAGTCAAAGAACAGTAGATCAAGAAGTCAAAGAACAGATTCTTGATTAGGGCATAAATAATCAGTGCTTGGATACACAGCTATTTCATAAGATCATTGATAAGCCTGAAAGTACAGAGGTAGAGAAGAAGACCTTTTCCAGACCTTTGGGAAAATCATACTGTCTGCAAGAATGCAACATTTTTTTTTCTGATTGGCTTAAAATGCTATCACCAAACAGCTTGTTGGCTACTGCAAGGGAAGATGCAGATTGGGAAAATATGTTGTTATCGCTATCTCCTACCATGGCAACTTTATGACTTGTGGACTTCAACTCTCAGAATTCTTCAGTCAGCATGTGCTGGTTGAGGAATTCTGGGAGTTGAAGTCCACAAGTCATAAAGTTGCCAAGGTTGGAGAACCCTTATCTAGGAGGCTTCCACATCTTTAGCATTTAAGGATGCACTGTTTCCTTTTTTTAAGCTATTCCCTCTGTCACAAAAGGTCAGCTTCACCAAGTTTTTGGAGATATCTAAAAAATTTTTAAAAAAGTCTTCATATTTTTTCTTTCTTTTTGGTCATAATCAGTCCTTCTGGTCTGGAAAACTGTTTCAAGAAGACTATGAATTTCTTCATATTTAGGTCTCTAGCCCACCTGGATTGTCCCTCTTATAAAAGATTGAATACTATTCATGTAATTCTGTTTTTCAACATTCATATCTAGGAATCGTTGGACATCCTTTCTTAGAAACCATTTTTTCCTGTTTGCTGTGCCATGAGGGCCAAATAGACCACAAGCAGCTTTTACTGAACATGTTTTGATCCTTAAAACAGCAAACTCATCCTGGAGATACTTTCCTAATAATTACTTTCCTAATACTTTCCTAATAATCCTAATAATTAATATACAAAGATTAAACTTCATTTTCTTCATTCATGTTTATCAGTAATTTTATGCATAGGCAGACTGTCGTCATATTTTAATCTGATCAATGTACCTAGGCATATTCAATCCATTGCCTCTTTTAAGGTATTGATGGAGTTACAATTGCAAAATAATATTGTTCATCTTGTAAATGAACAAGTGATTCCTATCATTTTTTAAAAAAACATGTATTCCTTTTTTTTGTCCCATTGATACTTGCCTATGATACTTCACATATTATTACTGTATTGTGATTGGTGCTAGAATGACCTGGATAATTATATAGGATGTTTGTATGGTGGACAGTTTTGACATTAGTCCTTAAATTCCTTTAGTGATGGCTTCCTTATATCATAAATTGCATAATTCCATCAGACAGAGGATATAACTACAGTCCAATTCCTCCTCCATCCCAAAGGTTCCCTTGAATTTCATTAACATCTGTGCTGTAAATGCTATGGAGCTTCTCTATGTTGCCAACCAAGATTTAATACCAAATGAAATTACAAAATAATGACTTAATAGTGAATTTCTATATTGGAATTAAAGATTAAAACATAATCTTAATTAAATCTTGGAAAAGTTCAGCAGAGCTGGAATTATAAAAACGAAAAAAAAAGATATATTGATTATTTAAGAAATTGAAATTACATTTAATAAATATGTGAGTGAGCCATTAAGGGAATGGGAAGATCAGAGAGAAAGCACTAAATGGTGATTAAAAGAAGATAAATATTTATTAAATGCTTACTGTGATTTATTAAGTTCTGATGGACTAAACAAATGTAATTTGAGATCTGGATCATCTCTCATTTTGTTACAGCTTTCATTATATCTGAAGTCTTAACTTGAAATGGGTATCATATGTTGCTTTCAGTTCTTAATCTCTTTGAAATATCAGTTGAGGCTGTGAAAACATTGAAAGTCGATGAAACCTCCTGTGCACCAGTATTTTGCAACTGAAAAGGAAACCTATGCTTCTCATATACCACTGGGGAGAGCATATTATGACCACCAGTAGCACAGAAGCACCCAACATTTTGTAATGATCTCTCTATAAATCTTGTGCATATAACGTCTGAGCTCATTCAGAGCATTAATCTGCCTCCCCTTTTCCCTAGGGTAGCCAGAGCTTCGTTTTTACAGCTCCCCCCTCCCTTTTCTTTGAAGATAGGCTATCATCCACAAAGTAAGCAGAAAAAACCCTTTTCCCATCAGGTAATCTTTTTCCTTTAAAACAAATGCATTTTTCAGATTTCTAATGCCAGTTTTGGTTAATGTCATCATAGTGGAGCCATTAAAAAGTTCGCAGAACTAGATGCATATTGAGGACTTGTGTGAAACATAGGAAGCTATATAGCTGAGATAGAAAACCTATGGCATGCTTACATGAAGTGTTACGCAGAGCCATGTCACCTGGCATGCTCAGCATTGCCTGTTCCTCTTCTGGGTTTCTGGCGTGCATGCACACGTGATGGTCAGTTGGCCTTTGTGCATGCAGCAGTGCTGGAAACCGGAAGAGCTGGTCTTCCGTTTTCCGGCGGGAGAATGAGCGGCAGTAAACCAGAAGACTTGATGGCCAATGCACATGTGCACACTGGAAACAGGAAGTACCTTATTTGGCATGGACATGCCCCCTGGGCAGCTCCTCTTCCTGGTTGTTGCCCTGAGGAGTGCACATACACATAAAGCATGCACACACACTCCCTTTTTGGCACTTGGTGCCAAAAAGGTTTGCCATCACTGCTATATAGCCAGCATTTTATTAGATTGCATCAGAAGTCTTCCTTATCCCTACTTGCTTCCCAATTCCAACAGGATTAGAACCGCCATCCTGATCCTCAGATGTGTCAATTGGTTTTTTTCCCCGTTGCTGCTTATTTTCTAGACAGCTCTTCAGAACACAAACCATCATGCAGATTTGATGAAAATGTATGACCTATCATCAATAGAATTAGAATTGCTTTAACTATCTTTGTTCTTCAGCAACAACCTTTTTTGGGGAGAGAAGGGAAATGATTTTGGCTGTTTTCTTCTTATTTATTTATTTATTTACTTCACAGTATAGTTTTCGACATCAGTATTTTGTTTTGTTCAAGTACTAACCAGTTCTGATCATACGTACAGTAGTTTTTATATCACCCAAGTTCAGTTAGGTCCTGCCATCTGCTGTGGCTATTGATTACTACAGTCTTCAAATTCCAGATTGTAATTTGAAGACTTCCTATTTTCCAAAATCATGCACATCCTTGAAACTCTATCTCACTTTGGAATAGGCACTATACAAAGAGACTTTTATCTCATAATTATTGGTGATAGTTTTGGATATACTGCTGTAGCAACGTTTCATGAACATTTAATTGCCAAAAGGAAGTAGAGGTAAGAGTTATGGTGTTTTTAAGTTTCACTGAAATAAGAAAAAGTATATAATCAACCATTATGGAGCTGAAAATATTTTAAAGCGACAGCTATGGCTTATACACATTTATTTCCTATGTCAATTTAAGTGTGGAAAAACATGAACATGCAGTAGTTTTGAGCTATTTGTTTCAAATAAATAACCATATGGTCAGATTACTATCTGTGTAAGGAGAGTAATTTTCAATTTTATAAAGAAGAGTTTATGCTGCATAACTTTACATTTTACAATGAAAGCAGGTTTTTTTCTGTAATGGTTTCCATGAATACTTGGCCCTTCCATATTGATTTTTTTGTTTGAAAGGCTATTAAGAGAGAGTTGTTTGAATGAGCATTAGGCAGTTATTATTGCTTTTTATATTTTTTTGTGATTGGGCTGCAACATTCACCATGCTGCTATGTGGCTTCTTAGTGTGTGTGTATGTGTTTAATGATATTTTAATTGTACTATTATAGCTGCTTGGATCTATTTAAGATTTTTAGGTCTCCGATTCAATCCTATCAAGACCATAAGGATTTGTTTGTTTGTTTGTTTGTTTAATTTATTGACTGCTCATGTTGTAATTCTGGAAGGCTTACTGTTATATATAAGCTAAAATATAAAAAGTTAAAAACAAACATTAAAATCAAAGACACATGGGGAGGGTGGAAGGTAGAGGGGGGGGGGGAGATGGAATCTATTATTACTCAATCAGCCACCTCCATTGTGGTGCTTTCCCCACTGGAGCCCCAAGCTGACTGGCAAAGCCATGTCTTTAGGCCCTTATGAAAAGATAGGAGGGTTAGGGCCAACCTCACATTGGGGGAGCATAATGTTCCAGAGGGGAGGAGCAACAGCAGAGAAGGCCCTCCTCCTGGACCTCGCCAGCAGGAATAATCAAGCTGATGGGTCCTGCAGCATACCTCCTCTGCTGGCAACAGTGGTACAGTCCAACCCCACTGGGCTGAGGAACCATTGAGTAACCTGGACCCATGCCATGAAGGCTTTAAATATGATCACCAACACCTTGAACTGAACCAAGAAGTAACCAATGCCATTTGCAGAGCAGTGGTGTTACAGGGGTCATTGTTGCCCCCCCCAAACTACCCACACTGCTGCATTCTGCATCAGCTGTAGCTTCTGAATACTCTTCAGGGTTGTAGGTGTCTGCGCTACCTAGATCTGTCCCATCTTTGACCTTGAATGAAGAGGCACTTCCTCATTCAAGATTAATACACAGTTTGGGGATATTCCTGGAATTGCAGCTCATGAATAAGTGGCAACTGTGGTCAGGAACATCTTTGCACAGCTTCATTTGCACCATTTTATTTATTGTGCCAATTTCACCTTTTCCTAGATCAACCAGTTACTCATGGTTTGTTCTCCTCCTGGCTTGAGCTCTGCAATGTGCTGTTTTGAAGGCTACATAGAAGCTTCAACTTTTTTAGAATGCAGCTGCATGAACAGTGATGTACATATCTTGCTATGCCCATATAAGACCACTGTTTTGTAAGATGAATTGGTTGTTAGTTTGCTTCTGGGTATGATTCAAAATGCTGGTCATCTATAAAACTTTACAGGACCTGGTTAATTCAGGGATGGCTTGTTGCCCATAATAATTTGTCCTGCCAATCTGATCAGACAGGGTTGGCATGCTTTAGGTTCCTTCAATTAAACAATGTCATCTATGGGTATCTTAGTTGTGTACCTTCTCTTAATGATGCCTGTATTCTAGATTGAGGTTTTCCCTCAGATTTTAATAATCCCTGCCCTATTGAGTGACTCCGTACAGTCACTCAAGCTCTTGTTGTCTCTCGATTGGACTACTGCAATGCCTTCTACATCGGGCTGCCCTTGGGGTTCACCCGGAGGCTCCAGCTGGTCCAACTCCGGCATGGGTTGTTACGGGAGCCTCCCATTACTCCCAGGTAAAACCTCTCCTGCGCGAGCTGCACTGGCTGCCGGTGGTCTTCTGGATCCGCTTCAAGGTGCTAGTATTCACTTATAAAACCCTACATGGCATGGGCCCGAGGTATTTGCAGGACCACCTCCTACCAGCCTCCCAGTGCCCTGTGCGCTCTCATAGAGCTACCCTCCTCTGGGTGCCGTCAGCTAGACAATGTTGGCTGGCGGCCCCCAGGCTGAGGCCATTCTCTGTAGCTGCACTGACCCTCTGGAATGGGTTACCCACCAAGCTCCGGACGGCTTCCGATCTCCACACATTCCACACCGGCCTGAAGATATGGCTTTTTCATCAAATTCCCTGACCGATTATGGGCTTTTAATTGGAGCTTTTAATTTTTGTATTAGACTTTAATACTATTGTCGTCATCACTGTTCTTATTTTTATTGTGTAAGTCGTACGGGAAAGGGCGGCATATAAATTTTAATAATAAATAAATAAATAAATAAATAAATATTGACATTTCAAATGACCCCAATGAGCTGTCTCTTTGCCCAGACTGAGTGAGAAATTCTGTTACATAAATCATCTTCATCAGAGATCTAATGAAGCTATGAATTTCTTTCTTCCAATTTTCTCCCATTGTCAAAGTTAAGATTTGAAACTATCTGATGCCTGCAGATGAAAAGATTTTCAACCACATTCACTTTTGGTCTGCCCACAAACATAGCAATTTCAACTTAATAGGTTTCATCACTGGAAAGATGAAAGGAGAGAGTACAGATGAAGAGACCCACTAAATTGCAATCTTTGCTTAATCATCTATATGTGTGTGGCACATATACCTACATACATTCACAAGTGCACACTTCCTAGATGACAAAGATTTGTAATATGTGCATATATATATATTGTATATATCAGAATAAAACAGCACAAAGTGAGGAAAGAAGAAAGCAACAGATTAATAGTACCAAAAATATATACGTAGGATCTCTGCACTGGAAATCAGTAGAACTCCAATTGGAAAAATCATCATTCTGTAATGGATCTTCAGTCTGATTTGAGGCCTCTTGAGCATAATATTGAGGGCTGTAATAGCTATAGAAAATGTTTTTGAGTTTTGCCCTTAAATTCCAGAAGTCCTGAGTAGAAGGACCCTGTCTTTATCTATGTGGTATAGTTCAAAACAGTCTCTTATATATAAATAATACACCCAGTCTTGAAAAATCAACATCTCCTGTGATGGATAATAATGGAGCAAGAGTGAATTTTAATTGACAATGGATATTCATCTAACTGATTTCTTTCTCTTAATGTTTATTATAAATTTATCAGAGATTCAAATTTCCTGGAATGCCATATTTCTCATGTAAACATTTTTGTGTTCATAAATGTATTCATAGTGAGAACCAGGGGTGAAATCCAGCAGGTTCTAACAGGTTCTGGTACCTGGTTCTAACCGGTAGTGGAAATTCTGAGTAATTCAGAGAACCAGCAAATACCACCTCTGGCTGGACTCAAAGGGGGTGGGAATGGAGATTTTGCAATATCCTTTCCCCAGGAGTGGGGAGGGAATGGGGATTTTGCAGTATCCTTCCCTGTCACACCCACCAAGCCATGCCCACAGAAGCGGTAGGTAAACATTTTAGATTTCACTCCTGGTAATAACTGGATATTATCTGAATATAATAAGCTATAGTCTGTTTTGTATGGATATTTTAATGAACTAGCCTAAACAATCCAGTGACAATTTTCTTGGCTGGTCTTTTAAAACTCTTTGAGCAGGTTCTAACAGATTCTGGAGAACCGGCGGAAATTCTGAGTAATTCAGAGAACCAGCAGAATTGGTTTACTTACTTCATGGCTGCAGAGAGAAGCAAGATGTAGCTGGGGCTTCGTTGTAACCCATCTATAATGTCTTCACTGATGAAACATAAATGCTTCATTGGCCGATATTCCACCATTCACAGAAACTATTCTGAATGTGGGTTAGTGCCATTATGTGAATAAGTCGTGCATGATCCCTGGGTACATTATCAGGAACACTTTTACCAATGATGAAATGTTATTGTTGTAGTGTCAAATACTCAGTCTTTATCAGTCTCCCTCATGACAGGTTTCATTATTCAAGTAAGTCTTGGAATATCTACAAGGGGAGAATTTTTTGAGCAAGGTCAGATGGACCAAGCTCATTTTGTTTTCTTTGCCTAGTCATGCCTTCCTTTGTTTGTTTTTTAAAAAGAGAAAAAGTTTTTAAAAAGCAGATAAATTATTTCCGAATCTTATCTGATAGTATCTCATTCTCCCTCTTTAAAAAAAGAAGAAAGAGTGTAAACAGAATTGACTAGCACAGTTGAAGAGTAGAATGAAATTGTTAACACATTGAGGAGATATGGAAAGCATATAAAAATGTGTTTAATCACTGAAATGTGACTTTTTTCCTTTGATGGAAGAGGTCTAAATTTATTACTGTGAAATGCTGTGGGAGAACGATATAAATAAAAAGTCAATATTGAAATAAGTTGAAGAGGAGTTCATTGAAGAGTCTTATGAAACAATGGAAGAACTTAGGAAAAAATAGTATACATTTCTGTAAATCAGAAATACATTTCAAAGATGAGCAAATAGAAGCCTTATGACAGTCTTTTTAGAGTGACCCTTCTGAGATCTGTTGAGCAGTGATAGCTTCAGGTTTTATTTAAGGAACAATAACTTCAGTGGATTTCTTTAACTAGAAAAGCTGAAAGCATCTTCTGGAGTGCTCAAAGCAACACTGGATGCACAGTTAATCTACGGAGATGTTTTTCAATATTGAGATACTTGTTAATTTTGATATCTATGTAGATTCCCAATCATCCAGGTCATAGTTGTCCCAAAGGTGCTTTTCCAGAAGGCATCTGGACTTTTTTTGTTTTTGTTTTTTGAAAATGTTTAGCTTCTCATTCAAAAAGCTTCTTCACTTCTAATTTATTTTGATCGAAAATGGACAGCATTCTAAGAATCATGTATTGGGTTTTTCTTCCTTTACATTTTGTAATTAAGGGCAACCTGATGTCTCTGATCAGTGGTGGGTTTCAAATAATTTCACCACCAGTTTGCCAAAAATGCACACAGCTTCCACACATGCGCGTGCACACGGCTTCCGCCATGTGGTGAGGCTCGACTGAGCAGTCTTTCAGCCTGCTCCCCTCCATCTTTGCTCTCTGGGGCAGCAGCTACTTCTCTCCGCATTGCTGGTAGAGTGTCTTGTGCAATTTAGCAGCTGTGAGCTGCCACTTTCCTCTAAGTCCCATCTGGACAGCGCCGAGGCATAGAGAAGCAGCAACCATGTTGAATTCTGTTTCTTTCAGCCCCAGTGGTTTCCGGATGGGACTTAGAAGAAAGCGGCAGCTCACAGCTGCTAAATTGCACAAGATGCTCTCCCAGCAAGAGCAGCAATGGACAGAAGCAGCTGCTGACCTGGAAAGCAGATGGAGCATGTCTACGAATGACCAAGGTTTGGCAAGGCATAGAAGAAGCGGCTGCAAGATCTCCGCTGCAGCACTTTCCAGATGGGACTTCTTCTTACAGGTAAGACGAACAGTCCAATCCATTCCCAAACTGCTCTGGCCCTCCTGCACCTACACACACACCCGTGGCCCTCTGTCTTAGGCTGGGGGCTGCAGTTTGAAGCCAGATGTGGGTGGCAGCATGCGGGAGGAGGTCTGGGGCAAGGCCGGAGCAGGGGAGTGGCACATTCCCCAACCCAGCTGAGGTGAATGGCGAGCAGGTGGATGCTCCAGGGCAAGTCCAGAGCTGGGGAATGGTGCATCCCTTGCCCCTGACCCAAGGTGAAGGGCAAGCATGCTTACCTTTGTGAGCAGAGCAGGCAAGACATGGAGGTGAGGCACAGAGATTAGCTGGGCCATATGGTGAAGGCAAGACATATAGGGTGGGGTGGGACAGGGCAGGGCAGGCGGAACTGGGTCAGCTGCCGGTGTGATTTGCCAGTTCTCCGAACGGTGCAGAATCATTAGTACCAGTTCGGTAGAACTGGTCCGAATCGGCTGAATACCACCTCTGTCTCTGATGTTTTAAACTTCAGCTTTCCACAGTCATGGACAGTGGTGGGATTCAGCCAGTTCGCACCACTTCAGGAGAACTGGTTGCTTACTTTCTGAGCAGTTTCGTGAATTGGTTGTTGGAAGAAATCATTAGGGCAGAGAACCGGTTGTTAAATTATTTGAATTCCACCGCTGGTCACGGAGCACGACTGACATGTAATCATCATTTGTAGCCAACAAATATCTATAGGGGAACTTGGTTGCTGCTTCCATCCTAGGGATATGGAAAACCTCAGATGCAATGTTACAGATCCAAATTTAATTCATTTTAGTTTAATGCCTCTTATTCCCTATGCTTCTTTCTTGCAGGATTGCTACCTTAATGTGTTCAAATTCCTTATAGCTACAATCAAACTGAAAGTCAGGTGGGAAAGATCTGTATGAGTCAGGTATAGTTATGTTAATGTTGAAAGAATTAGAAAACTGAGAAAAAAAAACCATAGAAAGTGAAAGCAAGTGCATTGCCATAATGACTGAAGGCAAATCATAAAGGAGAAAGGATTCCAGAACTGAACCTAAACAAGAAAACAATGACACATAATATTATAAGCATCCTGGTGTATCAAAAAAACTGACTAACCTGCATGCATTATTGACAAAATACCCCAAGACATGCTAATTTACCAAATAAGTATTAAGTGGGGTGCAACAAGTATCAGCATTCCTTCACTCTTTAATAAATTCAAAAATTAGTTAGATTAAATGATAGAGGGTATGCTTATCAGGCTTACAGAAGACACAAAACTGAATGAGATAACTATATTCTACAACGGAAGTTGACAAATTATGGCCTGGGCCAAATCTGGCCTGCTCCCTGTTTTATACAGCTTATGTATACAGCTAGGAATCCATGGGTGGAGAAATGGAATGAGATATTCTGGTCAGTGGCATTCAGTTAGTGGTCTCTTTGCTTGCAGGGCTAGTGCTGCCCAAGAGTTGCCATGTTCCTGTAGATCTGCCAGCCAAGACCATAGAAGATGGACAGGATCTGATTCTTTATAGAAAAAGTTGCCAATTCCTGGCATAATATAAATTTAGAGAAAAAAATATTTTTCTTAACATTTCAACAATGGACAGAGACAACCATTGCTTAATGCATTGTTTAACCATTGCTTAAACCATTGCTTATTGCTTAACACATTGTGAGCCTCCCTGAGTCTCTGGAGAAGGGTGGCATATAAATCAAATTAAAAAAAGAACATAGTTAAGCTGTAAAATTGTGAGCCTTCTAGACAAAGCTGAATCCAAAAATACAAGGGAATTCCTAGAAGCTTGATATTCAGACAAATCAGTTATCAATAGACATATAGAGATAAACCACATTTACACGTCATTTAAAAAAACAAAACAATTGAAGAGCTAGGAAGGAAACAAAAAGACCAGAACACATCATCTCAGCAGCCTAAACCCAGATAAACACGAATTAGCACCAGACAAACAAACAATGAGAAAATAACACCCTAATTATGAAATCATCAAGGAAAAAATAATACCTCCTTCAATACTTGCAGGGAACAGGGACAAAACCCCACACTCACTATTACTGATGGTGTTACTAGTTAGCTAATGAAACATATGCAAGCACACAAATTCAGATTATGTAGATAACATAACATGTAGAAAACAAAAAATAAATAAAGAAGCCTACCTTTGCTTAATTTGGTACAACATTTTTGACTGTAGATCATACTAAAATGTGGATCTAAAGTTACCAGTGTGCCAAAATACAGTATCTGAACATTCTTGTGAAAATGCTTATATGAATAGGAAATTTTATAAGAATTATTTTGTGGGAGTGGTGGTGGCAGGAAACAAAAAATAACTTCCCAGAATGATTCAGATTAGGTAAGGAGGGAAACAAGGATGAGTATTGTCTAAATGTCTGCTCAACTATACAATCAATGTATTACAACAAGGAAGAGACTACAACTGGAAGCAAAACCGAAGCTTGAAACACCAGTATTTTGGAATATGCAAATGATCCCATCTTATTAGCTAAAAGTAAAGACAAATTCAAGCATTTATTGGGAAAATAAAAATAGAAAGTACAAAATCCTAATTAATGTTATATATTAAAAACAAAGGTAATGAAAACCTGAGTGCTTAATGAACTTATGCAGTAGCTGATTGTGAAGACAATGATAGACAGTTTTTCTTGTTGGGTTCAAAAACAGATAAAGTTAGGGGTGTGCCAGAGAACTAAAATTCCTATAATGGAAAGCAATAACAAGACATGAAGGAAAATGGCTTTTTAATAACAATAAATAGAATTGTTTTAACTAGAATAGTTAAAACAATTATCTTTCCAGAGGTAATATGAAAACTGGCCATTGAAAAAGAATGAAATAGATGCTTCAAATTATTGTTGTTAAAAGTGGCCTGGATTCCAAGAAAAAACAACAAATCCAAAACTAAACTAAGACTGAATTATCCCTTGATAATGAGTAGAATAGATAGATAAGATCAAAGACATTACTGGAACTTTCTTGAAAGAGCTAAGAATTATACTGAAGACATGTTAGGGTGACAAACACATTTATCCATATATTTGCTAGGAGCCAAGTTGATAGAACTAAACATTTCTTCTGTTCCAAGAAATTTTAACAGTTATTATTTTACACACCTTCATCCACTTATTTATAATAAGGCTCAATTATAGTGAGCAAAAAGAAAAAATGGAAAAGATATAAGTAGATGGGCCAAACTTACATCTGAATCCAATTTAATCACAGACCTATTACTAGATTGTTTGTTCTATAAAGCCACTTAGAGTTTTGCTTAAGAATATCCGTGTTTTATGAGAACAAAAATATTTTTTTTCTGGGAAGAATTCAGTGTTAAAGTAGATCAACTATTTATTGTAGCAGGAAAAAAAAGTGAAATAATTCGACTCAGGTAAATTTCTGTCACAGTGTTTGTAATAGTTATAATTGTGTGAAATCAATAAATATGGACAATAAATGTGGTAAAAGATTAAATTACCTTTTATTGTTAATAATGAAGGTGAAAGATGTCTCAATCCACTTTTTTCTCTTCTCCACTCTTTGCAATTACTGATTTTACACTTTGTTGGTTTTTTTCTTTCTTTCAATTGTGTCCAGTTCTTGGAGAGTGCCTGGACAGATTCTTATTTCCCCATACAAAAATATTCCTGCTGGATCAAGAAGGAGGCCATTTATTTGATCCTCTGTGTTTACTCCAAAATTGACCTGTTGTTTTTGGGAAACTCACAAGGTTGACTTTGAGGGTGACTACTATCTTCCACTGGCACTTTCCAATAAGTAATATATAATTCCAGACATCATAAACTACAATCAATGTTAGTAGTATTGATAATCTGATTTTCCCTGAATGTGTCCTGTCTTCTTTTAAAACCATTCAAATTGACTGCCATTATCATAACCGCTAGCTGTGAATTCCAATTTAACTATGTTCCTCAGTTTTGATATAATACTTTGATCCTGTGGCAGTTGGGCATGTGAGAAGACTTTGATTTCTAGATTTGATCATACCACACGCAGTAGGAATTATTCTGTATCATTGAACAGCAAGTGCTTGAGAACAGAAAAAATGTTGAAAGAATCTATTAAAGAAAAATGAGGTTAACGGCCCTACTGCTTTAAAGGCATGCACATTTTTTTTTTCAGGTATACATGCAATGATTCTTGTAAGAATACAAAACCCATGTCTCCCCATGAGTTCTCAAACAAGGCATGGCATGGCACTCGTGACATGACGGAATGACAATGAAGGCACCTGGAGATATCCATTTACCTGCTGACTAATGATTTAATTTCCCATTAAGCTAGGTGTTTTCTGAAAGATTTAATGATCAACTATTAAATGGGGTTGATCACTATGCTTTGTATTGCAAATGCCATTATGGTTCTGCTTGGATCTTTGACAAAAAAAATATTGATACTAAAATGATCCAAATCTTGAATCTTACTGTCTCCATGAGAGAGGCAATAAGATTTGCTCTTTCATGCTGACTGAGAGAATGGAAGCAGTAATTCAACATATGCCCAGAGCATCAGATTGGGAAATGGTCTTTATTATCTGTTCTAGGGAACAAAAAATAAATAAATGATATAACAATGATATTGCTGTTTGCAAAACTAATTATATATTTCATCTCCATCTTGATTTTAAGATTAGATTTGATCAGGAAAAACTGAGGGCTAAAGAAAATTGCACAAAAATGTACATTTCCAAAACATCGAAACCATATATTGCATATTATTTAAGCAACCTACCAAGAGGGTATAGAGGACAGTCAACTTTCCAAGTATTTGCATAGAATAGAATCGTTTCTGTGACAGTACAAGTGCTGTAATTTTATCATTTTCAGAGATCTACAGCTGAATGTCTGTGTATGTTTCTCTTCATATAAAAAAGAAGATGCTAAAACCAGTTAGAATTATTCTCCCAATATAATGTTTTCTATGATCTTTCTGACATACATACATGTATGCACACAACCTTAAAAAGAATCCATCCTATAGGCCACAACTTAGATCATGAAATGGTATAATTTGAGTTCTAGGATACATGGTACATAAACCATTCACTCACTAGATCATTCCAAGCAGATGAAATAGAAGTGGGTAGAAATGGCAATGCAACAGAATTACTGCAATTTTCATGTATATAACTAGGTAGCAGATAAGCCCTCTATGGAAATTATATATAATTTTCAAAATGAACCCTTTGACATTAAGAGAACATACAGTAGTGTGGAACTAACTTTTTCTTTCACATTTTGTTAGTTTGTTACATTTATTATCCTGTCTTTTATCAAGAGCTCAGGGCGGTCTGTATAGCATTCTTACCATCTGGAAGGATTTTAAACGGGGTATTCCCAAGGAACTATTACTTTCGTGCAATTTGGGATGATATTGATAAAGGTCAACTTGACCCCAAGTGTGTGTCAAAATGCTAGCTATATCTTCCAGATTGAGAACTGTGGGCTCATTGTGTTAGCCTGCAAAATAATATCTACAGCTTGCACAGAAAGTGTGAACATTCTTGAAGCTGAATTTCATTTTGATTGTACTTATAAGTAAAATGTACCAAAACTGATTACCACTATTCTTATAATTAACAGAGAATGATGTATGTGGCACAAATATGATTAAAGTTGCTGATCTGGTCTATACCTTCGGTATCTTATTAGAAAGCATTATATGCAAGCCTTGATTGAACAAAATCATTATGGATGGCAGACATTAATATCTATTTCATATTTATATGTAAGATCAGTAACTTGTAAATGGATGAATTGGTGTGAAGGAAGGGAAGGAAGTTAAAAAGAAGAGAGTTGATTAATATATGTTGAGAAATGAAGATTTAAGTTTAATTATGAAAACTAGGTTTAGGAATAAAGTATGCAAAAGTCTGAATTAATTGACACTAATTCAGGTGATATGAATACATGAGTTCCAACAAGAAGTGACAGTACAGACAAAGTGGTTTTGTTACTTGTAGTCCCAAGAACTGATGAGAAAAATGACTGATACCTGCTTTAAAGTATCTCTTTCAAATGTGGCTTAAGCATAAATGTAAATGCATAAGTATGGATTGTGTGTGTGTTGAGAGTTTTTTCATTTGAATTATGTAAATCTAAGGGAACATGGGATGCGGTGGCTCAGTGGCTAAGACACTGAGCTTGTTGATCGAAAGATTGGCAGTTCAGCAGTTTGAATCCCTAGTGCTGTGTAATGGGGTGAGCTCCCATTACCTGTCCCAGCTTCTGCCAACCTAGCAGTTCGAAAACATGTAAAAAATGCAAGTAGAAAAATAAGGACCACCTTTGGTGGGAAGGTAACCTGTGCCTTTGACATTTAGTCATGCTAGCCACATGTCTATGGAGACATCTTTGGACAGCGCTGGCTGTTCGGCTTTGAAATGGAAATGAGCATTGCCCACTAGAGTTGGGAAAGACTAACACATATGTCCAAGGGGAACCTTTACCTTTACAGAGAAAATACTTTGGATAAAGGTTCTTTTTTTAGTGCAAAACATGAACAAATAGTTTAGTGTATAGTTAAATATATCACTTCCACTTTTACCTCTATAGCTGTATTTCTTCGGGCTTCTCTCAGTGTTTCTGGGCATTATGTCAATGTAGCACCCGGGTACCTGTCTGACTGGTTTCTGCAGCTTTGAATGCTTTCCCAGAGGATAGAAACAGCCATTTCTGCTGTTCTCCGACAAAGCTGTCGGAGATTTGATTTTCCTGACCTTTCCTTTCTCCTGAAACAAGCTAAGTTTCACTTTTTCCTGTTCCTGTTCCATTCAGTATTATTTGCCACTAGACTTAACAACTAGAGGCTTTAATATTTTGCCCCCCTTTGTCCTTCTATTCCCTGTGGCTTTGGCAGTAGCCTATCTTCCACTACTGGCTTGGACTGATGTCGAAAGTTGCATTTCTCCTTTCTTTGCACACTTTGCTTCTACTATAGTGCATGGTCAAGATCTCAGCCAGAGGTTTGAAAACTCTTTGTGTTTCTCTGGTCACTACAATCCAATATAATTAGTTATGATGGTGTTAGGCTGCTGAATGGCTAGGCTGGCTAGGTAGCTGCTGTAGCTTTACAATTGACTTCAGTTACTTAGAATGTACTGCTTAAGACTAAGCTATAGGCAAGCAAACTGGCCTTCTCTACCCTTCTTTACTTGGCACAGTTCTGCTGCTACTGAGGGGACTATAGTCATTAGAGTTTTTGGCATTATTTTATCAATTCCCTTCAGCACTAGCTAGAATAAACTGTTGAATGCTGTCTCACCCCTACTCTGCTGACCCTTCTCCTTGGCCTAGGTCCTTCCCAATAGTCTGTTGTTATATATCTTAATGAGCTAGCTGTTGGCATAATCCCAATTGTGGTTCATTTCTCTGATCCTTCCAGGATCATGCAAGAGAGAAATTTCTAAGCCTTGCTACTCCTGCATTTTATAGTTTCTTCCAAATCTCTGGATTTCTTGGAGTTCTCCTTGACACAATTTTCTGTACTATTCAGTCTTCATTGTACTTCACTACTAAATTCAGCTATAATTTCTGCCATTATGATACACTATTTTATTTCTTTAGTCATTCTTCTTAAAACCAGTGTCCCCTCAGACATGCCCTTTAAAGTAATCTTAAGTGCAAAATAAGAAAAACATGTGAGAGCCCAAATGATTTCAATCAACCAGCTGCCTTCTCACAAACATGATTGATTTGACTGTTTATGATGAAAGGTTGCGAGAATGATAGAAGAATACAAGGGCATGAAAAACTCAGAATGTACATTAGATTATTATTTGGTAATATCAAGAATGGAAGTTGGGGAAAATGGACATGGAACAAATAAATAATTATTTTTAATTTTTAATACTGTTTGCCCCAAAATAAGACATCCCCTGATAATAAGACCAATTGGGCTTTGAGTGCATGGGAATAAGCGTTTATTTCAGGGTTCAAAAAATATAAAACAGGGTCTTATTTTTGGGGAAACAAGTAATAAAAAGCCAAAGTAGAATGACTACAGGAAAAGTAAAAGCCCTGTTTGAAATTGGTGTTAGGAATAAATCAGCAAAACACAAAGACAATAGCTACATCTTTTAATTATTATGTGATCTGCCTGCTCTAAACATAGATGTTCTCAGACCCACCATTTCTGTACAATCTCTGTCTAGTTTCCAATCTCCCCTTTTAGGAAAGGTATACAGTTTACTATTCTAACTATATGGAATTGGCCAGATACTAATTGCCTTACTTACTAATTGCCGTATCTTCTGCACTAGACTTTAAGATCCTCTTCACTCTCATGATGTATTCACTTCTAACCTTCTTGACTTCAGTGTGCTTGATGTTGTCAGTTTGAAGGATGCCCAGGTATTTGTAGTGATTGCTTTTATCCAGACTCTTGATATTATATCCATAGGGCATATTGATTCTTTTAGTTTTCACTATTTTTCCCTTGTTGATGGTGAGGGTAGCATATTTTTCCAGTCCAGAATCCATTGCAATATCTTGACTGTATATACAGACACTGTTGATCAGTGTTTCTATTTCAGATGGTGATTTCCCATTCAGCTTTAGATTGTTCATGTGAAGGAAGTGGGGTAACCTGGCAAGTAGTTTTGATATTTATAGCCATGGCCTGACTTGGTCAGTAATGTTGAAAGAGGAATAAATGCAGTAACATTTATTGTTGATGATCCTGAGTTTCTTTTAAATATTCATCTGTTAATATTATTGTTATAATGATTGCTCCTGCAGTCAGACATATATTTAGACAGAAATTTGCACTTTTATCCACCTACTGAGTCCTTCGTAAGGACCTGGAATAGGGAGAAGTTGTTGCCTGATAATATTAAAGAAATCATCACAGGATGTAATCCAAGTAAAACTGCCTTTTGCAATTGATAGTGATTTTTTAAAATTATTTTTATTAATTTTAAAAGACAAGATGAAATACAAGAGACAATAAATACAAATAAAAATAAAAAACCCACAAGAAAAAAACAAAAACAACAAGAACAAAGAATTAACAAAAATTACAAACAAGACAGGAAATGAATTAACATTGGGTAAAAAAGGGAGAAAATAAAAAAGAAGGGGTATATAATAGATGTTAAATTAAAACTAAACATACATCGTCCTCCTTGACTGGATATTGATAAATGTAGTTTGCAGAACATTCTTTTACATTTTCTGTTATTTTATAGAAAATGTATCATAAAGAAAACTGGTTGGAGTTATGAGGAATTGTGCATGAATATGAAAATGAACATTAGTTATTAAATGCAATAACAGTGATATATAGAATAGAATAGAATAGAATAGAATAGAATAGAATAGAATAGAATAGAATAGAATAGAATAGAATAGAATAGAATAGAATTCTTTATTGGCCAAGTGTGATTGGACACACAAGGAATTTATCTTTAGTGCATAGGCTCTCAGTGTACATAAAAAGACAAGATACACTAATCAAATCACAAGGCACAACACCCAGTGACAGTCATACAGTATAATAAGCAATCAAATCACACTAGGAAACAATCAATATCAATATAAATTGCAAGGTTATAAGCAATAAGTTACAGTCATGCAGTCACAAGTGGGAGAAGATGGGCAATAGGAATGATGAGAAGACCAATAGCAATAGTAATGCAGCCTTAGTGAAAAGTTTGATAGATTGAGGGAATTATTTGTTTAGGAGAGTGATGGCATTAGGAAAAAACTGTTCTTGTATCTAGTTGTCTTGGTGTGCAGTGCTTATAGCATCGGTTTGAGGGTAGGAGTTGAAACAGTTTATGTCCAGGATGTGAAGGGTCTGTAAATATTTCCACAGCCCTCTTTTTGACTCATGCAGTATATGGATCCTCAATGGAAGGCAGATTGATAGTAATTGCTTTTTCTGCAGTTCTAATTATCCTCTGAAGTCTGTGTCTGTCTTGTTGGGTTGTAGAACCAAACCAGACAGTTATAGAGGTGGAGATGACAGACTCAATAGTTCCTTTGTAGAACTGTATCAGCAGCTTCTTGGGCAGTTTGTGCTTCCTGAATTGGTGCAGAAAGAACATTCTTTGTTGTGCTTTTTTGATGATGTTTTTGATGTTAGTTGTCCATTTTAGGTCTTGAGATATGATAGAACCTAGAAATTTGAAAGTCTCTATTGTTGATACTGTGTTGTTTAGTATTGTAAAAAATGGTAGGGAGGGTTTCTCCTAAAATCTACCACCATTTCTACGGTTTTGAGTGTGTTCAGTTCCAGATTGTTCCAGTCACACCATGATGCTAGTTGTTCTAGCTCCCATCTGTATGAAGATTCATCGTTGTCTTGAATGAGACCAATCAATGTTGTGTCATCTGCAAACTTCAGAAGTTTAACAGATAGATCATTTGAGATGCAGTTATTGGTATATAGAGAGAAGTGGAGAAAGCACACATCCTTGGGGGGCCCTGTGCTAATTGTACAGGTATCTGATGTGATTTTGCTTAGCTTCATCTGCTGCTTCCTGTCTCTTAGGAAACTTGTGATCCACTTATAAGTGTGTTTAGGTACCGCTATCTGGTTTAGGTTAGTTAAAAGAATGTCCAGTTAGGATTAGGGTTAGAGAAATAAAGCATACTTAAAATAAATGGAATATTTAATAAATGGTTCAACACGAAGTAGAGAGCAAGACATGTATCTGTAATGTATTTTAGTTGTTTAATACTTCTATGGAGAAATGTATAAGGAATGTTTGTGGTGACATTAAAGATGGGCTGTAGGAGGAAGGATTGAATGATTGCAGCTTATTCATAAATGATGCAAAACTAGAGCAAGAAGATGGATGCATTTACCTTGCTAGAATGTTCACTAAAGATGGAGAAATTGATGAAGAGGTTATATGGCAATGAAATACTGGTATAAACGTAATGGGTAATGCATAGGTTTTCATTAATTATTATTGAAACATGTTCATATTGTTATCTGAAAGTAAAAATGGACTTTGTCAAAAGAAGCCTAAATGTAGGCTAAATTTAGTGGGAATGTGTATTCGAGAAGTGTCTATGGGCAAATGAGGTCAAAGACAGAAAAATATGGATGGTGAATGCGACAATACAGAAGTGAGTAACTAGTGCAATAACATGGTAGTTCAAACCCCTTCTACAAACAAATCTATCAGTTTGATATGTTTTTCTCAGAGGATCTTCTCAAAATTATACTGTGGGTGAGAAAAAACTATCTTCCCTTGAATAACAATGTTTTGCACAAACTGAAATTTCTGAACTTCATTCAAAGACAGCATATTACTAATTCAACTGCATGCATGATCAAATATTTCTTTTCCAAAGGGGAGGAAAAATTTGAATGGTAGCAAAGAAATGTAAGATGAATAAAAGAAAGCAAATGGTATGGAAAAATTAACAATGCTTATAAAACAACCTTTGCACCCGTTTGATAAGCAAAGACGCTCCATCAACAATACCAGCTATTCTAAAATACAGCAGCTGGAGTTTAAAAACAACAGATACAAATAGTTTGATAATAATGGAATTAGTGAGAATATGTATCTTATAGAATTATCTGATTTCACTCCTCCATTTCAAAAGTAGGTTTATTTGTCAGGTTGGGATTACTTCATTTTCCAGATGGTATTTGTACTGGATTATAGATAGATAGAAAAACTTCTAGGGCTATCCATATCTGGTCTGCAAAACTCTGAATAAACAATAGCTGGCAGCAAATACAGTTTTCTGTAATCTTTGCTGCCATATAATGATCATCTGGAGCTTTGGAGTCCAGATATGGAAATTCTAGTTACAGCTAACAGCACAGGAATAAGGTTTAACCTTTCCATTAAAAAAAAAAACAACACCTCAAAAACACAATACCAAGATCAACAGGGCAAGATTAGAATATAATCCACACTGGCAGGCATGGGTCAGATAACCAAACTGCATTACCGAGAAATAAAAAGAGGAAAAAATTAACACACTCTAGATTCATTGCTATTTTTCAGTCCTCTATAACTGGCTCCTCCTTGGTCTGGTTGGCAAAGGTAAAGGTAGCTCCTACTTTCGCCCTTGGCTTTGCTGCTGCTACAGACTTTAATCTTATTCAGTGGTGGTGGTACTACTGTTTTGGGATGGTGCATTGTTGTTGAAGTTTGGGAAGCTTTGTTCATATGTGTGTAAGAGAAGCAGGGCTCTGGCTTGAGTCAGCTTCCTTCCTAAACTTGGCAGCTCATCAGGATGTGTAATTTCACTTTCAGGTGGTATCCAATTCTCCCTGCCAATTACAGAGTCATTCTAAATGTGAAAACAAGTCTCATTACTAAAAATTGTTTGTGATACTAAAGTTTGTTACATTACTTTTTCAAGACGGTTTCCTGGATATTATATTGGATCTTGAGAATTCAGCTCAAAAACTTCTCAACATAGAACTATGTAATAATATATCTCCCTGACTTTGGATAAAATCTTCCAGAATCTTTGGTCAGCAAAAGCATTGCTGGAAATTTGTTCTTTAAAACAGTGGTGAAATCCAAATTTTTTTACTACCAGTTCTGTGGGTGTGGCTTGGTGGGCGTGGTGTGGCTTGGTAGGCATGGCTTGGTGGCAGGGGAAGGATACTGCAAGATCTTCATTCCCAGTCCAGGGGAAGGATACTGCAAAGTCCGCATTCCCTCCCCACTCCTGGGAGAAAGATATTGCACAATCTCCATTCCCGCTCCACTCTGGGACCAACCAGAGGTAGTATTTGCTGGTTCTCCAAACTACTTAAAATTTCTGCTACCGGTTCTCCAGAACCTATCAGAATTTCACTCCTGCTTTAAACACATCCTTTAAACACATGTAGAAATAGAATTTGTTCTTTAAACACATCCTAAAAGTTTCATATAGAAATAGATGTTGATTTTGAGTGCCAATTCTTTCAGAGTTTAGTTCGTGTTAAGTATTATATACATGACAGAATAATATGAAGGATCTGTTGCACCCAAATCTCCATATGTACCCTATCCTATTGGTTATTTGTGAATAAGCCACAGCAATAACAGAGATGTTACCCATGCAATCTTAATGTAAATGGGATGTAAATGAGAGAAATCTGCTCAATTCATAAATTGAGACACCCTCTGCAGAAGCCATGACTCTAGCAAGGCCTCTGCACAATTCTTGAAAGAGGCAGTGGTTTTGCCCAACCCATAAATAAATCAATATTATACAGTATATTGTCAGTGATAAATAAACGTGTAATAATCTTTGCATAATTTACAAAATGCTTATAATCTTTGCCATGATTCAGAGAAAGAAATAACATTCTACCTTGTATATTTTACTTTAAACCAGCAATTCCCAACCCAGGTCTTCTAATATGTCACTCACATATAGCCAGCCACCACAATCAAACATTGATTTGAACTATCTGGAAGTTTAGCATTAACCTTTTTTGAACGTGCAAAGTTTTTAACTTGGCAACACAACTTTTCAATGCAGGTAGGTGTATTTTGATAAATTTGTCTAACTGATCAGTACTTGGAGGCAATTCCTCCAGGAAATATGTCTGTAAGCAACATTAGGAAGACAGTCTTAGACTACATCAGACATTGTTTAATGATTCTCTAGGTCTACTTCTGATAACCACACCCACATTGTGGCCTTATGATTGCATTTTGGGCACCTGCCAACTGGTTGTATTTATTGCTGTTTTCCGTGTCCTACAGTCACATAACCTTGATTTTCGATTTATTTATTTCATTAATTAATTTTGGTTTCCAGTGTTTACTGGGTTTCTGGCAAAAAACACCATTCATGAAAACGAGTTTGCTTAACCACAGAAATGTTTATTTAATGACCTCAGCCTTTAGTTAAATTGCCACTAAATGTTCATAAGATCAAGTGGCAACACATGATTACTCACTTAATGATTGCTCTGACTTATGATGGTAATTTCTGGAACAATTAAGATCTCTTCCTTCCTTCCTTCCTTCCTTCCTTCCTTCCTTCCTTCCTTCCTTCCTTCCTTCCTTCCTTCCTTCCTTCCTTCCTTCCTTCGATTTATATGCCGCCCTTCTCTGAAGACTCAGGGCTGTTTACAATGCATTAAGTAATAGCCTTCATACTTTTGTATATACCTGCTTAGTAGGGCATTCGCCTCCCCCCCCCCCCCCACAAGCGGTGTTCTTTTTTATACAAAGTCAGCTTATTGTCCCCACAATCCGGGTCCTCATTTCACCTACCTCGAAAGGATGGAAGGCTAAGTCAACCTTGAGCCTAGTGAGATTCGAACTTGCAGTAATTGCAGGCAGCTGGCAACTAAGTGATACTTTAACAGCACTTAGTCCACTGTGCCACCTGATCATGCCTGTCTTCTAAATTGAAGACAACCTATATTTTTGTGTTGTTAGCAAGAAACATGTCTAAGAAGTCATCCAGAGTTGAACTTGGCTTGAAGGAGACTTTAATTTTTCTTTACTTAGTCTGTTAAAAATGAAAGAATTTAACAAATTTAATATATTTCCAAGCAAAGTGCTCTGGATACATTATGTAAAGCATTGACAACTGCTTCTGCATTTGCAAAAAAGTGCCCATATACATTTTATTTCATATACATTATTGCTGTTTTTTTTAATCTACTGCAGTCATGTATTTGGTTCCTTTCATTCTGAAAATTTGCTAGCTTAGCTTCAGCAAGGGGCAGGGCAATCACAATGTGCCTTTGAGGAGACCATGAGATGTATTTTGATCCAGCACCTGCAAGGGATTCTGTCATATCAAAGACCTCTCTGATTTGGATATATAGGTGGTTTTAAAAAAAAAAAAAAGAAGAAGAAGCCCTGTGTTGTTCTTCTGACTGTTTTTTTGTGTCTGTTATCTTTTCTGAACACTTTTTTTAAAATCCAAAGAAATATTTGGCAGCCTGATGGGATAGATGAGGATTACACTGTCTTTTTGAAAATGCATGAACAAAAGCATCAAGGGAATTTTTAGTTTTAGTTAATCTCAAGAAGTCTAACACATGTACAGCAGCAGTAGAGTCTTCAAAAAGAAGCTACTTCTCTTCACTTGTGCATTCTGGACTGTGTCACATGATGTTGCTTCTTCATTTTGTAATCCTAGATATCCCACAAGAAGGAGAAAAGCCATTCTAAAAAGGCTGCAGCATTGCTCATAATGCCTAACATATAAATATCAGGATTTAAAAGAATAACCAACTTGGAAAACACATTCCAGTCACCTAGAACCTTTTGAAAAGTATATGTACTTTGCCATTTTTCTTGATTTGAAGAAAGGTCAATTTTTTTTCCAGGTTTGCTTGTGGCTAACATTTTGCTGCTATGAATTTTTCAGTGGGCAAACTTCCACATCTGGAGAAGATTCACTAGGAGTACTAGTGAAGTACTAGATAGAGCCTGGATAGCTCAACAGGCTAGAAGCAGACTAAAGCCTATTATTAACATCCATCCATTCAATTACACGCAAATACACCCATTCGAATCTCACCAGGCTCAAGGTTGACTCAGCCTTCCATCCTTTCTAAGGTAGGTAAACTGAGGACCCAGTTTGTGGGGGCAATAAGCTCACTTTGTATAAAATATACAAAAAGTATGAAGGCTATTGCGTAACGCATTGTAAGCCGCCCTGAGTCTTCGGAGAAGGGCGGCATATAAATCTAATTTTAAAAAAATGTTCAGCAAAGGAATAGCCTGTTTAGAAGAGTGGTAATTCTCCTTTTCTGCAGCCTTTCAGATGGGGATAGGAAGATCACCTGCTAGGACTGGTTTGCTGGATTTTGCATTAAGCAAAGGATTGGACTAATAAATAGCTCAGAATGCCTCTGATCCTATAGTCCCAGTGAATGTTTTATCCCTTTTCTCTGAATATGTGAAAATATGCATATGTCCATAGAAATGCCTCAGAATTCTTCCTCAGGCATAGAGTCTAATTGCATTTATAAGTTTAAAAAATTACAACCAGCTTTATTGTTCTGAGTAGTCACAACAATCAACTGAAGTTGTGTCTTTTTAAAGAGATACCTGCATTTTTAAAGGAATCATTGTAGGATGTACGACTCCAATTTAGACATTGGCACTAAAGCAAGATCCATTGAATTGATTGAGGCCAAATGCATCTTGGTTATCCAGTTGAGTTTGAGCCTGTTTACTTTATTTTATTTATTTTTGTCAAGCACATATTAGATAACAGATATAGATATAGACATGGTTATTAATACATGAAATGGTTACAAATAAAAGGGGGACATTAGGACAGGGATGGTAAGCACATTGGTGCTCTTATGCACGCCCCTTACAGACCTCTTAGGAATGGGGTGTTGGTGCCAAGAAATTGGACAGGGGTCTTGGAACTTTGAATATGGCCATCTTCATCTTGGAACTATGTCCCTTCTGGTTAACTTCTAGGATAAAACATATGGTTCAGTCCTGGCCATGTTTAATTTATCCTTGAGGAGTTAGTCCCACTGATACTTAAGGAGTTGGTAGTTTACCTTCTTTTGAAGAAGCCATTTCCAGACATGAATATGTTAGACAACTTTTTCCCTGGCCTGTCTCAATCTAGTTTTAGGGAGATTGTGGAGAAGGTAGTTACATTGTAGCTTCAGTTGGGTTTCAATTCTGGGTAAGTTCATTTGATAGCATTGGGTGAGGTATCATGAGAGGAAGTTGGTCAGCACTTGTGAGATGCTGTGATTTTTATTATTTTTGATGCTGTTCATGACAGCCATTTAGAAATATACCATATGTATTATAAGTATATCTTGAGGTAAATTGTTATATATTATTGTTTGATCTTTATTTGGAGTAAGATATATGGTGATATGGATTGAGGAAATGCATACATGAATATATATATATATATATATATATATATATATATATATATATATATATATATATATATATATATGTATGTACACATACACATTTGAATTCTTAGACCATGATGGCAAACCTAAGGCACATGTGCCACAGGTGGCATGTGGAGCCATATCTATGGGCACCCAAGCGTTGCCCTAGTTCAGCTCCAGCATGCATGCCTGTTCCGGCCAGCTGATTTTTGGGCCAGAAGTCAGGAAACGGGCTGTTTCTGGCCTCCAACGGGGATGGGGAAGGCCTTTTTAGCCCTCCCCAGGCTCCTAGAAAGCCTCTGGAGCATAGGGAGGGTGGAAAATGGGCCTACCAGGCCCACTGTGCCAAAAGTGGGGGAAGTGGGGGGGCTCATGCGCACATGCATGGGGTGGGACACATTGAATTATGGGTGTGGCACACATGTGCACAACCTCCCCATGCTCCCCCCACTTTTGGCATGCGACGGCAAAAATGTTAACCTATGGTCCTAGGAACATAATTTGGGAATAAGACCAAATATGTCCTTAAATTATTACATTGGATTGCAAATAGTCCAAATATTTCTAATTTATCATTGCATATAAGGAATGCATAAAAATCACAAAGAAAAATGTGAAAGAAAAATGACTTTTTTAAGTAAAGGGAAAGAATGAAATGTTCTGGGGGGAAAAAGAACCTGGGGCAATTACTATAGAACCAGTCCATGCTTGGATCTTTGAATAATACATGTTTTATAAATCTAAGCATCTTCTCCTCATCACATCTCAAAACCAGGAGAAAAAAATAATAGCTGCTGTCCACACTTATCACCAATAATAAATTACAGGGCTCTCGTGCATGGCAGCGATTAATGCAAAATGCAACACAAAACACAAAACTAAATAAATAGATAGTTTGACTTTCCTGTGGGTTATCAATTTCTTTCTTCCAGTCTCACTCTAAATTTCTCCTTCCTTTCAGAAGAAAAAAGAATAAAAAAAATGAATTGTACACCATATCTCCAATTGAAAAATAAATGTGTGAGCACATTTTACTCACACAGGTGGCCTCTTTAAATGTACTTTTGTACGGCCTTAGGTGAGCTGCTCACATGAAGTAAGTGACATATAAATCAAAGAAAAAAATATTGAACCAGACTAAAGGTTAAAATTCTGTTTTCATGCTGACTATCCTATGGGGGCCAACCAGGTATCCATGGGAAGCATGCAAGCAAGATGTGACTGTACGCTCTAGAAATTGGTATTCAGAGGTTTTCTGGCTTCTGATACTAGCAACAATACATAAACGATAGTGATAGTCTTAGCATTCATTCTCTCTTGCTTTTTTAACAGTTATCCAAGTTTGTAACATCCTGGGATAGTAAAATTAATAGATTAGGCACTGTGTGAAGAAATGTTCTTGTCTGCCTGATTTTCCCACAATTCAATGAAATAATAAAGGAAATTATTTTAAGATAAGGAGAATCCCCCCCCCCCCCCCCACCAAGTCAATTGTTATCAAGGACTACTTAGGCACAGTGTGTGTCTATGTTTGTCAATCTGAGATATGTCTCTCTCATATATCTCTCTGTGTTTGTATATGTGTATGTGTATATCTCAAAAAGTCAAGTTGGCAGCTGTCATCATGTGACTGAAGCACCTATGAATGTGGGTTGAGTTGTGTGGTTGGAGGGACCATCTTTAATATTTTTGAACCCTTCTTTCAATGCCCTTGGTTCTCTTTAGCATATACATTTTATTCCCATTTATAGACCTGTGTTTTTCCAGGTCTACTAATGTCCTTCTTAATATATGATTATTAGAAATATACAGAGTTTTATTATATATTTGTGTAACAATTTAAGAAACTGTATTTGTAGTTCTTGAAAGATCTCCTGTATGGAATTTTCTTTCTTCATCAAAACTACATGCCGATGAGAACTCCACTATAGTTTGAGACTTTAGAGCAAAGAAAATAACCTATCAGCCCATGATCTCTTCTGCAAACATGAATGTCACCATTTAAAATGCCCTTGCTTGTTTCCAGTCATTTTTGCTTGCACTGGATGGAATGCAAACTAAATGAAGACAGTTACTTACTTCTGTCGTGGATTCATTGTTTAGTACAGATATATCAAATAAAATTTAAAGACTGGACAGCTTCATGTTAGGGAATGCTGATACATAGTACTCTGTCCACTCCCTATTTTTGAAAGATTTGGTTCCTGCTTGGTCTTATATGGGAACAAAGCAAAAGTGATTCTGCTTTGGAAACAATGACAACTGAAAGCATCAGAACTTTTCAAGTGTCCAGCTTCCTAGCAGATCCTATTAAAAGCAGTCAAAAAGGGATAGCTGGCAGGCTGGGCATAGTTTCTTTTGCAAACTTTGAACAGTACCTAGAACATTTTTGGAATAAATTTTGTTTATTATTTTAGTCTTCTCAGCATTATAAATTCTTTGGGTGGACTCACATCATGAAAAGAATAAAAACAGGATATAATGAATAGGAGCAATTCTTAGAAGAACACAGTATAAAATGTATAAAAGAAGCCATTCAGTACTTCCAAGATCTAAAATCTAAATTTTATGCATAAAAAGAAATTCCTTTGCCTGGTTCTGAATCATTAGCAACTTGCCTTCCATTGAGGACCTGTATACTGCACAAGTAAAAAAGAGGGCTGTGAAAATGTTTACAGACCGCTCGCATCCTGGACATAAAACTGTTTCAACTCCTACCCTCAAAACGACGCTGTAGAGCACTGCAAAAACTAGACATACGAACAGTTTTTTCCCGAACACCATCACTCTGCTAAACAAATAATTCCCTCAACACTGTCAAACTAGTTACTATGTCTGCATTACTATTAATCTTCTCATTGTTCCTATTACCCATCTCCTCCCACTTATGACTGTATGACTGTAACCTTGTTGCTTGTATCCTTAAGTTTTATATTGACTGTTTCCCTATGACTATCATTAAGTGTTGTACTTTATGATTCTTGATGAATGTATTTATTTTCTTTTATGTACACCGAGAGTGTATGCACCAAGACAAATTCCTTGTGTATCCAATCACATTTGGTCAATAAAGAATTCTATTCTATTCTATTCTATTCTATTCTATTCTATTCTATTCTATTCTATTCTATTCTATTCTATTCTATTCTATTCTATTCTACTCTACTCTACTCTACTCTACTCTACTCTACTCTACTCTACTCTACTCTACTCTATTCTATTTGGAAGGGCAATATATAGGCCAGCAACACCCATCCTTCTCTTCTAAATTTCAAGGCCCTTTAGAAATTATCTCTAATGGATCCATGCATATATGGGAGGGGGTGGTTTTTTAAATATTCTGTCTGTCAAGTTATTTAAAGTTCAAACATATTATTTTGAATTTAACTAGAGCAGTTACAGTCTAACTGCTGAAATTTTGACATTGCCTTTTCAATACAACCAGATTCTGTTTTCAGGACTTGAATTAATTAAACATTTTGGAAAATTTTAATATAGTATAAATAGTTGGAATTTTAATTCCTTGTGAATGAAAGTACCAAAATATTTCCAGTAAAGAAGAATATTGTGGAGATCAAGCTGGCATCTGAAAAGTGTCATTATCATTATTTCTTATCTTATATCTTTCCAGATCATTTTATACAGTTATTCATAATGCATGAAAACATCTATTATCAATTTTCTACCTTTCTTTTTTGCTCAATAAATAGTGCTATGAACCAAATGTTTGAACAAAGGTAGCTATCTTGCAGATATAATATAATTAAGTATAAAAGAACACTAAAATTGATTTCAGTAAAAATGGACCACTAGTCTTTGATTTCAATATTTCCATTCTTTAATAAACTACATGCATATTTCATCTTTATACAATTTTCAAATTATGATTTAATATTATTAAACACATGCCCAATTCTCCCTATGCAATGTCTTAATAATACAACCATAATTAGTTTTAAATAGCTATTTTGTTTTCCCCTTTTAGGATGAGTATTTTTTTTAATAAAATGAAAAATAAAAAGTAAACTTTATAAATGTCTATGGAGATTCTCAATCATCCAGGTCATGGTTGCCTCAAAAGTGCTTTTTTCAAGAGGCAACTGGACTTTCTGGTTTTTCTTTGAAGACGTTTTGCTTCTCATCCTAGACGTTTCTTCAGCTTTGAAGTGAGTGAAGAGCTGAAGAAGCTTCTTGGATGAGAAGTGAAACCTTTTCAAAGAAAAACCAGAAAGTCCAGTTGCCTCTTGAAAAAAGCACCCTTGGGATAAACTTTCTACAATTAACCGTCCACTTAATTTTCAATTGGTATAGTTAAATAAAAATAGCATAACTAAAAATGCAACAGGGATTCTGTTGTAACTATATTAGTTCAATGTTAACTCCAGAATCCCATCCGTTAGGAAACATTGGTCTCTTAAGATGCCGATTAAAGTCAAGAAATCCACCACTCTTGACAGCGCTTAAGTTGATGGCCGATCATCAGAACACCACACAAAAGTGGATGGAGGCTTGGAGTAGCTGTTCTGCACAAGATGTGTCTGAGCATATCAGTCCTCCAGGATTTAGCCTACCCCGACACATATGGGTGACATATAATAGAATTAGAACAACTCATGGGTGTGTGCTGACTCCTTGTATAAATGGGGAAAGATGCCTTCAGCACAATGTGATTGCGGGGCCCCTCGACAGACTATCCAGCATATGGAATGTTCTAACAGAAGATATCCAGGAGATTCCTGGGACTTCCTCTGCATAACAACGGCAGCTACTGACTGGATCTCCAAACTCAATATCAAACTTTGAAATGTTATTTCTGTTTTCCTTTTAGGTTTTCTTACTGCTTTTTTTTTTTGTTTTAATTGTTTTAACCTGTAAGGATGAAGTGTTTTAATATTGTGTGTGACCAGCCATACGCTAAATAAATAAATAAATAAATAAATAAATAAATAAATAAATAAATAAATAAATAAATAAATAAATAAATTGGTCAGATAGTTAAACATGGCACTGTGGCAGAACAAATGTCACCATTATTTTCCAGTCCTTTCAGAACTTAAACAGTTGAAGATAAAGAGGCAACTTTATTTAGAAGAAGAAAGAATTTAAAATAAGTCATTATCAGGCTGGAATTGTTCCTCATAAACTGCCAAACAACATGAAGTTGGACAACATATTAATTTTCCTGCTGCTTTGGCATGCACTAGTATACAGACCAGTCAGAAAGGTCTGAGTCACTTCTAGCCTGGCTTTGATAAAAATTAAAATAAATCTGTGTACAATTTGAATATTTTTAAGGAAAAAATCATTTTTGAGGTTGTATTCATTCCATTTTTTATTTTGTTCAGGAATCAGAGAAGAGGATATTACAAATATACCCTATCTATTAAGTAAATATTCACATTTTTTACACCAGAAATAAAAGGAACTGGCTGTTTGTCCCATCAACATCCCCATGACTTTTAATATATTTAACAAGAAGAACTTTGAAACACACTGTAATTTGCTCTTGAAATTTGCCACATTATGCCAAAATATGGTACACTCTTATATCACATTAAGCCAAAAACAAATCAGCTTAATATGGTGTTTGGAATCCAAACAATTTGAAATTATTGCTAGAACCACGTAACCATGAAATGCAACCATTTTCAACTATATCTGATTTATTTTACTGTTCAGTAGTTTATTTAGTGATATTCCATTATCTCTGCCAAAATTGTTGATAATTTAAAATCCTCCTTCTGGTGTTTTGTCCCTCATATTATAAGGAGAGAACAGGATGTTCTAGATGTCCTATTTCTATTGTGAAATAGAGATTTCCATTGTAATTTCTCTGTGTTGAGGATTCACTATTAGAGCAGCAATTCTACTACATTTGGAAAGGCTCTTTATGTGTTTGAAGCCAAGATAGTCTAAAGAAACCCAAGAAAGTTCTAAAATTTTAATATTGAGTTCTATCGATTTGTACCAATTGTTCTGCTTGCATTAGCTGTGGGAAGTAGTGAGCCAAGTGCACACTAGCCTCTTTATTAGTTTCTTTACCAGTTCCTTTGGAAGCAGCAGATCTTTTCTGCCATAAATATATATTATGTTAGTGTTAATTGTTCTAGACCATGTTGTGAAATTGATGAGAATTCTTTTTTTTTCAACTCACAATCCACAAAAATAACACTTTATTAACAAAGTAGAGGGAATGTTCAGAGCCACTTGATGATGTCTATTTTTTCAGCTTCTATTTAAAATCATATTTGCAAACAGAAAATTTTACCAACAAGTTTCTCTTGGCTCTTCAAAAATAAATAATGACATAAACAAACTCCATAGACAAGTAATTGTTTAATTTATAGCTAATCTCCAGCTATGCAGGAAAAGGCCAATTAACTGAAACCGTTTCATGATTAATCTTTTGTCTTTTCATCAATTGTTTCTTTAAAGTGTAATTTGAAATCATAACTTTCCACCTTCCTCATAGCCTTGGAGCTTATTAAATTATAACATCTGTGAAGTGCTTTGAACATGGAAATCACTATACAAATTGTAACTGTGACATGAATTTTAAGAAGGCACTAATATCAGCAACTACAGTCATTCTCTTTCTTTGCCTTTCTTTTTTCTTATCCCTTTTAAACTTCTACTTCCAATTGTGGAAAGAAGGATGAGGAAAGAGAAAAATCCCTATAATAAAATGTTTGCCTTTGTGAATTTGAGATATGCATATTAAACAAACAAATAGGAATATCTTGAATTTAAAATTTATAATTAAAAAGTATCCAAGATGCCAGATGATAAATAACATGCTATTTATATTTCAAGTAATGATAAAGACTTCTTCCACCCACCCACCCACCCCCCAAAAAAAGAATTGGTAAAAAAAATGATTCATGGGTAAAATAGATCTAGGCCGTTAACAAACCTATCTAAATAAATAAATGACATTCTTGCATAACAGAGAGAGGCAAAGATCCTTCTATAATGCAGGGGGGAAATTTTACTATCATCTTTTATCTGCAATTTTGAACAATTTTCAATTATCCGAGTCTTCTCTTGAAACAGGAGTCTTAGGAAGCATGAACTGACTAACTATGTGTGGAAATTGACTAGATTTTATAATTGTATAGTTAAACTGTAGAATTTGCTGCCATAAAAGGAAATTTGTGGAGTTGTTCATAACTACTTATTTTGATGGGTGTATATTAAGAGGATATACAATCCAATTCAAGGACACAAACTAAAGTTTCCAGAATATTTTACTATAGTTAATGTTTACAGAGTTAATGTAGAACAAGACCAGGGGTGGGTTCTACTTACCTTTACTACTGGTTTGCATTGGAACTGTGTGTGATCACCTATGATAACATCCGGGGTGGTGGGCAGAGCCTCCTACCGGTTTTACTACAGGTTCTTGTGAACCGGTCCAAACCGGGGGCAAACCACCACTGAGCAAGACTTAATCATCGGTTCTCAAGATTTCTAAATGTACAACAATGGGGAACATTCATGTCAAATCCCAGAATATTTTTGTACAAAAGGAAGAAGTTTTTATAGGGTGTGACAAGCCTTATTCTGAAAACAGTGAACTTGCAGGTCAAGTTTTAATGCAAGGAGAATCTTTTTTTTTTTTTTTGGTTAGACTGAGAAACTGAGTATTTGGGAAGATGGCGATGACAAACCACTTCCTCAATGCTGTCACGAAATCTGCATAGTTACCTTTACCTGCAGTTGACATTGACTCAAGAAAGTCTTGACTATTTTTTTTTTTTACTGTTGATGATGAAATATGGTATATTTGGCTAATTTGACATTTTTTTAAATTAGGAAAAAAACCTTAAGAAATTAAGAAGTATAAGTCTCAAATTTGATTGAAGGTCTGCCTTATTATTGAAGAACAGCATTTTTAGATCTAAGCTATTTCATATTTATTGAAGGTTCATCTTTTGATGTTCCTTATTTCAATAGCAATGATTGAACTGTACGTGGGCAGAGAAACTTCATTCCTAAATTTGTTGCTAAAGTCCCTGAGGAGAATTTCTTTTTACCATGATTATGAACTAGATAAAAAGTTCTAGCAATGCTGGTTGGATTGTTTTTCCTACTGCTGATAGCCATACAGAATTGGAAAACAGTGTCTAATTCTTCCAGCTGCTATTCACTGTACTAAAGAAATTACAGAAAACAGCTGATGTAGCATCCTATATAAGAACTTTAACATGTTGTTTGAGTTATAAAGATATATAAATGATACATCATGGAAGGAAGGTAGTTCAATCCCAATCTGAGAATAGTCAATATGTTCATTATATGGTAAGAATAGTACTGTTACCCATTGAAATGTTAGAAGAACTCTTCCAATTTACACATATCCTCTTTCAAGTGAAACACAAACTCCCTACTCTACTCTACTCTTCCTTTACTCTATAAATGTCCAGTAGAAGCCATCATTAGACAGAAAGAAAAGCTAGTCATTTTGTTTCTAATTAGAACCTTTAACCTTTCTGCTTAAAGGATGTATCTCAAAATATGAGAGTAGGTTAAAAATATTTATCTTCCAGTATTTTTCCCCTCTGGGGAAACTTAAATATAGATTTAGATACTAATCCAAACTTCTCCAGTGTATTACACCAGATGCAGATTATATCATAAAAAATTTCTCATGCAAGCTGCTCTTGGGAGCTTGCATGAGAAATTTGCATGGGAAATTGCAATTTCCCATTTACATGGGAAATTGCAAAGTTATTTTATTTTATGCAAAAGATTAAAATCCAAAACCCACAAATGGATGCCAGATAATTAGACTTTGTTAAGAGTAATCACTTTCTGATTTATTTTTTTTTTTTTGCACAGAATTTGGGAATAAGAAAGAATAGGGTCATATCAGCAGATAAACAGAATCAATCAGGTGGCAAAATCCAGTACCTCAGTATACCTTGTATTCTTATAGGGATTTTGGAGACTATATTCTTAATATAAAGTAGCCACATAGAGATAGAACAGCATTTTTTTTTCCTGAAATGGATTGAATGACTAATGTTTTTGCTTCTGGGATGCTTTTCTTTTTAAAAGCTTTTAAATGTCATGTAGTATTAGACAAATCTCAAAATAAATATAAAGCCAAAAATTTAAATGGATGAATCAAAATGTATCTAATATCAAATCATTTAAAACAACAAAGCCAATGATGTTAATGCCACTGGAGAATGCTGCCTATCTATACTGTATAGGTCTCTAAGGAAACTCAGTTCAATATAAGGATTTCCATTGGAAAGTCTTGTCCCTGTGACAAACTAATCACAATGTCAAGGTTCCAAGTAACAGCCCATAGGAAATCATGACTCCAAGGGAGGGTTCCTCAAAGCATAGATTTATTAGGCATGTCAGATTGGCACAGCTGCTGAAAACCCAATCTGAAATCTCCTGGGTTTCCCCCCCCACCCATTTCAAAATCAACTCTGAAGATGAAGACATAAAGTAAGACTACTTGTAAAGGTTTTAAGGGGCAAGGAACACAAAAATATCAAAGTTATCTAATTTGTTTGGGTTACTATATGTATATAATCTCTGATTAATCAACCTAAGATTCTTTTCAATGTGTTTCTATATTTTTATTTGAGGAAAGGTGAAATGTTCGCACTGGATTGCCAGTAAGAAAAAAGAAAAAAGATGAATAAAAGGTAAAGATACATTATAAATTTTAGAAGTAAAATCTACATATTAGCCCAAACCACTCAGAAGCGTACATGGAAGTAACAATATCACAGTTATTCAGGTAGCTCAGGTTAAAAGTAAAATAATAGATGGAATTTATTATCCAAAGCTATAGAATGATGTTAAATCCATGTATGCTTCTGATTGGTTTGGACTAATATGTGGATTTTACCTCTAAAATTTATAATTTATCTTTACTTTTTATTCATCTTTACTTTTCTTTTTTCTTTACTGGCAATCTAGTGCAGAACTCTTTCTCTTTCACCTTTTCTCAAATAAAAAGCCACAGAATTTATCAAAGTGATTTGCTTTTCTCTGATGCTAGCCTATTCAGTTTTTCTGCTTCATGTACTATGATCAATAGCTCAATAGAACATAGTGTGGGCAGAGAGAGGCAAAGCAGCAGAGAGGGTAAATGTGTGCAATTTAAGCTATTGCTAAGGAAGAATATAAAACTACTGAACAGAATCAAAGGTTTTGTTTGCTCTGTAATCAGGGAGAGCTGCCAACAAAGAGAAGACGATAAGGGTCCTAGTAGCAATAATACAAATATGCCACAATGACGTATATTTTGCATCACATCCTTACAATCATAACGGCGAAATTCAAAGAGTAAAAGATAAGTGTGCAATTGAGGCTGCAGCAATGCAGAAGTCTTTTAAGAAATTCCTATTGAATAAAAAGGACTTATGTGTAAATATGCAAATATGCAGAGCTAGATTAGAGCATCATATGCTAAACAATAACCAATATTGAACATTTGTATAGTATTTGTAGGCATTCAAACCACTTTATAATTTGGTGCAATTTTAATATTTACAGTAAATATATCAAATATGTCAATATTATTTCCTAAATTGCAATTTCAAACTCAGAAAAGAAAACATGGCAAAGGCCATCTAGGAGTTTGTAACATTAAATGTAAACTTTTTGACTCAGAATGTGTAGTTACAAAACAAAATTAGACTCAATGCCGGAGGGGCTAGTGGAACTATTAAAATATTTGACTTTAAAATTTACTTCCCCCTGCCCCTATTCTGAAGGAATGCTAGTAAAGAGTAATAAGATTTAAAGTTCACTTAACATATGGAGAAGAGACGGTAGGGTGCTAAACATTTTCTTATCAGCAGAGATGGCATGAAAGGGAGATAAACCCTCCAAGTCCAAAGAAATATTTTCATCATGGCTGATTTGAAACAAAATATATTTGCATATATGAATCTGTCAACAAGGCATATTGCTCTATTAATTATAGTGTCATTTTGATTGCTTTCTCAATATACCAATCAGTTTAACTTTTGCAGAGCCTACTGTGTTCTAAATGTTCAGTGCAGTATGATTAGTTTAGAAGACATGATCTATTAGCTATAAAAAGGACAAGATAATTTTTTGTTGAGTGAAGCTTGAACTTGAGCTTGAATGTCCTTTGCTAGCCCCTAGACTTACTCTAGTATTCTCAGTTTTGCATTGCGATTTTAACTATTGTAGATGGGGTTATGGTCAATTACTTTCATGTTGCTATCTTGCTATCATGATGTCTACCATAGTAGATGACAATAACTGCATGAGAGTCTATTTTTACAAGGTCACAAGGAAACAGCCTGAAATCAGGCTATCCTATTGTCAAAACAAGAGACAGATAGCAATCTTTCCACCCCAAAGATTGTGACTCCAAAGTCACAATTCAAAGATTGTGTTTGTTACCAATTACACTGGTAGGAAAAAGAGGTAGGAATATGAACACTGATTTCAGTATAAGTAGGGTTGATATTTAACACATTATTCACTGGAATTTTTCATGTTGGCTATGATAGTTTCTCTGCAATAAAACTTACTTTAGTAGTTTTATTCTTGAATGCTGGTTTATTTGTTTTGGGTTCAGTTAGATTTGGATGGAAGATTACTAAGAAAATCCATGACTGTAATTAAACTGAGAAGTTGAGGGAAAAAAAATCCAAAAAGGTAACAACAAAGGATTTTTTCATTGTTATCAAAGTACAATAGAAAATTACATGGACATATTCACAAATTTATCAAGAGTGGAGTTTGATCTAAGAACTCCTGTCTTTTGCTTTACTGTCTGGATGAAGGTGAGGTATATAACAGTGACAGCATCTGGCTGACCTTAACAGGGTTTGGAAATTAAGCACAACTCAGTATCATCAGAATTTGCAGTTAAGACCAACAGACTAAAACAGAGCTGTAGAGTGAACTAATGAATTACAAAATGCCATACTATTGGAAGAAAACAAATGGTTGTGTCCCCAGTCGTCTGGAATCAAGAAGTCAAGTTCAACTCAATAACTTTTAACTTAGTGGTGGAAGTGTTTTTTGGCAACTTTGTAGAATCTGCTTAGTATGGAATGCTTTCTTTGGAACATTTGTAGAATTTATCCTGGTCAGAAAAACAATTCTGAAATCTATGGAATAATAGTTGTGTAATAAACACAAAATAAATATTTATTTGTGTAATAAATATACACACAAAATATGTGTTCTCCTATTTCCTTAGAGACTAATCTGTTCCAAGTAAAATAAATTTAGATTTAGATCATACCGATCTAGTGGTAAAGCATCAGGCTAGAATGGGTGACATTGTGATTTCTATTCCTGCCTTAGGCATGAAAGCCATCTGGGTGACTTTCATGTTATTATGAGGATAGTAGCAGGAGGAAGCAGTGTTAGATGTGTTTTCTATCTTAAGTTATTTACGGAAATAATGAAAGCAGGATTAAAACAAACAAAACCATAAACCTAAGTTGGGAAGTGCATATTCTATTCTAGATTGTTATGTGTGAATTGTTATATGTAATGGAGTGAAGTTGGGTTTGCTGTTTGCTGTCTTCAAAATAGCTGCAGTCATGCAGACAAGCTCTCTCCCCCCCTCCCGCCCCTTTCCCTCCAGCATTCATCCATTCTCTCTGAACTGCACTTATAGGCATTCAAGCTGGTGTTCCAGCTGCCTGGCTGATTGAGTCCCACCCTGGTGTTTTCAAGGACGTGCTAATATCCAAAGGTAGCCTCACCCCACCCAATCTTATGAGCATATAAAAGCAAATGCTAAATCAGAGTTCAAAGAGGGAGTGTGTAGCAGGAATGGTGAACGCAAATGGCCAGAGAAGCAGAAGAGATGTCTGGAATTGGCAGCTGTTACAAACAAGCAAGAAGACTGTCTTTCAAGTGCCAGGACCACAAGTTATGGTGAGCAGCATAACCTGATGGAAGCCCTGACTGAGCCTGGAGCTTTACCAAAAGATCAATAGCAACGTAGAAGATGAACAGGCACAAAGAGCAACCTCATCCCAACTGCTGCAAGAACATTTGGAAAAAGTCAGAAGTTGTATGCTACTCTGAGACTTTCTTTTGAACTGAGTATTAAAAGAAGTATAGAATTAAAATAACAGAGTTGGAAGGGACCTTGGAGGTCTTCTAGTCCAACCTTCTGCTTAAGCAGGAAACTGTACCATTTCAGACAAAGGTTAAGGCTCTTCTTAAAAACTTCCAATGTTGGAGCATTTACAACTTCTGGAGTAAATTTATTCCACTGATTAATTGTTCTGATTGTCAGGAAATTTCTCCTTAGTTCTATCTAGATTGCTTCTCTCCTTGATTAGTTTCCATCCATTGCTTCTTGTTCAGCCCTGAGGTGCTTTGGAGAATAGCTTGACTCTCTCTTCTTTGTGGCAGTCCCTGAGATATTGGAACACTGCTATCATGTCACCCCAGGTCTTTCTTTTCATTAAAGAGCTATTTATGTGGCAACATCATTTTGCAAATCCTAGAAAGGTGGAGTTGATACAGAGCCTGTGCTGAAAGAAAGCACTGTATACAATGCTGTGTTGTATTCAGTATTTGGAGAACAAAGAACCTCCAAATGAATACCTTTTAATTAATTTATTTTATTTTTTCCAATGTTTTTTCGGGCAATTCATTCATTCATTACTTGAGGCAGTGGTTTATCTAACATATATTGTATGTGCAAATTTTCTTCTCCTTTCTTATTTTATTTTATTTATTTTATTTTATTTCAATTTATATACCGCCCTTCTCCCCGGAGGGGGACTCAGGGCGGTGAACAGCCAAATTAAAACACATATAATACAAATATTAAAAAATTTAAAATTAAATTAAATTGTTAGCGTTCCAATAAAAGTCTCAAAACAAGTTAAAAATACCCAATTTAAAACCCAAGAATTGATAATACCAAGATTTTTAAAAAAAACCATTAAAACCAATCAAGCAAGGCAGGCTTGTTGAAATAAATAAGTCTTAAGGGCCTTTCGGAAAGCGCAGAAGTCCAGGATCAATCGAATTTCAGGAGGTAGCTCGTTCCACAGGGCGGGTGCCCCCACAGAGAAGGCTCTCCCCCTGGGGGCCACCAGCTGACATTGCTTGGCTGATGGCACCCTGAGGAGGCCCTCTCTGTGTGAGCGTACTGGCCGGTGGGAGGTTATCGGTAGCAGCAGGCAGTCTCGCAAGTACCCCAGCCCTATGCCATGGAGTGCTTTAAAGGTGAGTACCAACACCTTGAAGCGCACCCAGAAGACCACCGGAAGCCAGTGCAGCTCGCACAGGAGAGGTGTCACGTGGGAGCGCCCTGTCGCTCCCATAATCACCCGCGCAACCGCATTCTGGACCAGTTGGAGCCTCCAGGTGCACCCCAAGGGGAGCCCCATGTAGAGAGCGTTACAATAGTCCAGGCGAGATGTGACAAGTGCATGAGTGACCGTGCACACGGAGTCCTGATCCAGAAAGGGGCACAACTGGTGCATCAGGCGAACCTGATAGAAGGCCCCCCTGGCCACGCTGCCATATGCCCTTCCAAGGACAGACGTGAGCCCAGGAGGACACCCAAGTTGCGAACCCCCTCTGTGGGGGCCAATGACTCACTCCCAATAGCCAGCGATGGCACCAGCTGGCTATACCGGGACACCAGCATCCACAGCCACTGGGTCTTGGAAGGGTTGAGACAAAGCCTGTTCCTCCCCATCCAGACCCACACAGCTTCAAGGCACTGGGACATCACTTCAAGGGCATCATTGGGGTGGTCAGGGGTGGAGATGTACAGCTGAATTTCATCAGCATACAGTTGGCAACTCACCCCAAAACCATGGATGATCTCACCCAGCGGCTTCACATAAATATTGAACAGGAGCGGCGAGAGGACCGACCCCTGTGGCACCCACAAACGAGGCGCCGCGAGGTTGACCTCTGCTCCCCTGCCAACACAGACTGCGATTGGTCAGAGAGATAGGAGGAGAACCACCACAACACGGTGCCTCCCACTCCCAAATCCTCCAACCGACGCAGCATGATACCATGGTCGATGGTATCAAAAGCCGCTGAGAGATCTAACAGGACCAGGACAGAGAAGCAACCCCTGTCCTGAGCCCTCCAGAGATCATCCACCAATGCAACCAATGCCGTGCTTTAGGATCCCTACTAAAGGGATCTTTAGGGATACTTTAGGATCCCTACTGTAGTGACGTGAAATGGTATTAATCTTCTGTTATAGGATTTCTGATGGCACATTTACAAGTATAGTCATATGAAGAGATATAATGATGATAACAGGGCTGAGGCAGTGGTGGGCATTGGACAAACTAATAGGAGAATAAATGCAAACATTGAAGAACACAAGAACGCAATCAGAAAAGAAGAAAAAACTTCCTCCCTTTTCCAGCACCTTAAAAAAACAGGACATGAAATTGATGTTGAAGGAACCAAATTAATCTCCAAAACTGAACACTTTAGTTCATGGATAATCATGGAAGCCATCAAAATAGAGAAACACCCCCATAACATGAATAAACGTGATGATACCTCCCACCTACCGGACATCTGGAAACTAGCCCTAGTCAACAGATGAGTCCCAGCCACTAAGATTAACACCAGACCCAAGATAACACATGACACCACCACCAGATTCAAACCCAAACCCATCCCATAGATGAAGTGCAAGCACCATCCAGAGGCCAGACCACGGCGGCATCACCAGCTGCTGTGCCCTCTTCCAATCCCCACACAAAGCAAATTGACACATGTCATGAACACATGGCAAGACCTCAAACTCAGAGCCAAACCAAGGCCCAGGATGTGGCATCACAGCCATCTGCTCAGGACATTACATCAACTACCCAGCCCATTATCCAGGTCATTACAACACAAAAGACTAATGGGCACATATCAAGGACCTAACCCACACAGGGTGTTATGAAACAGCCGACTAATCTGCAAACATCAACTCCATCAACTAATCAAGATGTAACAACACAGGCCACCAACCTGCTCACAGCAACAAAACCAGCACCCCACACTTCCCCACCAGTATTTATAGAGAGACGGCAGCTCTGATCAAGCTTTGCTCACACAGGCATGAAGCCGAAGGCACCAGCCTGAAGATGACAAGCGGGACCTCATCAAAATGTCACCAAGATACTCTCAATCTTACACAGGAAAAGACACAAATACACCAAGACTTGTATGTATGTATGTATGTATGTATGTATGTATGTATGTATGTATGTATTTCTTTTTAGCCAGGTTCTACCTACATAAACCAAGATTTTATACAGCCCTAGTTCAGTGAAATCACAATCCACTAGTTTCTAGGCTTTTTTTCTTTTCCTTCTGGCAACCAGCAGATCCTTTGCTGCCCATTGGGAGACTAAGATAGATGTATTTTGGCCTTATAAGGCCTCATCAGTTAGCCATGCCCTCATCTCATGTATCTTCCCTTAAAGGTACAGTATTTGTTTTCTTTCTTTTTCGTAGTTTTTATGTGTATTTCTTTTTAGGCAGGTTCTTACTATGTAAACCAAGATTTTATCCATCTCTAGTTCAGTGAAATCACAATCCACTAGTTTCTAGGCTTTACCTTTACAGGGAGGATACATGAAATGAGGGTGTGGCTAACTGATGAGGCTTTATAAGGCCAAAATAGATAGATACACACACACACACACACAATTTTTCTGATACATACATATATATGGACTATGCCATGAAGGGCTTTAAAGGTGATTACCAACACCTTGAATTGCACCCAGAGGAAGACTATCGCCCAATGCAGCTAATGCAGCAGTTGTGTTATATGACTTTAAGCCTCAAGAACCACCAATGCCACTGCACTCTACATCAGCTGTAGATTCCAAATGCTCTTCAAGGGTAGTCTCATGTAGAGTGTGTGATGAGTGTGTGATAATAGTCCAACCATGAGATGATTAGAGCCTGAATGACTGAGCCCAGGGACTCCTGATTCAGGAAAGGCTGCAAGTGGCACACAATCCGAAGTTGTGCAAAGCCTCTCCTAGCCATGACTGCCACCTGCTCTTTGAGCAGGAGTCATGATTCTAGGAGGCTCTCCAAGCTGCAGACCAGATCTGTCTGGGATAAAGGTAAAGGTTCCCCTTACACATATGTGTTAGTTGTTTCTGACTCTAGGGGGCAGTGCTAATTTCTGTTTCAAAGCCAAAGAGCCAGCACTGTCCGAAGACATCTCTGTGGTCATGTGGCTGGCATGATTAAATGCCAAAGGTGCATGGAATGCTGTTACCTTCCCACCAAAGGTGGTCCCTATTTTTTTACTTGCATTTTTATGTGCTTTTGAACTGCTAGGTTGGCAGAAGCTGGGACAAGTAACAGGAACTCACCCCATTACGTGGCACTATGGATTTGACCTGCTGAACTGCCAAACTTTTGATCAACGAGCTCAGTGTCTTAACCACTGAGCCAGTGTCTAGGATCTAGGGTAATGCCACCCTATCCACAGACAAATATGAAAAAAAGTCCCAGATCTCAGGACCTCATGCACCCAAAGCCATTTCTTTTTACAGGGTTCAGTTGGAGCCTATTATCTCCCATTCAGGCCCCACAGCCCCCAGCCACCATGAGAGGTCACCAATGACATCACTTGGGTCAACAGGAATGGAAATATAGAATTGGGAATTATCAATGTACTGCAGTACCTCAATCCATGGTGATTATTTCATACCAAGGTTTATATAAATGTTAAAAAGAATTGGAAAGAGTACCACATCCTGTGACACACTACAAGATAGTGACTAAGGGCAGGACCTTTCATTCCTTAACATTGATTGGGATTGGCCTTGGAGAAAGAAACTGAATTAGTGAAAAATTCTGCCACCCAGCCCCCGTCCCCCAGCTGATCCAAAAAGACACCATGGTTGACGGTATTGAAAACTGTTGAGAGGTCAAAGAGAGTGAGGATCTCTATCCTGCTGTGCACCTATAGCAAGCATGACCAATGCTGTTTCTGTCCCATAACCAGTGGTGGGATTTAGCTGGTTCTCACCCCTTCGGGAGAACCAGTTGTTAACTTCCTGAGCAGTTTGGTAAACTGGTTGTTGGAAGAAATCATTAGGGCAGAGAACCAGTTGTTAAATTACTTGAATCCCACTACTGCCCATAATCATCCCAAATGAAAGAGGTCCAGATAATCCACTTCATCCAGAACCCTCTGAAGCTACCATTTGTTTATACTATATTATGTTTTATTTCTTTTCTTTTTTTTATGTACATTCGTCAATCTTTGGGGGAAGTTCATAAACACTGGTAAATAGAAAAACAGAATAAAGTCATTGGAAGAGCCACTCTTTCTGTGGGCCTTATTCAGCTAGGAGGTTAGATGTTTGCCATGCTTGCTATAGTTCCACAGTTATCATGCTTACTATAGCAAGCATGACAAATATTTTATGGATTCCATTCCATAAGATCAAAGCTGTAACTGTTGAAACTCATCACATCAGATCAAAAACCAGTTCAGGCAATACCAGCGGGATGGTTATTAGGCTATAGGAGATACAAGCTCAAATGCCAGTTTGATTATGTTTGATAGAAGAAATCCATGCTCATACCCCAAAAACACCAGTAATTTTTGCTATATATTTCCACAGATGCAGATTTTCGAATCTGAATGTATCATCTGCATTTTCTGCATTTTTCTCTTGCCTGAAATTATTTGTGCCTTCCCCCTCTCCAGGATACATATAACTTCTGCCAGATCAATTAAATTGTCCCCAAGGGGATTTTGTTGCTGGAAGGAAAATGATATCGTCTATGTATCAGCAGAAGACAATTCATCTATTGCCCATGGCAGCACTCTTTACAGTAAGTCACAATCATCTTATTTTGCAGAGGAAACAGATGGAACACTGCTTCTTCCTGAAAGCTAAAGTTTACATTTGTCCTGACATACCTTCTCTTTTCCTAGTTATTTTACAACGAATTAGAATGAATATGACAAATTGTTCTACTATTAGCTAATTAATTTTGTCTGCTTTGTCATATTCCTTTTGTATGTTTTTTAAATTGATACCTTGGGCAGTACCCAGAGTTCTGCATGTTTTTACTTAGAATTAGAATGGTCAAACTAAGTTTCTAAACTAACAGTAATACACTGTGTTCCATGATTCCTGGAGAACCAGAAATTTGACACAATCTAGATTAATCTAATGTGTTCTATAAAGTACCGCCAGTGGTGAAATCTAATTTTTTTACTACCGATTCTGTGGGCATCGCTTGGTAGGCTTGGTTTGGCTTGGTGGGCATGGCTTGATGGGTGTGGCAGGGGAAGGATACTGCAAAATCCCCATTCCCTCCTCATTCCTGGGGGAAGGATATTGCAAAATTTCCATTGCCACCCCACACTGGGGCCAGCCAGAGGTGGTATTTGCCGGTTCTCCGAACTGCTCAACATTTCCGCTACCGGTTCTCCAGAACCTGTCAGAACCTGCTGGATTTCAGCCTTGGTACCATCACAAAAATATGCAAAGCAGCCACAGAGTTCATAATAGGACACATAGAGACACACAATGAAGACACATAATGAATAACACATTTCATTTGGGGAGTGATTTACTTTTAACATTGGTTTTAAAAAAATGAAAACTGGTTGGTCTGGCATCTGGTGGGAAAGATTCTTTAAAATTTTGTTTGCATTGGTTGTTGTGAAGTGTCAAGCTCAGTAAATAAATAATTCAGAAATAATTTGGTACCTTTTCAGTTAGTTTCCAAAGTTGATTAATAGGTTTTTAAAAACTATTTATGTAACCACAAGCAAGGATTGATATTTCAAGGTTTATGTCAAGGAATTGGTATTTGCAAAAGCTCTATCCAACGTCTCTATATTTGTAAGGTATGCATAGTTATTATGATTGGTACTCTAACTGCATAAGATAAAATTTGATAATGCTTTTAATATTCCTTTTTTTTAAAAAAAGACAAAAGATATTGTGGTTTTCTTAGGCATGTTGTCTTGCTGTTTATTTTAGCTCCATTAATTATTTTATGTTCTAGTCTTATATTCTTTTTAATTTCTTGCAAGCTATCTTGGAAATAATTTGATTAAAATGGGGTGATATAAATCTTTAAAACAAAGAGTAATAAATCTATTCCATATAATTGTTGTTGGGGATCATAATTCATTACCTACTTCATCAACCTTTGTTTCACACCAAACACTTATTGAGAGTACTAAGAATATATTCATCTTTTATTTTATTTTTCTCCTCAGTATAATTTATTCTGAGTTCTTTGTACAATAACTGTACTTTACATAAATGTATAATCTTTACATATTTATGAAAGTTTAGATAGAAAGCCATAAGGAGAGACAGAAAGAAAAGAATGCCTGAGAATGCAAAGCCTGATACAAATTGACATTTTGCTTTTCTATGAATAAAGTTCAATTCTAAATGTGTTGACTGTCAGGTGATGATGAATTTCCCAAATATTTTGGGAAGGCATGCTTTAACAGTATGCATGTTAATATAGATTTAGAAGCAGCAGTTCGTGCAGCTTTGAAAAAAGTCCCAAATTAATGGAGAAGAAAGATATAGTTGAAAGTAACAAACAATAACAAACTAATTAGGGCATCCCTTCTACAAAATCATAGAATCAAACTATTGGAAAGGAGCCTGGAGAACTTCTAGTCAACCCCCTGCCCATCCTTAGATCATTGTAGACAATGGTTATCCAACTTTTGTTTGGTAATCTCCAATGACAGAGCACCTACAACTCAAGACTGTTTTAGTACTTAATAGCCTTCACGCTCAGGCAATTCAATTTTATTTCAGGGTTGGCTCTCTCTTTGTAAAACTTCTACTTTTTTTTATTCTTTCCTACCATTGGGCACCACAGATAATAAATCCACATTCGTTGCTCTATGATGTCCCTTCATAGGATTTAGTTTCCAAGTCTCTCATCAGTTTTGTTGCTCCTCTCTGCAGTCTCCTTCCTGAACTTTCAGAACTTGATGAAATCATGGGGCAAAATATTCTAACTGCATACTACATAAAGAAAGATAGAAAGTTCCTTCATGTTAACTCAGATAACCATTTCATGTAGCCCACAATTTGCTGTAGTTCTCCACAGTTTCATATGAAATGCTGGGAACTGACTCAGGATCTTCTGAACACTAGGTGCTCTATTAAAGTTGCCAACCCTGGCAACTTTAAGACTTGTGGACTTCAACTCTCAGAATTCCTCAGCTTCTGGGAGTTGAAGTCCACAAGTCTTAAAATTGCCAAGGTTGAAGATCCCTGCTCTATTATATATCTATGTACTCCCTGATTCCCTAGCCATAGATTTTGCAAACAAGAAAAGGTGAGCAGAAGGATCTCCTCTCCTCCTCAGTTTCTTAATTTTAAAACATGGCAGGCTAGAATAATTCCTGCCTCTTATCAGTTCTGCCCTTCACTGAATGAAGCTGAAGTTAGGAATTATTGGCCTACCATGTACTCCCTAGACACCAAAGATGTACAGTACATGGCAACTGAGTTAAGCAAATCTGTAAAAAAATAGCAATAGTAATAGCACTTAGACTTATATACTGCTTCATAGTGCTTTACTGCCCTCTCTAAGTGGTTTTACAGAGTCATTGCAGTATGCAGTAATACAGCATATTATTTATTTAGCATAAATAATTTCTTACAAAATTTAGTATGCCAAATTTAAAACCTGGTTTGTTTAAAATGTAAAATAATACAAGCAGTTAAAACTAGTTGCTGAACTTAAAAATAAAGTCAAATACATTTACTAATATTAGAACTACTCGGTTATGATAGCTTCAGAGAAATCTGAAAAGCAGCTGCAGTTTCAACGCAATGTTTGAAAGAGAGCAGTTGATTGGTAGAAGGATCATTATAGCAACAAAAGAAACAGAAAAGAAGTATGATGAAATAAAGATGTCATTTGAAAGGGTTTAAAAATGATGTGGTCAGTGAAAACGAGAGCCGAGCTTTACAGTTACATATTTGCCATGTTTGGAAGATGAAAAACACATGTCTCTATGCATGTCTCTTTTCTTCAATTTGCCCCTTATGAATGGAGTTACAGAATTCAGGGGAACATTTAGCCAGATTATAATACATAGTGATACATGGAGTTTCCTAAGCAATTTTATTGCATTGATCGAAGGTACTATCAGAAAGCTACAGACATTTTCCTCAAAAGAAATCCATATAATTGATGCAAATTCCATTTAAGTCAAATGTTAGTGTTGTTGATCACCCTCAGTTTGCATACTCTTTATTCTCTTCATTAATATTCTTTGTCAGTGTGTCTCTGCTTTGGCTCAGCACATGCTTACTACTTGGTTTTCTTGCAAAATTAACCAACATTGCTGACAATGGCAGGTCCATCTTGAATTTAGCTAATTCAAGTGAACAATATCACTTTCAATATTGCTTTTTATTCATTTTTTTGTTAACTGTTTTGCATAAAAATGCTCTTAACATAGAGTAAGCGAAGGAGTCTCTTTTATCCATTTGTTAATCCTTAAGCCATCTGTCTTATTCAAACTTTCTTTCTGTGGATATTTTTCCATTTACAAATAAAATGGAAGGAATTGCCTCAGCAGCAGAAGGCAATGCAAGCATTCAAAGAACATGCACACCCATTTACCAAAATGTCTCTCTAACCAGACATTAAAAATAGGTTCACTTTGATCAGTTCAAACTAATGCATCTGTGTATTTTCTTTCTTGCATTTGGCTTTTACATGATACAATACTGAGCTGAAAAACACTCTTACTATATTGAATATTCTATAAACTCTTACTCAGCCTTGTCCAAATTTGAATGTACTAGATATATTCAACAGCTATTCCCTTAGGGAAACACTAAAATTATTGTGGTCTAGAGATTATTGGATTTGCAGTTTAACATATGCTTAGGATGCCATTCAAGAATTGTTTTGTATTTTTTAAGCTTTCAGTACCAAGGATAGCAGTTAGTCAGCCACATGACTTCTGTGTATGAATAAAGTTTACCTACTTTATTACATTGCAGCAAAGTTATTTTTCCCACCCAATGAGCTAGCAATCTTTAATACATGATGGAGAAGGCATTGCTTCTTTTGAAATTAGGAGCTTCTGAATCACCAATGGAAGGACAAAGGTGTTTTTCATCTAGACAACTCTCTGATAAATGTAAATGTGTGGTGCTCATGGAGGCTGAAATATCTGTGTGAAAGCTTATTTAAGACTGAACAAAAACCCACTGTACATATATTTTTTTCCCTAAGAGAAGATATTGGAATCTAACTTATAGAAGATAACATGGTTTCCTCTTTTTTTTCCAATGTATTGATGAGGTAGTCTTGGATACATAAGCCAGTTTGGTGTAGTAGTTACAGACTCCAGGCCTTGTACATGAAGCCAGCTGGGTGACTTTAGGCCAGTAACTTTCTCTTAGCCCAGGAAAAAGGAAATGGCAAACATGTTATGAAAAATGCCAAGAAAAGTGCATGAACATATCCAGGCACTCATCAGGAATCAAGACTTGAATACAAACAAGTAAACAAACACAAAAAATCCTTGAAATATGCCAGAGGTCTAGAGTAAATGTAATTTTGAAGGAATACCTCTCAATATAATGCAAGTCATGGGCTTTTATTATGCAGAATTATATTTATGCTATTATCTGGATTGGGAAGTAGCTAGCTGACAATCCTTTGTTGTTGCTTCTTAGAATATCAGAGAATGTGAAAAAAAACATTTGCTTTATTCATTTCTCTTTTCTTTTCCTCCTATTTTTCTCCTTTTTGTCTATCTAGTGAAACAGATTTTGCACAGATGCCAGGAGAATGATTAATTGATTTTGCTGTCAGAGCTCGAAAGTATTGTATGGATATGTGTGTGTGTGTAAAATGTGTTGGAGAAAACTTGGACTTGAGCTCTTTAGCAACCTATCTTAAGAAACATACTATAAAAGTAACTAAGATGCAAGAAACAAATATAATTCTAGAAAAAAGTAAAACCTGTCTTAACCTTTGGGGGCTTTCAGGATGGTATCTACTAAATTACAAAATGAACTGAAGCCTTAAAAGAGGCAGCATTCTCAAGTGAAACAGTTTATTCCTCTATAGATACCTTTGTCACGACATTCACTCACACAACCTAAGTGCAGGCTTATTTCTCTCCTGAAGGAAAGATGCACTGGCTAGAGGCAAAAGTGTCCATCCACAGTTTATCAGGGAAGAAGAGGAACTTTTGAATCAGCCAGAGGAATAATTTGAAGGATAACTGCATAAAGATGCCTCCAAAAAGATAGAAGAAAACTTGTGGATAAAGTGATAGAAGAATGTGATGCAATAAGGACTTTTATTCTCTGGAATAGCAGAATAGATTCTAGGGTCTCCATCTTGATTATGGTTATGTTTTCCTGTACAAATGGAGTTTCCAGAAGTCAGAGAGAAGAAGAGGACACAACATGCTTTGCTCTAAATAAGATTAAATAATAGGATTGATGATAGGTGGTAACCTATCAGATAGGTTACCACCTATCAGATAGGTTACCACCTCAGATAGCTCAACAGGCTAATAGCCTGTTATTAACATTCAGCTGTCTGCAATTATTGCAAGTTCGAGGCTCAAGGTTGACTCAGCCTTCCATCCTTTCTAAGGTAGATAAATTGAGGACCCAGTTGTGGGGGCAATAATCTGACTTTGTATAAAAAATATACAAAAGTATGAAGGCTATTGCTTAATGCATTATAAGCCACCGTGAGTCTTCGGAGAAGGGCAGCATATAAATCTAACTAAAAAAAACCCCCTCACTGAAGTTGAAAAATGTGGGCAAAGAGTATGTCAAAATCTGCCTTCCTGAGTAGTTGGAATATGATGATTTTTAGACTTATTGAGAATTAGTCATTTCTGTGATCCTTCTGGAAACAAATATTGCAACCTCAAGATACTGCTAGGGAATGCTGAGCTGGAGGATGAAGATGCTGGAGATACAGTTTTCTTCACTTCTTCCATTGAAGGATAAGGTCCACAAAGAATGAAATAAATAGTAGAAATGAGCAATTCACCATGCAGAAATTTTTAAACTATAGGTTAGTTTCTCTAATAATGGCTCACATTTCCAATATGAGAAACTCTTAGCAAGATATAAATGAAATATAATGAGAAGCGGTAAATATTTTTTTACGGGGTTTGTGCACTTGATCTGAAGGATCAATTACACTGAGGTAAAAGAAGAGAACTTTGGCTACCTAATGAGAAGGAAAAACTCACTGGAGAAGAACCTAATGCTCGGAAAGATTGAGGGCAAAAGAAGAACGGGACAACAGAGAACAAGGTGGCTGGATGGAGTCACTGAAGCAATAAGCATGAGCTTAAATGGACTCCAGAGGATGGTACAGGACAGGAAGTCCTGGAAGAATGTTGTTCATGGGGTTGTGATGGGTCGGACATGACTTCGCAACTAACAACAACAACAAAAGAAGAGAGCTTGATGAAATGTATTCTAACAATAACTAGGAGGCTTGTGCAGGATGGGAAAACATCTCATAATGAGCATGCAAATACAGGAAAGAATACATCAAAGATTCCAATGTCTCTACATTTACATGGACTATGAAGGACCACACAGACTAGAAAGAAATAATTTAATACAGGAGTTTTTGAAATCTAGCAGAATGAGAGCCATAAATGGAATGCAAGGTGAGAAGATATAAATTATTTAAAAGTCTCAAACATGACAGGAAGAGTGGACAAGTAAGTTTTTATGAGAAATAAGCATATTTATGTTTTGAGATACATGAATCTGAACACATGAAAGACAAGTTGTGATTGCTAGGTTTGGAATACAGGGAAAGGGAAACAATTTGAGTCAGTGTACTATAGACTACCAAGACAGACGGGATCTGGATAATACTTTCTTGGACCAAATTACAAACATTTCAGGAAGGAATCGTAGTAATAATAGAAGACTAGAGCTAGCCAATATCCCTCAATGGTTTTACTAATTGTTTTTGTTTCCAGAATATTGATGTGATGTTAACCAAAAAGGAAGAGCAGGCTGAAGAAATTAATGCAGTACAAATTTTGGGAGGATGTAACCATATCACGGTAACCATGTAACCAAAGCCATATCACGGGTTTGGACAATATGATGGATTGAAACAGATGACATGTAGAAGACACATTATAATGTACCAAGAATAAACAAAGTCTGGCAAAGGTTGGCAACCAGCCTAGAAGACAAGATACGATAAGACACTCACTCTTCAAAAATGCTCTTTAATAATTAGACATTGTTTCCAGCAAGAAATTACTAACTGTGTGCAACTTAAATAGGCTAAGGGAGTGGCCAATTATCCTCAAACCTTACTCTCGAGGAGACCTCCTCCTCCTGAGTAGCCACTCCTGCCTTTTGGCAGCCCTGCGTGCTCGAGCATTGAGGAGAGGTTCCTCCACTTCACTCTCACCACTTGAAGGAGCCTCTGGAGGTTCTGAAGGCCCAGGCTGAGTCTCTGCCTCTGGCACCACATCCTCTTCAGCCTCCTCACTGTCTGACGCACGTGCCGGCTGCACAGGCTGCTGACTGCGCAGGCTGCTGGCACGACTCCACACCAGCCTTTTCTTCATCAGGATCAGCCACGATCTGCGCAGGCCGCTGGCGGGCCACAACAGATATCCATAACCTTCATGCAGCTTCCTCAGTTTTGATTTACTTCAAAAGCTAATTTGTACTAACCACTTTAAATTTGCATTTTTACTGGCTCTGATTGAATATTCATTTTGGTGAAATCCCCATATTTACCAAATAGAGGGATTTGGAGAATCTATGCCTGTGATGGCAAAACTATGGCACGTGTGCCAGAGGTGACACACAGAACCCTCTCTATAGGCATGCGTGCTGTCGCCAGCTGATCTTCGGTTTCCGGCGCTTTCTCTATGGGCATGAGCGCTGGCCAGCTGGTCTTCGGTGTTCTGGTGCTCGAGCATGCGCACATACACACACATGCACGCGCGTTCCAGTTTGGGCATTCGGTGCCAAAAAGGTTCGCCATCACTGATCTATGCAGCAGAAGATAGCATAATCTATGAAAAACAGTAATTGATAAAATATATGTTCTTGCCTTGAGTAAAAATACTTCTTCCCATTTTTCCTTATAGAACTCACAGGTTCTCTGACCCTATCATAGCTCTGGGCAGGATATGGTGTAATTTAAAACAATCCAATACTAACAATAAAAGCAAATGTACAGAAAAGAAACAAAACATGAATTCTAATGAGACAATCATCTCACAAGAGTCCAACACCTATTTAAGCCCAAGGTATGATATAGAAGGTTTAAATAAGGTCAGCACAAACAATTGTGCATGGGAATTAAAACTTTTGTAAAGCAGAAAATAAGGATTTGCAAATATTATCTATCCTTTAATTCTGTTGTTCTGAATGCTTATCTTCTGCTTATATTATCAGACAACTTTAGAAATATAATAAATAAATAATGAAATAAGCACTGTTTCTTATTCTTTGAATGTCTGATAAAGCTTTAGTTTCTCAACTTTCATTCTCACATAGCGGTCTTACAGTATTGAACTAAATAGTAAAAGAAGATGCCCAGGCAGAGTGTTATGACTTTTATGTGTATGTCTTTCAACATGGAAGACAAGTGATGTGGGCCTGATGAATCAGGCTGAAGGGAATTTAACTAATCCTCACCATCCCAGGGAGAAAGAGACACATGGCACATTGTATAGATGCATACATGAATATATAAATATAAATATGTTGCCTCTTTAAAGAACATCTGATATAGACAGTTAACAAATTTCATGCAGCCATACTACGCATGTACATATGCATACCACATATATGAATAAGGATAAAAAAAGGTATAAAGTCAATATTAAAGAGTATAAAGTATGTGTCAAATAATTTAGAGGACAAATGTATGTAAAATCATCCTACTGATTGTTCATATTGTTAGTGAACATTAATGAAATCTGAATAAATGGCATTTTAAGTTACACAATACTCTTGATAGGAGTTAGAACTGGCAACAAGAAAAACCATATGTTTGAAAATATTTGATTCTAGCATTTATTCAGTATTGATCCTGATCAAAGACAGATCAGAATAATCAGAATGAATCATATATTAATCTGGTTACATTTGGTAACTTCTCCTCATCGCAGCTAGTATCTGGGCTTCCCCCCGCACCTTTCTGCCCATAGTAAACTATTCCTCGTACATGTTTCAACAGAAATATCAACAAAAATACAACACTCTTATGCAAAGGAGATAGTCTAACTCTTTGAAGTTCTGGTGTTAGCTATGCTTTTGATCAGGATATGAAATCCCAGCGCTAGGAGTGTATTCTAGTGTAATCATAATCCAAGTGCTTGTGAAGCACTATAAAATCAATGAATCAGTCAATCAATCACCTGACCATGCGATTTAATTGTCTCACCTCCTGTGGCTGGGTGATAGCCACAGATTTGCTGTAAACTGCCAAAAGAAACATTGTATTGCATTGTCAGATGTAACCCATAGTCTCTTTGGCAGAAATAAACCACCTGCGGTCATTTATGTGCAAATATAGCATGTGCCGAGGGGCCTTTTGGAAGAAAAGCTTTCGATCTGTGTTCATGACTAAGGAGCTGTAACAGAAGCAAATAAACATCTTCATGTCCTCCTTGCTCACTTCTTTCCAGCTGAGCTTTTGTTGCCCTACACTTTGCTTCACCAAGTTAAAGCAATGGAAGTGGCATTTTGCATTAAGAGAATGGCTGGTGAGGAAGAGAAAGAGCCATAAAGTGCACTTAATGCAACTCACTATGGTATTGGAGGTTACAGCCAGAGCTGAAGTGAATGAGGCTCATTTCCTCATCAGCAGTGAATTCCCTAGACAAGAGCCATTAAAAAGTCAACAAGGTCTAGCTTTCCTTCTCTTTTTCCCACAGGAATTGCACAGTATAGCTATTGCATTAAGTACATTGCCTTTCATTGTGAACTGGCTGATTAATATAAGAACAGCACTTAGATGACGAGGAAAACTGGAGCAAGAGAATTTTGAGATTCTTTGATGAGTTGTGTTACCGTATTCCATTGTACGCTGTAGTAACTGAAGGCCCTGTTTTATATATAAAGCTTTTTTGCATATAAAAAAAACCCCTAACAATTTATTACAGTTTTCGAAAGCTTTATTTCAGTGGTAAAATTCATTTTTTTTTACTACCTATTCTGTGGCCGTGGTTTGGTGGGCATAGCAGGGGAAGGATACTGCAAAATCTCCATTCCCACCCCACTCCAGGGGAAGGATACTGCAAATCTCCATTCCCACTCCACTCTGGGGCAGCCAGAGGTGGTATTTGCTGGTTCTCTGAACTACTCAAAATTTCCACTGCCAGTTCTCCGAACTGCTCAAAATTTCCATTACCAGTTCTCCAGAACCTGTCAGAACCTGCTGGATTTCCCCCTGCTTTATTTGCTGGTCACTTGTGGCATAATCAACAATATTTTTGTTGTGTAGCAAAAAACAAAAAACCTACAGATGGATTTGGCCCAAACGATAACCTTAGTACTAATAATTGCATCATTTTTTGGCAATTATTAATGAGATATTGGTCTTTTACATAAGCTGTCTTGGACATAAGACTAGTCTCTCTCTCCCAAATCTGAAATGAGACCCATATCCCCTCCCTGCCTCTTTCCTTCTCAAATTGCTAATTAATTCTCCCAAGCCCATTTCTCTCAGATGAATAGTATTCTGAAAAAATGGTTTTCTACTGGTTTTCATTCAATTTCATGCTAGACAACTTGTTTTTGATATTCTCAAGCTTTTAGTGAAAGTTGATAGAGTCTGATCTTCTTATAGCTTTATATTTGTTATTAATGGTCTATGGCCAAAGATAATGTGGGAATTTCTTTCACATTTGAAAATATATAAAACAGATAGGAAGAATTTCAGCTATACTACCTTCTGTCACTTCCAACATAAAAGTAAGCTAAAAATGCACTGATGTTGAACTAAATTCTTGAGCATTTTGAGAATAGGGTAAACAAGCTAATGTTTCTTTTAGAAAAAGCCTTTTGAGAAACTGTAAAACAATTTCATCAAGGAACTATTTTTATTTAGTAAAACTGGGTGCTTGTGTACAAGAAGGGAAAAGCAGAGTTGTCCACTTCCTTCTCCAGCATCTGGGGAACTATATTTTTCTCATCCTTTATTTCTGCCATGTCAACAAACAATAGCATGCTGTTAAAAGTGACAACTTTAAAGATCACCAGGGATTTTTGTTCAGCTCACCAACTAACACAGAAGGGAAGAGAAACTTCCATTGTCCACTACATCTTGACCAAGATATCTTATAAAATAGCTTCAAAAATAGAATTACAAGCTTTCCAATTTGATGCCCATATCTTGTATTAATTAATTTCACCAATATTTTTATTGATAATTTACAATTCTCAAAGAATACAAGAGTTATTACATATCTTGCTGTTGTTCCATGTAGAAAGCAATTGCCTGATGCATAACATCTATTCAAAGCTCACTTAATGAGTTTTTTCATTTAATCAAGTATCTTTACTGAAAAATCAATAATACATCCCATCTACTAGTCAACATATTTTTTTTTATTTCTTTCTCCCTACCCGAAATGTTATGATACCTAGAATATAATAGGACCAAAAGGGAGCTCAGGAATTTGAATAAAGTTTAAAATCTAAAATAGGAAAAGGACAAGAACCATGTTATATTTACATGACCGGTAAAATCTTAGTTTAGCTGTTTTTTAAATCTGTTATAAGGGTTTCTCATCTGTTTTATATAGAATGGTCTTCAGGGGACTATTCTATCTCTATGGATATAATATTCAGCTTTCTTTTAAGGTTTTGCTTAAATGTTTTTGATGTTTTTGCCCAACTAACTTGTAAGAGCCAGGGTGGCTAGAACGCAATACTGCAGGCTAACTCACTTCTTCACTTCAGGAGTTCAATTCTTAATGGCTCAAGGTTGACTCAGCCTTCCATTCTTCTGAGGTTGGTAAAATGTGGATCCAGATTGTTGGGCGCAATATGTTGACTCTGTATACCACTTAGAGAGGGATGTAAAGCACTATGAAGTGGTGTATAAGTCAAAGTGTATTGTTATTGTCTCATCTTGGGAGGAGAGCGAGTTTACTATGACATTGCACTCTGTGACCTACTTAATACCTTCAACACTGAGACACAAGTAGGAAAGATCAAGGTTTGCATCATTACATCTCAATACACATTTAATTGCTTTTTATTTGTTGCAATCAGAGTTGGTGTATGCATACCTGTCAGTAATGGGTTTCAAATCCCAGCGCTACCAGTTCGCAATCGGAAGTGCACCGAGGCGCTTGCTCGCTTTGTGAGTGTGTGGCACTTCTGCGCTTGCACAAAAGATTCTGCACAGGCACAGAGTGTTTTTATGACATCTGGGTGGCTGGGCGGAGCCTCCCACCAGCAGCACTATCAGTTCGCCCAAACTGGGGTGAACTGGTAGCAACCCACCACTGATACCCGTGCTGTATGCCTAAGTGCACATCTGATTTGCTTTAAAAATCTAGTAAAAGATATTGGCAAATTGTTTCCTTACTTATGCAAAGAAACAAGCGAACGTCAATGAAATTCTTATATTCAGCCATATATAGCTAAGTACAATCATGGAAGTATAAAGCTTGAATTCAAAAGTATCAAAAGTAGATGTTTGAAAAACTCTGTTTTCTTTCAGTATACACCAGCTTAGCCAAAGGGATTCAACCATATGTTATGACCTTCATTTGCAATCATATACACTCAGGCAGCCTATATGAAAATGAGCTGCAGATGAAGAATACTTAATGAATGCCTTGAAGAGAGCTTTAATTTGTGGATAATTCACAAATCCAAAGAAAAGATGTGAAATGGATGATTTACTAAGTCATGAATAGAAAGAATAATTAATTTCTGGACTGGATGGTTTTCTGCCTAGCTGCTGCTGAAACAAGAAGCTTTTTGCTTGGCAAGGGCAAACTTTTCTCTTAGAAGGAAAGGTCAGTTATACTCACGCTAAAAAGGGATCTTATTGCTTGTGGATATCTCTGCCTATTTGAGAAGGAGTTGCTTTCTAAAGCAGCAAGCCCTCTGCCAAGAGCATCCCTTTCTTATTTGTAGCATTGTGGCCATTAACTTGGTCAAATAGTGCATGCAATTACCTGCAGTTTGTAAACCTTCATAAGCACTACAATCAGGCTAGATTGTCAATTTTTCAATTATGTTTATATCAGAGAAACAGCATTGACAGGTTTTGTCCTGATAAGTTAGATTCCCCTCCCCCCAATTAGAGTAAATAATGAGAAGAAACAACTATATGAAATATGCAACTCCATTATCTGGGAACCAGCAACCTCAAACCCAGCATAAAAGCATTTCATAATAAGAGGTAGATATTGATTGAATGGGCACAGATACAGGCAAATGGGATGAGAAGAAAAGGAATACCCCCTTATTCTTTCTCTGTAAAGAGGATTGTCCTTGGAAATAAGAATTTCTTTTGACAAAATTCAGTGTGGGAGTAGCCACATATTTATGGTATTGTTTCATTTTTGTTCTTAGTTTTATCTGCTTTTTTTTTTAAAAAAAGAATAGTTAATGTTATTCAGCTCCAAAATGTGTTAGGAATGTATAACTGGAATGCTCTAGGAGCTAAAATATTGTTAATTATCTTTTTAAAAGAAGAATGGAACTGCAAGATGTTCATATTACACCTTCCCTAAGAGAGATACTTCCCTTAAGGTACACATCTTACATTTTCCACATTAATATCTTGTATTTAGCATTTTAATAAAAAAAAACAATCACCTTCTATGAATCTTATGAAAGTATTAAGATGAGGCACATAGGAAGAATATAATCTAAAAAAGTCCTAGATGGAGGTTAAATTTTGTGAGCATGAATTTGGCCTGCTCGGGGTCTGTAGCAATATGGTGAAAAATATCCCCTAAAATACCTTTTCTTTGCCCATTGTTGGTAAAGACATTTCTATTTTGACATCCTTTTCATGCCAACAAAATATTACTTTCTTTAAGGCTCCATTTAAATATTTTACCTATGTTATTGCATTTTAGAATATTATTATACTTTATATCAATTGTAATTTATGACATCATGGTTTGAAATTGTTTTAAGACCTTATGAAAGCACAAGGAGAGCTGAAGAAAAATGTGTCTATAAATAAATCCTCTACTTAAGGCTCCTGCCCAGCTCACAGTATGTCAGAGGCCTACATTCTTTCTGTTTTAACACTTCATGGTTTCTTTATCCAGGTGTCGTGAAAGTAGGTCACAACAATGAGGGCATACATTATCTAGATACCAAATTAATAAACTATTTTTTTCCAAAAGCATAATATAATCTGCAATTTAACATGGGAACACATTTTAAATAAACATTTCAAAGTGACGGCAAAGATAAAACAAAAAAACCCACGCATAGATTTGTCTTTGGGACTAAAGACATTGTTTTGTCTTCTTCTTACAAAATAAAAATTAAAAAGGGGGGCAGTAGACTTTAGCTAAGCTGTTATCTGAGAGACCACATTTCATTATTCATGGCAATGCTCATGCATATTACATCAGATTACAAACTGAGGAGTGTATGGAAGCAAAATTATGCTGTAGCCTATTTAGTAATGCTGGACTGTTGGGAAAAGGCATTTCACAAATCTGTCTCAAAGGATGTACCACTTCTGAATCCTTTTTATTTGAGATCCCAACCAATGTCTGTCAATGTCATGGCCACAGTGAACATGTACTGGAAGTAGGAATGAAGCAAGGAATACTCCAAGGTAGACAAACAAAGTGAAGAATGAATTACAACAAAAGCAATGCCTTTACTTGCTGAAAAAGAAATGTGTGTGTGTGTGTGGGGGAATGATCTTCAATATATCCTGAATGCAGAATGGATCTTTCTTACATACTAATCAAATTGGTAAAGAATGCTGAGTGGTTTTATTCCAGAAAAAAAAAAATGACTAAAGAAGACCAAAGTAGAGGCTTATAAAATAAGAATGATGTGAACAGACAGTGATAATTTCCAACAAACTGAAGTACTATCCTGAGGCCATCCACTGACCAAAAATTGCCAGCAAATTTGGAACAGGTTTCTTTTTCCTCCTACACCAATTTATATAAATTGGGCCATAACTAGATGTAATGCACACAATTAAGGATTTTCTTTTTGCTAATATTTTTTTTTAATAAAATCAAATTCATGATTAAGTTAAGATGAAAAATATGATCTAGAGCTATTCGGTTACAAAAGTAATATTGAAACTTCCATATTTAATGACATTTTATAGAGCTAATAAGCAGAAATTCTACCCAAACTGCTGCCCTTTTCTGTCATTTTACAGAGATCACACAAATGAGCATAGCTGCAGCTACTGATTACCCAAATCCCTTTAGCATTTTGTGAGGAAACACTGGTTCATACAATCAGCAACAACAATCAAAATTAAACTAGTCCACAATATATTTAATTTAACTACTTAACAATTCTCTGCTAAGAATGAGCCTTGTGATTGGTATTTCATTCTATTGACGTCAAATGTTTAAAATAACCCACTCCTTTCAATTGTTCAAATATTTTCTCTTCTACATTTTCTATCTATGAGAAGCTTGTTAATGGAGATTTTTCCTCTACATGCTCAGGAGGGAAGGGCCATGTATATCTAAATCAATGTATGATTCCATGATTCCAAATGGGATCATGGAAAATATGAATATAGTGGAGTAAGAAAAATTATCTCTCCTCTTTAATATGTCACAGAGACTGCATTTCATACATGGTCATGTAGCAAATAAGGGAAATGGAAAATGGACTAGGGAAGGAACAAATCCTAAATTAGCTGAATTGCAGGAAATTGTTCATGGATATTTACTGGCAAGCAATGTTCAAATTATATGTTTAGATTTCCTGCATATCAGTAGTGGGTTCCAACTGGTGTTACCACCATTTCTCTTCACACACACACTTTGTACGCAATCACTTGCTCCGCACAAGCAAGTTAGGGTTCTGCCCAGTTGAGGTGCAGCAATCCACTCTGCTGTGCCTATCAGGTGGGCTAAAAAACAAGAAATAAAGGTAGGAATAAAGTGGAGGCAGCGGGAGGGCCCATCTCCCAGTCAAAGAGAACCGGTTCAGTAACATCACATTGTCACCACTACCGGTTCACCCAAACCAGGCTGAACCGGGAGCAACTCACCACTGCTGCATTCTATTAACCTCATTTTGAACTATTGCAAATTTCAGGTCATTTTCAAAGGAAACCGCACAGAAAGCACATGTATACAAGTTAAAATACTCACAACTAGTCTGTGAACATTTTAAAAAAGATCTTCTATTCATTCTTCCCAATCTGGAAGACTACCTTTCAAATAGATAAACCACATTCTTTAGCATGGTGGGTCTTATGAGAATTCAGAGCAGTTTGTGTTATATTTTATTTATTGCCCTGTACACTGCAGTAAATGATTTAAGGATTTTTTTCCCCCTGCACACAACATTATGAGTAATATTATTTAAAAGATAATTGCAGATTAATTAATAAGTAAAGGCAGTCTTAGCTGTTAGAAATTGTTTTATACTGTTCTATTTCAGCTACTGAAATGGTGGAATAACATTTATCAAGATACCACTGAACAAGGGTGACATTAATATACTCTGCTTATTTCAATTTATTTAATTTTATGCAATTATCTACTCTAAACCGTCTCTTTTTGCCATTAGGTCAGGGCCTACTCTTAGGCTAATTTTATGTTGAACATTATGAATTACAGAGTGTGCAGTTGCTTCTCCAGCAATTGAAAATTAATGTATTGTTTTAATCTATTGAAACCTGAAGAAAATACTTCTTCCTATTTCTACTCTTTACTTCAAACAAGAATGTATGACATATTCCAGAGAGTAGGCCAAACTTGTTCCCTGAGTAAAATGTCATAGTCTGCACTCTGAAACATGGATGGGACCAGGACTAAAGAAAAGTATGATTTAAAAGTTAATGTAATTTAATGAAATGTGGTTAACATTAGTTTTCACATTTATCATTTTTAGTTTTTTTCTTCTTTTGCATATCTGTCATTGGACAATCATGTTGGTGATCCTATTTTTATCAACAACCACACGAAAAAGCAGCTATTGAGTTTTGTCCAAACTAGTTCCTTAGATTTTGAAGCCATGATGTTATTCTTCTGTCTGGACATCATTTGCCTTCCATCCTTCATTGGAGGATTAAGAGAAGTATGATGTATTTTAGCTATTTGTCAACTTAAAAACTACAATTCGGCACAGCATCTGAAGGAGATTTGGATGCCATACTGAATGAAAATGTCAGTCCTTTGAGGTAGTCCAGACAAGAACCACCAAACATGAACTACCTCTACCTTTATTGTAAGGTTACAGTAAAATAATCATAAAAGTACATCTTTACCTTTACCCTTTGCCTTTATAGTCCAAGACATTAGGGAGATATTGTCACAATCTCCATTCTTCTGCCTCTTATCTGGCCATTGCCTGGTTTGTGACTCATCTTACTTTTCTTCCTGTCTCTCAAGGATATTCTTACAGACCATTATGGAGTGCAGAAGAAAAAAAGGCCGAAGATAGGTGCACATGAACCCTATATGTAATTGATTTGAAATATCCTATAGATAAGGGACGTAATTTGTAGATCGAAAGGTCAGCAGTTCAGTGGTTCAAATCCCTAGTGCCACGTAATGGGGTCAGCTTGTCTCACCCCATTACTTGTCTCAGCTTCTGCCAACCTGGCAGTTTGAAAGCATGTAAGAAAAATAGGGACCACCTTTGGTGGGAAAGTAACAGCGTTCCATGTGCCTTTGGCATTTAGTCATGCCAGCCACATGACCATGGAGATGTCTTCAGACAGCTCTGGCTCTTCAGCTTTGAAACGGAGATGAGCATCGCCCTCTAGAGTTGGGAATGACTAGCACATATGTACAAGGGGAACCTATACTTTTACCTTTATAGATAGTGAAAGATTTTGAAATAATTCCTATAATAGCAATAGAAATTTAATACATTTTACCATAGGATGTGGTTAACATCTAGTGTGTGTCAGTTCAGAGGCTAATTATTGGTAATAGTTCCATGGCTCTAATAATTTCTTCTTGTGATTTACTTTTTTATTGTCCTCCAATGGTACTTTTAGCACTTACCTTGCAAATAGTTTGCATGACAATCTAAAAAAAAAAACCACCCAAAACTTAAGACTGATGGCTTAAAGGGAAGAATGGAAATTTCATTTTATGCTGATCTCTTCTAAAATCTTAAACTGAGATGGGAACTAATGAATTGTGAAATTATATTATCAGAGTGAGATACATTTTTTCCATCAGTTGCATATCCCAGGATATTCACCTTTGGAATCATCAACAATATGGAAACAGAGATGACCTTCTTATCATTTTTTTTCCTGCTTTTAGAGGCTTTTTGTACAACTTCAAGTAAATCAGTTCCATTTGTGCTCTGGTTTCATAATAATTCATTATGAAATATAAGTTACCTCTGCTCCAACCTCTATATCATCAAATCCCAAAAGGACACAAACAGGAAATAAAAGCATTTTATTTTTCTTGACACTACGATACGGATCTGTGGGAGGAGTCCAGAAGGGATATATAGAACTTTTTTTTGTTTTCAGAACTACTTTCCCTCTCCCTTTTTTAGGAAAAATGAAGAAAAGGCTGCTTTGACAATAATTGTTTGTTACATTTCTAGTAAGCTGGTAAGCTCTGCTATTCACCAGGCATCTCATACTCTGCTGTTTTCCAATGAGAGGCCCCCACCTCATGCCTGACTGACTCCTCTCTTGATTTATAGTAATTAGGTGCCTCACAGTCAGGCCAGAAGTAAATCTCAGCTTGCTCATTTTCCCAGAGAAGACAGGCACCGTTTGTATGGCATTATCATGGCTGACATTTGTTTACTTACAGGTGTCACATTGGGATCCCAGATGGTAAAGCATAACCATTTGCTTGTGGCACCTTTCCCCATTTTTCCTATCGTCTACAAGTTTAAGTTCTTTGCAGCAAAAGTGACCTGAATGGGAGTGCTTGCTTTGGTATACCTTCAAATGACTTTTTTTTTTTTACATAATCACAAGCCTATCACCATAGGAGTAGAACTAATACCCTCATCTCTCTCTTGAAATTTTTAATGTAACAGAAGGAGGGAGGCATTTGAAGGAGTATGTTTTAGTTCAAGTTTGTGATTTGAGTGCTGTCTCAAACTTGAATTTCAAAACTATTACGCAGTACTAGCAGGATTACTAGACCTTTTATAAGACTCTAGTCCTGCCAAATTTTGTTTGGTTGCTTACAAGGTTTACAACTATTTATTTTTGAAAAATGGATGTCAGGATGTTATCATGACATATAGAATCACAGAAATGGCAAGACATAGAAAAAGAAGAAGTTTCATATCTAGCTATGCCAGCTCATCCTAGAAAGAGTTTGGCTTGACACTCATTTACTTATTGTCAAGAGATTTATATTTGATTTAATCAGGTAGAAAGTCAATCTGTATCTATATTTGGAGCTTGTTAGAACTCTCCACTGTGTAGCCAAGCTAACAGAAAAATATAACATACAATGAAGACAAGAAAGTGCAAGTTAAGGCATGCAAAAATTGAAACCTGAAAAAGTAAATCAAGTTGAAAGTAATTTTAGCCTTGCTACCCAAAAAAGCTTTGATAGGCAAAGAGTTTAATGAAACATTAAAGTGATTGGCTACTCATACCCATCACAATCTCAATCTCTAAAGAATGAATTGAAGTTGCTGCATTGTATATCATCTTTTATAACCCTAGAAGCTGTGAAAAAGCTATCAAATCTGTGAAGTGTTTTGAGAGTTTACAAAGTACTTTGAAGCCACTTAATTGTATTGCTTTGGAGCAGGTCTCCGCTTCAACTGTGAATCTGCTTCATGTGGTACTTGTGTACAAGCTCCATTAAATCAACATTCCTTCAAAGCCTTGCCCATTTCCATTCCTCATTACATCAAACGATCTGAGCAAATGCTGCAATTGTAATGAGCCAACAGAGATTTTGAATCCTGGTTGAATGGTGCCAATGGCTGTTTTCTCAGGCTTATAAAACCACTGGAAGGACCATTGCATCTCTCCTCTCTTCTAAGAACATGAAAGAACAAATATGAGTTTGAAAGTGGGTGTGACATTGTCAACCAATTGTATGATGATAGCAATCTCTCAAAATCTAACCATTTTGCATTAGGAACAAGTATGGATATTTTCTTTTCTACTCCAGTTCCATTGGCGAGTAACCCAAGGAAACAAAGAACCTCATTAAGAGCAATTTATTTATGTAGCAACTGCTACGGACAGAAAAAAAAATACTTTTTTCAGCATATTGACAACTGTCATGGCTGTTGAAAAATATACTGACATTTCATGTTTGCCAGGAGATAAGGAAGGTCACTGATGCTAGTATCCCCTACTGCCTAGGAGGGTTACTATCACAATTAAGAAACAAAACGGTCCTGTAAAAAATATCTTCAAGATCTTTTGCTTTGCTCTTCTATAACAAAAATAATACCATTTTATTTAATAACTAATTACTCTGTTCAAAACATCCATATTTTACCTTGAGAAGGCATTTTCCACAATAGAGACCACTTGGTTTGCTTCACAGAGGTGACACAAATATGCTCAACGAGCATTTCAATTTGCTCCAAGGCCTTGTCTCAAAATTGTAAAGTTGGAAGAGGTTTTGGTATATGCATTCTGCATTTATAGCAGCTTTTCTTCTAAAGTGAAGGGCAAGATAGAACATCGATTTGTTGAGGAAATTTGAAGGAGAGTGTTGTACAATCTTGATCAAAGCAAAACACCCATTCAAAACTTTCCACAGATCTAATAATTAATTTCCACATTTGCTTCACTCTTCTTTCTCTCTTTTCCCCCAAATCTGCTCTCCTTTTATAATAAGACTTTTAATTACACAGTTAGGGTTAGGGACTGACTTATTGCTAATTTCTGTAAGCCATCCTGGGAGTTTTAGGTAAACAGTAGAATAAAAATGCCTGAAACAATTAAAATATACCATATGCAAAAAACGGCTTTGAAGATGCTGCTTTTCACCATACTGAGAGAGTCATTTAAAAACCTACAACTTCATCTTGCTTAAAATACTTATCATTTCAATTATGAGGAATATGTTTATTTACCCTAAAATTTTTCCAGACAAGTTTTATTTATAACAAAGTAAATATTTGAATACCTAAGAAAACTAAATAACTAACATTACAAACAATCAATTATATTTCTGCAGACAGTACAGAGACTAGAGTTTCTAATTCAATAGATTAAATTATATAGCATTTTAGCTCATTATCCTTTCCCAATTTTGCCTTTTAGCAATGGTTCAAGACACTGCTTAGATAGTGAAACATTTCTATCTGCTTTTTGTCAGGTGAAAACTGCTGAAAGGAAAACGCTGAAATTTTTAGCTTCTTTCAAAAACTGATATTTTCCATAGTGACCTATGAGGGCTCTTGCTGAACAGCAGAAGTAGGGACTTAATCTTACAGTATTCTTAATCATTGTTATAGACCTAAGAGCTGCAGTCAGAAATGTAGCAAGGACATAATATAATGCTTTATTCAACACTTTAGACTCTAAATACAAATTCTTATGCAACCTTAAAAAAAAAAACAAGTTCATTAAAACTGATATCTTCACAAATATGAGAAAATATATAAATAGTTGAAATATTCACAAAAATAAGAAATTACAAGAAACAAAAATTATTCACCTCTGGATGCATTAGTAAAAAACTGTCTTCCCAAACTGATGTTTCGTTAGTGGCAGAGAACTAAGAAAACCAAAGGTCCCAATATATCTGCGCATACAAAATTAAGAAGCCTGATCCAGAAGGATAAGAAACAAGGACAAGAAATATAGTAAATTATAATAATTTATTTTAGATTCACTAAAAGAAAATAAACTTTTGTTTTCCACTTTTTAAAGGATATATGCTTTATCATTACTAGCTATATATTAGCCAACTAATGAGAAGGAAGGACTCACTGGAGAAGAACCTAATGCTGGGAAAGATTGAGGGCAAAAGAAGAAGAGGATGACAGAGAACACGGTGGCTAGATGAAGTCACTGAAGCAGTAGGTGTGAGCTTAAATGGACTTCAGAAGATGGTAGAGGACAGGAAGGCCTGGAGGAACATTGTCCATGGGGTTGTGATGGGTCGGACATGACTTTGCAGTTAACAACAACACTAGCTATATGAATGCTGTTAATGGCTTTTATTCAACTCTTTATTTTCTTGTACTGCATAGACAGAATTTTACCAGGCTAAACATATGCTACTTCAAGCTAATGGATAATTGGGAGATTCAATGGAGTGGTTATCCTAAATCTTTTCTTCTTCCCATGATCCATCTCTGAACTGGGCTGTTTCTTATCTTACCCCTTTCCTTGGAATGTATTCTCTCTTATCTGAAGAACCTGCTGCATTACTGGACTCACAAAATGCAGAGAGAATTTCCAAATTCAGCTTATCATTTCCTTGGAAATATCCTTGATGGTGGCTAGGTACAATATGCTAAAGCCAAGCCAAACCTACCTATTGGCTCCAACAGCAGCTAATGACTTAGTATTAACTGAAAGACAAATCAGAAGAGAATCAAATACTGAAATCTCCAGTAGAAATGTTGCTGATCTATGCAGATTAATTTTTGCAAGCCTTCTTCTTCTTCTTCTTTTTTTTTACTTACAGTGTATATTTTAGGACACTATCTAGTTGAGAAGGTCATGCGATTGTATGATACAATGCAGTACAGAAAGAAATGAGAGCAAAAGAATAAAAGCAATTGTGTTTCTTTTTTTCTCATATCCTGTGGGAACAGTTTTATGCCCATGAAGTAAACAAATATTCCTAATGTATTTTAAAAACCTCTCCAATGAACACATTTCTAGTTAATACTGCACTATGATAGTTAAAATTGAATACATAGTCTGGTTCCAGCTCCCTATAAATAAATATTTTCCTCCATCTCTTATAAGTATTTCTATTGATTTCAAAGTCAATATATTATTCACAAACCATTAAGACAAAACATGGCAGGATCAGAGCCTTATAGTGTAACAATATGTTGTTCTCCAATTCTTTGATATACTGTATTTGACTAAGCTTTCAGATACACAAACATGCTGCTTTTACCACTTGATAATTGTGATCTGATTACTTTGCTACAAGAGTAGTTTCTATTTATCATACACAGAGGATCCCTGCAATCCCTCAGGAATATTTGGCTTCCTAACTTGTACTAGCTTTGAAGTAGAAGTCTCACTTAATTCTGACACACAAAATCCTTTAAGAGAACATTACAGATTTAATCGGAGATCTATTATATATAAATCTGTGTTTGCTTCTGTTTGTGTTGTTGAGAAAATGCTTTAAATTGTTAATATAGTATGTTAACATACTATATTAAATGCAGCCTCTTGCTTTCTCCCCTGTTGACAGACTTTATTGCAGAATAACAGTTATATTGCAGTTTGCCAGTTTGCTTCTAAATCAAAGTACTGGTTATCACTTATAAAGTCATTTATGCATGGATCCTGGTCAGGGGTGGGTTCTACTTACCTTTACTACCAGCTCGCAATGGGGCCGCACACACGCACATGCTCTTCTGTGCATGCGCAGAAGCATTTTGATGATGTCGGGGTCAGTGGGCAGAGTTTCCCGCTGGTTTTCCTACCAATTCTATAGAACCGGTGCAAACCGGGGTCAACCCACCACTGATCCTGGTTACCTTCTAGGGCCTAGGCCTTCTATGGTGTTACAATTCTACTGTGTTTTAGATAATTGCCTGTTATTGGTTGTTATATGACTAGGCACCTGTTCAAACCTTCATGGGAAGTGGTATATAAATGATTGTAATAAATAAATGAAGAAAGAAATACTGAAACATATTGTTAGATACATGATATTTAAAAACAGAAATCGGAGAAGACGAAAAGCAAGCAAACAATGAAACAGCCTTTTTTTTTTCTGTAATTGATAGATGGAATCCAGTTGATCTCAGTTCTAATAAATCAATTTCTGGAAATGAAGGTGAAATAATGTCCCTTCAGCTGCTCTTTTGTGAGCTGACGCAGTATCAGATTGGATCTCCTAACTTCTTATTATGGAAAACGAGCTATAAAAACTTCCTATGAACTTACGGTCTCATGTTCGAGGCAGGTCCAAAATGTCTTTCAGGTTTCCAATCTCAAAGTCAGCCCTTGGAATTATTTGAAGAAAAAATCATCACCTGGACAGTTTGTTCTATTGCTAACTTATGTCTAATATTCCTTCTAATATTTAACAACAATTTATTTTACTGTCCCCTAGGCCATTGCAAAGTCAGCTTAGTGTAGTGTTTAAAACGTCAGGCTAGAAATCAGAGGACTATAAATTCTAATTTTACCTTAGGCATGAAGTTGGTGAGTGACCAAGTCCCTGTTTCTCAGCTCTAGGAACCAGGCAATGGCAAAGTACTGATACTTCTGAAATCTTGCCAAGAAAATTGCAGGGACTCATCCAGGCAATCATCAGGAATCAATTTTTGACCCAAAGATACCAAAAAAAAAAAAAAAAAAAGCTACCATGCTTATTATTTATTCTAACATTGAATAAAACATAATCTTTTTCTCTTCATTTTTCCTTTATGAAATATATTAGAAACAGTGACTTAGATTGAGACGTAGATAATTCCATTTAAATCAGTGAGATTTAATTTAATTATGGATAAAAACCAAATTAATTTAAGAGATTGAAGTTCAACTAACTACATCAAAACGTCTCCCAAAGTCTGACAAAAAAATAATAAAAAAGATACACAGATAGTGCTGTGCTCAGTGTGCATCTGATTACCAGGAAAAACTGAAAAAGCTATAGAAACTTTGAGATACAGTCACTGAGATACAGACAAAGCTTCAGACATCAAGATGCAGAGGATTTTTTTAAAGAGCTACTTTCAGGGCATTAATTGATTACACATATAACCAACCTGATGAAAAAGCAAAAATACATTATGCATAATCAAATATATTCCCCAAGGTATATTTTATTCCCCAGTAGCAGCTGCTTTTATGCAACCTTAGCTATGACTCAATTCATACATATATATAACCCTAATAATTCTTAGTGTACTTGAATCTCTGAAGTAATTTTCCTATGTATTATTGACGTATGATATTAATAAAGGCTGAATATTTGCTATTTCTCATAACAGTATTGTCCTGACATTACAATGCTAATGACAAAGGCCCATAATGTGATACATTAAATAAGACTTCATGGACCAGCTAGAGGAAAGAGTTTTTGAGAAAATTGATGTTGCCAAAATAGGAGTCAATGAAAGGTGGGACATCCCATTCTCCTACTACATCCTTGCCATGATCACTACCAAAGCGGTACTCACTGGGAAAATAACAAGGTTTGTGTTGGAAAAAGATGAAAAACATCTTTACATCAATACAGATAAATACAAAGTTAGGTGGCCTTGGATGAAAAAGACTTAAAAGTTGCATTGTGATAATGGAAACTTAAATAATAGTTTGTGAATTATCTTCAAGCCACAGTTAGGGAGATGTGTGGATATATGCTAAGAAAAGTAATGGATTAATAAGAGGGGCATTGAAAACCATTTGCTGCATGAATTAAGGTCAATATAGCTCCACCAAAAATGAGAGAGATTGTGAGTTGTCAATTCACTACAGGTATCAGCACTGAGCTAATCTTGCCTGGAGTTAAAGAATGGAAAGAACAATTAATTCACAGTATGAGTATTTGGATGGTATAGGAATTACCAGATATGCTATTTGCTATAAGCAGAATTTAGAGTTTTGTATGAGTATGAGAATCTAGAGGAATTTTGGAACTGTTTTGTTTTTTAAGAAAACTAAATGGAAATGTCATTGCAATCGCTGGTAATTGAGCTCAATTTGGGAAACATATTATATTAGAAGAGCCATGGAGAGTTTGAATGAATTGTGAATATATGATCTATTTTATTTGTGGGGTGAAGAAACAATGCATCATTTTAATTTCCACAGTACGCCAGACATGATGAGACACACCCAAGCTATGATGAAGGTGGAACAGTAGAAATCCAATTTTATCCAACAGCAGTACAGTCACCATTCAGCTACAGTGTTGTGCTTTCCCATTTTTCTGTAATTATTTGCTGTTATTTGAGAAGAAAATGAGCTTAGTCCAATACATTCTATACAAAATGCATAATTTACACCTTTAAGAAAGATTCTGTCTGTTCTGGTTAGCCTTTTCTTTAATTATCTTCATAAAAGCAAGTCTGAATTCCTGGAAGGTTTAGTTTCTATGTAACTGATTGCTTTTATCCCAGAGATATGGGAGACAAACAGAATAATTTATAATCCTTAATTTTTTTTTAACTTGCACATCTGGGCAAGATTCTGCATGTCTATTGTTTACTGTACTCATTATTTATTTTAATCATAGGATATAAGCCACACTTTCTGCTGTATGGAAAATATCTGGATATTGGTCAAAATAGTCTCTTTGCAGGGTTTGGTAGTGTTATGAATTTAGGATATTTCTTTTCCAAGACACAGACAACAAGGCATATACCAATCCAAGGCATTTATAAATGGCCTGGAAAAACCTATAATGTTATAGTGTTCAGCATAGTAATTTTGAATCTTGGGATAAAATGCTTTATGAAAAGAATTTGTAAAAAATAGATGCAGCATTTATATGTATGAATAAATTTATCACAAACTATATAGTTAGTATTACTATGCACATGTAGGTAAAAGTTTCTCTATCAGTGGTGGGTTTCAAAAATTTTTTATTACCGGTTCTGTGGGTGTGGCTTGATGGGTGTGGCATGGCTTGGTGGGCATGGCTTGGTGAGCATGGCAGGAGAAGGATACTGTAAAATCTCCATTCCCTCCCCAATCCAGGGGAAGGTTACTGCAAAATCCCCATTACCTCACAATCAGCTGGGACTCAGAAGACAGTGAATAGATGCGGCGGGGCCAGTCAGAGGTGGTATTTACCGGTTCTCAGAACTATTCAAAATTTCCACTACTGGTTCTCCAGAACTGGTCAGAACCTGCTGAAACCCACCTCTGTTTTATATGTGATGTTCAAAACTTCTGTAAGATTAGAATTCATCATCTAAAGTAAAACTCAAACTTAGAAGACACATTGGTGAAGTAATGTGTCTGCTAATGTTTGTGAAGTAATCTGCAGTATAGAACATAAAGAATCTTTGATTTATGCTAAGTCAAATCTTACTTATTCCTTTTATGTGCTGTTAAAGAATTTAGGAAAGAAAGGAATAAATTAAATAATAGAAGGTTCATGTTTGTAAAGTTCTTTTAGAATCCTTTATAACAACCCTGCAAAGAACAATATCATTGCTCTCCCCCACCCCAATGCTTCAAAGGTATCTGAGAGAAAGAAAAGTGGCTTATCATTTTAAGGTCTAAAAATACCTAAAATATTTTGTCTGATCTGGAAATTGAACCATAGGTTTTCCAGCTCTTACTAGCTTCTTCATCAAACAGAAGATAGAAATATTATCCATTTGATGCTTTCACTGTTCACTCTCTAAGTGTATGCAGGATATTTGGAAGAGGATGGAAAAAGCGTTAGCCCCAGCTGCCATTTAGGGAAGAATACAGTGATCTTGAGAAAAATCCGATTGAGAAAAGATTGGGATATGGTGCATGTTATGTTCATCAATATTGTGAATGTGTATGGCAGTCAGGCTTCACAAACATGTATGTATAGTCCAGTGGTGGGTTGCCCCCGGTTCGCACCAGTTCTAGAGAACTGGTAGTAAAACCGGCGGGTGGCTCCGCCCACTGACCCTGATGTTATCAAAATGCTTCTGGGCATGCAATTACAAAATTATTGGGTGTCAATAAGAGGGTTTTGAGACCCAGATTGGTGTAATGGTTAACACACTAGGCTAGAATCGGGAGATGGAGTTCTGGTTTTGCCTTAGACACAAAGCCACTTGGTCTCTTTGTCACTGTCCCGTCATTGTCTCTCAGGTCTAAGAAGAAACTAACCTCTTCTGAAATCTTGCCAAGAAAACAGCAGGAATTTATCCAAACAATGCCAGGAATCAACACTGATTGAAAGATACCTACATTCTTTCTTATCATATTCAGGTATAACATGCTCATCACTGAAATGTATTAATTTTATGTTTTAGCGTATGCAACATTAAGTATGCGTTTACTTCTGGAGATTGGAGCAGGATATTATAGTCAAGTCTCATTTACAGAATTCAAAAAATATAATACGATGGTACGCCGTCCCAAGAATAAATGGCCAAGATAAAAGTAGAAGGAAGAGTAATTGAGTCACTCTAGTTTTTATTATCATTATGGTGGAGCACCTGGGATAGCAATTAGGAACTAATGCACCTCATATTAATTGGGCATTATATCTCCTTATAGGAGGCTTTCATAGTTGGAGATTCACATTGACAGGAAAAGGATAAAATTAAAGCTGCATACCCTGTTCAAGTCTATCTCCAATTTCAGACAGGCAGGTCTAACATATTCCCCAGAGGGTTTCCTACTGATCCAAATGTCCACCTTGTTGATAAAATAAATTGTCACATTATTGTAGAAAAAAGAAATAAATATTCAGGTAAAAAAAAAGTATGTATGATTAAGAGTCTTGGTATACTTGGTTGACACTTCAGTGGTCAGCAGAGCAAGAATCACTTTACACGTTAGGGCAGACTACAGATGCCTGCTAGGAACAAGCCATACATTGCTTCAAAAAGTGACATCTTATAAAACAGCTAATTTATTAAATTCAATTAAACTTGGTATTAAATCATGCCATTCATGTATATGAATGAATAGATTTTTCAGATATTAAGGTGTAGCTGCATTATGGAAATTAATCAGTACATGTCTTAGGGGCCTCTTGAAAGTATTTGAAATAAACCAATTATTGGGAGGGGCTTTTTCTGCAGGTAAGAAATAGACCACCACTTGGCAACAGGCAGTGCAAAAGCCATAGTTATTATCCTGTATGTGCATGCATGTCTATATATTCTAATGCATGGAAATCATTCATTAAACTTGTAGCAGGTAAAAAGAAAGGGTATGAATAGTAATAGAGTATTCATGGAAAAAGAATTTAACCCTAAACTTTCTTCTTACAGTCCTCTAAAGCTAATATTCACATTGTAACAAATAATAGTCACTCCCAAGCAAATACCTTTTGAAAACAGTTTCTATAAGATAAGGGTAGGAGATGAAAATATTAAATAATCATAGTTCAATGGAACATGTTTCTAAAACATGAATGCTAGATTCAAAGATTCAAGTAAAATCATATGATATCATATAATATGATAATATATTATAGTTTTGTTATGCTATTGGGTCTGTCTTGATGGTTGCAGATATTACCTATGACACAGACTAAGGCAATGACATCAATGGGACAAGATTAACTATAGTTATCTCCCAATGTAACCATAGCATTAAATGTAAAATAATTTCTTAATTAAAAAAAGGCAAAGGTTGCTGATTTGTGATATTTTTCTCTATTCTGTATTTAAAGCAAAGTTTCTCAATTGAGAGAGAGAGAGAGAGAGAGAGAGAGAGTATATCTATCTATCTATCTATCTATCTATCTATCTATCTATCTATCTATCTATCTATCTATCTGTTTTCTGAGGTTTTCGCGGGTGTTTGTATGTAGGTCTTTGGTTATTCAGGTCTTCTCCCACGTAAAATTGGAAGTGTCTTGGCGACGTTTCGATGAAGTCTCATTCGTCATCTTCAGGCTGGTGTTCTCAGTTTTGTGCTTCCAGGAGTAAGATTAACTATAGTTATCTATAGTGCTCCTGGAAGCACGAAGCCGAGAACACCAGCCTGAAGATGATGAATGAGACTTCGTCGAAATGTCGCCAAGACACTTCCAATTTTACGCAGAAGACCCGAATAACCAAAGACCTACGTATGTATGTATGTATGTATGTATGTATGTATGTATGTAGTTATATGTAGGTCTATTTCTTAAATTACAAGCTATTACATTTTGCTAAATAATAATAATAATAAAACAACATATAAAGTAAAATACTGTGAAGTACTGATAAAAACTGATAACTTTAGAAAGTCAAAATAAGTTTCAAATTTAAACTTCAATTAAAAACAACAACAGAGAAAACAGCTACATGTGTCAATGAAGTCTTCTCTTTCAGTAGGCCAGTCTAGGACAGGTGCATTCTCTTGGTCAAATCTAAGTTAAATCAATTGCTTTAAAATTGAACTGAAACTAAGTGATTGAGTTTTAGCATGGAATCAGCCATCTAACCACTGCATAGAGTTGATTCAGATTTGTTCACTGATCAGAGAAACTGATTTGGTTCTATGCAGGATACTTTAAACTTATCTTTCTTCTCTTTTGCTTTTGCATCATCCTGTTCTCAACAGCACAAGGACCAGATCTGACAATATGACACTGTGGAATGGTGATTGTACTTCAGCTGTCAGATGCTGACCATAATGTGTAAGATATTGTCAAATGCTGACAATGTTGTGTTCTGGCTGTCAGATAGTATCAAATTATGGTGAACCAATATGTCACTGTGGAATATCAAATATGCATCCTCCCATAGAATTTTTACATTCTTACATTTAAGAATCTAGCCAGTTCTTAAAAATTGGCTAGAGAACTGTGGATGCAAATTCATTTCAAATTTGACTCAGGTCTGAACAATTTAGTTTTTCCTGAAGCTCTGCACTTTTGGTATCCCATATATACTTACTCTTACTAAACCCCATTGGGATGATTGGTACCTACTTCTGAATAGACATATAAATGATTTCACAGTCAGTTACTTATTTTATATTCAGGGTTTTTTTTTTTTTTTTGTACTATTTGAAGAGGTAGTGTGAATTGGATTTAGGCTGATTCTGTACTATATCAGGTAGGGAAATGTCTAAGATGAAGGAAGATTTATTCAGTTCTTCTGAACTTTGTTGGCAATTTGAAAGGATTTAAACATCAATACATTTGTACAAAAGCTAATAAATCTTCCCCAGTCATTCATATACATTTTTTAAAAAATCCTTCAGGATTGGAGAAGAGAATGGAGAAAAGTGACTATTGTAACAGACAATACTCTAATTGCTAACACTCTAGTTTTATTACAGTTTTCTATTCATATTCTTTAAGGGAGTGTAAAATAATATATCACACATTATCCAATTGCTTTGCTAGTTAGCATTCTTTGCCAATTCTTCCTTCCAAGTATAGGTAGAGTTTGTAAAATTGGTTGCTTGCTTGGAAATTGAGGAGATTGTGTCCTTTTGCCTCGTGCTAATTCAAGATTTACAAGGAAAGGAAGAAATGGATATAATTATCTAAGACTATGTTGTTGCAGTGATTAGAATGCAGTGTTGCAGGCTAACTCTGTCCACAGCCTAGAGTTCGATCCTGATGTGCTCAAGTTTGACTGAGCCTTCCATACTTCTGAGATCGGTAAAACGAGAAGCCAGATTGTTGGGGCCAATATGCTGATTGTATAAACTGTTTAGAGAGTGCTGTAAAGGACTAGGGAACAGTATATAAGTCTAAGTGCTATTGCTATTAGCACTATCAAAAAAGACCTGTCTATCCCAGGTCCTTGGGAAGGACCTGATAGGTAGATAAAAATGCCAAATCCAGTCTAAGCATCTGGTTGACTATCTGAGCTACTACAATAACAAAGCAAATGTGGTACATTCAGGAGGAACTGATATTTGCAATGTGTCTGAAGAACATTAAGAGCAACACAGAATCTTCCCCTCCTTTCAATCTTTGGACATGAATTAATGGACCAACTGCAAATCCCGTATATATCTAGCATGCACTTTTAATGCTTATAATTGCTTGATATTACTGTAACCTGAAATTCTGTGTACCCAGATATCAAATCTACCACAATTCAGATGATTTCAGATTGCTGACCATGAAATATTGCATCACAGCAGCCACAAATTTTGCCTTAGGTCCAGAGATGCTCCATCCCCTTTGCTATCTATTAACTCATATGGCATAAGATAAAAAGGTACAAGAGAGACGGAAAAATGCATCTGCTTGGTATGCTTGGAATACTAGAAGAAAATTCACATGAAAGGCCTCGAATGCATAGAAGATTAAACCTTCACTGTTTAAAAGGGATTTAGATGTTCACTATAAATTCTCTTTGATAAAAGAATAAAGTGATTCTGTCCTGGCAATAAAAAAATATCTAAAGGATTTCACAACTGAAGATGTTGCACAACACCCCAGGATCGTGATGACATAGTAGCCAAATTCTTTCAGATCTCTATATCTTTCCTGGACTCCTTAGATTACTATATGTAAAATAATAGTGGTTATTTCCATATATTGCTCCCCTAATTGACATTTATTTTGTTCTCTTAGTACAAATTACATTGTTATCTGTATTTACAGAAATCAAAGTTTTTGTCAAAACCTCTTATAATGAAGACAATTATAAATATGTGCTTTATCCTGTTTTATTAATAGATATAATGAATGTCACCAAGATAAATAAACTAAATTAATTCTGTTTACATAGTTTAAAATTTAAAATAATAGCAACTTGTTGTTAGGTTGAATATCTGAATAACAATGATCCTTTAATTTGTTTATATGGGTTTTTTTTTTACAACTATTATATAGGTAGTCAGGATTTTGCAAGGCTCAAAACAGAATAAAATCCTCTGTAATGCTAATTTTCAATGTCATCCATGTTCTTCATGATTGTTGTTCAATTTTGTTTCTTTTAATTCTCTGTAGAAGAGATAAGAGTAACTATGCAAAGACACAAAAGAGTTTGAGATTCTCTAATAATTTATGGTTGTAGGTTCTCTGGGACTTGAGAAACTGCCTTTTAATAGGGATAATGTTTAATGTTGTACATCAACCAGAGTGTGTGAGTTGGGCAACCATATAAATGTGTTAACAAACAAACAAACAAACAAATAGAAGATTCCTGCACTATCAATTAACATATACAGTATGTCTTATTTTCACACCTTTCATTCTTTTAAGAAGTTGGAAAAAATGATGGGAAGGCAGTGGGTAAGGTTATGATTGAAAATGATTTGGTCTGAATTGTCCATAAAGTTTCATAATTGAGGTATTTCTTATATTGATGGGCAAAGGCTCTCTAGTGTATCAAGTGAAATCTTTACCACATATTGTCCTTTTAACTGACATCGCCAGAACATTTTGAACCTATACAAGTCAGTACTCTATTACTGAACTATTATATCTTATAAACAAAAATATGGCACCTAACAATAGAGAGAATGCTATTATAACTGTTCCAGATCACATTAGGAGATGGGAACAGGACAAAGTTGTAACTTCTTTCCTCTGTTTTGCGCTTAAAACCCAAGAACCTTTAATTCAATCTCAATATCATTTTTCTGTAGAATTCTGTAGGCCACAGAGAAAACTGACTATACTTTTCCATCCCTCTTGAACATATCAAACATTGGGCCTCTGATACAAAGATCAGGGTCGATAGCCAGTTGCAAAAGCTTTCAGAACTATTTGTGATTTGAGATCATGTACAGTCCTTGATAGTCTGAAAACACTGTGGTTAATTCATGGTATCCCAACCTTTTGTTAACACTGTAGCAGTTATGCCAAGTTAAAAGTACCCAATTAGATGTTTACCTGAGTTTTGAGCATGACCCTGGGCATCTTCCCTTCTATTTTAAAGCAATGATTATTCAAGAGACATGTAAGACATGTTCCTCATCTAAGAATCTATCTATTCTTCCAGAATTCAAACGAACAGGTCTGTATCACAACACAAGCTATTAAAAGAGGAGGAAAAAGGTAAGAAAGTTGGATGGTTCTCTAAACAAACACTGGTGTACAATGAAGCAGCTCATGAGATTAAATTGGCAATTGGAATGCATTATAGTGAAAGAAAGGGGAAATCCTTTTTCACCACCGACTGTCAGCACTAGGCAGAACTGGAAGATTCGGGAGCCACACTGTACAATGAAAATGAAAACTGTCAGATAAATTGCTATTTTCCTGATGCTGAGAGAAGCATAGACTAGGAATTATGTGCAAGTACTGATTTGGCTACAGCACTCAAAGCTGTACTGAAAGGTGATAGCTGAAAGGCTGTTACTGGTTCCTGGCCAGTGATTTTACTCAGCAAACCTGATCCCTTGTCAGCATTGATTACCATACCAAACTTAGTTATTTTCAGCTTCACATTTAGGGTCTTTCTTGAAGACTGAGCAAGGAGATGCAGGGAGGAGGATTTCCTTCACATAAACTCAAGCATCTTGTGTATGCTTTACTGTTCCCAATAGACAAAGTCCCCCTCCAAACCATCTACAGGCAGCTATAGCTTTACGAGCACAAAACACCATTTTTTAAATTCCTTCTTTTGTAAAAAACTGAAAAACAACAACAAAACCCTAGGAACAAAGTTGAAAGAAAAGGCATTATTTACAGAGACAGTTTTTAAAAAGACTTAAATAATTTAAAAAATAGCTAGAGGATAGGGAGGATTTTTGTTTGTTTGCTTGTTTGTTTGAAAATGAAGATCAAAGAGAGACTGTTTAATCTTTCTGTGCCATTAAGAAAAGTCAGTACACGGAGTGATAATTACCAGGGTTGGCTTAACAAAGAGAAAACAAAGGGGGGGGATTGTATTGCAAAATTTGAAGAATTCAGATCTTTTTATTGATCATGGTCAAATAATTTTAGAAAGCAAGAGATAAAAAGGAAAGTTAGCTTCATCTAATTTCCCCTTACCTACCATTATGGGCAGGGTTGAACTTTGTCATGGATTGAACACTCCAATTCATACATTTTGTTACGAATACACTTACTGATTTTGCTAGGCTTTTATCTCAGATCTCTTTATCGTAGAAAATTCTTTGGGACTCTTTCTGGACAAATTGACATGAAGGATATTTAAAATTGGGAATCACCCACTTTTAAAATAAGCAGCATTCAGAGAAAGAGTTTAGATTATGTCACAAGAGAAATGATAAGAGTTAAGATTATAAATAGTTCATTCTACTGTATCATTTTTTTCTGGTTGAAATACCTTTGGAGTTTATTGTTACCATAACAGATATAAATTATAAATAACCATATGGTAGAAAAACAATGTTAAATGAACTATGATCCAGGTCACGTAGGAACCAGAAATTTAAAGCCTATGTTTAAACTCCCTCTCTTTCTCTGTATATATAGTCTATAAATGCGTAAGTGGCTGTGGCAAGACCTCCCACTTCAGAATCACACAAGCCAAATTTCTAGAAAGGCCTTCCTGATTATATCTGCTAACTGCTCTTTGAACAGGACTGACAGTTCAGGAAGTCCCAGAAATTATACATCAATTTTATATGGGAAAGTGCAATCCCATTCATAACTAGAAATGAAAAGTCCTTGGATCTGGAAGGGTGATTTGTATATAGAGCTGAATTTAATTCTGCTCCTCTCCATCCAAGTATTAGAGAAGACATTGATCTCAAGATCAAAGCTGAGTTTCATGAGGGCATCAGGACATCAAGAAAGACATGTGAAGTTGCTTCTTTCCTTTGTTGTTCCTCAGCCATAGACAGAAATCTTCCCAAGCTAAAGCAACTATCTGTGTTGCTACAGTTATACTCTGGGAGCAGTTAGAGAGGAATCGTCTTAACTCTATTTCTCCTGATCAAAATTCTATGCTTTGCATTGCTCTCTTTGACATCTGGAATGCAGCCCTTCCTCCTGGGAATCCAGAGTACATTCTACCACATCAGTATGCTAATGAATAGTCTCACTTGAGTCTTCATGTAGACAATAATCAGCAAGGGTAAGAACATTGAGCCTTCAGGATCTCTAGAGGTAAGGACCTTTTACTCAATTTCTCTCTCCCTTCCGTCCCTTAACAGCAACTGGAACCAGCCATGGAAAGAGAAGGAACTCACATGATTACAACACCAGTGCTTTCCACTCTCAATAGTCTTAATAGTAGAAGGATACTATGATTAATGGTATCAAAGGAACTGAAGGAATCCCTCTGTCACTGAGATGTGACAGATTATAAACAAGTGTGATCAATGCCATTTCATTGCAATTCATTGCCTAACTGAAAGGCAACCATATATTAATTTCTTCCAGTGTCCTTCAAAGCTTAAGACCAATTATCTTTTCAATAACCTTCCACAGAATAGGGAAGACTGTTCTGAGACTGGGCAAAAGTTGTTCAAGGCTTTTTTTTGGTCCATTTGTCAGAGGAGCACATCATAATCTTCTTCAAGGAAGATACCATAGAACAGGGTCTTCAACCTTAAGCACTCAAAGAGCCATTTGGACCTGTTTCCCACATAAAAGAAAACACCAGGAGCCACAAAACCTGGGTGGGCATGGCCAACTTGATTTCACTCACTTCCACCAGTCACATGACTCCCTAGCCACGCCTACCCAGCAGTCATTAGGGTAGAGAACTAGTTGTTTAAAAATACTGGGAACCACAAAACCCTTTTGACATCTCTCTCTCTCCCCCTCCCTCCCTTCCCTCTCCCCTTCCCCCCTCTCTCCCTGTATCTCTCTATGTCTCTCTCTCTCCCTCTCTCTCTGTATCTCTCTGCCTCTGCCCTGGCTGCTTTTCCATTCCCCACCATCACTCTTACCTTCTCAGGCCAGGCAAGGAGTGACTGGGAGGGGACGGAGAAGGGCAGGGACAGCCAGTGATGGAAGCACCCAACAGGGAGCCACAGCAGAGGGCCCAAAGAGCTGCATGCAGATCCGGAGCCGCAGGTTGCTGATCCCTGCCATAGAATCATCCCACTCTAACAGAGGAAGCTACCTGGCATCGACTCAACCAAATGTTATGTCATAGGATCATCTACCAACTGAGGAGAAACATAGATCTAGACATCTCATTCCTTGTGTCAGACTGCCAAAGCTTCTCCTGCTCTTAGGAACACAGCAGCATTAAAGGATACCAGTATTTAATCATATGTCTTACATAAATAATTTCCCCTGTTTGCCTTGAACTACTAGAGCCACCCAGCGGCATAATTATCCTCAATCCAGTCCAATCCAGGACAAATTCCAGATCTAGCAACTAGACAGACAACCTCACCTGTTGGCAGATGAACAAATTTCTGCAGTGAAATTTGTTGACTGAAATCCTTGCCTGGGCAGGGCTTGGGCTGATAACATGTCCCTCAATCTTCCTGCTGCTGAAATTGATCACTATTTATGTTAAATCATTGCCCTTCACTGGAGAGGAAACATGGCTTAAAGTTCCTGCCCCTATAGTCACAGCCAGTCTGCTGCATTTTCCAAACTGTAAAACCTCAACCATGACTCCTCCCTTCCAACACTTTCAAGAATGTATCAAAGCCCCACTCTAACGTCTACCCAAGATATTTCTTCAGCACTTCTAAACATTAGGCTTCTTCTCCAATTCAACATCTGTTCCAGCTTTGTAGTAGCGTAGAACACTCTGTTAGAGCTCTCTCCCAATATTGTATGACTGTGGCAAATTCAATTATTGACTCTTCATCCTCCTCCAAAGCATAGTAAACAATGTCATTTATTAACATTCAGTTGTTGCTAAGTGCCACTCTGAGTAGGGGCATGATAAGGTGACATATTTTTTTTTTTAGTTAGTAAGTCGCCTGTTCAGATATCTGGTCAACACTTGTTTATCTGTACAGCAACTTAGATGTCTGTTCCAATATACAACACTAAACTGTACTCAAATACACTTCACAATATAATTGGTGAACTGCTGCAAGTACCACATAATGACTGAATAAAGACTGTAAATTTATTATTCCCATTCTTAATCTTTAAAAGAGTGAATGTGATCCTTCATTTACTCATATTTGCAATGCATTTTTGAGATGATGTTACAAGCTGTAAAACATTCTGTGTATTTTTGCTACTTTTCCCTGTCTTGGCTTCCAGTGGTCTCTCTCTCTCTCTTTCTCTCTATCTCTCTCCCCCGCCTCCTAAACATGACATAAATATATAATCCCATTGCAAAAAAAAAAATCATTTTATTTTTAATTTCAAGAGTAAGAGTCTGGAGGGACTGATTTATAAGGAAAGACTCAATACACAGTACATCCACAATTTAGTCAAATGGATATGATAACTCACTTTAAGCATCTTTTTATATTTTTGAAGTATATAAGAGCCTGGGTTTCTTTTATTAATAATTTGTTTTTATTTGCATGCAGAATGAAAAATCTTAAACACACTTTCTATATGACCAGGACAATAGCACTGCACAATTGCAGAAATCTTAACAAGTTTTCCAATGAAGAAATAATAACAGACATTATCAAATGACTCACAAGTCTACCATAATTTTATGGTCCTGAACCAGCCAATAACAAAGCATGGGAGGGAGTGAAGGGTAAAACTGCCAACTACAAGTCTGGGACTTTATATTCCAAACAAATTAGTGACGTTGACAGCTGCAGAAGCTGCGGTAACACCTGTGGGGCCTCATTGATCAGTAGTAGAGAAAAAGAAAGACAGGAGATAATAATGCACTTTAAGTGATCGGGCACAATGCACTGACCCAGTACGATATAAAAGCAGCAGTAAGAATAGTTTAAATGAAAAAGAGAGATAAAAGTCAAAGCAAGAGGGTGTTTCTGCATACTCTGTAAAAGAATGAAGTACCTGAAAAATCCAATTAAGATGAAGTCTTTTACAGGCTGTCTATAACTTCTAGAATGTCATGTGGAGTAGAATTTAAGTTATTCACTATTTTTCATATTTCCCAAATAACAGATATGTTTAGAACACTCCAAATGTGTGAATTCTGACTGAAACTATAAGGTGTCAACAAACAAAATTTGAGAAATGCCTTGTGGTTCACATTGAGCAGAGAATATAAGCCCTGTATTTTTGTTCTTCAGAAGGTTACTGAGAAATATATAAATCTGATAAAGTTTATTATATGTTTTTTTGATTTATAGAAAGTGTCTGAATTATTTAATGTTTTGCATGAATTAGCATGGCTAATCCATGTGATTAAAAATAATATGTGATAGAAAGTAAAGTATGTGTGAAAACAAATAGAATAGAGTGGTTCAGTTGAAAAGAGAATAAGGTAAGGATGTGGTATGGCTCAAGGTTTTTTAAAATGCCTTTGGATGAATATATAAGTAACACTTATGCCATTATCTTCATCCCATTTTGTGGGATGATTGCACATTGCCTAAGAACCAGAATGATTTGCAACAAACATTAGATAGATTGTATAATTCAATAAAGAACATGGATCTGAATTAATCTATCACAAAAGTAAAGTAGCTGGGCTTGACAAAGAAAATCGAGTGAACAAGAACAAATAACACATAAATGATAAACAACATCAAACAACCCTGGAGTAAGGAGATCAATTTGTGCCTAATAAAATGTTTACTATAGATAGGGAAATGGAAAAATTGTGAAATGTGCAAATGCTGGTAGAAAGGTAATGAGATAGTTTGTGGTTTATTGCAGGTAATGAATGCTTGTCAACAGAAAAATGTGTGTGAAAATATGCTTCTGCTCATCTTGTTATACAGAAGTGAAGTAGTTATGTCAGAAAAAACATAAAAGTAAGTTGAATGCAGAAGCATACTAGGATCATGAATGTGGATAATGAATGATTGTGTATTGAATATAAAAGTGAATAATACCAAAATACTGGAATTGTTTGGTCAAAAAGACAACGAATAAGATCCAACACAGAAGTTATAAGAAAGAGGCATAGCTATACAGGATAAATGAGGAAACCAAGGGTGTTGGGGTTGGTTAGAATTAATGAGACTCACAAAATGTGGGTTAAAAAGATGAATATGGTAGAAGCAAAGATTGCTTGCAAGGATTAGAAAGATGTGGAGAATGTATGGGGTTTGTTGAAACAAGGTTTCTCTATATTTCATTTTGCTTGTTTTATATCTTGCCTTTAATTTCTTTGGTTTACTACTTCATACTTGTGTTATTTGCATAATATTACTTAATTGTTTGATAGGGATGGAGATATTTCTCTAATGTTTATAAATGTGCAATTTGGAGAGGAAGATTGTATCTTGTACTTTTGAACCTATTTAAGTCCAATTACCAACTATATGACATTTTTTTTGTCCAAACACCTCCAAATACACATGCAGGTAATACAAAATACCTTTATGTCTGATAATGATATAGATTAGTAATAGATTAATGATATTATTATTATGGCTTCCATGATGGCCATGGCTTCCATGATGGCCATGGACCTGACTCAGTTAGTTCATGATGCCATACACACCAGGGGACATATGCTGGACTTGATTTTTGTCTCTGGACAGTGGTTGAATGATCCCGAAATAGGGGACCTACCTATTAAGCCCTTGTCATGGACAGATCATTCACTCCTTCAGTTAGACTTTCGGGCTGCTTCCCCTCATCGCAGGGAGACGGAATCGACCAGGTGGTTCCGTCCCAAGTGCCTGATGGATCCGGAGATGGAGCTTGGGCCATTCCCAGAGGCTCTGGCTCACAACGTGGCTGAAGAACTGGTGGCCGCCTGGGATAGGGTGGCCACTGGAGCTTTGGACTGCACCTCTGACCTGGTGCCGATCTCAATTAGCTCCTTGATTCTCTGAGGAACTGAGAGAGATGAAGCGCTGGAAAAGACGCCTAGAGAGCGATTGGAGGGCCAGCCGTACAGAATCTGACCAGACACTGGTGAGGTCTTATATCAAGACCTACCTAGTGGCAATAAGAGTGGCAAAATATAATTATTTTTCCGCTCTTGTTGCATCTGCAGAGATCCAGCTGCCCTGTTTAGGGTGACCCACTCTCTCATTCATGTGGGAGCTTGGGAGGATCCCTGGCAGGGTAGGGCTGAGGATTTTGTGCAATATCTGCATGATAAAATCACTCAGATTCGGGACAGCCTGGACTCCGATTTGGTAGCCTCAGATGGGATGATGGAGGTGGGTCTTGAGAGTGTTATCTGGGAGGAGTTTGACCTGTGGCCCCTAAGGACGTTGACAGGATTTTGGGGAGGCTCAATGCTACCACATGTTTATTGGACCCGTATCCCTCCTGGTTGGTGCTGGCCTCCTGGGAGGTTACATGAGGCTAGTTTCAGGGGATTATTAAAGCTTCTCTGAGTGATGGTGTTTCCTGCCTGTCTTGAAAGAGGCAGTGGTGAGGCCCCTCCTCAAGAAGCCTTCCCTGGACCCGGCTGTTTTAGCTAATTATCAACCTCTGCTTCATGGAGTGTGGTAGCACGGCAACTTCCTCAATACCTGGATGAAGCTGTCTATCTGGATCCATGCCAGTCGGGCTCCAGGACGGATTACAGCACAGAAACGGCATTGATCGCATTGGTTGATGATCTCTGGAGGGCTCAGGACAGTGGTTGTTCCTCTGTCCTGGTCCTCTTAGATCTCTCAGTGGCTTTTGATACCGTTGATCATGGTATCATGCTGAGCTGGCATGGGAGTGGGAGTGGGGGGCACCGTGATATGGTGGTTCTCCTCCTTCCTCTCTGACTGTATGCAGTCTGTGTTGACGGGGGGACAGAGGTCGACCTTGAGAGGCTCCTCACTTGTGGGGTGCCACAAGGGTCAGTCCTCTTACCCCTCCTGTTCAACATTTATGTGAAGCCGCTGGGAGAGATCATCCGTGGTTTGGGGGTGAAGTGTCAACTGTATGCTGATGATACGCAGTTGTACATTTCTATCCTGGGCCACCCCAATGATGCCCTTGATGTGATGACCCAATGCTTGGAGGCCGTGTGGATCTGGATGGGGAGAAACTGGCTCAGACTCAACCCCTCCAAGACCAAGTGGCTGTGGTTTCCGGCGCCCCGGTATAGCCAGCTGGTGCCATCGCTGGATATTAGGGATGAGTTCTTGCCCCCCTCAGAAAGGGCTTGCAACTTGGGCATCCTCCTGACACACAGCTGTCTTTAGATGATCATATGACAGCCGTGCCCAGGGGGCTTTTTATCAGGTTCACCTGATCTCCCAGTTGCGTCCCTTTCTGGACCGGGACGCCTTGCGCATGGTCACTCACATCCTCATCATTCCCCATCTGGACTACTGTAATGCTCTCTACATGGGGCTCCCCTTGAGGAGCACCGGAGGCTCCAATTGGTCCAGAATGAGGCCGCATGAGTGATAATGGGGGCGACCCGTCGATCCCATATAACACCTCTCTTGTGTGAGCTGCACTGGCTGCCGGTGGTCTTTCAGGTGTGCTTCAAGGTGCTGGTCACCACCTTCAAAGCGCTTCATGGCTTAGGACCTGGATACTTGCAGGACCACCTCCTGCCACTGATTGCCTCCCACCGACAGACATGCTCTCACAGAGAGGGCCGCCTCAGAGTGCCGTCGGCCAAACAATGTCGGCCGGTGACCCCCAGGGGTAGGGCCTTCTCTGTGGGGGGCCCTGCCCTGTGGAATGAATTGCCCCCGGATATACGAAGGATCCCCGACCTCCATGCCTTCCGTTGTGCTCTGATTATTATTTTATCAAGCCGATCTGATGGAACAAGGATTTTAAATGGGTTTTAAATGGTTTTAATAATGGTTTTAGTCGGGGTTTAATTGCGGCCAATTGACTTAATTATTTTAATGATTTTCTTAATTTTTGTGTAGTTATTGTTTTATATGGCTGTACACCATATAAATATGATTTCTTTGGGAGAAGGGCAGTATAAAAATATAATAAATAAAAATAAAATAAATATTATCCTGTATTTGACAGTTCAAATTCAGGCTACACTGAGTCCAATGAACTTTATCATTCATTTTTAATATTCTTAGACAACCCAATAATATACATCAATAGAAAACTATCTATCTATCATCTTCTAAACTATCATCTAAAGTTCAATGAAATATAATACAAATATCAACCATTATCTAGACAAGTACATTTTATATTTATTTATTTGTTTTGTTTTGCAATTATAAACACACACACACACACACACACACACACACACATTCCCACAAAACAGGCTTTAACATCACTAAATATTTAGAGATTGACCTTACATCTACTTTGGATACTAAACAAATATAAAGGACCATGGATATTCTGTTTCATTTCAGACTGAAGCAGCAATTATGCTAAGGGTTGTGTGTAGCAAACAAATAAAGGTTTATGTATTCTTGAGCAGATGACTAAAATGTGGATGTAATCAACACTTTAATGCAATATGCTTGCCATCTTACTGCTCCTAGAGGGATAATGATGGCATTTTCTAAAGACAGACTTAAAGTTTATATCCCATATTTTAAAGAAGAAGAATATGATACAGTAAGAAATGAAAAGCATAGAAAAGGGATCTGTTAAAATGTATGGCAGTTTTATGTCAGTTATTTTTTTTAGAAATGCCCTCTCTACCAGAGATCTACAGATCTCAGAGGTTCATTGGGGAGAAAGAATGCCTAATCAGTCATTTTTGGTTTGCACTGTAAATCTACACAAACATTGTATAAATTGATTTTATGGGAGTGAGGGACTATGACTTATTATGAAGTTATTATTGCTCAGCTGCAATCCAGTTGAGACTCAAGAAAATGCCAAAGTTTCCTTCTGTGAAAAACACTGATGTCTTTGTTAAGACTATCCTGTGAGGAATCTCAAGAGAAGGCCATGTTTTTATTTTGTGTTCCTAACTTATTTTTATTTGTTCAATAATTTATTTAATAAATCTTTTTGCTCACAGTAGCCAAATAGACATTACATAGCACAATAATCATACAAATAGTCATAATAATTAAACATAATATTTAAATCTATAAGTGAAACAATCTATAGTTTATCATCATCATCTTCTTCTATCTTCTCTCTCTCTATATATATAAAAGGCTGTATGTATGTATGTTCCAGCATAACTCTGCCTTGAGCAATTTCAACCAAACTTGGTACACAGATGACTTACTATCTGGAAACAAATAAGTAAGACACCCCTGGTGTGTGTGTGTGTGTGTGTGTGTGTGTGTGTGTGTTCCAGCCTCACTCTGGAATACCTGGGCCATTAAGGAGAGTGTCCTAGAGCTGCAATTGTTGTGATGTCAGTTCCTTTATAGCTTTCTATGGAAAGGCAGCCATGATATTTGCCCTCCAGTGGACCAATGGGAAAGTACCTGATGGATTTGTGGCAAAGTACCAGGATCGTAGACAGGGCGGGAAAAAGGAGCATAAGGGATGGGGAAGGGAGAGGGCTGGGGATGATGGGCATGAGAGTAGGGGGAAGAAAAGCCCCTCTCAATGGCTCCTTGTCAGACAAAGACTTCAATGTCTATATAACCCAGGCAAAACCGGGTTACCAGCTAGTCACATATATATAGCATCATCATAATTTTAAGTCAGGTACTTTATATCACACAGGCTTTCACAAATAGTATCTAGAGCACCTGATTTTATAAATTACACTATATCTTCCAGACAAAAGTCAAGGCTTCTATCACTTTTCCCAGGTGATTAGATAGAAATAAACTGCATATTAATTGTACTATTCCTCCAACTGTTGGAGGACCTCAACAGTGACTTCATATATTAAATACGACAGGGGAAAGAGTCAAGCCTGCTGCACTCAATATAGAAGTATCAGAAAACTTCACTTCTTCTTTGTCTATTTCCAGCATGCACTAAATGGAATTTAGGAAGCAAGCAAATCAACACTGTCCAGGGCTTTGGCTGCTCTCGGATTCTTAGTCAGAACCTTGGGATATCCCCCAGCTGTGCAGCAGAACCCTGGAATACTCCCCAGATCCCTTTGGTATTCAAGTGGGTCCATCAATCACCAAAGGCAGACTATTAAAATAGATCCACCCAATCTGTGGAGAAGGAAGAATCTCAAGGCCACCTAAGCATAGTCTGACCTTACAGAGAGAAAAATTGAGAGATCCCTCACCAGGACACATTGCACATGTTCCAATAATAAGATCATATCTTGAGTGTAACCATTGTTGAGTTGGGCCATGGATGACTTGAGATAGGCCCATAGTCCTCATGGTGATTATGAAATCCTGGGCTGCTTCTGAGACCAAACCCTAGGGTTGGCAGATTGAAGTTCTTCAGGACCATAAACCTATGGAACTCCTTGCTAACCCTGATATGGCCTTCAGCAGCTCAGGCAAGGAGGTTGCAATGCAGCAGGAAGGCTGGTACAGCAGCAGTAATCTCAAATGATTCCACAAAGCCAGTCTCAGAATGCTCTCACATCCAGAAATTTAGGGAACATGACCCCTAAATGCCAAAAGAGATTCCCAGATAATAACTGTCATCCGTCCCCTGTAGCCTCAGCTGGTATTAAACCCTAAAAAGCATATCTCCAATTCCCATGGTTTTCATCTAATTAAAAATAAAAGTTTGTCACATTCTCGAAACAATCAGTCATATAGTCCAATCAGGATACTGTCCAGTTGCTAGATGACTCCAGTCCCCTCCTTCTGAGCACCTGCAGGAATGTCCTTGGTTCCCAACAGGAAGTATTTTGTATTGAGTACAACAGCCCAACTATATCTATTTCCCCCTTCCTGACCCTCTTCTCCAGGGTGTTGGCACTGAAGTCTCAAAATGGCCCCAGTCAGGCCAGCTTCAGGGTTGACACAGACTGCTGAATCTGTCCCAGCAGCACCTCCTGATAAACAGTTGAATATATCAGACACATTGGGAAAACCAATATTAGGTTTTACCTCATTGTAGGGATTGATTTCAGCAATTAACTTCATAGTCTTCAGAAAGTAATTCAGCAAGTTTATCCAGCAAGACATTGGAGGGCGTACAGTATATATTGTAAGAGATAAAGGGCTTCCATAGCACAGGTGGTTTTGGATAGTATGTTCTTTATTCAATAGTTTCTGTCTTTCCCAGAATATAATATATGTGCTATTATTTTTGGGGTATAGACTTTAAGGGGAATACACTAAATAATTGAATTGGGGCTAACATTTTCCAAAAGTGTGAATTCATATTTTAACTCAATTTTCAAATATTCAACTCAATACAGTTTATACTGCTAATATAAATATAGTATAAATAGAAAAGACAGATGAGTGTCATAAATTCTGTATCTTCATAGCATGGATGTCTACGTCAAAATATTCCCTAGCTGATCAAACTTGTGATCTAGACTTTAGCACACAATAAACTATGCACATTATGTAAAATGCTTACAAAAATAAAAGTAACTTCAGTACTATTAATGCTTTACAAATGTGTTAAGTCCTCAAATCTTTGCTTCATTTTGCTTATTGTCGGCCCGGCTGATTAAAAGATGAAATTTATCTTAAAGCAATTGTTTAAGCTTATATGGTTGAAGTTTACAATCTATTTGTTCTTGTTCTGTCTAAAAGGAGGTTGCAGAGAATTAAAAAGAAGACTCTTTTTCTCATCTTCTATCCAATAAGTCAAAAATAAGATACCCTAGCAGAGCGTATGTATTTTTTCTAAGAAGACTACTCCATTAATTTGCTTCAGCTCGTATTTAGCACAGGAAACAGTCCTGATCTTACTTCTTTGAAAATCTGCGCATACCTTTGCACCATCATCAACAATGTCTCCAAGATGCAGATTTTCCTTCAGTATGAGATGGATAGTTAGCAGGGATAATTGCATGGAGAATGAAATTCCACTGCACATTGAAGATGGAGATATCACATTAACAAGTCTGGACAGCTCCCAATGGACTATAAAATTCATTTGTGACTGAGATAACTCAGAAACCAAGTGATGCAGTAGTAAAAGGTGGGAGACATTAATTTAAGTTTGTAGAATCTCACAATATCCAGCAGAATTGCACAAACTACTCAATGTTCTTTGGGCTGACTCATGAAGCTGCTGTAGGCATTTGGCATTTATTACCTAGTTCAAAAACAACTCAGCATAGAACCCAAGTCTTGCAATAAATATTTTGCCGGTTCCCTCCATTTATGTAGAATTAGCTTATTTCAGCAAGCTTAATATTACTTGTGCTTGTAATTATTTTAGGCTATTTCTACAACTGTTTTATTCATTATATTTCTGGAAGGTAACTTTAGCTGAGTTCAGAAAGTTACGTAGAGTGAGTTTTTTTAGAGGAAAGCATCCAGAAAATCAAATAAATTTAATTTAAGAGTTAAAAAATTGGAAAAAATAATGGCAAGGCTTGCATTATTTTCAAGCGAATTAGATGAATATATATAAGAGCTTTTTGGATAACTAATTGAAAATGAGCAAATAGCATTGATAACATTATCAGATGCAGTAACGGAAACATGGATCATAGTGAAGAAGCCAAAACAGTTCAGAAAAAAGGTATCAGAAACATAGTCTGTGAATCAAGATTAATGCAAGACATGATAAATATCTAATATACAAATATCTAAAATACTGTCATATGCAAGAGCATTTTGAATTGTTCTTTGTTTAAACTGAGATAAAAGCAATGATTTGTGAGCTGAAAGTTATATAAATAAAAGGTAATGTGTATCAGGGCAAAAACTTTAACTTTACATACACTGTTAGAATCTAAATTTTATCTAACTAAAATCTTAAGCCATTTTTAGATTCAGTGAAGATGAGTAGCATTTGTGAAAAAGACAACAGATTGGAGATTATTAGAAAAAAGTACCGCAAATAAAACACCCTACTTGTGATGCTCTTACATCTATGGTATCTCTGCATCAAGGACACTATGTATAATTTGCTCACTGCTTATTTTTTAAAAAAAGATACACTTGTCCTGGAAAAGCTCCAGAAAATGCTCAATAATCTTCCCTATGAAAAAAAGATTTGGGATTTTTTAAAATTTGGGACAAATAGTAACAATGATGGACCATGATTGATATGTATAAAAGTAGATGGGGATTTTTCTTAAAACCCTAAATCATCCAATGAAGATGAAGAAAGGTAATGAAAGAAAGAATGAAGATGAAGAGAGGTAATGAAAGAAAGAAAGAAAAAAGAAAAGAAAAAAGAAGGAAAGAAAGAAAGAAAAAGATAGATAGATAGATAGATAGATAGATAGATAGATAGATAGATAGATAGATAGATAGATGATAGAAGATTATTGATGGTTTTAAATGAATACATTCCTGATGGACACATTTTCAAGGGTTATGGATAAGAGTATGCTTCCAAACATCACTTGCAGGAAACAGGAGACATTTATATCTCCCATCATCTTCTGTGAGCATTCCTGAAGCATTCAGTGGACCACTGTAGGGGAAAAAATATACTAGACTAAAATGGTCCTTGTTTCGATCCAGGAAGGACCAAATCCTGTATGAAATTATAAATAAAGGAGAGTTAAGACTGAATAATAGGAAGACATTTATAACGGTAAGAGTAGTTAATCAGTGCAGTACTGATGGAAGACTACCTATGAGAATGATTTACCAAGATCTGTACTGGAAATTCACTGAATGACTTGGAAGATCTCTTCCAACTCACACACATTTATGATTCTATATAGTCTTCTGGTGCTGAACTTCACAGCATTTTATTCTTGTAAATAAAATGACTTAAGGGGATTTGTTGTAAATGTCGGGATAATCAATCAAAGTTTTTAGTGTGCAGCCATCAACAAGAATATTGGGCAGCTATCCTGAGTGATTCATGCGAAATATGTTGTTATGAAAGATACCGTTCTCCCACAAATTCCAGCTCCTGATTCACTGTTCCAATTGTCCAAAAACACAGATGTCTCAGAAGCAGATTGAGGATATGGGAACAGTTATATTGGATACTATATTCTATGCCCTTATTATAATTTCCTATCTTCTTAAAGAACACATATATTCTCATTATATTTAGAAACATACGTGTTATATACCAAAAGATATGGTAGCTTGTCATTCTGGAGATGGTTAATGGATGAAGATAAAATCTCATCTGCTCCCCACGTGCATCCCTTTTCCTTCTTTCCTGTCTTCCAAATTTTAAACCAATTTTGGTATTAATATTTATTGTTTTAATGTTTATCTTGTTTTTATTATTGCACTCTGCCTAGAGTCACTTCTAGATGAGATGGGTGGCATATAAGTTTAATAAACAAACAAATGATGAATAGATTTTATATTCGACTTTTAATCATTATAGCCTGTATTTTTATATACATTGCTTTGAGTTAAATGGAAAAATGATCCCTGCAAAAAAGAAATAAGGGGAAACAAATTATACCACACATGGATAGTTCTACTTCTTGACAGAGTTCACTATAAGGAAGTAGAAGGCCTGGTGGATATGGACATCATTATGCTACTTGTGGGTTAGACAGCATCATCACCAGATGGATTCATAAGCAGCTGAACAACCACACTCAACGTGTAGTCCTCAATGGAACTGCATCTACATTGAGGGAAGTATGCAGTGGAGTATCCCAAGGTTCTGGTTTTAGGCCCAGTACACTTCAACATCTTCATCAATCACTTGGATGAGGGGATAGATGGGGAACTCATCAAATTTGCAGATGACACCAAACTGGCTGGAATAGCCAACACTCCAGAAGATAGGCTTAAGATACAGAAGGATCTTGACAGACTTGAACATTGGGCACTATCTAACAAAATTAAATTCAATGGTAAAAAAAAGTAAGGTTCTACATTTAGGCAAAAAAAAAATGCGCAGGTACAGTATATGTGGTACCTTGCTCAATAGTAGTAACCATGAGAGGGACCTTGGAGTCCTAGTGGACAACCATTTAAATATGAGCCAGCAGTGTGCAGCAGCTGCCAACATGGTTCTAGGCTGCATAAACAAAGGGATAGAATCAAGATCATGTGAAGTGTTAATACCACTTTATAATGCCTTGGTAAGGCCACACTTGGAATATTGCATTCAGGGTTGGTCGCCATGATGTAAAAAAGATGTTGAGACTCTAGAAAGAATGCAGAGAAGATGATTAGGGGACTGGAGATGATTAGGGGACTGGAGGCTAAAACATATGAAGAATGGTTGCAGGAACTGGGTATGTCTAGTTTAATGAAGAGAAGGACTAGGGGAGACATGATAGCAGTGTTCTAATATCTCAGGGGCTGCTACAAACAAGACAGAGTGAAGCTATTCTCCAAAGCACCTGAGGATAGTACAAGAAGCAATGGGTGGAAACTAATCAAGGAAAGAAGCAACTTAGAACTAAGGAGAAATGTCCTGACAGTTAGAACAATTAATCAGTGGAACAACTTGCCTCCAGAAGTTGTGAATGCTCCAACACTGGAAATTTTTAAGATAACCATTTGTCTGAAGTGGTGTAGAGTTTCCTCCCTAAGCAGGAGGTTGGACTAGAAGACCTCCAAGGTCCCTCCCAACTCTGTCTATTCTATTCTATTCTATTCTATTCTATTCTATTCTATTCTATTCTATTCTATTCTATTCTATTCTATTCTATTCTATTCTATTCTATTCTATTCTATTCTATTCTACAGACTTTAAGTACAGACTCAAGTATCCATGAAAGAAAAAGGACAGAAATGATGTCCTTAATTCTGAAATGTATTAAAAAAAGATTTTACATAGTTGTACTTGTTGATGTAGTCATTTTAATGATCTTATTAACCATCCATTCTATCTGATATTCTAGATAAGTAATAGGCCATTACTGCCCTCAATGACATCTTCAGAGCCCATCTAGAACAATAGATTTTCACAGTTCAGTGCATCTTAAGGGCAGATTATAGGCAATTTTGCACGTATTCAGTCTTTATTGATCTCATAAATTTATTTGACCTTCACCCATACTTTTTCTATTGAGATTATTTCCCAAACAACTAACTGCTCAGAAATATTTTCTCTTGAAACAGTTCCCCAGGCACCTTCACACCAAGAAAATAGTTTAGTGTTCAAAGCTACAAACAGTATTTAAAAGAGCCCTTGTGTTAATGCAAAAGCACTTTGTCATAAATATCTGCAGCACTCTGTCTTGAAACAGCAAAATCTTACATTAAGGGGGAAAAAAAATCTGTGTGTATCAAGGATGCATTTGGTTTTGTTGTTTTGAGGAACTAGCAAAATAGTACATTTTAAAAAGACCACAGTAGCAGATAAAGTTTGTCTTCTGTATAAAAAAAAATAAGTGGCAATCTTCAAAATGCATTTGGAATTGGAGATAAAAAGGAACCTATGAATAAACCATTCATATGTTCATTTGCTTGCATAATTGTAATTGCTTATGTGGATACAGATTGTTACAGAAGATAACATTCTACATCTAGTGCTTGTAGTATAAACTGGGAAGTGACTTATTTTCAGGGTACCCAATCTATGAAAGTGTACTGGATTTGAAAAATTATATATATTTGCTACTGCAAATTTGCTTCAATTTGTAAATGCCATCCTGAGAACAGGACATAAAGGTAATGGAAAGTATTATGGCACATTTCAATAAATCTTATTCATTTCATGGCACTTAAACAAATGAATTCAGTCATATCTACATAAATCTGCTATATTCAAAAAAAAAAACAATCTGTACAAGTCCCACAAAAATATTTAAGTCTGTATGTAAATCTGTGTTTCTAAATATTGTTGCATGCTAAAATGTATATTATCTGAAAAGATTCATTTAAAAATGCACGCTGATGTTTTATATGCCTAAATAAATAACCAACCTATTTATTATTATTTTTATAGTCTCATTGTTCTGAAATTCTAAAACATTTGGGAAATTCAAAAGAGAACATTGCCATTCCACCCATTACTCAAAGTGATTCCGATCTTGGACACTACTAAAATTCACAAAGATCAAATTCTTCATGCATCTCTATTCATAAGGAGGTTCCATAAAACAAAGAAAAGAAACCAAGTGGAAGGAAATATGAAAGTCCTACTATGTTATTGGTTTATTTTATTTTTATACCATGACAATCACACAGTTTTGGCAGTTACAGCATGCATAAAATGGTTATAAAAAAGTAGCCATAATTATCTTAAGACCAATTCATATGACACAGTTGTAACTAATCAGAAACACCCCATTTTATCCTACTTTCTTATCTCTATCTGTAAACTATTCCATAATGTGGCGGCCATATCATAGAAACATCTCCTGTCTCCCTCTGATCTCATGGCAGTGGGAACTACCAACAACTTTTCCAAAGTTGTTTTTATTGAATATGTTGATTCTGATTAAAGGAGCTATTCCAAAACCATCTTGTTGGCAAGCTGTTTGGGAACTTATTGGTTAAGACCAGCATTTAAATTTATTCATCGGTTAATTTAGGGTGACCATATTGCTGCACTTCCTAGATACTTCTGGGTGGCTAACAGCTAGAAGAAATATTTTAAAAAAATAATATAAATCAAAACAACATACAAATAAAAGTGAACATAACATAAAAGCCAAGGAACTTCACAATCCACAATACCAAAAATGTACATCAAGCTCCGCTAATATCCCATCCTTATGAAGAACCTTTCACAGACTTCTGGAAGTCCAATCAGTTTTTGTACTGGGAAAACTATTAGCAATCAAAGCAGAGCCTGCAGCACAGATATAATGTATTTATAGCTTTTGATGCCACTTAGGATGTATGCTGCTGCACTTTCTATTAATTGAAGTTTTCAAGTGGCCTTTAAAGGAAGCTAAACGTAAGTTGCATTGTCCCATGTAAGGCTGCAATCCATGCACAAGCAGTGATCAAATGACCTTCTGGAGTAATAACTTCTATCTGCCCATCTAGCAGTAGCCATGAATCCAGAAGAATCCCCAGTCATGGACATAGCCTTTCAGAGATAGGACATTCGTTTGAGAGAAACTATTACAACACACGGAACCTCTCAGACCTACTAAATTACCATCTTCTCCATTAAGTGACTGACTAGAATCATTGACCACATTACCCCCAATCTGCAGGCTTAGTAATTGGTGCAGGAAGATACAATAGTGAATAATATAAAAGGTACTCAAAAGGGGAACACTTTAGCAAACAATCCCTCTACAATGAGATGTTGACCACATACTGCATAAAATTGTACTACACACATGTACTGACTCTTCACAAGGGCTAGGAAGGTCATGGAATGAGCCCAGAAATAGGAGGAGACATACTCATGACATTTCAGAAGAACTCAAGAAGATGAAAACTGTTTAGATAAATCCGTGTATTCTAGCTATTAATCTCCAATGAGGCATTATAAAGAATGATAGCCTTTGCTTATTGGTAGCAGAAGAATATTGTTTCTGAATTTTAAGGAAACAATGGATTTGGGAGAGTACCATGCAAATAGAATTCAGCAATCTCACTAGTCTTTCTTTTCTCAGAACCAAAGACAAGATGGTATGGTTGGAGAATATGAATAATGATGCTTAGGTATGAGCAATAAGCAGTGTTCATTATATTCATATGCAAGTTTCATATTAAAAAAACAATGCTTTGAGAGCACATACATGGAGATCTGCCATAAAATGGAAACATACACAGTTGTTTGAATTCTATAAACCAGGAACAGTATGAGGTCTTTCTGGGAGTAAACCTGGCTCTAGAACAATAAGTCTGGGACACCTCAAAATCCTTCTAGGTCAGTTTTAGTTCAATGGTTTTACTTCCAAAAACTACCAAACCATCCCTACAATGGCATGATCTGGAGATTTGGCATAACCCATAGGAGGAATAAAATATTATGAAGTTTTCCAGAACATTTGATTTTTAAATTTATCAATTTGGTACATCCTCAAAACACATCTGGAGATGAGATAGTAGAATGAAAAATTATGCATAACCCTTGGTCATGTCATCATTAATATATGCAAGAAGAATACACTTTACCTACGAGACTATCTTCAAAATTCTCTTTTCAAATAATCATTGAAGTAAATTATCTTTAACCAATTTGAATAAGAACTGATAAGGGGGGTGGGGTGGGGAATCAAAGAGTGTTTATCTGTCCAGTAGTAATCTAACTTATTTCTGTCACTTGCAGAGGAAGAAAATATAAATGGAACAATCATGAATCAGGCAAGAGACAGATGCAAAGATCTTTCCACTATTACTTCTGTCCTGGAAATTTATTGTCACCAATCTTTGAAGAATGCCGGGATATTCTGAATGGTAGGATGATCTGAACCTTCTAACTAATTATTTGTGCTTTTTACAGGTATATGCTCATTACATTTCTTTATTTTTATTCCATTTTTAAAAATAAAAATACCATTGCAGACAGGGCTACTACGCATTTTTAGTTTGCTATATCAAATTGGAAAGAGAAATATTAACCCATCTCTTCTACAGATTTCACTTCTTCCTAGGGCTCTATAATAACATACTTGCTTAAATATTAATGGAATAGAGTTTCATGACTTAGGTGAAAATTCTGTCATTTGGCTTCTTTCAAAAGTGTTTGGAAAAACAAAGTGGCATTGAATGGTCTTCTTCATCCTGGTCCTGATGTCAAGAAATAAAACAAGGAGAAGGGAGATAGGCTGTTCCATAACTTGTGGCTACATATAATTGATAATATATTCATCTTGTCAGGTGGAGACACCTGTTATATGATGAGATGGGATTTCAGAAGACCAGACAAGCTTTTGCCCCAGTAAAAACAAACAGACCATTTTTGGCAGCATTCTCCTAAAGGCAAAGGGGATTAACACTGATATTTTGCAACACATTCTTATTACATTCAGATTCCTTTTGTCAAGAGAGAAAAAAGGAAAAGTAAGAGATTGGTTTTAGAAGTTAAACCAGCAAAAGAGGAGAGTAATGGAAAGAAAATTTACGAATGGAAATACAAAGAGTCAAATGTTCTCAAGGGAACACAGAAAATATAATAACCAATTTTCTAACTGAGTTGGTATCATCTGTAGGAAGCAGAAAAATGACAGGTCAGGGCCAGGATGCCTTTTGGGAATTATCAATATTGAAATACAGTTATGCTAAAATCATGCTCAAAAATAAAGATTTGAGTATAAAGGACATTTAAGGTTACTCAAATATTACTATTTCAATTCACATTAGTAGCCTAGTATTCTAACAAATATATATGAATGGAACTATATTCATTATATTTAATGGAACAAACATTTATAACAGCAACAAATTTGGGGGAAAATAATTCAGCATCCAAAATCAGCAACAGCATCTTTTCTGAATTCAGCTTAAGCCTTTTCTTCTACATCTATTCCTATACATGAAAACACATGAAGATTCTGGAGACTTCCAACCCACAGTTTACAAAAAAATTAAGAATTCTATCTGATTAGCACACTGATAAAAATTGCAAGTCTACAAATTGTCCTTCTTAGCAGCTTCATGTAGATGATAGATAGCATGGAAGATAAAATGTAAACATCAGGACTTTCCCCTCATTGACCTAGTGATATGACAATTTCCAAACAGCTGATCGGAAGTTTATTAATACCATTTTATATTAAAAGGCAGAGAAATATAAGTGGAATTTTGAAAGGGTAGTATCCAGTTCTGATCTGTCTATGTATTCTTACATGGCTAATGGTACCAGTAGGTGTCCTCATTTCTACTTAGAGAAATTAATGCTGTCTCTGTGCAAAATATATCTCTATACCCAGACAGGAAAAACAGACATAATCTATTTCATTGTTTTAATGTAATAGTGGACACCAGCCAATAGCTATTAAAATCAAGTTAGGTCCAATGTAGCATTCTTAAGCGAGAGGCTCACTACCACTTCCTTTCATTTTATCTCAAAATAGAAGATTTAATGATCTGAGTATTCATTGGCACACTGGAAGAATACAAGTTTTATAATCCCTGATCAGGAGAGATTTAATATGCCAATAGTAGCAGGGCAGAATCAGTTAATTAAATCAGTTTCATCATTAAATTATCTAGATTAGTAGAAATTATGGTAAGAATTGATGTGACATTTACAAGTAAGTTCAAGATGATTTATTAAGGATGTTGGTTTCTGGATGTAGAGTATGGATGCTCTGTACGGCTCAGTTATTCTCTTAAATTGCAATTCTTCCATGTTTAAACAAACACATTCAGAAATTAAGGTTGTCAAAAACCTTTCATGTAAATCAATCATTTAATGAACTTGTAGCCTGGGAAATTACTTCTCCCTCTCCATCTCCCTCTCCTTCTCCTCCCCTCCCCCTCTCTTTGTGTGTGTGTGTGTGTGTGTATGATACAACCAACACTTCTTCTTATATATGTAAATATGTATATATGAAGAAGAGTTGGTTGTAAACAGTACTATGCTATAGATACAATGTTGCATTACACATCCCCATATTGTACCCAAGCCTAAAGGTTTTCATGTAAGGATGGTAAAGAAGCATGAGAGGCTTCAATGACCCAAAGTGATGACTTTTTTATTTATTGTCTTTTTCATCTGATCTCCAAATATGTCCAGGCAGAATGTAAATTGGTGCCAATCATACTAATAAAGAACTTAAAATTGAGATATAATTTATGTAAGAAAAGTTGAAATATAGATTCAGAATGCCTGGTTCCATTTTAAGTTGAGTCTATTTATTTTCAACATAATTAGAAATGAGATTTATAAACTGCTTCTATTGCTTTATTCATATTCTATCAAATCTTCTTGCTCCTTAAGCAGAGAAGAGAGAGTCAGAAACAAAAGCAGATGCACAGGAAGAACCTTGCAAATTATTTTATGAACTGGAATGGATAGACAGTACAGAAAACAGCAACCTCATTATACTCAAACAGGACCCTTTGCATGCATATTAAAAGCTAAAAGGATGCTGCCAGAGTCTCTGCTATTTGAATGGAGACCCACATTAACTTGTTGCCTAAATGATAGACAGCTACTGATGGACAAATTGGACAATAATGGGCTAGATGGAACAATTTTCTGTCCAACTCAATATAAAGAAACTTGATCTGCTGATACGTTTAATTGGCCCAAGGAATAAATGGAATAAGTTTCTCTGTATGCCTGGCAGATCTCCCTTTTCCCCTCTTCAGTTGTTTACATTTGTCAAATATGAAGAAACTAGAAGTCCAACTGAGGATGATCATTTCTTTAGGGGCAACCAACGTACCTATTCAGATATACAATGAACTAATATTAGGCTACCATATTCCTAGGGTCATCAAATCTGGACTGGAAACATTCAAACAATATTTGACATAATAAATACTATATTTAAACAACTTTATATTTGGACAAATCATTTTAGGACTGTGTATGCTTATAAAATGTGCTTCACGACTTGGCATAGAATTTCTCTACTACTCGTAACTATCAGCAGAGACTTTTTTTTCATGCTCATTAAACTAGCTGCATTTTCATTGTAAATGTTAAAATGGTTGCAATTGTATTCTGGCTGCTGCTGAAGCCTCAAAAGCAATATGGCTGTTTTAATGAGTAGTAGAAAAGAATGCTGCCAGGAGAAGCTCTGAAAGATTTATTCCAAATATTTGAAACATGCAATGGATGCTTATTTATTCTTGAGTACAACTCATCTGTCTGGAACCCGCACTACATATCAGATATTAATACAACTGAACGTGTCCAGAAATATTTCACAAGAAGAGTCCTCCATTCTTCTGCTCGCAACAAAATACCTTATGCTACCAGACTTGAAATTCTAGGGTTAGAAAACTTAGAACTATGCCGCCTTCGGTATGACTTAAGTGTAGCTCATAAATAGATACAAACTTAAAGTGAAGCGCTCCAAACTCGATTGCAGAAAATATGACTTCAGCAACAGAGTAATCGATGCCTGGAATGCACTACCTGACTCTGTCTCATCCCCAAACCCCCAAAAATTTAACCTAAGACTGTCTACTGTTGAACTCACCCCATTCCTAAATTGTCTGTAAGGGGCGGGCATAAGAGCACCAACGTGCCTACAGTTTTAACGTTTCCTATTTGTATCTATTTTATGTATTCAATTCATGCTTATACTTATATATATTACCTAATACATTCTTGACAAATAAAATAAATAAAAAATATGAAATAATAATATATGCACACACCTAAAACATTGTTTTTACTATTACTTTATGGCACTACAATGAACTTTCTATTTGAAGTACTGCACATCTTTAGAAATTTCAAGCATTTGTTTTTGCCTAATAGACAAAATCTATATCATATCACATTAAAATAATGAGCCCCGAATATGTCCAGTATTCCATGAAAAGGAAGCAAAATTTATTCTGAAACAAAGCAGAAGAAAACACACAGATGAGTCTGCACTACATCTCATCAAATGTCAAAAGTAACATGAAAGGGAGTCTGGATTTATGAGCAGTCAAGCAAATAAACATTTTAAGTGCTATAATAAAAGCATGGCAATGAGCCACCCATCATGTATTTTAATTATGGTAAAACCAAAAGTTCAGTTTAGTACACTTTTCCTTATTTCCTTATTTTCACAGTCATGTTATATTAATCAAAATAAATTGACATTTATAAAATGATAGTTGAAATAATATTAAAATTATCCAAATGCCAGATTTTTGCTATTTTAAAAGGTTCATTTAAAGTCTTATGATACAGGCAGCAATACAAATATGATAAATAAATAATAAATAAATATATTTAGTTTGTTCTTCTTTGCTTCCCACAGTAAGAAAAAAATAGTTCAGACACAGCAAAAGCTTTTGGTTGTAAGGTTTTTGAGAACATTTATTATTTACATCTCATAGGGTTTTAATTAGAGCTGAGAGACTCATCCATTCTGAATAATTTATTTGATTAATTTTGCTGCTGCTTCTTGTTAAAAATTCTCCACCATGAGTCTGTGAAATTTATTTGTCATTTGAAACTGTTTGTACAATCGTCTCTGTAAATAATTCTTGGGTTGAGTTTGTTCATTGCCTCATATATAAGTTTATGGGAAGTGGGTATGAACCATCTTGATTGCTTCTCCTTGTAAGTGAAGTGCTTATCCAAAGTAATTGTAGATGTGGAAGGGGAATTAAATGAGACATCTTTTAATAGCACAATATCATTCTTAGAGCAGATATTATCTGGTGCTTATAAAGTGTGCTGATTCTACGAATGAGTGTTCACATGTGATCTTGTTCACAAAAGATATAAATCTTGAGTAAAGCATAAACAATATTAATACACTCTCTATTGATAGTTTTCCAGGTTTTACTCATCAAGTTAAATATTTTACTTAGCTTTAAAAACCCTACTTTGCTTTGCTCTGTTCAAATAGAATCAGATTATTTAAAAAGTATTTATCTGTATATTTGGAAAGTATGTACATTTTCTGTCTGGAAGTTTCTTATTAGTACATCTCAGAAGTGTCATGCATATTTCTATTTATTTTGATTGGACAATTTAATTGGACTACTGCTACAAGATGTCAAAAGATGAAGGGCAGTTTCACGATTGTAAAAAAGAAGAATTAATGTCCCTGGGAAGATTTATGGGTATGTATTTATCAGGTTTTCTTCATTTCCCTCTTCCTATTTTTTTCTCTTTAGTATTTTCTCAATTACTGTATTACGATTTTGCAACCAATTCTGCTTTTCTTATTCTTAAAAACAAAACAAAACATGTGCATAGATGGCACCATAGATTAATTAGTTCAAAACAAGTTCTGGGTTCATATAGGGACCCCAACATCCCACTGAGAAAAAACAAATCTGCCAAATTATAATTGTTGCTATGATAAATTGATTTTGAAGTGGTTCAAAAGAGATGACAAATGGAAGCACGAAGCCGAGAACACCAGCCTGAAGATGACGAATAAGACTTTGTCAAAACGTCGCCAAGACACTTCCAATTTTACGCGGGAGAAGACCCGAATAACCAAAGACCTACATACAAACACCCACGAAAACCTCAGAAAACAGATATATATGTTCTATTCTATTCTATTCTATTCTATTCTATTCTATTCTATTCTATTCTATTCTATTCTATTCTATTCTATTCTATTCTATTCTATTCTATTCTATTCTCAACTGGATCAGTCACCAGGATCAGAGGTTTAATCCTCTGAGCTTTCAGACATGTGCTGGAACCCATCCTCGGGAGATTTAGCTTTCAGAACTCAACCTCAGGGAACTTCTTTCTTACCAGAATGCACATTCTGGTGAAAGAGAAGTTGCCTGAGGATGGGCTCCAACATGAGTCCAAAAGCTCTGAATGTCTATGGAGAATCTTCGTCATCCAATTCATGGTTGTCTCAAAGGTGCTTCAGTTCAGAACTGAAGACACTTCTTGAATGAGATGTGAAACATCTTTCAAGGAAAAACAAAGTCCAGTTGCCTTTTTAAAGCTCTGAAGGCTAAATCTCCAGACCCAGTGACTGAGCCAGGTTGGATCTTGCAACAATATCCTGAGACACCTATACTAGCCTTCATTGGTATATTGCAAAAGTTTTGGGCTTTCATTTCCCATTCTTAGCTACATCTTGGGCATACACTCAAAAGCCAAGTACATCCTGAAAGAAATGTGCAATTCTGTTATAAAATGTAAGGATAGTTGAAGGATTAAGTTTAATAACTGTATTTAAACAGATTAGGGACCAGTTTATGGTGATTTAATTGGTGGATTTGACAATTCTCCAAAAGCTTTGTTGTTCTATCATTTTGGGATGTGAATACATGGAAATAAAACTTACTATTATTTTTAATTTTATCATTTTGGGATGTGAATACATGGAAATAAAACTTACTATTATTTTTAATTTTATTTTACATAAAATTCCATATCAGTTTGCATTTTTTTAAAATATCAATTTTAAAATTCACAAGCCTTTTACAAGCTCATTATGTAATTCAATTCCACATGATTGTTTGTATGTGCATTTTAAAATATATTTTAAAAACCCTCAAATATTTGCTATATCTTTTTTTGCTCAACTTTATCCTAATACATACAATTTTATGTACTTTTCCTAGATTATGCATTTTTTGTGATCATTTTTATTTGCATCTCAAAATTTGGAAAGCTGTATGCTTAATATTTCCGCTACAAATTATATTTAAGATTTGTAGACTTGGTTGAATTTATTTATTTATTTATTTATTTATTTATTTATTTATTTATTTATTTATTTATTTATTTATTAAATTTGTATGCAATCCATCTCATATCGAGTGATTCTGCCAGCTTACAATGCCATAAATAATAGAATAAAACAGTTAAAAGATGAAAAAACATTAAAATATTGGGCATTGCAATTTAAAACATCAAAATCAATGAAACATTCATGTTTGTGTTATATAGAATGTCAAAACATTCAGTTTGGCAAATAAACACAGCAAACATAAAATAATAATATGTTTATCTGACTATATACCAGGGGTCAGCAACCCACAGCTCTGTAGATGCATGTGGCTCTTTCATCCCTCTGCTGTGGCTCCCTGTGTCCACCACAATTTTGAGAGGAGTTTCCTATTATGTGGAGGAAAAGCACAGCACACTAGGAAGAAACTCTATAGCAAGGTGGGGTGGGGAGTTATCTGGTCAGCTCCAAATTGATAGGGCTTTCAGTTAGGACAGGTAGAGGAAAAAGGATGCCATGCGAGGAGGAGACTTTATGGTGGGGGAACCAGACTTCTGGTCGGCTCCAGAATTGAATGGGGGACTTCCAGTTAGGACTTTTGTGGTTCTTTGAGTGTTTAAGGTTGCCGACTCCTGCTATATATCATATATCAGAAAAGTAAGCCAAGAAGTTTGTAAACTTTCTGAAAAATGCATGTCATGTGTGAGATAAAGGAAACTTCTACTGGTTCTGCTGTTATCTCAGAAAGTGCAATACAACAGAAGTGAATGATGAATGTAAGCAATTGATGAGCCTCCAAAAAGAAATGATTGTTATAAGAAAGATCTAATGTTTGAATGTTCGGAGTCATACAGACACCATGTAAAATAATTTACTTGTGTGGTGGAAGGAATATTTAGCAAATAATACTAAAGACTGCAAGAGTACAATCATACATTTCTTCAGAATCTTCTTTCCTTCAAGGAATGGTGGCACCCATCTTGTTGTCCTTCTAAAAGGCCCTAAAAATGTCAACAGGCATGTGGACCACAACTCAAGACAGAGCCAATCAAATTACTGATTTGATTGTGTTGTTGCTGACAGGTAGAATAGCATAATAAGTGTTTTTGGTTTTTTATTAGATGATGGATTTTTAAAATATTGTAATATTGTATTATAGTATTTTAATATTGTAATCCCAGAGTTGTCTGTATGTGAGTTGGATAGCTATATGCATTTGGTTAATAAATAAACAAACAAATATTTTCCCCAGAGATTCCTAGATAGTTCCCATTCCATTATGTTTGTGGCAAATAGATAACCTGTGCAATGCTTGTAATATTGGTGTGAAATAATATATGAATGCCAAGCCCTATAAGCATCTAGCAGCCAAATTATTCTGTAGTTTAAGCTTTTAGACAGTTGCAAAGCAGGCTGTTCTGAGATTATAACAGTCCAGTATAGGAATGACTATGGACAATTGACAAGGTATGTAAGCTTAGTTTATTGGTTCAGCTTTGACTTCAGTTAAAATACTTTATCACAAAAAATAGTCCTGCTACGATCACAGATATATGAACTAAAGAAAACACCTTGAACTGATTTTTTATATTATTTCAATTTGAAGAATACTATTTTAATATTACTGTTACCGTAAACATTCTTAGATTAAGAGGTGTGTGTGTGTGTGTGTGTGTGTGTGTGTGTGTGTGTGTGTGTGTTTAAGTGAGATTAAATGGCAAGATCTGGAGTTAATGTTGCAAATAAATGCAGCGAACCAAAAGAAAATTTGTTAAATCAAAAGTTTTTCTACTGAGTTCTGACCTCTAATTAATCATATCCTATCAAGTTCTTAAGATGTATGATTAATATCCTATAAATTGAATGCCTGCACAAGCTATTTTTTTTTCATCAATTGCACATTTGAAAGCTCATACATTCTAGCATCCTAAGGGTTATGAAAAGCAAATGTAATTATTAAAATCCTTTGGGTATATGTCTTAGCTGATATTAACTATGAATAGTTTGTTTGTATGCACATGCAATATTAATGGACTCTAAGAAATCACAGAGAGATAAGCTTTAATGTTTATTGTACTTAGGTGTGACAGACATTGTTACTTTTCCAAATCTTTGTCCCACCTAAAGAAAGACTGTTTTTTATCTGATTTCTGAGGCATTCCTTTGGAAAATATTATTTTAAAGTTATTCCTTTACAATCCTCCTAGCACTACTGAATGACATTCATTAGCTTCCAATACAATATTTTATCAAGAAATATAACTCCTTGGGTACCAGAGCTAGAACAATACTAGGCAGTTTGAATGTATACCTATTTTTATGTGGCAGGTGCATTTTTAATATTATGCCTTGAGGTAAATATATATTTTGGAGTGGAATTAGGAAGAATAAAAGAATTCATATGGACAATTTAAAATCTTCAAAATTATAAGCTGTTGTTACTTCACAAAAAGTACTGTATAGGGAAATGCTAATTTTGCTTCTCCCCCACCCCATCTGATTGTTTCAAAATCAGGTTCTTTTCTTGTAGGTTAAGGAGAAATTTAAAGTCTTAATAATTTTAAAAAACGAACAAAATTACACCTCACCTCACATCATGCCATTTTCACCAAAATTGGTTCACTGATGTTATTCTAGCAGCAATTCTCAAATAATATGGCTTTAATAACATGCAAAAATGTTTTTTATTTCATATTTAGAACAAACAGACCCTCTCTAAATGTTCTGTGAGAATGTTCTGGCTATGGTCTGACCAGAACACAGAAAACGTTTACAATGTTCTGGTCGAAAAAGCAATGCTCCCTATGTTGCTTCCACAATATGGCAAATTATTTTATAAATCTCACTGTGCTGAATATTTTTTCAACCACTCTTCCATTACACTTGTATATCACAGTGCTTTAGGATATCTACAGAATAGGGCTTACATTCTAACTGCAAGTTTAAAGTATCTTCTTTGCATAATCACCTGTAACTGAATGGGCCTCCCATCTAAATAAACACATTCACATTTGCATTGTTAAAGAGTTTTATGCACATTATCATTTATTTTCTGAGTGTAAAGTGCCTTAAAATCAATTCCCAATGACAAAATAAAGTCTCAAGTCTATCACCTTATTTCCAACATACATTTTCGAGGATCCCACAAGGAAGTACAATTAGCTAGAAGCATAGCCCCCATTTCTTGATTATTCAAAGTATCTGTTATCTGTTATTCTTAGGTTTTAATATTATTAGCAGTAAAACAGTCTGGCATTAGCACTAATTCCAAGGGAAAGAGAAGTTTCTCTCTCATTGCATATATTCAATCAGAGATTAAAAATACACGCATCAGGAATGCTGTAATAGCGATTACATTTACATTTTTCAAAATTTTGTTTATTGTCACTTCTTGTTCACTTTGAATGGAAGTTCTGTCAGACATTTTCTCAAGCTTATTTAACGAATAATTCACATTCATTTAAATATTTTCAGTCATGTAAATGTTGAACGTGTTATTTATTAAGCATTTCTCCAGTTACACGGTCTACGCCTGCAGCCTTACCATTTAAGAAGCATCGTTATATTCTTTCACATTATATATACTGTGTCACATTTTCAAAAGTTAGTTAAGAGAAAAATCAATTATTTTATTAAAAATCCTAAATGTGTTAACAGCTACAGTATTAGCATATATTAGCATCAAGTAGCTTTATAAAATTCACAAAGTACTAAGCTTCAATAAAGTTTAATTATTAACTGAAACAGTCCTGGGTAGATGTATTATTAATCCTTGGCTTGCAAGAGCATTTTGATATTTTTATGTAAGAAAAAAAAATCTGCTAGATGAAACAATATTATTTCAAAGGCATAATTGCATAATTGTGGTCAGTAATCACTTGGTCATTCCCACAGCAGAACAATCTTCCAGAAAAAAAGATTTATTGCCTTGACAATGGAATGCAAATTTTAATATTTCTGAAAAATTGAGGCCTATTAATCCTGGCAAGTCTTACTCTGAAACACAAAATGGAGAAAAAAACTTCCTTTGATCTAATTTTCTCTTTGAAAGGGAACTGAAAGATGGGGAAGGGTGAGGTCTTAACTCTGTTGTTTGGAATGTATTATATGAATCTGGCTTTTCTGGAAGAAAATAACAAGTGCAAAATTTACCTGAAGATGCAGTAAATGAAATATTTCATAACATTTTCCAATTATTTTAAATCTTAAACAAAAATAGAATTATACTGAAACTACTACCCACAAACAGTGTTTATTCAAAAGAAACTAAATTTATTTATAGTATATTTATAACCTTATAACTATATATATATTTATAGTATTTCTAACTTTATAAAGAATAAAAGATTTTTCTTTTGATAAAGTTAACTTAACATGGACTGAATATATAAATTTGTAATATATGTGAATATATAAATTCATAAACTTCTCCAATTTTTTGGCCATAACAGCAGATATTTGTATGATTTCATTGTACCTGTTTTCATTCATATGAAATTTATATGTGTCTTCTATTAATAGACACACTTGTAATTAATTTGCCTAAAGTATTCCTTTGCATACTTTGTCTTTCGTTAAGGGCAATTCTACACTGCAGCCTAAGCTGCTCATCAGTCAGTCCCAGCCCAAGAATGACATAGAACACTCCAGCCAGTTATCTATTTTTTTAAAATTTGATTTATATGCCCCCCTTCTCCGAAGACTCAGGGCGGCTTACAATGCGTTAAGCAATAGCCTTCATACTTTTGTATATTTATACAAAGTCAGCTTATTGCCCCCCACAAACTGGGTCCACAATTTACCTACCTTAGAAAGGATGGAAGGCTGAGTCAACCTTGAGCCTGGGGAGATTCGAATTGGTGTAATTGCAGATAGCTGGATGTTAATTACGGTGCTTTAGTCTGCAGAGCTAAACCAGGCTCTGTTTTGCTTCCATGATACAGACAAAATCTTATACTAAACTTATATCCTTCTAACCCTAACAGATATACCCTAGGACCGTGATGGTGAACCTATAGCATGCTACCCATCGCCCATTGCTCTTTCAGGTTCTGATGAGCACATGCACCCCAGCCAGCTGGTTTTTGCGGGTGCATGCGAACCAAAAACCAGAAGACCAGGTGACCAGTGTGTATGTGCACACCGGAAACCGGAAGCTCAGCTCCCAGTGCATGCATGCACACTAGGGAACTGTTCTTACGGTTTCCAGTGTCCCCATGCAGGCATGCCTGGAACTGCTGTTCCAGTTTCTGGTGCTCCTCCGCATGCACCTGCAGTGCTGAAAAGGTTCGCCAACACTGGTCTAGGAATTCTACAGAGTGGCTATCCTAAATATCTTCCTCTTTCTTAGATCCAGTTCCAGACTGTTTTGTCTTGTCTCGCACTTGCTTTGAATGTGCCTCCATTTTTCTGAGAAACTGCCTCATCACTATAGTCCATCATGCTATCTCCCATACTACTCCTATCTGTTTCTTAAGCCAGATTCAAACATTCCAAACTCTACTATTGAGAGTTGGCAACAAGATCTAGTTGGTGTGTAGTTCAGATTATGCATTGCAATACTAGGTTGATTATCCCCTTACTTCTTGCCTTTTCCCATATTCTCTTTTTGACTGTATTATTTTTTCATTATCATATCAATATAATTCCAGTGCTGCAAAAAACTAAGCAGCAGAGTACAGGAAGTTTTTTTTAAAATCTACCTTACTCTATAAGGCTCTAGAAACTTTATCAGTTTAATGTGGGGGAGGTAAGAAAGCAAGGAAAAGCAAGCTTCACCATCCTGGGCATAAAAGGCAGCACTGGAAGATTTAAAGGTCAAGTGAACATGAGTATTCAATTTCTAATGCCCCAGTTCCCATAAGCCTCCTGCAGGTTTGATAAGAGAACAAATATATCATTGATACACTGATATATTTGATCAACCTCTGATGCTATTGTGAGAACAAGTAGGTCTGCTGACATATTTCTCAGAGACTGAGGATGTCTCATGATACTACTTCTTTGTTGCAAAAGATAAATGGAGCATCATGAACTCACTGTGACCTCAATGTAGGCTTTGGGACAATGTAGCTGTAAAAGTAATTGCAGTGAGTGATAATACTGGAAAGGATGGCAAAAGACCACCTCTCCTAAAGAAATTATATGCCTTACTGGATAATTGACATGTTTACTTGTTTTATTTTATATGAGAAACTAAATAACCAGATTTTATAATAGTTTTAACAGTTGAATCAGAGTCAAATGAAACTGTGTTAATAGGGGAAAAAATGCCTAGATAGTATAGTAGTTTGAATGTTTGATATGGGAGATGAGAGTTCAAATCACAGCTAGTATCTACCTTATCAGTAGGGGTTCTTGAGTATAGAATTCCTAATGCTTTATCTACTATCAGGTCCAAGCCCAGACAATGAAATCAATCAAGTTCAATCCTTTATTTGCTTTATTTGCTTTGGAGAATCTTCCAAACTAAGCTATAACTTTCTTACCTATAAAATATATCTGTGGCTACCCTGAATCTTTTTTCTCATTTTTCCATCCAGTTCAGGATTGCACAGTCTTTTAACCTAGGCCATTCTGTGAGTAAGCTCTCTGTTGCCCATATTATCTCCCTCTGATCCTGGAGGCGCACAAATTTACATCACAATCTAATTGCATCAAATATGAGAGTGACACAAACTAAGAGAATCATGCCATTTTAGGTGTTACCTAGATTAACAAGGTTCGTATCAGATGTTTGGGAACCAGGACAAACAGACTGGAACAAATCATACGTGGACAAGATAAGGGAACCTGAAATTGATTGAATGCTAGTACAACAGTGGGCCTAACAAGAGGCCATATATGAGATGTATGAGTGCGCTATAGATGAACAAAAGACCTACATCTATACTAATTGAGAAACAGCAAGTTACTCAATGCTTCAACTTAATGAGGAGAAAGCTATTCTCACAGCTGAGATAAACCAGACTCAAGAAGATCTTGAAGAACAACTGGAAGTGCAGCCAATACCTGAAGCTGGAACAGTCCTGTTACCCTTCCATTATAGGGCAGAGCAGCTGATATTAATGATAAAATTATGGGTAAGCTAGTTATAGTTAACTCTCAAAATTAATAAACAAGGCTGTAGAGCAGTATCATTTGATACTACACTTGAGGATGCCAAAAGATTCCTCACAATAATCCCTACCACCATCATACCATTCAAACCAATGAACTAGCATACGCTATAGCCAGTGTAATTATGGATATACTTGGCAACATAATCAAACCCCCCACCCCATCCCCTTGGAAAATAAACTTAGAGGCTAAGATCAAGGCAACTCAGAGGTTAGTCCGTATGTCACCCAAAGCCTGTTCATCTCATGTTTGGACTACTGCAATGTGCTCTATATGGGGTTACCTTGAAGAATATTCAGAAGCTGCAACTGATGTAAAATGCAGCAGTGCTTGCAGTTCTTGGTGCCCCTAGAATGGCCCATGTAACACCACTGATCCACGAGCTGCACTGGCTGAAGTTTTGTTTCTGGTGCGATTCAAGGTGTTGATTATCATCTTAAAGCCCTGCATGACATAGGTCCAGTTTACATGAGAAACCATCTTACCTCAGTGGACTGGCCAACCCAATCCGTGCCAGCAGAACAAACATGCTACAGTACCCCAGTCAAGGAATTTTAGCTGGTGATGCCCAGGAGAACCTTTTCTGCCATGACTCCTGCCTTCTGGAGCATCTCACCCCTGCCTTCTGATGTGACATCTACTCCCACCCTTCTGATCTTTTGTAAGAACCTTAATACCTGGGTCTTCCAATTGGCTTAGGTCCCCAATGAGGGAGTATCACACTGGAAGTGGTTGATAAATTAAGAGAAAATACAACCTGCCCCCTCCCCATACATCCTACTCCCCCCCGCCCACCCATGTTTAAACAGTAATTTACTCTCGATTAGAATTCTGTTATTTTCTTTAGAAATATTTATATTTTATGGTTTTATAGATTTTAATGTTGTAAGAAACCCAGAATTATATAAAGGATTTATATAAAATTGGTAAACATTTTAAACTCCCAATATACTGGTTGGGGAAAAAATGACATTTCTTTCTCCAACCCCCATCTCTTCAGTATTATGATCAAATATGCTATTTTCTTCAAGTTGCATTGACCAATTTCTGTACATCTCATCACATTTTACCAACGCCTCTTCATAGGCATGGAAACCAATTCTCCTTGGTTTCTCTAAAGGGAATATTGAATTAGAAATGCCCTAGAGCCACTGGCAAATGGGAAGACAGTGTGGGGGGGGGGGCATGCCTCTCACTCTTATAGCTTAGTGCAAATGATTAAACAACCTGAAATCCAGAAACATATAAGATCCAACGTCCTTAATACAAAACAGAGGAAGTGATCCAATTACCTATCCTATGCCATTAAAAAAAAAAATAATTTTGATACAATGTGGCTTCAGTTTCTCTGTGATAAACAAGAGAACTAAAGAAAATATCAGGATAATTTTATACAGTAAACATCCTTTACAGTAGAGTTGCTAATTTGTTTTCAAAAGTTTGTTCAACTAAATATTGGTCTCCAAGATGGTTTATATAACAACACTGACAAGATTAAAAATACTAAGAGAATATAATAAACAGAAAGATGTAAAACTGTCAAGACACACTTGAATAAATTTGAGAAAATCATATAATCCCAAATAAATAGTGTAGTACAGATAATCCTCAATTTACAACCATTCATTCAGTGGTCATTTCAGGTACAATGGCAGTGAAAGGTGATTTAATACTGGTCCTTGCATTTCTCATTATAGTAGCATCCCTATGGTCAAGGGATCAAAATTCAATCTTGGATAAACTGCATGTATTTATGATTATTGTAGCATCTTAGGGTCATGTAATCGCCATTTGGTGTCTTCCTATCTAGTTTTTGACAAGCAAAGGCAAACCAGTTACAATGGCACTGAAAATGCCACATGCCACATGATTCATGTAACAACTGCAGTGATTCACTTAACAAGTATGACAAAACTCATACAATGATCACAACTCATTTAACAACATTTTGCTTACAAATGGAAATTCTTTTCCGAACTGTGGATATAAGTTGAGGACTACCTGTATTACATACAACTAGTTAGGCAGTATTTTGAGACATGGAAGTCATGAAGTTTAGCCAATACTTAGCAAATATGTTTTAGAAGAATCTTAAGGCATACCGAATAATTTGAATAGCCAGTCCAGATAATTTCAGAAAGCCCCAAGTTTGTCACTTTCATATCATTGAAAAGAAGGAAATATATCACTGTCATTTGTAGAATGTTCATTATTTATATAAATCTACACCTTAGATGCAAATGTAAGGTTTATCTTTTCAAATCAGTCTTAACCCTGGCAACCACAGGGACAGTCCAATAACAGTGTTTTAGGCAACATTTTTAGAAGCAATGGGTCATTGCCTTCTTCCTAGGATTGAGTAAGAATGAAGCTAGGTGGGCCAATATTACCTAGCTTCATTCCTAAGGCAGAACCAGAATTCATGTTTCCCAATTCTTAGCATGGTGCCTTTATTCATTATACTAAACTAGCTCCCATTAAAAAATCAATTAGTCTAAGTCAGGCCTGTCAAACTGGTGGCCCGTGGCCAGATACATCACCTGCAGGCCACCCCCACCCCGGCTCCGCAAAGGCAAAAAATGTCACGATACATGTCATGTGATGCATTCGAGTTTGACACTGTGGTCTAAGTTAAACATAAATACAATGCATCTGTCAACAGACTGAGCATGTTAAAGATATGGTAAACACATTTAATGCAAATGAATGACTCTTTTGTTCTTTTGGGAAGACATATGCAATTTGAGGAATGATGAGATGAATGTATGTACCAACAGACAACATTTATATCACTTTAAACATTTTGGAAACTCCACCTCTACAGAGAGAAGCCACTTCGCATAGGAGATGATCAGACTTTCAATGATGTAAAACAACAGTAGCTGATGTTCACTTTTTCCATTTTGAAAAATAAGAAGATACTTGATGAAAAGCAGCAAGTAAAAAATGAAAATGGACTTTTATGCCATCTCAGCTGCATATTTAATGGGTGGATGTTGCTTTGGCATGAAAATGCACTGTAAGTCACTAAGGGCTTTTAAAAGACGACCTTTTTGTGAATATCTTCATCACAAATAGGAAGATTGTTTTAACGTCTATAATCTCACCATCGCATTCCAATAATTCTTCTCCATCATCCTGTTGTAAAGGCTATAGCTAATGTCCAATACATTTTGGTTTTCTAACAGTTAGAAGGGCTAGGATGGAAAGATTTGAGTTGAGTCAGACAAGGTCAGATTTCCTCTCCCCATTCTCGGGATACACAACTTTAATTGCTTTTGCATTTTGAAGGTCTGCATGAAATGACTGTGACAGAAAAAAATAAAATTCACTTTAATGGTTGTTCAAATCATGGAAACTTTATAAAAGGCAGAACGTCTGCATAGGTTTTTATGTAAATATTATGATCTATTCAAAGTATCTGTGTCTTGTGTTGAATCTAAAACAAACACCCCTAGCTGGATCTGATAAAGTACCAATAGCATATTGTCATGTACCATTGCATTTCCAAGCAACAGGATTATTTCAAACTTGAGCTCACACCTCAGTTTGAGAGCCATTCAGATTTTGTCTGCAAATGTTAAGGCTTTTTACATTTTGCTTTTTAATCTGTCCAAACATTTCAAAATTTCAAATGTTTGACTGAAATCATTGTGTTTGGTAGGCCTAGATACAGCAACTCAAGTATTTTGCTTTTGTTTTTTGATGGGGGGAGTGGTGCGTCAGTCTTGACTTTAGACAATTGCCTGGATAAGTCCCTGCATTTTGTTTTCTTGGCCAGATTTTGAAAATAGCTTACCTTTGCTCCATCCTAGAGTTGACCCTTCACCAGTGGTAGGTTGCTACCAGTTCAGTCTAGATCTTGTGAACCAATAGTAATGGTGGTGGGAGGCTCCGCCCACCTGCCCAGATGTCATCACAGATGCTCTGCACATGTGCAGAAGCACCATGCACGAGTGAAACAAGCACGCACATATGCATACTCCCATTGCAAACTGGTAGCAAAGTAAGTGGAACCCACCCCTGGCCTTAACCATTACATCAGATTGATTCATTAGTCCAAGTATACCAAATTAAATTGTAGTTTATTTTGCTTTGCCCAGTAGTATTTAGAATTCCAAATATCAAGGTTGATAGGATAATGTTTGTTTGTTTTTGTGCCTTTCAGTTGATTTTTTGATTCCTGGTGACTGCCTGACAAAGTCCTTGGGGTTTTCTTGGCAAGAGATATTTGGAAGTGGTTTGCTGCTGCCCGCCTTCCAATGCTAAGAGAATGGGTCTGGTCCAAAGTTATTCAGCTGGCTTCATGCCTAAGCCAGTACTGGAACTCATAGTCTACTAGTTTTTAGCCTGTGCCTTAACCATTAAAGGATTATGTATCATCCCGCTGTAGTTTCACATCAAACAATGTTTAAAATGAGCCAAGCCTTAGTATGATGTATGAACTATCTTTATCAAGTTACTATCGAGTCTTTGTAAATAATAGTAGGCATCTGTATAAAAGCATATTCATATGTGTACATGTATATGATGACTATAGCTTGCAATGAATAATAGACAATGAAAGCTTATGTGAAAATCAGCATGTGCCAGTTTGAATTCATGGTTTCTTTAAGCAAAGGTAATTGGCGGCATGCTGTGCTTTCAAGATTTATGGGACAAAGGAAATGATTTGCAATCATATCTCTCCAAGCAATTTTGCAATAGTGTCTTTGTGTTTGAGGCCTGAGGTTAGAAGGAAAGAACAGTGCCTCACGATTTGGAGGATGATTTACATGTGTGCTCACTTAATTCTTTCATAGCTGCTGGCCAAGTCCTCTTCAGTCTATAAGGCAGCAAAGGCAGATGTCCAAGCTGTTTTCAAGAGAGAAAATTAGCTTTTGCCAAATATATCTGGCTATGCAATGAAATGTTATCCATGTTCTTCCCCTATTAGTGTTTGCACAGTAACCTACATTAATATCAACAGCAGAAGGGACAATGTAATTCATTAAGCATTCCTTTTAAAACAATGTTTCATTTGTAAAATGTTTTTTTTTTTAACATTAAAAGCACTTTATAGTCTTTTGCTTTTATTTCAGGCACAGTAACAACAAAAACAACACAAACACAAGCTAAAAAGAGAGCATTATTTATTTGCATCTACAAATAAGCAGCTGGAACGACATACTGATGTCAAATACTAATTATGGGTAAGATAAGTTTTGAACCTAGGTCTTGCCTATCCAATATTTAGCGTAGTTACTACTTTTCAGGATAGAAATTCAGCAACTAGAAAAGTCATGCCCTGCTCTCACTCCTTTCCAATACTAAACCCAGTATTAAAAATGTATTTGAAGAGCTACATAGAAGTTTAAAAAAAATATAAAACATGGCTTGTCTACATTATATAGGGAGACAATAAAGGTTTTAGTAGATATATAGTTAAGCGTGAGTTTGATTGTTTGAACTATGTGATAATGGGTTTGCTTGCTTCATTGTGCTTCATTGCAAGGCCTTAAGCAGATGGCCCCCTATCAACAGTGGTGGGATTCACCTGGTTCTATTCAGTTTGAGCAAACCGGTAGTGGCAACTGCAGGAGGCTCCGCCCACCTGCCCTGACATAATGCGCAAGCAAAATGCATACGCAGAAGGCCATGCACATGCGCAGAGGAGGCGCGTACGCTCACATTTGCAAACCGGTAGGGAAGGTAAGTGAATCCCACCTCTGCCTATCAAACATAGTCTAATACATTTCTGCACTGACAATTCTATGAAAACTGATCTCTTGTAACACTATATCATATAAAACCTCAAGTTTTGTTAATGACTAAATAAAGCCAGGGAATAATTAATAAAACTTGACTGACTCATACATTTGTAAATATTTTCCATGCTGTATGTTTTCATATATAAACAGAAAGAAATGGAAGCTTATATGCATATTTCTTTTTAAAGGAGAGAAATTATTGCTGGTAAGGTAATATTTAAAATGTTCATATCTGTTATATGACCTCCTTACGATGTGAATACTAGCCTGGACATTGTCAGGTGGCTGAACTGGGGTATAAAATGTGATGAAACATACATACATTAAAGAAGAATAGGGCAATAATGAATGAAGCCTGTAAGAAATGAATATTTAATATTTTAGAACAGAATCGTCAGAGACTGTGGAAAACTGTATGATCCCCATGTCGTTATAGAAAATTTACCATGTAATTGACAGTGTGCTGCAGTTAAGGAATAGTAATCAGATAATTATTAACTGTTAAAAGGATTTGTTCAAGGGCTTAACACAGATGCTCAAGGCCATTCTCTAAGGCATTCTTAGGCCACATGGAAAATAAAATGAAATAAAATTATAAAATAAAATAAAATTACTACCAACATACCTGTTACATAATCATTGGGGAAGTGGTACTTGCATACTTGCCATGAGCTGTAATATTATGAACTGGAGTGCTGTAAATAAATCCAAATCTAGAAAGATGGCTGTGTTTTACAATGGAACATCAATTACTATGCTTATGCACTGTAGATCAGCCTACATATTACTGTCTTGTACATTTGATGGGCAGACATTTGAAAGAAAGAACTTTTAATCCATTTAAAAGAAAAAGAACTTTAAACTATTCAGGAAGGGCTGCTAAATTCAAAAACAGGAAAGAGAAAGGGGCTGCAGCAGTACGTAGGGTAAAGGCCAAAGACCAAAGAGGCATCATAGCATTGCAATTCTTGTTCAGTCTTTTGACAAAAACTATCAGATTTCCTCAGGAACTTTTAAATTCAAGAAAGCATGAATGCTGAGGTAGAACTTCAGAAGTCTTTGTTTCTCTAAGTTTTATTTAGAAAAATATATAAATCAAACAAGTAAATAAATCAATATGCTTTCAACTTATATTTTGATTGTCTCTTTGTGTTCTCTCTTTCATTCAATGGTGCCTTTTTATTGTGTTTATTGTGAAACAAATATGGACATTTATCAAAAGGCTCACTTCATTCTCAGTGTTTTTTTAGGGCAAAGGCCCATAAAGCAGGTGCTGCATTCTGATTAAAAGAGACTGTGATTTTCACATGTGTGAACACATTCAGAGGTTTCCTACTCATTTAAGTAATCAAGTATAAAAGAAGACATAGTAATCTAATGTTATTTCATATGTAGATGTAGTTTAATGCTGTTCTTTGTTTATCTATAATCTGCTTATGTCTGTTTGTATGCAACCACCATCTAAGTTTGCTCTATTTTATTTTAATTTGTTCAGTTGCTACATGCTTTTGCTAGGACAACAGAAAAATAATATTTTTCACCTACCTGAAGTCTATGCAAATTTTTCACTAGTATACAGTTTTGGATTAGAGAAAAGTCTACATTAACATTATCAAATCTAATTTGACCTTTATAATTCAATTCAGATCTGATCTCTGTTTGACTTTCTTGCCTCTGTCAAAATCCAAATCAAATGTTTAGATCTGGAAGTCTTCCTGATGTTCAGCAGAGATTAGTCTGTCCTTCCTCCACCACAGCAAAACAAATGTTCACCTTTTTCTGATACAGGTTGATGTCATTGTCCATAAGGCTACTTTTCTTTTGCAACACACAACACATATGTATGTTGCTTCAAGGACATCAGTGGCATCAAATGTTCAGCATGCAAGAAAAAGGCAGAGAATAAGGAATTAGAACAGTGATAGGATCACTGCCTCTTAAGTGCTCTGGAGATCAAGACACATTCAGATTAAAAAAAAAGCATATTCTATGTCTGGTAATAACTTTATCAAGAATTTATTTGGTAAGTGAAGAAGATAAGAGAAAGAAATAAAGGGCAATGCAACTTAAGCATTGGATTTTAAAGCACTGTATGGAAATATTGTTGTCTACCCTAAAACTATATTCTACTTATCATATCCTTGAAGGAAATAATACATACAAGCACAAATTCAGTGCTATGTGTGCTGCAGCATAATCTAAATATATATAAAAGAGTTAAATTATAAATTGGATCTATGGAGTCTACTGTGCATTCCCTCCTTGATCTTGGAAAAAAATATTTTCATCTGATTTGCCACAGTCCCTAAAAACTAAAGCTAAAATAAGGCACTCAATAACATTGGAAGTGTAGAATGCCATCTATAAAAATTTCCCTGTATATTTGCTCAAATTGCCCTGAAACCAAATTTTATAATAATAACAATAATAAAACCGCAATAAAGGTAGCACTGAGTAGTCTTACTGTATATACCAAACTGTCAAGAAGATGTGGAAATTGACAGGTAGATAAAAGACATAGAAAAAGCCGTAGCAAAATAACTTCTCCTTTACATTCAGCTCGTTATAAAGCACAGTCATGCCACTCATTTTGCCATTACCTGTAACAGCTGGGTGAGTTAAAAAGAAATTTTAGTTTCAGAAAGTGTCAGTTTTCTTTTCCAACACAGTTTTAAATCTGTACTGTTGTGATAGTTCCCCTATTACTATTGCATGCTTCAAAACTGAGATTACGTCTTTACTGTCAGGCCATATATGCTCAAGTCCATTTGCTGATTTCAAATGGGAAACATTTTTCAAGCATATAAATATTGGGCACAGCTGGTGAGTTAAGTGTTTCTGAATAACATCAGATGGAAATGAGCAGCTGCCACATATTCAGAAAGGCACACAACAAAATGAGAAGGAAGTCTCTAGCTGAGAATTACCATGTTTCTTCCAGAAAGTAGCTGGCTGAATTCCTTACATCTTCATATATAGTGCATTGGCTAGAAATTGTAAACTACTAAAATTAAAAAGCAGTATTTCAAACAGCTATAAATTAGTGTTGAGAAAATGCAGGAACTACAGCAGATAGTGTTTTAACGCTGAGTGTGCCTTCTGTAGCAAGATCAAGATTTAGCTAATCAATTTTTATGAACAGTGTTTGAATCCTTTTAACTTTTGCAAATGCATTCCTGGTGTGCATTCCTTCATGCACTCCTTTTCTAGATGTTTGTAATGCTTGTAGTTGGAGAAGACTTTCATGCATTCCTTGCACAGCAAGAGTGACAATCAAGTACTGGAACATATATAAAACCAGATATATCATTGGAAAGAAAAATCACAAAATTCCACCTTATGTATTTTGTCATGCAATAAAATTCACTTGACAAGGCAGTTATGCTCAGAATGGTCAGTGGGAAAAAGAAATGAGGCCAGCAAAAACACAATGGCTAGACACCAGCCAGAGTTTAAAACAACTAAAAAAAAAAGCTATGCAAGATAGGAAAAGGTGGAAAGAGCTAGCCCACAGAATAGTGAGAATCAGATATAATTGAATGTATACCTTCATCATCCTATTCCACTTGGCTGTATCCCAGATCAAATTGAGCAGCTTTGAACAAGTTCTGTAAATCTTCAAGGTATTTTGGGATTCCTTGCATGGAAGAAGGCTAATCGCCAATATAGGGGAAGAATATTGAATATTATATTTTGGCTCCAAATGGTCTTGGATACAAACCAAATGAAATAAAGATAGAGATTCGTAAAGTATGTAAAATTTCTTTGTTGATAATCTAGTATGGTGGTTTTTTTGTTATTGTTGTAAAGACTATAGTTTTTATAAAAACTGAAAAGCAAGCAAGAGTAATTAGTGAAACCCACTCCCATGAAATGTAAAAAAACTTTAAATATGCTGTGCCAATTTTTATAAAATGGGGCAGTTGGTCCCCAAAGTAAAGGCAATGTGCCTACATATGCCATCTGTTTTTGTCCCAGAAGAGTCATAGGCATTTTTAAGCTGATGGGTTGTTTTTTACTCAACAAGATTTAGCATGCCTTTAGAGTTAATTCCATTCTGTTTTTAAAAAATAAAATCAGACTCATTTGTGGATTTTCAATGGCAGTCAGTGAGAGACACAAAACTTCTATGTTTAAATTTTGCTTTGGGATTGAATCCCAAATCAAAATGGACTTGACTTAATTGACTTGGCTTGACTTGATTTAAATTAGGCTATTTTCCAAATCTATCTTAACCCCAATTTTATAATTACTTTTCACCTAAAACTTTGAAGTCAACAATATTGAACTATTGGTCTGACAATGCAGAAAGGCAATGAAAACATCATTCAATAATGATGTTTATAATTCCATAATTTAAAGGACTGCTCAGTCTGATGATATAATATAAAAAGATTGGAGCTGAATAAAAGTCTCATTTAAAAAAAAAATATTTTAAATCGAGTAATGTCCATGACATCTTGGGACTGATTTTACATATATGAACTCAAAAATTTAAGTCCTGATGGTTTCCACAGCAACATTAACTCACCTACATTGCACATACCTAATATGGTAGAGTAACCACGTATCTATAAATATACAATACTACTTCAGCAAATCTGACCCATCACATTATATTAATATTGATTTTTTCATTTAATAATAGATGCTTATTAAACCAGTGCTTTAATATTAGGGAATAACTCTATCCCTTCTCTTTCACTCTCCCAGCATATTTTATTAATGCTTGCTATTTTACAGAGCAGAGATTATTTCTCTTTCAGAGAAAAACTGACAATATTCTCAGGTGAAATTTAGTCACTAGTTTAAGAACATCTCAGAAATAGCAGATAACAAGGTTTTTAATTAAAGAACTGAAATGAAAGTAGATGACAGATGAAAAAAGGAAGAGAAAAAGAGTATAATATCTGCAAAGGGAAGTCTTCTTGGTAAATAATGAATGTCCTTTTTTCTGCTCTCTTCTCTGGAACTATTGCTATAGTCTAAACAAATGTAAATCAGAACAAATCTCTTTGTTACAGCAGACACATACAAATGCACACACAGAAACTCAATCCAAGTAACATTAACACTGCACACATCTAATAAGGTGATGTATGAAAATCAGCCAGTCTTATCCAATCTGGTGCTTTCTAGAAGTTTTGAACCAGAATATCTGGTCAGCCTGGACAACAGATATCCTGTATTGAATTTAGGAGATTTTCATTTTTTATTTAACTTTCAATATTGAAAAGATATCTTGGTGTGGTAGCATATATTAACAGTTGGATGGGGGAAGGGAGTATAGAAAAATACAGCAGAGGAAAAATTTATCTCACAACTTTGTTTTAATATAGTATTTAATGTAATATTACAAAATAAAATACTTTTCAAGTATTTCATCCTTTATGTGACTATAGTAATTTTACTGAAATTGTACTGATGATAATTAGGATTTATGTGGAATTTAATTTAGGGAATGCCAGAATCTATAATACAGTATTCATTATATTATACTTTTTATTGGTCTACTTTTTTGTAGTTTAGAATAGTATGTTTTAAATATATACAATTACTAGACACTTGCTAAGTATAACAATAGTATTCAGTAGGTGATAAAGCATAATATATTCTTTAGGGTTCTTTGACATACCATAATGTATTATTTCATGTAATATAATAAAACTATCATCAAAACTATCCTTGGAAGCAGGGGTGGGATCCTACTGGTTGAATAACCAGTTTGCTGAGCACACGTGCAAAGTTTCCATACAATTGAACTTCCACATTGCAAACAAGGAAAGAAGCAAGGAAAACAGCTGAGGAGGGCCAATTCAATCTGCTGCTCTGATCAGCTGGGCAGAAATAAAGGTCAGTATAACCAGGGGGCAGGTAGGTGGGCCCACTTTTACATCAACAGCAACAGTTCACTCTCGGCGGGAAGTGGGAACTACCAATTCAGCCGAACCAGTCTGAACCAGTAGAATCCCACCACTGCTTGGAAGTCAGAAAATTGGGCAAGTATGATCCATACAACTTCTTTGATGGACTGCCATAGAGCAGTATATAAAGAGTTACATGGAACAATTATAGTTTATTTCAATATTAGACTAAATGAGATGCCAAATATTAGTCCATATGGAGTGATGCAAATGTATTGCAGCACTTGTCCTCTGTTTCATAAATATCCCCATTGTCCTAAGATCTGAAGCACCAAACAATTATTATGTCCCTGGAACAGTCCCTGGTTGGCTTCTGTACATGAAAGTGTATTTATGTGCATATGGGCAAGTTTGTCTGTGATGAAGGAAATAGCACGTGCCATGGGCCATCAGTCTTTATGAGAAAATATGAGTACGATAATTCAATGAATAGGATTTAATAGGATGATTTGATAGGAAGTCTAATAGACATTTTCAAAACAAATGACAGGAAGTAGATTTCTCTACTTCCTCAAAAGAGATAAGCTTCTTCTCCTTTTCATTGTAAGGCTATGAGAAAACGAGCCAGAACCTTGCTATCTTAATTTGCCTACATTTGAATGCCAAAGACTTGCCAGCATTCTTGTCCTGTTTACTTTGATAGTAGAACTCTGAGAGAACAATTTCCATATCAGGTTACTTCTTGTAGTAACCTGATCTGGAAATTGTTCTCTCAGACATTAATTCAGATGAGTCAATAGGAAGACAGCCCTGCTTCATTCAGATGAGTCATTAGGAAGTCAGCCCTTCATTCAGATGAGTCATTAGGAAGTCAGCCCTGAGACCCAGAACTTGCTGATTGTTTCTCTTAGGACATGGTTGATTGCTGAAGAGGTTGCCTTGCTTTAGGACAAAAAGCAAGTGTATCGACACCAGAACCAGCTGGACACCTAGAGAAACCAACTGAATCTAGCAATCACTTGCTGGATGCAGAGAGGGAACAAATCCAATTCTCACTGCATATCCCACTACATGTCCAAAGAGCTGCTGATTCAGTTCTACAGACAACTTATTGAGTCTGTCATCTGCACCTCGATAACTTTCTGGTTTGGTTCTGCAACCCAACAAGACAGACACAGACTTCAGAGGATAATTAGAACTGCAGAAAAAGCAATTACTACCAACCTACCTTCCATTGAGGATCTGTATATTACGCAAGTCAAAAAGAGGGCTGTGAAAATATTTACAGATCCCTCACATCCTGGACATAAACTGTTTCAACTCCTACCCTCAAAATGACTCTATAGAACACTGCACACCAGAACAACCAGACACAAGAACAGTTTTTTCCTGAACACCATCACTCTGCTAAACAAATAATTCCTTTAACACTGTCAAACTATTCACTAAGTCTGCATTACTATTAATCTTGTCATCATTCCTATCATCCATCTCCTCCCATTTATGACTGCATGACTGTAACTTTGTTACTTTGTTACTGCATGACTGTAACTTTGTTACTTACATTTTATATTGCTTCTTAGTATGATTTGATTGCTTATTTGTACCCTATGATTATCATTAAGTATTGTACTTTATGATTCTTGACGAATGTATCTTGTCTTTTTATGTATACTGAGAGCATATGCACCAAAGACAAATTCCTTGTGTGTCCAATCATACTTGGCCAATAAAGAATTCTATTCTATACTATACTATTCTACATACTTTAACTGTATTATTTTAGTTTCTGCCTTCCCTGCCTGATATAAACGAGATAAGTGCAGAAAATATTCAACTTTAATTTAGTGTATTGCTCTTCCCTTCCTGAGGCTGACCAGATTTCCTTCAAACAATTCCTTGGTGGAATTACACTTGGATTCTTGACAGATGGAGCTACCCAATTCTAATGATAGACTACAATTTAGAAATATGGATGTTCTCTTCACAGCCTGACAAAAATACAGTAGATAGTTTGAAATCAACAGTTTCCTGGCATTCTTCAGTTACCTGTGAAGAGAGTAGCCAGATCATTGCTTTACAGAAAAGCCATTATTGAGAAACTGAAAAGGAGTCTGCCTTAATGATATGAAAGAAAAATTGGACTCCAAAAAGAAAGTGATCTAGTTCTGAGTTATATCTAATATTAATAATGTGGATTTCTCTTCAGTAAGCCTTGTTACTGAACACTCTGTAAGAAGCAAATGCCAAGAGTTTGGCAGAGGACTAGAATGAATTGGCTTTAGTTGACCGGTTTTTTTAGATTTATTCTTTATTGCTTTTAAACTGTTGCCAGAAAAAACACAAAGATAAAAAAAAACATGCATTATGAAGAAGAAAAAAATAGAAAGTTTTTTTTAAAAAAATAAAAACAAAAGAAATAAAGTATATCATTTTATGTATATAGTTATATAATGCAGTTATTATTTGAGTATATATATATACTAATAAAGTAACATAACTATGTGATATTGATGAATTTAAAGTGGGCCTATCCAATGAGTTAGGGATGAGATAATACGATAGCCTTAATATGAGTGGCTAACAGCTATTATGTACACAATGTACATTCCACTTTCTCAAAAGAGTTGCTTCCTTTTCTCTACATTGAAAACCCTGAAGAAAGAAATCAAGAGACCAACTATCTGACGTTGCTTCTACAAAAAGTTCACATCTGAAAACAAAGTAGTCATTGGAGAATTATTGAGCTGTCACCTTAATTCTTTTCCTAATAAAACTTACTAGCAGAGCTCAGTAGCCTCCGTGCCACCACCACCACTGTCACCTGAAAAAGCAGATAAGATATACAGTTGATTCCTGCTTATATTGTGGAGTTTCCTGACATTTAGCAAAATTAAATTTCACTGTCATAATAGCTATTGCTTATAGATATGAAGGATGCAGTGGCTCAGTGGCTAAGATGCTGAGCTTGTCGGTTGAAAGGTTGGCAGCTCAGAGGTTTGAATCCCTAGTGCCGCATAATAGAGTGAGCTCCCATTACTTGTCCCAGCTTCTGCCAACATCGCAGTTCAAAAGCAAGTAAAAAATGCAAGTAGAAAAACAGGGTCCACCTTTGGTGGGAAGGTAACAGTATTCCGTGTGCCTTTGGTGTTTAGTCATGACAGCCACATGACCATGGAGACGTTTTTGGGCAGCGCTGGCTCTTCGGCTTTGAAATGGAAATGAGCACCGCCCCCTAGAGTCAGGAATGACTAGCACATATGTATGAGGGGAATCTTTACCTTTACCTTATAGATATGATTTGCCCATTCAACATTTTAGACCTGCCAGTATAAATGGAAAAAAAAAGATATCATAAGGAAATTACCATTCTATGTAACCTGCCTCCATTTACACACTGTATGGGGAATGAATTGGCATTTAAAATCCATATATTCTCTGAGATCAAGAATTACAGTAGCTCTCATAATTGCCAAAATCTTAGATTTTAGATTCCTACCTTCCTTTCCACCCCAATCATTCTCCTCTGTTACCTGAAATAGGTTTTTCACCAGTAGTGGGTTGCCCCCGGTTCTATAGAACCGGTAGTAAAACCGGCCGGAGGCTCCATCCACTGACTTCGACATTATCAAAATGCTTCTGCGCTTGTGCAGAAGAGCGCCCATGCGGCCCTGTTGTGAACCAATAGTAAAGGTAAGTAGAACCCATCCCTGGTTTTCATTGATGATTTTGGGGAAAATATATTGCCATTCACTACTTACATGTCTTGCTACACTTTTGGTTCATGGATATAAGATGCCTGCTAAAAGCCAATATCCTATATTTTCACAAGAATTACCTTATTTGAGGAATCTCTTTATTTACAGAAAGGATTTATTATTCTGCATTTACAGCAAGTATGTGTTGTAAAGAAAAAGGAAGATTGTCTGAAAGGAATATATGATTTTAGAATTTTGTAACCATAAAAGATCTCCTTACCAGTCTGTAAACTTTTACAGAGGCTATAAAGGGCATATATTTTTACTTACTTGAATTTAAGAGGAGTTTGTAATCTGATTCTATGAAATAGGCACCTAGGTTTTAAAATTCTTATGGAAAGTTGGAATACATAATAATGCTTTCCTATTTGGCAAATAAAGCTTTTTTATTTGGCAAACATATCTTTGATATTTATGAGATTCATGAATCACAGTCTAGATCAGGTGTCTCCAAACTTGACAACTTTAAAACTTGTGGACTTCAACTCCCAGAATGCCTGGTTGAGGAATTATGGGAGTTGAAGTCACAACTCTTAAAGTTGCCAAGTGGCAACTTTAAGAGTTGCCACTTGGTCTAGATCAGGCCTGTCAAACCCATGGCCCACAGGCTGGATGCGTCATATGTTGGCCACGCCCATGCCCAGTTTAAAGAAGGGGAAAAAGTCAAGATATGTCATGTGACAATGCCATGATGACGCAAGTTTGACACCCCTGATCTAGGTGATGATTTGGACTCTTACAAACCATAGCAGAATAACAGAGTTGGAAGGAACCTTCTGACTTTTTCTAAAGATCAATTAGCTCACATGTTTGGATTGTCCTAGATTGGAGGTGTCAAACTGATGGCCTGTAGGATAGATGCATCACGCGCAGGCCACGCCCACCCCACCCCACCCCAGCTCCACAAAGGAAAAAATGTTGCAAATGTTACGTGATGGCAATGTGATGCCACGAGTTTGACACCCATGTCCTAGATGGTGCTTATCAAAACAGATTTGTATTCACTCTCTTTTGATAACATTTAGGTGAATCCAGTTAAACAAACTACTTTTTCCTGGCATCTTACAATGAATGTCAAAAGACTTCAGCATTTGGAGGGATCTTGTTAATGTTATTGGCAATTTATGCTTGTTGTGTAGCTTCATCATAACTTTCTTAGTACAGGTAGTTCTTGACTTACAACAATTCATTTAGTGACTGTTTAAAGTTACAATAGCATTGAAAAAGTTACATATGACCATTTTTCACAGTTACGACCTTTGCAGCATCTCCATAGCCATGTGATCAAAATTCAGATGCTCCTCAACAGATTCATATTTGTCCTGGGGTCATGTGATCACTTTTGCGACCTTCAAACAAAGTTAACGGAGAAGCCAGATTCACTTAACAACCATGTTACTAATTTAACAACTGCAGTGATTCACTTAACTGTGCCAAGAAAGATCATAAAATGGGACAAAATTCCCTTAACAAATTTCTTGCTTTGTAAGAGAAATTTGGAGCTCAATTGTGGTCTTAAGTCAAGGACTACCTATAAACTCAATAACAAAGGGATCCCAGGTATTTTTTGACCCTGAAAATAGCCTTTATCTCTCAACTACCTTTTGCCACCCACACTTTACATAATTCATTTGTTGTTCAAACAGACACATTTAACTTTTATGAGGTGTTTTCTCCTAGGCAACTGCTAACTTGGGATAAGATCTTCTATGCCTTTTCTTTGACATAATTGTGATACTTTGAAAGGAACTATGAAATTGTTATTGTACTTTTTTGGAACTAAAAGTTACCTTTCAAAATTACAGACATCTCTTGGAGGGAGGCAGTCTATTTTGCTCAGATTGACAATAAGAACCTGGAACATCTACAGACTTCACAGAAAATCAGTGTCAAATTAGCTGTGTACAAGTTTTCTCTCTCTTAGTTTTTATGCTACTTAAAATCCTGGTTCAGAGAAGAGGAAGTCAGGTGCACAGGCATGACTATTTTGTGTTGCATGAGCTGACTTTTGCCATGATTTTGAAACCATTTCTAATCCCTATGGCACCAAGAGGGAAGAAGTGAATTCAGAAGCTTTGAATAGTGGATCCAAGAGTGAAATCTGTTTTTTCCAATCTCTGAACACTTAATTTTAGTGACCTTCCTGCAGAAAGTACCACCAACATTTCTATCCATTATTCTTACAGGGGTCTTTAAAGTGGACATTTGCATTTATGAAAACTGAAAAGGTACTTTAAATTCTATTCTAACATCACTTAGCTGTCAGCACAATAATAACCAATGATGTTAATAAAAGGGTAGGTTCTCCAAATGCTTTATAGACTATTTTTTTCAAAATTACTCTCTTCAAAAATAACATTTTTTCATTATTTATCCTCCTCTCCAAATATCAACATTATGTTTATTTGCTGCTGTGTCCTTGCAAACTAGCTCCATTGTACCTACTGTAAAGCTTATTTTTTAAATTAATTTGCAAAGAATTGAGCAAAAGAATGGGCTGACCTGCAATCTGGCCCATCAAAGAATCCTCAGCTGGTCACATGATAGCGCTCATTAGCAATTTAACTCTGCTGCCTATGATAAGACCCAACTCTGTTCTCATACATTTATCATCAAGCAATTAAAGCTGCAGAGATACCATTTTTCCTCTGCCAAATTCCCCCCCCCTTTTTTTTCTGAACTTGAATAAAAATGATTTATTATTTTTCCGAGACTTAAATATTTAGGGAGAAGTCAATGGAGCTATGAGAATAGAAGGAAAGAATGGAGGCAGCTTCTTGAGATCTTATTATTTTGCTGAATTCCTAATTCACTGATAATCAAGCCAAAAGTTGGTAAGAAGTAGAAAGATATAGAGTTTAGTCTTTGAAGTGGACAGTAATTTCTCCTTGGATTTTCATTGCTTCAAAAATGAATGATTTACATATAAGTTGCTGAAGACATATATTTCTGAAGGGGTATAGTATCCTTCTATATGTTATTGAATCTTCTACCCATCAAATCAAGACATGCACCCCTAAGCCTTATTATGTAGTTTTGACAACTGAGACAGAAAATTCCAGAGAGAAAATCTACTTAGTACCACAAAGACAAGACAATACACGTTTTGTCAATGTCCCTTGATCTGGCACCCTGATGTGCCCAGTGGCAGTAATATATTTTGATTTCATAAAAGAGTATCCTGAAAATAATGGAATAGAGAAAATTCTGCATGCTTAAGCACTGAAGTGTATTCCTCTGAGAACATGCTCACATCAATATACTGTGGAACAGATAGCTCAACTTTACTTCTTCCAGATGTGTCAGACTACAACCCATGACATCCCTAGATACCAATCATAGTGATCCTAGCACCTAGACCAAAAACATCTAAAGTCAACATCTAAAAACACCTGTTTGGAAAGACAACTTTAGCTTTTTCTGAATCAAGAATATCGCCCTTTCTATGCTATTCCTACATTCCTCAGATGCACTATACCATAATATACAGAATGATCAGCATGGCACGGCAACAAAAGCAGAATATGAGCATGCTTTGTAAATCAATAGGAGAAAATAATTAGTGTAAAGGACAGCACGCAGCAGGAAGGTCATCTCCAAATTTCATTCCATATCCTGAATCATATATACACCAGAAAAGAAATAAAGAGAAAATATTAGGGTTTGATATCTATTTTGAAAGTAATTTGTTTTTGGAAAACCAACTTTTAAAAATAACACACTCATGCAAACATTATTAGCCAGGTAACTACAGTAATACCAGTTAAGACAACCGAGCAATGCACACTCCAAATTTTGAAAGTAATGACATTCTTCATACTGGCACTAGGTTTGAAAATGGCAGATGTGCTTTTCCATCTCCTGAAATATACTTCTCATTCAAGGAGAGTACAACCCTCCAATGTGTCTTCCAGACAGTGACACCCTGGGAATGTTTTATGGATGAGACGTCATCAGCTGTTGGCACTGGGAGTATAAAGCACAAGCAGCCAGTGATGGATGGCTCCTCAAAAGCTGCACGGTGTCCTCTGTGTCTTTTTGCCATCTCTCATTAACATGCATCATCCCAATAGCATCCTATTATGCCTGATTCTTGGACTCTCCTTATTTTCAGGCCTTGCATAGTACTAACAGCTGGCCATCTGGAATTAACCATGCTACAGTTCACTTTATATCTTCATTCATTTAAAGTCTTACAAACAAATTTGCTTAAAATTGCTTTAATTTTCTATTTGTTAAAGAGAAAACAAGAAAGTGGCTGTATTATTTCCAGAAAACTAAATGGATAAGCCCATAGAATAACCAGGACTTAAACCTGAATCAAGAAATCCTTTATTTTAATTTAGTTGTTAAAATTCTGTAGGGATAGGAACTCATACTAAGATTATCTGCAGTGTTAACTCTCAAGTTTAGAAAGCCTGTTTTCTTTTTTTCATCTTTATCTATGGTAGGATAATTTGTTTTTACAATTTAGGAGACTTGGCCATTTTCTTTATTGTTTCATGTGGAGGAAGATCACTGAATGCTACACATAACTTGATATATGTAACTATTAATGTTGACCATACACTTTAAAGTTTCTATCTTATAATCGATTCTAAATCATAGACATCTGTAGTTTATCACAATAATTTCCAAATTCTGAGATGTATGTCATGATACTATTATGCAAATTACACCCTTTCATGCCCATACTTAAGGAGATAGGCTTGTGCTATGACTTACAATTCATGTTTTATCATTTGCTACCCTTTGTCCCCTCCTGTGAATGCCCATTGCTATAACATCTGGCCTAATTTAGATCTGTGGATATTCTGCTTCTTGGTGTCACCTGGTTTTTTTTGGGGGGGGGGTTGGTTTTTTGTTTTTATCCTTTATCCCCTGATTAAGAGTGCTGAAGCATTAAAAAACTTTATTGTATCATTGGCTTTAGATAAAAGTCTTATTTATTTATTTATTTTAAGGCTTCTATGGCTCCCCATCTTAAAACCATGACTCTGGATAGCTCTCAAGAACAATAAAAAGCAAAACACAATTAAAAACAAAACAAAACAAATAAAGTCTGGGACCTGAGCCATCCTTCTCCAATGCATCCAACACAGTAATCCCCAGGCTCCAACCTCATCCTGCCAGTGCTTGGAAGAAGAATTTGTTCTTTGTGACCATGAAGAAGGCTAAGAAGGTGGGGGAGAGAGGAACATCCTCCTCAGGAGAAAGGATGTTTCAGAGAGCATGGGGAAAATAATGCTTTCTATGTCTAATATAATTTTAACATTGTTTCCTCCTGGATTTACACCCCTACACACACACACACACACACACACACACACACACACACTCACACTCACACATTTATTTTTAATTGTCTTCATGTTTAACTTGTGCCCCTTATTATCACTGCAATTACTTTCAAGGACACAAAGAGACAGACTCTGGGTGAACATGGAAAAGGAAAGAGGATAGACAGAAATAATAACATAACAGCAAACAAGTTGTTCTTTAATAAAATATTTCAACAGCTACTGACTGGATCTCCACACTCAACATTAAACTCTGAAATGTTACTTCTGTTTTCCTCTTACATTTTCTTACTGCTTTTTAAAATTGTTTTAAATGTTTTTAACCTGTAAAAATGAAGTGTTTTAATACTGTGTGTGACCAGCCATATGCTAAATAAATAAATAAATTCACATTTTAGTAACATTTTTCCAGAAATCATATACATTTAGTTGTGTAATAACAAATACACACACAAACACAATATTACAGCTTTGCTGCCATAGCTTAGTTGTTTACAAATCAGGGGAAATACATTGCCCCATAATCATCTGCAGGACAAGAATGTGGGCCCAAATGATTAAATCGATATGATCATGCAAATTGCACCTCATGTATTTTGTGTGAAACCTTACAAGACAAATATGAAAGAAATAGAGTTTGCAGTACGACCTCCCAATGAAAATTTTATCAATTGGAAGTCATCAGGTTAGGAACAAACATCTGCTTTTCTTTCTTCTTTACTCATATTCTTGTCAAAATTATGTTAGACCCACAATTAAGCAGCAACTGTAAAAACGTCAGCAGTTAAACTATACTATTAATGATATAAACAAAGGTGACAAAAAGCCCAACAGTTTCCCATGAACTGTTGAAAAATATATGAAAATAGAGGTGAAATATCTGAATATCTACTGAAACTTCAACTCTCTTGTTTGTGCTATTATTGGCCATGGTAGAAGTTTCAGAATTAGAATTTAAGGGGAAAAAAACAAGAAGCTATTTTAAAATAATATTTAATAAATAAAAATTCTGCCCAGTGTTACATGCAAATTTAATAAATAAATGAATGACTGGATAAATAAAGGATAGATTAGAACAGACACTGCTATACTGTAAAAGCTTGGTTTGATAAGTTCTCAAACAGAGTCAGCGGAAGTTACCCATCACTATCCAACATTTATATAATATCTTATTATCATGAATGCAGAATGCTTCATTCAGTCATACCTTATTATAGTGTCTCCAGAGAGCCACAGATGAATCTGTCTCTTTTGTTACTGTTCTTGAGAATCCTGGCATTTACATCCTTTCTCCTTTTTATCTCTTCTAAATCCTTGCTAAAGTGTCCTTTTCATAATCTTGTTCCCCCTTTTTCTAAGCCTGTATTTCCATAAAGGTCAGTGCTGATTTTGAAGGATCTGTTAAACCTACCTAGCAATTATTTCTTCTGAAAGTGACAAAAGGAGAAATGTGACATGACAGAACTTGACTCTGATCTCCAAGGCCTTCTGAACAAAAATCAACGTGATCTATGAAATATGTATTTTTTTAAAAAAGAAGACCAAACAAAACAGATGACCAATAAAAGACTTATATTAAAAAAAACTTTTCTGATGCAAGTGTATTGATTTCATTATTAATTTAACAGAATAAATTACTTGAAGAGCATATTTTTGTTTGGAAGAAATAATTTGCAACAACCTTGGGAAAAGCTTTTTGTTTCTTTTCAAAGTCATTCTGCAAGAGTCAAAGCAATTTGAATAGTGATCTTACAGTAGAAATTAATTAGTTTGTATCTGCCATTTCACACCAATTGCTTAGAACAGACATAAATATCAGTGTCAAATATTATCTTCTGGGGTGCCCGCATGCCAAAAAAACATACAATTGGTTCTTCTATGAATGTAAGGGAGTCAGCTACATTAGTGAATGCAAATGCAAATTTTTTTGAAAAGATAACTTTCATTCAGAAAACACACACACATAGAGTGTGTGTGTTTTATTATATATAATAAATCATACACACACACACACACACACATATATATGTATGTATGTATATATATGTGTATGTATATATATATATATATATATATATATATATGTATATGTATATGTATATGTATATGTATATGTATATGTATATGTATATGTATATGTATATGTATATATATATAATTTATTTATTTAATTTATATACTGCCCTTCTCCCAAGAGACTCAGGGCAGTGTACAGCCAACTTAAAACACAGAAATATAAACTTTAAAACAATTTTAAAAGATATTAAATATTTTGGCCCACATCAATTTAAAATGAATTCCCCATTAAACATTTGAAATCTTGACAAGACAAATCGGATTAAAACATTTTTATAAAACATTAGGCTAGCCCAGCTCGATGAAATAAAAGCATCTTGAGGGCCTGGCAGAAGATGCGTAAGTCAGAAATCCTCCGTTTCTCAGAGGGCAGATCGTTCCAGAGGGCAGGAGCCCCACAGAGAAGGCTCTCCCCTTGGGTCACCTGCCGACATTGCTTGGCCGACGGCACCTGGAGGAACCCCTCTCTGTGGGAGCAAGTTGGTCGGTGGGAGGCTACTGGTAGTAGCAGGCGGTCTTGTAAGTATCCAGGTCCTAAGCCATGGTGGGCTCTAAAGGTGGTAACCAATACCTTGAATTGCACCCGGAGGACCACCAGGAGCCAGTGGAGCTCACACAGGAGGGGTATTACATGGGAGCACCATGATGCTCTCATAACCACCCGCGCAGCCACATTCTGGATCAGTTGGAACCTCCGGGTGCTCTTCAAGGGGAGCCCCATGTAGAGAGCATGACAATAGTCCAGGTGGGAAGTGACGAGGGCATGAGTGACTATGCGTAGGGAGTCCCGATCCAGAAAGGGATGCAACTGGTGAATTAGGCAAACCTGATAAAAAAAACCCTGGCCACGGCTGTCATATGTTTTTCTAAGGACAGCTGTGCATTCAGGAGGACATGCGAGTTGCAAGTCTTCTCTGTGGGGGCCAACGACTTGCCCCCAATAGTCAATGATGGCACCAGCTGACTATATTGGGACGCCAGAAGCCACAGCCACTCAGTCTTGGAGGGTTTGAGTTTGAGCCTGTTTAAAGTCCAGATCCGCACGGCCTCCAGAGACCAGCAAGGGCATCATTGGGGTGGTCCGGGGTGGAGATGTACAGCTGAGTGTCATCAGCATGATGGAACTGAAACCACAAATGATCTCACCCAGTGGCTTCACATAAATGTTGAACAACAGGGGCAATAGGACCGACCCTTGCAGCACCCCACACATGAGGCACCTCGAGGTCGACCTCTGGCCCCCTGTCAACACAAACTGTGACCGCTCAGTGAGGAAGGAGGACAACCACCACAGCACGGTGCCTCCCACTCCCAACCCCTCTAACCGGTGCAGCAAGATACTGTGGTCGATGGTATCAAAAGCCACTGAGAGATCCAATAGGACTAGAACAGAGGAGGAGCCCCTGTCCCGAGCCCTCCAGAGATCATCAACCAATGCAACCAATGCCATTTCTGTGCGGTACCCAGGCCTGAAACCCGACTGGAGTGGATCAAGATAGACCGCCTCATCCAGGTACTGGGGAAACTGTTGTGCCACATTCTCAACAACCTTCACAACAAAGTGGAGGTTGGAGACTGGACAATAATTTGCCAAAACAGCCTGGTCCAGAGAAGGCTTCTTGAGGAGGGGCCTCACCACCGCCTCCTTCAAGGTGGCGGGAAAGCAGCCCTCACTCAAAGAAGCATTAATAATCCTATGGAGCCAGCCTCGTGTAACCTCCCGGGAAGCCAGCATCAACCAAGAGGGACATGGGTCCAGTAAACATGTGGCTGCGCTAAGTCTACCCAGAATCCTGTCCACGTCTTCAGGAGTCACTGGGTCAAACTCCTCCCAGATAACATTCTCAAGACACTCCTCTGTCATCCTGTCCGAACTTATCCTGTCAGAGTCCAGACCTTCCTGAATTTGAGTGATTTTGTCATGAAGATACTGAACAAAGTCCTCAGCTCTACCCTCCAAGGGGTCTTCCCATGTTCCCAGATGGAGCAGAGAGCAGGTCATCCTAAACAGGGTGGCTGGGCTATTATCTCCAGATGCAATAAGAGTGGAAAAGTAATTAGACTTTGCCGCTTTTATTGCCACTAGGTAGGTCTTAATATGAGACCTCACCTGTGTTCGGTCAGATTCAGATCGGCTGGCTCTCCAACTGCTCTCTAGGTGTCTTTTCCGGTGCTTCATTTCCCTCAGCTTCTCAGAAAACCAGGGAGCCACCTGGGATCGGCATCGGGTCAGAGGTCGCAAAGGCACGATGCAGTCCAGAGCTCCAGCGGCCGCCCTGTCCCAGGCAGCCACCAGGTCTTCAGCCACGTCCCTGCGGTGAGGTGTAGTGGTTTGAAGATCAAGCCGAAGGAGACAATGATCTGACCATGACAAGGGCTCGGTCACAATATTCCCTATATCAAAATCATTCTGCCACTGACCAGAGACAAAAGTCCAGAGTGTTTCCCCCCATGTGAGTAGGGCCATGAACTAACTGGCTCAGGTCCATGGTCATCATGGAAGCCAGGAATTCCCGAGCCCCCTCAGACATTTCACCGATAGATGGCAGGTTGAAATCCCCCACGACCATAAGCCTGGGGGTATCAACTGCCACCCCAGCTATTACATTGAGCAGCTCAGGCAAGGCCATCAGCATGTGACAGGGAGCCACGTACGTGACAAACAAACTCATCTGCACCCCACGGCCCCACTTCACAAGGAGGGACTTACATCCAGGAAGCACAGTGGTCTCCCTCGGATCGAGCCCTTCTTTAATCACAACTGCCACCCCCTGCATCTCCCCTGAGACCTTGGTTGATGAAATGAACAAAAACCTGGTGGGCACATTTCAACGAGGAGGACCCCCCTCCAGGCCCAACCAGGTCTCCGTAATACCAGCCAGGTCCCCCTCTTGAACAAGATCACAAATGAGGGGGGCTTTATTTACAATTGACCTGGCATTGCATAATATCAACCAAAGGCCCGGGCCTGAGGATCTGTGCAACCTAGAGAACAAGAAGAGCTTTGAGGGCCGGACATGCAATCACTTGGTGTGTGTGTGTGTGTGTGTGTGTGTGTGATATTCAGCTATTCTTAACAGGGAATAAATTTGCTATAGATTTCTAATATACAAAGACTAAATAAAAAATAATGCTTCTAATATATAAATCTACCATACAAGGCAGTAATGATATGCCAGAATGATGTGTTCTTTATCATCATTTCTTAAGTTAGTGGGAAGTTGCTATGATGAAAAGACTCTGTTGCTATTGTCCATGAAATGCAAGTCTACAGTGATACTCACACTTATCAATACACTTGAAGTAACATCCCATGATTGAATTTCTGACCACCAGAGCAGTCAGTCCAAATGAGATTGTTTATGATAATGACTGCGTTGATATGAGTACTGTGCATCACTGAGCTGAAAAATCTAATGATGGTGAACTTGGAAGGACTCCTTTGTGTGATCAAGAACAACTGGGACAGCAAATGAAAAGTTTTATGTAAGACAGGTTGATGAACTGATTAAGGACCTTCAGCAGATTAGATCTGAAGGAAATTGCTGTCAAGCATCTGGAACATGTGGGTTACTTAATTGATGTTTTTCAATATGAAAGTTTGCACATGATGGGTTTTCTACCTACTAATGGTAGAGATGAAAGTTTCAACAACTAATATTTTCCAGCAACTATTATTGCATGAAAATGAAGGTGTGAGTAACTTCTTCACAACATCATGACAATCAATGACACATGAGCTCATCGTCATGATTCAGAAACAAAGCATTGGTCAATCCAATTTTGCTTGGCAAGAATACTCAGGGTACAGTTTTGGGGGATACAGATAGTGTTTATACAGACTATTTTGAATATGGCATTAGAATCAATTCAGAGTATTATACTGCAACAGTCAAAATTTTGAAACAATTGTTGGGCAGAAGTCAGAAGCACAAGAAAGTAAGTTTATGAAAACATAACAAAGTAGACCTCACATCTTACAAGCCACCCAAGAGACAACTGTGAAGCTTCATTTTACTAACTATCCCTATCTCCATTCAGTCCATAACACTTCCGCCTACCCTAAAGTTGAACGAATAGCTTCGTGCACATTTCTTTGACTTGCAAAGAAAGATAAGGAAAGGAATGTCAGGATCTGATTGAAAAGAAAAAGTGTTCTTTCGTTCAACTTTAGTAAGTTTCTCCATCATTGGCAGTGTAAGGCAACAAGCAGTGATTATGTGGAGAAGTAAAAAGAGGTAACAAAAGAGCTTGGAAGGGATCACTTTTCATTCAACCCTCATACATATATTTCAGAATCAGCATTGTGAATAATCATATATTTTTCTCTAAATCAAAGAAGATGACCTCATAGGAAGACATAGTAAGAAGGTTTTCAGGCTCTTCCTGTAGCTTCCTTAGAATGCATTTAATGCATTGTGGGAAACTCTGATTTTAATCTTTTAGAGTCCCTTGATGAAAAATCTTTGATTATCAGAGACGTAGCTTTGTCAAGAAGAATATTGCAATGATTCAGCTCAATTTTCTCATTCATTTAATCATTTCACTCTTGGTTATAAGCAAAAGATGGAAAAATACTGTATAATGAATGATTCATTAGATTAATTTCTTGAATTTATTCTCCTTTCCAAATCATTGGGGTCTGAATGCAACAAATCCCAGGAAGGCGGTTGAGAAGTCTGTATTTCATATTATATTTGTAGTGTAGCATATTTTTTTCCTCTTCCCTGATTTTCCTATCTTTCTGATAAATAATACTGAGACGAAGGAATACATTTTTAATCAGCGGCTTGTTCTGGAATCATATAGTTGTAATTATTTGCCCCAGGTTTGACTGGCTATCAAGGCCACTGGTTAGTTCACTATGTGTTTTGTCAATCCATTGAATTTAATTTTTAGAATCCATTTCACTACAGTAACACTTAGAATACAGAATCTATTCAGTTAGATATAATAAAAGGTACTATATTTAAATTACTAATTTAAGTAATTATTTTAAATTATTTTAAAGAATATTTTTATTTCTCTCCATAAATCAATCAGATGTACCTCATTTTTCACAATATTGTTCCCTATCAAATACTTATCAATCATTCAGCATCTAATCTCTTCTATAAATGAATCTATCTTCTCTGTCATTTTATGCAACCTATTTTTATGCTTGTTTTCTTTGTTTTGCTATATTTATACCCTAGCATTTATCCAGAAACTTCAATATAATATACTTAGATGCACTCCCCCAATTTTTCCCATAAACTGCAATCACCCAGAATTATTCCATGTTGAATGTGGACTTGGATTTAGGCCTTCTCTTTCTAGTCATACAACTTATTGTAAGCATCACACAGGTTGTATAGACTGGCACAACTTTTATCATGGTGTAGACAAAGAAGACAAAATAAGAGCCTACATCTTTTATTCACATCTCAGTCATTTCAAGAGGAGATGAACAACAGAAGTGGATATTTAGTCATTTAGGTCTCCCAACAAGGCTCTCATCTTCATTGTAATTGAGAAGATCCACCTTCCTTCTGATCATCCTTTTCTTCTAGTGGTAGGTTTCAACATTTTTTATTACCAGTTCTGTGAGTGTGGCTTGGTGGGTGTGACAGGAGAAGGATACTGTAAAATCTCCATTCCCATCCCACTCCAAGGGAAGGTTACTGCAAAATCCCCATTTCCTCCTGATCAGCTGGGACTTGAGAGGCAAAAATAGATGGGGGCAGTGCCAGTCAGAATTTTTACTGTCGGTTCTCCAAACTACTCAAAATTTCCACTACCAGTTCTCCAGGATATGGATAATAACTTTGTATAATATGTAGGATAATTTTAGCCTGGTCATTTTTGCCTTGAATGAGAACCCCAGGTTGATTTATTAGATGTTCAATTAGTTATTTTCTTGGCTGTCTATGTATACAGTAAGTTACTTTTATTAATATTGATTTACTGTACTTTATTATCATCCAGTACTATGACTGGTATTAAAGCAGTTGTAGTTGTTGTTACAAACTAATGAAGCATAAAAGTAACAGATTTAGTTTTGTATCAGGAATCTTACAGTAGGTTGTATTTTAAATAAACCTAATGCAGTATGGGAAACAATCATTTTGATGCACCTTTTACAAAATAAAAGAAGAAACACTTTGATAAAGACTCATCCATTCTAACATTATAAGATGGTGGGTGACCTAACTGACTAAAACTAACCCAGCATTTTATTTTTAAAACAAAACAAAAATCAATTGCTTTTCATCTGTTGACTAAGCTTTTATGTCAGTCATTTTTTTTCTTCTGTAGTATTCTATAGCTTTTTTGTATAGATGAAGGATCGAGGATCTGACTCTAGGCTGCATATGGTTTCTATAGCTTCCTATGGCCGTTTTGACTGAAAACTACTCAAGTAATTTCCACATCTTTGACATAGTAAATTCATGAAAAATGTAGTATGAGCTTATAATAATAAAAAGCTAAAAACATTTCAAAACTTCCCTTCTTACGTAAGGAAAAACAGAAAACGCTAATGTCATTCACTTTCTCAGTTCACAATAAATCTCAATCTCTCTAAAAATATTAAACATGAATCCTCCCAATCCCCTAAAGTTTGCCCATCCATGCCACCTATAAATATGTGTTGGAATTCTTGTTTTGGGTAGTTGCGGTTATCATCATCATTATCACCATTATCATCATTCTTGGATGATATCCTGATACTGCTACAATATCTGAGAAAGGATATGTCTCACTCCCACCCTACCAGTTCTGAGGAAGGCAAAGTAATATCATTGGTCTGTTTTAGAAAGGTTCTATTTATTTATTTATTTTATTTTATTTTATTAAATTTTTATACCGCCCTTCTCCCGAAGGACTCAGGGTAGTACACAGCCACAATAAAATAACATAGCATACAAAATTTAAAAAGTTTAAAACAAATTAAATACTTTGGCCCCACAAATTAAAAACCCCCAAAATTTAAAAACACCCAGTCCAAATTCTTGTCAAGCTAGTCCAGCCTATTGGAAAAGTAGGGTCTTAAGGGCATGGCAGAAGGTACGGGGATCATATGTATCCCTGGGGGCAGTTCATTCTAGAGGGCGGGTGCCCCCACAGGGAAGGCTCTCCCCCTGGGGGTCACCAGTTGACATTGCTTGGCCGATGGCACCCTGAGGAGTCCCTCTCTGTGGGAGCATGTTGGTTGGTGGGAGGCCGTCGGTGGCAGAAGGCGGTCTTGTAAATAGAGATGGAATCCTATGAGGATTCCATCTCTATTCTGTAGGAGCAACATGCTGAATCCTTTAAAGAACTATTTTCATTGCACTATTCTTTAATTGCATGTCCCCCTGTTTTGTTATGTGATGGAACGTCAAAATGATTTTGCAGAATTAAAGACACAGATTTCCTAGTCCCAAACCCTCACCCCCAAATCCCCCAAATTGACATTTTTCAAGAAGGGAGAAAAGAAGTATACATTTTAAATGCTCAGCCGGAGTGAAATTTAAAAGGTTGTCAAAAGTTGATTTTACTAATAGATGTAAAGTTTTCAGCATGCACTTCGATACTTCTCAGGAATTTTGCCATGGCTTACAGTTAAGAATTCAAATGTGCTAAGCACAGCTCTTCAGACTAAAAACTGAGCTGTTAAGCAAGAAAAGAAGTGGGGGGAAAAACTTACTCCTTTTAGTTCCAATTATGATGTCTGCACTCCCTCTGCTGGGTTGTATATTTATGTACAGGACAATTCAGCTAAAGTTTAATCATAAGAAATATGGATTCTGGAATGCAGAAAGCTTTGTGTTCAGCATCACCTGAGAAGGAACTAATATAAATTAGAGGTCCAGCTTCCTTGTCCACCAATAAAACAGACAAGAATTAAGTAAAATTAATTAATGACTGTGGTAAAATTTCCAAGATTGGAAATGACAAACATGCAAAACAAAGCATAACAGTAAAATGCATTAAGATGAATCAACAGAAATCTTCCATTGATTTTGAAATTTTGTTATGGGCTATATGTGAATCTGCTTTCTGCCTCCCCCCATCCTTTGCCTATGATATTCCTATTTCTATTGTTTTCATATGTGTAACAAACAAATATTCAATCCCTTTTTTCTTTCTCCATAGTTTCCGTTTCCAAAGGATGAGTTTGTTTGTTTAGAGCAGTGTTTCTCAACCTTAATAGCTTGAAGATGGGTGGACTTCAACTCCCAGAATCCCCCAGGCAGTGCTGCCTGGGGGATTCTGGGAGTTGAAGTCCACCCATCTTCAAGCTTCCAAGGTTGAGAAACACTGGTTTAGAGCAGTGTTTCCCAATCTTGGTACTTTTAAGTTGGCTGATGAATGCTCCAGATTGAAGTCTACACCTCTTAAAAGGGCCAAGGTTAAAAAACACTGGTTTAGAGCACAGGTGTCAAACTCGCATCGTCTCATTGCCATCACATGATGTTTCACAACATTTTTCTCCTTCATGGAGTTGGGGTGGGCATTCCCTATGTATGACACATTCCAGTGGTGGGTGTCATTTTTTTTTACTATCGGTTCTGTGGGTGTGGCTTGGTGGGCATGGCAGGGAAGGATACTGTAAAATCTCCATTCCCACCCCACTCCAGGGGAAGGATACTGCAAAATCCCCATTTCCTCCTAATCAGCTGGGACTTGTGATGCAGAGAATAGATGGGGGCGGGACCAGTCAGAATTTTTACCACCGGTTCTCTGAACTACTCAAAATTTCCACCTCCGGTTCTCCAGAACTGGTCAGAACCTGCTGAAACCCACCTCTGACGCATCCGGTCCATGGGCCGCCAGTTTTACACCCCTGGTTTAGAGAATTTGTATGGTTGTCCTTGCATATATAATCCTGGCAGTTAACATAACTTTCCCTTTCAGTCTTCTAAAGTAAGACAATGGGACAAATCACTTAGGCTGGAAGCAAGGACAATTGATCCACTCTATTGCTAGTTTCTCACTCCACTATTTATTGTGCAGTCCGGCAGAAATAAAGACAATTGCAGGGTTGTCCTTAATTTGAACTAGCTGCAATTGTACCATAGGATGCTACTTTATAATTTGGTTTCAGATTCTTCCCAGTTGGAATGGATCCACCCACAACATCACATAGGAGCTGGCCTAAAGAATAATGGTTTTAAAGCATCCCATACCTTGCAAAGGACTCAGAGGAATGTGGTTTGAAAGTAATTTATGACAAGCTTTATTTTAGGGCATCAGTCTCAAAGTTTTCAAATATATTTCAATTTTCAATTTTTAAGCCCCTCTAAGAAAAGGAAATTTAAAAATCAAATCCAAGAAGAAATAGTGTACACCCTTCCTAGTGCTTCCAAGATATTGCTAAAATATTTAGAAAACAATGGTTTGCTGGTTACTTCTCTACCATAGTTACCAGAGAACAATGTCAACATGTGATTAGTGGATGTAGAGGTTACACCAGTGGTGGGTTGACCCTGGTTCGGACCTGTTCTATAGAACCAATAGTAAAACTGGAGGGGGGCTCTGCCCACTGACTCTGATGTCATCAGAATGCTTCTGTGCATGTGCAGAAGAGCGTGTGCATGCGGCCCCATTGCGAACTGGTAGTAAAGGTAAGTAGAACCCACCCCTGCATTAAATAAAAACCACAAAGAAGCAGTTCATCAGTTTCTCATTTTACAAAGAGCAAGGTTGGTGCAGTGGTTAAGGCATCAGGCTGGAAGCCTGGAGACCATGAATTCTAGTCCAGTTTAGGCACAAAGCCAGAACTAAGTAATCTTGGGCCAGTCACTCCCTTTCAGCCCAAGGATAGAGGCAATGGCAAACCACTTCCAAAATTTTGCCAAGAAAACTGCAAAGATTTGTCCAGGCAGTTGCCAGGAACTGCCTAACATGCAGGCAGCACAAGTTTAAATTCAAGTAAGAGTATAAGAGCTAGCTAGCTGATGAGAGCTAAATAGCTTGAAATAGATCTATACTAGTCTCCCTTTATTTCCTTATCAGCAAAATATATGTGTGTGTGTGTGTGTGTGCGCGCGCGTGTGTGTGTGTGTGTAAAGAATGTCAACAAATAGATGAAACTAATAAAGAAAATGAAAAGCACGTTGAAGAAAATTAGTTCATAGTAAAAATGCTATTAAATCAGGACTATTCAAGAATGATCTTGGAAGAAAACCTGTAACGGCAAAGAAAGTAAAAAGAAAATGAAAAGGCTATGTGAAAACCCTTTACAAATGGAATTAGAAAATAACAAAAATATTTGTAGAGAGATAATGTATTTAGGAACTGACTCCATTAGAAAATAAAGAGAGGCAACAGAGCATCTGTTAAATAGGAAACAAATAAAATGAAATATCAGATGAAATATCCATTGATTTAAAGCTATAGGAGAAGATACAGTTTAAATGCTAGCAGGTGTAAATCAAGAAGTATGCAACAAGATTATGCAACCTACAGAGTAGAAAAGATTGGTAAAGTTCTCTCTCTTCCCATATGTATGTGTTTGTGTGTGATGTGTTTGTTTGTGTATTTAGGCATGTGTGTATGTATGTATATCTATATATAGGAGACAATGTGCAAATTATTGAATCATTGCACTCAAACTTTCTTTACATTTATCTTGTTTAAGATCACACAATAAAGAATTAAACAATGAAAACAATGAGACTTGAAATGAGTGAACTCATAATGACAAATAATAGAAAGAGCAAGAGAATTTAAGAATCAGGACCACAAATTCTATCAAAACAGAATGATAAGGACTGGCAAAATGTTACTTATTGCCCTTATAGCATCTGCTAATAGCTACTGTGTTACCCTATTTGAAGCGATACACTTCCTGCTGGAAGGGGCATGGACCTGGGTTACAGGGTAATCTGCAGGGCTGTGTGCGAAGGAATAATGCAGATAATGGCAGATAAAGTAATTCAGATTCACTTAGATTTGGATTGTCCTAAAAATTTGCCTAGGGCACTGTCTTCTGAGGTTATGTGGATTGAATTTGATTCTATGACTCCTGAGGAAGTGAACAAGATCCTCTAATCTGCAGTTCAACACCCTCTCTTCATGTTTTTATTTCATTATATTCATTAAGAGCCAGAGTGGCGCAGTGGTTAGAATGCAGTACTGCAGCAATTGGGCAATTCGAATCTTACCAGCTCAAGGTTGATTCAGCCTTCCCTCCTTCTGATGTCGATAAAATGAGAACCAAATTGTTGAGGATAATATGCTGACCCTGTAAAACTCTTAGAAAGAGCTGTGTAGTGGTATATAAGTTTAAGGGCTATTTTTATTGCTTTTATCAGTGTGAATTTTCTTCCAAGTACTGCTGAAGTATTTTTCTCTCAAGTGTGTGTGTGTGTGTGTGTGTGTATGCAGGTGTACACACACACACACACACACACTAGAAATACAAAATGAAATTAATGTTATATTGGAGTTTTGAGAACATTTTAAGATTTGAATAAAAATAGATGACTTCATTGATTTCAATTTTTGGACATGTGCCCACTTGCATCTTAAGACAAGGGACTGATCTACAATAGATTACAAAAGCTAAATAATAATTTAAAAAACCCAAATCTAAACCAAAATAATAAAACTATCAATACAAAATAACCTAACATTTACAATATAATACAATCCTCTTGGTTATCAGGAAAAAAAATCTGTTCACTTTACTCTTCAGCATTTCAGCTGCTTTCCTGAACATCATTGCAGATAGTTGATTAATTACCATAACTGAATCTGACAACTTGGTTGCTAATGTTGTGGTCACTAAATGGCAAATCATGTGACTGTGACTTTTAATTCACTTTTATCCCCCCCTCCCACGCACACACTCTGCTGCCTTTTGGAATGCTAATCCTGCTGCTGAAATAATTAGGAAGATGGAAATTAATGTTTAAATTTACATTCATGTCAGAGGAAGAGATTACACATAGGCACCCAATGGGGAATACACATTGAAAAGAATGTGCTGGTCCTGGCTATTTGCCCAGTTTACTTGCAGTTCTGAACTCTAAGCTGTTTAGGAGACAAAAAGGTTGAAGGTGTGAAAGTGATTAAAGTCTTGTCAGTAATGGGCAGCAGAAAGCTAGCTAATTAGAGTCACAGAACTGATCTTGTAAATTTGCGGTTAGAACTTTTTGGGGAAACTGCATTGCCAGAACTGTAGCTCAGGCAGGAAGAGATCGCTATCTGTCTGCTAGGTGAGGAAGTAAAAATTAAACCAATAAACCTCCCAAGAAATACATTGCAATAGTAATTGCAATGTATTTCTTGGGAGTAAAACCCAATGAATTGGTAAAAGGAGCTAATTGTGTGTGTAGTGCAGTGGTGGATTGCTACCAGTTTGCCCCAAACTACCAGTTTGGGCGAACCGGTAGCAGCGTCGGCAGGAGGCTCCGCCCACCTGCCCAGACATCATCAAATATGATCTGCGCTTGCGTAGAAGCTTCTGCACATGCACAGAAGTGGTACGTGCATTAGTGAAGAGGGCGTGTGCGCACGAGCAAACCACTAACAAAGGTAAATGAAACCCACCACTGGGTGAGGTGGTATCTTTCATCCCTAATATAACCTACAAAAACTGGTAAAGTTTGCTTATGTATAGGGTTAGTATTTGTATTATCCATGTTTGATGAGGAAAAAAACAGATGTTTCAGAACTTAATGAAAAAAATTGGATGAAGTCAATGTAATAATGCATCAGCTTCTAGTTGAGCATTGTTAGAAATGTGTTGGAAAACTGCTAATGAAGGAAGTGAAGGTTTAAGTTGTATCACGTGGCAAGCAGGGTTGATAAAAAATAGTGAGAAATTATAAGCAACTTTATTTCTGCATGCTACTGCATAGGAGGCAACAGTGTTCAATTCATTCTAATTTGAAGAGGAGTCTGATAAGCTGAAGCTGCAAATACTGTTTCAGAAATGTGAAACTTATTGTGCACCAAAACAAACAACAAAAAAGTTATAAGTATGTCTTTCACCAAGTAGCATCAAACAAAGTGAAGGTATTGAGTTATGTTAACCAAGTTAAAACTTTTAATTCAATTTTGTAAGTTTGTAAAATTACTTGACTTATTTAATTAAGGATGGGATAGTATATGGAATAAGATACGAAAAGACAGCAAGACTGTTCAGGATATATGATTTAATATTGGAGCACACCACTGATGTTTGTCAAGCTGCAAAATATGCTGTAACTCAGTTAAAAGACCTTGGGAGTGCTGATATAAAGAAATTGATATTTTGAAGAGTAAAGAGAAAGGCTTAACTTTATAGAAAACTTAAATCTCAGCTATCATTTGTAACTCCAATAACCAAAGTTTAGAAGAATCTACTGTGGAGTTACAGAATTTTTCATCTTAAAGGATTCTACCTGGCTATTAGAAAATAATGCAGAAAGCTGAATCATTTTGCAAAAGTATGTATATCTAAGGAAGAAAGTTACAGATTAAAATATTGCATATAGAACATGAAGAAACTTCCATAACTTTTTATTAGACTGATTAAAATGGGCTGTTGAGTTAGTTAATGTTAGTAAACTATATTTTAAGATAAATATAGGCAAATGTCGTGTATTATAGACAATATAAAACCTTACAGGTAGGATTATTAAATGAGTCAATGTAAGAGTAATTATCTATTTTGTACATAGGAAGGTTATAGGAAAATAAAAATTAAATTGTAAGCATAAGGATATGAATTTAGTGGTAAAATTCTAAGAAATAGATTTGAAGCAAAGGACTTTTGGGTTTAAAAGCAGAAGCTGATTTAAATATTATACAGTCACCATAAGTATTAAATATGGTGTATCTTATCAATTAATTTAAAGATGTATTTTTAGTATTGGGATGGTTATGAGGATGTTATTCCATTAAATTGATTTCATAGGCATCATCACTAGTGTGTTCTCCAAGGAAAATCCCTATAGTCTTGGCAGTAGGAGCAAAGCAAAAATGAATAGAATGGAATAGATAGGAGTTGTAGTAATGTAGATAAGCTTACTGAAACTGTAAACCTAACAGCCTAGTGGAGAAACCAGGGAGGACGCAAATAAGAATATGTTAGGATTCCAGAAGTTTAAATTACATTATTTTGAAAAAAAAATTTGTATATACCAATAGTATTAAAAATTTAGGGGAAGTTTGAATTGCTTATTATATATACCAATAATAGATTTTGGCAAGTTCAATTAGATAACAGGATTCAGAATTGTATATTTGCAATAGACTTCGAAGGTACTGGTTTAAATAATTGCCAGTTCAGATGTATATCAAAAACAATATATCAGATCTTGAAAGGTTTTGAAGGAATGTGATGTTTTATTTACAATATACTGATATGAGGTAAGAATAAACAGGAACAGGATAAAAGCAAAAAAAAATTGGATGGTGTATAAATAAGACATTTGAACTTAAATAAACAGAAGTAGAATTTTGGATTTACTAAGGTATCTAGGATATGACTTCTAATTTTGAAACATATATTCCAGGTAAGTTAATTAGTGTTACAATTTCAGTAAGTACCAGTACATGAATGTACTAAATGGAAAGGATTGTTAGCAACTGCACAATATTATATGCTATGAAGTGATAAACCAGTGGTGGTGTCAATTGTTCTTACATAGGTATTTTGGCTTAAAATATTATTTCTACGTTATGAAGTTAGTGATGGGTTGATGTTTAAAAGCATGTGGTTGTCACATCTGATTAGATTTACTAGGTTTGTATTTATATGTTCTATATTTGTTGGAGTAAAAAAACCAAGATTTCTCTATGGTAAGAAAATCTTCCACTTTGTGATTCCAAAACAGTAGATTGACTGATGTGGGCTTTGATATAATTAAAGGCCTAAATAACTTTTTGATACATCTTGCTGAAATAATAGAAATAAGAAAGCATGTTCTAGGAATACTTTTTCTTAATTTGCCTTGCTGACCATAAAGTGATGAATACAGGATACCTGTGAATAAGACAATTAATCATAATATTCCTAGCATAGAAAAGGAAAGCAGAAACATAAAATGTTATTCGCAGAGCAAACCACAGGTTTGACAGATATACTCCATCCGACTCTTGTTATGTGTGCCGGTGTGGAGAATGAGAGGTGTAATATCATGAGATCTTGTGAAACTGAAGTAGTCTCTTTGAAAATTCTATGAAATTCTAAGAATTTTGAAATTTGGTTCAGAATGTTGACATTTTTCAAATATCTATTTTTATATCTGGAAAGGGTTATAGTAAACTAATCAGTACATTGAAAGTTGCCAAGTCTTATATGTTTGGTGTAGCATAGTTTATAAGGGTAAGGAACAATGAACAAACCATTTTTCCAGATGAGACTTGAAGCCGTTACTGTCAATTTTAGGAGTATCTTATGTGATAACTTACAATGGAGCACATACAATATAATCCCATGATAAAACAGTTGTCTGCATTGTCTTGTTAAGTGGTGAAAATTATCCAACCAATCTCCTGCTTCACTAACTTTCTGATCAGGTGATGAAGTGCAGCAATATATTTTTTCATCATGTAAAAGAGAAATGCAGATGGCTAGTGATCTGTAGCCTGCCATACATAGTAATGTAGTAGATGGCTGTCTGAATTGATCTACTGCTGTCCTTGAAATGCCTTTCTGTTTAACAACTGCTCAGGAGGAGGTTGTTTACCAGTACAAAAAAGCACTATCAGAAAGCAAGCACCTGCATCAATTTACCTGCTGAAACTAGGTTAAGAAAGCAAATGGAGAATGTTGACAGCAGTGGTGGGTTCCTTCCGGTTCAGCCCAGTTCTCCCAAGCCGGTAGCTCGGTGATATGACTTCACCAAACTGGTTCTGCTGCCCCACCCCCTGCCCCGCAGCCCCCACCCCCTACATTATTTTTACCTTTTATTTGGCCCCACACCCAATCTATTGCTGCCTCCTGAATCCCAGCTGATGGCTAGACTCTTGCCACGGGGCTTCAAAGGGCCGCCCTACAGCTAATCAGTGGTAAAAGAAAACAAACCAGTAGACCAGTGCCTGCAAAAATACATGAGTAGATCAGTGCCTGCAAAAATAAATGGGTATACCAGTGCCTGCAAAAAATAAATGGGTAGATTGGTACAAGCAGTTAAAATCCTGGTAGACCAATATCCCTGCTAAATCCTAAAGAATTGTCACATGACCATCAAGCCACACATACAAAATAAGCCACGCCCACAGAACCGGTAATAAAAAAAATTAGAACCCACCCCTGGTTGACAGACAGATCCAATGGACAGATGTTGACAGTAACCTACAAGCCATTGCACAGTTTATTGGTGTTTGTGGTCCTTGATTATGAATCAAAATAATTTTGATATAATCCATATAATGAGATTTATGACAGAAACTTAACAAAGAAGACTGTGTTTTACATTTACATGCCTCCATAATTAGGTAAATTCCAGAATTTTTCATAAGCTTTTCTTCTATGAAATGTTCTAGAAAAGCTTTGTCACTGCTATGCCTCTTCTGAAGTTGAAGCAAATTCAAAGGAAAAATAATCATGTTCTGCTAGTAATCATTATTGTTTTGGAACAATGCCAACTTTATGTACAACCTGCAGAAGAAGGCCATTTTGAACCTTAAAGAGGAAATTACAAGGAAAAAGATTGATTGTACCCTAATGACTTTAGATATTTTGTTTTTACCAGGTTTTATTTCCCACTTCCCTGTTCTGAACATTTCCTTATCCTTTAAAGACTCACAGCAATTGTTTATTTGACCAGCAGGTGGCATTGGAATCACATTTATAGTCCCTCCTTAAAAAGAAAGACAAAAAGGATAATGTGACCATGGTCGCACACAACTTAAGCTGCAGAAGTGAAAGCCTAGAAAGAAAATACTTGTAGCATTATGGGACCAGAATTGAATAAGCAATTCTGAAGAAAACAGATTCTAAGCCTTATCCTTTGCAATTTCTGTCACTCCTGGACACCATTCATACCAAAACAGAATGTTTTCTCTAGGCCATCTCCTCTAGCTGCTACCCCAGAGGTCTGAAACCAGATTTATATTTATTAGTGATATGCCCAGAGTACAGGATTATAATTGCATTCCTTACCACCAAATGATTATATCCTGATTATGCACCATTAGGGTTTATTAACTCTTCTTCCTCTTCTGACTGTTACTAGAAGAACATCTGTCATACGTTGAGAATTCTTGCCAGAAGTCTAAGAAGGGAACACAGGAACTCGATAGCTAATGTTGTTTAATTGATGGAACTCAGAGTAGCCAATCCTGCCAGATGAAATCAGCCAGGAAGATAATATGGGAGAGAAGCAGAACCTGAAGTAAGCAGATCCCTTGCCATGTAGGGCTTTATAAATAAAGAGCAACATCACGAATCAAAGCCAGAAGCAAATAGAGAACCAGTGCAGCTTGCAAAGCAAAAGTTATGTGGGCATACCAAGGTATGCTCATCATTACTCTCACTGATGCCTTAAAGGACAATTCCATTTGAAATACGTTGCAGTCATAAAGCCATGAGCTGCCTATATTTTATTGCTTCAGTTGCAATTTTGGATAAAGAGTAGCTTCAGTGGTGGGCTCCTGCCGGTTCGGATTGGTTTGGGTGAACCAGTAGTTCTGACCAGCGGCTGGGCCTGCCCACCTGCCCTGGTGCTATCATGTCCTATATATTTGCTGTTTTTTTTGATAGAAACTCACATTTTCAATTCTGGGCAAACCAGTTGTTACAATATGTGACACCCACCTCTGAGTAGTTTCCAACATTTTATATTCATTTCTCCAACCAGCGGCTCTTTTGAGAAAAATTTAGTGTTGGCCAAGGTATTTTAAAAGTTTAAGTGGGGGAAAGTAGCATGTCACCACAACTCAGCTTTTCCTTTGCCTGAAGTTGCAAGCTTCTTTGACCCTACAAGTGAAACACAAAGCTGAGTAGAAGCTCTTCCATTTCACCTGATCTCACTCTCACATTCATATGAATTGGTAAGGGTTATTACAGTCCAGCTGTGACCTGGTAGGTAAACAAACATATGTTGCAGTTTTATATACAAAACCCTGGGCTTTGGTCTACCTCTCCACCCAGCCACCATTTGTATTCCTTCCAAACGAAGTAGGCCTACTTAGAGGCCTACTTCGTTTGGAATGAATACAGGAATGAAATGTCAATGGCATTTCATTCCAGGAGATCAAAGGGCTAATTAAGGACTATCAAAAGATTCCATGATGTCTGCGAATAGCTTTTTCTAGCTTGATTTTATGTTATGGTTAGAGACCAGGGGTGTCGAACTCAAGGCCTGGGCACCTGATCCAGCCTGCAGGGTGCTTAGATATGGTCCATGCGGCTGCCCTGGAAACAGTGAAGGACCATCCCACAGAATCTCTGCCAGCAAAAACAGAGCTTGGGAGGGCTGTGTGCAGCCTTCCCAAGGTCTGTTTTTGCTGGCATAGGGTTGCAAGAGGCTGTTGTAGCCAAAAACAGAGCCCGGGAGCCTGTTTTTGCTGACAGACTGCTCGGGCCTCCACAGGCACCCCAATACTAGTGATGTCGACCCTGGCCCTGCCCATCACATCCCTCTGGCAGCAAACACAACCGTGATACAGCTCTCAATGAGATCGAATTTGACACCCCTGCTATAGACTGTTACTGAAGACAGCATAAATGGGGGAGGAAGTCTGATCAGTTAGAATCCACATGCAACTTAAACTAGCAGCATGTTTCTTGGGTAAAGAATGATTAAATGTTAATTGAGGATCTACTACAGCCTTTTAGCATCACTTTTACAAGTGCAGTTCATATCTCTTTCACCATTATTGCTGTTGTAATTGTTTGGCAGACAAAGGCTTCTCTTATGTAAAACAATGACCCGGTGTGAAACTCATGTAGCAATAGAGGATTTTGAAAATGCCATGCAAACACAGCAATATTCTCATTTTCTCTTTGATTTGTGTGTGGGTTGGAGTCATAAACATCTGTTCTTTACTATTAAATCTCCTCCAGACAGTTGTTACTTGTTCATATCTATCATGCTAGGAGATTAGAACATTTGTCATTTGTGCAGAGTTTGGCTGAGTAACAGAGTTGGCTAATAATGGCTTAGAGTTACCTTCCCTAATCTAATGCTTTCCAGATGGATTGGATTTGTAGAGTTGGCCAAAACCTCTTTGAATTGCAATCCTACATATTCTAAAAGACTACTAATGTAAAACCTCTTTTTAAAACTCATAGTTAATAAGATTGCTTTTATCCTTTTACTAATGACCTCAAAGTGCCCTTGATAGGCAGAAGCCATCAAGATAGATGTAATTAAGCTCTCAATCTTTTTGTTCTTGAAAACCTTTCTAATCTCATTGCACTACCTTCAAGAAACCTTGCAATTCACATGCTGACGAATTCACATCTGACACAATTAAATGATTATGGGGAGATCTCTGTGTGATCTTGCACGCCTGCTGTTCCTTCTGCATGATATTATGTTGGCCTTGTAGAGCAGAATCACCAGATGAAATAATTTTACTATATTGTAAATCCACATTGAAAGAATCTTGCAAATATAAAAGCACAATTCTTTGCTTTTCCCCATATCCTTTATAGTGTGGGAACCCACTCACCCCTCTCCAGAATAAAAATATTCTACAGGACTTTAAAAGAGGCAGGATAGAATGTTTCCCTTAAAGGAGAAGAGGAGAAAATTCTTAACAAAGACAGAAAGCAACCCCAGTGTTCCTGCCATAGGAACATAACCTCAAGCAGAAGCTTGAAGAGCTTGGTCTTTAGGAATTGAGATTTTGTATCCATTCAGACAGACTGGGCCAATCCATTCAATAGCAAAGAGCAGCCAGAAACCCTAAATAAGCAACACAATAGACAAGGAGTCCAAATTGACAGGATTAACTCAGACAAACAAAACACTCTTGCCTGTAGAGCCAGCCATGACCCTACATGACCCCATAGGAATCTGACAACAGTCATTAACGTATTAAATGCCATATTCTTACATAGGAACAGGCATTTCAATCACAAAGCTCCAAAGAATGTATAAAAGTCCACCTACTCTCAACTCCCCTTTTGTCAGCCACCCCACTGAAGTTTTGGCTAACAAATAAACAGACTTCCTTTCCTGAAGCCTGCCTCCATTTTATTTCTAGCATCTTTCTCTCAGATTGGAACCATACCGGATTTTTCTTCCAACAATTGCCAGAGTAACTATGAATCCTGAGGCTCTTGTTCTTCCCATTCTCTAGCTGCAGGCTATGCTGTCTTTTATTTGACCATTCCCTTTGCAGGGTCTCTCTGCCCAAAGTCTTTCCCACATATCATTATGCATGATGAACACATCAAAGTGAAAAGTTATTATTAATATCAGAAGCAATTTCAATTCTAGGCTTTGTAAAATTGACCTCTGGGCCGACTTTTCTCCTGTATGGTTTATTAGGTTCCAATCCACACAATAACCCAAATGGCCCAGGAATTACATTACACCAGATTATTGAAATGAGAACATGAAAAATTCACAATAATTACAATAGGAACAAGATACTCCATTATTTCAATCCCTGCTAATGTAAAGACATTAACGAGGGATGTATATGTATTTGTGTGTGTGTGCTAACTATTAGACAAAAAAGGAAAAAAAAAAAATAAGGATTCAAGTTTAGCTCTTATGGTAACATTCTCCCAACTGGAAGACATGGGATTTGCAATATATAAAATGATTGAAATGACATGATAATGGGAATTCTGGGAGTTGCTGGACCACTTGATGTTGGAGAGATCTGATTTCTGCCATCTAACTATGAATCGTGTGTGTGTGTGTGTGTGTGTGTGTGTGTTAAATTTATATAAATTTATATACTGTCACCAATAACATCCATCTATGCCTACTATATCTATATGCATATATCTATATATGAGTATCAGTATCTCTAGATCTAAAATGTGTACCTGACTTCTATTTGTTTCTTGATGACCAGGAAATAATATGCCTCATCTATCCGTTTTGTAGCAGTATTCGGCTAGTCAATACTGAAATCAAACATATACTTCTTTTTTAAAAAAAAACTGTTTTAACCTAGCAATTTTTACTGTCTTTTATTCAGGGGCTATGGAATTAAAGGAAAAAAAGACACTCTCAAGATAGCAAAATATTGATATTTCTGCGACTCCATAGAGAGCTGACCTCTCATTAGTGAAGATAGAAGTCACATCCCAGAGTTAAGCAGTACCGATTGTGTTTCCAGCTTGTCTGAAAATACAATTTGGACAAGAAATTTCTTGTTTTTGTTCGTGTGTTGGGAGTGGGGGATAGAGCTGTCTAGAGTTTTATTATTATGGTGATTAAAGAAAATAGCGAACATGAGGAAAAATTAATATAATTTCCAAAATCAATCTTTCATTACACTTTGCTGACAGCTTGTTCTTTTTAGCACCTTGGGAATAGGTCTTCTCCAAAAAACAGACCCCTCAAAAGTCACAGGGTTATGATTATAGAGTACCTTGTTTTGAACATCAGGCTCTTGCAAAGTGCCCAAGCAAAGGGCGAGACCTAAGGATGGAAAGGGGAAGGCAGATAAAACCTACAGGGGAAAACAATACTAGAAGTGTATAAAAATTTTCAGATCCTGGAATAGATTTATGGCTGTGTTTATTACTCTGATAAACAAATAATTCCTTCAACACTGTCAAACTATTCACTAAGTCTGCATTACTATTACTATTAATATTCTCATCGTTCCTATCAGCCATCTCCTCCCACTTACGACTGTATGACTGTAACTTGTTGCTGTATCCTTACAATTTATATTGATTGTATGATTCAATTGCTTATTTGTACCCTATGACTCTCATTAAGTGTTGTACCTTATGATCCTTGATGAATGTATCTTGTCTTTTTATATACATTGAGAGCCTATGCACCAAAGGCAAATTCCTTGTGTGTCGAAACACACTTGGCCAATAAAGTATTCTATTCTATTCTATTAAAGTGTAGTTCTATATCAGCCTATTAAAAATATATGTATTTCAAAATATTATTTAAAATAATACAATATTAAAATCTCATCAAAGAAGTGTGTATAGATATAGTGGTAGCAGCAATGAACAAGTCATTTTTAATTTAAAAATATCAATAAATACAACCCATACAAACAAAAGTTCTTTTGGGGTCTTCCATAATTTTTAAAAGTGGGAACACATTTTACACTGCTTTATGGTGTGTTGGAAAATGAAGAAGGGAGGAAAAATAGATTTCTCACTGATATTCTTTACAAAGTCCAGAGTGTTCCCATACTGAAAAAAATCCATATTTCAGAAATTAAATGCAAAGGTAAGTGTATTGGTATTTATATACCAATATTCATGATCTAACTTCAAATAAGGAAAAAGAAGCAAAAACATCCCCCTAACAGGATTTTCCATTCTTGTAACATTAAGTGTGAGAGTGTATCATATATTTATTTAGCTTGGTATGTGATATATTTCTCTTAGCAGTCTACAATAAAAAGCAAATGTTTTGGGGAAGTGACAGGACATATAGCAGATTTAAGAAAATCATTAAGATATAGCTTGAACAAATAACTGAGGCTGCTAGATAGAAATTGCTGAAATAAATTGAACAAACCATGTTAAATTAAACTAAAAAAAAGTGATTCTCAATTAAAGAAATTTTTCATTGCAGTTACTGAAATCTGCATGATATCACTTACAGAGTTATCTGTATTGTTGAATAAGGGACATAATTTGCAATTAAGTCAGTATTGATAATCATCTGCATGAAATGCTCCACAGTTGTTTAGTTCTGCTGTCTGAAAACTTGTTATTCACTTTTGTGGTTAAAGATTTGTAACATAAAAATTGCTAGTTTTACTAGGTGATAAGATAGAAAGAGCTCTGAAACACAGTGGCAGTTTTACAGCATTCACATTTCCTTCATCCGCACCTATCCTGCAACCTGGCAATTACAGCTGTAAAATTAACCCAGAGATTTTAACACCTCTTTTAATCCCGTTGATATAATACAATTTTGAACAAAAAAAGATAATTCTTCCAAGATGCTCATAAAGTCAGTATTGATTAAGGTCTAAGGTCATTCCCTGAAAATAGGTTTCGCTGAATCTAACTGAGATTTATACTTTAATCAAATGCAACCACTGGCTTATTTTGGTGCATATACATTCTTTTAAATCTCCCAGATCTGCCACTTGGGGTGGGAGACATTGTCTTGTGACTGGATAGGTGAAAAGGGAGCTCATAGCAGCCACAGAAGCCTGTATTTTGCTTTGTTATTTTCAGCTTTTTGTTTTTGTTTAGCCAATTACTGAAGCTCCACATTCACAAATAAGGAAAAACCAGAGTTGGGTTGACAATACAATAGGATAGGCATGTTGGAAGAAGGATTTGGTGAGTATCTACATGTAAGCCACTAGGTCAGGGGTGTCAAACTGTCGGCCCACAGGCCAGATGTGTCACACACAGGCCACACCCGCACCAGCTCTGCAAGGGGGGAAACTGTCCTGAAACATCATGTGATGGCAAGTTTGATACCCATGCACTAGGTGATAAAGGCAGCCTCAAAACCAGAGACAGCTGCATTAAGCAACAGCCTGGAAAAACGCATATGCAAGTTCCCCTGGGAAATGACAAATATAAAATGAAGTAGCAAGGCTTTTTGGAAGGCAATATTTACATAGCCAGAAAGGAAATACCTAAGACTAGCTGAAGAACAGAGTCAGAAAGACAAGAAAGGTATAACAATAGTTTAAAATTAAGTTCAAGAGAAATATAGAAGAGTAATTAGAAGAAAATAGTAATAAGAAGTATAGAATGCATATAGAATGAGAAATATAGGCAATATAAAGCCACAGGCAGAAATATATAATGGAGACAAAGGGAAGCAGATGTCTAGAAATAAGGCATACATCTAAAATCTCTGAATTTAATAGGCACAGTAGATGTAGCAAGAAAACCACAATTTACATGGGATAATTTACTCCTGGAATAAAGAAGATAAATATTTGTTTCCATCTATGATCAATTTTTTTTTCTGATTTTTTTTTTTTTTACGATGGAGGGTATAGTTAGTATGCATAGGAAAAGAACAACTGAGTCATTGGTTCTTTCAATGAAGACTACAATGAGCTCAATCCCCACTTCTGTACTTTTCAATATTTATAAGACAATGCTGGGAGAGTTGATCCATTGGTTTGGAAAAGTTTCATCAATAAACTATGGTACTCAACTGTATATTGCCTGTCTAGGTCAAGGTGGAGATTCTATAGAAAATTCTACACAGTGTTTTGAGGCATTTAAGGGCTGGATTGGTGAAAACAAACTCAAATCCCTGGGTAAAATTTCTATTTGTAGTTGATGAATCTATCTCAACTCCTCATCCCTAAATTGTGTTTGGATAAGGTGACACATCCCCAGAATATTACATTCATGGAATTAGGATTCTTCTGGACTTGTCACTACTGTGCAGGCAACAAATTGAACTTTTATCCAGCTTTGGCTGATTGCCAGTTGTGGGCCTTTTTGGATCAATCCTTTTTAGATCAGTCATGCAAGAAGAGCAAGGTATCCAAAAAGAAAAGCCACCTTCTAGTTGGTGATTCAATTGTAAGGGATATAAATTTAGGAAATGATATGGAGGTGCTGAAAGAAGTCAGGTGTCTGCCAGGTTCTACTACCAGCAGAGACAAGAGGCGTATTCTTAAAATAGTCAAGAATACCAGTAAGGACTGTGATGTTGATGTTATTATACATCTTGGCACAAATGATCTATCCCAAAAGGATGTACTTTCTATGCAGAATGAGTTCCAGAGCTTGGGGTATGAACTTAGTAGTATAGGTTGTAGGCTTATCTTTTCTGAGGTTTTACCAGTATATAAGGAACAAAAGGGAGAATTAGAAATTCATGCAAATGAGGGCAGATATGATATTGTTGCCATTATGGAAACTTAGTGGGATAAGACCCAGAAATGGAACATCCAGCTAGAGGGATATAAATTATTTAAAAGAAATAGACCAAATAAAAGAGGAGGGGGAGTTGCACTATATGTAAGAAATAACTACATCTCTACAGAAACAGAGCACAACAATGACAAAAATTATCTTGAATGCATTTGGGTCAATATTAAAGGGGGGGAAATGACATTGCCATAGTTGTATATTATAGGCCACCCAACCAAACAGAGGAAATAGATGAATTTTTTGCTAGGCTAACTAAGGTATGTAGGAAGCACATCACAATAGTAATGGGGGATTTTAACTACCCTGACATCAACTGGGAGACAAATTCTGCGCCAAGTACAAAATCCAATAGGTTCCTAACAAACCCACCAAACATAACAAAAAACAGGATGTAAGAATTTTAGATAATGAGTAAAAGAATATATAGTAGTATTCTGATAACAGCAGTCCAAACCTACTTTTTGACACAGAAAAAGCCATATCAAGTTTTTTCCTCTCTTCCTTAACAGTTACCTGCTATTCAAAACTCAGAAGTCCCTAGGTAGAAGCTTGATAGGTAGACAGCAGTCTACAGATCTGTGAAAAATATCTCAGTGAGGGTATGGTGAAGCCTGCTTTGCAAACTGAACCAACTCTTTACATTTTAAGGTGACTTGAAGTAGGTGGTTTGTTTTACCTTTTCCTGCTTCAATTACTTTTTTGAGCTATTGCAAGCGCTGGTCAAGGCTGTGAAATGATGGACACCGCCTTGCACAGGCAAATCACATTGCCTCTATCTCAGAAAGGAAGACTGTAGCATCTCCATGGGCCAGGCAGGCCTGGCAAAGCAAAACTGCTTTATTCTGGTCTAAAAAATAAAATGAAAGTGGAGAATGAAGAAAAGAGGTGACGATGGTAAGAACATCAATGTATGTCCACCCTCCCCATTTTAACATGATCACATATTCCTCCTCTAAGATCAGTATTTTCATATGGCTAAAGGAAGTGAATATTTCTATCTCTGCAATGGTAAAAAAAACAAAAACCAAACAATCCCTATAATTATTTATAGTTGTATCAAACTTTAGTGATAGCTCTTAGGATATATTCCAAAGTTGATGTGACTTTACGTAAGCATGAATCATATGGCTTTTGTGAAGGAAGAAAAGGTATAAATTGTCAGAGATCAGTGTTTCTCTCAGAATTCAGGAATTGGAGGATATATTTGGTTCAATGGATATAAAGGGAAACAACCACAGATTTTGATGGCAGTCAATTTGCAAGATTCACCACATGCATTTCATTGTACCAATGTGACAATATTGAATAGAATCTGGACTGACATTTTCTTTCACTGGTTGAAAATATGACAAAAGTATGTCAAGTATATATATTTGAAAAAAATGAATAATCTTTCCAAAAGCTGTGTAAAGAAGAGCTAGCACTGAACTTTAAAAAGCTTTACCAAGGGACAATAATATTGGGAATGGACCAATTTTCATTTGTAAAGAAATTCTCTAATTTCACAAAGAATTTCTCTAATTTAGAAAAATTCTCTAAACACACACGTGTGTGTGTGTGTGGTTTTTTTTTTTCCTTTAAGCCAGGTTTTTCCTACGTAATCAAGATTTTTCTGGAACCACAATTGAGTGAAATCACATTCAGTACTTTCTGGGTTCTTTCTCCATCTTTTCATTCTGGCAGCAAGCAACTTTTGTGCTGCATTGTGGGAGACCTATATAGCTATTTCTGGCTCGTTAGCCGTCCTCAGTAAACCACACCCACATCTCATGTTCCTCCCTGTAAAGGCACAATGTATGTATGTATATATATATATATACACACACATATATATATAGCATAACATCCATCAACCCACAACCTAGCAACAGCACTTCCACCCAATCAAAATATAACTGCATCATCAGCCAATCAGAATACAACAACACTGTCAGAATACACCTTTGCCTCTTTTCATAGAAAAACGTCAGTTAAGATCATACAGTTTGCCCATAAGCACCAAACCGAGAACATTAGCCAGAAGATGACGAATGCGATTTCGTCGAAAAGTCGCTACTACCCTTCTAAAGATATGTTTACAACTACACGGGAAGAAACCCAAGATATTATCTGTACACACATATATACCCGTGAAAACTTACACACACACACACACACACATATATATATGTAAGTTTTCACGGGTATATATGTGTGTACAGGTAGTATCTCAGGTTTCCATTTGCAATTTAGGTTAACTAAATTGCAAATGGGTTTAACTCTTTAGGTTAAGAAAATTGCTTCTAATGATATGTGTACAATTACACGGGAAGAAACCCGAGATATTACCTATACACACACACACACACACACACACACACACACACACATTAGGGGAGTCTCTTTAGGTTAAGAAAATTGCAAATGGATATACGCACAAGGCAACAGGAAGACTGGTATCATTTGGGATGGGGATAATATCTCAGATAATACTCAGGGGTGAAATGCTACTGGTTCGGGATGGTTTGCCCGAACCAGTAGTGAAAATGCTATTCGTTCGTCAGAACCAGTAGTAAAAAAATGCTTTAAAAAGTAAAAAAAAAGTTCTGAAGATCGCGCAGCACAGCTGATTGTCAGAACTTTTTTTTTTTTACATTTTTTAAAGCATTTTTTTTACTACCTATTGCCCGAACTGGTATTTTCATGTAATTATCACACTTTATACGAAAATACCGGTTCTGGCAATAGGTAGTAAAAAAAATGCTTTAAAAAGTAAGATGTGCCGCGCAATTGTCAGAACTTTTTTTTTTTTTTTTTACTTTTTAAAGCATTTTTTTACTACCTATTGCCCGACCTGGTATTTTTGTGTAAAGTGTGATAATTGGTTTTTGAGCTCTCTGTGACTCTGTAAAGTCCCTGCTTGTTGCAGGGACCATTTTGTGTGAAGTCCAGCTGCTTTTGCATTGTGTGTGAATCCGTTGTGTAGCTTTTGTGTTATTTTTGTGTAAAGTGTGATAGTTGGTCTTTCCAGTCACATGACCATCAAGACAAACCACCTAGTCACATGACCCACCAAGCCATGACCACAGAAACAGTAGGGATTTTTTTTTTTTAATTTCATCACTGATAATACTGTAAATGCTAAGTTGTTGAAAACAGCACTGCATGTTCTGAGTCCCTCGGTTGGTAGTTTGATCATTTTATCCATATAAAATGGATAAAATCCACATATACTTTATCCACAAATATGGGTAAAGTATACGTGTTTCTGGCTGTGTATGGGAAGAGGAATTATTTGCATTTCAAATCAAACCAAACATATAAAACATTTTTTGCAGACCCGCTGCAAAGAAAGCTTGATAATAAGATTGAAAAAAAATGTACAATGTTAAAAGGGAAGATTGCCTCAAAACAATCTCCGTTAATGTTTTTTGCCTGTAGGCTTGCTGCAATCAATAATTCTGGATTAAGATTGATTTACCCAACAGAATATGGACACACTTCTTCCAGATTATGATGCTAAACTTACCTGCATTTTGAGTAAAATAGCCTCGGGCAAACATTTCACAGAAGCAAAGAGGTTTTTTGTAAATCTACCAATGAAACATTTATTGTGACGTTTTTCAATTCGCATTACATGAATGGAAAGTACATTTTTCCCCTTTTGGGCTTTCTACAACTGTGAGCTTTGCTGAGAATTATAGTTCTCTTGTTCTTGCATTTTTCTGGGAAAATGTGCAGTAGTGATTATTCATTATTTGCATTTTATTCTTTCAAGCAATTGGCTTTCTGAGAATATACTATACTTTCCTAACACTTAATTTGCAGCCTTGAATTCTTGGGGAAAAAGCATAATTTATCATCATTTATACCAATTAAGACCCTGATTATAAATGCCAATGGGATTAGTGCACAGTGATCATTTTGAGCGGAATATCAACGCTCTCTCATACCATATGAAAGGAGCTCTGCATCTTTAACTTTGATTTTCATGTCAAAATGCTTTCATGTTGTAGCCCTTCTACTCATCCACAGCATAAGTGAAGTTACTGTCTCTTTATTCTAGCAATCACCTCTCTACGTAACAATGCAATCATTTGTACCATCGATTTCCAATTATCAATGTCAGATATAATTGATAATGGGGGAGAAAAGCTTTTGTTGGAACATAAAAAACCCAACCTCTATGCAAGATACTTAAAGTGCCTCACCTGGATTCCACTTTTAAAACCTGTTTGGCGTCCTTAATATTTTTTACTATAATATTTATAGTAATCCAGTCAGTCTTGACTCACTTCAAAATATTACTCTTAATCAGTTTTGGTTACCACTTCAATAGAAGACAACCAGGAAATAAAGGGAAAAATGAATTGATTTTTGGATTAAATATTAAGAAAAATGAGGACAAAGTGAAGAAGTAAAGAGACTTATAAAATACTTAAGAAAGAAGAGGGACAATAAGAATATAATTATCTGTTGAAAAGAAAGTTGGAAAAAAACATGTAGATGTTTCTTAATTATTTTTGTTAAGTTAAGAAAAAAAGTTTTCTTTTCTTTTTTCTTCTGCTATTTAAAACAAAGAAGGATTGGTAGGAAATAAAGTTCTAGGCTAGATTGTAAAGTAAAAAGAAAAGTCCCAGAAGATGTCAGTGGAAAGCTACTTTGGTATTATTGCCAGGGAAAATGTATGAATGCATCAAGAAATTTTCAGAAGTCTTGCCTGTTTGCACTTTGGAATCAGAGAAGTTGTGGAAAAACATTAATCTTATGTAAATTAGATATCTTCAACCACTTCGCTATGTACCTCTCTAGCTCACTTCATATTTTACATGTGAAAAAAATAGTTTTATTGTTATCACATTTATATAAAATAAATAAATCTATATTAAAAATATAATATTGGTCCTTTTTTTATTTTTTACCCAATATTCATTTTCTGTTTTCTGGAAATTATATTGTTACAATTTACATTCTGACATAGAATAATTCTGATTAAATTGTCTAGCCTCTGTCTTTTCTTTATTTGTTAGGCAACGTGTAGGTAAGACAACAGAAATATATCCTAGTGTATATTTATATGTTAAGCTGTTATCAGTAGAATTTATTCTTTCTGAGTAATGGATTTTTCCTGTGAAAATACTACTTAATTTGAAACCAAAATTTCTATTATACTCACTGAAGTTCAGAGACTAAAACTGATTATTGGTCGTTTAATATCTTATTACTATGTGAAGGAAAGCATAGTAGCTTATTTTCAAAGTTGCTTTGAAACAGAGACTTCTAGAATAAAACCCGGAAAATATTAAGTTCTCTCTCTCTCCATCCCTCCCCCCTCCCTATTTCTTCCAAAAAGGATATGAGAAAATCACAGAATAATTTCATCGCTATATTTTCATTTTATCTTAAGCTTAAGCACCAAGTATCTAAAGCATTTGTTACTAATTATTCTTCTTTACTTCTCTAATTCAAACTCTGCTGCCAGTTTGAAGTAGCTCACAAACTTTTCATAATAAAAACAGTCCTAGTTTTGTTTTTGCTGTTGCCATCTCTGTTTCTGCTATAGTCCTGGTTTCAACTGCTTGGCCATATGGGTCTGCTTAACTCAGAAAGAAGAGCCATGTTGGTTCATCATTGCCCATTACTGTGGTTCAATCAATTAAGCAAGATATAGGAGAAGCTGCCAGTTTACAAATTTACTGTCTCATTATCAACAGACAAACCCGTCATGTGTTTTATCTGAAGGTCAAATAGCGGGTTATAATATTGCACTATATACATAAGGGGAAATTATTTATGCCAAAGTCTAATTAAAAGCTAAAACTGTACTGATGTTAGTGAAGTTGTACAAGTCTAGTTCCTTCCATTTATTTTATTGCCCTTCCCATTGATCTCTGATTATTTGTTTTACAATATTTGGACTCCACTCATTTTAACAATGTCTAGGCCAGTGTTAGGGAACTTTTTTGGCACTGAGTGCTGAAATGGGATCCCATGCGTGCACACACCCACATGCCGGGAACTGGAAGAGCACATGATCTTTAAATTTCTGGCATGCATGGTCTTCCGGTTTCTGGCGTGCATGGGCATGGAAAGACCAGCTGTCTGATGTGCATGCACCGGCTCTGCCTGGCCTTTTGGGGGTCCTCCCTGTCTGCTCCCCTTCCCACACTCTTGGTTCCCGTCAGTGTGGTGGGACATCCCCACCAACGAGCCAGTTCCACAGCCCTGGACGGGGAGAGAAAGTTGGGTGGGGAATACCACCTCCCTCCACTGGAAAGCCGGAGCCCCTTCCCAACCTCAGAGGCAAGGGATGTCAGCATTCCCAGGGCTCAGGGTGGGGGGCCAGCAGGCAGGACAGCTTCATCCCAAATCTGGCTGGGATGAAGCATCCCCCAGCCCGCCACCAAGAACAAGCCAGTGCAGCCCCCCACTTTCTGCCCCCTTCCCAGCCTCTTACCCTTGGCGGTGCCTTCCTACTTCCTGGCCAGTGCACCTCTTACCCCTCGGTGGCGTCTCCATGTGTGAAGAGCTGTGCTCTTCTCTGGCCCTCCTGGTGCAACTCGCTTCCCCAATGGTGGCTCTTCCTCCTTTTCTTCCTGGCTGCTCTAGCATCCCAACCGGAAGCAGCAACTTGAGAACTGCCACTGCCCCTCGCCCCTTGCAACAGCAGGAGCAGGAGCAATGGGCGGGGCCACCGGCAACCCGCCAGTGAATGCTGCCCCGCAGCTCCATGCACTCCAGATGGCAGATGTGCATTGGTGCCACAAGCTGGAGTGCTGGGGTTACACAAGAAGCCTGCTTGGGCGGGAATGGAGGGAAGCCCCGCCCTGTCCATCCTGGCTCAGGGGCTATCTCAAGGGCTGCCACAAAGAAGAGGGAATCATGCTATTCTCCAAAGTACCTGAGGGCAAGACACAATGGGTGGAAACTAATCAAGGAGAAAAACAACCTAGAACTAAGGAGAAATTTCCTGACAGTTAGAACAATTAATCAGCGGAACAACTTGCCTCCAGAAGTTGTGAATGCTCCAACACTAGAGGTTTTTAAGAAGACATTGGATAACCATTTGTCTAAAGTGGTGTAAGGCTTCATGCCTAAGCAGTGGGATGGACTAGAAGACAAGATCCCTTTGAACTTTGTTATTCTGTTTTTCTGTTTTCAGAACAACTGTGGTAAGAAAGATCATAAAATGGAGCAAAACTCACTTAACAAATGTCTCACTTAGCAACATAAATTTGGGGCTTAATTGTAGTTGTAAGTCAAGGACTATCTGTAATTTAAATGCTTGAGAAATATTGAATAATTGAAGAAAATAACTGACAAGACAAAAAATAAAAAGAGCCTTCAAATCTCCAGAGAAAGGGATGATCAGAATACATGACAGTACAAGAAAAATTCTGTAATACTTAAAATAATATTGGTTTGATTTTCTTGTAATCTTCTAGGTTCAAAATAATTATACAGCCAATGTGTTCTCATCACTGTTCAACTCATTATGTAAACTACCCTCACCTCTTATTGATGCTTAATAAAGGAAAGTATTCAAGACAGAAAAATGGAGGAAACAGATGGATGGGATTAGGTGAAAGTTGACAATGGAATATAAAATCTTCTGTTCTGCATGTTAACTTCCTGAGAAATGAGTCAACCTTGAAAGAGATCAAAACCTAATTGAAATTCATTATATTTAAATTAAATGTAAAGTCCAGTATTAGCTTAGTTAACTACATACAGGATACAAAACAGGCACAAGAGTGACATTATATCCCAGGCATTCACAATTCATGAGCAAAGTTTTTTTTTTTTTTTGCTTTGACACAGACAAAAAAGAAAGCTGTTACAAAATCCTAGATTCTAAAGGATTTGGGGGAAATTTTGATCCTGTTCCTAAAAGGCATCCAGCTTTTGATCCACGGAATCTATCCAGGTCCCTACTGGCATCTCAGCCATATCTTCTGATGCTTGTGATCAGAGATGGGATTCACATAATTTTTACCTACGGGTTTGCCCAGCAACAAAAATGTGAGCGTGTGCACCTCTATGCATGTGCATGGCTTTCCGTACATGCACTTTGCTTGTGCGTGTGCCTTCTGCACATGTGCCCAGCCCAGTGGTGAAATGTAAAATTTGTTACTTCCGGTTCTGCGGGTGTGGCTTGGTGGTGGTGGGGAAATGTGACTGGGTGGATGTAGCCAACTTTTTTTTTTTTTTTACTTTTAAAACCATTTTTTCTACAACCTCTTCGGCCGATCCTCTGACGATCCCAGCTGAGCTGCGCAATCATCAGAGGCTTTTTTTAAAAAAAAAACTTTTAAAAGCATTATTTTTTGGCCAAAGAGGTTGTAGAAAAAATGCTTTTAAAAATAAAATTTAAAAAAGCCTCAGATGATTGTGCGACTCAGCTGGGCATGGGGATGGGGCAGGAATTTTCGCTACCGGTTCTCCGAACCACCCGCCTCCATCACTACTGGATTGGGCGATCCAGTCCGAACTGGGAACATTTCACCCCTGGCCCAGCCTCAAAAGCATGCCTAAATAGGACACCCACCCGCTCCACCATAGAACTGGAGCGGGTGGGTGGGTCCAGTCGCAATTTCTCCTACCGTTCACCTGAACCTATCCGAACTGACTGAATGCCATCTCTGCTTGTGATGTTAAAACAAAACAAAACAAAACAAAACAAAACAAAACAAAACAAAACAAAACAAAACAAAACAAAACAAAACAAAACAAAACAAAACAAAACAAAGCAAAACAAAACAGAATACCGAGGTCTCAATAGGAATCAAAAGAAAGGGGCATATTGCTACTGCTTTTTCTTCTGTTCTATGATCATGAGCTCAATTTAAGGCCCCTTCAAAGCACCTATATTTTGCGGTCCATTAAAAATATCCTTACAATACAGTTAAAACAGTAGATTTAACAACTGATAAAAAAATGTAAGACATTTACCAAATTAGATAGGGCACAATAACATCAAGAGTAAAAGCAGCAGTAACAAATTAAAAGTAAAGTAAAATACAATAACATTCTTGGGACTCATGACAACAGAGATATTCTCAGTAATATAAGTTTTTTCACATGAAATTAATCTTGCTTCAGAACACAATCTCTTAGAAACTGTTGAAACAGCTGAAACGGTAGAAACCGAACTAGCAGAGGCTGTAGCAAGCTGAAATTGTCTGATCACATCAGACAAATCTGTGCATCAATCTTGATATATATATATATATATATATATATATATATATATATATATATATATATATATATGTATGTATGTATATATATATATATATATATATATATATATGTATATGTATATATATATATATATATATATATATTCTTATGCTTTCCTTATAGCTCATGTGTGCTTTGGATGAGAGCTTCATTTCAGGTAGATTCACACAGATACCTGACAATGAATCTTTGTATATAGGAAAGCCTTTAATTGATTATAGCAGCTCGGAGAGTTTTTGCTGTCTGATTTGCTGCAATGCTGCCATCATTATTCATCCTTCGCAGCAGCTCCAGCTTTTGGGAAAGTAAGGAGGAGAAGCGACAGTGATTTCGTTATTCCTTTCTTTTGTATCTCACATAAATCTAGCAATATAAGTGTGGGTAGGCACACAGATTGTGGTAGGGCTAAAATTGGCTTTCTGATTAGTTGAACAGCTGCCAGATTACAGGAGTCTCTTCTACATTGATTCAAATGCTATAGTCTTAACCATAAAATAAGGTAAAGGAATCTCTGCAGATTTTAATCATTGCTGACTATAGGGAGCTGTGTTCAGGTCTGTTTCAAGGACCATTAACCCATCACTATTTGAAGACATTTCTGCAATCATGTAGCTAGCATGATGTCACGGAGTGCTGTTATCTTCCCACTGAAGTGGTATCTATTTATTTATTTGCATTTGTATGCTTTTGAACTGTTAGGTTGGCAGGAGCTAGGGCAAGGATGGGAGCTTGCCTCATAGTGCAATGTTCGGGTCTTGAACCTGGGTAGTTGGCTTTCCAGCTGACAAGCCCAGTGTCTTAACCACTGAGCCACCATGCCACCCAGTCTTAACCATAAATCAGGGTATCAAGTATGAAAATCAGCATCCTGGATAAATATATTTTAACGTACACCAATTTTACATTTTATAAATTGGTATTTAATCATATATTGACACTTAGTTACATATTTGACATTTGTTGTAGTTCTTCCTCATATATGTATTATAATTTTGCCAAATTTAATAGAAAAGTATTTAAAATATTTCACCACCAATCAATTTTATTTATGAAGAAATATCAACCTAAATTAAAAACAAAAAAAGTTATTTAGAAAAGATAATCATGCAAATATTAGATCATGAAATATTGGATTGTCTATGCTTTAAATCAAGTATAAACAACGATAAAAACAAAAAGTTGTGACCTTCTTTGATGCAAATGGAAATTAATCCCTTCAGTAAGAAATTCACATATTCTGCCTCTGGTCTACCTGGATATGTGACAATGAACAGCTGTATTGAACATTTTAAAGTGCAAAATGAAATTTATAATAAATAAGCTTATGGACTAATGTTTCTATTTTATTTAATCTACATGAGCACTTTGCTTAGTTCTTGGAATACTATGATATTTTCCCTCAAATAGCTTGGGGGGAATGGATTTAATATTGCTATGGAAAAATCTCTCACATATCTATTGTAAATGATTAAAGGTTAAAAAGATGTTTTGCTAATCTCTCATTTAACTAGGGAAGGGGATATTATATTCTTCTGACAATCAATAAACAATACTCAAATCAGCATTTGATTTTTTTTAGATCCAACATGATCATGCTAGGATGAAAATCTCATAGTATGGGATCATATCATTCCCTTCCCTTCCCTTCCCTTCCCTTCCCTTCAATTAAAACCTATTTTGGAGAATCAGTGTGCATTGGGATCAATTTGTAAAGACCTGTTTAAACCAGAAAGTCTAATACAAAAGATATTTATTTACTCTGTTTTATATTGCTATGCACTACTAAAACTCAAAAGCTGTTTAAGTAAGTTATTTATCACAACACAATTCAAAACATAACATATTAGCAATCAATGATTATTAATACCAATTATATATTATGCCCAGTGGTGGGTTGCAACTGGTTTAACAACCAGTTCTGCGAGTCAGCGATTAACGCGCTTACATGCAGCATTCAAAATACAGCAATTTGAAGCTCAGCTGCTTACCTTCTAAGGCAGCCCTGGGTAAGTAGAACAGCAGAGGCGCAGAAATCAGCTGTGTCATGCAAATCAGTTGAGCCAGAAAGAAGGAAATATAGGACAGGAAAAGGTGGGGGCAGGTGGGCGGGGCCAGCTGGTGGGAACTACCAGTTCGCTAGATTATGCCATTATCACTATTATGCATTCCAAGCCCTTCCACATACCCTTCCTAAATGTGAGGGGTGAAGAGAACATTTGTATCTCCAGTAAAAAAACCTAACTAACTAACTTACTTACTTACTTATAAATTTATAAAAGCGTATTGCCCACCATCTTACCTCAGGGTAACTGGCAGCTGACAATCATAAAAAATACAGCCAAATACAGCCCAAGTAAAAGATGGGAAGGATGGGAGCCAGAGGGGAGAGTGGTGGGGTGTGCTGTTAATTGAGCAACCACTTCCACTGCCAGGTCTTTAGACTCTTATAAAGGTCAGGAGAGTTGGAGCCAACCGTTCAGGGGGCAAGAGGGCAGGTGTAACGGCAGAGAAGGCCTTTCTCCTGGACCTCACCTACTAAAATACTTGGGCTGACAGGGTCCTCAGCATGCCTCCTCTGCTGGCATGGGTGGGGCAGACTAATCCCTGGATGATGAGATAGTTCCTCAAGTGGACTGGAACAGAAAAACACAAATTTCTTTCCATGAATCTCCCATGGATACTTGGACAAAACCATTTACATCTTTATGTGGGTGGATGGATAGAATCAACTTAAAGCAGATAGTCTTCGAAGCACACACTTTCCAGGCAAAATGAAAAGTCTGAATTGGCAATCAGTGCAGTCTGCAACACTAATATTAATCTGTGTGTAGCAGCTCTCAGCTGCCATCAAATGGGCGGTACACTTTACAAGTACTGCAATTTCTAAGTGGCCTTCAAAGACAGATGTACAGAATGTTGCAGGAAATCCTAACTCTTACTGCAAATAAAAGTATTCCAGATTCCAAATGCAGCAATATTTTTAAAGTAGTAAAGCTCTTCTGAACAATCTTGAATGAGTTGTTGTGGTTATTTGCATATCTACAAATCTGTGAACCCTGGATATGTTTTTGTCTTTAAAATGTTAAAGGTGATACTTTAATGTTTACTTCAACTCCAGTCAACACCAGCAGGTCCACATCTACCACATCATCATCTATGCTACCTTTTTAAAATAAGGATATAATTTGTTAAAAATAGGGTAGAAAGTTAATGAAAATATTCCCATATTGACTCATTCATTGCTTACTGACTAAAAGCAGGAATCAGTTAGAGTGTGTTGTTTACTTGTTTCTAGTACATTACACCTAAATTGCATTCCTGCTGTTAAACAGCTGTGCTTTCAAGTTATTTCCCTCCTTCCTTCTCACCTGGTATAACTGAGAGTAGTAGAGGACATTTGCTTTAGAAAGCATGATTTAAGCTGGGAATGCATCTTTCTGAATTCCAGAGAAAATAGAAAATAGATTTAATTTCAAGCATCCTGGAACAGACTTTTGGGTTTTTTGCAAGTTAATAATGCAATCATAATACTAAAAATTAGTAGAAATCAGAATGTGCTAATCAATGGTTCTTTAACACAGTTACATATGTCATATCACTATTCATTCTGTTTTCAAATAAGGTTCAGTGCAAATAAATCTTATTTCACTTTATTGAGCACAGCCATGGCTATGAGGAAAGCCATGGCTCTGAGGAAAGCCATGGCAAACCAACTCCCAAATCAAATGCCCACAAAGACAGGAAATATATGCTGGAAAGCAAATTTCATCTGAAGTGAAGGAAGAAAAGATTATTCTCTGGAATTGATCAGGGGTAGGAGGGTTATTTTATAGATTAAAGGTAAAGGTTCCTCTCGCACATATGTGCTAGTTGTTCCCAACTCTAGGAGGTGGTGCTCATTTCCGTTTTAAAGCCAGCACTGTCCAAAGACATCTTCGTGGTCATGTGGCTATCATGACTAAATGCCAAAGGTGCACGGAACGTTGTTACCGTCCCACCAAAGGTGGTCCCTATTTTTATACTTGCATTTTTTACATGCCTTCGAACTGCTAGGTTGGCAGAAGCTGGGACAAGTAATGGGAGTTCACCCCCATTACACGGCACTAGGGATTCAGACTGCTGAACTGCCGACCTTTTGATCAACAATCTCAGCATTTAGCCACTGAGGCACCGTGTTCCTATATTTTACAGATTATAGTATATCAAACATTACATATTTAGTTCCAGTAACTTTTTGCTGATGTGCCAGAAGAGAGATGAGCAGAAGTCCTGGAGCATTAGGCCAGTATTTGGTTCAGATTTTCTTTTCTTTTTTTACCAAGTTATTTGTAAGTTTCTTTGCCTATACTTGCTCCATTATTCAATTAGATCATCAATATAAAAAAAGAAACTTCAGTTTTGGAATGATACTTTCAGATTAGCATTTTTTTTCAGATGAATGAGTGCATTTGATTTTTTAATCCCCAATTTTAAATTATAAAAGCAGACACATCAGTGCTTAAAGTAGATTTATGCCTTCCAAACCATTACTGACTGAGCAGCTTTCTTTTATAGTGTTATGGTTCCAGATTGTGGACAAAGAGAGAAAGTTTCACATTAAAAAGATTCAGAAGACTAACTTTCAAGACGTAAGGTCACAGAGTACACATGCCTACTCTGTGGTCTTACAGGCTCAGATAAATGCTTTACCATTAAAAAAAAATCGCAATAAAAGTGGAGAATGTTTCCCTGCAGCCTTGCAGCCAAAACTCTGGCTTGCTGTTTTATAGTTGGTTCACATTTAGTTCCCTGTCCAAGAAATGGTGCAAACTAAGGTTATCACAGTAGTATTCAATGCCCCAAGATACATATTCAATGTGATCTTGAGTCTTGAGATTGGGCTAAACAGGGCTTAGTTAAAAACTTGGCTATTAATAATTAATTACTGGTTTAAGTCCCACTATTTCCCAGCTGACTAATTCCATCCATCTTATCTGATAAATTCCAATTTTCATGATTGCAAGTAATTCTTTAAAAAAAACACCACCTTTTCTTCTTACAGACTTTCTTTGGAATCGAGAATTTTCACAAGCAAAGTCATTAGAGGACAGTTCCTGAACACTGCTGAACAGAATGAGAGAGGTCTTATTCTTGAATATATTTCAACGTGGTTAAAGCACCCAAATAGAAATTAGCTTATTATATGTAGTCTTTAATTTCTACATCACAGTTACGATTCTTTTTAGGGCCAGATTCCATAAGCCTTCAGTGCCTATACATGTGTAATTTTATAAAGTTCCTCTAGCTAGTTGAACCTGTTCTTGTAGTGAGGGTTCAGATGAATTGATCCTTCATACAATGCTCATTTTATATCAACAGCTGAAGAAAGATCATCACTCCTCTGTCATCAGGTATTCCAGGTTGGCCGGGGAAATTTTGTGCTGACTTTCCTCTATCGCATAAGAAAAGCCCTAACACGTACCGTATAACTGTAGCCAGGTGATATGGACAATTGGAATGTCAGGCCAAAGAAATCAGAAACTAAGATTTTTCAAATGAGTACAAGTTTATTGCTTGCTCTCTATAGCAGGGGTGTCAAACTCAAGGCCCATGGGCTGGATCAAATGGGTCAGGGGTACCATGGGCAAAAGACTGACCCATGTTACCCCTGTCAGCCAAAACAGAGGTCAGGAGGGCTGCAAGCGGCCCTCCCGAGCTCCATTTTTGCTGGCAGAGGGTTACAGGAAGCAGTCACAGCCAAAAATGTAGCTCAGGAGCCTGTTTTCATTGGAAGGGCACTCAGGCCACTACAGGAACCCCCGACACGAGTGATGTCGAGCTGCCATGCCCACCCTGGTCAAAGCCACCTCAGCCACCTGAGGTGAAACACAACCTTGATGCGGCCCTAAATAAAATCGAGTTTGATACCTCTGCTCTACAGGAATCTGAACTATTAATTGTCAAGGTGAATTGTCAATAGATAAGAGTCAATGGAATTCAAGGAGGACTGAATTTACATTACTTGTGGAGACAAATGGACTCCAACCTAATAATGTACTTGGTATATATAGGTATTCCAGATTTTTAAATTTATAGAATGATTAATGTTTATAATATCAAATTATTTTATTTGGATAAATATTTACTTCATTTTATTTATTTATTTATTATTTCAACTTAGATGTAGATATAAAATTTTACAATGATAATTACAGTGTGCGCTGTTGTATTACATACATTATTTTGTTTTGTTATTAATGCCGTATTTTACACTTGATCTTACATTTTCTTTCCTTTTCTTTCCCCTATTGGTCACTAACAGACACTAATAAAATTTAATCTGTATCTAGAAGGCGGTTTCTTTTAAAAAGCAGTTTCTAGATTCATACTGGGAATTCATAGCATATTTCATAAAGAGTAGAAGGAATCTAGTTAGACTCCATTTTAATAATTGGAAGCTTATTCCAGACATTACAATTCATCCTCACTGTGACCTAGATCAAGCCAGTTTCAAACATAAAACAAAAAAGACGAACAATATTATGGATTTGTTTAATATTTGCCTTTTGTAATTTTCATATAGAAGTAAAAATTTAAAAATAATTAGTATGATTTCGCTAGGAAGTATTGACTGTTGATGGATGTCTTCATTATCATTATCTGGTTCCCTCACTAAGATACTTTATTTTTAGACTATAGTTGTACTTCTTCCAAAAGAGAATGATGCCCAACATTCTTTCCAACAAAGGGCTTGTCCTCTGTAAATAGAACAAAGTATAATCACACTTTGATCTTCTCATAAGAAGTATTATAAAATTCATTTTATAGGAAAGGAAGCTGAAAGAGAATTCAAGATTAAAATTTTACTTGATCTCTCATCCTTTAGTGGATCATGAATAGATCATAATAGCAGACTGATATTTCTGCAATATGTTCAAAAAGATATATGTATTGGGTCACATATGATCCTTTCTTTGTAAAGTAGCTATGACCAACATTTTGAAGAAGGAGGTTATGTATCTTGGTTTTCGTTATGTTGAAGCCGGTAATAAAAAAAAAAGAAAGAAAGAAAGAAAGAAGCTTCAAAGCCTTAACAGAAGCCTAGGAGAGAAAATTACCCATGTCAGACAACTGGGAATCTATTCTGTTCCACTGTAATGCAAACATTTATACAGCACCATTTAGGCTTTTATTGAAGTTTTTGTTCCCCAGGTCTTCATGTATATACACTATAATACTTAGTTAAGTCTGACCACACATAAAACAAACCATGATAGAAGATCGATCTAAAATATTCAGTTCGTATTTATCTATTTTTTAAAAAAATGAGAGCAGAAAGGAAGAGCCCATGAATCAAAACTATCATGTCATTTTAAAAATTAGAAATAAATATTTGGCATTTTATTTCCATAGCCACAAGTACCATGTTTTATTCCGATGTTACATTATACGCACAAAATAAGTGGGATAGAATACATTTGAATACATTTAAAGGAATGTAGATGGGGAGGAAATGAGGGTAGTCTTTAAAAATGGATTTTCAGAAAAGATTATTTAGTCTTGAAAAAAAGGAAAGCATGAGAAAGGCACTCAGAATAGAATAAGAAGTATTCCTGACACCCCTGCTATGTTTGTTTCTTACTTACTTCCAAAGGCTGACATAAGTCTTGAAAATCTCTGATTGATGTCAGCCCTTTGAAGTAGGAAAGGTTAAGGAACTGGCAAGGTAGGGTTCCATAAATGCTCTTTATTGGTCCAGAGTAAATAAAAACTCTCAAAAGCCTATTCGCTCTAACCCATTTTATACTAAAATATCAAGGCAGAGCCATTTCTTCACAGTAAACATGATTCTAGGAAAGAAAACCAGATGATTATCTGGGACTTCTGCTATTTATGAATGCAAATAGTTATAGACAAGGGGAAAGTACTTCAAAGGTCTTTTGATGGCTCTTTATAATGTAAGACGGAAGACAGAGAATACGAAAAAAGCCTCTAAAAAAGATCTATTGATTCCACTGGTTTCCTACTAGAACTATGATCACAGGTGCTCCAAATTTTTATTTATTTGGATTGTATACATATAGAGACCTATACACAAATACACATACAAGTGAATTCATAGATTAAATCGGTCAAGAAGCTCAAAGACAGGTAAATGGTTGCCAAACTGAGGCATTAATTTAGGTTAAGTGTGGCTCTTCCTAACACATCAACATTCATTTAGATCTTCTGTAGAAAAGTCACTCTTTAGTGTATAAGTAGGGGTTCTCTATTGTTATACCAATTCCTTCATGTATTTTTGGGGTAAACCCTATTACTATTCAGCCGTTTCCAATATTAAAATTAATACTGGGAAAGATCAAAATATAAAGTTTCATGATACAAGGAATAGCTGTGAACAGCTCAATTTGCCTGAACCCCATGCTGCATTTAGTAGAGTGTTGATTTACTAGAGAAATAAAAAGATTCATTCTGACTCAGAATATTTGTCTCCATCAGTAAAAAAAAAAAAAAAAGCAAAAAAAAATTAAGTGTGAAAAATGAGGACAATGAGGAAGATATAACATCCTGCACTGGCTCTCTGCTGAAATTCACTGCCCCACATGATGTGCAACTAATCACAGTGGGCTGACATTTGGCTTGCACTTTCAGTATTAATAACATTTTTCTTCTGACTCATCATTAAGCCAGAGCAGATTTATTGGCCATCCACACAGACTTCCCCATGATGCCAATATCACTGAATACATCACCTATTGGCCAGCTGTTTGCTGTGACACTTACCATTATGATCATTTGGAAAGGATAAGATATAACATTAAAAAACTAAAATCCTCCTGACTCAAACCCAATTCATTTCCACACACACATATGCGCACACACCTTGGTCTAGTTATATGTAAGCTTTTGCATGAGGTGGACACCTATGTTTTGTCAGCAAATTAATTGCCTAAATTCCTCACTGTTGTGTTTAGATAAATCTTTTTTCTTGCCAGTGGCTGCTGTTCTAGATTTCTTTCAGGTCTCCCCTCTTATCTAACAATTCATTATTTTGTGATGATATTCTCAAAAATCTATTTCATCAATTAAGCCTTCACTTTGACCTTCAATACAGTACTATTTTAAGTAGAAATCTGGGCACATTAAAAACATTTATTAATGGAAGGACTACACAGTCCAACACTACATTAAAGAGTTTTTGATCCATGCATCAGACTCTAAACCCATAGCATTTATAGGAAGTGGCTTCATTCATGACTGTAAATAATTGTTTTGTTTTTTTTAAATGCTGCACCTACAGAGAAGCCAAACAATCTAGACTCTAGCACAGCTTTTTGTCCATTGTCATCAAGTAGCATTTGTTCAGCCTTGGAATTTTATTATTGATAATAGGAGAAATCCACTTGGAATTTTTTTTTGGATATATCCCCTTTTTAAACAAAAATCTAAGCTCAAAATCTCCCTTTCTTCTGAATATTTTTTATATAGGTGGGTTTTCTATAAGAAAACCCACCTATATAATGTGGGTTTTAGTATGGGGACCAAGTGCCTTTCAAAATTATTATGCATAAATCATCAACATATATACACAATTAACTAATTACAATTGCCACAATAAGCAAATAAAAATGCTTTTCGTGACTCATACTGATGGCTCCTTTATAAGTTTTCTTGTTCACAAAATTCTCAATGGGAATTGTAGTCATTTGTGTGCATTAGCTGGCTTCTCTCACGTTCTTCTTGAACATTCTTGCACTATTGCTATCAGCATATGAAAATAATTCAATGCAATGCATTTAAATTGTGATACTTTTCCCCTTGTCCCTTATGTGAAGGCTGATCCAGCTTACAACCTATAAAATTGTTATTTACCTTTTTTCCTGTAGTGTTGCTACTCAATATATCCTCCCCTTTTCCTTTATGTCTTTATGATAATTCACTTATCTGAAATGGCTGTTGCAATTATGGTTATTACATAATTCAAGAAATTAGTTATAGCAATGGAAGCTAGCAGAAGCACAATTTCATATTAGCTTTGTTTGCCAAAGTAGAAATTTTCACAATTTAGAGATCTCTGAGCATTAGTCTAAACTCCATGCCAAGTACTGTGTCTATTTCTAAATAGCTCTGTTTAAGGTTTGGAACAAATGAGAGTGATTTGAGAGAAGGGCAATGAGAACAGTCAAGGGCCTGGAAATAAATAACAGTTAGAGATGAATAAATTACAATAGTTTACCCTTGGATGGGATTTGATAATAAAGGGAGATAAATTAGCATTTATCTAAGAACAATCATACACAAAGTGGCCATTATCTTTTATTCCTGAGTATCACTTGTGAAACAGTGATTTTAAGTTATTCTAATATTAATTCAGAGTGATAAGGAAAATGTCCTAATAGTAAGACAGTTCAGCAGCCAAGATCTATAACCATGACCAAGATCTAAGATGTTGAACTTTCCTTTAATGGATGTCTTGAAACAGAAGCCAACTAGCTTTTAGAGATATTTTAATTTGGGTTATTTGCTAGGCTGGTTATTACATTTCATGACCTATACAGTCCTTCTAAAGTTGTGAGGTCCTAAGAATATTTGGAAATGAACAGTTATATGGACAAAAAAAAAAAGGGTGAGGATCAAAAGGTAATAGATATCCTCATCAAAGTCTATAGTGAAAGAATTGTCATAGTGTTTGATGATTTCAGTCAATGGTAGCTCATAACATGACATTTCTCCAATATGGTATTTTTAAATCTTAAGTTTTTTCAGCATCTGCTGTATTATCCAGGCCAGATCCCCTCAAATGAAGATGTAGAACAGTAGGGAAATTTTGCGAATAAAGACAACAGGAAGCAAATGAGCTGTGTCTTCTTGATGGTGATTGAAGAGAGTGGGAAAACAGGTTGCTTTATGTGTAAGCTTTCTAAAGCTTTTGAATTAATCATTTTGATATGTCTGAGGTTCTGTGATTTGTGAGACAGGATCTAGAGATCAAATATTTTTATTTGGTTAATTTTTAAGTAACCATCACATGTTAAAGTTTTCATTTATGATTTTCTTTTAATACACACAGAGATTAATATACAGGAAAACACACACTCACTCATTCATACACACACACACAATTAACCAAGTTGAATAAATGGAAAGAAAATATATATATTGGAGAACCAAAAAGCTAGCCAGCACATGCAATCCTCATCTACCCATTATTAAAGCTTTTGAAAATAAAAGGTAAAATTGCTCAATTCAATATAGACTGGAATATCATACAAGCAAACAGGGCCCTTTTAAAATGACTTGTTTCAAATTTTAATTAATAAGAGAAACCTGTATAATATATATATATATATATATATATATATATATATATATATATATATATATATATATATATATATATATATATATCCCTAATGTTCCTGTTTTTTTTTAAGTCCCTTTAATAAGAATGGTAAACTCACAATAAAGAAAATTAACATTGATAATGAGATCAAGTCTGTTATGTTATATATATTCTAGAGAAAGGCATTTTAAAAAGCCTGTGAGAACAGTTGAGCGCAAGATTTCTTAATTAACACCACATAACACTTTAAAGGGCTTTAGTCTCTAATCATCACAGAGAAGTCTGTCAAGACAGTTCACTTCAGACAATGGTTCATTTAAGAGGATTCTTCTGTTGACTGTTAGGAAGTAGTAAATTTTAAGTCAGAATCACTTTGCAGAACTAAACATTATATGGGCGGTCAGCAAAGTAGTAGGGTTTCTTGGAGAATCAGACCATGATTCTTATAAATTTTGTGCACAGAGGGTACAGTAAGATGCCATCCTGAAAAAGATTTTATTAATCTTGCTAAGCATCCATGGCAACCAAGTTTACATTTCAATGTCATTTCTTAATGGAATGAAAAGTGGATCACCTATATACAAGCATTTAAATCATGTTCTTGCATCATACAGCAAAGTTGTCACCATTTGCTTAAAACATCTCAGGAAAAGGAACAAGCCACTAACTGAAAAGACATGTGAGATCCTTTTGTTCTGTGCCTGAATAGCCAACGGTAAAAAAATATTTAAATATTCTGCCAATGAAGTGGTAATCTCTATTTGGAAATCTTGTGCAAGTTTTCTAAGAGTTTAGGACAGATGAATACTGAAATAGGCAAACATGATTAGATTGTCAAGGTGTTGTGACATTATCAAAGGAACAATATAGTATGAAAACTTACCACATGTTTTTTTGTACCATGAGTCCATCAGAAGAATATTTAAGATGAAAAGATGTGTATTCTGAGGCACTTCTTCCCCCAAATGTTATATAAATAAACTAGACACTTACCTAGAAAAAAGAACAAAATAGAAAATAATGTCAGTATTATTCTTTTCAAGGAATGAAACAGTTATAAGAATGTGGCTTCGTGTCATCTTTCAATAATAAGCTTCTTTGGATCTCTTCTTTAAAAAGAGAGTGAGCCTATGGTAGAGATGTAACTAGAAGAAGTACACATGACAAAATAGTTTGTCTTATTTTATTTTATTTTAATTTTATATTTTAAATTAATGCTAAATCAAACTATTAATGAAATTATGTAGAAGAAGGGGAAGAATCTGGCTGAAGTTAAAAAGAGGTATCAGTCTAGAATCCCTAAGTAGCCACAAGTGAACTAAGTCCTACTTTCCTTGAATTTCAATTACCTCATCTAATCCAAAGAAGATGATAACGTTAGTTGAGAAGATTCCTATGCCTAACCGTGATTGGTAATATATATCAGTTTAATCGGACCTTAACTTTCACACCTGACAAATTACTTCACATGAATTTATAATTTGCTCCCCTTGTCTCACATCAAAATTTACACTTTGACAGAACATTTTGGGAGCTCTTGAGGTTGCATCTGAGACTTTGGGAAAGTATAAATGACCCTTTTCAAAACAGATGTAATGTATAATTAATATCATTTATTTAAATAAAGGCTTTATACATTTTAACCCAATAGTTATATGAGGAAGGACAGAAATAGAGAGATAGAAAGTACTATTTTTTTATTTTTCAAGTGTATAAGCCCTTTCAGTCACACAACCAATTTTTAATGACACTTAACAAATAAAACAATATATTGATGATAATAATAATTGCTATATTACTGAATTTTGAGGAAGCATTCTCTAATATAGACAATCATACACTTCAGATGTGACAGATTATGGCAGTCTGAAAAAAATAATATAAACAACCAAGAGACAAGGAACATGTTGGTTAGTAAATTACAGCTCAAGGTGCAAAATGTGTGGGAAGAATGTATTCAAATTATTCAATGCATTCCACTGTAATGAACTACTAAATAAATTCAGGTTGGAATATCTATCACAATATCCAGGCTTCTGGACTTTACTTTTAATCATGTCTTCTTTGTTTTTTACTGTGAGACCAAGCAAAAAGCATCCAAAGGCTTTCTTAGTACAGTGGGGTCTTAATAACCTTTCTCAGTTTCAGAAAATCTTGGAACTGCTTTCATCCTGGAGAGAATGCTCAGATATCCAGAATCCCTAAAATGTTAATAAGCACCTTAGATTCCATTTATATCATTAACATCCTGAAAAATTGATTATAGCAGAAATTAATACATGCATGTCATGCATTGTTTGTGTCACAGGATCTCTTGCCCTTAAATTAAAACTTAAAACATATCAAAACCTGTAAACCTGTAAACATATAGTTAGAATTTCCTCAATAATATCAATATATTTTTTGTTTATATTATTGATATATATTATATCAATAATATAAACTTATATTGAAGAGAAAATATAATAGCAATTTTCCTTTTTTATATGAAGATGTAATCTAGGCATGTGTAACTTGCCACTTAAAATGTGGAAAGATGAAAAATAATGCCTGAATTTTTTATAAAATACCTGCATATGTACATGCTTGTATGTGTATTTCACTAAAGCAATGTTTCTCAATGTGACAGTTTCTAGTTGTGCTAGATCATATCAAAATTCTCACAACACAGCTGGACACTGGAAGGTATAATTGAACAAGCCACTAATATAGTGGACAACCAACCAAAATTAAAAACCACTGCCCATGGACCTCAAAACACTGAAACATTGAAAGTAATTTACGAATTCAAGTTAATATATTCTTTGGGTATATAGCAAATCTGAAAATCAGGCCCTCCAAAGTTTTGATAAGACACAAGACATTCATTCCACTTGGCCAGTAAATTGGAATCTTGATAATGATCTCAAGGATAATGTCCTCAAAGAATCTGGGTTATAACTTTTAATAACTGAACAGATTTCAAGCCACAACGATGAAACTCTGGACTTGCCTGCTTTCCATTTTTCTCTTTTTCTCCTGTTTTGTCTATCATTAGAATAGGAAATTCTCTTCTAACGCCTCCAAACCCCCAATGTGTTCACAGCAAAGTGCTTATTTTATGTACCAACTAATTTGTGAATGTTAGTGAGAACTCTATGGGAAAAAAATCAGCAAAATAAAACTAAGAAAAGCCTGCAAATGAATTCTCTCTATGCAACATGTGTGTACAGTCCCATTAGCAACTGCACAGCAGGCAATCGATTAGGGAGGGAAAAAATGGCTTTTTTATGGTAATGGATTTTGAGACTCCTGGTGATAATTTATTTACTAGGAATTTTGCAGAGCTGGCTACTGCATCAACTAAAACCTTCAGGTTTTTTTTTTAATGAGCTCCAAAGAAGAAGGGAAAAGCTTGTTTATTTTGTAGAAATATTGTTATTAAATGATTTGATATCTATTGATAAAATGTGCTTGAAACTCACTGCTGTAATTTATATTACAAATTACACCACTATTGACAAATGGCAATTTAATCCAGCAATTAACTTTAACAATGTGAATTCTTTTGCTGCATTTAAAAAGGGGTAATAATGGCAAAAAGAAGAACAAAAAAGTTGTACTATATTTAGAAGGATAGACATCATTCAATACACTAGAAGATCTCCAAGGTCTTCCAACTCTTTTATTCAATTCAATTCAATTCAATAATACTGACACCTAACTTACTTTGTTTTAGGAAGCACATCTGAAATTAATACAACCATTTTATGTGCTTGAAAAAATCCAACCTCCAGAGATAACAATGTTGCTGTCCATTATTAAGTAATGGCCAGAAAGCTAGTTCGGAGGTTAAATGTGTGTTTTGTGTGAAAGGTTCCTAGTTCAATTTCTAGTACCTCTAGGTAAAAATAACAAAAATTCAAATTTGTTATTTGAAGACCAAAGGCAATCTAGAATAGCAGAGTAACCAACATACTGGAAACATTTTGTTCCCTGAAAATGAAGCATCTGCTTTTCTATATTTTGCTTGTATGTTTGTATATTTAGGTTTTATTATTGTTATAATAAAAGCATTTTGTTTTTAGTGTTTTACATTTCTCTAATGGCTTGCAGTTTTTATGACTATCCACATATCCATTATTACGGCTCATCTTTTAAAAAGTTTCCTTATTTGATAGAACTTTATTGGCACCTCTACCTCTTTAATGCATATGCCCTGATAAAATGAGAATCTGCTCTTTAAGGAGGAGCTGGGCTGCCTCCAGCAAGAGATACAGAAACAAAACAAAAAAGAATGTGAAAAGTGGTTTATGTCATTAACAGAAGTGTGATTGAAATGGAGGTACTGCCATCCAGAGTGGATTTTCCATGCCAGCATGGCTGCCTGCCAGGAAGCAAATTAGCAAGCTATAAATCTGCCTTGGGCTAGAGATAAGCATGCTCAAGCTTTATAGCAGGTAGCTAGAATAAAACAGCCTTCATTTCTGCAGTCAGACTGTTCTTGTGGTCAAGCAGGCCTTTACAGTGGTGAGTTGTAAATCAGGCAGTAGACCCAGAAGATAAGCAAGAGACAAGGTCAGAAGAAATTCAAGACCAAAGCATAGTACTGCAGGCCCTTCACAGCCAAGAGCTGAGGCTCTGAGAAATTTTGCTCAAGTTATTTTCTTTCATTGGAAGTTGTTCTCATCAGCATCTAAGCTGAGAAATTACAAGGAATTACAGCAGCCATCTTGAGCTTCCACTGGTGCACAGTTGAGATTCCTGAAATATTAGCTGCAGAATCTGCTTTCTTGTTCACACCCTAGAGCATTCGTTAAGTTCAACTTTCTGCTTGTGGATCTTCATAAGTGCCATCACTTTGGATTAAGTGGCTCCTGAGTCTGAGATACTGTCAGTGAGTGCCAGCAAGGATCTTATGAACTTGCCGAGTGGCTCCAGTATTGCTGGAAAGTTCACAAAAAGTCTGCTGTCTCTTTATGTTTCCATCTCCAGTTCCTCCCTATCCCTCTCAACTGAAAGCATATCTGTTAGCATAACCACCAGGGTGGAAGAAAAGAATCAAGACAAAAAACAAAGCTATATAAGAAAGAAGGAACTACCTTGACAGGTTCCAGAAACTGACAGAAATATCTGGATGAACAGGCTGAGAAAAAGTAGACAAACAAGTTGAGATCAGAGCTGGACAGTAATTCAGTGAGGGTAGTAATGCCCTCAGTAGTCAAGGAAATACCAGCTATCCTTCATTAAAGTGATCTTTCTTTGAGTATCAACAACTGGAAAATATTAATTCAAGTTTTGGTTAAACTATAAGAGGCTAGATGTGGGCACAAGGCTTTGACTGGCAGTCAAAAGAAGCACAAGACTTAAAAAGGAGGCCAAACTAAAGACTTAGGACTTAGGAGTTGTCTAAAAGACAGTAGGATAGCATAGCATAGCAAGAAAGACTCTGATGGAGAAATCAAAAGGTGGCTAAAGTCAATTTGGCTGACAACTGGATGAGGGCAGCACTTCTTAGGTTCCATTAGCCAGGGATAAATTCCTGAATCCCACTGCATAGACTCTAGAGCAGAGTGTCAAGCTCAAGGCTCGGGACCCAGATCTGGCACACGGGGTGCTTAGATCTGGCCCATGGGGATGCCTTGGAAACAGTGAAGGAGTGGTGCCTCTTCCAGAAAAAGTGGAACTTGGGAGGGCTGCGTGCGGTTCTCTTGAGCTCTGTTTTTGCTGGCAGAGGGTTGCAGGAGGCCGTCACAGACAAAAATGGAACTTAGGAGCCCATTTTCGCTGACAGAGCATTTGGGCCATCATAGCCGCCACTGACATGAGTGATATCGAGCTGGCCATGCCCACACTGATCACACCCACCCTGGACCCCAGAGGTCAAACATAACCCAGATGCGGCCCTCAATGAAATCGAGTTTGACACCCCTGCTCTAAAGGAATGCCACCAAAAACCAGAAGGTTGACCATGATGTGGAAAGCTTAGAAACTGTGACTATAGGATCTAGGAGCAAATACAGAAAGGACTAACCTAGAAAATAGGGGAAGTCTTCGAACAAATTACATCTTTTTATCATTACATTCCAGCCATACGAGTCATCCTATTTGGTATCTACTAAATATTTTGTCTTTCTGGAAAAAAGAATCTAAGTTCATCTTGTTTATTTTCTATACTTGGAGCACTAGTGGATATTGACATATATGAGCCAATGGTAAAGAACCATTATATCATTCCTTTCTGTCAGTGTTTTTGTCTCCGACCATCATGGGATTCAGGTTAAAGCCCTTCTAATCAAACTTGCCAAGTTTCAATGAAACACATTTTTATCAGTCCTTGTGAGATGCAACTCATCTTGTTCCAGGAGTACATCATCCAGAAAGCTCGGCCTTGGTTCCCAGAAGTCAAATCTCTCCTGTCAACACTATTTGCATAGCTGCTCAATCAGTTGCTGTATTTTGACTTTTCGCCCCTGTAGTCTTGCATGGAGTAAAAGGGGAGATATAATGTCACCCAGATTTCCATTTTTTAAAGCATCCTTCTAAGATACTATAATAGTCTTTAATACTATAGCTATTCTTTGTGGTATGATTTCTTTCCATGTGGATTAGCTGGAAAGGAAAATTGACAATGAACCTTAAAATTGTTATGTCATATTTCTGATCCTTACTTCTGGCAGACAGCACACTTCTATGAGCCAGTGGTTAGTCTGGCACATGTTTATTTTGGTTTGTAAGCTCCAGCTATTAATACCATCACATCATGATAACCATAACCACTAGACAAAAGCAAAATATTACAATTTTCTGTATCTCATTTCTTTCATCTAATGATCATTTAGATTTCTTCTAGATATGGTATCTCTAATCTTTGGCCACAACCAAATGTCTGCATGAAAGTGCTATACAGCAATCCTTGAGGAGCCATAAAAGAAGGGCAGTATAACAAAATGAAAGGCTAATCTGGCATAGTAATGAAAATTATGTCTGAAATTATTGAGGAATGTAATGGAACAGCTTCCTCCGTTTGTTTTGCCTCCTACCATGTATCACCTCCTGGTAGTAAAATGAGCAGGCTTAGATGTGTGTAGGTGGGTGCTTGTTTATACATATTGGAGCGATGGAACCACTCCATGCCTATTACCTCCAGTCATTTCTGAACATGATACCAATATTCTTGGAATAGTGTTCAGAAATAGTCAAGACAACAGTTCACAGGCAAAGAACAACTACATGCATGGGATGAAGCAGGAAAAAAATGATTGATAATGGCATCAGAGCCTATAATATGCAGCTGGCAAAATTTGGTGGGTTTTTTTTTTCCCAGTTTGAATTTATCTTCAGTGTTCATAGGATAAGCATTTTCTCAGGAGAGCACTAGTTCTTTTTTTTAGTGCTCTTTCAAAAAAACACTAAGTCCATATTTATAAGGATCCTGTGTAATTACTATGTATTATTTATTTAGCTTTATGGGCTGTCAAATCTGAAGACTCTAGATGGCATGCAGAATAAAAAACAGCATTAAAAATGATATAAATCTGCCATTAGGTATTATAGTGCATGGAGGAAAAAGCTGCACCTATGTGTTCTCTATCCTCCAGTGGTCAGGATTACAAATCACCCTGATCTGGCATGTTTGAAGAGTTTTTTTAAAGGGCTTTTCTAAAGTATGGAAAGGTGGAGGCCAGATGGAACCCCAGGGGAATTGTGTTCCAGAAGGTAGGGAACAGCAACCGAGGGTCATGGCTCCAACATCCCATGAGATGACACCACTTAATCAGCTGGACTTGAAATATGCCCATCTGCCCATCTGTCTGATTGCCCAGCACAGGCCGAAACATTAGAGATAAGTAGTCCCATAAATTACCAGGTCCTGCACAATGTTAGACTTTATAAATAACAAATGGCACCTTGAACCAAAGCCAACAACCAACAGCCAGAAGCCAACTGATAACCTGGGGAACAAAAAATACCCTGTGTGTAAAAAAGTGCTTGATCTTGCTATGTTTTATCCGCATTTTATATTTGCTTAAATTTGTTTTCAGAATTTCTCTACAGGCAAGGTTATTGAGTGACACACAACTTTACTTTGATAATGACCTACATTTACAAGTTAATTAAAAGCACCAAAGTGATCCCTAAAATGAAGCCGTGTTTGATTTTTTTTTATTCATTTCACTTCAGGTACATTTCTCTTAGGGGGTCCAGCAATAGTCAGCCAGCATATTGGAACCCACCTGCCTTGGCACTGCTTCTCCAAGTTTGAAATGTCCTAGTGAAATTTTTAACCATGCTGTACCAAGATTGTCAGGGAAAAATGCAAGCGAGAGTCTAAGAAATGAGTTTTCAATGATACATTCTATATCATTGGTATGGCTTCAAATTAGGTCACTAATTTGTGTTGGTTTCTTGTTTTATGATTTCTCAATAATGTTTTTATAGATGCTTTTGAATGATTGCTAGGAGCGCTTTCAATTGCATGGAACTGTTCATCAAATCTGTTATCTTTTATTAATTTTCTTATCTGAAGTCCTAAAACTGATCCTTCATTTTAGCATCAGTAATCCTGGGAAATTGATTTTTCAGTACAAGTAGTCCATAACAATTGGGGCTGGAACTCCCATCACTAGCTGATGGGATTGTTAAATAAGTTGACCCCATTTTTGCTGTAGTCATTAAGTGAATCACTATGGTTGTTCAGTGGATCAAACAGTTTAAGTGAATCCAGCTTCCCCCATTGATTTTGCTTGTTAAAATCCTACTGTGATGGTTGCAGATAATGATCATGGGGTTTACTATTGTAAATACAAGTCAATTGCCAAGCACCCAAGTTTTAATCATATGACCACAGGATGTTGCAACAATCATATGTGCGAGGAATGATTACAACTCACTTTTTTCATCATCATAACTTTGGGCATAAATGAATAGTTGAAGTCATAGACTATTTGTATATGAATCCAATTGCTGGTTTATTTATCATTTTAAAAAAAAACTTTTTCATAAGTGTAGGTTTGATATGCAAAGGAAGAAAGAAAACTTTTAAAGGTGAGCAAATGGAAACTTTTTTTTTCCTGGAACAAGTGAGGTTCATTTTAACTCTTCCTTTGGAATGGTTTTTTTCTTTTCTTTCTTTTCTTTTCTTTTTTCCACTTACACAGATAAAACAGTCATAGGTAAAGGTAAAGGTTCCCCTTGCACATATATGCTATGTTGTTCCTGGTTCTAGGAGGCGGTGCTCATATCCGTTTCAAAGCCAAAGAGCCAGCGCTGTCCAAAGACATTTCCGTGGTCATGTGGCCAACATGACTAAATGCCAAAGGCACATGGAATGCTGTTACCTTCCCACCAAAGGTGGTCCCTATTTTTTCTACTTGCATTTTTACGTGCTTTCAAAGTGCTATTTTGGCAGAAGCTGGGACAAGTAATGGGAGCTTACTCTGATACGCGGCACAAGGGATTTGAACTGCTGAACTGCCAGCCTTTCGATCAACAATTTCAGCATCTTAGCCACTGAGCCACTTCATCCCTTTGAACCATCACGTCCCTTGACACACTCCGTTGATTCAGTCAGCATAGGCTAAGGATACAGAAGATAACTTATTTCCTTAGGTAAAAGGAGGTTTTCCAGTTAGTTTTCAAGGAATGCTCCATTTTCATTTTGTTCATGGCTAAAATCTTCTATAACTGAACAACAAAACACTAGTTCCCCTTCTTGGGAAAGTGAACTAGTTGATGTTTGTTCCCTCCAAACTATAAGAACATCAAATGAAATTAAAAGTTTAACATACGTTATATGGCAAATATGAGATGCTCTATTCTTACTTTAGTCAATCTCTGTGCAATCAAATTATAGTTCATAGCAGTTTTGACATGTGGGATGAAGCTTCATTTCTGAGGTTTAAATTTAACTCACCACATACATGTAGCATAAAGTCTCTGAATGATTTACACAGTTCTGTGGCCTGATAACATTCTCTAGATAAGTACACCACCATTAAAATCAATCTAAGATTTAATTTGAGTGCAGAAAATATATATTTAAACTCTTTCATATTGTGAGCTGTGGCACCAGACTGACAAGATACTACTTTCCAGGCAGACCCTAGGTAGTGATGACTCAACCTGTAGTGTGCTAGTGCTATTTGTTATGCGTTCTATATTTTTATTTATTTATTGTTAAAGAACAATAAAGCTACCTAGAATTTAGCAACAATTGTTAAAATATAGTAGTTAAAAAATAATATTGTAATATTACTAACAGAATAGAATAATAAAGATGGGATCAAAAAAAATTAGTCTGATAACAAGAATGATATTTTTTTAAAAAAAATAGCATGAAAAGTCTGTATAGAACAACTATTACAATTCACGTGACTAAATTGTTCTGATCAGTATAATCGATACAACTTACAGAATAGATATCGGACAAAGAATATTGAAGTGGACCTATATCTCCTTGCACAGCCATTTTCTGGCCAGCTCTTGCTTTCAAGTGGCTCTTGAAACACACATGTAGTAATCTAGATGTGATGAGCACTCTGTATCAAACCAGATGACCTTGGAAAAATACATGTATTTAGCAGTGGTGAAATGTAAAATTTGTTACTAGTGGGTCTGTGGGTGTGGCTTGGTGGTGGTGGGTAATATGACTGAGTGGGCGTGGCCAACTTTTTTTTTTAACTTTTAAAACCATTTTTTCTACTATGTCTTCGGCTGAAGAGGTTGTAAAAAAATGCTTTTAAAGCTTTTGACGATTCCAGCTGACTTGCCTGATTGGCAGAGGCTTTTTTTCCTTTTAAAAACATTTTTTTCTATAATCTCTTTGGCGAAGAGTTTGTAGAAAAAATGCTTTTAAAAACCTCTGATGATCCCAGCTGAGCCGGGCGATCATCAGAGGCATTTTTTTTACTTTTAAAAGCATTTTTTTGGCCAAAGAGGTTGTAGAAAAAATGCTTTTAATTTTTTTTTTAAAAAAAAAACCTCTGATGATTGTGTGGCTCAGCTGGGCAATGGGGGAAGGCAGGGATTTTTGCTACCGGTTCTCCAAACCACCCACCTCCATCGCTACTGGATCGAGCGATCCGGTCCGAACCGGGAGCATTTCACCCCTGGTATTTAGCTTCTCTTATGTCTTGTCTCTTATGGTTGAAGACAAAATGGCCATGAAGACAATTGCAATTGGATGAGAGAGATGGTGCCCAGAACACCTAAAGTAGGCAATGGAGCTCTTTTTGCAGATCTCATGCATATCCCATGTCAGCAAATCATACTGCCAATAAAGTACAGCATGCTAGATTATATTGTGACAAAAGTTGTACAGTTGGAGGCAATTTCAATATTTCCCAGCTTACAATACTAGGATACATTGAAGATGATTATGTGTCTTAAGATGTAATGAAAATTTTCACCATAGTATTTCTTTATGAAAAGGAAATTTGAGATGTTTTTAAAATTTAATTTATGAATCAATAAGAGCTCTTCCTTGTTTCAGTTTTCTTCCCAAATATATACTCTGTAATATCTATGAGAGTATTGGCATTCTAGATTAGCAGAGTTTGTTCTCAGTTCAAAACACTAGGTTGAAATCAATTCAACAAAGATCTGACATACTGTAAGGTTAGAAATGGGAAGCTTAGCGATGTTCCTGTTCCTTAGAAAACTAAGCAGAAGAAAACAAAACAGGAACAAAAGCAGTCTGTGGAACAGCAGAAATAATATTTCTGATAATTCAAATGGAAAAACAAGCCTTGTAACTAAATAGTGAAGCTATGCAGGTAACAGCTATGATGTTTCAGTTCTACAACTTTCTGTTTCCTTAGTTCTTTATCTTTAAAATCTGGATCAGCCAAAAAGGAGATTTTTTTTAATAATTAGAGAGCTTAAGCAGGAAATTGATAAAGAGAAATCTATTCCAATAAGTGAAGAAATATATATTGTGATGAACCATGAAGCTACTCTATGTGTTCTTATGGCTAGCTAAATCTCATTAAATCTGATACTTTTAAATAAAATTAGTTAGCCAGAAAAGAACCTTGTAGAGTCCCTTTTTTGTTCATTCTAAAACATATTGTCCACTTGATAATGAACACGTTAACTGAAGGACATGAAGTGACCTTTCCATTACTCTAGTGATAGATTTGGCAAAAGTGACAAGCTACATTCCTCCATCTCAAGAAAGAATACCATTAGTTTATATCCTGGACTTGCAGTATTTCTTCTTCTTCTTGTTCTTGTGCCATATCCGTCATTGGACTTTGGCAATCATGTTGGCAATCCTATTTTATCAACAGCCACATGAAGAAGTGCTCCTGAGTTTTGTCCAAACCAGTTCCTTAGATTTTGAAGCCATGATGTTCTTCTTCTGCCTGGACCTCATTTGCCTTCAATTTTTTCCTGGAGGTTTAAGTGAAGTATGCTGTATTTTTCTGGGTGTTGCATCACAGGTCCAAAATATTATAACTTTCGCTTTTTTATGGTTTTGATGATTTCCCTTGGCTTTCCTAGGAGGCTTATTCACCTCCTCATTTCTGATTTTGTCAATCCAATTTATACATAACAGCTGGCTGTAAATCGACCTTTCAAATGCTTGTAGTTTTTTCAAGACTTTCTGTCAAAGACCAACTCTCTACTTCATAGAGCAGGATAGAAAAGATGTAACATCTGACAAGCCTGATTTTCAATCTTAGGCTTATATCAAGACTGCAGAAGACATTTTTCATTTTGAAGAATGCTGTTTGAGCTTTCTCTATCCTTGTTTTTACTTCAGTGGTCATGTCCCAGCTTTCATGTAGATTAGAAGCGAGGTGTGTGATCCTTTTTTCTAGTGGTATTCCTTCCGAAGTTATTGGTAGTAGATTAATGGGTTGTTTGCTGATGACCATGATCTTGGTTTTTGAAGTGTTAAGGTTCAAGCTGTATTTTTTAGATATTTCTGTGACTCTGTTGCTAAAGAGCTGAAGATCTTCGTGCTTACTGGCAAGCAGAACTGTATCATCAGCATACCTTAAATTGTTGATTCGAACACCGCAGTATTTACCATAGCCATTCACCCTAGCCATAATTATTTATTTATTCAATTTTTATAGCCAAATAGCTCAGCCAAGTAACTCTGGGCAGCTTACAATTCTAGAACTATAAAACAGCTAACACAATTAAAAACAATCAAAACAAGAAAAAGCATCTAAAAAGGAATACATAAAAGTTGAGATCAACACCACATTCTGAAGAAATGTGTCTCAAAACAAACCATTTAGCAAGTCTGAACTTTGTTTGCCTTTTCCACTGTGCAAAAACCATAGTGAAGAGATAGGTAGATAGTATTGTATATCTTTCTTTCTGAGTCTATAGACCTGTGTTGGTGAACCTCTGGAACATGTGCCGGAAGTAGCATGAAGAACAATCCTGCGTGGAATGTGCGACCTTGCTGGCTCCTCTCCTGGGTTCCTGTGCACACACGTGTGCTGTCAGCTGGCCTTTGCGCACGCGGGAGTGCTGAAACCAGGAAGAGCAGCATTCCATCATGTATATGCGCACCGACACCTGAACTTCCAGGTTTCCATTGCACACATGCATAACAGCCAGCTGTATGCCTCCTATTGGAAATCAGAAGTTCATGTGCCAGCACGCGCATGGACGATAGAATGCTACTCTTCCAGTTTTCAGCACTCTCATGCGCACAAAGGCCAGCGATGCTGTGCGGTCCAAGCAGGATGGTTTTGCATGCCATTTCTGGTATGCAGGTCGGCAGACAGTGACATAAAAGGTTAGCCATCACTGCTATAGACTCACTGTTTCACTTTAAGGATCATTCCTATTTGAAGAATTGGGAGATCATAACACAGAATGCCACTGCTCTCTTTTCTATTGGGGCAGGTTATTGCAGGAAATCAGCCTCACTCTGCAAGTGCCTCTTATCCTCCCATAAAACACCCCAGTACAATATACTTGGTCATCCAGAACTCACAGTTTCCATAAGACATTTTTGGAAAAGCTAACACATAAGACTATCTTAATTTTCTTGGATGGCGCTAATGCATTTTCAAAAGCAGTATTATGGTTTCCTGTCAATAGAGGTGAGAATAGTTTTCTCTCAATTATCCTTTTCATATCAAAGAAAAATATATTCTTCTTGTATATATACAGTCAGGTCCAGAAATATTGGGACATACACCATCACAATGGAATTGGAATGAAACAAACTCAATGTGCTTTAACTGCAGACTGTCAGCTTTAATTTGAGGGTATGAACATCCAACTCAAGTGAACGGTGTAGGACTTACAGCAGTTTGCATATGTGCCTCCCACTTGTTAAGGGACCAAAGGTAATGGGACAATCGGCTTCTCAGCTATTCCATGGCCAAGTGTGTGATATTCCTTCATTACCTCAATTTCAATATGCAGATAAAAGACCCAGAGTTTATTTCAAGTGTGCTATTTGCATTTGGAATCTGTTGCTGTCAACTCTCAAGATGATATCCAAAGAGCTGTAACTATCAGTGAAGCAAGCCATCATTAGGCTGAAGAAACAAAACAAACCCATCAGAGAGATAGCAAGAACATTAGGCATGGCCAAAACAACTGTTTGAAACATTCTCAAAAAGAAGGAATGCACCGGTGAGCTCAGCAACACCAAAAGACCCGGGAGACCATAGAAAACAACTGTGGTGGATGACGGAAGAATTCTTTCCCTGGTGAAGAAAACATCCTTCACAACAGTTGGCCAGATCAAGAACACTCTCCAGGAGGTAAGTGTATGTGTGTCAAAGTCAACAATCAAGAGAAGACTTCACCAGAGTGAATACAGAGGGTTCACCACAAGATGTAAACCATTGATGAGCCTCAAAAACAGGAAGGCCAGATTAGAGTTTGCCAAACAACATCTTACAAAGCCTTCACAGTTCTGGAATGAGATCCTATGGACAGATGAGACCAAGATCAACTTGTACCAGAGTGATGGGAAGAGAAGAGTATGGAGAAGGAAAGGAACTGCTCATGATCTTAAGCATACCACCTCATCAGTGAAGCATGGTGGTGGTAGTGTCATGGTGTGGGCAGGTATGGCTGCCAATGGAACTGATTCTCTTGTTGATGATGTGACTGCTGACAAAAGCAGCAGAATGAATTCTGAAGTGTTTCGGGCAATATTATCTGCTCACATTCAGCCAAATGCTGCAGAACTCATTGGACGGCGCTTCACAGTGCAGACGAACAATGACCCAAAGCATACTGCAAAAGCAACCAAGGAGTTTTTGAAGGGACAGAAGTGGAATGTTATGCAATGGCCAAGTCAATCACCTGACTTGAATCCCATTGAGCATGCATTTCACTTGCTGAAGACAAAACTGAAGGGAAAATGCCCCAAGAACAAGCAGGAACTGAAGACAGTTGTAGTAGAGGCCTGGCAGAGCATCACCAGGGATGAAACCCAGTGTCTGATGATGTCTATGTGTTCCAGACTTCAGGCTGTGATTGTCTGCAAAGGATTTGCAACCAAGTATTAAGAAGGGAAAGTTTGATTTATGATTATTATTCTGTCCCATTACCTTTGGTCCCTTAACAAGTGGGAGGCACATATGCAAACTGCTGTAAGTTGTACACTGTTCACCTGAGTTGGATGTACAAACCCTCAAATTAAAGCTGACAGCCTGCAGTTAAAGCACATTGTGTTTGTTTCATTCCAACTCCATTGTGCTGGTGTATAGAGCCAAAGATGTTAGAATTGTGATGATGTCCCAATATTTCTGGACCCGACTGTACATTTCAATGTTCTTAGCAATCTATCACGAAGTTTCTATGTAACAAAACTGTTTAAAAACGCTAAACAGGGTAAACAGCTGTCATCGTAGTCAATTAATGCCTTGCTTAAGCATAAGGCACATGCTTTAACTACCAACATTAATTCCTGAATTTTTGGGGAGATTTTCTGTATGGTTACTGGCCATATTTTGATTTGCTGATTCCTTTTGATTTGCCCCCACTCTCCACCCAAAAAGTGAGCTTTGATAGTGTGGATGCAATTGAAATACAATCAAGATTATGACTTTTTAAGGGAGGGAAACCCATAATCAACAGATGAGACAGATGAACTCCCAAGATAGAAATACTGTGCTTTCATGTAAATGTCCTTCTAATGAAAAATGAAGAAAGTGCAAAACCGAGAGTGAGAGCACAAGCAGCAGAATGATTTTTGAATGGAATTATTCCACAGAGTGTTAAGAAAGTTTTTGGACAAGCTACTTAATTAGAGTTTTCAGCATTTTGGAAGCCTGAAGAGAAAGGAAGAAAATATAATAAATATAATTTATTTACAAGGGAATGTAAGCAACTAAAGAAACTGTTCTTGCTGTGTTTGGGGAATTTCAAGAATAAATGAGTGTGTGTCTCTCTCTCTTTTTTAAAGCCTGTTTTATTTCACAAGGGGCTTCCTTTGGGGCAGTTGCATCACCTCATATAAAGCAGGAGTGTCAAACTCACATTGTCGTGGCAGTTTCACTTGACATATCGGGATTTTTACCCCTTCGTTAAACTGGGTATGGGCATCGCCAGCACATGATGCATCTGACCCGTGGGCCAGGAGTTTGACAGCCCTGAACAAAAAAATATTTCTGGTTTTTAAAATATATTCAATGGAATAGAAGCTCAAATTTGGATTTATTAGCAGTTTTAAGGTTCTAGAAGACTGAAATATTTCTTTAAGCAGGATAACTTATTTGCCATAGATTGAATGTTGAACCTGTATTCAGTTAGGCATATGGTCTACCATCTGGTTTTTTTAACAGTCAGATTTATCAGAGGTAATAGAGGAGTAATTGGTAATTAGCTCCTGAAAGTGGTATTGAAAACAGAATCCTTCCATCCTTGACATAATTTGCATGTTCGTTGAAGGATTTGTGCTGCACATTTCAAACTTAAATACGTTTTATGGTAGATGTTTATTGCAACCAGATTTCAGAATGGTAAACATAGTTGTTGGTTGGAAAGATCTACACACACACACACACACACACACACACACTTAACAGTAATAATATTCTAATTGGATATCATCAAAAATACCTCCCCACTGTAAGTTAATATAACTAATACGTTTGTATTAAAATGTAATATTCAAAACATCTTTTACCTTTAATACTTTAAAAGTTGGTTGATGGCTAATTCGAATTATCAAACTACAGCCTGGTTTTTCTGTGTAGAAAATAATAATAATAATATGGCATTTATGAATTTCATGTTATTATTATTCAAGAAATCTTAGTATCTCAATTTAAAAGGACCTAATCCATTTAAATTTCCTATGAATTAAATCATTACTTTTGGAGTGGCAAATGAATTACTAATCATGTAATTACATTACTGCAGAGTTACTAATATAAAAATGCCTTGGCATCTAAATGAGCCTAATACAAAGTTACTTAATTTAATGTATGACTTTAACTGTAATAATTATTTACCTAAAACCAGAAGGTATTGAAATATCACATTACTTTTCATAGTGCCACATGATAGAAGTGTGCCATTGGAAATTAATTTATAATATAGTATTATATTATATTATATTATATTATATTATATTATATTATATTATATTATATTATATACTATAATATAATATAGCACTTCTTGTTTAATAATAAGATATCATTATGTGATGCTTTATAGCCCAAGAGACTCCAAATGATATTACAAATTATATGGTAATACATGACACCATCTATTTAAAACTAAATATTTTGAATCTGAAAATAGTATGATTCTGGGCTGGGTCCTGTTTGATTTAACTATGCAGATTATCATTTGAAAAACAAACAAAACATTTCCTGTAAATGTATCTTAAAATCACTGGATTTAAAACTAATTATTTTAAAAACCTATTGATTCAATAGTATAGTTAAGTACATCTTTAACAATAAATTTACGGAATTATATGCAGTTCTGCAGATAAGAAATATCATCTAGTAGTTCATTATTGGTGTTTGTATTTTGCACAGTATACATACATACATAAGTAGAAACTGTCCAGTAAAGACTATCTAGAGCTAGATCCCAGCAAGGGGAGCTGATTAAAACAATTACCTGTTGTGATAGAAAACTTGTGTGTTTACGTTGTCTGTCTTGTACTCCCCTGGACAGAAAAGGAAGGTATTTTCTCTTTAGAAAGCAAAGAAAGAAACAAAGAAGAACGGATTCTATGCTTTTTTTTCCAACACTAATCATGTCCATAGTAATCAATTGGACAGAAGACACAAAGGGTCAATGATTTTGAAGCTACATCTCAATATATATATATATATATATATATATATATATATATATATATATATATATATATATATATATATATATATATTCAAAATTACCTAGGTATTCCTCTGAGATAAAACTGTAGCTTGTAGTCTAACAAAAGAAATAGTATTCAAAAGGAATTAATCTTTTTACTGTTTTGTTTCAAGATTGTCTTGTACCATAAAATACCCAGAGTTAATTTGGAGTTGGGCAGCATCTAAATTGAATAAATAAGCAAATAAATAATATTGGTTTGATTATCTGGAAAGTTTGGTTTATGTTCAGAGACCGGAGAGGCAATATTACATTTGTACATTCATATAACATTCCATGCTGGGATTGATCAATCCAATTCTGACATGTACTTTCCTTTCACAAAAGTACTGAACTGAAATCAATCATATGGAAGTCAATTCACCTAGTCCAAAATTCTCTGCATAGTATAAATTATCTGGAATGTAAACAGTTTTTCCTATATTTATGGACTGCCTATTTTGAAAAAAACATGAACTATAAATTCATAAAAACCTAAGGCAAGTAAAACCTACTGTAACTTTTAAGTGACCAAAAATGGAAGACATTACAATTTCTTTAATTTCTTGGTTTTTAATTTATTGATTTAAAAAAAGAAACCACTAGACATCTTAAAATGTTTAAAATAATTTATAACTTAAAAGGGAAGATGACTATCTGACAAAACTTTTAATTATTTATCTAGTATTATTTCCCTTATAGTGAATAGTGGAGGAATATCTTGCAAGGTTATGCAGAACAATAACCGAACTCATTGTCTGTCTTTCTACTATGTTGTCTGCTGCTTAGGTAGTATCATATAGTTCTGTGATGGTGAACCTATGACACGTGTGCCACAGGTGGCACACAGAGCCATGTCTGCGGGCATACAAGCCAACACCCAGGTCAACTCCACCGCGCATGCCTGCACACCTTCCACTGGCCAGCTGATTTTTGGGTGTCTGCCATGTGCACATGCATGGTGGGATGGAGGGTTGTGCCTGCATGTGCCAGGGTGGGGAGATTGCAGCACCCCCGTGCCCCATTTTTGGTTCCAGGAGGCTTCAGGGAGGCCTGCTAGCACCAAAACAGAGATTGTGTGTGCATGCTCAGGGGGTGGGGAGAGCGTGGGGGGGTCACATGCACATGCATGGGGGAGTGCAGGAGGATCACATGCACATGTGTGGGGCATTGCATTATGGGTGTCGGCATGCATGTGCTTTCGGCACCCAAGGAAAAAAAGGTTCACCATCACTGATATAGTTGATATAGTTGATCTCCAGGCCTGGATATGATTATCACTCAACCAAAAGTTGTCCCTGGTATTATTCTGTAAGACCAAAAGTTAGAAAGAGTTGGCAGCTATAGGACACACTTGACATTCCTTTCATTCATTTGTTCATTCATTCATTCAGTTTGTTGGGTCACCCCTTTCAGACAATGTGATCCCGGATGGCTAATCTCAGAATCATCACTAATTCACCAATAAACAATATCAATGTAAATATCTAAATTTAATGGAAATAAAAAGTGAGTGGATCTATGTCCAACGTCATTCAAACCAATAACCGCCTAAAAGGGGGCTCATCTAGCCTGAGGGGGAAAAATATTTTTGCAACCTTCAAAGACTATCCTAATCTCAGGGGGTGGTTATTAAACAGGACAGGCTCTGTAACAAGATAAACTTATTCCCTAGGTCTAATCAAATGTTTGCTTTAATAGAAGGAACAGAAAGCAAGCCATCCTACACAGATCTTGCAGTATAGACAGATGGTTCCACAAATACTTCCGATTTTGGGCTGGTTTTTCTTTATTTTAGGAGAAAAGTATGAGGGGGGGATTTGACCCTGAAATGGTTCAGGTCTATGTTAGGACTTGAATTATCATTTTCAAATGTTTCCAATCTCAAAATTTTAATTGTCCTATCAGTTTTCAGCAGGTAGTCCAAGAAAGTTCTGGAGACTTTAAAGAAAGGACCCAGGGCTACATAGAGGACTGGGCAACAAATTGCTGAGCCCTGATATATAAACACAACTAATTGTGACACACTGAATGCCATAGTTCACAAAAACTACAGCACAAAAGCAAAAGATATTCTCTTACAAGTAAAATTTGTTGTTGTTGTTGTTGTTGTTTTTAAACTACACGCTGTTGAACCCAGAAAAAATTCTGATATTTTATTCTACAGAAGGAACTGTCATAATATAGATTACTTAGAAGAGTGTATAAAGAGGACAAGTATAAAAAATGTTTGTCATTTGTCATATGCTGCTGTAAACTGATCATGTTTTCTATTTGTGTATTTAATTATTTAGTCCTATGTGAATTGTTTCAGTATATTGGATTTTCATGCATTGATTTCTGACTTTTCAGTCCGTTTCTCCAATTTCTCAAATGTAGACTCTAGGCTGAACTTATCCTCCAATGTATTGGAGTTTGTTCTGGGTGATATGTTACTCATGAATTTGATTAGCATGCTCTCCACTCCATCGTCCAAGCTGTTAATGAAAATATTGAACAATGTTGTTTGATCCAAAGAAAGCCCATGTGAGTCTACAAATCAGCTCTAGGCAACCTTACATGAAAGTCTTAATAATAACTATTACACTCATATAGTTTGCTTAAATAGTTAGAAAATGTAATATTGTCCAATCCTATATTTCTGTGATTTGATGGAATTTGAAAATGTCTTGGTTAAATTTCAATTAATAAAGCCAGATCTTGAACCACAGCAAGAAGATACATTTTATTTTTAAATTATATTTTCTGACTCTTTCTCCAACTTAGCTTTCTTCAAATGATTTAGAATTATGGCAAACATGGCCATGCTAATTCTAGGACTGGCAATTCTTGCATGTTTTGGAGAACGCCTGCTACACAAAACTGAAATCCCCCAAACCCTGCATTTTTTCTGTAAAAGTTTTGAAGACTTGACACAGTGGAAACAATAACTCAGCTGATACAAGCTAGACATTTTATCCTTCATTGCATTTGAAGTTTCTAGAACTGTAGACCAACAATAAACTTTGAAATCATTTAAATCATAGCACCAAGTAATATAGTGCAGAGTGGACAAGAACTCCTAACTGTTGAAAATTCATTCAAACCTCAGGAGGATCACCTGAACTAAACACGATTACAAATTTACCTCAACACTTTATAAATCTATTTCCCTTGCCTCAGGCCCAATATTTACCAGTGATTTTGATCAATTATTATCAAATATATATGATTGGTTCCTGGAGGATTTTTCAATATTATTACCAGCCTGGTGATATGTATATGTACTCATAATTATTCTATCTGTATAGGTAAAGTTACTTAGGTCCTACAATAATCTTTCTAACCTTTTTCTTCCTGATATCGTACAATTGTTGCTTCAATGCCACTATAAACAAAACAAAGTTCTGTTTTCCTCCTTCACACTGCAGATAGATAGATTTTATATCTATGAGTCAATCTGAGTTAATCTGGTGATTATGTGGCCACATTAATGTTATGCTCTCTGCAACAGCATGAAAATGGTTCACATATGTCTGGAACATACTGTAATGAGAAAAAAAATGAGAAAGCAAATGTTTGGGTATCACAACACAAACAGCTTTTTGTGTTTGCTTCCTAATGGCATAAACAAGTACTTAAGTCACAAGATTTGCATGGTAATGTTGTGACATTTATTTAATAAACTTGTATACTGCCTTTACACAAATAAAAACAGCTGGAGTTTTTACCAGACTGTTGTGAATGCTATCTTGACTTTTTTGACCATAATCTATAGCCATCTCTGCCTGCCTTAATCACAAAGGCAAAGCTAGGTGGTTTATATATTAGGAATTAAAATATACCTACATGCACATACAAACACACTCAAGACAACTGAAAAGACACAACGTAATAAGAGTAAAAGTAAACGATTTCCCCCTTTGCCATTCCCCTTTGTAGATACTTGTAAAGTAAACCTCCTTTCAGAATTTTTTTTTTCATTTCCTATTTTAGTTTATAATCCTGGCTTTTTAAAGCAGCGTAATTTATTTGCTATTAAGAAAACTAATGCATTGTAAAGGGACCAGTTTCAATTATCAGTATTTTTAAGGCTATCCTTGTAAAATCCCGAACTATATTAACTATCAAGGTTAATATATTTTCTTGCAAGACTCTAGAATAACTTTTTGAGAGGGCTACAATCATGAAATTTGTATTTATATAGATATATATTTTGAGTCATATAATTTTGATTTATTTGGTATACTATATATCAAATATTTGGTATTTGGTAATACCATTTCCTGAAACATATTTCTTCTGGTTAATTTAACCATGTTATTATTATATCCATGATACAAATCTACTTTGATAATTTACCATCAATAAATTGGCACAAATCAAGGACATAAAGAATTTAGACTTAATTGTATGTCAAAAGTTACCTAGGAATTCTCAAAAGTTTTCTTGCTTGGTAAAAAAAATTATTTCTAAGAATATAACCTCTAATAATGAACCATTTCATTCATGTTTTTGAAATTCCAAGCAGCCTAGTCACTATTTCTTGGCCTCTTTATTTCACTTCCACCAATCCATTCATATCACATAATAGAATAACTTTTTCTATTCTGGACATTCCCCAGAATGTTGCACATTGTTTTCTCAATTCACCCTTACTTCTTTCATTACCTTCAATCACTGGAGCATAAAATGCTTATGTCACCATTTTATGAGTTTCTATTTTTGTATTCACTTGCAATAATTTAGATAAAACCTATTCATATATTATCTTCTTATTCATAAGTAAATATATATGTTACTTCTAAATGTGTTATTTACTTTATTCTAAAACCAGACTATCTCAAACCTATAATTTCCTTTCTCTTAATTCCATATCTATTTTTCTTTCATTTGTTATAACTGTTAATTCATGCTATTCTCTTATAGTCCAAACTCCAACAGTCATTACTAAATGGGTCACAGGTATTAATCTTTGCTACCATGTGACTGATTTGATTGATCAAAAGGTTTCACAGATCAAATAGTTGACTCATTCTTTTTTAAAATTACATTTTATGTATGGCTTTAATTTAATTGAACCACAATATTCAATTCCTTGCTAATGGTACAGTGCTGAAATTCAGCCGATTCTATCTGGATCACGCGATCCAGTAGCGCTGGCAGCAGGAGGCTCCACCCATCCACCCAGATGTCATCACGCCCTGTTTTGAGCCTCTGCGCATCTGCAGAAGGCTCTGTGCATGCATGAAGGAGGCGTGTGCGAGCGTAGCAAGCGTGCATGTGTGCTCACATTTGTAAACTGGTAGTGAAGGTAGTGAATACCACCCCTGTAATGGTAATATCAATATTAGTCGTTGTTGGCATATTTGAATTAGTATGGCATGGCATGTTATAATACCAATGTTATGCCAATCTACTCATGCTATTTCATGAAACTGATGTCCCTGAACTCTACAATATGTCCACAACCCTCCATTTACAATACATGCATTCTATTGGTCAACTGAGGATACTGATACACTTAGGACATAACATGGCTAGAGAACTATTGGGGGAAAATACAAAGGATTTTTCTGTATGACACTAATACAAGCATTGATTGTGACCATATTCCAAACTTGAAGTTACTCACAGAAGAAACAGAAAAAGTCAATATGTGAATGGCTTTATATAGGCTGAAATACAATGCCCACAATGCCTTAATTACTTTTTCTTTCTAAGAAGCATGCAAAATAAATAAATAAAAGGGTTTTGAAGAGGTGTCTTGCAGCCTAATTAAGACCCTTACTATGACAATAAATTCATGGAACAGAGTAGACCTTCTTTCCAAGAAAGCAGCAGTATTTCAAGTGACTCTGTGAATGCTGCTCTTATTTTAAAAACCTAACCTTAGTGCTATACATGAAAACCTAAACAATGGAGCCTTTCTCCAGATATAGCCCAACTATCTTTTCTTGGCACTTTAAATTCACAGCCACACATTCTCTGTATCAGTTCTTGATTTTAGAGATGTGCTGCATCATTCCAATATAAATTTTAAATAATATTGGAATTATAAATAAACAATGCCGGCTGGCGACCCCCAGGGGGAGGGCCTTCTCTGTGGCAGCCCCTACCCTCTGGAACGATCTTCCTCCAAAACTGAGAACAATTGCTGACCTCCGGACTTTTCGTCGGGCCCTGAAAACTCATCTCTTTCAGCTTGCTGGTCTAGCCTGACCCCACTGAATTTTTAAGATCTGTATTATAGGGTTGGGTATTTTAAATATTTAATGGTTAATGGTTTTAATTTTTAGCCAAAGTTATATGCTTTTTTAAGAAATTGTTTAACTTTTGTGTACTATTTTTATTTGGCTGTTCACCGCCCTGAGTCCGCAAGGAGAAGGGCGGTATACAAATCTAAACAAATAAATACATAAATAAATAAATAAATTTGTTTCCAGACTTTCTCCTTCTCCTTCTCCTTCTCCTTCTCCTTCTTTATTATTTCTAAACCCAGTCTGCTGTACATGTTCCAGATGAGTAGGCAAGCTTATGAACTTCCAGGGAGCAAGATGGCAGATACATTGTAAGAATTTATATTCTGAATGTTAAAACTGAGAATTATACATTGACTTATTTATTGCACTTAGTAGAATAGTAGAATAAAGTGTGCTTATATGTTCTGAGGTTACTGTGGATATTCCTGTATTTATTTGCCACAGCAAATCTCGCTCATAACAGGAGTGTTAGTTTTTCTTTTTCTTTTCCTGTGCTATTCATATATTGATCTTTTTTAATATGTTCATTTTTTTTCAACAGGAAACAGCACTATAGCATTTTTCACACTTTCCAATTTATCTAAAGCAGTATTTCCTTAATTCTTCTTAATTCTATTTCATTATTCAATACAGATTGACATCAACGGTTCTTATTCAATCCCATTCTCTTGATTTCCCACAGTCATAAATCACTTGACTTGTATCCATTTTTAAGATTAACAAGTTTCTGGGGGATGTGAGATAAGCAAAACTTCTAAGGTAGGATTAATATTGGATAAAGAGGGTGACAATCCTACAAGGTAAACCAGACTATGAAATCAGTATCATACATGTGAGGATACTTTTAGTGTAACAGTCATAGGTGGGATTCAACAGGTTCTGACCAGTTCTGGAGAACCGGTAGCGGAAATTTTGAGTAGTTCAGAAAACCGATAAATGCCACCTCTGACTGGCCCTGCTCCCTTTTATTCTCTGCCTACCGAGTCCCAGTTGGGAGGAAATGGGGATTTTGCAGTAACCTTCCCATGGCGTGGGGGGGGGAATGGAGATTTTACAGTATCCTTCCCCTGGATAGGCCCACCAAACCATGCCCACCAAACCATGCCCACCAAGCCAAGCCATGCCATGCCCATCAAGCTATGCCCACAGAACCTGTAGTAAAAATTTTTGAATCCCAGCACTGGTAACAGTTATAGTAACAGAATCTTGCAAGTCTGAATGTCCATTCCCCTTTTTCAAATATCTTCATGTAAATTAGAGAGGGGTTTGTCCGATATGTTTTATCAAATTGGCTTGTTGGAATGGGCTCAAGTTTTGCTTATTTGATCATTGCCTTGGTAACAGCTTTTCTTCCTATTCTTCAAGACTAGTCACCATGCCCTCTACAGAGGGGCATTTCATTGAGTTTACTTACTTAAGTGTTACTTTTTTTCAAACGAACAGTCTAATTCAGTTTTCCACCAAGAATCACATTCAAATGTGTGAGGAAAAAGAATGCCCAGCCACCACGAAGACTATACTGTACATAAAATTTAAAAGTTGCAACTGCATACTGAGAAAGCTCAGCTTGGTGAACAATGGATTCATACCATGTGCTGTATATCATGTCAAGATTTATTTTATGAATCAGTAATTCAGAGCTGAACACTATAGCACATTTATAGATTTTGGAAAAAGTTTAATAAACTTTAGAGTTTCAAATAATAGGAGGAACTGCTTTGGGAAGAATTGGATTGCTTTTTCAATATTTTTTGTTGTTTTAATGAATAAAACAGATTAGGTCAATTTTAAAATGGGCTTTCTGAAGAGAATTAAATAGTTCTTCTGTGTTGAGCACCAAAAGTAATTTTCTAGATATTGATCTCTTTCACATGAATTCTTTTTGGGGATTATTGCCCTTCTCTATTTGTTTGCTCATTGCTCAATCATCTTTGCTCAATGGGCTTCCTCAAGTACTGATATTTGGATTTTGTTATGGATAAGAAGATTGAACCTAGAACTGGTCTCAAATGACAGGTCAGCCATAAACCTACATGCCCCATTCTTTCTAGCCTCCATTCTTTAGCTATAAAATGGAATGTAACCACTGTTAAAATTAATGCAAGAAATGGCAATTAACTCCCTGCACACTTGAATATTATTATGTACAGTATGTGCATGCCTGATTAATTGATATATTAATATGCCATCAAATCATTATACATTCTAAGTGATCACATCCACTAGATAGATTTTTCCCCTGGGACTCTACCTCCAACCTGATCTTTCAGAGCTTCCAATGTCAATAAAGTTGTGTCCATCCAACTTGTTTGTGGGTCATTCTCTTATTTTCTTACCTTCTACCTTTTCCAGCAATATAGAATTATAGGCACAACATATGTTAATTTGACTCTGGTCAGGTCTTTGTGTACTAAGTAAGATCTTTGGATTTGTTTCTTTGGAATATAATTGTTTTCTTAGCTTTCCATGATATTATCAGCAGTCTTCTATAATACCAACATTCAAAAAGTGTCAGTACTGTTTTCCTCCTCCTCCTCCTCCTCCTCCTCCTCCTCCTCCTCCTCCTCCTCCTCCTCCTCCTCCTCCGTTTGCTTTCATAGAGGGGCACTGGGAAAATCATTGCCTGAGTGATTCTTTTTTTACAGACACATCCTAGCATTAATTATCTTTTCCATAGCTTTTATTGCTATTCTACCAAGTGCTAGTCTGTGACTTATTTCTTGACTGTGGGTTTCTTTATTGTTGATCGCTTATCTTAACTTTGCATCATTTCAATATCACCATTACCAACTTTATAAATGGTTGCTGTACCTGTTCTTATAGTTTGTTCTTTACATTTAATTTTAATCCTTTTTCACTGTACTCCTTAATTTTCATGTTTTTGAAATAATATGACGCCTGCAGCATTTATAATTGTATATTGTTTTACTTTGTGCCTATTCTCTTTGGAACTATTATACTGAACTAATGGAAGAAAATAACATTGCTTCTAGTAGATCAGATCAGTGTTCTACCCACTACTGAAGATAAGATACTCATAGGAGAAAAAAAAAAGCCTGCAGTAAAGTTTATTTTTTGAACATATTAAAAATAATCATTCTTTTGCTTCATCCATTAATGAATGACTGTTCTTATTAAGGTTGGAGTTTTTCAGGGAGTACCATCCCCCTTTCCCATTTGATAAGATAACTGAAGTTTTCCATTTCTTTGGCACAAAATTTTAAAATAAATAGGGAAAGAGGGAGAAGGGACACTCACATTTAATTTAATTGTTCAATTTAGCAGCCAGTGTAGGACTACTTAGCATTTATTTGGGCTTCTCTATAGTGAAATATATTTCTCCATGTTGCACTTTATCATTTCACAGATGTCATCCTTATCTAATGTGATTGGCTTTTTCTGAGTCAGTTTAATTTCCTGCAACTGTGTTTTCAATACTGTTATTTATGTGACTCCATAGCTATTTTTTTCCCCCTAATAGCCACTGTTGCCAATTGGCCATCATAATATTACTTCTGTAATATTACTTTAGTTCTTATTGAGATTCACTAAATGGCTAAATCCTCTTTACTTTTACTCCTTGGCATGGAACTTTCTTTGAAGCAGAGGCAGTATTTCCAATGGTCTGGTAAAATAACTTTTCTTCCTGAGGACTTCCATGGATAGTTTAGAACTTCTATATCATTGCTTCTAAATTCTGTTTCTGCTAGAAAATAAATTTTGAAGCCCCCAGATATGAACAAGCAAAATATATAGTTCAATAATAGAGACAGTTGCCAATGAAATTTAACATCCATTTCACTGGAACTTGTATTTAAATCCTTTTAAAGTCAGCAATGAGATATTGATACATCTCAGATTTTTACATTACATAAAAAGAGCCTCCTGCATATAAAGAACATGAAATATAAGATATGTTGATAACATAGTATTCAGCACTTCAACACAAAAAAGAAATTGTATTTCATATTCAAATTACTGAGAAATAGGTTCTACTTCTGTGTCTGTGACTTATAACCTGTTCTTTAGATTCTTCTGGTAAGCCTTGCATAGAAATCTCTCTGAAGTATTAGAAACCGTAGAGTAGTTAGATAAAAATGCTATTTTATTTGACAATGGACAGGATTATAAATATTAAAAAGTATCAGTTTTCCTTTTTCAGTCCATATTAATGTTAAACTGAAGGGTACATTGCAACATATAGTTCCAATTCCATGGAATGTTATTTCTGTAGAAATAACAAGAAATATTTATATCAGTAATATAACCCGACAATCAATGTTGTTGGATTTGAAGGTAATGAACAAGAAAATATATGGTGTGCCTTCTTTAAATCAAACGAAGAACTGAGTTTGATTTAAGAAGAGAACTAAAATGATAAAGCTATACTTTTTAAAAGTATATAAGCCCTAAAAATTTTATTAGACTTTGGAATTATTTCAGCCTAGATACTGGTTATTCTTTAATTATTAAGGATGACAGGTACATCTTAAAAGGATCTGAAAGCTTAGCATTAAACTGAGTCAAATATATTAAGAAATTTAATTTTGGCCAGATTAGAATTATTGACAAACAACGAAAACCATTGTCACTTCCAATTAAAAGTGGGTCTGGAACTGTTTTTTCTTTCTCTGTAACTTACAGCACTGGCAACAGCTAACAAACCCCCTATAGAGATGTATCCATTAACATGTAAATGATCTCTGTTTTGACCAAAGCATTCTCAGAAGTAGAGTGTACATCTGTGCAGATTTCAAAGGAGCTTTTGAAAGAGATTTCTGAAAGGAAAGGAGAGGAAGAGAAAGTAGGAAAATCAGTCTGTTTACATCCCTAGTCACAAAGAGTTGGAATCTATAAACAAAACCAATTATTGATTCAGGAATAAAACGGAAGTGGATTTGGATTCTAAGAATATTCAGAACAGAAGTCCTCAGGTTTCAGATCTACACTTCTGTTTCCACAAGTGATTTGCAGTATTTTCATATCATTGCCAAGTTATACTTCTTGATACAAAGAATGTTCTAATTGCTGTTATTTTGACTTAACAACGATTGGATGACTCTAGAAGACACAGATAAACAATTTTAAAAAGTATGTTAGTGTTTTAAGAAATAAAATTGAGATCATATTTTTGCTTACTGTACTGTGCAGTCATCTATAGTAAAACTCTATTAAATTATCTGTTGTGTTTGAACAAGTTGCTTCAGTCACTGTGGTTTGAGATTGGGGTACAAAACTAAAACTACAATTTCATCTCTTTAGGAATTCTATTTAAGAGCAAAGGGTGTCTTTGGGCTATTCATTTTTCTCAGTCCCAGCATCAGCCCCATGAGGTTCATCAGCCCAGGAAATCAACTCCACAAGAAAGGTAAAATTATTTTATGGTGACTGGTTAAAACAACATAATCAATCCCTGTCCTAATGTTTCTTCTATTTGTACCTATTTTATGTATCTAATCCATGCTTATACTTACCAAATACGTTCTTGACAAATAAAACAAACTAACAACTAACTAACTAACTAACATGACTGGGTTGAACATTTCCACTGTTCTTATATTCAGGCATCTGCCTAAATGACTTCCAAATGTTATTTCACTCCTCTAGACCTAAAAAGTGTCTTTTTGCCTAGGTAATGGTTCTTGCAAATTTTCATCGAAGTCAACTACAACCAAACACTGGATTTATATCGTGAAGAACATTATTTTTCAATCCGTTATAGCTTTCTCCTTGAAACCCTACCATTCACACCACTATTATTCAGTGCATATTCTTATACAGAAATGTTGAAAATAGAAAAAGATTCACAAACTTTTAGCACCACTGTATAAGTCATCTAATTTTATATCCTTAAATTAGTATATTATCCTCAGCTGTCCTGAAGAATACTGTTCTATCATCAAATGAAGTAAGGTTTAGCTGCCAATCTGGTCAGTTTCAATACGTATCATGGGAACATGATAAATATCATGGGAAGTTTCAATACATATCACGGGAAGAGCCTGGTGGCGCAGCAGCTTAAAGTGGTGTTAAAGTGACACCAGCTGCCTGCAATTACTGCAAGTTTGAATCTCACCAGGCTCAAGGTTGACCCTGCCTTCCATCCTTTCAAGGTAGGTAAAATGAGGACCCAGATTGTGGGGCAATAAGTTGACTTTGTATAAAAAAGAACACAGCTTGGGGGGGGGGCAGCTTGCTTAATGCATTGTAAGCCACCCTGAGTCTCCGGAGAAGGACGGCATATAAATTAAATTAAAAAATAAATATTTTTTTTAAAAAAAACATAATTCTGACTCCTGTATTTTCCTACAAGATCCACAGAAAAGTCTTTGTGATAAGAATAGGTTATGCAAACAGCTCATTTAATTTTCATGGCTTAAAGAATTTAGACCACTTTATACAAAATGATGTATTCCCATATTTCTGAATATAGTTACATAATATGGTTATAAATTATAATATATATGGTTCTCGAGTGGTATTCTGAGAAAGGGCTTCTGCTAAACATTACAACCCAGTGTTACAAAGTAAACGATGAAAAATAACTGACCTATATCTCTAGTCTGCATTGAATTATTTCAATAAGCACAGCTATTCCTAGTATGGCGATAACTTTTGTACCTGCCTTTCAATAAAAGAGTAAGGAGGCTTTTAAAGAAAAAGAAAAAAAACGGCAACAAGGACAGTTTTAACTAACCAGCTCAGACTTTGATTTTTTGTAAAAAAAAATCAGATGGTAATTCATGCTTCAAGGAATCACTGGTTTTACAAAATCATAATAAAACTTAACCAGCCATACATACGAGACATATCATTATGTTTATTCATTTATTATTTATTTATCAAATTTCTTTGATACCCATCACACTTGCATGACTCTGGATGGTTTACAGATAAAACAGTAAAGTCATATAAGAGCCATAGTTATAGTTAAAACTTAAAATAAGTTAAAACCTCAGTTAAAGCAGAGTTAAAAAGAATGACTGCCGAGTTAAAAGGCAGAGGTAGTGCTTCAACCATCCACCAACCATCCTTTGGGTTGAATGGACCCTTAGACCCTCAAGCCGAGTTTGGAGCAGTTTACCTTGAATTTGTATCTATTATTTGCTCGTGTATTGTTATGGTTGAAGCTGAAGTAGTCATTGACAGGTAGGACATTGTGGCAGATAATTTTATGTACTATGCTTAGGTCAGACTGAAGTTGGTGTAGTTCAAAATTGTCTAAGCCCAAAATTTGGAGTCTGGTGACATAAGGTATTTTATTGTGGATAGAGGAATGAAGGACTTTTCTTGTAAAATATCTCTGGACTCTCTCGATTGTATTTATGTCCAATATGTAGTGTGGGTTCCAGACAGATGAGCTGTATTCAAGAATTGGTCTAGCAAATGTTTTGTATGCTCTAGTTAGTAGTACAATATTACCAGAGAAAAAGCTGTGCAAAATTAGGTTAACAACTCTTAACACCTTTTTGGCAATGTTGTTACAGTGGGCTCTGGCAGTCAGATCTTTAGAAATGAGTACTCCAGGGTCCTTGACAGAGTGAAATCATCTACAAGGGTCATGTCCATCTAATTTGTATTTTATGTTTTAATTTCTTTTGCCAATGTGCAAGACAGAGCATTTGTTGGTTGAGATTTGAAGTTTCCACTTCTTAGACCAATCTGACTCATAGTATTATCCTGTGGCTACTCCCAGCAACATGGCCTTAGGTTCTGGCCTTTCCAGCTGGGCTAGCCACTGTGAGAGGGTGGCTTGGATATTACCTCTGACTGGGTTGACAGAACATGGGACTCCTCCCACTGCTGGGAGAGGGCAGTGGAGTCCAGCTTACTGACGTTTGACTGATGTTTGGGGATCCATCTTTATCCTAGCTCCTTTGGACTACTAGGAACCTGAGGCCAGTTCTACCTCCCTTCCAGGGTTTTGTGGATGTACACAACAGCTGAACTTTTGGCCCCCTCCTTTTGCAGGCCTGGCCCTCCACACTATCAAGGGCCTATCTTGATTACGGGTTTTGGAACCCCGAGAGATGGCATGTTGCTAAGAGGGGGTTGAGGGGTTTTTTAACTATGTTTTTAAGGAAAATTTTAAGGGGTGCTGGGAGGGGAGAGGGTTGTTCTAAGACTGGATCTGGGGGGGGGGTCCACATAGCCACAGGACAGCACAGTAGGTCTGAGGGTCATGGCGGAGGTGGCGGGAAGGGAGTCTAGTTAGGGTCCTGGGGGGCGAGGGTAATGTGATTAGTACTGTGAGTGGGAGGGGCAGATATGGCAGTAGCAGGGGCCAAATCAGGTTATGGGAGTGCGCACTTGCTGTTTATGAGTGATTGTGCACTCCAGTCCCCAATGCAATTCTCGTTCTCTGGGTTGTACAGAGCCTCAGGGCCTGGGCCTCCAGCTGATGCTGTGCAATGCCAGATCTGTGATTAATAAAGCCCCCTTCATTTATGATCTTGTGCAGGAGGGGGGTGCAGACCTCACAGGGATTACGGAGACCTGGTTGGGCCAGGAGGGGGGGTTCCTCTCATTGAAATGTGCCCACCAGGCTTCCATGCATTCCATCAGCCAAGGGCTCAAGAGAGAGGCGGGAGAGTGGCGGCTATTATTAAGGAAAGTCTTTGTCCATGGCAGGCCACTGTTCCTCAGATAGCTGGGTGTGAGTTCCTCCTTGTGAAGTGGGGTCGTGGGGTGTAGATGGGCTTGCTGACTGTATACCTGGCTCCCTGCCACATAGCGACAGCCCTGCCTGAGCTGCTCGACATAATCACCAGGGTGGTGGTGGACACACCCAGACTTATGGTCATGGGGGATTTCAACCTGCCATCCATCGGTGAGATGTCAGAGACAGCTTGGGAGTTCATGGCTTCCATGATGGCCATGGACCTGACCCAGTTAGTTCAATGCCCTACACACATGGGGGGTCACACTCTGGACTTGATTTTTGTCTCTGATCAGTGGCTGAATGATCTTGAATTAGGGGAGGTAGTCATCAAGCCCTTGTCATGGTCAGATCATTCACTCCTTCAGCTGGACTTTCGAGCCGCTTCCCTACGCCGTAGGGAGATGGAACTGCCAACCAAGTGGTTCAGTCCCAGGCGCCTGATGGATCCTGATAGATTCCTGATGGAGCTTGGGCCATTCCCTGAGACTCTGGCTCACTACTTGACTGAAGAACTGGTGGCCGCCTGGGAAAGGGCAGTCACCAGAGCTTTGGACCAAGTCGTGCCTTTGTGGCCTCTGACCTGATGCCAATACCATCTGGCTCTCTGTTTTTTGGAGGAGGTGAGGGAGATAAAGCACTGGAAAAGATGACTGGAGAGTGATTGGAAGGCCAGCATTCTGAATCCGACTGAACACTGATGAAGTCTCACATTAAAACCTACTTAGTGGCGATAAAAGTGGTGAAATCTAATTATTTCTCCGCTCTTATTGTGTCTGCAGAGAACCACCCAGCTGTCCTGTTTAGGGTGACCTGCTCTCTCCTCCATATGGGGGCATGGGAAGACCCCTTGCAGGAGAGGGCTGAGGATTTTGTGCAATTCCTGCATGACAAAATCGCTCAGATTCGGGAAGATCTGGACTCCGATTGGGTGAGTTCATATGGGGTGACGGAGGTGGGTCTTGAGAGTGTTATCTGGGTGGAGTTTGACTCTGTGACTCCCGAGGACATGGACAGGATTCTGGGAAGGTTGAGCTCTGACACATGTTTATTGGACCCGTGGCCCTCCTGGTTGGTGCTGGCCTCCGGGACGGGCACACGAGGCTGGCGCCAGATGATTATTAATGTTTCTTTGAGTGAGGGTTTCTTTCCCCCCCACTGCCTTAAAGGAGGTGGTGATGAGGCCTCTCCTCAAGAAGCCTTCTCTGGACCCGGCTGTATTAGCGAACTATCGTACAGTCTCCAACCGTCGCTTTGTGGCGAAGGTTGTTGAGAGTGTGGTGGCACAACAGCTTCCTCGCTATCTGGATCCGTTCCAGTCGGGCTTCAGGCCAGGGTACAGCAGGAAACGGCATTAGTCACATTGGTTGATGATCTCTGGAGGGCTCAGGACAAGGGGTGCTCCTCTGTCCTAGTCCTATTGGACCTCTCAGCAGCTTTTGATACCATCGACCATGATATCATGCTGCACTGACTGGAAGGGCTGGGAGTGGGGGGCACCATATTGCGGTGGCTCTCTTTCTTCCTCTCCGATCAGATGAAGTCTGTGTTGGCAGGGGGGTCAGAGGTCAACCTTGAGGTGCCTCATTTGTGGGGTGCCACAATGGTCGGTCCTCTTGCCCCTTTTTTTCAACATTTATGTGAAACCGCTGGGGGAGATCATCTGTGATTTGGGGTGAACTGTCATCTGTACACTGATGATACTCACCCCAGACCACCCCAATGATGCCCTTGACATGATGTCCCAATATCTGGAAGCTGTGCGGATCTGGATGGGGGGAAACAGACTTAGACTCAACCCCTCTAAAACTGAGTGGCTATGGCTCCCGGCATCCCAGTATAGCCAGCTGGTAGCATCACTGGCTATTGGGGGTGAAACTCTGGCCCCCTCAGAGAGTGCTCGCAATCTGGGTGTCCTCCTGGATGCACGGCTGTCTTTAGATGACCACATGATTGCTGTGGCCAAGAGGGCTTTTTATCAGGTTCGCCTGATTTACCAGTTGTGCCCCTTTCTGGACCGGGACGCCTTGCGCACAGTCACTCACACCCTCGTCCCATCCCGTCTGGACTACTGTAATGTTCTCTACATGGGCTCCCCTTGAAGAGCACTTGGAGGTTCCAACTGGTCCAGAATGCAGCTGCGTGGGTGATTATGAGTGCGACCCAATGCACCCATGTGACACCTCTCCTGCGTGAGCTGCACTGTCTCCCAATGGTCTTCCTGGTGCGGTTCAAGGTGTTAGTGACCATCTTCAAAGCTTAGGACCTGGTTATCTACGGGACCGTGTTCTGCCACCGATAGCCTCCTACCGACCAATACACTCCCACAGAGAGGGCCTCCTCAGGGTGCCGTCAGTTAAACAATGTAGGCTGGCAATCCCCAGGGGGAGAACTTTCTCTGTGGGGGCACCCGTCCTCTGGAATGAACTGCCCCCGAGGATACGTATGATTCCTGACCTGGGTACCTTTCGCCGTGCCCTTAAGACCTTGCTATTTCAACAAGCTGGACTGGCGTAACAAGAAATTGGAATGGGGAGTTTTAAATTTGTGGGTTTTTAATTTAACGGCCGAAATATTTAATCTGCTTTTAAATTGTTTTAAATTTTGTATTTTTACATTGTTTTATGATGGCTGTACACCACCCTGAGTCCTTCGGGAGAAGGGTGGTATAGAAATTTAATAAACCTAAACCTAAACCTAAACCATGTATCCATTGTAACTGGATTTCATTAAGGCATGAATGTCAATAGCAAACTAAATTCGCTGCCATCTATCCTTAACTGAAAAATGTTTATTATGTTGACATAGTGATTTAAAGTTTAAACTATGTACAGCACACCATATATACGTAGAAGCATCTGTATACAATCAGTTTTAATTTTAAAAAATGGCTAAGTATGTTTATTAAGGTCAGTTATATTTAGGGAAATATTAGGAGAAAAAAGCAAGAAGCAAAAATTATGAGTAGGTATGCATGTTGCATTTAAGCTTGAATATAAAATGATACATGTTTGCAAAAGAAACATCTACATGACAAAACTGTGATTTATTGATGGTTTTATCTAATTGTAACAGGAAAGATTTATATTGATCCTTAATTCTCTAATTGAAAATCTTAGTTACATAGAGGATGAAATTACCATGTTACAATTTCGAAATATGGAGTTTGCCATAAGACTAAGGGGTCTGAGGGAAAACAACAGACAGGACTTGAGGGCTGCTTGTGTGGACATTTTGGCCAAAATTTCAAAAATGGAACCTGAGCTAATTGATAAAAGAATTGACAAGTTTTACAGGGTTAATTCCCAAGTAGCGAAACAGAGGAACTTGCCCAGAGATGTTGTGATTTATTTTACTGACAGAACGCTGAGAAATAATATTTTGCAAAGTTCTTTTCGTACCAGTATTCAAGTGGAGGGCAATCAAATTGGAGTTTTTAAAGAGCTACCATCTAAAATGTTAAGAGATCGGAGAGACTATGGTTTCCTGGCGAATGAATTGAAAAGGCGACAGATTCCATTCAGATGGGATGCACCAGCTGGAATTATTTTGAGATATGAGGATGTTAGATATCGTTTGAATTCGTTGGAAAAGGCAGAACATTTTTACCAGAACATTCTCAAAAGATCTCCAACACCACCACGTTCATCCACACTGTTATCAGTTGAAGGAGCCTTTCAACACAAGGATTATGAGGAAGGGATTTTAGAACTCCCAAGGGAACAAGAACAACAGGTACTTCAAGTAATGGCAACGGAGGAAGTTTTAGGAGCAGAAGGCGGTTTAACAGAGGATTTTTTTATTGGCCTCCCAGAGCCTAGTATAAAACATTCCAGAGCGACAAGAGAGGTGGATCCGGACCTTGAATTGTTGATGCAAGAACCAAAAGACCAACGTATAACTCGTGCAGCAGATAAGCAGAGACAAGAGAAGCAAAAACAACAGAGGTCCGAGGTGCCACAAGAAGCGAAGGGGACGAATGGGGCACTACAAAAATCCGAAGCAGTGGGAGGAGCAAGATCCAAGACTTCTGTTGTTGAACAAAGTCTTAGACAAGTGCTCAGCAAGCTTCGTGAATCTTCAGATGGCAGTTAGATTCTTATCGTGGAACGTGAACGGTTTGAACTCCCCACAGAAAAGAAGGAAAATATTTCATTATTTGAATCAATACCATAACGAGATTGTTTGCCTCCAAGAAACTCATATTAGAACCCAGGACCAAAAATATTTGATAAATTCAAAATTTGGAGCACATTTCATTTCTTCTAATTTGGCAAAAAGGAATGGACTAGTGTTGTATATTTCCAAAAGAATACCAGCTAAACTTGTAGAATCGGATGATGAAGGAAGATATATTGCGGTTGAAATTAATGTACAGAATGTTCAGTTGCTTTTGATAGGAATCTATGCCCCTAACCAGCAGCAAGAAACTTTTTACAAATTATTACATAGTAAAATATTTCAATGGAATTATAAGTCCTTTTTGATCATGGGAGATTGGAATGGAGTGATTGATATAAACCTCGACAAAAAGACATTGGCGAAGAAGGGGAATAAATTACCACAGACTTTCTTTGTATTGAAAGAAGAATTACAACTGAAGGATGTATGGAGAATACATCATCCGAAGGAACAGGACTTTACCTTTTTTTCTGATAGACATAAATCCTTTTCTAGGATTGACTTCATATTGGTCTCTACTGATTTATTTGCTAATATGACTAAGACTAAGATTTTTCCAAGAACTTTGTCTGATCATAGTTCTGTATGGATGGAAATGGACTTTGGTAAGAGGGAGAGAAGATCCTGGAGACTTAACGAGAATTTATTTAGGTATGAGAAGAATATAGATGATCTCAAAAAACATGTGAAGGAATTTTTTCAGCTGAATTTGAATAAAGGTACACCTATTGAAGTTGTCTGGGATGCAAGTAAGGCTTATATGAGAGGTATACTGATTTATATGAATTCCAAGCATAGGTCAATACGACAAAAGACAAGAATAGAACTGGAGGTAGAAATAAAGGAAAAAGAACAATTGCATATAAAAAATCTGACTGATGAGAAATTACAGCAAACTATAAAACTTCTGAAAGACCAATTTCAAATATTGATAGTTGATCAGACGGTGACTAATTTGCAATTTGCCAGACATAATACCTTTTGCAATGCTAATAAGCCGGGCAGATGGTTAGCATACACTTTAAGAAAGAAACAAAGTTCTCGTATAATAGATACTATTGAACATAAAGGCAAACAGGTCTTTCAACAGACGTCAATTCATCAAGCTTTTTTAGATTATTATTCTAATTTATATCGTACAGATAATATTCAAGAGGATCTTATTGATGAATATCTTGGAAAGACGAGAGTTACAAAAATTTCACTGGAACAGAGAGAAAGACTGAATCATTTAATAACGTCTGAAGAGATTTTGTTTGCAATTAAACAACTGAAAACAGCTAAAGCTCCTGGGACGGATGGTTTGACAGCAGTATATTATAAGAATTTACAATCAGAATTGGTAGAGCATCTTAAGGACTTATTTTGCAGTATACAGCGGGGGGGGGGGTTAAAATACCCCCCTCTTGGAAGACGGCTTTTATTTCACTTATACCAAAGGAAGATGGCTCTTCAAAACCAGAAAATTTTAGACCAATATCTCTCCTGAATACGGATTACAAAATTTTTGCCAAGGTTTTGGCCAACAGATTGATGCCAGTTATTCAAGAGGTGATTCATAGTGATCAAGCAGGTTTTATTGAGGGGAGATACATGAAGGATAACATGCGGCAAGTCATAGATTTATTGGAACATCTTGAGAAGAGTAAACAGATCCCTGCGGTGCTGGTATTTTTGGATGCGGAAAAAGCCTTTGATCGAGTCAATTGGGACTTTCTAGTAAAGACTTTGTATAAAATGGATTTTGGAGATCAGTTTGTACAAGCAATCGAGGCAATCTATCAAGAACAGACAGCACAAATGGTTATTAATGGAAGTTTAACCACCAATTTTCATATACAGAAAGGAACTAGACAAGGTTGCCCGCTATCTCCATTGTTGTTTATTTTAACTTTAGAAGTCTTGTTGAATTCTTTATGGGACTCGAATAAACTGAGTGGAATTGTCGTAAGGCAAAAAGATTATAGGACGAAAGCATTCGCAGATGATCTGGTTGTAACCCTAACACGACCTTTGGAATCAATCATCCAGATGAAAAATACTATTGAGGAGTATGGTTTGGTCTCAGGTTTTAGACTAAACCAGAAAAAGACTAAGATGATAGTTAAGAACATGTCGGAACCACAAAGGACTGAACTGGAAAGGGTGGCAGGTTTTGAAATAGCTACAAAGGTGAAATATCTAGGAGTTCAGGTTGCAGCGTCGAATATAAAGCTTTTTCAAAATAATTATGAGGTTTTGTGGCATAAGATTCAAAAGGATCTTGAAATATGGAAGAAACTGCAACTATCTTTACTTGGAAGAATAGCAGCAGTTAAGATGAATGTTCTACCTAGATTTCTGTTTTTGTTTCAAATGATCCCAGTGCTTAAGAGTGATAAAACATTGGCCGAATGGCAGTCAGGTCTAAACAAATTCATTTGGAATGAGAAAAAGCCAAGAGTCAAGTTTAAAATTATGCAAGATGTTCGTGAAAGAGGTGGCCTTAAAGTTCCAAACCTACGTCTATATTACGAAGCTGCAGTGTTGACACAAGTGGGTGATTGGTTTGGAATAACGAAAAATGACATTCTGAATTTAGAAGGCCATGATTTGGATTTTGGTTGGCATGCATATTTGTTTTATGAAGACAAGTTGGATAATGTTTTTAAAAGTCATATACTGAGACAGGCGTTGATGAGAGTTTGGAAGAAGCACCAGTTTCAATTGGATTACAAAATACCTTTGTGGTTAGATCTTGGGCAGAATATGCCAAATATAAAGTCACTTGGGGGGATTTTATACAAAGAGATGCTTTTTAATGATGGGGGCAGATGGAACTTGAAATCCTTGAAAACTCTGTTGGAAGACGGGAAGAATTTAACTTGGTTAACTTGGTTGCAGTATTCTCAACTTCAATCGAGATGGAGAGAAGACCAGAAAATTGGACTAATGCTACATGAAGAAGATTTGGTGATACAGATGAAACAGAAAGGGCCGATGCATATTAAGAGGGTGTATAATTTATTGCTAGAAAGAGATTCAGAGAGTGAATTAGTTAAGGATTGTATGATAAAATGGGCACAAAATTTTGCAGAACCAGTGATGTTAGAAACATGGGAAAAGATCTGGGTCCAGAATGTTAAATTTACACAGGCACAGAATTTGAGGGAAAACTTTTATAAGATGTTTTATAGATGACACCTAGATCCTAAGAAATTATCATGTATGTATCCAAATGTTCAACCTAAATGTTGGAGGTGTGATTGTTTGGATGCTACATATTTTCATATTTGGTGGACTTGTAGAAAAGTGAAAGCATTTTGGATTAGACTTTGGTGGGAATGCAGAATGTTTTAAAAAAGAAGCTTCAATTTTCTCCGCAACTGTTTCTGTTAGGTATAGTAAAGGATTGTTCACTGAGTGATACGAGATTGATTTTGTATATGATTACTGCAGCTAGGTTACTGATTGGTTAATATTGGAAAAAAGATAGAGTGCCTACCATAGGTGAATGGATGTCAAAGATGGCTAGTTTTGCGGAAATGGCAAAGATTTCTGCGTACCTAAAAGACAGGACCCATGAAGTTTTTGTTAGGGAATGGAAAAAGTGGGTCGATTATGTGCAGAATAAATATCAAATTAAGAATCTTCAGTTAGTTTTTTGATAGAGGTTGAAGAAATATAGAATTATTTTTATTGTTATTACTATGTTAAATATATATATTATATTATTGTTTAGATAATTATTAACTTGACATAAACTTATATATTTTGGTTATATTGCTGTCTTGAACAAAAAGAAGGGAAAATTTTTATGTTTGAATTAGGTTTAATGGGGCATTTATAATTTTTAATTGTTTAAGTTTTCTTTTTATTAGTAAAGAATTTTGGATTAATCTTATTTTTGCTAAAATATATTGCTAAAATATATGATATATATTGTGGATCTCACCTATATCTAATGTTTAATAATGATTGATATATAAAACTTATGTTTTGCATGTAACGGAAGTCAGGGGGGGGAGGGATGGGGGGAAAGGGGGGGAGGGTGGAAACATGGGGTTAAAATTGTATTGTAAAACTTTTTCAATAAAAAAAAAAGAAAATCTTAGTTATTGTTTTATAAAAGTGTATTTCCTATTTTTTCATCATGTAGGCTAATTGCTATACCATATCTTATAGCAGTACATTTCAAAATTTAGGTTGCTTTGGACAAAGAATACAGCCCTTTGTCTCCTGCTTCTATTACTTATGAAATTATCTAGTATGTCTTGCTTAGCTATTTCCCCCTAAAAATAGTGAAAATGTTTTATCCTTGTTTGAATGTGCTTAAGCCTGTGATCCTCGTGACTGATCTAGGTTGAACTTTAATGCATTTTTCTCCATTTGTATGGAAAAGAATAAGATTGATAATAAAAGGAAAGCCAATAGAGAAGCACTTAAGTGTGCAGCAATTGTCAAATTCATTTTTCAATACATTGGAACATTGAAATGCATTTGAAATATGTCATAAAGATCTACAGAAACAAAAATTAGGTCAAATATAGTAGGGAGAGTTTTTAACAGTGCCTATTGATATATATTAGGAAAAGATCAAATAAAAAATATTCAAGTCATTTCACAATACAGTAGACCCTCTGGTTATGACCGTAATTTGTTCCATAATTTTGATCACAAAGCAATTTGGTTGTGACCCGAACCTAATTTTGGAAATTTGGCCCTTACCAAAAAAATGGTGCAAAAGGAGAAATCGGCCACGAAAAAAAAATTGTGAATTTTTTGGTCGTAACCCAATTTGGCCGTGGTCAAAAGTGTTTGTGACCAGATTTCTACTGTATGTTATAATGGATTAATAAAGGAATAATTAGGACATGGTGGCTCGGTGGCTAAGACGCTGAGCTTGTCGATTGAAAGGTTAGCAGTTTAGCGGTTCAAATCCCTAGTGCCGCGTGACAGGGTGAGTTCCCATTACATGTCCCAGCTTCTGCCAACCTACCAGTTCAAAGCATGTAAAAAATGCAAGTAGAAAAATAGGGACCACGTTTGGTGGGAAGGTAACAGTGTTCTGTGCGCCTTTAGCATTTAGTCATGCTGGCCACATGACCATGGAGACATCATCGGACAGCGATGGCTATATGGCTTTGAAACAGAGATGAGCACTGTCCTCTAGAGTCAGGAATGACTAGCAAATATGTATGAGGGGAACCTTTACCTTTACCTTAATTAGGAAGGAGACTGTGGTTAAAAAATAGACTTGTGAGCTTTGTTTCAGATAGGGATCAGCAGCAAATTTTGTTTTTAGAGACATGGTCATACAAAACATTTACAAAGGACATGGTATACATATATTTCAATCTCATGTGATTGGACATTAATATTCCCAGGTCAAAGAACAGTGATCTACTTTTAGTCTTGATTGGTACAAATTATGGTCTTACTTTCCATATTCTTTTTCCTTTTTTCCTTATTTCTTTCCAGACTGTCTAGATCAGGAGTGTCAAACTGGCGGACTGTGGGTTGGATGTATCATGCACAGGCCATGCTCAGCCCAGCTCCATGAAGGGGAAAAATGTCACGATATGTCAACATGACACCACAAGTTTGACATCCATGGTCTAGGTCAGAGATCTCCAACCTTGGCAACTTTAAGCCTGGCGGACTTCAATTCCCAGAATTCCCCAGCCAGAAAAGCTGGGGAATTCTAAGAGCTGAAGTCCGCCAGGCTTAAAGTTGCCAAGGTTGGAGACTCCTGGTCTAGATGGTAAGATGTATTCTTATCATCTAGGGAGTTTGTCTGGTTTAAAACATTTAACCTTTTATTTTTACTAGTGCAAATTCTGCTGCACTGGCTGACGTACGTTATATGTTCTAATGGAGTTCTGTTAAAAAGAAGACTTGAAAATGAGCTGTAATAATTTTATTATAAATATCATACAGAAGTTAGATATATGCAGAAATGTTATTCTGCATATATCAGACTTGATGATTATGTGATTTCTTAAGGAATATTTTAAACAAAATGCTTTTTGCTTTTACTGTGTTCTCTCAGCCGACCCAGCAGAAAAGAGAGTCCTTTCAAATGCACATCCATTTTCAAATACCACTTTAGCAAGAAATTCCTTTAAATCTGATGATCAAAACTTACATTCCATTTTTGCATAAAACATTTGAGAATGGAATTACTACAAAGGGTCGAATAGTATTGGACATGTGTTCAGAACATTATTGCTGTAATTTATGCCTGATGAAAGCATTCCAGTAATATCCCAGTCCTTCTGCAATGTGTTTATCATGTTCCCGTAAATTTTGTTTGCTTTTGCTTTTGCAATCTTCTTTTACTAAAAGGCTTAGAAATTGACTAAGGAAAGCAGGAGTGAGAGCAACTGCTTTGAAACTTTGCATAAATATATTTCATACCACAGAAATAGTATTTATCTAATTATATATTTCTAAGGTAAAAGTGGGAAATTCTAGATTTCTGTGTAGCCCATAAACATGTTCTTTAAAAGGCCCAAATTCATTGTTAAACCATGGTCACCCAATTATTAAAAAGATGATGTATTTCCAGCTGCTTTAGTGGGAAATACAGAAAAGTTGTGTTGCACAACATATTTTAATATGGCCACTAACCAATCAGGCTGTCTTTTCAATATTAAAATAAAATGAACTCATTCGTAAACTTTGCAGAGAATTTTTACTCTTCAATATGTCTGCAGTATGCTCAAACCTAGAAAAGTTGAATCTTACATTGTTTTTTGTTTGTTTGCTGGCTTTCTGAGAAGTACTAAAAAGTTTTTGTATCCTGGTGCTTAACAACTATATTGGATTGTAACTTCCATACTATCCATTTAACTTAAGAGTTGAATTCTACACATCTGGAGAGCAATTGGTTGGAGAAGCTTGCTTAAGCTTCCATGTATTCCTTCGGATAAGTTTGGTTCAGTGAACACAGTTTGGTTTCATTTTCTCTGCTTTCAAAGTAGAATATTTTGGCAGGAAGCTTTGCAAATGCAAACCCCACAGAGGAAAACTGAGAAACCTAATAAACTCTTTGTTCCCCAGTGCTTAAAAATATTAACAACGGTGGAAAAAGTAGTCAGTGTAGAGTTTCACAGATTAAAACAACTGGAAAAAAATTGCTTTATGTTTAATTATGAGTAGTTATCTAAAAAAAGTTTGAAAAACTAGTTAACCAGTTAGAAAAACTGAATAACCAGGGTTTCTGAAACTAGGGTTTGTTTTTTGTTTTGTTTTTTTGGTGAAATACACACATACACACACACAGACACACACAGATATATATATATATATCTTTACCAGCGATAGATAGATAGATAGATGGATGGATGGATGGATGGATGGATGGATGGATGGATGGACGGATAGATAGATAGATAGATAGATATCGCTGGTAAAGAAATAAAGGGAGACTAATATAGATCTATTTCAACCTATTTAGCTTTTATCAGCTAGCCATACCCTTACTTGGATTTGAACTTGGCCTGCCTGCATTTTAGGCAGTTGTATTAACTTCTGAGTCAAATTGGCCCTTTTAATCATACTAGATGCTGTTTTAGGACTTCTTTCCAGAGCATGATACCAGTTTTTTATATATATATATATATACACACACACATACATGTATCGACCATATTATAGTTTTATCTCTTGCAAAATATATATATATGTCGTGCCTAGGTTTTGGTGCTTTCTCTACCTTTGATATTAGGTTACCAACTTCTCTACAATGAAATGAATAACAGAATGGAACATAAATAAGTATAAGGCCAGAATGAATATAAGATATGAGCTTTTAGGGAGGTAATATAAATCTAGCACCCTGGTGACATTCCTTCAAATGCTTCTGTGTGTGAAGTGTCAAATGCTTCTGTGTGTGAAATGCTTCTGTGTGTGAAGCTTTTGGGAATGACATTGGACAGATGCTCACTGGAATCTCTCCATCTCTCCTGAGCACTTTCCTCATTGTGGTTAATATTTTTAAGCCCTAGGGAGTAAAGACTTTATTAGGTTTCTCAGCATTCCTCTGTTGGGTTTGCATTTGAGTGGTTCATTGGGCCATGCTGCCTATCAGCATGTGTTCAGAGAATCCCAGCATTGCACAACCATGACTTCTGTGGTTGGAATGTTCCGTGTAAAAGAATTGATAAAACCTGTCATTATCAGACACCAGGAGGGCTCTATTAGACCCTTCATGCAGATGGTTTCAAGAAATTAGATGTTCTGTGGGATGCTGGAATTAATGACAATGGTAAGTTGATGTCTGAGTTGTTCTAATGTAACAAATGCAATCTTTTGGTTCTTATCTGATTATACCCAACATGAAATGTGGAAGGTCACACCCAATGTGGAAGGTCATATCCAGTAGTATCTGTCATGTGGAGTGTCACTGTAATAAGGATGTCAGTTTTGGATCATCATTGTCTGATGTACTTAAAAAGCAGAGTATCTTGGTTCAGAATCATCATTTACTATAAACTTTAAATTATACATGTAGTCTAAATATGGATTTACAAGTGAAGTCCATTGATATCTGTAGTATTTATAGCAGGACAAATTTACTTAAGAGTGTAACTTAAAACGTTTTAAATAAAATTACTTAAACACTTAAAATGTCATGTTGAAAACCAAAGATCCAAATCACAGCTGATGAAAATGGCATTCATGCTGCTAGATATTTTTTAAGACGAATTTATTCACTATGTGCTAATACTGTTTTTCAGAGATATGCAACCTAGAATTACAGCATATCCTATTCCACAATTACCAGCTAATAAGGCATTTATGATGTCAAGCTTTATAGGGAATTCATAAATTTAAAAAAGTACTTTGATAAATGTCGCTTATATTTGTCCCTGTCCATTTTCATTTAACAGAAAATATACAACTGGTTCCCCTTATTCAAAGAAAAGAAAATTATAATGAAATTTCCATGCACGAGACAAAGGTGTTTTGTTTTTTTAAAAAAATTACCTTAATTAAAAGATGGCCAAAGAGTTTATGGTCACATCCTTTCTTTCATGATAGGACTTCATGATAGGAGACCCCTATCTTTTTCTTAAAACAAAGGAAATCATTGGGAAGAATTATTTTTATAGAGCTTTTTCAGATCCAAAATTAGGAAAAGCCAGGGAAGCTGCATTGTGATGGAAATAAGTTCCATAAAAAGAAGCAAAACTAGCATCCTCAGACTCCTCTCAACAATAACAGAAATCTCAAAAGCACCATAAAAATAATTCAGAAGTCCTTTGAATCATTTGCAGTAGTAAGAAGAGAATATATTTTGGGCAATTGGGAAACAGATTTCATCACAGTATTAGATGAATACATTCTGGATAGTTATCTATCATAGTATAATTGCATTCTATCCAAAGTAATTTCCTATTGCAAAATAGTCAAGATGAAATTGTCCTAGAAAAAAGTTGAAGCTGAGCAAAATGTCCTTCTATTAAGAGTGATAGCATGCTGTATCCTCTGGACTCAGCAATTTCACCTTAAGGATAATCCCCTCTTTCTATATATATATCACCATGGCATCATTCTATTGATTATAGCCATGTCACCTCTTATGTCTGAGATCAACTATCTGGTTATTTACAGGAAGTTAGAGGATCCATTTTTCTTTTCACAAAATTAAAGCATGTCAGAAATATAGTGGAAGTAGCTTTTCAACAAACAAGTAGAATACATACCAAAAACATCTTTTCAGTCCAAATATGAAACAGAAAAGTACAATATTCTACAATTTCTAGGCAGACATTGTAACTTTTAGTTTACTTTCAGGCTAACACATCAGAATGGTGACTATGTGCAAACGCTGTTTTAAAGACAGCGATTCTGTTTGAAAACAAAACATGAGGTCAGGTATAATGATAAATCATCTCAAATGCATAAAGTTTTCTATTGTTTAAGGGAATCTCAAACATTGGGACAGTTAGATTTGCATGTTTTATTGCATTGATATATTAGATAGCAAACACTGAAAGGATGATCCGTGGTTGAGAGTGATTTGTACCCAAAGATATGTGCATCTGCAGAAATCTGCAGGTACCACCTGACTCTAGACTAATTCTGGACAAGTCGTAGTATAGAAACACAATGGGGGAAAGCAAACTATATAGAAAGCTGGAGAAAAGACACAAATCCAGCCAACAATGTAGAACATTAACTACACCATACATCTAGCAAGGAAATCTAGCCACTAATGCAGAAACTGGAAGAAATCTGATACCAATACAAAAAGAATGGGATTTGCATGATGAAGTATGTTTTAAAATATTCTCCCTGGCCCTTCACCTTGATACCCTTGTGGTAAGAAAACACTGAAAGAATAGCTTGAATATATTACTAAGTCTTATTTAATGTACTATTATCCTCCCAACCAAAGGGCATTGCAACAGATTGACCAAATGGTAAGAAGTTTAGGGCATTCAATATATATTGAATGAATGAATGAATGAATGAATGAATGAATGAATGAATGAGCAAACCTACATAGTGGGTGCTCAAAGCTATGAGTGAATTAGGTGGGGACATGATGACTTGGACCACAAGTCATGCTGAATTTTTATTGTTTGTGTAAATATATTGGCAATGTTTATATGTTATGCTACCAGGGCTGGGTTCTACTTACCCTTACTACCGGTCTGCAATGGGACTGCACACACACACTTTTGTGCATGCCCAGATTGTCATTTATGACATCCGGGTAGGTGGGTGGAGCCTCCTGCCGATTTTACTACTGGTTCTATAGAACCAGACAGAACCGGGAGTTTCCCACCACTGTATACTATATCTTACTAGGTAAGGGGGCTGATATCCAAACAGACATTAAGTTTTGGCAAACCTTTTTTTAAAAAAAGTTCTGTGCAAGAAGTTTCTACTATTCCTATGATGGCGAACCTATGGCACGTGTGCCAGAGGTGACACGCAGAGCCCTCTCTGCTGGCACGTGCACTGTCACCCCAGGTCAGATCTCCACGGCATTACTTTCATGAGCTTCTGATTCCCTGCAAATGATGAAACAGAAGCTCATGAAAGATAAAGATCTTACCTCTTGCTGCGTTGCTAATGTTGGGATGCCCCGCCTTCTGCCGGCCAGCTGGTCTTCAGGTCTCTGCTACGCATGTCCATGCTTGCATGAGCACCACGGGGGGGGGGTTCAAAACCCATTGCTACCGGTTCACTCATGGGCAGATGGGCGGAGTCTCCCGCCGATCTGGGGCAAACCGGTAACAACCACCATTGATACGCATGTTTGCACCTTTCATTTTGAGCATGCGCACGCAAGGATTTTGGGCATTCTATGTCTAAAAGGTTTGCCATCACTGTACTACTCTTATTCACTTTTATATCATGTGAAAATATATTTTGGAGCCATTTTTGTAGCTGATCTTTCTAGAGGCGATGATGTCCAGTGGAGGAAATGGCTTTTTCTTGGGATGAAAATGAAGTATAGGGAACCAAGGAAGCTGTAGATTGCTAGACCAATGATGGAAAAATAAAGACCGAATATTTATTGAAACTCCTTTTGGCTATTAAGGAGCATTGTAATCCACCAACAATTTTTTTTTTTTACCAACATTCTATTTTCTTCTGAAACAGCTAAAGCCCAAATTATATTTTATGAAATGGAATGTATATAGTATGAAAAAATGCTGTAGGTTTTTTTTTTTCAGCGGGGGTGAATTCAGTCTATGAGGGGGCCAAGGTCACCTCAGGGTATTATGACTGAGCCAGAATTGAGAGATATGCTCTGCAAGCCTTGGGGTCCTCCACAGCTCCTCCATAGCTATTGTGCTATCAATCTTTTTGCTCAGCTACTTAGCAAACGACTCTGAAAAATGTCATTGGAAATGATCCATGTAACATTTTCTCATCTACGGTGATTAGGAAATAGTTCCCAATTATTCCTGTGGAGGAGGAATATGCCTGGCAAATACCATTTTAATAGAGAGCTAATGTGGATTGTTCAGTCATTATTCTTTCTTTTACATTTCACTATAGAAAGAACGCTGAAAATGTCCTATAAAGGGACAATATGATTTCACACCCAGACCCATATTATTTTCTTGTAAATCAGACACCTAATACATCGTTATCTCCCTCTCTTTGGTGCTGAAAGTATCAATACATTAGGCAGTGTAGGATGCTTACAGATGCTATGAAGGCTGCCTAGATTCTTTATGTAGATTTTGCCCCAGGAAAGCATTTAAAAAAAAAGACCACTTATTTACACGTAGCCATACTGGAACTACTAATCAGAATTGTCATCAAGGCTCACTTACTTTTCCTTCTTTTTCTTTTTTGAAATATATTAACTTGTAAGCTTTATACTAGTGCTTAAAATCAAATAGTTCAGCTATTTCTATGCAAAATTATAACTTTTTATTAGTAATACATTTCATTATAAAAATGCAGATTAATAAGGCAGACTAGACTTCGGTGTTGACTATTCTCCATAGGACATTTCTAGGGTACACAAGTACCTCTGCAGCATTAGCTTCTTTCAAATGGAGCAAATAATGATAGAAGAAAGTTGTGTTTAAGAGGATTCAAAATTACTCAGTGTACATTTCAAATGGAAATGCTTAATATTTGTGTTAAATGAAAGTAAGTGTACTTCAAAAATGTATTTATTTTAAGAACCTGAGACACATATATTCCTTTCTCTTCCAATTTTCCCCACAATAACACCCCAGTGAGGTAGTTTGGGCTGAGAGAGAATGACTGGCTCAAAGTCACTTAGCCTGATTTCATGTCTAAGGAACTAGAACTCATCATTTCCTAGTTTCTAGCCTGATGTGTTAACCAGTAGGTTAAACTGGATCACTACCTTTCAATTTGAGCATTGAATGTACAATGTAGGGGGCATGATGGCTCAGCAGTTAGAAAGCTGACAGCTCAGTTTTGAGACCCAAGTACTGTGCAATGGATAATAATGTTCCCATTATTTGTCCCAGCTTCTGCCCAGTTTGAAAGTATACCAATGCAAGGAGATAAATAGGTACCAGTTTGGTGGGAAGCATTCCATGCAGGGGTGCTATTCAAATTTTGAGTAGTTTGGAGAACCAGCAAATACCACCTCTGGCTGGCCCCCGAGTGGGATGGGAATGGAGATTTTGCAGTATCCTTCCCCCAGGAGTAGAGAGGGAATGGAGATTTTGCAGTATCCTTCTCCTGCCATGCCTACCAAGCCACACCACGCCCACCAAGCCAAGCCCACAGAACTGATAGTAAAAAAAAAATTGAATTCCACCACTGATTCCATGTGCCTTGGCATATAGTCATACTGGTCACATGACTACAGAAATGACTTTGAAAAATACTGTCTCCCTCAGCTAAGAAATGGAGATCAGCACTGCCTCTTAGAATTGGAAATGTCTAGACAGGGGAAACTTTTACCTTTATTATAACATTAAGTATTATTGAATGTATCTCCCAAACATTTATTAACAGCAAAACTGCAAATATTAGAATGCTTACCACATAACCATTTTACAACTTTCCTTTTCACTATACTGATAAAGAAATATGCAATTCATATGATAGACTAGTTCAGTATAATCAGTTATTCAGGAATTTAAGTTTACACTTAGTTCTCTTGTAAATCAGCCCACACATCCTGTGCTATCATTGAGACTCTTAAAATGGCTTAACTGATTTATTTGGTTTGGTCTTAATGCACGGTATGTTCCCAACTTACAACAATCCTGTAAAGAAAGAAATGTTGTAACTAATTCAAAATCATCTAATGAGCCTTGTGGCTGAATAGGATGAGTGATTTTCCCATCATAGGCCAATCACTGCAGATCCACAGCATTAGATTAGCCATTCTAAGAATCTCTATGATGACACAATTTGTGGGATTAATATATGCACATGTGACTCTTATCCATAAAATGAATACATTTTAAGTACACTTGCATTCATTTAACACAAATGTATTCCCATTTGAAATGTACACTCAGTAATCTGGAAAAATCTTTGGGTTTTAAAGATGGAGCTTTAAGAGTTTTAAGACTGGATAGCTCTGCAGACTAAGCATTGTAATTAAACACCAGATGTCTGCAATTACTGCTTGTTCAAATCTCGCCAGGCTCAAGGTTGACTCAGCCTTCCATCCTTTCTAAGGTAGGTAAATTGAAGACCCAGTTTGTGGGAGCAATAAGCTGACTTTGTATAATTATACAAAAGTATGAAGGCTATTGCTTAACGCATTGTAAGCGCCCTGAGTCTTCGGAGAAGGGCGGCATATAAATCAAATTAAGAAAAAAACATTTGGAAGATGCAAAGATGGTACAGGAACTGTTAACAGAGAAATAAATAATAAATAAAGAACATGCCTGGCATATAGAAGGGTCTATGTGCAAATCACAGGATCTGGGGCTTAGACAAGGAAACACTCCATCTAAAATTCTGGCAAGGAATTATTAATCAGCACCAGAATTACTGAGTTAGCCAGACCAGTTTATGACTCCGTTTTAAATTGAGTTTTTCAAGGTTTTTTTTTATTTTTGTTTTTGAAGAAGATACTTAAATATCACCTGGCATCTGTCAATTCATACCAGAAAATATTCTCCATATTATTTTAATCAAATTGATTATTATTATTATTGTTCAATGAAAAGGAAAAAAAAATCGTAAGACCAAATCATGTTGGGTGAAATTTTGCAAAATGATCCAGGTGCAGGAGACAGCACCTGTCTTTCTTACATATTCTTCCCTGAAAATGCTTTCCAGAAAATCCCTATAATGGGCAATCTAATTTAGGAGACACACAAGTGTTGAGAACATGTACCTGCATCTTAAAAGAACTTCAGTTGTTTATAAAATATAAAATAGGGAGAGGGGCTGGTTCAAGTGAATGCTTTTCATGTAATGTTTAACTTTGCTTGATATGAAAAAGTTTGAGCTCTTTTTCCTTCTCTGAAGAATATGGTGCTATAAATCTTGTGATTCTTTGTTTTTCCCGACTACAAAACTGAACATTGTTTTGTTTGTGCCAACGGACAAATCCCACTAGACTCCTTGCCTTTTTGATTTTGTATTCTCAAATATGTTTTAAACTAAGATCATGAATGAAAATAGTTGTTTTGCCAAACAACCATTAGAAAAAATTGTATTCTCAACAATGTCTAAATCCCATATAAATGCCAGAGGCAATCTTAGAAAATAAAATGGTGGGTTTTATTTTCTAAGTTCTAGCCCAATGTTTTGTTTGAAATTGTGCCTAGTACCTAACAAGAGAAGACAGGAGAAGAAAATAAATAAACATGAGTTGGCAGAAAGTAAAGTAGAATGGAGTAAGGTGACTTAAAGCCATTAATGTGACATGTTTGTCTTCCAGTAAAAACATATTTTGAGATTCCTGTACATTCAAGCAGCCAGTTATTTAACGTGCTTGTGAGATGTCCTCAACATTCCAAACATGGCCTGAGAAGGTTAGAAATCTTACATATATGAAAGGTTGAAATGAACATGACATCAGACTTAAGAACTAGACCACTTCTTCATTATGTTAATTCATTATGATAAATAAGCCTTCAATAACATTTTTAGTGTGTTTTTATATGTCTTTTAGTAGAGAAAACTGATTCTATCCCTATTATTGCCATATCACAATTCCAACTACTATATTCTCTCCAGAGCTGTATGCATATATTAGGCATATTTAACGCCTGCTGAAAATTACACCCAGCGAAATCTCAGTTATACGTGGCAGAGAAGAAGTCTTAACATCCCCCCAGCTGCTAGTTAATTGTAATTCTGACTTTGGTGTGTGTGTGTGTGTGTCTTTGAGACAGTGTAGAATCTGGGAACTGCCTGGACTCTTCCCTGAAGTTTTCTTGGCAAGAATATAGAAGTATTTTTCACTGCCTCCTTCCTATGGCTTAGAGAAAGCAACTAACCAAAGATCACCCAGTCAGCTTCATAGCTAAAATGGGACTAGATCTTATGGTCTCCCAGTTTCCTAGTTTGCTGGTTTAACTACTACATCAAACTTCATCTCTTTAGGAATGACACAAGGAAAAAAATATTTAACTCAGAGGGAATATTCATGTTATTTATGTTTGGCTATTTTATTTTTAATTAATCGTAAGGTATATTAAATCAAATTTAGTTTTTAATCTTGGCTTTCTCTATATTCTGGGATGACATTTTGCTGTAGCCAATAACTCCCCAAAGGCTGGACAATGAAAATAATTGTATGTAGCTTTGCTATTACATGTGCATAGGCACACACAGGCACACTCAATTAGTACAGTAATCAATATTCTTTTCATTTTTTCAAAAAATAATAATAACAGAACAAAGCACTGAGTTTAAATTCTCAAATTGGAAAAAAATATCAGGACAAGGTCCCAATGCTTAACATAATATTTTATAGATGGATACAAAAGATCCAGCGATCAGCATCTAATTAACCTATGGTACTTGTTTCTGGAAGAGAATGTAGAAGAAAGCATTAAGTTTATTCATGAATTGCATTTACAATTAATCTACACAGGATAAATCTATGTAGTATTAGTATAAGTATTACATTTCAAGGCTATCATATTTGCTAGCTATATTGAAAATAAATTACAGCTTACATATTTTTTCAGAATTCATTTTAGCATATATTGAGAACATTACATTGATTAATTCACACTTTTCTTGAAGAACTTTTTTTTTTTTTTTTGGTCACTGGTATTAAGACCTATACTTATAGATAGAGAGATTCACATAAATATTTTTTATGCCCAAAACAGATTAGGGAATTGTATAAATGCTTGGTTTTGAAATGACATTTTATTTTCCATTTGAATCAAATGGATTTTTTTTTTTAGAAAATTCTTTTTGTTTTTACAATGTTGTGCACCTTGTCACTGATGTTTTGAACATAAACTTGCTATTGTGTCTGAGAAATTTGTAAACAGAAGTAAAAGGCTCGGAGGTTAGGAGCAATGACAGTTGCAAGGATTTAAAAGCTTTTTAGATTCCAAAGTAAATACAACAAAAATAAAATAAAATGTATAACTTTAAAGGCAACACAGAGAAAACCAGTATTATTTTTTATCTTAGAACTACATGCAGTTCTGAAGTTATGTCAAGGCTCATACACTATCACTGTTTGTATCATGCCTTCTTCAGTACTGGTTGGGAAAAACCAGAAAAAGAAAACAAAATTTTAAGCATTTGGAATAAGATTTGTACAGTATATAATTATTTGTACAGTATATAGTTATATATACATATAGTTGTATGTATAAAGGAGTGCATCAATCCATAATATTTCAAACACATATAAATTAATTTTTTTTCTAAATCACCATCATCATCATCTATCTTCTGCCTACTTTGGCAGATGTTGATTTGAAACAATATTTCTAAAATATCAACATCTTCTTTATCATCATAATCATCTATCATCTATCTTCTGATGTTGATTTGGAACATCCTGCATAAAGCAATTGATATGATGAACATTTGTATTAGAGATTCATTTGTGATGTAGCAGAATGAACATTGACAGAACATAAGCCTGTGGGTACAATTGTTGATTTACATGGAGCCAAAATCTTGCACTATCCAGGTCCTTTCTTGTATAGAACCAAGGGTATGTTCAGTCATAAGCACAAAATCTTTGCTCTTGCAAAGTCACATGCATGTATGCATGTACATCAATAAGGTTTATCCAGAACATTCATGAAGTTGAAAACATTTTTTTTTAAAAAAATGATTTATATGCTGCCCTTCTCCAGAGACTCAGGGTGGCTTACAGTGTGTTAAGCAATAGCCTTCATACTTTTGTATATTTATATTTATACAAAGTCAGCTTATTGCCCCCAACAAACTGGGTCCTCAATTTACCCACCTTATAAAGGATGGAAGGCTGAGTCGACCTTGAGCCTGGCTGGGATTGAACTTGCAAGTAATTGTAGGCAGCTGGATCTTAAATGCTGCCTTTGTAAGAGGCATTACCCCCCTATGCTACTCAGGCTCCTACCCCCCTACGCTACTCTGACACTCTTAATTAAGTCTGTGCAAAGGACAGAAACTTTTCTTGGTGGAACCCTACTTAAGAATTATGGGTGGAACAGTGAGACATGTTCCTACCAAATGGAGTTCAACCAATGATGATGATAATCTTCTTCTTCTTCTTCTTCTTCTTCTTCTTCTTCTTCTTCTTCTTCTTCTTCTTCTTCTTCCTCTTCCTCTTCCTCTTCCTCTTCTTCTTCCATATCCATCATCGGACATTGGCAATCATGTTGGTGGTCCTATTTTTATCAGCAGCCACACAAAAAAGTGGTATTGAGTTTTGTCCAAACAAGTTGCTTTGATTTTGAAGCCATGATGTTCTTCTGCCTAGATCTCGTTTGTCTTCAATCTTTCCTTGGAGGATTAAATGAAGTATGCCGTATTTTTCTGGGTGTTGCATCACATGTCCAAAATATTCTAACTTTGCCTTTTTATGATTTTGATTATTTCCCTTGACTTTCCCAAGCGGCTTATTACTTCCTTATTTCTGACTTTGTCAACCCAATTTATATATAACAGCCACCTGTAAATCCACCTTTCAAATGCTTCTAGTCTCTTTAAGTGGCTTTCTGTCAGAGACCAACTCTTCACTCCGTAGAGCAGGATAGAAAATATGTAGCATCTGACAAGCCTGATTTTCAATCAGGCTTATATCATGACTGCAGAAGACCTTTTTCATTTTGAAGAATGCTGTTTGAGCTTTCTCTATCCTTGTTTTTACTTCAGTGGTCATGTCCCAGCTTTCATGTAAATTAGAGCTAAGGTACATAATCCTTTCAACTTTTTCTAATGGTATTCCTTCCAAAGTTATTGTGGTAAAATAATGGGTTGTTTGCTGACAACCATGATTTTGGCTTTTGAGATATTAAACTTCAAGCTGTATTTTTCAGATATTTCTGTGACTCTGTTGATGAGGAACTGAAGATCTTACTGTTTACTGGCAAGCAGAACTGTGTCATCAGCGTACCTTAAAGTGTTGATCCGAACACTCTTTACTTTGAGGCCAGCACTGATGTTTTCTAGTGCTTCATTGAAAATTGATTCAGAGTAGACACGTATTAAACAACAGCGGAGACTGTTTATGCCTTCCCAATATCAACACATCTTTCTCTTTAACCTAGTCTTTTAAAATAGTTTTATGGATCTTCTCTGCAGTTTGATCTCTTGCTCTCATCTAGTGATATACAAAATAAGATATGTTAATTTGAATTTAATTTTCTTATCAAAACAATCTGTCCTGGGCTGAAGAGAGTTTTTAAAAAATTAGTATGTGCATTTGAGCCAGAGTTAATTCCTGGTGACAGCATGTACTATTCCCTGCAGTTTTCAAGGCAAGGTTTCAGATGTGGTTTGCCACTGCCTCATTCCTAGGGCTGTAAGAGAATTACTGGCCCAAAGTAATCTAACTGGCTTTGTGTCTAATGTGGGACTAGAACTCCCTTTCTCATGGTTTTTTGCTGGTACCTTAACCACTGCCCGAAACTGGCTACCAACTTGTTTTGTTTTGTTTTTTGTTTTGTGCTTTCATATCATTCTAGCAAGTTCCTGGATTATTCCCTGCAGTTTTCCTGGTAAGATTTCAAAGGTCATCTTATGGACAATGTAACCCAGCTGGTTCTGTGTTGAAGGTGGGACTAAAATTCATAATTTCTCAGTTCTAGTCTGGTGTCTTAACCACTGCTACTGTTATGATATTACTAACTATGTTATCATGTAGCAATGTATATAAAAAAGTAGAAAGTTTTCATGTTCACTAGATTGATTCAGAACAATAGTTTCAACTATGTTTGAAATGACAACTTCCTTTCTTTAATACTTTCTGTAAGTCCCTTGCTGTATTTTGTGTGCCAGAATGTTGGATTGTTCTTGGAGTGTCGGTGTTTTGGTTCACATTCTCTTTGTCACACACTGGACTCCCAACATCTGCCTTCTGGTTCTTTTTATTATTATGTAATAAAGACAGGGGATTTCTTTCCTTCTCAGGGGCAACCATATACAAGGTTGTACAGATCCATGTAGTGTTTTACCAATATTCTCCCTTGTGCCTTGATAAAGATGTGCTGAATGTTTAGCAGAAGGTCCTGTGATAATGTAAAGAACACGGGTAAAAACTCATCATCTGCAAAAGTAATTAATAGCAAATAAGTTTGCTTCAAGGTTGGGGAATATGCTACCAAAAAGAGGGAAGGCAAGAGAAATTCATTTAATGGCTAGCTGTAGGCTTCAAACTTTGCCACTAGATGGAAGCACTAGACTGTGCTAATAATTCCAATGAAGGCACAAAAGAGAAATAGAAAAAGAAAATGTACACACTTGGTGTTCATTGAACTGATAGCTTTGGCCAAAGACAAACTGCTGAGGTTTGTGCCTGTCACTGTCCATAAGAGAACATTTAGAAGATATGGGGAGATGGGAAAAGCTGCCACACTGAAGCACAAACTTTACAGTAGAACTGCAAAAGGGAGTTGCTTACAAAAACAGAACAAATAATGAAAGCCCATTACTTTCAACTTATGAACTTGAATTCATCATTTGAGAGCCCCTTCTCAAAGAGCTCTTAAAGCTCTTATTCAGATAAAAAAAGAGCCTGGCCTTTTAAAAAAAAAAGCTTTCCCAGTATTAATTGGTAACATACAACTTCTCATAACACTACTCATAAACAAAGTCAGAACTAAATTCTCCATGTGACCCTTTGGTGCAACAAAATGAAATGTCAAGCATTGTTCCCAATACATTTGAAAATGATGTTTTTATGGCTCAATGAATTGTACAAGTGGCTGAGAAATCCCTCTGTTATTTATTATGACATTCCATTCATTTTGTTTTCCTTGTAGTTTCCAGTAAAGGGAAAAGACACATGGGTTTTGTGCACCATTATATTGGAGGTCACTAAATCTATAGGTCACACAACCAAAACTTTTTTCCTCTCATTTTATTAGATCTTCAAATTACCAAATTAAAATGATTTATACTAAATTCGGGAGATTTAATGGTGTGTCAGAAAGGCCTTAGACAGCAGCAGAGATACTGCCTAAGGCTGTGATGGTGAATCCATGGCACGCGTGCCCAAAGTGGCACACAGAGCCATGTTGCCTGGCATGCATGGGGTTGCCCGTTCCTCTTCTGGATTTCTGGTGCGCATGCGTATGTGATGATCAGCTGGACTTTGTGCGTATGGCTGTGCTGGAAACTGGAAGAGCTGGTCTTCCGTTTTACGGCGTGAGCATGAGCACCAGCCAGCTGATTGGCACATGCTCATGCACAGCAGTAACTGGAAGACTTGCATGCATGCCGGAAACTGGAAATATCTTATCCGGCACATGCATGCCCCTGGGCAGCTTCTCTTCCTGGTTGCGGCCCTGATGAGCATGTGAATGAAGTGCTTCCTTTTTGGCACTTGGTGCTGCATGCATGTGCCACATGCTCCCTTTTCAGCACTCGGTGCCGAAAAGGTTCTCCATTACTGACCTAAGAAACGATCAGGGTAGGAGAGGGTATTGGCAGCTGCATAATGGGCAGAGAAAGAAACTCGAAAAGTAACCTTCTTAACCTATCAGTCTACACAAGAGATGGTGGGAGATTTTTACTTTCAAACTTATAACGCTCTGTTGATGTAGCCTTACAATAAAATAGAATTAGCTCATCAGGTCATGTTTCCTATCTGATCTGCCTAGGAAGGCTGACATCATTCTTGCATCAATATTTTCTAGACTTAGATGTTCATGGTAACATTTTGACAGGCAGGCAAGGCTAAAGTGAACTGTCAAAGAAGAAAAAGAAGCATTTGTTTATCTTGACTTTTGATCTAAATTGAGAAATTCGGAAGATTGTATCCCTAAGTAGTCTAGAAATTGTGCTAGCAAATTTCAGCAGCACACACCAAGAAGCAGCATGAAGGGGATTATAGACAATTAATTAGGACTAACACTTAAAACCTCACTAAGCCTCTCAAACCCCAATCTTCTCAACAGTTTCCCATATTCAGTGACATTGTTGTCCCACCTACAAGTCACCTAGGTCATCAATATAAATTGAAAACAAGTATGCATGGTCTCAAATAAAAAGCACGGATCCAATTTAGAATGGGTGAGAGAGTGAGCAGTTTAAATAGCAAGGGTCACATGGCACAAGGATTGTTTGTTAAGGATAGATAAATACATAGAAGCTTAGTAAACGGTAGTGCATAAACTAGATTTAGCCATATGTCCTTTTCTTTCCATGAATTTAATTTATTTGCAGAAAATACACTTGCAATGCTTTGTATAGTGATTTTTCTCCCTGTGAAGGAATTCAGCCGCTCTTCTGGAATCATTCTATTACACAGGAAGGAAAGAAGCTGACAAGAACAAGGGATGTATTGCCAGATTTGGCATACTCAGGATTTATATTTGTTTTTAATAGTCATTTATTGGAAGTTAAAGGCCTTAAAAATATCAAGGCATTGCTGGAGAAAAAAGAAAAAAAACCCAACTCCATAATAAAAAGAAAACACAAAAAACATTAATACAAACTTTAATATTAAAATAGCAATAAGCACCAGCTTCTCATTTCGAAAGATAGAATTAAAGACCTGTGCCAGTACTCTTTTCCAAAATTCTGTTTTAATAGGGCCCAATTTTGGAAGGAATAATATTTCACATTTGGAGTGATCCCTATATGGAGTCTGACAGCCAGACCCTTGAAGTAAGCTGAGTAATATTATGTAGATGCTAAAATCTGGGGACTGTCTTTCAGATAACAAGGTTAGCTGTTATTTAAAATTTGAAAAGAGAGGTGGGCTACATGGCATTCTCTAGATATTTGATTTACATTCACACAAGATCTGTTGCCCATCTTGTTTTCAACTTTAGAAGAATAAAAAAAAGAATAAATTTTCTGTGCAGATCTTTTAGTGTCAGAATGATATTAATATATTTCCCACAGATGACTTTCCATACTCTAGACCTCTAGCAATGAAAAGCATGCCGCATCATATGGCAGCCAGTTCCACTGCAAGGAAGTTCCTCCTCTGGCTAGCCTTAAACCCTCAATTCTGATTCTGCTCTCTGACACATAAAGAATAAGTCATTTTTTTCTTCTGTGTAACAATGATTCAGATATTTGAAGACTTAGTTATATTTTGAATAAACTAAACATATCCAGATCCTTTAAGCTTTCCTACTAGGGTTTGGTTTTCATACACTTTATTCATGTGAGAGCTCTCTTCTGAAGTTGCTGGAATCTAATTATTCTGTTGATTTATTTAAGCAATTTATATGGTCACCCATTTCTCTAAACTGGAAATGTACAAGGTTAAAGTAACAATTTTAAAATAGCCATAATGTCCAGAGACACAACCCAACACAAATCCTCCTCCCCCTCCTCCTCCTCCTCCTCCTCCTCTTCATTAACCAACAGGGCTCACCTAACTATCCAGTCCAAATGTGTAGGACTCTTAAAGATTTACAGTAAAAGTTAACAGTTTGGGCTACCTGGAACCCAGGGGGAGGGTGTTCCATAGGACCACTATCTGTTTAACCAGGATTTTTTTTACTGACTTTTTTTGAATTGTAGTGCTGAGAACTATACCTATTCTCAAAGGGATTTGACCAGGCCAGGATTCTAATAATTATTTCCCATGATCTGTTCCAGGCAGTATTTGCACCTTTAGCTGCTGTACCACACTGCAGTTCATGTTTAACTTTTGGTTGACAGGGATATATGACTGTGAAATCAGGTCTCCCATCCTATATTTAAGCCTTACATTCTTTTTTCTACTCAGATATGAGTAGGACAAGAGTAAAGTGTTACACTTCTGCTTTTTAAATATCATCCTATTCATTTCACCTCACTGCTTAAGTCTATCTTGATCTTTAATCTTCTATTTTTCATCAAAAGTAATAGCCACCCCTATTACTTTTTGTGACCCTAATTTTATGGCAGCTTCAAACTGGTAAGATTTCTCTCAGGCAAGTCACTGATAAATGTACAACCAAAATGGACCCCTGGCAGAGCCTGTGGCACTTTCTATTCCATACTTCCCTTTACGTTAAAGTGGAGCCATAAATGAGCACACATTTGGTACAGTCATTGAAAACAGCTGTGAGTCTAACTGTAGTATCATCTAATCCATATTTTACCATTTTATTGAAGAGATTATCACAAGGGACACTGTAAAAATGCTTTGCTTTGGTCCATTTCCATCTGCTACAATTCACAGAACCTGAAATTTTTCAATGTTTTTCAAGAGTGTTTGTGTAATGTGCACTGTCATGTCAGGATCATCTAAAGTTCCAAAGAGATCTGTAGCAGTTCCAGGCTTTGAACATGATCTTGCAGAAGAATTGCACTTTTTTCAAAATCAGATTTATAAATAAAACCTAACCCAGAGTTTCTGTTATACGAAGAATAAATTGTACATTTACTACATACAGTATAGGAGTAATAAATTTACATTTACTACATACAATATAGGAGTAATAAATGCACAATATTCATTTTAGTTTGAAAGCATGTTTATAAAACATAGAGTTTTTCCAGGGTGAAGTTGTCCTTATCTCATTTGCAAGCCATAATGATATGTGACCACCACTCCCCTTTTAAAAAATGTTATCATTTTGTTATCATTTCAATGTTAGACCTGGTAACTTAAGATCCTTGAATACCCCTTAGAGGTATTCAAGTTATTATTGGCAAACCCTTGTTTTTTGCAATGGGTGTACTTGCACCTGTCTAAGTCTATTAATTCCTGACAAGTTACAATCAACCAACTCTACTTGTCTTATTTGTTCTCCATTTGCTATAACCTTGATCCTAAATGTGAAGGAGTATAGATTGCTATTATTTTATATTTGGTGATAAAGCCTATTATTTGACAGCATCAAATATCTTTCCTGAAGACAGCACTATGTCTCCTGTAATAGTATGTGAAAAGACAGAATCAAAGAAATGGTTAGATCAGCCATGGTGGCACACTGATTAGAATGCAGTACTGCAGATCAGTTCTCACCGGCTCAAGGTTGACTCAGCCTTCCATCATCCCAAGGTTGGTAAAATGAGGACCCAGATTGCTGGGGGCAATAGGCTGACTCTGTAAACCACTTAGAGAGGGTTATAAAGTACTGTGAAGAGGTATATAAGTTTATTGCTAGTGCTAAAAGGCAATTTAGCCTGAAGCAGGAATGGGGGTTGTGCAAGTGGCTCAGAAGGTACCTTCCCTAGTTTCTTGGACTCTAAAGTGTAATGGTAGAGGCAGTGGTGACATTCATTTTTTTCCCTACCGGTTCTGTGGGTGTGGCTTGGTAGAAGGTCCTGTGACTGAGTGGGCATGGCTGTGAGTGATATCAAGTTGGCCATGCCCACTAAGTTCATGATCCCCTCCAAGCCATGCCCACAGAACCTGGTAGGAAAAAATGTGTGTATGAGCATGAGAAGGGCTTATAGTGAATGCTATGGCAGAGGGAATCCTAAGTTTTCTCCCTCCACTCACAGCGGAGCTGCTGCAGCTTTTGTTTTAAGGTACTTCAACCACCGGGAGGGAAGGGGCCAGGGAGGGGCCATAAAGGTAGCAGCAGCTCTGCTGTGAATGGAGGGAGAAAACTTTGGATTCTTTCTGCCACAGAATTCAACATTAAATGCTGCAGCAGAGAGAAACCACCTGCTGGCTGGGCCGGGCCGGGCCCGAAGCAGCATTTCTCCCGTCACTGGCTGGATGCATGACCTGACCTCAGAAGGCAAGTGGGCATGAGGGACCACCAGGAAGGCCATGTGGAAGGCAGGGAAGAATGGCAGGGCTGCGGAGAAGTGAGTAGGCGGCTAGGTCCCTTTCCTGACATGCTTGCCTGCCTTCCACATGGCCTTCCTGGCGGTCCGTGGCTGCCTCGCCCAGTCACGTGGGTGACTGGGCGAGGCAGAGTGTCTGAGCAGAGGCGTGGCCAGCCAGCAGTCACTACCAGTTTAGTGACTGAGACCAAATGTCCACTACCAGTTCACTAGAACTGGTTTGAACCAGTCAAATTTCACCCTGGATAGTGGGTGGGGAAAAGTTTTGTCGATCTCTCAAATTGGAAAAACAACAAGATGAGTTAAATTGACTGTGTTGTAAAGCTATAGTAAAAGAATATTGCAAGTCTGAGAGTACAAATCTCCCACTTCTCTATTTACCACTTGAATTATGAGTGTGGATTCTTTCTAAATTTCTTTCTCTGCCTGTTACTCAATTGCAGGCTCTTTTGTTTTTTATCTGATCATTCCCTAGGTAACATCTTTTCTTCCTATCTTCCAAGGTCATTTTCACCTTCCATTTCAAACTTTCAAGATTCTATTAATATAGTCATACAATAAAGTAGAATGAGTACAGCTGGCCATGTTTCCATCTGTTCTACCTCCCCATGTCTCCCTCTGAGTCTAATAAAGTCAAGACTTTTACCTTTAAAAGTGTAAAAGCTGGTAGCTATTACGTTCAGCAAAACTATGGATTGCCAATATTAATTGATAAATCCCAAATATTGGTTAATTATTCTATTGCTTAATTGTCTCTCTCTTATAAACACACACACACACACACACACACACATGCATCAGTCACACACTTCTGATCTTAGATGACTTGTGCAATTTCATAACTGTTCTGCCATTTTAAAAAGGTGATAAAAATCTAATTAGTCTGCTGAGCATTACAAATAATTTTTATGCTACAAATTTCTATATTAAATTGGCAGACTGGATGTCAGAGGTAATATTCTAGCGGAAGAACAATGTGGTTTTGGAGGACATAGTCTGACTTTCTATCATGACTTAGTTGTTCACAATTTAGTTGAAAATATACATTTTCTCCAGGGGAAAAAATATATGCTTCCTTCAACATTAGGACTCTTTTGACTCAAATCTCAGAAATAAGTTATGGGAGAAATTGAACTCATCCACTGATCTTTGTCTACTATCTCTAATTATAGAATTCGTAAGAACAATATGCTGCAGTTCTTTATGGTCCTTAGGATATCTTATTCACCCCTGTCCAATTCCAGTTCAAAGAGGGATAAAACAGGGCTGTATGTTAACTTCTAGTTTTTTAAATACCTATATAATAATAGTACAAACTCTGTCAGACTAGATTTTTTTTTTTAAAAAAATTCCTTCACTAACCAACTATTTTGGTTTTACTTTGTGTAGCAATTTTCCCTATGCCTTTAGTGGGTCTAATAAGGTATCTTTTCTGCAGAGGAAACAGTCTTGTTATAAATCACGATAAAACAAAAGTATTGTGTATTCGGGAAGACTTATTATCCACCAATATTCATGAACAATAGCTGGTATTAGTCAGCTCAAATCCTTTAAATTTCTTAAAGGGCCTCTCTTCATGCATCTACATTTTCAAAAGATAAATTTATCTATATCTTCAAAAGTTCAAAGTCTTACAAATGCCCTTTTGCTATTGTGAACCTGAACTGCAAAGTTCTAGAGAACATGGTACAGCTTCTTTTTGAGCTACCTGTTCTATGGGGTGCCAGGATGCTATCATCTTCTATGAAACTGTTCAGTCCAAATTTATAAGGACACCCAACTGTGTTTCTAATCTTCTACTTGTGCTAACAACTGCCTGATTTCCATCAAGGCAAAAATTTGGTTTTGTCTTGATAGAAATATTAGAAATAGTAGTTCAATTTCATATGAGATACTTTTGACCTCTCTGATCCTCTGTGACAAATTTTTATGCCCTTTGCTAAAGGGAATAAAGCTGCATTTAAGAGTCTCTAAGGCTTCTACTCAATATCTATTAAACCATCTGAAAATAAAATTCTACTTCAGATACATCTACAATTTTCTTCTTAATACTGTTTTACTGCTCCTTCTTTTCTACTATTCTCTGACCTCCTCCTCCTCCTCCTCCTCCTCTTTCTTTCTTTCTGTCTCTGTCTCTCTCTGCAGGAATTTTGGCGTCAGTGCTTAAAATGCATGATCCATGTTCTTCCAGGAAAGTTTTAATGAAAATCAAATTAAGTCTATTCAATTATTCTAGAAGTACTCCTAATTTAATGGCTTATGGGCTGAAGCCCAAGTCATTTTATTTCAGCCCAATCTTTATTGAATCCTGTATCATGCTACCAAATATTTTATGACCTTGTTTCTTAATCCTTTTCCATGAAAAAAATAAGTCAAAATAGAAAATATTGCCTGTTTCCTCTTGAGGCATTACATAATCTAAGAAACAAAGGGATGATAAACTATATCATAATTATTCAGAAATTAGACAGAATTATAATGCTATAGTCCAATTTGGCCTGTTGAGGTTAGGAAAATCTGTTTGATACATAACTTTATGATAACTTTATCATTTTTAGCATAATTGTGTCACCTATATGTTGTATTAGAATGCAGGTTCTCATACTGTATGTACATATGAACATACACATTTCTCCTTAACACTTTCTCTAATTTATACTGTTTTGCAACTGACTTTCACAAATTTTGATTGAAAATTTTCTGATGTATATATTTTATTTTATTAACCTAAGGTATTTCTGTCTGGGTGCATTTTTATCAGATAAAATGTATCTGATCTTCCTAAAAGTGTGAAACTTGAATTTGAAACGTGAAACTGCCTAACAGTTTGTGCATTAGTTTAGGAAGGGTGAATGTGAAGCGTTTCTATTAAAATCTGGGAAAAAAAGGGATTTTTCTCTATCATCCATCCTCAACTTTATCACAAAATTGGAACATCAAAAGTAGGAACTACAAACAAGAATTTTAATCTTAATAGATGAATATATGTACAATACCATATTTCCATACTAAGCTCCTATATGCTTAGAACTCCCATATATAATTATGCTTCAGATAACTTTTCTATGGGTCAAAGCTTACAAGGATTTCTCAGAGCTGCAGGTCCAACAAAGGTGGAAAAATGCATTTGCAATAAGCAATGTTGTATAATAGCTATGATGTTGAACTTGGCCTAAAGAGATCTAGGGTCAAATAATTCCACTCCGTGCTCTTCATCCATATTTTCAAAATCAGTTTCAGCAAAAATTGATAATCTTTGGTTGACAACAAAAAGAAAATGGTATTGTATGACTATTTGTATTTATTGTTATTTCCTATTTTTTTAAGGATTTTTTTTGGGGGGGGGTCTTAGGTAAATATAGTATCATCTTCATTATATTGCCAATGGGAAGGAAAGGGCCTTAGATTTAAGAGGCTGCTTACAAAAAAACAGCTGAATTTATGAAAAAGACAAAAGTTGAACCAGGGATTTTCTAGTACACAATTTACATAACAGATAAATCCATCTCCAGTGGCTTTTGCTCTGTTATCTTTCTTGAAATGATATTAACCAGATCACAGAAATTCTATTTACTTTAGCTTGCAGTAAACATTGATTTTGATCTTAGCATGGAACTACTTTTCAGCATTTAGTTTACTGACCAGAAATAGTAGCTATTTTTCTTTAGCTCCTAAAGTTGGCTTCAGAACTATATCCAAACTGTTGCTTAAATTCTATTCAAAAAGAATTTTGAAGAATAATAAAAGTAAATGTCTAAAGGTTTATTCCCAGAGGAACAAATGAATTTCTATTGCCAGCTCTGGCAAGAGAAAGACGAATTTTTTTGTGATATTTATGAAAGCCAGAGCATGAAGGTGAGCTGTTCACATAGAGAATTTGAACCTGACTGTTCCCCGAGTGCTTCCTTGGATCATGGCACTTCTGCAAATAATAAAAAGAGGCATCTTAAATGTAAACTTTCAGTATTCCCATTTGCATTGTCACCTTTAATTATTTTTCACATTCTGTACTTTTCAGTTCAAATCTTCTGTACTCAAACTACATTCTGCTTTTTAGTTCATCCATTTAAACAGACTATTGCTGAATATTCCTGCATTAAATAATTTGTACAGTCTATGATTACCTTAGATGCATTTGCTGTTCACTTCTGGGTTACATAATTTAATAAAAGTTACTCATTACTAACTAAGAGCAGTAGTGAAAAGTAATGAACAAACACCCATGAAAATATATATGCATGGTGCATATATTCAAAAGTTCAAGCATTTTATCTCCAAATAAATATTCTTAATATCAATGTTTTGATCAGATCATACAATTTGTTATCTAACCACAAAGCCTCACTAAATAAGTTTTCCTCATCCCCTATTCTGCCTAAAAATGAATTTGCCTGGAATTTAACTCTTGGTAACTGGGGCTTGGTACACTAATAGAAGAGGTTTGCTGTTATCTTATTTTATCTTTTATCTACTCAATTTAGCCAACAGTCTTGAAAAGATCAGGTGTTCTCCCATACCAAGTACTAACTGGGTTAAATCTTGCTTGCTACAGCTATTAGGCAAGATTGCATAGTTGCAATGTATCAAAAAATACTCAAAAGTGATTAGGAGCACAGTTCTCAGCACATTTAACTACTTTAGCCATGGAAATACCCTTATCTTCACAGTCTACCAACAGAATGATAACAGTGTAAAATTACAACTGTTAGTTATTTATCAGGTTTTGTGCCTAATTAACATGAAGCCTGGCCTGTTATGTGGCAGTTGTTTGTCTGCATGAATTATAAAGTCCATGAGCAGTTTAGCCTCTTCATTTTTTATTACTTTGTCTACTTTATGGTCTCACCCAGTTTTTGCTAGCAAGCAAATGGTATTTCTTGAAGATCTTCCAGTGCACCATTCTTACTTCTTTGTTATGCTGATGTTTGTAGTCAATCTGTGCAATCTTCTTGCAGCAGCAGCTAACTAGTAGCCTTCAGCATCTTTGCAGAGCCGCCTCTGCAATTTCTATTTCTATTTGTTGCTGTCTTATCAATTCTGGCTTTTTATGTATTTGTTCTTAAGGCCAGGTCTTGGGTATCCAGAATTAGCCTCTCTGTCTCTTTCTTCAATTTTTCTGCTTTTAGCCATTCCGGGGTCTTGTTGTTATCTGTCTGGCCTGCTTTTTTTTTTTTAAGTACTGGTTTTGTAATACTTTTCTTCCCATGATTCTTTTCTATTCTTCATTTGGTTTTTCTTAAAGTCCAGCTTGGTCTCTTCAGTACTCAGGAAGCCTTCATGGTATATTAGCTTTAATGCATCTTCTTCACTGTCCTTCTTCCAATGCCATTATTTTCTTCTTCAGCTGACTGGTGTACTTGCAATATTCTATGCCGACCTATTTTTCCCTTGGTAAGAAGAACCTGTCAACATTGCTGTATGTATGAAGGGCACGATTCACTACCATTATTTTTCTTGTCTTCCTATCCAGTTCTGTTTAGTTCTAGAAACTGATCCTTCTAATTTAGTGTTATTTATTCTTCCTATGTTGCTTTTCAGTTTTTGAAATCGATTGTTCTGGATCACCTGACATTGACTTAGATATGCCAGGGATTGGATTTGAGTCTTTCTACATGCAAAGTAGGTATTTCATTTGTAGTCAACATTTCTTTGAGGAAACTCTGCACATAGGATTGTTTGGATTCACAATCAGCTCAGGAATTATGCCTCTGTATCATCTCACTATCTGACTTTATTAAGATATTTATATTCATAAGCATGCTCAAAGAAAGAAGTGTTGGTGTAAGTAGGAGTTAAATTAAAGAAGGAAGTTATTAATGTAGAGTGTTTTGCTAGGGGGGAAAAAAAGGGGAAAAAATAAAAGACAATAATGTCCTAAAGGGTCCTTCTGTTTCCCACGTATGTATAAAAAAGAATGTATAAAATGAGTTCCCATTGCCAATCTAAAATGAACTCTTAATACCAGAAACTTTCTTATAATGGCCACCCAGCTTCCACCATACGTGGAGTGCTATTTATTCATTACATTGACAAAGAGAAAAGTCATGCTTCTAGATAGTACAAGCTCTTCCTTAGTTCCCCAAACATTTGTACTCCTAAGACTGCTCTTGAAACAAGCATAGTTTTCCTTTGTGTTTGCTCATGCTTAAGTGGAACAAGTGCCTTTGCACTCACTGGTTAATTGGAATTACCTACTATATAAATGCATCTCTTTTTCCTTGTCCCTTGATTCTGAGTAGAGGATAGAAAATCTGTTTGAGTTTCCCAGAGCTGACCCTTTAATTGAGTGAACAAGGATTTTGTGTGGGGTTTTTTTTTTTTTTTTTAAATAAGCAATTTTGTACTTGCAAGTTTTTAATTTCCCACAAGGCAAAACATTTCCAACTATATACAAATTCTGGCTACAGAAACTGAAAACAAAAACCTCTATACCTTGTAAACAATTCCATGGTGGTTGCTTCTGTGCTGCAAGATAATCTTGGTTTGGGTAATGTTAATTCTACCTGTTAAATCCATTATTAAAGTGATAGGAGATTGCAAATCAGATCTTTATTAAAAGGACCAATTGTAAATCTGTGCATTTATATTCAACTTATCTATTTTGTACCCATCTTCCTTGTCCAACAAGACTTAAAATAATAAAAACAAGCCATTTATGGTATATAATATAATGTAAAAATGGCCTGCTTTCATTATTTTTAAGTCTTGTTGGACAAGAAATATGGATGCAAAATAAATAAATTGAATATAAATGCACAGATCTAGAATTGGTAGAAGAGCTTTGTAGTTTCCTATCACTTTAATAATGGATTTAACAGCTAGAATTAGTATTACTCGAATGCTAATTTAACAAACCTCTTACAAACCTATTCTTTTCTTGCCACATATGGCAAATTCACAAGCTTCCACACAATTGTGGCTTTGCAACAATTATTGCAGATGAATGAATTTGGATCATTATAAATTTTAATGCTTCAGAACTGCAAGATTTGCTTCCTTAATACATTACATAAAAAATATTATTGAAGTGAGCCTGTCCTTCTGATGAAGATTTTGCATTTAAAAAGTTGTTATTGCTAAGAAGGGTAAGGCTACAATCAAATTTCAAAATTTCAAATGTTTGCTTCAACAGCAATGTATGACCTTATCCAGTGGTGAAATCCAAAATTTTTTACTACCAGTTCTGTGGGCATAGCTTGGTAGGCGTGGCTAGGTGTGGCTTGGTGGGTATGGCAGGGGAAGGATACTGCAAAATCTCCATTCACACACCAATTAGGGGAAGGATACTGCAAAATCTCCATTCCCACACCACTCTGGGGACAGCCAGAGGTGGTATTTGCCAGTTTTCTGAACTATTCAAAATTTCCGCTACCGATTCTCCAGAACCTGCTGGATTTCACCCCTGACCTTATCCCAGTGGTGGAATTCATTTTTTTTTTTTACTACCAGATCTGTGGGCATGGCTTGGTGGGCGTGCCCCCGGAGATACGAAGGATCCCCAACATCTGTGCTTTCTGTTGTGCTCTTAAGACCCTATTATTTCATCAAGCCGGTCTGACGGAACAATGATTTTTAATGGGTTTTTAATGGATTTTAAATTGGGGTTTTTAATTATGGCCTAATTATTGAATTTTTTTTTAAAATTTTTGTGTCATTCCTGTTTTATTAATGGCTGTACACTGCCCTGAGTCCTTCGGGAGAAGGGCGGTATAAAAGCGCAATTAAATAAATAAATAAAATAAATAAATAAACATTTAAAATATGTTTCATGTTTGTCTGTCTGTCTGTCTATTATCTATCTATCTATCTGTCTGTCTGTCTGTCTGTCTATCTATCTATCATCTATTTATCTGCTTCAGTTTTTATATTTGGGGAATTTTGCAGTGTAATTTTCCATTTAAAAACAAAATTATACATAGGACAAAATTATACTCTATGTGAAAAATGGTTCTCAAATTAGGTATGTGTATATATATTGCATAAAAAACAAAAGCATTTTTGTACTGGAAAAAATGTACCTTCTAGAAATTGTTTATTTTCATCCAGGTTTTATTTTTAATTTACATTTTTCACATTAATGAATGGGATTAATTTACAGCAAAACTTCCTAATGTAACAGAGAACAGAACTAATAAATACATCTATTTCTGCTTCTTTATGTTGATAGATATGTGTTTTGAAAATGTACAAGGAATCATGGTTATATAAACAAGTTACACAATTAAGTTGAAATGATAAATTTTACCTAGAATATGTTCAATGAGGTATGAAATCTCTTTGAATTCTGGCACTTGGTTCTCTTCCATAAAAGAGCTCCATATGAACAACTGGGGCAAGCAGAGCCGCTGATCAAAAGCTTTAGATGTGCTTTTAAACTGTTCCCTTAAATTGAGGATGAAAAGTAAGAAACCTTTCATCAGTTAAAGGTATAAACTAATTAGTTTCAAAATAGGAGCTGGAAGTTTATGAAGGATGTTATTTTCAATTTGATACTTCAAATAAGGCATTATAGAGGCAATTTCATCCTTCAGCTAGGGTACTGAGGGATAAATGCTGGATTTATCTATAGGTAGCAACAAACCTCTAAGCAATTAGCATAAATTAGGAATAGTCTATTTGCATGTATTTGCCAAACTGTTAATTTAGCATGTGTTTGTTTATAATTCTATTCTTCGCTATTTGTACTTTTAAAATATTACCATGGCAATTTACAGAAGAATATACGTTTTATGTTGCCTGTCTTAATTTTTTTTTAAATGTGTGTTCATAGTTTATGAATATACAAATATTGAAAGAATGGGAAATTTGGCAGATAACGGATTTTCTGTCTGCACATTAATATTGAAATTTGGAATCCAACTCATTTTGGAATTTGGAAAAGCAGAATTTTCCAGACAATTCTAAACCAAATGGATCGAAGTTTGCGAATAGCATCCATTGTGGGTATATCAAAGCCATAACATTTAGAGAAAGCAAAAAAGAAATATGTTGTAAACAGATTCAAACTTAAGAAAGGCAAGTCAACTACTAATGTTATTTGCACTTCTTTTTATAAACTAGAAGACCCTTCCAACTCTGTTATTCTATATTTCTATATTGATCAGCATTTGAATCACTTTTCAATGGCAATGAAACAAGACAGTCAAGAATCCTTCAGTTATATGAAATCTCTCTTTTCTTCCCAATCCCCAAGTTCTGCTATGCTGCCTTATCATGTCATGTGTTCAGGGAAAATAAGAAACAATATATGAAGTGTATGTCAAGAATATATATTCCTAGAAGGGTCATTCAAAGTATTCAAAGGTCATAGAATCATACAATCATAGAATTGTAGGCCTGTAAAGGACCTTGGAGATCTTCTAATTTATCCATCTGCTCAAAGCAGGAGTCTTATACAGAGCAATGGTGACACAGTGGTTAGAATGCAGTACTGCAAGCTAATTCTGCTGACTGTCAACTCATGTTTGACAGTTTGATTCTCCCCAGCTCAAGGTTAACTCAGGCTCCCATTCCTCCATGGTCGGTAAAATAAGGACCAAGTTTGGGGGCAATATGCTGAGTCTATAAACCATTTAGAGAGGCCGTAAGAATGGTGAAACAGTATATAAATCTAAATGCTATTGCTATAACATCCCAATCAAATGCTTATTTTTGAAAACCTCCAGTGATTGAGCACCCAAGACATGAGGAGGCAAGCTATTCCATTGATTAATTGCTCTCCTTAATTTTTCTCCTTATTTCTAGGTTGTATCTGTCTTTGAGCTTCCATCCATTATTTCTTGTCCTGCCCTCTGGTGCCCTAGAAAAAAAAGTCATCCCAGTTCTCCAATTAAAGCAAGTAGGCACCTAAACTTTGGACAGCAGCAATGTAAGAAAATGCTAAAGTGGAAGGTCACTTCATTGACAATGGCTAAGGTAATTCATACCGTAGAGAAGGATGTTTGGCACAACCAGGACTCTTCCAAGAGTTGGTCACCCCATAAAATTGAGCAAAAACACCAAAAACAACACATGGATAAGAATTATAAAATCATTAATGATATAATGCCAGATCATGGACACCTCAGATCAGATGACAATCAATATGTTACAGAGGAAAAGCTAAGGATCTTTTGGACTACTAATAGCGTTTATAATATGACCAGATTAAAGCCTTTGAGACATCTTGTTGCTAAGGCTGCTATACAGGAGAAGACAGAATCACAGTGGGGATATGAAACAAGAAGCATGATCATAGGAAAGCTCAGTACATAAAATGAAATGAAACAATTGCAAATTGACAATTTGGGCATTAGGAAACTAAAATGGATTGAAATATGATTCTTTCAGGCAGAAGATCACATTGTTTACTATTCAAGACATTTTAAAAAAATGGCATTGCTTTTATGTTTAGGAAGGGTAAATAGTACTTGGCCACAATACAACTGATGACAAAATAATATCAGTCAAACTCTAAGATGACAATGATCCATATTTATGTTCCAATTACTGTTTCAGAAGAAGGGAAGTTTGGAAAGTTTTATGGTCAAATTCAATTGGAACTTGACAGAGCATACATGTAATACGTCCTGCTTGTAATTGGAAACAGGAATGCCATAAGTTGAAATCATTATGTATTTATTGACTTGGAAAATTTATATTGCCTCCTACTCACTCACAGTGACTCAAGGCGGCTTACAGGAAATAAAAACACAACATAAAAGAAATAAAAATAATAATAATAAAATAATAACCCACCTCCACCCCACCCCACATTTAATGGGCTCCATTCCACTCTGAGTTCTCCAGGCCCACTAGCAGAACCATGTCTTCATGGTCTTCCAAAAGAATGTTAGAGTGGAGATCAGTCTAATTTCCAGAGGGATGATGCTCCAGAGGGAGGAAGCCACCACAGAGAAGACCTTTCTTCTGTGTCCCATCAGATTTATCTCCTTAGGGAACAGGACCCACAACATTCCTTGCCTCCCCGCTCTAGTGAGTTGGGTGGATATGACCAGCAAGAAACAATTCCTCAGATAACCTGGTCCCAAGCCATGAAGGGCTTTAAAAGTAACAACCAGCACCTTGAATTGCACCCAGAAGCAAATTGGCAACCAATGCAGCTCCTGCAGGAGAGGTGACATGTGCACACTGAGGTCTGCACAAAACCATGCGGGTTGCTGCATTTTGCAGCAACTGGAGCTTCCGAATGCTTTTCAAGGACAGCTCCATGCAGAGATTGTTGCAATCTCTAGCAGGAGTCGCTATTCTAGGAGAACCCCCAGCTTATGCACTGGGTCTGTTTGGGGCAGTGCTACCCACCCAAGAGATGGCAATTGCCACTGAGACGTCAACTAGATCAAAGATAGATGCACTACCCCCATCCTGCTCCTGCCAGAGATCCTAAAAAAACATAACCAATGCTGTTTCTGTCCCATATCCAGACCTGAATCCTGACTAGTAGGTGTCTAGATAATCCATTTCTTCCAGAAACTTTTGGAGCTGCCATGCAAATACCTTCTCAACAATTTTCCCTCAAAAGGGAATATTAGAGACAGTTGTAAATTATACAACAGAGTGGTATCACACCTTGATAAAACGGCAGACCACAGCCACCTTAACATGTTGGGGCATTGCCCAAGTAGTGGAAATAAGGAAGCAATCACCAGCAGAGTCCACCCACTTGTCAGCTCCTGGGAACCTTTCACAAGCCAGAAGGGACATAGGTCTAAAACACAGGTGCTTGAGCACATACTCCCTAGGATCCTGTCCACTTTTTCATTAAATAAGAGAATATAATTGGATTGAATGGCTGAAAATGAAATAATGAAATAACTGAGATGAAGCAGGAGAATGACTTATCAAATCTGAGATTCCAAAGCTTTTCATAATTAACACTGTTTCAAACAACCAAAACAATACCTTTATATATGGACATCACCAGATGGAATACATAGAAATCAAATTAAATATAATAAAAAGAGATGGAGAATCACTGTTGCTGTGTCAAAGACACGGCAGGGTGCTGATTATAGACAGAATTCCAAATTAAGCAAAAGGAGAAGAAAGCCAATAAGTTTCCATGATATGATCTTAAGCATTTGGAATCAGAAAAGTCTTCCAAAATATTCTGCAATATTCCAACCTCAGACTGACATATTATTACCATGGATAGATATTAATCAATTTATCTTATTCTGTTAATTTAAAGAAGATGAAACAAAGATGGAAGGAGCTGGCAGAGTCTAGGAAAAGAACCTTTCCCACCATACATCCTGCCCTTTTGAACTATCTGTCCCAGAGATGAAATCTGCCCCACTCCTCTAGCATGAAAGAAAGAAAGAAAGAAAGAAAGAAAGAAAGAAAGAAAGAAAGAAAGAAAGAAAGAAAGAAAGAAAGAAATAGTGTATATTGAAATACTTAATACTTCACAGTTTGGGCACCAATATATAGAGTACATTTCCTACTTACAAGAACTTCTAGTGCTAGAAAATGAAGTTAGAAGAGGGCACCATGATTATGAAATCATGCAATCAGGACTATGCTAAAAATGGGTAAAGTAGAACATTGCATTACTGCACATGTCAGGAAATCACAATCAGAACAAAATGGAAAAAAATGGTATACCTTCTAGTTAACAAAACAATGAGACATGACTGCATATTCTCTGCTTCTTTATTCAGTTTTTATGTGGTCTACATATAAGGGAACCTAGAGTGGCCGAAGATGATAGCAATTTTAAAACTGGAGGAAGAAAGTAGTCTGTGCTATGCTGATGACACTACCCAGATAGTGCAAAATGTAAGATCAAGAAATAAAACAGGTAAGGAGCACAGTGACTGCAATTAAAATTACGGACAAAGTTAAAAACAAGTTCAGTAAACAGCCTTAGACTTGATAATGAAAGTAGATAGCTTCTGCTATCTATCAACTACCAACTGTAAAGAAACAAGAGCCCATAGCCCAAGGACAGGGACTTGATACAGTCACCATGAAGATTTGAAAGAAAAAAAAAAGATATTCAGATGTCATATGTTCATCATAATCTGATTAACCAATCCCATGACACTAAAAGTTGGGCTTTGAAAAAGCAAGATACTTTTAAATTTAATTGTAAGGGAAAACAACTAAAAATACCTTGTATACCCAAGAAAACAAACATATAGATTATTAGAGAAATGAATCCAGAGTTTTCACATGAGGCTTAAATTATCATAACACAGGGATATTTTGAAAAGCTATGGGCCTAATAGAGAACTGTCTAAAAAGATGATACTAGTAGCAAGGTGGATGGATTCAGTTCCATTATCAGCATTGGATACATTGTTGGAAGATATGAAAGACCAGATTAGAGACCTATCTAATAGATTGCAAAGAATTGACACCAACTTGATAGCATATTTTACATCTATGTGTTTAGATGTAGGTCTAGGTCTTGATCTGCCTTTCTATATTTTCTCAGTCAAATTTCTTTTTCTAGTGCAACTGATTTTTTATTAAGTAGGGATAGTGACAATAGACCAGGAAGAAATAGGTGACTTTTTGAAATGGAATTGAGTATGATTTTTTTCATCCTTTTTACCTTACTCATATGAACAAGATGCAAGCAGACAGATATGTCCCTAAATACAATTTTGAAGGAAATTTCAGGATTCATTCTTTAGGCTGGAAAGGAAAAGTTAGAAAAAAATGAACAGTTTAAATCTAAAAGCTCTTATTGTATGCTTGCATGCATATGTGTGTCTGTGTGCGTACATGCATAAATATTCACAGATTTTCTCTGTCCATAATTTTAAACCAAAGAAAAATGAATAAGGATAGAGACTTCTTGATTATTGCTTTGAGAGTTAATTGGAAAACATTCATGGACATTATACAGAACAGGATTGAATTTGAAATGTAATTTATTTATCAGCCTTTTTACATGCAATCATGGAATTCATTTTGTATTGTAATCTTTTGTTTTATTCCATCCATGGCTATTATTTTCACAAACTGGCATCTCTAAATACAATTATCACATGTTCCATTCATTTTAAACATTACAGGCCTTTATTACAATCTGTTTAACTGTATGAGTGCTTGAATCAAAATAAAGTTTCTCCCTCCTCTCAAATGGGAAAAATTTGAAGAATATATACATTTGAAGCCCACCTCATTAAAATACACAGAAAAAAAATACTATTTGTCATTTACAGGTGTTTCAAAAAACAGCCAGCAAATAAAATACAAAAAATACAAAATTTAAAACAGTAATAAAATCCAGTTAAATTAATTTGGCCTACAGTTAAAACCCCTATATTAAAACCCATAATTTAACAATTTAAGTTAAAATAATTAAAGGAGTAGGTCAGGTCAGCCCGGCTTGATGAAACAGAAACATCTTTAGGGCATGGCGGAAGTGCGCAGATCTGGGATCTGCTGTATCTCTGGGGGCAACTCGTTCCAGAGGGTAGTGCCCCCACAGGGGCCGCCAGCCGGCATTGTTTGGCCAACGGCATCCTGAGGAGGCCCTTTCTGTGGGAGTGTACTGGTCAGTGGGAGCCTACCAGTGGCAGAAGGCGGTCTCGTAAATACCCAGGTCCTGGAGCACTCTAAAGGTGGTAACCAATACCTTGAAGCACACCCGGAAGACCACTGGGAGCCAGTGCAGCTCGCGCAGGAGAGGTGTTACATGAGAGTACCAAGTCGCCCCCATAACCACCTGTACGGCTGCATTCTGGACCAGTTGGAGCCTCCGGGTGCTCAAAAAGGGGAGCCCCATGTAGAGAGCATTGCAGTAGTCCAAGCGGGATGTGATGAGGGCATGAGTAACCATGAGTAAGGCATCCCGATCCAGAAAGGGTTAATGTCAGGGTTCCAAGTAACAGCCCCAACGAAAGAAGACTCTGAGGCTAGAAGTTCCTCAAAGTTCCATTTTATTAGAGATGTCATTGACACATCTGGGAAAACCCAAATCTGAAAGCTTCCAGGTTTTCCCCATGCCTAGGTTAGTCCAAGTCCCTGCCCAGCACCCACATATCCATCACATGGCCCAATCAATGTACCGTCCCAACTGGAGATGACTCCCAGTCACACCACTCCAGGTGCAGGGCAAGATATCCTTGACTTTCAGAGAAAGGAATGCTATTATGACTATATATTTCCCCTGCTCCATACAGTACCCCCTCCCAGTTTCCCACAACACTAAATGTGGCAGACCTGAAGATCCAACGCAAAAAAATGGCTTCCAGGCCTGACACCTCCCTCCCTCCCTACATCACAAAAACTTTTGCTACAACTTCCAATTCTCTTGATGATGCTGACAATTCATTTCTCCAGAATTCCTCATGTTAATCCTGAATGCTCATATCAACATTCCTTAGTTACTATATAGAAAATGAAAAAGGCCACTGATATATGGAACATCAAATGTGCTTTTCAGGGAACTGGACTTTCTAGGTTTTTTCCTTTGAAAATATTTCACTTCTTAGATGAAAAGTGAAACATTTTCAAAGGAAAAAAAAATCAAGGAAATCCAGTTGCTTTTAAAAAGCATGTTTGGGATAACCATGATCCGGATGATTGAGAATCTCCATCGACATTGATACATGGACCAGTTACTATAAGACTCCAATGACAAAAAGTTATTTACATGAATAATTGATACAGAATTTAGTTAAGGAGTAATTTGAGCTATTTTATTTATTTTATTTTACAGTAATGATTGATAAGTGAAGCTTATTTATCCATATTTTCCACATCAGTTAGAAAATTAGTTTTTGGAATCCTGTAAATTCTTAAAAAATACACACAGCTTGGATTTTTCTATGAACTTACCAAAGACTTCAGTGAATTCCACTGACTTTCATCATTCCCAGCAGGGTGTCTGCTGTTTTATGGGATTCCCAGGAACAGAAGGAGTGTCAGCACTTTCTTGTTTGTTTTCAATAAATTGTTAACTACACTATACCACCGTGGTTTATTTCCTTCTCCAAACATTATGAAATGTGCATCTGCAGATGTGTATATTTCTGCCTATTGAAATAATGGTGACACCCTCTGCAGTTTTAATACTGCAAAGATATTTGTGTCTATGACATAAAATTTACAAGTTTCAATACTATTTTGACTTGACTATTTAGAATCATCTTTTCTTGATAAGTATTTTTAAAGATATTTCTCTTTTTCTTAAATGAGTCGCCATGTGCGAATAGGTGGCAATATTTATTTTATTTATTTTATTGAATTTCTATACCACCCTTCTCCCAAAGGATTCAGGGCGGTGCACAACCACATTAAAATAATCAGGTATTCAAAATTTAAAATAAATTAAAACTAATTAAATAATTTGGCTCCCCAACTTTAAAACCCAAGAATTTAAACACGCAGTCTGGATTCTGATCACCTAGTCAAACTTGTTGGAAAAGTGGGGTCTTAAGGGCATGGCGGAAGGTAATATAAATTTCCTAAAATCAATCAATAAATAAATAAATACTGTTTAACCCTGGGGTGTCAAATTTGCGACATCATGGTGGCATCACATGACTTTCCCCCCTTCACTAAACTGGGCATGGGCGTGGCCAGCACATGACACATCCAGCCCATGGGCTGCGAGTTTGACAGCCCCGAATTAACCCTTTTAATAAGAAATTTAATAAGAAATCAAGAAACAAATTAATATTTCCCCTATCTTTAAATATACAGTGTGTTCACTGCTGAATAACAGTTTCTTCTCTTTATGTGTATATTTTTATTTCTTCACTAGCTTTTCTTCAGCAACCTTATATTTTCCTTGGGTATAATACAAAATTTCCCCAGCATATAAGGTATGTCCTTTGTCTATCATTTGTTTGATTATTTAACTAGCCTTTCTCCTCCTAAGATTAATTTATTTAAAGTCTTCACTGTTGTACCTCATTTGATCAGAATAACTTGGCAACATATTTCCTGCTTTTAATAAGCTTATCACTTTTTCTAATAACATGTGTGCTACATCTTCATTTATCCTATGTTAATACATTAATTGCAAAGCCATTTAATAATTGATGCATCCTTCAGATCTGACTCTTTTCTTTTTTCCTTTACAATATAAAAAAGATACGATATTTGCTTGCGTCTTGGGTTCATAGGCACTGAAGTTTTTTTCTTCAGCAAAAATGTTCCCAAGAAATAACCAATATCTTCTCCAGTAAAGTACTGGAACTTATGCTATGAATATGCTCAGGGGTGAAATCCAAATTTTTTTACTATCGGTTCTGTGGGTGTGGCTTGGTGGGTGTGGCATGGCTTGGTGGGCGTGGCAGGGAAAGGATAGTGCAAAACCCCATTCCCTCCCCATTCCTGGAGGAAGGATATTGCAAAATCTCCATTCCCACCCCATTCTGGGGCCAGCCAGAAGTGGTATTTGCCAGTTCTCCAAACTACTCAAAATTTCCACCACTGGTTCTCCAAACTGCTCAAAATTACTGCTACTGGTTCTCCAGAACCTGTCAGAACCTGCTGGATTTCAGCCGAGAATGCTATCCTTGACTGCTCCCCCCACTCCAAGCTAGCTGAAACAGTGACAGATGTACTGTGCATTCAGAAACTATTCAGACCCCCTTCACTTTTGTCAGTTTTGTTATCCTGCAACCTGATTCTACAGTTGTTGAAATTCATTTTTTTTCTCATTAATCTACAGTCAGTATCCCATAGTGACAAGAGAAAACCTACCTGAGACAATTTGTAAATTTATTAAAAAGAAAAAATTGAAATATTGCATTGGCATAAGTATTCAGACCTTTCACTCAGTACTTTGGTGAAGTATCTTTGGCAGCAATTATAGCCACAAGTCTTTCTGGGAATAACACAATAAGCTTTGCATACCTGGATTGGGGGATTTTCTGCCATTCTTCCTTGCAAATCCTTTCAAACTCAGTCAGGGTGTATGGACAGCCATTGGTGGACAGCCATTTTCAGGTCCCTCCAGAGATGTTCAATAGGATTCAAGTCAGGGCTCTGGCTGGGCCACTCTAGGACATCCACAGAGTTGTTCCCTTCTTCATCACTGTGCTACAGTATGCATTGTCAGCTGTGAGGCCTTCTATAGAGAGATGTATCTTTACAAATCATGTCCAATCAATTTAATTTACCACAGGCAGCCTCCAATCAAGGTGCAGAACCATGTCAGCAATGATCAAGAGAAATAGGAAGTACCGGAGCTACATTTCTAAGGTTGTTGCAAAAGATCTGAATACTTATGCCAATGTGATATTTCAGTTTTTTCTTTTTAATAAATTTACAGACATTCCTAAAATTCTATTTTCACTTTGTCATTAGGGAGTACTGAGTGTAAATTTGTGAGGAAGAGGAAGAGGAAGAGGAAGGGGAAGGGGAAGGGGAAGGGGAAGGGGAAGGGGAAGGGGAAGAAGAAGAAGAAGAAGAAGAAGAAGAAGAAGAAGAAGAAGAAGAAGAAGAAGAAGAAGAAGAAGAAGAAGAAGAAGAAGAAGAAGAAGAAGAAGAATTTTAACAACTATACAATTAGGCTGCAGCATAACAAAAGTGAAGGGGGTTTTAATACTTTCTAAACACACTGTATAAAGCTTGATTTTTTAAAAAATGTAAACCTGAATGCAATTTTAGAACTATTCTATGAGACTGAACAAAAGGGAAAACATATTTATCCCCTAGTTGGCTGTATTGGAAATAAGAACATTAGAGAATATTAAGTTGTATATAGTTTGAATAGCTGGATAGCTCTAGATACATGATGGTGAACATATGTCACAGGTGCCATAGGTGGTATATGGAGCCATATTGGTGGCCACGCGAGCTCAACTCCAGCACACATGCCTGCGCCAGCCAGCTGATTTTCGGGCCTTCTGGGTCCACCAGAAGTCAGGAAACACACTGTTTCTGGCCTCCGGAGAGACTCGGTGGGGGGGGAAGCCCTGTCCTCCCCAGGCTCCTAGAAAGGCTCTGGAGCCTGGGGAGAGCAAAAAATGGGCCATCACATGCCAAAAGCGGGGGGAGCATGGGGGGGCGGCGCGCATAGAATTATATATGTGGGCACACTTGCTTGTGAGCCCACTGCTCCCCCCCCTGCTTTTGGCACACAATGGCAAAAAGGTTAGCCATCACTGCTCTAGATGATGTGTATATCAAATTATCCTAACGATTAATCCAATAACAACCTCATGGTTTCTTGTAGTTTTGTTTATATTCTAGTCAGTTGTCCCCAAATTATTCCACAGATAGCAAGGTAGGGAAAAAAGTTGTGAGTGGGTGTTTCTCTAACTTTGCTGCTCAAGAGGAAATTTTCATTGGGCACCGGAAGGAGAGTTTGTCAATAACTTATGCCCATCACTTGACTTGGCTTTTCTTCTGAGTATGATCACTGACTCTAATCATGTACTCTGACTGTAAATCTTCACTTTGATGACTGGACAAAATATTTCCCAAGTCAATTTTAAAATATTGATGATGGAAGTAGATTTGACTCTACCCTATCCAGGAAACATAAATGCATACAGTCTTCGAAATTCTCCATAAGCTGCTTCATGCCACTTGGAGGACTGGGTTCAAAGTTTTCTGGTTCCATAGCAAGTTATTTGAATAGTGGAACACAGGATTTTTTTTGTTTTATGATATTGGAGTTGTGGAAATTGGCTTTTTTGCTGATTTTCTTCATCCCAAACCTAGGCATGTGGAAGCCTTCCTTCTAGGTATTTTCTCAGTAAACAAATCTTATTATTCTTGCAGTTTCTGACTGGTTCACAATCCAACAAAATCTTCCATATTTGTTTTTTTTCCCTTGTTAATGCAATGTTTATCAGTAAACCTGATTTTAGTTCTTAGTTGGTTTCCATATTGTTTTTAAATACTGAATTGAAGTTGTCTACTGAAATTATTAGCCTGCACTGAATTACCATTTCCCCCAGCATCAAATGAACCATATACATCCCCTCTCCCAGCTGGCACACACAATCTGTTTAATGCAATGTAGAACTCTGCCAAGTTTGTGAAAAGCTCCTGATTCCCAAAATCACAGCCAGAAAACACTTTTAATAGAAGTTCAAAGGATTTGCTTTCACAGCAGGGATTTCTCCTGGTAAATAATAAAAAAAAGTGGAAACTGTTAGATTGGGGAAAAGAATTTTTTTTAGTAATTTAAATTACTAAATTTAATAATTTAGTTTTTGATTTTAAGTAGAGTCAGTAGGAGCAATGGGAGTTTGATGCTGTGGAAATTCAGAGGAATAATATTGATGAGGCATCTATCTACCCATCCATTCATCCATCCATCCATCCATCTACCGGTATCTATCTACTGGTATCTAACAGATTAACAGAATTGGAAGGGACCTTATAGGTCATGTAGTCCAACCCCCCGCTCAAGCAGGAGACCCTGCACCATTTCTGACAAATGGCAGTCCAATCTTTTCTTGAAAGTCTCAAGTGATGAAGCTTCCACAACTTCTCTTCCATTGGTTGATTGTTCTCACTGTCAGAAAGTTCCTCTCATTTCTAGGTGGAATCTCTCCTTGGTCAGTTTCCATCCATTATTCCTTGTCTGGCCTTCAGGTGCTTTGGAAAATAGCTTGACCTCCTTCCTCTCTGTGGCAACCCCTCAAATATTGAAAGACTGCTATCATGTCTCCCCTGGTCCTTCTCTTCACTAGACTAACCATGCCCAGTTCCTGTAACTGCTCTTCATATGTTTTAGTCTCCAGTCCCCTAATCATCCTGGTTGCTCTCCTCTACACTTTTTCTAGAGTCATTTATAATGTGGTGGCCAAAACTGGATGCAGTACTCTAGGTGTGGTCTTACTAGGGCTTTATAGAGTGGTATTAGTATCTATCTATCTATCTATCTATCTATCTATCTATCTATCTATCTATCTATCATCTATCCATCTATCCATCCATCCATCCATCTACTGGTATATATCTACCAGATTTATCTTCCGGTATATATCTACTGGTATCTATCTATCT